>CM075812.1:32283841-33747591 GCA_037975025.1 Excoecaria agallocha
ATGAAAATTATTCAAGAAGATTTTGATATAGATTATAAAGGTATGGTTTAAATTTTGGATAACTTTATCTTCTTCTTCTTCTTCTTCTTCTTCTTTTCCTTATGTGGATTTCAAATGGGTTTGGTTTCTGGAAATAATGGTTGGAGATGATTTGTGTTGTAGTTAAAGAAGGAGGAGATAGAAAGGATAAAGGGAAAGGAATTGCTGAAAATTAATTGGTTAAAGTAAAGTTAGGCCAAGGTATGGGATTAGGCCTACCTTAATGCATTTGAATTTGGTTGTTGCATGTGAATATGGTTACTGGAACTTTTTGTGATTAAAATGAATTTGTAGTAATTAAAAGAGAGTTCAATGTATTAAATGTGCATGAAGAGATGAGATGAAAATTCTGACCTATTGACTGGAAATTTAGTGGAAGTTGTAATAGAACCCTCTAAATGTAACAAATCAAATTTTTGTAGTTATATAAGACATTTTCCTACAAAATTAAAGAAGGAACCTACCTTCAATTCTGCCTCTAGATATTTTGTATGATTTATTGAATTTAGGAGAACTTTTAAATTCGAATTCTGGACCTGGTTGGGAAAATTGAGATATCTATATGTACAATGATTAGAATGACATGAACTTAATTCCTATGAAAAATAGACTCATAAATACACACATTATTTGAAGGAAGTAATGCCTAATTTTATTTCTAAGTACGTCAAATAATTAGCATGAAATTCGTTGAATCTGTTTGGACTGTTTAGGTACAGATGTTGGTATTTTGGGCATAAGTATTAGTAGAAAAGTCAAAATCTTATTCTGTAAAATTTTGGGTATACTAAATACCTAGGAGTACGTTTTTTATGAAGAAATGTTTGTCTAAATCCCTCTTGATTTTATGCTATGAATTTTTACTAGCACAGCTTAAAGTTAGGCCCATGGAAATTTACTTTGGATGGTGCTTTACTAGCACAGCTTAAAGTTAGGCCCATGGCTAGGCAGACAACGATTGATGCTCAGAAGGATGATGTAAAGTTACAACAGATTGTTAAAGCAGTTTGTGAAGGTGATTAATCAGATTTTTCAGTGAAAGAAGATGGTGGTGTATACTACCATAACAGGTTGTGTATCCCTGATGACATAGAAGTGAAAAGAATATTGTTGCATGAAGCACATAATACTGCATTTACTATGCATCCAAGTGGGAACAAGATGTATCTAGAGTTGAAACAGTTTTACTAGTGGCCTGGCATGAAGAAGGATATTGTTGATTATGTTTCTAAATGTCTAACATGTTAGCAAGTGAAAGAAGAACATTAGTTTGCTTCAGGTCTCCTGAATCCCATTCCGATTCCACAGTGGAAGTGGGAAGATGTTACCATGGATTTTGTTACTGGTTTGCCTCTTTCTCAAAGGAAATATGATGTTGTTTGGGTAATAGTGGATAAGTTAACAAAAGTAGCTCACTTTTTACCAGTTCGAACAGATTATTCCATGGATAGGCTCACATAATTGTATGAGAATGAGATTGTACGGTTACATGGTATACCTGTGTCTATAATTTTGGATCGAGATCCAAGGTTTACATCGAGATTTTGGCAGAGTTTACAGCAAGCTTTAGGAACACAGCTCAAGTACGGTACAACTTTTCATCCTCAAACGGATGGGAAATCCGAAAAGGTTATTTAGATTCTCAAAGATATGATAAGGGGATGTGCTTTGGAGTTTTCTGGAAGTTGGGATAAATATGTAGCCTTAATGAAATTTGCTTATAATAACAGCTATCAGAAGAGTATTCAAATGGCACCATATGAGGCTTTGTATGCCAGGAAATGTAGAACTCCAGTCTGCTGGACTGAGTTGACTGAATGTAAGTTAATTGGTCCTGACCTTGTTAGAGATACAGAAGAAAAAATTCAAGTTATCAAGCAGAGGCTGAAAGAAGCGAGTGATAGACAGAAATCATATGCTGACCTTAAAAGAAGGGATATCGAGTACCAGGTGGGTGACAAAGTATTTTTGAAGGTATCTCCTTGGAGAAAAGTGCTTAGATTTGGGAAAAAGGGAAAACTCAGTACGAGATTCATTGGTCCGTATGAAATTCTTCAAAGAGTCGGACCAGTAGCTTATAGATTGGCTCTTCCTATGGAATTGGCCAAGCTTCATGACGTGTTTCATGTATCTATACTTCGAAGATATCGCTCGGATGAATCTCACAAGTTACAAGTTCAAGATATTCAGTTGCAGCCGGATTTCACGTATGATGAGGAACTGAAGAAAATCCTAGCTAAGGAAATCAGACAATTGAGAAACAAGCAGATCCCTCTGGTTAAAGTACTTTGGCAACATCATGGTGTACAAGAAGTAACTTGGGAACCGGAGGCAGCCATGAAGAAGCAATATCCTCAGTTGTTTAATTCAGGTATGAATTTCAAGGACGAAATTCCTTAAGGGGAAGAGAATTGAGAGACCCCATACATGACCCTAATTAAATTTCATGTTTTAAGAGGAGTTTTTATTTGATTAAGATTAATTATTTAATGAGAAATTCGTATAAATTTGGGTTAAGGGATAAATTATGTTTTCATTATTTTAATGGCATGGAAAATAAATTGATTAGTGTGATTTAATTTTAATTAAGGGTTTAATTGGAGTATAATTATTGATTTGGGGTAAATTGGTAATTATGACATTTTATGGGGTCAATTGAGAATTTAAGAATAGTGGAGAGGCTAATGTAAGGAAGAGGTTAAATGATGGGGTTGAATTAGGAATAAATTAAATTGTGGGGAATAATTTGTGGCATGCAAAGAAGTGGGTGTTAATAATGTGACATGCAAAATTTGAAAGGATCTCTTGGGGAATTTTTCTTATTTTTATATAGGCTGAAACTTAGTGGATGGAAAGAGAAAAATTGAGATGGTGGTGAGTGTTGGTCGGCTAAGCTTGTTGAAGAGAGAAAGTTTCATATTTCTCTTGCTTTATTAATCAAGATCTCTAAGAAATCTTAAAGAATACTTCATGCAAGAAAATTATTCAAGAAGATTTTGATATAGATTATAAAGGTATGGTTTAAATTTTGGATATCTTTATCTTCTTCTTCTTCTTCTTCTTTTCCTTATGTGGATTTCAGATGGGTTTGGTTGCTGGAAATAATGGTTGGAGATAATTTGTGTTGTAGTTAAAGAAGGAGGAGATAGAAAGGATAAAGGGAAAGGAATTGCTGAAAATTAATTGGTTAAAGTAAAGTTAGGCCAAGGTATGGGATTAGGCCTACCTTAATGCATGTGAATTTGGTTGTTGCATGTGAATATGGTTGCTGGAACTTGTTGTGATTAAATTGAATTTATAGTAATTAAAAGAGAGTTCAATGTATGAAATGTGCATGAAGAGATGAGATGAAAATTCTGACCTATTGACTGAAAATTTAGTGTAAGTTGTAATAGAGACCTCTAATTGTAACAAATCAAATTTCTGTAGTTATATAAGACATTTTCCTACAAAATTTAAGGAGGAACCTACCTTCAATTCTGCCTTTAGATATTTTGTATGATTTATTGAATTTAGGAGAACTTTTAAATTCGGATTCTGGACCTGGTTGGGGAAAAATTGAGATATCTGTATGTACAATGATCAGAATGACATGAAATTAATTCCTATGCAAACTAGACTCATAAATACACATTTTATATGAAGGAAGTAATGCCTAATTTTATTTCCAATTATGTCAAATAATTAGCATGAAATTCGTTGAATCTGTTTGGACTGTTAAGGTACAGATATTGGTATTTTGGGCATAAGTATTAATAGAGAAGTCAAAATCTTATTCTGTAAAACTATGGGTAAACTAGATACCTAGGAGTACGTTTTTGATGAAGAAATGTTTGTATAAATCCCTCTTGATTTTATGCTATCAATTTTTATATGTGACAGCTAATACAGTTTTGGTTCCATGAACAGCCTATAGTATTTTTCATATATCTTGAGCTATAGGTAAGATATTAAGGTTAATTTTGATGCTATGGAAAATAGACACATAGGGAAATAATATTGTAGGAGATCATATAGCCTAAAAATGACATTTTCAAATTCATTTGTGGCTCACAATTTGAGTCCAGAATGCTGCCCTGTGCAGATTTTTAATGTACTTTATTTTATGGTTTTAAATTAATTGAGCTAAATATGTGTTTATGTGATTACAAAATGAATTGGATAGGGCATGTAATATGACTATTAATGCAAGATTATATGTATACATATACATTCACACGTGTACTTGGGTAAGGACTTGTGATGAAATTGTGTACATGATTATTTTATGCAATTAATCTTACATATTCATACTCTAATGATAGAGTGAATTATATTTGAACATGCACTTACACTGTGAAACAAGAAATACTATATATGACTATGTTTATGTGTCATGCCTGAATGATAACATAATGAAGTATATTATAATGATGTTATATATTCCTATTCACTAGGGATTATGTATTTGTATACATGATCATATATATATATACGATATGCTATATTGTAAAGTATTAATAATGAGCACTTGAATAGGTATGATGCATTACTTGATTAACATATCATGATTATGCTAATATGAGATATCTAATGATGGTATATAAAAAGTAATTGTATCATAAAATGAACTTACATATGCAGTTATGTCATAGTAACAATGTAGCTATCATATGATTATACTGTTAGAGAGTATGCCCTAGAACCCATGTAATAGGGATGTTTTTCATATGTATGAAATTTATATTCTTAATAAAAGGCATCATTCATTTATTAATGCTGTGTTTAAATACATGAGTTTGTAAATCTTAAATTAATAAATGAAGTCCGAGATATTATAAACACAGTGCAAAGGCAATCATGAAAGTGTTCATGATGTGAGATATCTATTGCATGCAAATAGACCTGGCAAAATTGACCCAAACCCATGGGTCGACCCAAATTTACCCAAAAAAATTGACCCAAACCCAACCCAATTCATATAAATACCCATTGGGTCAACCCAAAATTGACCCATTTTATTTTTCAACCCAACCCAACCCAATACCCATTGGGTCAACCCAAAATTGACCCATCTCACTTTCCAACCCATTGGGTCATTGAGTATTAACCCAATGGGTATTTTCAAGATTCAAACATCTTGACCCATTGGGTATATAATGACATCAACACCGGGTCAGCCCTAAATAGTACTTTTCGACAGTGAAGAGTATTTTTCGGGTCCGAAATGACACCCGAAAGTCAAAAATATTTTATTGGACCATTTGAAAGGAATAGTCAAGGTGAGCCTATGATTGAAATTTGAAGTGAATTTGAGGTCAAATAGGCTTCCAAAAGTCAAAAATACGAAAAAGGTAGCGAATCAATAATACGAAAAATATATTTTAAATAATTTACTTTAATGTTAAAAATGGAAAAAAAAAGAAAAAAAAAGAAAAAATTGATACAAAAAATAATCGTATTTCAAATAAATAATTTAAAGATCTCATTATATATATACATAATAACAATTCTTTTTCTTTTATTTTATTTTTTGACAGTGAAGAGTATTTTTCGGGTCCGAAATGACATCCGAAAGTCAAAAATATTTTATTGGATCATTTGAAAGGAATAGTCAATGTGAACCTATGGTTGAAATTTGAAGTGAATTTGAGGTCAAATAGGCTTCCAAAAGTCAAAAATACGAAAAAGGTAGCGAGTCAATAATACGAAAAATATATTTTAAATAATTTACTTTAATGTTAAAAATGGACAAAAAAAAAGAAAAAATTGATACAAAAAAAATCATATTTCAAATAAATAATTTAAAGATCTCATTATATATATACATAATAACAATTCTTTTTATTTTATTTTATTTTTTTGAATAATAACAATTATTAAAATAAGCATTAAAAGTTAATAGCAATAAAAAATTAAATTATAATCGAAATATTACTCTTTATAATGACCAACTGTTATGCAGTATAGTATATTCTAATCATTTAATTCAACATAACGAAATATTAAATAAAAACTTTCAATATGTTTACGATTGGATATATTTTTAAAAATAAATATTTAAAATTAACCCAAACCCATGGGTTGACCCAAATCAACCCAACCCATTAATGACCCAACCCATTAATGATCCATATTTTTTGACCCATTAATAACCCAACCCATTAATGATCCATCCATTAATGACCCAACCCAAACCCATCCAACCCGTCCATTTGCCACCTCTTGAATGTGTTAATATCTAAATATCCCTAGTCATAGAATTAACAAGATAGGACATTGTTAATTCGGACAGACTAGCACATGTTATGCTTCTTGAATGGTTCAAGCAGTGGTTCTCATAACTGTGATTATGGATGATAATCAAAGCTAACATGTGAATCCTTGTTAGAAGAACAAGTTCATTGGAGACCTGCAAAGAGAATCCTCACATTGATATTAAATATATGTCAGTGAGGAATCTCTTCATAGCGGTTGTGCAAGTATCCTTAGACTTGAGATCACCAAAGTTATCTTAAGTAGCAAGTGGTATACTTTGACTCCATAACTGATTACTTCCAACTGGGAGTGAACATAGTTAGGAGATTGGGTATATCATGACCTACTTAAAGATAGTTGAGTGATTGACAAAGGATTCACCATCCCAGATTTAACAAGGGAAGTTATCTCGTATGATTCTATAATTGCCTTGTTCAGAGAATCTCTGGCCAGAGTAATATGACGAGACGGATAGAGATCCATGAAGGGCATTTTAGGAACAATGGTTAAATTAATAGAACATACAGAATTAGATTTATATGAGTTGACAGAAATCCATACTCAGAATCTAATTGAGATAAGAGTGGTGAAAGGAGTAATTACACGGTAACTGTTTCTATGGAAGGGTACAGTCAAACCACATGGCTTTCCTGACATTTGGGTAGTCATGATGCCTAGCTAGAGGCCAATCATGACTTGTATAATGATGTATCAAAATATCAATAGAGATTGATAAAATGATTTAAAGGAGTTTAAATCATGTGAGTTTTGAATAGAACTCACAATTACATATTATACTGCCAACATGGACAGGAACCCAATAGGTCACACACATATAGAGGAAAGGGTAAAATGGTAAAATGACAAGGATAATAATATTTGATATTATTATGAAGGTAGAGAAGTAAATATGATAATAATTAATTAAAGAGTTTGATTAATTATGATCAAATAAAATTATCCGCGAAACTTTTGAGAAATGTTCTGTAAATTGGACCTAATTGAAATAATATATTTCATGATTAATTATTATTTTCTTATAAGTGTTATAAGACTACTATAAGTGTTATAGGACTGATATAATAATTAATAGGTCCATTGGAGGAATTATTAAGGGCCAGAGAAATGAAGAAAGTTGGCGGAAGCCATTCTATAAGGGCCACACGTCTACTCCAATACATAAGGCCTTAATGGCCCATTTCATGCACAAACTTAATTTATATATGTTACATAAGTGTTATGAAACTCACATATTTAATTTGGTTGGATTTGAAATCCATTTGGGTATTTAAATCCAATTAGTTGCACAAAGGGCCTAGTTTGTGGGTTTTGTGCATAGTCTTTTATGAAAAGGTTTAAATTGGATTTAATTTAGCCCAAATGATTATAATTAATTATAGAGGCCCATTTAATAATTCTCTAGCAATTTTAAAGAGCCCAATCTCATTAAGGAGTTGGAATTTTAACCTAACTATAAAAGGCCAACTAATGAGGAATTAGGGTTAAGTGATTAAAACAAAAGAAAGTCTTTTCTCTTAATCTCTCTCTCCCTTTTGCGCCAACTCCTAAGCTAGCTCTTGGGAATTTCAGCCAGCCCTAGTTGAACACCAATTTGTTGGTTCAATTTACCCCTCTTTAGTGTGGATTATTCATTGGAGGTGTTCGATTTTGGACACTGTGGTTTGCGATAACCCGGTGCAAAGTAAAATCAACTGTTCAACAAAAATCAAAGGTGATTTTTCTTATTGTCATATAGTTATAGTGTATTCATGGTAAGATCAGATCTAATGGTTAAAAAATTTTAAAATTCCGCTCATGTATGTGATGCATGTAACCGTTAAATTCCAATATGGTATCAGAGCCACGGTTTTGCCATGGATATACAATTCTATATTTTTCTATGGAATAAGTTTTGTTTTGTTTTGAGTTATTTATTTCATGAACTTTAAAATATTAGATTTGATTGTTCATGAATGAGAAATATTGATTTCTGGTTGTATGTGTGATCAAATAAATTTGGTGGAAACAAAAACGAAATTTTTGAATGATTGTGATTAGGGTTTGGCCTGAAACCCATTAGGGTTTGGCGTGAAACCCTAGGTGATTTAAGGGGCTGTTCTAATTTAATTTCTTATGGATCCATTAAAACATCATTTAGATGATATTTTATGTGTTTAATATGGGATATTAAGCCGTAGGATCGAACGGAATTAAAATCGAACAAGTTTTGCATGAAAACTAGTTTAGTCGAAAAGTTCGATAAATTGGTGTTCTTCGTGTGTTCTTGATGTGTTTTTGGTTAGAACGACTTTTGATCTTCTAAATCTGATATATGTGATATATTAAAGTGTTTTTAATTAATTGGATTAATTAAAATGGTCCTTAAATTAATTTGATTAATTTTAATTTATTAAAACCACTTAATGGGCTTAATTATGTTTACGGACTTGGTTTAAATTAGTGAATGACTTGGTGGGCCCAAGGAGCTGATTTAAATTAAACATTATAAACATTAATTAAGTTTATTAATGGGTTTTAAGGGCTGGAGGGGGCTTGGCTCATTCCAAAAGGCCCAAATGGTCCAAAAGACATAAAACCAGTTTGTGTGTGAACACATTTAGAGTTTACTTTTGTGGGTTTCGGCCCACCCTTGGTTTTAAGCCTAAAATTGATTCTTTTAATTATTTAATATGATTAATTAATTAAATAATCAATTTATATTTAATTAATAATCAATTGGATTGATTATTAAGGCAAGAACACATGCATGCAAAAAGGTTTCCCAAAATGAAAGTTTCCAAAATGGAAAAAGTTTCCTAATTTGATCACATCATTAAAATAACTCAAATATAGTTTCAAAGGTTGAAACAAAGTAATTCATTTCTTTATGCATTAGAGAGGCATATAAGGGTGTATGATTGGCACGATGGTTAGTTATGGACAAAGCCCAATGTGATTGAGCATAATGCATGTTTTGGCCCAATGAGGACTTTCATGTCCCGGCCACTTGTTTTTGGTTTGTATTTCTTTTTAAGTTGTAATATGTAATTAGATTACTTAGATTAGAATTAGAAATATAGATGGAGACCAATATCAAGGAGCAAGATGGGCTGGATGGAGATCCAACAAGCTTGAAGATAATGTAATTATTTTCTTGTTTGAATCATGCATACTACCTAGGTGTGACCTTTTGATTTCCCTTTTGGCTCGGGGAAATCAATGTAGCAAAGTCCATAACTATACCATATTTGTATGCTTATATTTATGTGATAGATATAGGATGCTTACCAATGTATGCCAACCATGTATGATGAGACTTAATTAACTAAAACCCTCAAACAAATACTAAGGTATATAAGCCTTCCATTAATTTGAGGAGAACCAGAGTTCTTTATAGTGTGGGTTGTTGACCACAGTCAAGCTCACATTATATTGAATATGTTCAAATCTAATTAAATGGGTCATCTTAGCTAGCCCATTAGTTTGTTGACCACAATCAAGGCTAATGGTTCTAGAGGCAAGATTAGGGAATGCATATATGATATGCATGCATCAAGAGTTGATAACCTAATGATCCAATAGTTGTGTAGAGACACAATTGGTATAGAGATACCTACCTTTCAAGGGTATGGAATTTGGCTTGTTGACCACAGTCAAGGTCAAATTACATATCAAGGATTGGATATTGGCCCACTAAGAAAACCATCGGGTTTTCTCGGATTATATAGTGAGGGCTATTAATTCACAATAAAATAGTGGGAGTAAATGGATTAATTAAAGACCTTATTAAAGCATACATATATATGAACATACTCTCATATCTTTTCTTTTTCACATCTAGGTCATCATCATGAGCACATCAAACATTAATATACGAGCAATCTTGGATAACAAGCTGGTTGGCAACAACTATTCTGACTGGATATGGCAAGTGAGAATTGTTCTCAGAGCTGAAAAGATCCACTATGTCTTGGATAAAGATCCACCACCACTTCCATCAGATGATGCCATTGATGAGATCAAAGGCATTTATCGAAAATACATGTAGGATAGTGAAGTAGCAGCATGTCTGATGCTAGGTGCTATGTCCTTAGAGCTTTAGAAGCAACATGAAATGATGGATGCTAGAACCATCGTTTTGCATCTAGAGGAGCTTTATTCTTCTCAGGCTAGAACTGAGCAATATGAGATTGCTCGAGCTCTATTTAGCTGCAAAATGGTGGAAGGCACTTCAGCTGCTACTCATGCATTGAAGATGTATGGGTATATTGAGCATTTGAGTAGACTTGGCTATGTAATAGATAATGATCTATATATAGATTTAATCTTGTACTCGTTGGCTCCAAGTTATGCACCTTTCGTGCTTAACTTCAACATGAACAAGATCCAAGTATCCATTCCTGAGTTAATCAATATGCTCAAGACAGCTAATGGATCATTTAAGAAGGATCCAAAAAGTGTCATGGTTGTCACTTCTAGTAAAGGCAAGAAGCAGAAGAAGAAGAAGAAGAAGAAGAAGAAGATTACCAAGACGCAGCAAAAGAATGGTGGGATCTCCAAGAAGAAGGTTTCCAAGAAAGAGAATCCCAAAGGAACTTGCTTCCATTGTTGAAATGATGGTCATTGGAAGCGTAACTGCAAGGCCTATCTAGATTCTCTCAAGGAGAAGAAGCAAGCTGATGCTTCTACTTCAGGTATTCATATGATTGAAATTAATACTTATTCTATTGCTTCAAAACAATCTTAGGTATTAGATACCGGATGTGGATCTCATTTATGTAATGATCTACAGGGGTTTAGAAGCTTTAGAAGAGTTGGAAAGGCAGAGATATGTTTGCAGTCAGCTACTGGACAGAACATCTCTACAACATTTTTGGGGACTTACTATTTGCCTCTTCCTAGTGGATTATTACTGGAATTAAATAATTGTTATTATGTTCTAGCTTTGTCCAAAAGTATTATTTCTTTCAGTTGTTTGATGAACGATTATGATATTTCTTTAAAGGACAAATGTTGTTACATTTTTAAGAACAATATGTTTTATGCAAAAGCTATCATTGATAATGGTATATTTGTTCTTGATTTAATTAAAGAACTACATAATGTGGATACCAAGAGAATGAAACATGATAATCTAAATACCTCATACTTATGGCATTATCGTTTAGGCCACATAAATGAAAAACGCATAACCAAATTGCACAAGTCAGGTGATTTGGGATCATTTGATTATAAATCATTTGATACAAGCGAATCTTGTTTATTGGGAAAAATGACAAAAGCTCCCTTTATTGGTAAAGGAGAATGAGCTAAAATGGTTTTGGACTTAATACATTCAGATGTATGTGGTCCAATGACTACACATGCCAGAGGAGGTTACTCCTACTTCATTACTTTAATAGATGATTATTCCAAGTTTGGATACATCTATCTAATGAAATATAAGTCTGAAGCATTTGAAAAGATCAAAGAATTCAGAAATGAAGTAGAGAAACAACTTGGCAAAAGTATTAAAACACTTAGATCAGATCAAGGTGGAGAATACTTAAGTCAAGAGTTTTAGGATTATCTTAGAGATAATGGGATTTTATCTCAATGGACTCCTTCATATACACCACAACACAATGGTGTATCTGAAAAGAGGAATCGAACACTATTAGATATGGTTCGATCAATGATGAGCCGAGCGGACTTGCCTAAGTCCTTTTGGGGATATGCACTAGAAACTGTTGTTTATGTGTTAAACAGAGTTCCTAGTAAATTGGTTGATGTTACTCCATATGAGATGTGGAATAACAAGAAACTCACGCTTTCTCATATAAAAGTATGGGGTTGTCCTGCTTATGTGAAGAGGACAATGTCAGACAAACTGGATGTTAAGTCTGACAAATGTTTTTTTGTGGGATATCCAAAAGAAACATTTGGATATTATTTCTATCATCGCTTAGAACAAAAGGTGTTTGTTTCAAGGCATGCTATCTTCTTGGAAAGAGAATTTCTCCTGCGAGAGGACAGTGGGAGTAAAATTGAACTTGGTAAAGTTCAAGACCCACAAATAGAAGATGATCAACCGATTGAACCCGAAACTGAATTTCACAATGATGAGATTACATTTGAACCTGATTATACACAAAATCCTAGGAGATCTACTAGGATGCATTCTATCCCTGTGAGATATGGATTTCACATTGATTCGGATAGAGGCATAACTGTAGTAGAGGACAATGAGCCTACAAGCTATCAATAAGTTTTGAACAGTTCAGAACGTGATTTATGGCTTAAGGCTATGCAGTCTGAAATGGACTCCATGTTTGAGAACAAAGTATGGACTTTAACTCAACCACCTGAAGGTATAAAACCCATAGGTTGCAAGTGGGTCTTTAAAAAGAAGACTGACATGGAAGGTAATATAGTTACCTATAAAGCTCGCTTAGTAGCAAAAGGTTATCGTAAAAAAGAAGGTATTGACTATGATGAAACTTTTTCTCCTGAAACGATGCTTAAGTCTATAAGAATACTTTTAACCATTGCAGCTCATTATGATTATGAGATTTGGCAAATGGATGTGAAGACAGCTTTCCTTAATGGAAATCTTACCGAGGATGTGTATATGACACAACCAGAAGGATTCACATCAGGAAATGGTGAAAAGGTATGCAAGCTTCAAAGATCCATTTATGGATTGAAGCAAGCCTCTAGGAGCTGGAACATACGATTCAATGAGACAATCAAAGAGTTTGGTTTCTCACAAAATGAAGATGAACCTTGTGTATATAAAAGGGTCAGTAGGAGTGCAATTGTCTTCGTAGTTCTATATGTAGATGACATATTGATCATGGGAAATGACATTTCTCTTCTCCAATCTGTTAAAATATGGTTATCTAAGCAATTCTCCGTGAAAGACCTTGGAGAAGCATCCTATATTCTGGGAATAAGGATCTATAGAGATAGATCCAATAGGTTGCTAGGTCTTTCTCAGAGTACATATATAGATAAAGTATTGAAGAGGTTCAATATGGATCTCTTTAAGAAAGGGTTTATACCCATGGTGCATGGGAAACACCTTTCTAAGTCTATGTGTCCACAGACACTAGAGGATACAAAGAGCATGAATAGAATACCATATGCATATGCAATTGGTTCTATCATGTATGCTATGTTATGTACACGTCTAGATGTAGCATTTGCTTTGAGTGTCACAAGCAGATTCCAATCCAATTTTGGAGAGGAACACTAGGCAACTGTCAAGAATATTCTTAAGTACTTGAGAAGGACTAAGGATATATTCTTGGTATATGGAGAGGGCAGTTTGGAAGTAAATGGGTATACAGATGCCAGCTTCCAATCTAACAAAGATGATTGTAAATCACAATCTGGTTATGTGTTCATAATGGGAGGAGGAGCAGTTAGTTGGAAAAGTTCCAAACAAGAAACAACTGCTGATTCCACAAAGGAAGCTGAGTACATTGTTGCTTCAGAAGCAGCCAAAGAAGCAGTGTGGATCGAAAAGTTCATAACCGAACTAGGAGTGGTGCCTAGCATTGTTGATCCGATTCCTTTATATTGTGACAACAATGAAGCCATTGCGCAAGCAAAGGAACCACGGTCTCATCAGCGATCCAAGCATGTTCTCAGACGCTACCATCTCATAAGGGAAATAGTAGCTAGAAATGATGTGAAAATAGAAAGGAGTCCCACAGATGACAATGTGGCGGATCCCCACACTAAAGCACTTTCCCAGATTAAGCATGATCACCATATAAATAGCATGGGTCTGAGACATATGAGTTATTGGCTCTAGTGCAAGTGGGAGATTGTTAGAGAGTATGCCCTAGAGCCCATGTAATAGGGATGTTTTTCATATGTATGAAATTTATATTCTTAATAAAAGGCATCATTCATTTATTAATGCTGTGTTTAAATACATGAGTTTGTAAATCTTAAATTAATAAATGAAGTCCGAGATATTAAAAACACAGTGCAAAGGCAATCATGAAAGTGTTCATGATGTGAGATGTCTATTGCATGCAAATGTGTTAATATCTAAATATCCCTAGTCATTGAATTAACAAGATAGGACATTGTTAATTCGGACAGACTAGCACATGTTATGCTTCTTGAATGGTTCAAGCAGTGGTTCTCATAACTGTGATTATGGATGATAATCAAAGCTAACATGTGGATGCTTGTTAGAAGAACAAGTTCATTAGAGACCTGCAAAGAGAATCCTCACATGGATATTAAATCTATGTCAGTGAGGAATCTCTTCATAGCGGTTGTGCAAGTACCCTTAGACTTGAGATAACCAAAGTTATCTTAAGTAGCAAGTGGTATACTTTGACTCCATAACTGATTACTTCCAACAGGGAGTGAACATAGTTAGGAGATTGGGTATATCATGACCTACTTGAAGATAGTTGAGTGATTGACAAAGGATTCACCATCCCAGATTTAACAAGGGAAGTTATCTCGCATGATTCTATAATTGCCTTGTTCAGAGAATCTCTGGCCAGAGTAATATACCGAGATGGATGGAGATCCATGAAGGGCATTTTAGAAACAATGGTTAAATTAATAGAACATACAAAATTAGATTTATATGAGTTGACAGAAATCCATACTCATAATCTAATTGAGATAAGAGTGGTGAAAGGAGTAATTGCACGGTAACTATTTCTATGGAAGGGTACAGTCAAACCACATGACTTTCCTGACATTTGGGTAGTCATGATGCCTAGCTAGAGGCCAATCATGACTTGTATAATGATGTATCAAAATATCAATAGAGATTGATAAAATGATTCAGAGGAGTTTAAATCATGTGAGTTTTGAATAGAACTCACAATTACATATTATATTGCCAACATGGACAGGAACCCAATAGGTCACACACATATAGAGAAAAGGGTAAAATGGTAAAATGACAAGGATAATAATATTTGATATTATTATGAAGGTAGAGAAGTAAATATGATAATAATTAATTAAAGAGTTTGATTAATTATGATCAAATAAAATTATCCGCGGAACTTTTGAGAAATGTTCTGTAAATTGGACCTAATTGAAATAATATATTTCATGATTAATTATTATTTTCTTATAAGTTGTATAAGACTACTATAAGTGTTATAGGACTGATATAATAATTAATAGGTCCATTGGAGGAATTATTAAGGGCCAGAGGAATGAAGAAAGTTGGCGGAAGCCATTCTATAAGGGCCACACGTCTACTCCAATACATAAGGCCTTAATGGCCCATTTCATGCAAAAAATTAATTTATATATGTTACATAAGTGTTATGGAACTCACATATTTAATTTGGTTGGATTTGGAATCCATTTGGGTATTTAAATCCAATTAGTTGCACAAAGGGCCTAGTTTGTGGGTTTTGTGCATAGTCTTTTATGAAAAGGTTTAAATTGGATTTAATTAAGCCCAAATGATTATAATTAATTCTAGAGGCCCAATTAATAATTCTCCAGCAATTTTAAAGAGCCCAATCTCATTAAGGAGTTGGAATTTTAACCTAACTATAAAAGGCCAACTAATGAGGAATTAGGGTTAAGTGATTAAAACAAAAGAAAGTCTTTTCTCTTAATCTCTCTCTCCCTTTTGCGCCAACTCCTAAGCCAGCTCTTGGGAATTTTTGCCAGCCCTAGTTGAACACCAATTTGTTGGTTCAATTTACCCCTCTCTAGTGTGGATTACTCATTGGAGGTTTTCGATTTTGGACACTGTGGTTTGCGACAACCTGGTGCAAAGTAAAATCAATTGTTCAACAAAAATCAAAGGTGATTTTTCTTATTCTCATATAGTTATATTGTGTATTCATGGCAAGATTAGATCTAATGGTTAAAAAATTTTAAAATTCTGCTCATGTATGTGATGCATGTAATCGTTAAATTCCAACATATACATGTGCAAAATGAACAATATAAGTGCAAGCATGATATATGAAAGAAAGATTAAATAGAATTTGCCTGCAGTTATAGTTCAATTGTGGATAGATAAGCGCCTATAGGGATATTGCAGCTGCCACAGTCGTTTTTTTTAGGTCCACAGTATAGTTGATCCTGCTGGATCTTACACAACTCATCTGGGTTGTTGCTTGACCTTTTGGGTCCTTGACCGGTCCACCGTATAGTTGGCCTTGATTGGGTCCATAGTTTTGATACCCTCGGGTATCTACTGATCCCATTATCCACTCTTAGAACCTAAGCAGGCTAAACAACTATTAACTCTACTCGTATGGGAATTTTTTAACAATAGTTTTAAGCAGATGTATGTCATTGAAGCCTACAAAGAAGCAAAATTGAGATAGTTTTTCAATTAAAATAGAGGGTCTTTTGTGGCAAAACATGAGAAGGAATTTAGTAATCTGAGTAAGTACACACCGAAACCAATGTTGATTGAAGTTTTTTAGTGCTGATCGTTTGAAGAAAGGTTAAATGACCAAATTAAAGCCATTTGGTAGGAGGTACCTCTTTGCAAGAAGTGAGCTATTATCAACTTGTTCGAGTGGCCATTAAGGTAGAAAAGTCTAAACTGGCAAAGAAAGGGAGAACAAAAAAAATGAAGTTCTTTTAAAAAAGGATTGTCTTCAAGAAAGAAGCTATATGATACATCGAGGGATTAACCTGCTGAATCTGTTAATAGTCCCCCTACCCAGGGGAGACATCAAAGACTATCTATAATATTCAAAGCAAGTAGAGATTCATTAAAAGGTTAACAAGGGCAACAAATAGCACAACCTAAATGTCCTCACTATGCAAAGAGACATTGGGGCACTTGCAGGTTGTTAACAGGTGCCTGTTTTGAGGGTGGTGGTGATGATCACTTTGTAGCTAATTATCCAATGAGATAAGAATTGGGAACTTCATAGCAAAGTAGTAGGGGAGCTCTTAATATACCCCGAGCACCTCAAAGTCAAGGTAAGGTTTATGGCATGCTGAATCAATTTGGATCCTTAGCTAAAGTAATGTCAGAAATGGTGAATCGACCCATGGCCACTATAGTTCCTACTAGGGTGTATGTTACAAAGGCTTTGTAAAGATGTGGAGGCCTTAGAAGTAATGGTTGGTATTTTTCTCTCCCTTTGATATTAATGTTTATGTTTTAATAGGTTTAAATTCTATACACTCTTGCATATGCACTGTGGATAGAAGAGTGACAGTGGTGTACCAGTTAGCTGATGATATGTATGTAACTAAAGTTTATCATTTACTTGAAATATCCATCATTGCTTAACTTAGGTATAGATTTTGGGGACAAAATTCTCTTAAAAGGGAGATGAATGTAAGGCCCTAACATGTACCATAAGAAAAAATGCGTGTAAATGGCATGTTTAGAATAGCAAAGAAATAAAAAATAGGGATATAGAGGCTATTATGTTATATGACATGGGAAATTTAGTAAATTTGGCACCTCAACATATGTGTCTATAATTAAGAAGTCTTAAGTAAATACTAAATTGAAATAATTAAAAAGAGTGAGGAAAGATCATGAAAAATAAAGTTTATAAGGGAGCAAAGAGGAATTTCTCCTAATGGCCACAAGTGGGCTAATAAAAGAGTGAAACATATATTTTTCGAAGGAAGTGGAAAGTGGGTTTGGAAGAGTAATTAAGGTAGCCAGTTTTGATGAGGATTAATTTCCAACATTTTGATACAAAGCTTATGTCGTTCTCTCTCTAAAACCCTTCCTTTCTAATTTATTGAATATTGGTTGAAGAAAAGAGAATTCAATGATTATTGAAGTTCAAGGCAATCCCTATCCTACTTTTATTTCCCTTGTTCTTCTCTAATTTTTCTATAAGTTGATTTAAGGAAGAAAATATAGAGCTTTACAAGGGTATGCTATGCTTTGTAGATGAAGAAGTAAGCAAAAAGATGGGAAAGGAGGTTATTAAGGAGTGAAGAGTATTTCTCAAGCATAAAAGGGTACAAGAATCTTCCAACCATTTAAATATATGCATGCTAGGTTAGAAATGCAATAAATGTTATGTAAATCATGAGAGACTTTATAGAAGTCCGTAGAGGTGTCTAGATAAGTAGGTTATGCTAAGGCTCTATAAAGATCTTGTATAGTTAAAACACTTGTAGAGACTCCATTAAACTAGCCTTATTTAACATGAACTATAATAAGGATTCAGGAGTCTAAGTAAGGTTAAAGGTAATTGGAATGGATATTAGGTTTGTAAATTTAAATGTGTCTTGATTGAGCTGGAGTCTAAATAATCTTTTGTGCTTATAAATTTTAAGCTAACAAATTCAATAGGGTGATAAGTTATTTTGATAGAAAGTTGAATGAATTAATAAATGAGTTAATTTTAATGTCTAAGATGAATTCTATACTTGTAATTAGGGAGATTGAATGTGATATATAGTGTTAGATTAAAGGCTTGTAGTGATTGGAATAATTAAACATATAATGGTTTAAGATTTGCATGAGTTGGTACCTGTAGAATTTTGAATTATGTAGTCAATCTTGCTATGATGGTCCCTGTCTCAATCGGACCCATACCTTCTAGATTCAAACAGGATAACCAACCCAACTCAGTTAATTTTCATCTCAATCGGGGTAAAGAATTCTAGGTTCAATGGAACCAACTCGACTGGGTTAACGGGTGTCTCAGCCAAGTCCTCTCCCTTATTACAATATATATTATCTATATTCCTATGTGTTTAACAAAGGTAAAGTGATACCAAAAATCAAGTTAATTATTCATAACACTCATATCATTCATATATTATTTATCAAGAATATGATATGGTAATTTTGATATATATTAATTAATGTACATGTAGATACATATGTTGAGTTATGGTTCGTATATACAAAATTATTTGAATATGAGAAATTGCTTGTATTTAAATACTCTAATGCCCATGGTAGCTAATTGTATGCTATTTTTAATTATGCTTGGCTATGAATATGTGTCTCCTTATGAATAATAAGCACATAAATGTGTATACGTACCCATGTTTATGTATATTATAAATGTGTAGACCTAAGGACACGGTAAGTAAAATAATTGCATGTGCAAGAATTAGGTGACACTGCTCTTATACCAATTTATATTTGAAGTATATGTGCATGATTTGAGAATTGCTTTAAGAGTGCAATGAAAAATATTTGAATGCAGTTGCTCATGACAACAGGTACGACCTTTCATTGGAATCAAACACTTATATGTATGCTTCCTAATATTAATAGTATAAGAGCTTAAAGAGTGAAGTGGTATGAGAAATAACTTAATGCTTGCATATAATATTTAAAAGTTGATAAATAGGCATGCATATAAGGGTAATAGCAACTACTAGTGTTTTGGCCCGAATTAGGTCTATAGTTTGTCCCCATTTGGGACTACAGTCTTGGCCTTATTTAGGGCCACATGATTGGATACTTATGGGTATCCATGTGATTGATACCTCTAAGTGTCCATAACACCCATTATCTATGCCCTTAGATCTTAGGCAAGCATTTATAGAAAGCAAAGTGAAAGGGAAATGTTACATGATTGAATATCTGATTGTAAGGAAAGAATATAATAGTTGTTTGCATATACACATGCATATTTGCATGCAAACTACATCAAATTACTATAGAAGCACTACGTGTCATATCAAATTTATCAATGTTACTTTCTTTACTTATTTTGTATATTATTTATTTGTGTGCTTATCCACCCTCATGTTTGGCAACAACTATTATGAGTGGTTGTTTTGAATTTATTGTTCCCTTCTAAGCTTTTTAGCTTAGCACAGATGTTTTATTTGTGTGGGTGTTGCTAGAAAGCTTTCTCAGGGACAATGCTTGCACATGAAAAGTTAACACAAAACTTAGAGAATTTTGTTGTAAATTATGATTTTGTAATGTTTGTATATATAATTTTTGTAAGAGGCCTATTATGTAACTATAGGACAATTTTTTCATGTAAATTGTAATGATGTTTTTTTTTCTGTATATTTGTCAAAGTTAACTATAGAATAGAGCGATGCTCATAGATTTATATAAATTATATGATCATGTGATAATCGATTGTGTATGATGAAATTGTGATAGATATGAGCTCGAATGTATTGAGTGTTGTGACAATGCATATATTCTTGTGATGGATTTGAATGCTAAGATGATCCAAGCTTCTTGCAGTAAGGAAGTTACACAACAAGGTTGCTGATACATCTACTAGCTAATTCACATCTTGAGGCACATATTGAAAGGTTCATTGATACCATGTGATATAGTCTATTATTTAGTGTGTATTTTCTTTCATTTATATAGCTAAGTGTGAATATTATATATATTTTATGTGTTTGTGTTTAATTATTGCGTTTAATTGTATTGTAGGATAAGGTGGGTGTAAAAGTGGAGAAAGGGGACAAATATTCACGAGTCGTGAAGGGATTCACGACTCGAATAGCTTTGTGTGACTTGTGAAGAGCCCCACGAGTGGAGAAGGAGTGAAGAAGGAAGCTCTCTTCATGTCTCGGACATACATTCATGAGTGGTGAAAGGATTCACGACTCGGTAGGTAAAGGGATCACGAGTCGAACCTAAATTCATGAGAGAAGACACATGTTCACGAGTGATACAGTGTGTGAAGATGCACGACTCGTGAAGGCATTCACGAGTCGGTCATGGCAAGTGTTCTTAAGTGACATCATTCTTCAGCATACGTTTTCTCAACTAACCATCATGACCTTTCACGACAACTTTTCACATTGACAACCATTATAAAGAGACATGTTTATAGAGTTATTCCCTCAATAAATATGGATGGTATTCACTGAAGAAAGGGAGATCGATCAGTGTTTAGTTTCTTGAAATACGGTTCATTTTGGATAAATATTTTTACTTAGTTTTTATTATATGATTACAAAGGGACAAAGACAAAGGAACAAGGGATAAGTTTCTTTCTCTTGTTTATCTTTAATTCAAGTATATGTATTTGGCTAGTTTCCTTTGTACATTACAAATATGCAGTAGTATTTGTTTAAGACATGTTTATTATTATTATGAATATTATTATTATGAATGAAGTATGATTTACATTCATTTCTGTGCATTGATTTTCTATGTATGCTTGGCCACCATATTTGGCATGTTAGTCAATTTATTGGCAATGAGAGTTGGAATTCTTTGATGGAAAAACAATTGAATGTACTTAAAGCATTGAATTCCTTTAATTTGACTTAAGGGATTCACTTTGAGGGGTTAAAGAAATGGCATTGAGCTTCATAATTTTTATTTATCTCTATAATGACATGAGAGTGCTTATAGACTCTAAATGAAAATATCTTTACTAACAACGAGAGTTGCTTTAAAGAATCTTGGCTAAATTCTCCAGTCACTTTATTTATACAATTACTAGAACTTGTTCTTAAATGAATTTCTCCTTTTATTTCTAATGTATATTTATACCATCATTTAAGTCATCTTTAATCTAATTTGCTTTAATATATGCAAAGTAGTTTCGATATTTAAATACATAATTTCTATTTTAAGCATTTCCTATCCATCTACTCTTTGTGGTTTCAATATAAAATTTATCCCATTCCCTTTGGAATGATACCCTACTCATCCTATACGCAGTCTAGTGAGACTAAGGGTTCAAATAAATCCCTACCAGATTTTGGCACCATTGCCGGGGAATGGTCTAAATGAATTTTTATTGATTAAAACAAAGTAGTAGTTGCTTTAGGACTGTATGATATTATTTAGGATTAAGTTTTCTTAATTTAGATTTTATTTGTTTTATGGTTAATTTTCAATTTTGTTTTATGCATTTTATAGTTGTTGTTTTTTATCTAATATCTATTTTGCTTCCTTCATTTTTTGATCGAGTTAATTAATTTTTATAGAAAAGTATCAGCATAAGGACACATTCACGAGTGAGGTTCGACTTTTGAAGATGTTCACGAGTGTTCTAGAAGCAAACTCTTCACGAGTTGTGAACATTTGTTCGACTCGTGCATGTAATGTTTTAGTCTAGGTTCGACTCGTGAATGACTTCATGAGTGAAATAGATAGTCCTCTTTCACGAGTCCTGCCCGAATCGTGAAACCCTTCATGTGTGCCATAAATGGAAATCTTCACGAGTTGTGAGCAATTGTTCGACTCGTGATCCATTCCTCCAAATCTTCTCGAGTCGTGATTCACAGTTGGTGTTCTTTATTGTGTGTGTGTTTCTTCTTCATCTTCTTCTTCTTTTACTTCTATGGAGTTGCATTATCTCTGTGTCTTTTTCTTTTTCCCATTATGGTGAGAACAAATAACCCATCATCTTCAAGGGGACAACAAGTAAGAGATGAAGCACAGCCCGAAAGTTTCTCAATCCAATTTGGTGCTCAGTTTATCATTTCATTTTTGCATAAAAGTAATCGCTTCCTTGCTCTTAAGGATAAGGATATCCTGTAATGTAAGTATTTTCCAGACTCTCTCCTTGAACAAGTGGGTATTGTAAGGACCCAAAATAGGCCCTAGTAGAATTCAAGGGTAATTACATGATATTAAAGTCTAATTGAGTATTGTTGGATGAATTATTAAGAGTTAAGATATTGATTGGGGCAAAAATGTTATTAAGTTAACATTAATTATGTGATAAATGTGTAAATTATATGGTATAAATTTTATAAGGTCATAATTAAATTATTATTGTTGGTTTAATAATATTTAAGGGTGTAATTGAAGTAAAAAGTATTAATTTGGGATAAATTTATAATTATGGCATTTTAGGGGAAAATTATGGATAAAATTATAAATTGAGAGGTCAATTTAAGAGAAGGAATAAATTCATAGGTCAATGTATGAAAGGAATTAAAAGGAGGGGTTAATGTTTAACATGCAAAGACTAGCTAGGTTAAATTGTGACATGCAAAAGGTTTAAGGACTAAAAGAGATATTTTCCTTAGCACTATATAAGTCAAAGATAGTGGAAAAATACAGATTTTATCATTCTCTCTTGCAAATTCAGCCATTAAACTTGAGTGAAATCCTCTCATTTTAAGTTACATGCATGGATGGTTATCAAGGATCAAGGCTAGAAGTAGTAATGTGAAGAACAAAGAGAAGATATTTGTAGAAGGAGTAAATTTCAGGTTTGGGAAATTCTTCATTGCTGCATGTGGGTTTGAAATGTGAAAATGTGGATTATAATTGTATTAGATGTGTTTTGTGATGAGGTTACAATTGTAGAAATTAAATTTAGATTTCTTGCTTTGCATGTGTATATATATAATTAAGATTTATGAGATTTAGTTCTATGAACAAATTAAAATTCGTTCTAAGGGTGTTAGAATGTGAGGATACAGAAAATAATCTAAATTTCTATTGCTGGAAAATAATTATTATAAAGTTTGGAAAAAATAACTACATGCAATTCTGTTATAAAAATTCTGGGTTAAGTTCATTTGACCTAGCTGTATTAGTTTGTTAATAACTTGAGTTATAGAAAAGGAAATTGAATGATTCAAGTTGGTATGTTTTATTAAGACATTAATGTATATTTTTGTAGAAGGAAATCATTTCTAAATCGGCCTCTAACTCCTCTTAAAATTAGCTTGAATCTCGCAGGAACAGTTGTTCACTGTCAAAGAACAGATCTTAGTATTTTTGGCATAATTATCAGTAGAAAAATCGAAACGTTATGATATAAAATTCTGGGTAAACTAGATACATAGGAGCACAACTTTGATGAAGGGAAGTCGGTCTAATTCTGTTCACATTTTATTTTATGAATTTTCTAATTGGTGACAAAAACAGTTTTGGTGTTATGAACAGCTTATAGTTTTCTTCAATGTCTTGAGTTATAAATGTGATATAAAGGTAATTCTTGATGTTTTGGAAATTAGACACACAGGGGATTAGTATTTTCATACTTTCATGTAAATAATTAGAGAATTAACACGAATATTTTTGTAGGATATGTTGAACAAATGTAATGAGAATAAATTTTAGGAATCTATAATAAAGAGAAATATGTAAGTATCATGAACTAGTTGCTGTAATTACAACATAATTTGGGTTATAAAACCTCAATTGAGTTAATTCCAATTTCATATTGTACATGAGAAACATACCTATAACTTTGTAGGAGATACCAAAGGCTAAATATGCTTGTAAGCTATTCAAATGTTCACTTGAAATTGTAGTGAGCTGTTAATTACGGTTTCGGAACAGGCTGAAGTAAAAATGATGTATTTTTGTGTGTATTGCTCAGAATGCTATGAGGTCAAATCCTATGAAAAATAGACTTATAAATGAACATTTTTATGATGGAAACTTTGTTTAATTATGTTTGTATGAGTTCCTAATGTTCGCTTGAAATTCTTGAAAACTTTATATACTGTTAAGGAACAAATTGTGGTATTTTGGACATAAATCTTAGTAGGGGAGTCAAAAAGTTATGCTGTAAAATTCTGGATAAACTAGACACCTAGGAGCTGGATTTTTTTTAAGGAAATTTAGGCTGATTCACTCCCATTTTATTCTAAAAATTTTACAAGTGGTTACAATAACTGTTTCCGAATTTATGAACAGCTAATGGTTTTTCTTGAATATCTTGAATTATAGATGAGATATTGTGACAAATTTTGATGTTTTAGAAACAAGACATATAGGGGAATGAAATTGTACAAGGCCACATGGCCTAAAAACAACATTTACTAGACCACAAAGGGCACCTAATTTTGATCCAGAAAGCTGCCCCTATGCAGATTTGTGTAGGAAGAATCGTAATTTGTTTTCTATATTTGGTTTAAATATAGTTATGTTAAATATGTGTATATATGATTACACATTGAATTATAAATAGCATGTAATATGATTGACAATAAAGATAGGTATAATCACATAAATTCAACCTTATGTACATGATTTATTACATGAAATTATGCTTACATGTATATACTTATATGTTGCGCTTATATGCCATTATGCAAAGAGTATATGAAGACAGTGACATATGTTTATTCACAGATAATTGTATTGTGTTGATTATACTCGTATTCATGTATATGATTATGATTATCCTGCTCATTGCTATGAATAGATTTATACTACTATGTATATAAATGCATGATTGAAAAGGGATCATTCCTTGAACTAATTTCAAGTAGAAAATAGCAATACTCAATAATGTGTATGATCATATGTTTAAAGAAAGTATTACATGAACATGAATATGATTACCTTGAACATCATTATACATGGGTTTTGACATGCGGAATAGATTACATGATCGAATAAGATTATAAAGTATAAAGTAGTAATACCCAATCGTGAGTATATTTACAGGTTTACAGAAAGTTACACATGAGCATGTGTACGAGTACACTGTTTATAGTTACCCAAGAGTATACATGTGCATATAAGAATATGAATGAATAAATGAAAGATAAAGTAAATAGATTTTATTGCCTGCGTTGAGTCTAGAAAGTGGATAGATAGGCATGCCTATAAGGGTACCTTGCAGCTGCTTCTGAACATTTTGACCTGTTTAGGTCCACTTGAATTTAAAAGTATAGTGACCCTGTTTGGGTTTAAAAGTTAAAGTTAATTTAAACAACCCTCGTGTGGGTTGTAGCCGACCCCGTTTGGGTCCACTTGACTGGTCCATGTTATTTGAATGACCCCGTTTGGGTCCACCGATTTATCATACAATTTTATCCCTACAAGGGATCATCGTTTAATACCTTCGGGTATCTTATTTGTACCTTCAAGTGCCACCGTTATAATCAATAGTTTTGTACCTGCGGGTACTACAGTATAACCCGTTATCCACCTCTTTAGAATAGTGCAGGCTTTATTGTCAAAGGTTAAGAAAAATTTAATAAGGCATGCAAATTCTTAATTGACTTTATACTATTCTACATATGAAATTCCTTTTATTGCACATAAAACTCACATCTAAAAGGATGTGCAATAGTATATGTATCTATACTGCTAGTATCCTAAATACATGCTAATCGTTAAATGATGAATTTGTATTATATTAATATTTTGATTAAATTGATTATATATATATATATATATATATATATATATGCCTTTGTGATCATAAACCTTATTTCTATATGTATGTCAATACATGATTGATGAAGGAATTTTTATTAAGTCCAAGAGTATTATAAAAGTCTAATGTACGCAACAATTTTATAAGTGCATATTCATATTGTATATTAAAGATTATGAAGGTTAGACAGTAACAACCATTGTTTTGAAATATTCTTCTTATGATTATATATATGTGTTTCCATTGTTGCATGTACACATTCTTTAACATGTATTTGCTATTTATGATAATGATATATAAGTGTTATGTTTAGTTGAAAGGCTTATATTTATGATACATCTAATATGTTATAACATGAATAACTTGTGGAATATAAAATAAGCCTATAGTAATATAATAATCTCATGGTAATTGGAAGTGTGGATTTGCTATTTAATTCCAATGTGTATATATCAAAGACATGTTAAATAGATGAAAAGATAATAGATATTTATGCTTTTACGGTTTAGTACTAATTTAGAAACTAGACACATGATAATAAGTTGAATTTAAAGCCATTGAAAATTAGAGCTTACATGGTTATATATGTTGATTAAAGCATCAATGCAAATTTTATTGCTAAATTTTATGATTTTCGTAATATGAATTAACTGCTGCATTTTGTTCACTTCTTGGAACAAAGCTTTGTTATATTTGAGGCATAATGTGTGCTTGTTGACGATCACTGTGAGTGGTCGTTTATCATGATTTAGTTCCCCACTAAGCTTTATAGCTTAGCACGGGTGTTTCATCCGTGCAGGTTGTTGGGGTGATATCTGCAGCAGGATGGCCAACTCAAGTCAACAAGAGAGACATTTATAGACTTTTATTTTTGGCTCTTTGTATATAGTAAAGACTATAGGATAGTGGTATTGGAGATATTATATGTAAAAATGTTAAACAGTTGTTGTTTTTTGTAAAGAGACTTTAACGTACACTAAAAAGTTTTTAAAAGTATAGCACTCTTATGTATTAAGTTTGATTATATGTTCTCTGTGTAGTTGGTATATGTTTATGTTACACAGTAAAACATGTGTAATGAGTTGGATAAAGTGATATGTACAGATTATAGGCTAAGGGTGCTACAGGTATGGTTGATGCTATAAAAGACATGTTATCTTAATGTGGGTTGCTACATTTTGTCAAAATGCATGAGCATTTTTATACTAATTTGGTCTTAGAATTCTATACTAATTTGAAGGAGAATGCAGAAAATTCGAGGCTGTTGGACTTTCATTTAAATGGTATTGATTATACACTTACCTATTTTATGATGCATTGCATTTTTGGTTTTAAGTAAACTAGATTATGTGATCCTCTTGAGATTTATAAACCTAATGCCTTTTGGAATTTTCTAACTGGATTGACCGCACCATTTAGGGCTAGGGAGGCTAAGTCCATATTCATCACGGATTTGAAATAATGGATTTTGCATAAGATCTTTGCTTCTGTTGTCTTTATCAAGCCTGAATTTAATAGAGTCCCTCATCATGAGTTGTTTTTGATGTGGTGTCGCAAATCAGTTTGTGGTCTTATTGGATTTTTAATCAGTTAATGCAATGTGTTGGTCATTTGGAGTCTCCTTTCACACATGGACATGTAATATCTGCTATTGCTAGGAGTCTTGACATTGATTTGCGTACTTATGATCGTGTCCTTCCATGTTTATATTTTTCTAAACATCTTTTTGTTTGGGGTGAAGTTGTCAACAATTCATTTCAATTCATTCCACCAATTTCATGATCTTGTTAGAAGGACCTTGCAAGGACTGCTTCTCCACAAGAAGCTGCTGTGGATAGCACTTTGGATGAGGCAAGACATGAGGAGTAGGGACAAGGTGATGATACCATGGAGGATGTCCTTGGTGATGAGGCTGCTATTTCACCTATTATTAGATCTTCTTCAAATATCATTCATTCCATGTTCACCCAATTCATGCAAAATCAGTCCACCATTCAGCATCAACTCACATCTTTGGAGTAAGTTACATCACAATTGGTTCAACGTCAACAATGACTTGAGCACAATATGGATACCTTCATTGCCCAATCGGGTTATGTAGTGTCCTCTCCTCCGCCTTCACCATGATTTTTAAGGGAGTTTTCTTTCCTCTATTCTTTAGTTTGTTTCTTGCTCTTTTTATTTTTGTTTTGTTTCTTCACATTAAGGACAATGTTTGTTGTAAGTGTGGGGGAGAGTATCTTGTGTGTTGCATGTTTTGTTATCTATTATAGTTATATGTGTGCTTGTTTTTGTGTTTTTTTCTTCATTTAGACTAGACTTTTCAGTAGGTTTTATGATAAGCATTGTTCACTTTGTATATAATATAGTTTGTAATGTCAAGTCATTTGCCTTTTATGCTCACTTGATTAGTTTTTCAAGGCTGTTGGTATACGTTTTGTGTTTTCAAGTTATATCTTTTTACTTCTTTCAACTTTTAGGTTATTTAGTCTCTTTACTAACTATTATACCCTAATACCGACTTCCAATCAGTACATCTATCATGCCTTCAGCAACCAAAACTCACAACAATCATTCATCAACATGTCATCATATACAGATATGGTGCATGCATACTTTAATTGTTAAACTAGAAAGTCATGCAAACAGTTATAATGTGGCAATCATACATTAACCACCACAACAATGGAAGGCAAGCAAGCATGGTAATTTAAGTTAAGGTTACAGTCCTCCATATTACATTACCCCTAATGAAGCATGACAAGATACAAGACTAGTCAAAAGAACTATCCACAAAATATCCTACATCTAATAATTTGAACTAACTCTTGTTGGCCAACCGATGCAGAATTAAGTCCCTGAACGACCACCAGTCAAACCTACACGGATGTAAAGCAACCGTTCTAAGCTATAAAGCTTAACGGGGAGATAACATACAAAAATAATAATAATATAATTGACCAATAGAGTTAAGCGAATGTAAATATCTTTACACAATATTTCAATAAGCACCTCAACATACTAGTATCAGGAGGATGTCTCAATCTGACAATATGGCCAAAAGAAGTGAAGATAAAACATGGTAATCAATCATTCACATACTTGCATTATACATATGAAGAAATTGAAACATGTATTTCTTTTCTTTAACAATTCTTTTAAACTTAATAGCCTGCCTAAGTACTAGTTTAAAGGGGTGGATAACGGGAGCAATGGATACCCGAAGGTATCAAACAATAGATATCTAGAAGATATCAAACAATGGACCCAAGGGGTCGGACTATGATTCCATCAAAGGAACAATCAATGGACCTAAACGGGGTCAACTATGGCAACTACAACTATATCCCTTTAGGTATGCCTATTTAATTCACAACTAAACTAAGACCCACAGGCTTAACCACTTAATTGAAAGAACATTTAATTCATCAAATTCCTTCTTATACAATGCAATATTTTTCAAGCCACAATTCACATCGGAATTTACATTTCATACACATGTGATGGTACAAATATTTGTCACCTCAACTTATACTCATATATCGCATATTCATTTTCATTCAAGGATAATTCTCAAACCTACCTCGCATAAACATACATACTTTCATAGTAATCTCATTTATTACGATCACATATCGCAGTAAGTTATAATTAACACTACTTGATGAGCTTACCATGATCACTTTACCTTAACTGTTATGGCTTGACAATAAAGCATAGCATAAAACAATCACATATTACCTCTAGTGATCATACCCACTAAATGTGCCTATTAGGTCGCGTTAAAAGGGTTCATTATTGTTATAAAGAGTGTTGGCTTATCTGATAATAATGGGGAAGTGATTTGGGAGATATTTGGAAAAAATGTGCAAAACTGAGAAATGAAGGGCAACGGACTGGCACGTGGCCGTGTGCCTCACAAGCATTAAAGCTTGCGTGGCCACGTGCTCTACAAGCTTTAAGGCTTCTGTGGCCATATGCCTCACAAGCATTAAAGCTTGCATGGCCATGTGCTCCACAAGCTTTAAGGCTTACGTGGCTATTTGCCTCACAAGCATTAAAGCTTGTGTGACCATGGTTTCACAAGCTTCAAAGCTTGTGTGACCACATATTGCTAGTGTTCAAGGATCGAAACGCTTCGATAAGAACATAATAACTTCGTAGGCTATAACATCTTACCAAAACTCATCTTAAACCAAATATCTTTCATTAATCATCTTTAACTTCCTCTAGAGAACCAAAGAACTCAGATAAGAAAACCTAGTTTCCATAAAACATCTACAGACAACAATGGAAACCACGATACTCCCATACCTGATCAGTGACGTTCTTACTCCTTTAAGATCCCCTTGACCTTACCCTTGCTTGACTCTCTTATAACAAGCCACAAAAGATACTAAGCTTTCCTTCTTGTACTCCTAAAATATTGCATTAATAGTAAAGATAGAAGGGAGAAGTTCTTCTTACCAAACCCTAGTTCCAAACCCAGTGAAAGAGAGAAGGAGAAAACGTAAAAGAGAGAATGTGATGGTCTTCCCCTTTTTAAAAGACAGTGATATCCTCACTGGAATCACATGAGGGAGACCATCAATTACTCTTTTAACCTTATTCTCTAAGTCTTTCACTTAATAAGACTCCTCTATCTCATAATTTACAATTTAACCCCAAAAGAAACTTAAACCATAAATCTTATCCCAACATCTCTTTTATCATTCAATTAATCCCTTTGTCATGAATTTGACTAAAATTACCGCATTGCTCTACAAGAAGCTTTATCCCAGAGTGGCTATAACCATAAATTTTTTTTAATTGTACATATAGCATCATACGATTAAACATATTCCCTACCAGGGTCAAGATTAGTCCCTCACAATTATTCCCCTCCTAAAAGAATTTTGTCCTCAAAATTCATACCTGAGTTAAACAAGTGGGGATATTGGACCTCATCATGGCTTCTGGTTCCCACATTACTTCCTGAAGGTTATGGTGTTTCCAAAGTACCTTAACAAGGGGAACTTGCTTATTCTGTAATTGCCTAACTTCCCTAGCCAGAATCTCTTTAGGCTCTTCGTCGTAGGTAAAATCTATCTGAACTTGAATGCCTTGCACTTGCAGTATGTGGGATTCATCTGAACGGTATCTTCGAAGCATATAAACATGAAATATGTCATGCAGCTTTGATAATTCCATAGGAAGTGCTAATCTATATGCCATTGGTCCAACCGTTTGTAGCACTTCATAGGGACCAATGAATCTTGGAGTCAATTTTCCTTTCTTTCCAAACCTTAAAACCTTTCTCCAGGGTGAAACTTTTATAAATACCTTATTCCCAACTTGATACTCAACATCTTTTTCTTTTCAAATCTACATAAGATCTTTGCCTGTCACTTGCTTCTTTTAATCTCTGCTTAATAAGTTGAACTTTTTCTTCAGTGTCTTTAACTAGATCTGGCCCAATTATCTTGCATTCGGCTAACTGAATCCAACATACCAGAGTCCTGCTTTGACCATACAAGGCCTCATAAGGAGCCATGCCCAAACTAGTCTGATAACTATTATTATAGACAAACTCCATTAAGGCTAGGTATTTGTCCCAACTACCAGAAAAATTCAAAACACAACCTCTAAGCATATCTTTCAAGACCTGTATCACCCTTTCTGATTGTCCATCCGTTTGGGGATAAAAAGCTGTACTGAATTTTAATAGTGTTCCCATTGACTTCTGTAAACTCTGTCAGAATCTAGAGGTGAATTGGGGATCTTGATCTGATATAATTGATACCGGAATACCATGAAGTTGAATGATCTCATTTATATACAATTCTGCCAACTGATCCATAGAATAATCCATTCTAACCAGCAAGAAATGAGCTGACTTGGTTAACTTATCCATAATAACCCATACTGCATTATGTTTTCTCATTGTAGAAGGTAGTCCGGTGACAAATCCATAGTGATATCTTCCCACTTCCACTGTGGAATTTGAATGGGATGTAGCAATCTAGATGGGAGTTGATGCTCTGCTTTCACTTGTTGACAAGTTAAACATTTAGAGACATAATCAAGCACATCCTTCTTCATACCCGACCACCAATAACATCGTTTAAGATCCTGATACATCTTACTTCCCCCAGGATGTATAGTGAAGACAGTGTTGTAAGCTTCATGCAATAAGTTTTTTTTTTAATTCTCTATCAACTAAAATACATAATCTATCCTTAAAGTACAAACCTCCATTTTCTTTGATTGAATAATCGGATTGTTCCCCATCATGTATAGACTGTATAACTCGCTGTACTTTCTCATTATTTTTTTATGCATCGATCACTGCCTGTCTCACACATGGCTTAGCTCTTAATAGGCAATTAGAGCACTATCTGAAGTAAACTTCCATCTACCCCACTACAACACCATCGATGCCATCACTCTTTTGCTTAAAGCATCTGCTATGACATTAGCCTTACCTGGATGGTAGTCCACTATATAATCATAGTCTTTAAATAATTCAAGCCATTTTCGTTGTCTCAAGTTGAGTTCCTTTTGAGTAAGTAGATACTTAAGACTTTTATGGTCTGTGTATATCCTACATCTTTCACCGTATAAGTAGTGGCGCCAAATCTTTAAGGCGAAAACTACTGCTGCCAACTCTAAATCATGTGTTGGATAATTTTGTTCGAGCAGTTTAAGTTGACGAGATGCATAAGCCACCACTCTACCCTCTTGCATTAAAACACAACCCAACCCAACTCTAGAGGCATCACTGTACATAGCATACTCCTTCCCAGATGTCAGTTGTGTCAAAATTGGAGCTTTTGTTAGCATGCTCTTTATCTAGTCAAAAATTTTCTCACCTCAAGCGGTCCATTCAAATTTAACATTCTTCCTTAATAGCTTAGTAAGTGGAGATGCCATCACCGAAAACCCTTTCATAAAGCGACGATAGTAACCAGCCAATCCCAAGATAACACATTCCGAGGCGGTCTCCAATTGACAATAGCCTTAATTTTTGCGGGGTCAATTCTAATACCTTCCAAAGATAACACATGACAAAGGAAGGAAATCTCTGTCAACCAAAACTCACATTTGCTTAGTTTTGCAAACAATCGATTCTCCTTTAAGGTCTGTAACAAAATTCTCAAATGCTCAGCATGTTCTTCTTCATTTTTAGAATAGACCAAAATATCATCAATAAAAACCACTATGAACTGGTCCAAATATGGTCTAAACACCCTGTTCATTAAATCCATAAATGCAGCTGGTGCATTCTTTAATGCAAATGGCATTACTAGAAACTCATAATGTCCATATTTGGTTCTAAATGTTATCTTCGAAACATCCACATCCCTAACTCGGAGTTGGTAGTACCTCGATCTTAGCTTAATCCTTGAAAACACTCCTGCCCCTTTCAACTAATCGAATAAATCCTCAATTCGGGGTAATGGATACTTATTTTTCACTATCACTTTATTTAACTGTCGATAGTCAATACACATCCTCATAGAACCATCCTTCTTAACAAATAAGACCAGTGAACCCCATGGAGATATACTAGGCCTGATAAAACCCTTGTTAAGCAGTTCTTGCAATTACATCTTCAACTCTTTCAATTCCTTTGGAACCATTCTGTAGGGGGCTCTTGAACTGGGTGCTCTGCCAGGCAAAACCTCAATAGATAATTCAACCTCCCTATCAGGGGGAAGACCAGGTAAGTCTTCAGGAAACACATCTGGAAATTTATTCACTACCAGTATGTTATGGAGCTTAACTGTGTCCCTTTTTGAATTAAGAACTAGGGCCAGAAATGCTTCACACCCCTTCCTCAGAAATTGTCTAGCTTGCATGGCAGATATTATATTGGTCAAAGGTTGCACCAGAATACCTGCCACTATTACCTCATTACCATCTTTATCACTAAGAGTTATGGTCTTAGACCCATAGTTCACCAATGCTCGATGCTTAGACAACTAGTCCATGCCTAAAATAACATCAAATTCCCGAAAAGGCAGTTCGATAAGATCAGCTAAAAATTCTCTTCCTAGTATCAAGATGGGACAGTTAGGGAACATTTTATTCACGCATACGTTGTGCTCTAATGGGCTAGTTACACAGATATCATATTCCAATTGATGCACCTTAGACACACCCCTACTCATACTCTTAAGGGAAACATATGAATGAGTTGATCTCGGATCAATAAGTGCATGAATATCAGAATCGAAAAGTGAGAAAATACCAGCTATTACTTCTGGACCATCTTGATCCTCTCCTGCCTTCATGGCATAAGCCTGCCCCAAAAAAGCTGGTATGGCTAGTCTATCCACTGACTCAGATACATTACAAGATTGGGATCCATGGCGACCAAAACCACCTTGCCCCCTACCTTTGCTTCCTGTTCTTGCAACCGAGTACATATTTAAAGCTCTTCTGCTACTTTGCTGTGTTGAGTCTTATGCCCACTTGGAGGGGCAATTAGCTATATAGTGGTCAGTAGCACCACAATTATAGCAGGCTCCAAATTCTTTCCTGCATAGATCCTAATGTTGCTTGGAACAATGAGGACACTCAGGTGGTTGACCCCCTTTTTGTTTTGATGGGGCATGTTGACTTGACTTGGACACTACTGTAGATCCTTGTCCTTTCATCTTGCTTGCAAGGTTATAATTTCCCCTGCAGGTTGTAAATTCTGCACTCCTTTGAACCTCTTTTCAGTGGACCATCCACCCTTGGCCGTCTCTCTTTTCGCTCTCTCTCTCTCTTAGTTGACTCATGCTTCTTAACCTTCATAGTAGCCATCACTAGTTTTTGAAAGTACACATTTTGAAGAGATGTAGCCCCAATCAATTTCTCCCTAATCTGATGATTTAGCCCATCCTCAAACTGTCTACTCTTGAAGGCATCAGTTAACATCTCTTTGGGAATATATTTACACAACCAGCTAAATTCCTTCTCGAACTCTACTACAGACATAACCCTCTGCTTCAAGGTCAAAAACTGTCTTAGCTTCTCCTCTTTATAAGCCTCAGTAACATATTTCTTTTTGAATTCAGTTTCAAAGAATTCCCAAGTAAGAGGAGACGCTACTTGATGTTGTCTCAGTACCAACTTTCACCAATTGTATGCTAGTCCTTGAAGTAACTATACAGCACACGATACCTTATAATGAGCAGGGCATTGGATATCATCTAAAATCCTCTCCAACTTTTCCAACCAGAATTTAGCTTCCTCTGATTGCTCTAAGGTGGTACCAGAAAATTCTTTCCCACCATACTTTTAGACCTCATAAATTGGAGCCTTAGGTGTCGTCATCCATTGTAGAATTTGGGCCATATCCTAAGAAATTTTTAGCAATGCCTCTCCAAGCATAGCGGAAGGAATTTTATTCTGATTTTTTGATAGAGATCTCATATCAGAGGGGACCATTGCAGCCAGTAAGTTACTTTCCGCTGATTCCTCAATAGCATCTCTAGAATCATCCATTTTGATATATATGAAAAAAGGACTTACTACATTAGGCTAAAAAGACACAATACTATACTCAAGATTTTCAGACTTCTATTGCCCAAAAAAGGCTAAACCAGGAGCTTTGATACCACTAATTGTCATACCCAATACCGACTTCCAATCAGTACATCAATCATGCCTTCAGCAACAAAAACTCACAACAATCATTCATCAACATGTCATCATATACAGATATGGTGCATGCATACTTCAATCGTTAAACTAGAAAGTCATGCAAACAATTATAACGTGGAATCATACATTAATCACCACAACAATGGAAGGGCAAGCAAGTATGGTAATTTAAGTTAAGGTTACAGTCCTCCATATTACATTACCCCCAATGAAGCATGACAAAATACAAGACTAGTCAAAAGAACTATCCTTAAAATATTCTACATCTAATAGTTTGAACTGACTTTTGTTGGCCAACCGATGCAGAATTAAGTACCTGAATGACCACCAGTCAAACCTACACGGATGTAAAGCAATCGTGCTAAGCTATAAAGCTTAGCGGGGAGATAACATACAAAAATAATAGTAATATAATCGACCAATAGAGTTAAACGAATGTAAATATCTTTACACAATATTTCAATAAGCACCTCAACATACTAGTATCAGGAGGTTGCCTCAATCTAATAATATGGCCAAAAGAAGCGAAGATAAAACATGGTAATCAATCATTCACATGGTTGCATTATACAGATGAAGAGATTGATACATGTATTTCTTTTCTTTAACAATTCTTTTAAAATTAATAGCCTGCCTTAGTACTAGTTCAAAGGGATGGATAACGGGAGCAATGGATACCTGAAGGTATCAAACAATAGATATCTCGAAGATATCAAACAATGGACCTAAGGTGTCGGACTATGGTTCCATCAAAGGAACAATCAATGGACCCAAACGGGATTAACTATGGTAGCTGCAACTATATCCCTTTAGGCATGCCTATCTAATCCATAACTAAACTAAGACCTACAGGCTTAACCACTTAATCGAAAGAACATTTAATTCATCAAATTCCTTCTTATACAATGCAATATTTCTCAAGCCACAATTCATATCTGAATTTACATTTCATACACATGTGATGGTAAAAATATTTGTCACCTTAACTTATACTCATATATCGTATATTTATTTTCATTCAAGGACAATTCTCAAACCTACCTCGCATAAACATACATACTTTCATAGTAATCTCATTTATTACGATCACATATCGCAGTAAGTTATAATTAACACTACTTGATGAGCTTACCATGATCACTTTACCTTAATTGTTATGGCTTGACAATAAAGCATAGCATAGAACAATTACATATTACCTCTAGTGATCATACCCACTAAATGTGCCTATTAGGTCATGTTACAGGTTCATTATCGTTATAAAGAGTGTTGGCTTAGCCGATAATAATGGGGAAGTGATTTGGGAGATAATTGGAACAAATGTGCAAAATTGAGAAATGAAGGGCAGTGGACTGGCACGTGGCCGTGTGCCTCATAAGCATTAAAGCTTACGTGGCCACGTGCTCCACAAGCTTTAAGGCTTGCGTGGCCATGTGCCTCACAAACATTAAAGCTTGCATGGCCACTTGCTCGCCAAACTTTAAGGCATGCATGTGCTCATGATGATGACCTAGATGTGAAAAAGAAAAGATATGAGAGTATGTTCATATATATGTATGCATTAATAAGGTCTTTAATTAATCCATTTACACCCACTATTTTATTGCGAATTAATAGCCCTCACTATATAATCCGAGAAAACCCGATGGTTTTCTTAGTGGGCCAATATTCAATCCTTGATATGTAATTTGACCTTGACTGTGGTCAACAAGTCAAATTCGATACCCTTGAAATGTAGGTATCTCTATACCAATTGTGTCTCTACACAACTATTGGATCATTAGGTTATCAACTCTTGATGCATGCATATCATATATGCATTCCCTAATCCTGCCTCTAGAACCATTAGCCTTGACTGTGGTCAACAAACTAATGGGCTAGCTAAGATGACCCATTTAATTAGATTTGAACATATTCGATATAATGTGAGCTTGACTGTGGTCAACAACCCACACTATAAAGAACTCTAGTTCTCCTCAAATTAATGGAAGGCTTATATACCTTAGCATTTGTTTGAGGGTTTTAGTTAATTAAGTCTCATCATACATGGTTGGCATACATTGGTATGCATCCTATATCTATCATATAAATATAAGCATACAAATATGGTATAGTTATGGACTTCACTACATTGATTTCCCCGAGCCAAGAGGGAAATCAAAAGGTCACACCTAGGTAGTATGCATGATTCAAACAAGAAAATAATTACATTATCTTCAAGCTTGTTGGATCTCCATCCGGCCCATCTTGCTCCTTGATATTGGTCTCCATCTCTATTTCTAATTCTAATCTAAGTAATCTAATTACATATTACAATTTAAAATGAAATACAAACCAAAAATAGGTGGTCGGGATATGAAAGTCCTCATTGGGCCAAAACATGCATTATGCTCAATCACATTGGGCTTTGTCCATAACTAACCATCATGCCAATCATACACCCTTATATGCCACTATAATGCATAAATAAATTGATTACTAACTTTGTTTCAACCTTTGAAACTATATTTTGAGTTATTTTAATGATGTGATCAAATTAGAAAACTTTTTCCATTTTGGAAACTTTCATTTTATTAAACCTTTTTGCATGCATGTGTTCTTGTCTTAATAATCAATCCAATTGATTATTAATTAATTATAAATTGATTATTTAATTAATTAATCATATTAAATAATTAAAAGAATCAATTTTGGGCTTAAACCAAATATAGGCCGAAACCCACAGAAGAAAAACCCTAACTGTGTTCACACACAAACTAGTTTTGTGTCTTTTGGACCATTTGGGCCTTTTGGAATGAGCAAAGCCCACTCCAGCCCATAAAACCCATTAATAAACTTAATTAATTTTTATAATGTTTAATTTAAATCAGCTCCTTGGGCCCACCAAGTCATTCACTAATTTAAACCAAGTCCGTAAACATAATTAAGCCCATTAAGTGGTTTTAATAAATTAAAAATAATCAAATTAATTTAAGGCCCATTTTAATTAATCCAATTAATTAAAAACACTTTAATATATTATATATATCAGATTTAGAAGATCAAAAGTCGTTCTAATCAATAACACATCAAGAACACACGAAGAACACCAATTTATCGAACTTTTCGACTAAACTAGTTTTCATGCAAAACTTGTTCGATTTAATTCCATTCGATCCTATGGCTTAATATCACATATTAAACACATAAAATATCATCTAAATGATTTTAAAATGGATCCATAAGAAATTAAATTAGAACAGCCCCTACATCACCTAGGGTTTCACGCCAAACCCTAATGGGTTTCACGCCAAACCCTAATCAAAATCATTCAAAAATTTCGTTTTTGTTTCCACCAAATTTATTTGATCACACATACAACCAGAAATCAATATTTCTCATTCATGAACAATCAAATCTAATATTTTAAATTTCATGAAATAAATAACTCAAAAAAAAAACAAAACTTATTTCGCAGAAAAATATAGAATTGCATATCCATGGCAAAACCGTGGCTCTGATACCATGTTGGAATTTAACGGTTACATGCATCACATACATGAGCGGAATTTTAAAAATTTTTAACCATTAGATCTGATCTTGCCATGAATACACAATATAACTATATGAGAATAAAAAAATCACCTTTGATTTTTGTTGAACAGTTGATTTTACTTCGCACCGGGTTGTCGCAAACCACAGTATCCAAAATCGAACACCTCCAATGAGTAATCCACACTAGAGAGAGTTAAATTGAACCAAAAAATTGATGTTTAACTAGGGCTGGCCGAAATTCCAAGAAGCTAGCTTGGAAGTTGGCGCAATAGGGAGAGAGAGATTAAGAGAAAAGACTTTCTTTTTGTTTTAATCACTTAACCCTAATTCCTCATTAGTTAGCCTTTTATAGTTCGGTTAAAATTCCAACTCCTTAATGAGATTGGGCTCTTTAAAATTTCTGGAGAATTATTAATTGGGCCTCTGGAATTAATTATAATCATTTGGGCTTAATTAAATCAAATTTAATCCTTTTCATAAAAGACTATGCACAAAACCCACAAACTAGGCCCTTTGTGCAACTAATTTGATTTAAATACCCAAATGGATTCCAAATCCAACCAAATTAAATATGTGAGTTCCATAACACTTATGTAACATATATAAATTAATGTGGTCTAAGAAAAAGCCCTCTAAGCCCTTCTGTATGGAGTTGGTGTGTGGCCTCTCTTCTGTAGGGCTTCCTCCAACTTCTTCATTCCTTTGGCCCTTTATAATTTCTCCAATGGACCTATTAATTATTATATCAGTCCTATAACACTTATAGTAGTCTTATAACACTTATAAGATAATAATAATTAATCATAAAATACATTATTTCAATTAGGTCCAATTTTGCAGAACATTTCTCAAAAGTTCCGCGGACAATTTTATTTGATCATAATTAATTAAACTCTTTAATTAATTATTATCTTATTCACTTCTCTACCTTCATAATAATATCAAATATTATTATCCTTGTTATTTTACCATTTTACCCTTTTCTCTATATGTGTGTGACCTATTGGGTTCCTGTCCATGTTGGCAGTATAATATGTAACTGTGAGTTCTATTCAAAACTCACATGATTTAAACTCCTTTAAATAATTTTATCAATCTATATTGATATTTTGATACATCATTATACAAGTCATGATTTCCCTCTAGCTAAGCATCATGACTACCCAAATGTCAGGAAAGTCATGTGGTTTGACTGTACCCTTCCATAGAAACAGTTACCGTGCAATTACTCCTTTCACCACTCTTATCTCAATTAGATTCTGAGTATGAATTTCTGTCAACTCATATAAATCTAATTATGTATGTTCTATTAATTTAACCATTGTTCCTAAAATGCCCTTCATAGATCTCCATCCATCTTGGCATATTACTCTGGCTAGAGATTCTCTGAACAAGGCAATTATAGAATCATGCGAGATAACTTCCCTTGTTAAATCTGGGATGGTGAATCCTTTGCCAATCACTCAACTATCTTCAAGTAGGTCATGATATACTCAATCTCCTAACTATGGAGTCAAAGTATACCACTTGCTACTTAAGATAACTTTGGTGATCTCAAGTCTAAGGATACTTGCACAACCGCTATGAAGAGATTCCTCACTGACTTAGATTTAATATCCATGTGAGGATTCTCTATGCAAGTCTCCAATGAACTTGTTCTTCTAACAAGCATCCACATGTTAGCTTTGATTATCTTCCATAATCATAGTTATGAGAACCACTGCTTGAACCATTCAAGAAGCATAACATGTGCTAGTCTGTCCGAATTAACAATGTCCTGTCTTGTTAATTCTATGACTAGGGATATTTATATATTAACACATTTGCATGAAATAGTCATCTCATATCATGAACACTTTCATGATTGCCTTTGCACTATGTTTATAATATCTAGGACTTCAATTATTAATTTAAGATTTATAAACTCATGTACTTAAACATAGCATTAATAAATGAATGACGCCTTTTATTAAGAATATAAATTTTATACATATGAAAAACATCCCTATTACATGGGCTCTAGGGCATACTCTCTAACAGATAATTCAATGAAAATCAAAAGGAAGAAGAAGATGATTTTTCTGGTTTTTCTCTCACAATTGCCGATCTCAAAGTCTCACACAACCACCTCCACATTCCATTAACTTCTTTCTGTAGCACCCTTATCCTCTAATCTGTACATATCACTTTATCCAACTCATTACACATGAGTTACTATGTAACATAAACATATAATCAAACTTAATATATAAGAGTGCTATACTTTTAAAAGAAACTTTTCAATATATGATAAAGTCTTTTTACACAATACAACAACTGTTTAACATTTTTTTTTTTACATACAATATCTCTAATACCACAAAATCTTTACTATATACAAAGAGCCCAAAATAAAAGTCTATAATTGTCCCTCTCGTTGACTTGAGTTGGCCATCCAGCTGCAGATATCACCCCAACAACCTACACGGATGAAACACCCGTGCTAAGCTACAAAGCTTAGTGGGAAACTCGAAATATGACAAACGACAACTCACAGTGATCGTCAACAAGCACACAACATGTCTCAAATACGATAATGATTTATCTCAATGAATAAAATTTAACATTCATATCAACTTATGAAATTCATAAAAATTCAATGCTAACATTTACATTTATGCTACATTTACCATGTATAATAATGTAAGCCCCAATGTCCTATGACTTTAAATTCAACTAATTATCATGTGAATAGCCTTTGAATTAATACTAAACCATACTAGCATAATTGTCCATTATCTTTTTATCTATACTCGTATGTCTTTGATATAAACCCATTAGAATTAAAATGGCAAATCAACACTTCCAAATGCCATGATATATTTATAATGTTACAAGCTTACTTTATATAGCATAAGTTACAAAAACAAGCCTATCAATTAAAACATAACAACTAAACATCATTGCCAAACTATTCTTTTATATCCAGTTTATAGGTTTTAGATATGCATACATCACACCGTAAATAACAAACACACATTCACTAAATGTATACATATAAACTATATGAACTTATGAATATAATCATAAGGAAACTATTTCAAAAATAATGGTTGATACCGTCTAACTCCTATAATCTTTAATATGAAATATACTTATGCAATTATAAAATTGTTGCATCCATTAAATATTATAATACTCTTTAACCTAATAAAAACTCCTTCATATATCATGCATTGACATACATCTAGAAAAAGGCTTATGATCATAAAAGACCCACATATGTATACCATCAATTTAACCAAGGTAACTTTGGTGTAAAGCCTGCACTATTCTAAAGAGGTGGATAATGGGTTATACGGTGGTACCCAAAGGTACTAGGTCACCCGAAGGCACCAAAGAGATAATAGGTCACCTGAAGGCACTAAAGAGATACCCGAAGGTATTAAACGATGATCCTTTGTAGGGATAAAACTGTATGATAAATCGGTGGACCCAAATGGGGTCAAACAAATAACATAGACCCAAATAGGGCCAAACAAATAACATGGACCCAAATGGGGTCAATCAAATAACATGGACCCAAATAGGGCCAAACAAATAACATGGACCCAAATGGGGTCAATCAAATAACATGGACCCAAATAGGGCCAAACAAATAACATGGACCCAAATGGGGTCAATCAAATAACATGGACCGGTCAAGCGAACCCAAGTGGGGTCGGTTACAACCACACACGAGGGTTGTTTTAATTAAACTTTAACTTTTAAACCCAAATAGGGTCACTATACTTTTAAATTCAAGTGGACCTAAATAGGTCAAAATGTTCAAAAGCAGCTGCAAGGTACCCTTATAGGCATGCCTATCTATCCACTTCCTAGACTCAAAGCAGGCAATATAATCTTTTTACTTTATCCTTTCCTTATTCATTCATATTCTTATATGCACATATATACTCTTGTGTAATTGTAATCAATGTATTCATATACACAATCATGTGTAACTTTCTGTAAATCAGCGAACGTATTCACTGTTGGTTGTTGGGTATTACTATTTAATACTTGTAATCTTATTAAATCATGTAACTTTTCCGCATGTCAAGACTATACTTATATAATGCCATTATATGCTTTAATAAGATTTCTATAATTAAGTCTATAACACTGTAGATTTGTATTTTAGCATGCCATTATGTGACAACATATATGCTTAATCATGCCATTTCAATTAAGCAAAGACATAGTTATACATTTCACTTTAAAAATATTATTTGAATCATTACTCTAAAATAGTTTTCAAACTTCAAACCCAACCATATAAGATCATACATATGTATAAATGTTTACATGCACACATATATTCTACTAATCACATTACTTCTTCATACAAGCAAAGTTAACATTTCAAACTGTATGTACCATAGTAATTTCAAGAAATCAATAGGAATCATGTATAATCATCTTCACATATAAATACATATAACATGACATGATTTCATTTTCTTAGTTCATATACCCCAACATCAAATGAACATTCATGGATAGCATTTTTAATATTAACTATCATGTATGTATTTATATCCACATTTAAACTCTATTGCAGGCAACACTATGTTCATGTTCATTTCATACTTTAAATCTGCACTTATAGTATACCATTTGCACATGCATATAATCTCACCTATTAAATGACATTTAATCATTTTCTATCTCATAGGGCAATTACATGCTCATGCACTCATAAATATAATCATAGATTGTACATTCCTGTAGTACATTCGCATCTAGTAAGCTTGTTCTTGTAAGCATGATTATCAATATGTATACCTCAATCACTCATCAATCATATGCTATACATATATCAATATGTTACCATATGTCACACACATTTAACTTTCATCATGAACTTATACTTGAACATATGATCTTTAAACAACACATCATGTCACAATCATATTATCATACACATATATGATTAACAATAATTTCATAATTATTCATGGTACTATAACTTAACTATTAATGCACAATTTCCATGATGCATAGGTATACATTCATAGACAATTTTCAATGTAAATGATATAAATCATGTAAATCTATATATATATCCTTTGATACAAATCTATATACACATGAGTTTAGAGCTCTCGTATACTTGCATTCAAGGCCTATTTTGTTCATTTATATGTGTATCACATGGGGGTAGCCTAATATACTGATAAAGGGGAATAAAAAGCAAGGTTATGGGCAAAAATCATTATGTCGTGCTCGCGGCAAGTGTCGCGGTCGTGACAGTATGTTTGGCCATACTAATTTTTCACCCTGTTCCCAAAATCCTGCAAACTGCTTAACAAACTCCTTTTGTACTTCATTTTTGACATAATAAACGGAATTTTTAGAAAAAGTCGTATTCTACAAAGTTGTAGATATACATTTCAAGTTTCTATAACATTAAAAATATTTGAAATATCATTTCTATAACTCGAGATATCTTGAAATTACTAAAGATTGTTCATGAGTACAAGACTGCACACTTATCCGATTTTCAAGCTAGATTATGACCCATTTAGAGACAGAATTTGAGTGTGATTTCTTCTTATGAAATATTTGTATGTAAGTCTAGTTTAAGATCCAATCAGAATCATCTAATTATCTATACTAAAACTCAAAATATGACCAAAATAATATAGCTAGGTCTAGTGAACTCAAACCCAGAATTTTTAAAACTCACATGCATGTTCCTTTAAACATCAAAGATTGATGTTTTATTTCAATTTACTCATCAAATATAATTTCATACATTAGATTATAACTTTCTATATTAACATCACTTTAAAATAAACTCAAATCAAGCTTTTAACAATTTATTTATCCTAGCTATGTCAAATAACACATGCAAAGTAAAAATCTTACATTTATATCTCTAAAAACCATATCACCAACTAAAAATGCATCTCTCCCATATATAAGTCCACAAATCCAGCAACAATAGCCTCATACAGCAAGAGTAACATTTCCAAACATCACACTATATCCATATTTCAACACAATTAATACATGCAAGAAGAGAAAGATGTTCCCAAACCTGTTTTGAATCCTTAAATCAATCCTTCAATCTTTTCACCATTTATTCCCATTTGCTCTCAATCCCTTCCAATTCTTCATACATCCATGTACTCTTGCATTAAACCCTTACAAATCCCCTTTCAAAACTTCTAATTTAAATAACTTGTAGTAGGATTTCCTCTTGAAAACTATAGAGATCAATTTAGAGCTTTTAGAGGAAGATAAGAGATGAGTAAAAGAGAGAAAGTAAAAATGAGAAATCCCCTTGGTGTGGCCTACCAAACCCTATATATACTCCTAAAAACATTGTTTGTATGGTGAGCTAAGTGGAAAATGACATCAGCATGTCCCCCACAAATATCCCCTTTAATCCTCCAACTATTTGCATGTTACACAATAAGCCCACATTTCTTTGCATGTTATATTTTGTCCCCACCATTTGTTCCTTTCCTTAAATTGGCCTCTCAATTATTCATTTAGTCGCATTTGCCCCTAAAGATGTCGTAATTATAAATTTACCCCAAATTAATACTTTTTACTTTAATTACACCCTTGAATATTATTAAACCAACAATAATAATTTAATTATGAACTTATAAAATTCATACTATATAATTTACACATTTATCACATAATTATTGATAACTTAATAATATTTTTGCCCAATTAATAGCTTAGCTCTTAATAATTCATTAAATAATACTTAATTAGACTTTAATAATATTTAATTGCCCTTGACTTCTACTAGGGCCTATTTTGGGTCCTTACACTTTCTATTTATATAAGTGGCAAAATTTCCCTTTTACTCCATCAACATCTTGCATGCCACACAAATGCCACAAACCTTTATGCATGATAGACTTTAACCCCTCCACTAACTCTTTTTCAAACATTAACCTATCCATTTAATCATTCTTTCAAATTAACCTTGAATTAAATGCTTCTATTCATAATTGGCCACTAATATGCCACAATTACAAATTTACCCCAAATTAATACCTTTTACTTCAATTACACCCTCAATTAATATTAAACCATACTCTTTTATTTTATTTTCATGCAATTAACATAATAACATGATAATTTACCCCCTTACTTAAACACAAAAATATGCAAATTAAATTAGGGTCATGTTAGGGGCCTTATAGAGAGAGAGAAAGCTATCCCTTAAAATGCCGATTCCCCCTCTTAAAATCCCTGTTTTCCTTCTCTAAGAAGCTATTGAAAATATCTCATCATGAAATTCCAAAATTGCCCTTATTCATATTAACCCCAACAACTTATTTTTCTTAACATCTAAAACTCAAACTTCTTATTTGCTTCAACTACATCCTTCTTTATCTTAATTTTAACCATACTCAATTTAAATACATGTTGAAATTACCAAAATACCCTTAATGGGACTTAACCTTAATAATGCAAAATAATTCAACATTTGCCTTAATTAACCATAATTCTCGTTACTTTACTATAATTCGGTTAGGGTTATGATTGGGTCCTTACAATTCTCTACCCCTTAAAAGAATTTCGTCCTCAAAATTCAAACACATCATCTATATCTTTAGTGCTATAAATTTTTAAACTCAATCTTATCTACAAACAATTATAACCATAAAAAAATATGTATCATATATACATATAGAGCATGGAGAGCATCCTATGAACCTCAACATCTTGCATGCTCAACAATGCCAGAACTCAATTATCTTTTTATCATATAAACTTTTTCCTCAAACATCATAATAAACAATCTAGATATACTTATAATCAACTAATGTTATACTTCAATCGTAGATCATCAAGGCTTTTATGCACTTCCAATATCAGGGAGTGAGAGATACCGATAATTTCTTAGATGTCATCTCACAATTTGTTTTTGAATTAACATCCTATTAGTACTCCAATATCCATCAATCGTAAGATAATCATCCCTTGCAATCATCAAAATTTGCATCTCAATAACAATAACACCAAGTGTGGCTATTTGGTCTATACCAATATCATCTCAACCTCCAAGGACCATTCATAATTTCGTATTGCCCAGAAAAGACTAAACTTGGGCTCTAATACCATTAATTGTAACACCTTAATTCCTTTACCATGGATAACCATCATTCATCATCATCATCATCACAAACCTAGTAAAATCAAGCAAAAATAATAATAGAATAGGCCATAATAAAATAATCAAGCTTATAATTAAATAATTATAACATAAATGGCCTTCAAGAATCTCGAAATCCTCAAGGCAACAACATCTAGCTTAATCCTCTGAAGCTGAACTTGAAACCTATACGGATAAACAAATACATGCTAAGCTATAAAGCTTAGTGGGGAACCCAACTCCAAGGATAAACTCTAATAAAATATCGTAAAATCATTACACCCTTTTAAATTTAAGGAAACATATAAGTCTACAATATTAAACGATCTCACCCTTATTATGCCAAATGAATCTGCAATCTTAAACATGAGTATTATTCTTACAATCATCTAGACCTTATAGTAATCGATAGTACAGTTTTCATCATAAGCATTTAATAACATTTATTATGTATGAGGTACCTTTAATGTTCAATCAAAACATAAGGAAGCATATATATCATACATCATCAATAAGAGTTATTTTAGGCATCAATACTTCACATATGTCATGCAATCATAGTTATATAATACAGAGCAGAGAACTACATTTCATTGAAATCATTCCAGCCAATAAGAAATTTAAACCAAGAAATATAGTAGGCCATTATCATTTTCACATTATATAGGTGAGGCAAATGATATATATATATATATATACACACACATAAATTTCTTCATTTCGAGTAAATTGCTGAGTCTTTTAAACTTTTAATAGCCTGCCAAGTACTAGTTCAAGGGTGGATAACGGGAACAATGGATACCGAGGTATCAAATGATGGACCCAAAGGGACGAACTGTGGTTCTATAAAGGAAAAAAACACTAGACCTTAACGGGGTCATCAATGGTTCCAACAAGGAACAAAGAATAGACCCAAAAGGGCCAAATGATGGTTTCATAAAGGAATAAGACCCAAACGGGGTCAACCATTACAGCTGCATAATCCCTCTAAGCGTGCCTATCTAGTCCACAACCGAACTAAGACCCACAAGCTTTATCACTTTAAGAACATCTTTCATTCATCATATTCTTTCTTATTTAATATAACATTTACTTAATGCCATTTTCCATAATTTAACACACATATTATTCATTTTCGTAGCAATACTGGCTTAAAGCCTGGATATTCAATGATACATATTACCTATTCATATACTTGCATAGCTACCAGATAACTTATATCATACACTAGGATGCTTTACCATAATAGTAATCGAGTATCATGCAACAGTCGCTCAAAATCAATGTATTAAAGCTTAATGCAATACACATCATTGAACATATGCTCATGAAGTGACAACATGCTTTTTAAATTCTTGATTGACTATGCTTATATCGGTCATGGCAGTTTATGAGAATAAAACCATACATATAGTCGTATAAACCATGAGCATATGATTACACACATAAAAACATACTCACTAAAGAAGAACATACCAGAGTGGTTCCTCAATACCAATTTCTTGGTTTCATAGTACTCACTTTAATCATTGTCTTTTCAATTTATCCAATACATTATATACATGCATTCGCTGTCACACACTTGGTGAAAGTGCTCAAATATGGACTTAACATCTACCAATATTACTGAGTATTGCCTTAGAAAAACTTCACCACTCATTTTTCCCCTTAGAAATTGTATAGTCTCTTAACCACCACTCAAAAATATAATCATTATGTACATTACTTATGGTCCACTTAAGTCTCTCCAATTATATTTTATAATATGGGATTCATGATTCATGAAGAATTTATCGCTTAGAGTGTAACACCCAAATTTATTAACCATGGATAATCTTCAATCATCCTTATCATAGTCATCATCATAAACCTATTAAAGTCTTGCGAAAATAATAAAAATAATAGAACAGACCATAATTACATACCACAATGAATAATTTGCATATAAATAAATAATCATAACATAAAAGGCCTTCAAGTATCATGAAATCCTCAAGGCAACTACATCATGCCTGATCCTCTGGAGCTTATCCTGAAACCTACAAGGATAAATAAACCCGTACTAAGCTACAAAGCTTAGTGGGGAACAAAACTCTAGACAAACTCTTACAATATTCATCATCAAACAAAATACAATTATCATAATAACATAAAATAACACATGAGGATACAATTATCTATCATGGCATACTGAGCATTCCGAGGAGTATTCAACCCTAACCATTGATGTCATCATTGCTAAAACCGAAAGCATTATATTATCTTATCTTATCCCAGAAACTTCTTAATTAATGATCATTTTTAATACTCTCTTATTTATTAAAACAATTCATGCATCTTATAATTCTTCTATTCCAGAATACTGATATTATCATGATATTCTTATAACCTGTAACTCAATACCATTAACCATTTTTGTTGCCTAACATATGCATTTATTGCTTATTCATATCCAAATGAAAGTGCTCATGTTATATAATATTGCAATAGATATTGCTAGGCATGCTTACATTACATAATTTCGAAACTTATCATTTTGTTCGGGTTTTCGGCAAATGTCTTCCTTAATGCTATGTTATCATTACACTTTAAACATCATACAGATTCATATCATATCATGCTTTGTACTTTAATTTATGTTAGAATTATACATAAACGCATACATAAATAAATGTTCATATTCATACTCACGAATTTGCATGCCATTCCAAGGAATAGGTAGTATTACACCTCATTATCAATTGACAAAGCCTTCATACCACATGCAAACATTTTCTAATTTTCCCCTACATGAATATTATTATGCATGTCATAGTTCATGTAACGTTTATTTCAATATTGTAAGCTTGTGGCCTATGTGGCCAAATTATTCATCGTGGAACTGACTCACACTGGTACTCACATGGTGACCTTTCTCATCATTGATGTAAGACATCACAATCAAGTGCTACATAACATGGCATTTCATTTCATAGAAGTAGTTTATAGCTAACTAAAATATAGAATAAAGCAATAGAATAAATCACTATCATGATTCCAATACATATAAGTGAGGCGATCGATACATACGTTACTTTATTTCTTGAACCATTAACATCTTTAATAGCCTACCTAAGTACTAGTTTAAAGGGTGGATAATGGGAGCAATGGATACCTGAAGGTATCAAACTGTGGATATCCGAAGATATCAAACAATGGACCCAAACGGGGTCAAGCAATGGTTCCAACAAGGAACAAACTATGGACCTAAACGGGGTCAAACGATGGTTCCATTAAGGAACAAGACCCAAACGGGGTAAAAACATAGCAGCTGCGACTGTATCCCTCTAGGCATGCCTATCTAATTCACAACTGAACTAAGACCCACAGGCTTAACTTTTTAAGACATCTCTTAATTTAACATATTCTTCTTTACTTAGCACATCATTTGGCTTAAAGCCACTTGTCATAAAAGAATGCATATCATTCTTTTCATACATCAATGCTGAGCTTTAGGCTCCATTACATATGGACGCTATCATATGATCGTATGCTTGCATCAATTTCTTTCGTTCATATCATAATAGTTACATATTTATGCAACAATAACAACACATCATCTTTCATGGTTAGCATTACGCGTACCCACATGCACTCGTACATATATGTGCAGTTTAAACATGCCAATACATGATTTCATTACTCATACTTATTTGCATATTAAATCAAGCTACTTTTCATAGCATGCTCAAATCAATTCAACCACATACACTTACATAACTCAAGAATAGTTCTCAAGGACTTACCTTGTTATTGCTTGCCGTGAATAGTTTCCCTATTCCCATAATTAATCACATTAAAATAATCATATATAATAGCACTCAAGCATTCATGATTCATATGATAGAATAACTATGTTCTCATATGGCTTAAGGTCAACCTTCTTCATCTATAGCCACTTTAGCTCACTTTTATAGTCTGTTATATCATAGGCAATAGATTATTTACCTTAACGTTATCACATACATCATGATCATCTTATTTTTACTTTCTATTTTATAACATTATTTTTTTAAAGGAGTTGTATAAGATTATATCATCTTAATCGTTAGAGCATTACTTGCAGACTTGTAACTTTCATTTTACATCATAGGGTATGAATAACATATGAGTATTATCCTTTACATCAAAGTTCACCATCAATTCCCATTATGACTTGTAGTATAATTAAGCTTCTATAGTTTTATAATATCCTTTAAAAAAATTCCTTTTCTTTTAACTTAGGCATATTACATACCTTATACCCATATAAAATACATTAATTAGCATGTATATTTACAGTTACTAAATTACATGCAACATTACAACTATCTTCTTATCAACTAGGCTCAATCATATTATTCCCATGCCGTTGAAAAGGATTACCAAAGTATAGTATCTAGGTATAACTATTCACTTTGGCCGAGAGTATACTTTATAATGTACTATAAAAGGGTATATCAATTAGCATACTCTTATGATCCTTATATTTCCTTTCACTCTTTATAGTTTCATGCCATTATGCACTAAAACACATTTTAGCAGCCTAATTATTTTAGCACTATCATATGTAAGTCTTCCTAATTAGAGTTCAAGTGGACTCCAATTCATATCTTTATAGGATTACTGTTTTAAAGCCTTTCAATCAAATCTTTGTATAACAAGGTATATATATATATATATATACTTTCATTTTAAGCGATCATGCTTTATTCATTTGTAGGTGACTTTGGATGAATTGTAGCTTAAATCAGTCTTCACCCTATCATATTAGCTTTTTATGTCTTTTACTTTCTATGATAATTCATGCTATATTCATGTCTTTTTGAATCATATCTTTATACACATTAGCATTAGAACAAACTTTCATGATCTATCACTCCCTTAGTACTCAAGTGACATATCCATCTCTAGTTAATAACTATTTACCATTACTCATACTGATTACTAATCCAATTATCTCAATTCTTGCTATCATCAGGATCTTATAGACCACATAATACTGTGTTCAATATCTAATTACATGGATTAAATCTTAGGATGAGAATATACTCGAATGAATGAAAGAGTATATAAAAAGCATGGATGGTCAAGCATTTCATACAGAGAAATGAGGGTTGGCCATGTATTTTAGGGGATAAAAGCATAATTAGCCGTGTACAAGAGGAAGATAAACATCACGTGGCTGTGGGTGAGAGGAAGGGAAGCATCACATGGTCACGAGTTTCCAAAGAGAAAACCCATGCGTGGTCGTGTGTGGAAAGAAGGCATTCCATTCGTGGCCACATACTTTGAAGAAGAAACACAGAAAAGACACACATGTGGTCGTGTACATCAAGGAGATACATGATGCGTGGCCATGTGTTTCCAAAGAGAAACACATGCATGGCCACGAGTTACCAGAGAACAACACATGTGTGGCCATATGTGACAGAAAGAACAAATGTAAGTGGCCGTGTGTGGGAGGAAGGACATCATCACATGGCCATACATCCTCAAAGGCAATTCAATGCATGGTCATGTGTTCCCAAGAGAAAACACATGTGTGACCACGCATGAACAAGAAGAAAATGGATAGTGGCCACGCGTGGGAAGAAAAGAAGGAAAACCTAGAATCCCAATTATACAGATATAAAATTAAACCCTAAATCTCACCTCCCTACATACTTATATTATCATTTAAGTTACAAATCATGTTATAATCATCAACACCTACTACATTTACCCTTAATCTCTCAAAGAAAACATATGCAACATGAGATGGGAAATGTATACAGTAACTTTTCCAAATAATCCCACACCTCAAAATCAAGCTTCATCTCCTTCAACATTCATTGATCTAGCTCTCTTTTTCTTTCATTCCTAACACAAGATGACAACAAGATCTTGTAATCTCTCATCACCGAAGAAATCAAAAATAAAAGAAAAGAAAGAAGGTATCATGAAGGAGAAACATTACCTTTCATGTTAACTCCCAAACCCTAGCATCCTTCTCCAAATCGTGACCAGAGAGAGAGAGAGAGGGAGAGAGAGAGAGATCCTTCAAAAATGCCGATCTAAATTCCCTCAAAACCCTAATTTATAGTGGGATAAATATCTCATAAGGAGAAATTCCCAAAATGTCCCTTATACACAAATAAACCGCCATTATTTCAATTTCTTTCAACTTAACCCCTAGAATTTCTAATTCACTTTAATTATATCCTTGTCTTTAATTATAATTTAACTTAACTCATATACTTACATGCTAAAATTACCAAATTATCCCTCTTGGGACTTAACTTCAATAATTGCAAAATAATCCAATTTTGCCTTAATTAACGGTAATCCTTATTAATTAACAATAATTCGCTTAGGGTCATGATTGGGTCCTTACAAATCACTTCTCCTTAAAATAATTTCGTCGTCGAAATTGAAAACTGGTAATCTTTATCTTTATTGCTAACAATTCTTAACTATACTTTAGCTATAAAAAACTATAACCATAAGCATTCTCTACATGCATACAAAACTCATTATCTATAATCATATGTATCTGTCTCTGATTTTCAGATACTCTTATGCTCATTGTATTTCTTATTCTAAGTTTCTCAACAACCTTAACATCTTGCATCTTCATCTATGCCAAAGGTCAAGTTCTCTTTTAGTCATATGAACTTTTCCTCAAACATCTTAATAAATAATCTAAACATATTTATAATCAATCTTATGCTATACCTCAATCATAAAACGTTAAGGCATTTAAGCACTTCCAATACTAGGAGGCGAGAGATAGTGACAATTCCTCAGATATCATCTCACAATCTCTGCCAAAATCTTGTTAATGATCTAATATATATCTATCAATCGTAGGTCAAACAACTAGCATAATCATCAAAATGTATGCCAATAACAATAACACCATGGTCTAGATCAATATCATCTTAATCTTCCAGAACAATTCCTCAATTCCTTATTGCCCAGAAAAGACTTAACCTGGGCTCTGATACCACTAACTGTAACACCCTAATTTCTTAACCATTGATAATCATCAATCATCCTCATCATAGTCATCATCATAAACCTATTAAAGTCAGGTGGAAATAATAATAATAATAATAATAGAATGGGCCATAATTACATACCACAATGAATAATCAGCATATAAATAAATAATCATAACATAAGAGGCCTTCAAGTATCCTGAAATCCTCAAGGCAACTGCATCATGCCTAATCCTCTGGAGCTTATCCTGAAACCCACACGGATAAATAAACTAGTGCTAAGCTATAAAGCTTAGTGGGGAACAAAACTCTAGACAAGCTCTTACGATATTCTTCATCAAACCAAATACAATTATCATAATAACATAAAATAACACATGAGGTTACAATTATCTGTCATCGCATACTGAGCATTCCGAGGAGCATTCAACCATAACCAATGATGTCATCATTGCTAAAATTGACAGCATTATATATTCTTATCTTATCCTAGAAACTTGTTAATTAATGATAATTTTTAATACTCTCTTATTTATTAAAACAATTCATGCATCTTATAATTCTTCTATTCCAAAATATTGATATTATCATTATATTCTTATAACCTTCAACTTGATACCATTATCCAATTTGGTTACCTAACATATGCATTTATTGCTTATTCATATCCAAAAGAAAGTGCACATGTTATATAACATTGCAATAGATATTTCTATGCATGCTTACATTACATATATTCCAAACTTATCATTTTGTTCGAGTTTTCGATGCATGTCTTCCTTAATGCTATGTTATCATTACACTTTAAGCATCATATAGATTCATATCATATCATGCTTTGCACTTTGATTTATGTTAGAATTATATATAAACACATACATAAATAAATGTTCATATTCATACTCATGAATTTGCATGCCATTCCAAGGAATAGGTATTACACCTCATTATTAACTGACAAAGCCTTCATACCTCATGCAAACATTTTTTAATTTTCCCCTACATGAATATTATTATGCATTTCATAGTTCATGTAATGTTTAATTCAATATTGTAAGCTTGTGGCCTATGTGGCCCAATTATTCACCGTGGAACCAACTCACAATAGTACTCACATGGTGACCTTTCTCATCGTTGATGTAAGACATCACAATCAAGTGCTACATAACATGGCATTTCATTTCATAGAAGTAGTTTATAGCTAACTAAAATATAGAATAAAGCAATAGAATAAATCAATGATGCCTTTATAAATAAAATTAGTTCACATTTATGAAATACATCCCTTTCTGCATGGGCTTTAGGGCATACTCTCTAATAATCTCCCACTTGCACTATAGCCAATCACTTATGTATCTTAAGCCTATATTATTTATATGGTGATCGTGCTTGTTCTAGGAAAGGTCTTTAGTAAAGGGATATACCACATTATCATCTGTGGGGACCCTTTCAATCTTCACATCATTTCTTGCTATTATTTCTCTAATGAGATGGTACCGCCTGAGAACATACTTGGATTGTTGATGAGACTGCGGTTCCTTTTTCTTGTGCAATGGCTCTATTGTTGCCACAATATAAGGGAATTGGATCAACAATGCTAGATACTCCTAATTCAAATATGAACTTCTTGATCCATACCAATTCTTTAGCCGTCGCCAAAGCAATAATGTTCTCAGCTTCTGTCATGGAATCAACATTTATTTCTTATTTGGAACTCTTCCAACTAACTGCTCCTCCTCTCATTATGAACACAAAACCAGACATTGACTTACAATCGTCCTTATCCGATTGAAAGCTAGCATCAATATACCCATTTACCTTTAAATTACCCTCTCCATATACCAAAAATACATCCTTAGTCATTCTTAAGTACTTAAGGATATTCTTGACTGCTGCCTAGTGTTCCTCTCTAAAATTGGATTGCAATCTGCTTGTGACACTCAAAGAAAAAGATACATCTAGACGTGTACATAATATAGCATACATAATAGAACCAATCTGTGGACACATAGATTTGGAAAGGTATTTTCATGTGCACCATGGGTATGAATCATTTCTTAGAAAAATCCATATTAAGCCTCTTCAATACTTTATCTATGTATGTACTTTGAGAAAAACCTAGCAACATATTGGACATATCTCTATAAATCATTATTCCCATAATGTAGGATGCTTCTATAAGGTCTTTTATGGAGAATTGCTTGGATAGCCATATTTTAACTTATTGAAGAAGGGAGATGTCATTTCTTATGATCAATATGTCATCCACATATAAAACTAGAAAGACTATTGCACTCATACTAACCCATTTATATACACATGGTTCACCCTTATTCTATGAGAAACTAAACTCTTTAATTGTCTTATTGAATTGGATGTTCCAACTCCTAGAGGCTTGCTTCAATCAATAAATGGATCTTTAAAGCTTGCATAACTTTCACCATTCCCTAATGTTAACCCCTCAGGTTGTGTCAAGTACACATCCTCAGTCAGATTTCCATTTAGGAAAGTTGTCTTCGCATCCATTTGCCAAATCTCATAATTAGAATGAGTAGTAATAGCTAAAAGTACTATGTGGTTGAGTTAAAGTCCATACTTTATTCTCATACATGGAGTCCATTTCAGACTGTATAGCCTTAAGCCATAAATCACATTCTAAACTATTCAAAACTTTTTGATAGCTTGTATGCTCATTGTCCTCTACTACATTTATGCCTCTATCTGAATCAATGTGAAATCCGTATCTCACAGGGATAGAACACATCCTAGTAGATTTTCTAGGATTTTATGTATAATCAGGTTCAACTATAATCTCATCATTATGAAATTCAGTCTCGGGTTCAATTGGTTGATCTACTTCTATTTATGGGTCTTGAACTTCACCAAGTTCAATTTTACTCCCATTGTCCTCTCGTAGGAGAAATTCTCTTCCCAAGAAGACATCATGCCTTGAAACAAACACCTTTTGTTCTAAGGGATGGTGGAAATAATAACCAAATGTTTCTTTTGGATATCCCACAAATAAACATTTGTCAGACTTAACATCTAGTTTGTCTGACTTTGTCTTCTTCACAAAAGCAGGACTACCCCATACCTTCATATAAGAAAGTGTGGGTTTTTTGTTATTCCATATCTCATATGGAGTAACATCAACCGATTTACTAGGAACTCTATTTAACACATAAACAATAGTTTCTAGTGCATATCCCCAAAAGGACTTAGGCAAGTCTGCTCGGCTCTCATGGATTGAACCATATCTAATAGTGTTCGATTTCTTCTCTTAGATACAACATTGTGTCGTGGTGTATATGGTGGAGTCCATTGAGATAAAATCTCATTATCTCTAAGATAATCTTGAAATTCTTGGCTTAAGTATTCTTCACCTCGATCTGATCTAAATGTCTTAATACTCTTGCCAAGTTGCTTCTCTACTTCATTTCTGAATTCTTAGAACTTTTCAAATGCTTCTGATTTATATTTCATTAGATAGATATATCCATATCTGGAGTAATCATCTATGAAAGTAAAGAAGTAGGAGTAACCTCCTCTGGCATTTGTAGTCATTGGACCACATACATCTGAATGTATTAAGTCCAAAACCATTTTAGCTTGTTCTCCTTTACCAATAAAGGGAGCTTTTGTCATTTTCCCCAATAAACAAGTCTCACATGTATCAAATTATTCATAATCAAATGATCCTAAATCACTTAACTTGTGTAATTTGGTCATGCGTTTCTCATTTATATGGCCTAAACGACAATGCCATAAATATGAGGTATTTAGATTATCTCGTTTCATTCTCTTGGTATCCACATTATGAATTTTTTTAATTAAATTAAGAATAAATATACCATTCTCAATGATAGCTTTAGCATAAAACATATTGTTCTTAAAAATGTAACAACATTTGTCTTTTAAAGAAATGTCATAATTGTTCAATAAACAACTGAAAGAAATAATACTTTTGGATCATGCTGGAACATAATAACAATTATTTAACTCAAGATTAATCCACTTAGAAAAGGTAAATGGTAAGTCCCCATAATTGTTGTAGGGGTGTTTTGTCCAGTAGCTGACTGTAGACATATTTATACCTTTCCAACTCTTTTACTGCTTTTAAGCCCCTGTAGATCATTACACAAATGAGATCCACATCCGGTATCTAATATCCAAGATTATTTTAAAGCAATAGAATAAGTATTTATTTCAATCAAATGAATACCTAAAGTAGAAGCATCAGCTTGCTTCTTCTCCTTGAGAGAATCTAGATAGGCCTTGCAGTTACGCTTCAAATTACCATCTTTTCCACAATGGAAGCAAGTTCCTTTGGGATTCTCTTTCTTGGCAACCTTTTCCTTGGAAACCCCACCATTCTTTGGCTGCACCTTGGTCATTTTTTTTTTCTTCTTCTTTCCTTTAGCAGAAGTGATAGCCATGACATTGTTTGAATCCTTCTTGAAGGATCCATCAGCTATTTTGACCATGTTGATTAACTCAGGAATGGTTACTTGGATCTTGTTCATGTTGAAGTTAAGCATGAAAGGTGCATAACTTTGAGCCAATGCGTACAAGATTAAATCTATGTATAGATCATTATCCATTACATAGCCATGTCTACTTAGATGCTCAATATATCCATACATCTTTAAGGCATATGCAGCAGACAAAGTGCCTTCCACCATTTTGCATCTAAATAGAGCTCGAGCAATCTCATATTGCTTAGTTCTAGCCTGAGAAGAATAAAGCTCCTCTAGATGCAAAATAATGGTTCTAGCATCCATCATATCATGTTGCTTCCGATGCTCGGAGTACATAGCACCCAACATCAAACATGTTGCTTCTTCACTATCCTCCATGTATTTTCGATAAGTGCCCTTGATCTCATCAATGGCACCATCTGATGCAAGTGGTGGTGGTTCTTTATCCAAGACATAGTTGATCTTTTCAGCATTGAGAATAATTCTTACTTGTATGATCCAGTTAGAATAGTTGCTGCCAACCAGCTTGTTATCCAAGATTGATCATATATTAATTTTTAATGTGCTCATGATGATGACCTAGATGTGAAAAAAGAAAAAAAAAAGAGTATATTCATATATATGTATTCATTAATTAGGTCTTTAATTAATCCATTTATTCCCACTATTTTATTACGAATCAGTAGTCATCACTATTTAATCCAAGAAAACTCGATGGTTTTCTTTATGGGCCAATATCCAATCCTTGATATGAAATTGGACTTTGACTGTGGTCAACAAATCGAACTCCATACCCTTGAAATGTAGGTATCTCTATACCAATTGTGTCTCTACACAACTATTGGATCATTAGGTTATCAACTCTTGATACATGCATATTATATATGCATTCTCTAATCTTGCCTCTATAACCATTAGCCTTGACTGTGGTCAACAAGCTAATGGGCTAGCTAAGATAACCTATTTAATTAGATTTGAACATATTCGATATAATGTGAGCTTGACTGTGATCAACAACCCATACTATAAAGAACTCTAGTTCTCCTAAAATTAATGGAAGGCTTATATACCTTAGTATTAGTTTGAGGGATTTTAGTTAATTAAGTCTCATCATACATGGTTGGCATACATTGGTATGCATCCTATATCTATCACATAAATATAAGCATACAAATATGGTATAGTTATGAACTTTACTACATTGATTTCCCTTAGCCAAAATGGAAATCAAAAGGTCATACCTAGGTAATATGCATGATTCAAACAAGTAAAAATTAATTACATTATCTTCAATCTTGTTGGATCTCCATCCGGCCCATCTTGCTCCATTATAGTGGTCTCCATCTCTATCTCTAATTCTAATCTAAGTAATCTAATTACATATTACAATTTGAAAAAGAAATACAAACCAAAAAAAGTGGCCGGGACATGAAAGTCCTCATTAGGCTGAAACATGCATTATGCTCAATCACATTGGGCCTTGTCCATAACTATCCATCATGACAATCATACACCCATATATACATTTCTAATGCATAAAGTAAAGCCATATAATGGAATACAAACTATGTTTCAACTTTTGAAACTTACTTTTGAGTTATTTTAATAATGTGATCAAAGTAGTAAACTTTTTCCATTTTGAAAACTTTCATTTTAGGAAACCTTTCTGCATGCATGTGTTCTTGCCTTAATTATCAATCCAATTGATTATTAATTAATTATTAATTGATTATTTAATTAATTAATCATATTAAATAATTAAAGAATCAATTTTGGGCTTAAAATAAAGGGTAGGACGAAACCCACAAAATTAAACCCTAAGATGTGTTCACACACAAACCAGTTTTGTGTCTATTAGACAATTTGGGCCTTTTGGAATAATTCAAGCCCACTCCAGCCCTTAAAACCCATTACTAAACTTAATTATATTTTATAATATTTAATTTAAATTAGCTCCTTGGGCCCACCAAGTCATTCACTAATCTAAACCAAGTCTGTAAACATAATTAAGCCTATTAAGTGGTTTTAATGAATTAAAATTAATCCAATTAATTCAAGGCTCATTTTAATTAATCTAGTTAATTAAAAACACATTAATATATCAAATATATCATATTTAGAATATTAAAAATAGTTCTAAACAAGAACACACTAAGAACACCAATTTATCGAACTTTTCGATTAAACTACTTTTCATGCAAAACTTGTTTGATTTTAATTTTGTTTGATCTTATGGCTTAATATCACATATTAAATACATAAATTATCATCAAAATAATTTCAGAGTGGATCAATAAAAATTTAATTTTGAACAGCCCCTAAACTCTGTTAAAAAATATAAGCCATTGATGCCAAAAACATTGATTCATTTGTCAAAAGAATCGTTTTTATTTTTCGTTTTATATATTTGATCACATGGATCCAGAAAATCAATATTTCTCATTCATGAAAAATCAAATCTAATATTTTAAAGTTTATGAAATAAATAACTCAAAAATAATGACTATTTCGCAAAATATAGAATTGTAGATTCAAGGCAAAATAATGGCTCTAATACCATGTTGGGAATTATCGATTACATTCATCTCATACATAAGAAAAATTTAAAAATTTTAACTAATAGATCTAATCTTACCATGAATTTAAAATATACATATTAATGAGAATAAGAAAAATCACCTTTGATTTTTGTTGAACAATTGATTTTCCTTCTCACCGGGTTGTCACAAACTACAGTGTCAAAAATTGTACACCTCCAATTAGTAATCCACACTAGAGAAGGATTGAGTGAACCAATAATGGGGGAATACAACGGTTGTTCAGTGATAATAGAGCTTAGTGCTGGCAAAACAGAGGAGGGCTGCTGAAGTGGCAGGTGCCATTGCGGTGATGGCTCCAAAATTTGGTCGACTCTGTTAAAATCATCTTCGGTTGAGGTAGAGTGATGAGAAGTAGGTGCTGGTGGTGGTGCTTGGGTTGCCATGGCAGATAAAGCTAAGGGGAAAGCTTGAACCATTATGGGATAAAGCTAGGAATTAGTGGAATGGGCATAGTAGGGGCTGCTAAAAGTGGAGTGAAGACTGGAGGAGTTGTGATCTCCAACGGGAAAAATGGATAAATTGGTGGAGGTAAATGAGGGTTTATTTTAAGTTGATTTTCTAGTAAATCAGGTGAGATGTTTAAGTCATGGAAAAGATCCATTGTGGAAGATAGGTCCACACTCATTGCACAAAATGATGATAGCTCAAAAAAATCGATTGTTGTCTAAATAAGATATTGGAAGGAAATGCTCATGACCTGGCTATCTAGAGGTAGAGATTGACTTGAAAACAAAAGAAAATCGGTGGGGCTTCGATGAGGAATGCTCCAACAGTCAAGTCAGGGACTATTTGAAGGAAAATAGGAGAAAAAAAGGTAAAAGCATAAAGAGAGGGCACATACATGAGTTATTCAACTATTTATACAGTCAAGTGAAAGAGTTTGAATATATTTGTAGTTCTAAGTATATATAGAGTTCTATATCAAGTCAAACTAGGTTAAGTGATTAGATAAATATAAAATCAGATAAGGTGAAGTGACCTTATCCTATAAGAATTTGAGTCAATTGGGGATTGTGATACCTTAGTTCGAGTTTAATCCAACTCTGAACTGTTATGCTATAACCCGAATTATGTTGTTGAACCCAAGTATAACTTGTATGCTTGAACCCGAGCTATACAATTTAGCTCGGTAACCCTGGCTATTTATGGGATCTAGTTATCACAAAAAAAGTAAATAAATATAGGGAGCTTTTATTGCAAAAATAAAATAAAATAAAATTAAACTAATAAAGTATAGCAAAAATAAATAAAATAAAATCAACAATTAAACAATTCTTGACAAATTTATAATCTCGATTCCAGTTCACTACTTGATAGATTCAAAAATAAATTCTAAACAGTATTCAATAAACCAGTTCTAATTGTTAAAGAAGCTACTGACAACCAATCCTTTCATATTTTGTAAACTAACTAAAAGATGGTCTATGATTAACCCTAACTGCTGAACAACCGTGCATATCGTTAAATCAAAATTAATTTATTTTTTATTCAGTACACATCGTTAAATCAAATTTTTTTATTCAATAATATGTATCTTAAGATGCACAGTTATACCACACAACGTATACTCTTTAAAATAAATATATATATGTTCTATTTCTAAAACAATATTAATATGTTTTACATATTAATATAATGTGTAAAAAACCATTAAATATGCAAGATTTGGGAAGTGTATATGTCAATATTCATAATTGATTGGTCCCCATATTATTGATTCCTTATCTAATTTTTTTCCTATATAAAACATATCTAAAAGTTGGCCTCAATTGAAAATTCATTAAAGTGGGACAATTAAATTAATTATAATTAGAAAATGTGAAAAAGAATGAGAGATGAAAAGGCCAAAAAAAGAAAGAAAAATGAAAAAGAGAAAAAGCAGATGTTGGTGTTGAATCTCCGGTTGCCAAGCTTGCTAGCCATGAACTAGCTAGATTTGGCTCATCTACTGCTCCTGTCCCTGTATTTGCTGAACCTGCTTCATCTGTTACCCCTGTCCCACTTGTTGTTGGCCTTTCTGACTCATCACTTGATTATTTTAGACTACACATTTTATGAATTTCAGTGCTCCAATTCCCTTTTACTATATTTACACATTCCATAATAAAATTAACTACTCCCATTTTGAATTATACATTTATGCATTTTATTTACCATTTGACGTCCATAGATTGGACACTGTGCACAACACATTGAATTAAACTAAAAATTATACTCAATTCCCTTTAGTAAACTGAAAAAATTTCAATATTTTAATAGATATACAAATTTGATTAATTTAAATTTGCGACAAACAAATCTAGTAAAAATATCAAGTATTAAAAACTTGAATTTAAATCTAAAAAAAAATTAATTTTGGTTTTTTTACATAGCATTTTTAAAATTAGCAATTACTTTGGCTAGCATTTTATGATTGAAGTGGCTAGCAAGGGGGGTGGTGTTAGTGTAAGCCCTAGCCCCAATGCATTGTTATAAAATACTTAAATTAATAAATGAGGCATTTGTTTTATCTATTGTATTCCTATGCATATCAATTGATAGAACTATCCAAAAATGTTATTTCATGATAATTAAGTTATCATGTGTGAGGCACATGGTTGTAAGACCTTGAAATAATAGAGACATCATTCTAAATATCCCTAGTCAGTCATTATTATGGGAATAACAAATGAATTAAGACTAGTATACTCTCTCTGAAAAGATGAGTTCTATCATACGGATCATAAGGACAAGAGTGTTAATTAGAGATCATAGATATATGTTTAGAACATGGTATCTGGAATCGATCCGTTCATGAGAACACTGCATGGTACTAGTCATAAGTGTTTCTCATGTGTAAGTTTTGCATTAGAGTTCTTGGACCTAAAATCTCTATGAAACTCTTTATGAATTACTGTGTACTTTGACATACACCTAACGTACTCGTAACAGGGTGACAAGTATGGGTATGCTTGGGTATGCATTAATTCATGTTAGAGAGCATGAAAAAAGTGAAGGGATTACCCCTCTCAATAAGAGAGAAAATATCATCGGCCACTTGATCAGTGAACTGAGAAGTGTATGGCCATACCAAGATGAAATAATGAGTAATCATTATTTATCTAAGAGTTCAGTGTCATTGGAATATCAAGAAAGGAATTAGTATGTATAATGATGACTAGTTCCATGCCTTATATTAATTCTGATATTTAAGGGTAAGGGATTATGCAAAATTGCATTAGGTCACTAAATGCCATTTGCATTTTCATTTAATTTGGAATGCTATAATATCTTACTAGAGAATATATATAGCCTTTGAATTAATTTATTAATTCATTGCCAATATTATATGGATCTATAGGATAACACACAAAGCATTGGGCTTAAAATATTTAAAATAAAGTATTGAGCATTAATTTGGGCTTTTATTTAAAGTCAAATTAATGTGGATAGTGGGTATTAAATTGCTAAATGGACTTTAGCCCGTGGAGAGTGAAAAACACGACAAAAGGAGTTAATAAATTGATTATTTATTTATCTTTAGATAATTAAGTTAATTAAATTTAAATTCCTATAGAGAGGAGTGGCATAAAGGCTGTTATTTTGGCATTGGTGATCAAGATCTAAGGCATATAAGTGCATCTTATTTCCTGGTCTTCATCAAAATCAAGTTTTGAAGTGCATCTAAGATTGTAAGTTTCAAAACCCTAAAATTGCATGTTTTCGATTCTTATTGTAGATTGCGTGGTATGTATGATCAACATTTTTATTTTTCCGCTGCATGATCATCATGTATATTCCATGTTATATCCCATCAGTTGTATCAGAGCCTAACGATGCTTATTTTAGTGCTTTAGATGCATGAAATATTGATTCAAAAATCGTTATTGCATAAAACCACAATGCAAAAATTTTCTATTTTGAGTTTTTTGCATAACATTTTTATATGATTAGTTAGGTATTATAATTATTATTAATTGTTAATATACTGTCCTAAAATGTTCTTAGAGCTGTTCATGGTCGATTGTAATTATAAATACCTGATGGTACATGTTAATCTTGAAACTAGGTGCTAGTTTGCATGATATGTGTTTATTTAACAACTAGTTTTCAAAATTAAATCTATAAATGTGTTTGGCATGTATGTAAGTGATTTTTAAAGATTAATAACAGGTCTAGACATATTTTAAAATTCTTTTTAATCCTAGTCCATGACAATTTAATTGATTAATTTTAAAATCACTTAAAACAATGACTAGTTCATGTTTGTTGCATGTTTAATCAATATTGTTTGTTTTATTTTGATTAAAAGGGAAAAAAACATTTAGATCATATCTGAACAGAACCTTAACTCAATGTTTATGACCTTATTTAAATTATTAAATGGCTCATAAAATCGTTTTAAGTGTTTATGCATTGTTTGTGGCATGTTTTCATGGAAAGATGACAAAGAGTCCTTTTAACAAGAAAGGTGAGAGGACTAGTGATTTATTTGAACTAATACATACCGATGTATGTGGACCATTAAGTACACAAGCTAGAGGTTGTTTTAGCTACTTCGTGACATTCACAGATTACTTCAGTAGATATGGCTATGTCTATCTAATGAAGAACAAATCTAAAACTTTTGAGAAATTTAAAGAGTTTAAGAACAAAGTAGAAAACCAACTTGGCAAAAGTATAAAAGCCTTTTGATCAAATCGAGGTTCTGAATGTTTAAGCCAAGAGTTTGACATTCATCTAAAGGAGTGTGGAATTATTTCACAACTCACTCCTCCTTGAACACCATAATGGAATGGTGTGTCTAAAAGGAGAAATCGAACTCTATTGGACATGGTTCGATCAATGATGAGCCAAGCTGATCTTCCTATCTCCTTTTATGGTTATGTATTAGAAACTGCTATGTTTCTACTGAACCGTACTCCAACTAAAGCAGTTGAGAAGACACCATACAGGGTATGGACTGGGAAAGAACCTAATATGTCATTTCTTAGGATTTGGGGCCGTGAAGCACATGTTAAAAAATTAACATCAGACAAACTAGAGTCCAAATCCACTGTCTGCTTATTTGTGGGTTATCCCAAATATACAAAGGGATACTACTTTTATTCACAAGCCGAGAACAAAGTATTTGTTACTTGCAAGGATGTTTTCTTGGAAAAGGAATTCCTTCTCAAGAAAGACTGTGGGAGTAAAGTAGAACTTGGAGAAATTCAAGTGCCACAAACTCCTATAGAGGATGAGTTAGAAATGAGATCAAGTTCACAACCAGTTGTGAAATAAGAACCCATTGCACAAGAACCTAGAAGGTCCAGTAGGGTACGTCGGGAGATTGAGAGATACGAATTTCTAATCACTAGCATTGACACTATTGAGTTAGTGGATCGTGAGGATCCAACTACCTACTAAGAAGCTATTGAGATCCCTGGCTCGAAAAATTGGCTTAAAGCAATGAAATTTGAGATGCAATCAATGTACGATAACCAAGTTTTGACCTTGGTTGATCCACCGAAAGTTGCTAAGGTAATTGCATGCAAGTGGCTATTTAAACTCAAAGCTGACAAGACCTACAAAGGTAGACTAGTAGCAAAAGTTTTTCGACAAACTCATGGTGCAGACTATGATGAGACCTTTTTGCCTATAGTCATGCTCAAATCCATTAGGATCTTGCTTACCATAGCTGCATATCATGATTATGAGATATGGCAAATGGATCTCAAAACTGCTTTCCGCAATGAAAATTTACTTGAGGATGTGTATATGACATAACCTGAGGGTTTTGTCAATCTTAAGCATCCTAAGAAGGTTTGCAAGCTTCAAAAATTCATTTATGGATTAAAGTAAGCATCCTAAAGTTGGAATCTTCGTTTTGATGAAGCAGTCAAGAATTTTGACTTTGTCAAGAATGAAGATGAGCTTATGTATTCAAGAAGGTTAGTGGGAGCATAATAGTATTTTTAGTCCTATATGTGGACGACATCCTTCTCATTTGGAAGGACATTCTAACATTGCAAAAGGTTAAGCAATGGTTGGGAAAGTGTTTATTAATGTAAGACTTAGGTGAAGCCGAGAAAATACTTGGTATTCAGATCTATAGAGATAGATTGAATCGGCTTTTGGGACTAAGTCAAGAAAAGTACATAGACAAAGTACTAAAGCATTTTAGTATGGGAGACTCAAAGAAAGGGTATATACCTTTGGCTTTGGGAGTTCCTTCGACTAAAGAACAATGTCCTAAAACAAAAAAGGAGAGGGACAACATGAGTAGAATCCCATATGCATTTGTTATTGGATCTATCATGTACGCTATGTTATGTACTAGGTTAGATGTTGCTCATGCACTGACTATAACAAAGAGGTTTCAGCCAGACCCTGGTGAAAAGCACTGGTCTGTTGTAAAGGGGATTCTAAAGTACTTGTGAAGGATTAAAGATCACTTCTTGGTGTATGGTTGTCAAGAAGAGCTCATCATACAAGGTTATACCAGTGCTGTCAGCTGGAAAAGCTCAAAGCAAGAGACCGTTACCTACTCAACTACATAATTTGAGTATATTGCAGCAAGTAAGCCTGTAAAAGAGGTTGTTTGGATTAGAAATTTCATTTCAAGATTATAAGTGGTCCCAAGCATCCTAGACCCATTAGAAACTTTTTGTGACAATAACGAGGCCATCGCATAGGCAAAGGAGCCCCGGTCACACTAGAAATCCAAACACATACTTAGAAGGTATCACTTGATCAGAGAAATCATTAATCGTGGGGATGTCAAGATTAGCAAGATAGAAAGTGAAAATAATGTAGCAGATCCATTGATGAAATAGTTGTGTCCAAATCTGCACGAAGCTCATTTGAGAGTGTTCGGTTTGAGGGCTATGCCTAATTGGGAGTTGTGCTAGTGGGAGATTGTTAGTGTAAGCCCTAGCCCCAATACATTGTTATAAAACACTTAAATTAATAAATGAGGCATTTGTTTTACCTATTGTATTCATGTGCATATCAATTGATAGAACTATCCAAGAATATTGTTTCAGTTTAATTTATCATGTGTGAGGCACATGATTGTAAGACCTTGAAACAATAGAGACTTCATTCTAAATATCCTTAGTTAGTCATTGTTATAGGAATAATAAATGAATTAAGACTAGTATGCTCTCTCTAAAAAGATGAGTTATGTCTTATGGATCATAAGGACAAGAGTGTTAATTAGAGATCATAGATATATGTTTAGAGCATGGTATCTGGATTCGATCCATTCATGAGAACACTGCATTGTACTAGTCATAAATGTTTCTCATGTGCAAGTTTTGCATCATAGTTTTTAGACCTAAAATCTCTATGAAACTCTTTATGAATTACTGTGTACTTTGACATACAACTAACTTACTCGTAACAGGGTGGCAAGTATGGGTATGTTTGGGTATGCACTAATTCATGTTAGAGAGTATGAGAGAAGTGAAGGGATTACCCCTCTCAATAAGAGAGAAAATATCATCGGCCACTGGATCAGTGAATTGAGAAGTGTATGGCCATACCGAGATGAAAGAATGAGTAATCATTATTTATATAAGATTTCAGTGTCACTGGAATATCAAGAAATGAATTAGTATATATAAGGATGACTAGTTCCATACCTTATCCTTAATTCTGATATTTAGGGATAAGGGAATATGCAAAATTGCATTAGGTCACTAAATGTCATTTGCATTTTCATTTAATTTGGAATGCTATAATATCTTGCTAGAGAATATATATAGCCTTTGAATTAATTTATTAATTCATTGCCAATATTAAATGGACTTATAGGATCACACACAAAGCATTAGGCTTAAAATATTTAAAATAATTTATTGGGCATTAATTTGGGTTTTTATTTAAAGTCAAATTAATGTGGATAATGGGTATTAAATTGCTAAATGGACTTTAGCCCATGGGGAGTGAAAAACACGGGAAAAGGAGTGAATAAATTGATTATTTATTTATCTTTAGATAATTGGTTATTTATCTTTAGATAATTAAGTTAATTAAATTTAAATTCCTATATGTCTTTGAATCAATATATACCACTTAATTAGGAAGTGATGGAGGTTGAAATTACTACCTAAATGCTAGTGAATTTTGGCACACACTAAACCCTAAGCTAAGTGATATATATAGATAAGAAGTAACTTTGTCAAATAGGGTTTTTTTCTCTCTCTAAGCTGCCACTCTCAAGGGGAGAGGACTTTTCCTTCTTTCCTTAGATTTTAGGCATCCTTTGGTGAACCTTAGAAAGTACATGATCAGGTCTTGTGTCTTTAGTTTAATACCCATTGCCGAATACACATATATAGAGCTAGCACTCTCGATTTTAAGCCATCTTTGCAAGTGTGTGTGTGAGCATAGAGAGGAGTTGCATAAAGGTTATTCTTTTGGCATTGGTGATTAAGATCTAAGGCATATAAGTCCATCTTATTTTCTGGTCTTCATCAAAATCAAGTTTTGAAATGCATCTACTATTGTAAGTTTCAAAACCCTAAAATTGCATGTTTTCAATTCTTGTTGTGGATTGCGTGGCATGTATGATCAATATTTTTATTTTTTCGCTATGTGATCATCATGTATATGCCATGTTATATCCCATCAGGTAGCAGCTAGGGTTGAGAGAGTGAGAGAATGTTTCTTTTCTCTTAATGTTCACTTAACCCTAAAATCCCCTTGACTGCTCATAGAAATAGAATTTACAATAATAGGTATAACATTTTGTAGAGGTGTTGAAATGCTACAAAACAAAATTATGTTAAAACTAGAAACATGAAAGTATAACTTTTAAGAAGAAATGTTGGTCTAAATCTCTCTCAATTTTACATTATGAATTTTTCTAAGTGATAGCCCACACTGTTTTTGGCTCTATGAATAGCCTATAGTATTTTTCAAATAACTAGAGCTATAGGTCAGATATTAAGATGAATTTTGATGCCCTAGAAACTAGACACATAGGGGGATAATATTTTAGGAGATCATTTTGCCTAAAAATGACATCTTCAATTTCAAATGTGGCTCACAAATCGAGTCCAGAATGCTGCCCTGTGCAGACTTTTGTGATACTTTATTTTATGACTTTTCAATTAATTGAGATAAATAGTTGTTTATGTGATAGTAAAATAAATTTGATAGGGCATGTAATATGATTATCAATGAAGGATTTATAGGCATACATATACATTTTTATGTGTACATAAATGAATAATGGTGATGAAAATATCTAACCTATATATGTAACTAGATTTGTACATGATTGTCATATGCAAAATTTATGTATATATATGTAATCCTATGATGAGATAGTGCATATTTTGACATGTACCTATGCTATGAAATATGGAATATAATAGTATGACCATTTCATATGTATATGCCCATATGGAAACATGTCGATATTGTGTATAGTACATGATAATGTATATGAGTATATGAACATGTAATTGCCCTATGAGATAGAAAATGTTTTAGCATGACTATGAACATGTGAGATGCTTAATGAGAACATGATCAAGTATATGATGTGATGATTATATGTCATGCCACTATGTCACGATGTAAATTTTATAGTGACACGGATTGGATGAGCTGGATGTATAACTTGTTATATGAAATGTGCATATATCTTTCTATGCACCAGAGAACTTATAGCTTTACAAGACTCTGTATATGTACAAATAGTATACTATGAATACAGTCTTGATATGTGAGTTGAGCATGAACATAGTGTTGCCTGCAATAGAGTTCAAATATGGATATGAATACATACATGATAGTCAATATTAAAAATGCAACCCATGACTGTTCGTATGATACTTATAGTTTGAAATATTAACTCTACTTGTAAAAAGAAGTAATATGACTAGTAGAATATATGTGTAAATATAAACATATACATATATCGTATGATCTTACATGATCGGGTTTGAAAGATATTTTAGTGAAATGATTTAAAGCATATGATTTAAAGAGAAATGTATGATTATGTCTTTACTTAAATAAAATGACATGAACAAGCATATGTGATGTCACATGTTAGCAAACTGAAACACAGATCTACAGAGCAATAGAATCAATTATAGAAATCTTATTAAAGTACATAATAGCAATGTTATATGACAATACATACACAAGTGTATGCATTAAAGAGGGAGTATTTTGTCATGTGATTATTATATGAGCCAATTGTATAAATTGTTTTATGAATTATGCATATATGTTGATGCTCTAGAGAAGATATATATATCTATACATGATTATGCACAGGAGCAAAAAGTATAATATAGATACAATCATGTTATACGAAATAGTTACATGATTGAAAAAGATTTCAAATACAGAATAGTAATACCTAATAGTGAGCATGTTCAAAGGTTTATATAAAGTTACACATGAGCATGTATATGAGTACATTGTTCGTTGTTATACAAGAGTATACATGTGCATATAAGAATGTGTATGAATAAAGAAAAGATAAATTAAAGAGATTGTACTGCCTGCATTGGGTCTAGGAAGTGGATAGATAGGCATGCCTATAAGGGTACCTTGCAGCTACGATATTTTCAACCCCGTTTGGGTTGTAGTTAACCCCGTTTGGGTGACTAAACAGATGGGGTCCTATTTGGATCATTTTCAACCCCGTTTGGGTTGTAGTCAACCCCGTTTGGGTGACTAAATAGACTTGTACCTTCGGGTACCACCGTATAACCCGTTATCCACCTCTTTAGAATAGTGCAGGCTTTATTGTCAAAGGTTAAGAAAAGTTTAATAAGGCATGCAAATTCTTAATTGACTTTATACTATTCTACATATGAAATTCCTTTTATTGCACATAAAACTCACATCAAAAAGGATGTGCAATAGTATATGTATCTATACTGCTAGTATCCTAAATACATGCTAATCTTTAAATGATGAATTTACATTATATTAATATTTTGATTAAATTGATCATATATATATATGCCCTTGTGATCATAAACCTTATTTCTATATGTATGCCAATACATGATTGATGAAGGAATTTTTATTAAGTCCAAGAGTATTATAAAAGTCTAATGTGCGCAACAATTTTATAAGTGCATATTCATATTGTATATTAAAGATTATGAAGGTTAGACAGTAACAACGATTGTTTTGAAATATTTTTCTTATGATTATATATATGTGTTTCCATTGTTGCATGTACACATTCTTTAACGTGTATTTGCTATTTATGATAATGATATATAAGTGTTATGTTTAGTTGAAAGGCTTATAATTATGATACATCTAATATGTTATAACATGAATAACTTGTGGAACATAAAATAAGCCTATAGTAATATAATAATCTCATGGTAATTGGAACTGTGGATTTGCTATTTAATTCTAATGTGTATATATCAAAGAAATGTTAAATAGATGAAAAGATAATAGATATTTATACTTTTATGGTTTAGTACCAATTCAGAAACTAGACACATGATAATTAGTTGAATTTAAAGCCATAGAACATTAGAGCTTACATGGTTATATATGTTGATTAAAGCATCAATGCAAATTTTATTGCTGAATTTTATGATTTTAGTAATATGAATTAACTGCTGCATTTTGTTCACTTCTTGGAACAAAGCTTTGTTATATTTGAGGCATGATGTGTGCTTTTAGATGGTCACTATGAGTGGTCGTTTATCATGATTTAGTTCCCCACTAAGCTTTATAGCTTAGCACGGGTGTTTCATCCGTGTAGGGTGTTGGGGTGATATCTGCAGCAGGATGGCCAACTCAAGTCAACGAGAGAGACATTTATACACTTTTATTTTGGCTCTTTGTATATAGTAAAGATTATAGGATAGTGGTATTGGAGATATTATATGTAAAAATGTTAAACAATTGTTATATTTTGTAAAGAGACTTTAACATACACTGAAAAGTTTTTAAAAGTATAGCACTCTTATGTATTAAGTTTGATTATATGTTCTCTGTGTAGTTGGTATATATTTATGGTACACAGTAAAACATGTGTAATGAGTTGGATAAAGTGATATGTACAGATTATAGGCTAAGGGTGCTACAAAATCCCTTGATGAACCATCTATAATAAGCAGCCAATCTAAGGAAACTTCTGACTTTTGCAACATTTTTAGGTGGCTTCCATTCTAGGATGGCTTCAACCTTTTTAGGATCAACTTTGATACCCCCTGCTGACACTACATGGCAAAGGAAGGCAACCTCATTCAACCAGAACTCACACTTGCTAAATTTTTCATACAACTTCTTATCTCTAAAAGTCTATAGAACAATTCTTAGGTACTTGTCATGCTCCTTGAGAGTTCTAGAGTATACCAGTATGTCGTTAATGAATACCATCGCAAACTAATCTAAATATGGGTGGAAGATGTAGTTTATTAAATCCATAATTGCTGCTAGTGCTTTAGTAAGGCCAAATGGCATCACTAAGAACTCGTAATGGCCATATCTGGTGCGAAAAGCAGTCTTTGGCACATCTGCTTCCCTTACCGGAAGCTGGAGATAGCCAGATTTCCAGTCAATCTTTAAGAAAACCACTACACCCTTCGGTTGATCAAAGAAATCATCAATTCGAGGCAAGGGATACTTGTTCTTTATGGTGACATTATTCAGTTGCCTATAGTTAATGCAAAGCCAGAGAGAACGATTTTTCTTTTTAACAAACAATACCGGTGCTCCCCACGGCGATACACTCGGGCGAATGAACTCTTTATCAAGTAATTCCTACAGCTAAATTTTTAGGTCCTTTAACCCTATCGGTGTGATGCCATAAGGAGCAATAAAAATAGGAGCAGTGCCTGGCATTACATCAATGGTAAACTAGACCTCCCTTTTTGGGTGTAATCCCGGTAAATGATCGAGGAAGACATTAAGGAAGTTTTAAATAGTAGGCAATCACTGATCTTTGGCTTTTCTTCTTTAGTTTCCATCACATAGGCTAGGTAAGCCTTACATCCCTTCCTGATACACCTGTGCACAGCTGTAGCTGATATAACATTTGACAAGAAGTCAAATTTCTTAGCCACTACTATGATTTTTTGCCCTTTAGGAGCCTTTAGTGTGATTCTCTTCAGCCGACAGTCAACTATTACTTGATATTTATGGAGCCAATCAATCCCTAAAATGACTTCAAACTCATGGAAGGGGAGTTCCGTTAGTTTTGTAGGGAAAGTGGTTAGCTAGATTTGGATAGGACAATCTCTATATACTGTATTCACCCACACCTCATACCTTAAAAGGTTGCTTACTACGATGTCCTATTCTAACTTTGATTTAACTAAACCCTTCCCATGTGCTATTTTAGTACTAAGATATAAGTGTGTGGACTTGAGATCTATCAAGGCATAAACTAGACCATCAAATAAGTAGAATTTACCTACAATGACATCAGGTGCATCTTGGTTCTCTCTGGCTCTCATTGCATAGGGTTAAGCAGCTAGTCATCTAGAGGCACCTATGCACTGACTCTAGTAGATGTTGCTCCACTAGGTCCACCTCTGCCATGCCCTCTAAATGCTACAATGGTAGGTCTACTAGTAAGAGTGGCTGATGAAGTCATATGACACCGGGGACAATCTTTCTGCTTATGCTCCTTGAATCCGTATCTCCAGCAAGCCCTAGTCAATCACCAACACTCACCTAAATGGCGGCATCCACAATGCTCACAGGTAAGAGCATCATATCTGCTAAAGCCTCGAGGTGTACTGGCAATGGAGGCTATGGGTGGAGCCGCTCATGTTGTGGATTTCTGGCTCGATGCTGGAATAGCTAGGGAATCCTATGGGGGAGCTATTGAACTTCTAGGCTTCTTGCTAGATCTACTAGATGTTCTTGTGTATGGCTTCCTTCTCTACTTCTACTGGCTTCCTCAACTTCAATCCCCCCAAGTCTCATGGCTGCATCAACTAAAGCTCTCTTATCAGTGTACTCATAAGTTGCTAGTACCTTCCTAATTTTAGTATGCAGTCCCCTCTCAAATAGCTAGCGCATCTTAGCTGGTGGTATATGATAATATTTCATATAGGTGCTCAAACTCTTGAGCTCCCTATCATATTCTTGAACAGTGCGGGTACCCTGGCATAATCACCAAAATGATTCTTTCATAACTCGCTAATATTCTTTATCCACATATTTATCCTTAAACTGTTGAAGGAAGAAGTCCTAAGTTAGTGGTTTTGGTGGGGTGTAACGTCTGACTGTGTCCAACCATGTGTAAGCTGGACCCTAAAATAGCATTACTCCCCTTCTGGCCTTTCTTCTAGAGGACTGTGGGTGATTTCAAAAAGTCACTTTATCTGATCCAGCCATTCTTATGCTTCTATGGCTATCACATGCTCTCGCCCATAGAAATTTTCAGCTCCAAGCCTCTTTAATTGTTCTATAACGGATCTTCAGGACGGCTGAGCTGGCGGTTACTGTTATGGATGTGAGTAAGTTGGGGCCTAAAGTTGTTTATTTAACAGGACCGCCACCATTTATGCAAAATCTTGGGGAGCCTATGCTACTGGCTGAGAAGCTGGGGGAGTTGGTGGCGGTGTCTACTGAGTGGGCACATGAGATTGAGCAGTTGGAGTGCTAACTGTCAATCTGGCTGAGGCTAAGGCCCTGCTCTTTACATCGCTCGCTAGCTCACGTGCTCGTCTAGATCTAGAAACCATAACTATCACTGAAATTAACAAAGGGACAGGTAAGATTTAATTCCAAGTTCACTTAGTCTCATGTGGCATGTACATGTATCCTTTCAATCATTCACTCATACATATACAATTACTTTTATCTTAGGATAGGTTAAACTCGCTATGATACCACAAAAAGTGACACCATACATTTCGTCATGTTACTATAAGTCGAGTGATATTATTATAGTTACAATGATGTTATAGTGATACGGTGTTAAATCTAGGTAATGGGTCAGTAATTTAATTTTGTATTTTGATGCTTGCATTTACTTAGTGTCGCTGGGTTACTATTTATTTAGTAGAATTTTCAGCAGCATAATGACTTATAATTCACGCTGCCCAAACCTGTAAACGATAAATTTTACACTCCCAAATAGTAATCTCTACCTCTAATACTCCAATTCCATACATGGCACTTCTATTATCAGTCACAATTGATCATCCAACATAGTGATCACATCACATCACACATCTCATCACATCTACTAACATTTAAAATTCATAACATGTCATATTCCATACATCAAGTTCCAAATGCAAATATCCAGGTACATCACACTACATATACATATATATATATATTACATATCCAAAAGGTCTTCATATGCACATGTCACTTGTACTCCTCCATTACCTCCTTCCTCGACTTGTCTTTACGCGCAGTCAAAATAAACCACGCGCTAATCAACTTTGTTGCCTAGTGATGGATGCAACTACATAAAATTTCAACTAACAAAAATTTAAGTAAAATTACTGCTTTATCCTTAATGTTTTTCTCACTTAATTAACTTTAAAATTTATTTACTTAATATGCTAAATTACTATTTAATTTTCTCTTTTATCTAATTCCTTCATCTAAATTTATGTAGTTTCCTACATTTTGGAAAATTACCATTTAGTGCCTAAATATTTCTCTTTTATCACATTTTTACCTTATTTAACTCTAGTTTCTTACCTCTTTGTTACATTTGACTTTTATTTCACTTTAGATGGTAAATTTCCATTTTAGTCCTAATGTTAACTTATAAGTGGCGAATTATGTTATAGTCCCTAAACTTTTCCATATTTGTAATTTTGCTATTTTTCATCTATTTTATTAATTTAACTCGTCTAATCACATTTTAAAGCCTAATTACTATTTTACACTTATTTTCCCATGTAATTACATGTTTGCCCTTTTTAACTTATTTATTCCCATTTTTTGCTTTTATCATTATTTTATTACATCTTTAATATCTTTTAGGCATAATTTACTATTGAGTCCTCAATTTTTCATCAAATTATGATTTTGCCCCTAACGTGATCATTGGAAATCCTTGAACTGGATATGTGGGATGAGGACTCCAATAGTACAAATGGACTAAAGGGATCGTGTTTTACATGATATTGCTACTCTAGTGATGGTGGAGGGATCATAAGTTAATGCGATCCAGCTAACCCACCATGTGTCATATCATATGTCGGCTAATCTTCAATGTATGTAGTAATTCAAATCTGATGGTAGCACCGTAGTATATATGTCCCTACGGCTAGCCATTATATCATACGATCCTAGATTATCCACTGTACACTAAGGGAAATTATATTTTATAATTTATGTTACTTTCTACATGTTTTTCCTTACTAATTATATTATTTTGTAATTATTACATATCTAATTAGTATTCAATTATGCTTAAACAATGTACATTTACCATAAAAACATACATTAACATGTAAAAGTGATAAGAACATAACATTTTTTTCACATTCACCATTCGACCAAATTAAGCTCTCATGCCTACAATGTCATTTTCTCTTCATTTGCACACCAAATGTGTTTTAAATGTCATTTATAGCATTTGTATAATTACACATGTTCAAATTTCCTTATAATTCCTAAGTTCTCTTAACTTCCATCATTATGTTCACTTAGCCATTATTATGTAAACTTAATATTTTTTCATTTTAATCACACCCATTATCTTCCTCATACATTATAATGTCTAATTACACTTAAATACCTTAATAGGCATTAGTTTCATTTAGGGTTAACTAAGGTAACCCATTCGGCCTCTTTAGGAACTACCTCTTTTATTTTGTTTTCTTCACTAATTTAGGTTCATATTAGTCTAATTCATCATTTTATTAAGTCAAAATAATTTATTTCACTAAATTACTCAATTATGTATGGTTACATAATGCAATTTTTGCAATCATTTAAATGAAATTGATGAATTTAAATGTTATTTATATCCACTAACCTCTAGATAGCTTTAAAAACACCTAATCCTCCTTCTCCTTGCCCTTTCCTTTCGTGTTCTTCTCTTTCTCATGTTGTTCCAATTTAGGCTGAAATTAGAAGGAAGATTTTCATGAGTTTATGTTATGATTTAAATCAAATAAAATATGCTAAATAATTCTCCTAATCACACTACAAGAAAAATGCTCTTTAACGAAGGGAAATCCGGTCGTTAAAAGTTAAAATCCGGTCGTTAAAATACTATAACGATCGAAAAAGTCCAGTCGTCACCGGTCGTTAAAAGCCCCGTCGTTAATAGTATAGACGACCGGATTGATATCCGGTCGTTAAAGTTATTAACGACCGGAACAAATCCGGACGTTAAATATAAATTTTTAGCGACTGGATTTCTCTTCGTTAATTGTGTTCTGCTTTTAACGAAGGAAATTTCGGTCGTTAAAAAAGCCCTTTTAACGACTGGTTTCTCCCTTCGTTAATTGTTTACCACTTTCAGCGAAGGGAAATCTGGTTGTAAAAATTAACTTATAACGACCAAAAGTTCCCTTCGCGGATTGTTTATATCTTTTAACAAAAGGAAATCCAGTCGTTAATAATTACAAATGGTGGCCGAATTTTCCATCGCTAAATGTACACCCGATAATTAATATAAACAATTTTATTTTAATATTTCATGTACACCCCATTGACACTCCGACACATACATACATATCCAAAAATATAATAAATACTCTTTTCATAAATTGCAAAAAACCAATTACAAAGTATACCAATATTTCAAAATTGTTTAACATTCTATTTGTCACATATAAATTTGTTTAGAAAAATAGCCCATTGCTATAACATCTATCTAGCTAGAATTTTCAAAAAAATGAATAATGAGTATCAAATCTTCGTTGTCCATTGATCGAAAAATCTGCAAATATAAATTTATAATTAATATTCATTTATAAAGACAGTAGATCAAATGGCTAAGAAAGTAAAAAATAATAATAAGTTTAATAATATATTAACAACATATTATCATATTAGAAATCAAACAGGATGAAAATTTATGTAGAAAGACTACAGAAAATACATGAAAATTTAGATATCCCAATTACAAAATAAAGACAAATTTAAGAACTTGAAATGTACTCAAGTTTTGAATTTAAAATTATGGAAAGAACATCCAAAAGTCAAACAAAAGAAGAGGATAAAGAAAATGAGAAACTGACTTGAAATTGCCGAGAGACCAAGAAAGTAGCAGAGAACTTTTCTCCTCCAAATCATTTTCTTCTCTGCTAAGACATTATTGCCCAGAAGGCATATGAACCATCAGCACCTGAATATGAAACCATGGTATAAGAATTTATATCTACTTATAACGTTTTTTTTTTCATCTTTGATTCTCAGACTCTATTGTATAATGATTTCAAACCCTTGGAAAAGAAGGTAAATTTACAAGATTGTATAATGATTTAGAATTTGAAGATGAGTGAAAACCATCTCTATTCTCAATTTGATCTCAAATGTTAGAATCTGAATTTCTACTCGAAGATCTATCAAAGCATAAGAGGGAGAAAATGATCGATTGAACAAAATACAATTATTTAAGCAATTTGAATAATTCTATAGTACAATAAAACTTTCAGTTCAGATCAGAGATTAGGATGATAATTCAGTTATATGAATGCCATATACCTCAACTGTTACATATCTACCCGTATTGATTGCCACCCTTACATCAGACAACCAACTTTCATGCATAATAACATGCTGCCTATACCCTATAAAATGACACTAAATAGTATCTATGCCACATCTTTGAGCACCAACATTGACAAGGGTATACATATAGAATGTTTAGACTGTGAAAACAAGAACTTATGGCAAGCTACAAATCTCCACAGGAGGAACCAGGAAAGGATCGGACATCAGTCTCGCATGGCCTAGAAATTGATAACACTTTGAACCCCATCAGTTGCCACAACTTGGATGATTAAGAACTCCCATGTATACCAATCCTCACATGCATACAAACAGCCATTCACCCATACTTGAGACGTGTTTACTTTCTCCTCCTAGGTCTTTGCATAAATTTAAAATGACTGCTATACAGTGCCACATACAAAACCTGCATAACATTTTTGTTTCCTGTAATAACTAATTATGAACGGATATAAAATCTACATTTTTTTCTTTCAAGTGTAATCTACCTAATGAATATCTGTACCTAAAAGATTTGAAACTATACACATGCATGCTGATATTTAAATATTTTTATTTTTCATTTCTAATATTTTACACATATACTAATTAAACTTCAAGAAATTAAGTAGTCATCATTATCAGCAGACGAAGGTTTAAATATAAAGAAATATAAGTTTAAAAAAATAAGTGCAGCAGAAATGGAGTAATTAGCACATTGAAAATTAAAGTCATTCGAATACAACATAAAAGAAATACTTCCAACACAAGAAATTTCTAAGTCCCATAAGCATTCCAAAAGTTAATTCATCAATTGAAAATTACGTACTAACAATTATCAACCCAAAAAATATGTATTTAAAGCAATGCAATATCAATTACCTTCAGGTGTATATTTGACTCTGGTCTCAGGTGGACCATCACCAGAAGAGGTCGATGGTGAATCTGAGTATCCTCGTTCATGACCAATGATTGATGAACCTCAAGTGAGTCATAATTTTCAATTGAGAATTTTGATGTGATCAATGAGAGAAGTGTGTATCCATCATCTTTAATTTGTTGATAAATAGAGTGGATTGAGCGGTGGGTGGGTGTTTTGCCACCTATTTTCGCAATTGTCCGAAGTTAGAAGTTACAATAACAAGAATAAATGGTAAACTCTGCCCATAAACAACAAGAAAGTGAAATTTGTGAACTAATTGTTGAAATTTGAATTAATAGACCCTAAAAATGAAAGATGATTCCGCACCCACAGTAGTAGTTCCTAGATTTGGGTGGTCAATGACATTTAACAGAAACCAATGTAATTGATTACCATAAATAAATTAATTTGGGCATCCAGCTGAAAGCTTCATCTTGTAGTTGGGCATCCAGGCTTCATTTTTCATCAAACTCTGCAACAAATTTAAGAAGTCCATTCACAATGAGTTTAGAAGAACCGTTATTTGAAATTCACTCACCAGTCAGCAATCTTAAGCCTTAACTTTGAACTATACAAAAAAGACTTTAAATTTGAACTAAACCATACATATATAAAGAAAACGCAGTATAAATACTTGCTATCAAACGGAGCAAAGCAGTGTGAACTAACCTGCACCAATTAACTGAGCCGAATAAACCATAAAAGAATAGAATGACAAGAAGACAACCAAAGAATTTGAAAATCAACAGCCCTAAGATGCATGAAGGCCGTGTTTGGTTGCACAGGAACAAGAAAATTGACACAAAACTGAAAGCTCAAGCAAATATTTCATTTGGTCGCAAATTCTTAAACTAAAATCTCAGAAACCAACCAGTGCGAAACCAGAAAGTAAAGAATTCAGAAGAGGAACTCTAAAATTTAGAAATAAATGAAAGAAAATCACAAAAATAGAAAGAAAGAAAAACTGTTGTTCAAGGTTCAAAACATTACATGTTAAAATTGTGTTTAGATAAAATTTCAGATTGAAGAAATTGCACAGCTGCTAACTACGAAAGGAGACACCTGCTGAAAGTTGCACCAAGTGTAAGAAAATTATTTGGTAGATCAATGACAAAGCCTCTTAGACATATAAATGGAAATGCATCACTGATGTAGAAAAGGGAAAAAAAATCCTCGTCTATAAATGACTTGAAAGCATGGGCAGAAAACAAGAGTTAGCAGGGGTCTATTTTATTCACTACGTCTGACATCTAATATTTTCTCACAATTATGTAAGATAAAAATCTAGATTATATATGTAAACTTCAATGAAATTTAAGTTAACAAGATTGGAGTATAACCAGTGCCAGTCATCTTTCCCCTACATAGCTTGTCAAGCCAATCTTTCCCTTGCGCCATCCATAATTACCTGCAAATAAAAAAACAAAACAAGCGATAAGAACGTTATCATTCAGAGTATACATCGACAAGCAAATAAATAAACAAACAAAATGAAAAAGATAAATTTCATAATCATACTCAAGCTCACAAATTCATCATAACTACCTTAAACACCAATTATGCCCTACAATTTCAGATAATATTGCAGAAAAGCCACACAGAGATCCAACAGAAACGCAAATCCTACTCGAGAACTGTTACATCACTCTTTGTTGGCATAAAACCCAATAATTCTAGCAAACAAAAAAAGCCTGCCCTGCATTCAATATACAGCATCAGCATCAACCTGAGGGAGTCTATCAAAAACAAATCCTAGCATGCAAAACTCAGCTCATTATATTTCAAAGAAGACTCAATAATATGCTAGAGCAATAGTAACAACATGATGCTCCTATAACAATATGATAAAGAGCATTGTTTTTAGTAATTTCAATTAAGGAATGCCTAAGAATTTTTACCAAGAGTTTATTTCTACTTCTGAGGATATGAAAGATTTAAATTTAGGCTACCACAATTTGCATTTAATTATGTTAAAAACTATGCTGCCAACTCTATCCTTATGTTTATCCAACCAAGGAGTCCATTCCTAAAAGCATACATGTTCACATGGAAGTAAATTAAAACTAGCACCTGCACATGCATTTTCCTCTTCAAGTAGCAGGTAAAGTCGCTGATAAGAAATTCTTCCAGTGGCAACCCAAATAGTTTCTCGAATGTTGAATTCTTGTGAGGTGATCATAAATTGAACTGCCAAATAGCCCACACTGTATGAGATGAAGGTTTTGTCATGAAAACTCAAGAGGTTAAGGTACAGAGCATCAATTTGATAATGTCTAGAGCAGCATATAGATAATAAGCAGTTCCCAAATGATTATGTTAAAGCAAATAACCGAATGCTTACCTTCTTCCCAACTTCCTTTTCCATCTTCATTAAATACTCCTTAACTGTTTCAACACCTTTGTTATTGTCTAACAGCTTGCAATATGACAAGCAAAAAATTTTATATTCCTATTTACTAACTTACAAAAGTACTTAGAAATCCTGCTCCACTTGTTAGAACAGTTGCTCCTAAGATACCCTTCCTAGATTGAACAATTAATAAGGTTATTCATTCACTCAATCTCATTGCAACCTACTGGTTTCAAGTTTAACAAGGCCTAGCAATTTCCAGAATGCTTAATGGCAGCAATGGAATTTCATTATGGCAAATTATTTAATGATATATATGCATAGACTGTCTAGAAATAGCTTAGTATTAATAAAAAATGATGACACTTCCTAATAGCTCTCTACATAAAGTCAATTACCAAATAAAATAAATTAAAAGTTGAAAAAGTTTGAAGCTTGTTTTGAACATTCTTAAAGTTGAAAGTGAAACAGTAAAGAGAATGCCCAAGTTTTTGGTTTAAATGAGCAAACAAAATCAAAGAATTAAAGACTTGCCTCCTTCTGTAATTATCAGATATAAGACCCCAGAAATACGCTTCAAGTAGCATGCCAGCAAAAACAACACTTGTTAGAAAGCTCTATTGAGTTCAGGAGAGTCCCCACTCAACCTTTACAGCCAATCCCACGAAGGAAAGAATTATAACTTTGAATGCATCGCCAAGTAAACCAAATCCAGCATAAAAAAGAATAATTACTTGGAATTTCCCGCATCCTAAAGCATCAGGTGACTTATCCAAGTTGTACACGACATTGCTTTCTTCATCCATCTAAACCAATCAGATGGATAAGGAATCACAAATCAGTGTCTTAAAGCTAAATATCAACAGTTAACTAAAGCAAATGCCCCTATTTCACTGAAATCATAGTCCAATCTGAGAATCATATTTCTTCTTATTACCCCCGCTGTATTTTATACGAAATAGCTGACTAAAATAATAGCTGCAATTAATTAATTAATTTCTGATAGGAATCTAATCACGTCCTTACCCATTCTGTAGATTCGACTCCCACCTGGCTTTCTAATGGTAATCTTTCCGAAGAAATGCCATTGTTTTCTCTGTCACTGGATTGCCTAAGTGTCCTCCCTATTACATTGCCCCTTTCACTCTCTCTGCTCGATCTCAATGGCCGAAAGAAACCCTGGCTCCTCACCTAAATCGCTGCCGCTTAACATCGCCTTGACCCCACCATCCCTTATCGCCTCTCTCTATTTCTTTCTCTTTTTTAGAACTGATATTTTCTCTCCTCATCGCTCTTCTCTGTATTTTTTTTCTTTTCTCTGCCCTCCTCTCTGTTTGTGTCTCCCCATCGCTCGATAAAAAGCTTAGAGATTTGGTTGATTTTGGAGAATAGAGATTATGAAGAGATTTAGAGCCACTAAGAAGCTTGACCGCAGCTTTTGGATCCGTTGTTTGATCTTCCATCTATGTCTTTGCTGTCCTGGAGTACCTTTGTTTCTCTCATTCTTATTTTCCTGAGAGTAAGAAATGGATAATTTAGGTTTCCAGCGTTTTTTACTTTGAACAAAATGGATGCTTTCTTTCTCTTTTGTGCTTTTGTTGAACGATGGTAAATAAGAATTTTATTTTTTATTTTTATAAAATAATTGAGTGATGAATTTTAGGAGCCAAATAAATCCCGCTCAAATTTAGCCGGGGCAGCAATGACCGGATTGGTTGTGTTTTAACCACCGGATTAAAACCCTTCGTTAAACAGGAATGGAATTTCCTCTCTAGCGACCGGATCAAATTCCCTTCGCTGCTAAGTGTCTCTAACCACCGGAATTTTATCCCTTCGTTAAATTTTGGTCGTTAAAAGTCAATTTTCTTGTAGTGTCATGCCCTAATGCCTATATAAAAATCCCTAATTATGTAATACCTGGTAACCATGATATAGGTTAGCTTTTAGTTTTGCAAAGAAAACTGGATGACCTCACGGTTATTAGCTAAAAGCTAGTAACCGTGACATACATTCTACCTAGAGACAAAATACCAAATTCAACTTTTATAACATTTTTGAACTAGAAAATGCCATTTTTATCAAAAGTTTCCTTCTACAAACTTATTCCTCTATGTTTCTCATTTCTAGAACATCAAAAATCATTTCAATATCATCTCTAGTGCTCAAGATATTCACATACTTAATGACTATGCTGTGAATAGGTCCAAAATGAAGCTAAAATTTGACATACTTAAAAATATAATTAAGCTTAACTTCCTTTATATGAATTGTAAATTTAGAAGTTTATTTTTCATATAATTTAACCTCATAGCATTCTAACCACTATACAAGAAAATACATCATATTTTCTATAAACTACACTAGAACCAAAAATAATAGTTCACTACAATTTCAAGTGAATATTTGAACAATATATAACCATATTTAGCCGTAAGTTACTTCTACAAATTTATAGGTATATTTCTTATGTAAAATATGAAATTAAAATTATCACATTTTAAGTTTTCAAACGCAAAATATGCTGAAATTACAGTAATTAATTCGCTTACATGTTTTTTTTATTAAAACTTCTTAAAATTTATTCTCAATTAATTTGTTCAACTTGTCATACAACAATTCATGTTTCTTCTCCAATTAACCACATGAATGTATGAGAATCCTATTAATCCCATACCTTGGCCAAAATCCTTTTAACTTTTCAATCCTTTGCAAGACCCTTTCCTTTGTTCTTCCTACCTTTTTCTTCTTCTTAATAATTTACACCAAATTATTCTTGAACCATCAACATGCTAGAATTGTTCATAAAGATCTTAATAGTTCGTAAATATTTTAAAGATTAAGATGAAAAATTCTTAAAAACATAAGAAATTAGAGATGTAAAAGAGAGAAAATTCCAAAATTCTTCTTTGATTGTCGTCCACTCTCTCCTTCTTTTATATATCTCTCTCTTTCATACTACTTTCAGCTTTTATAATAGAAGGGAAAATTCCTTTGTTGGTTTTTCACAAAATTGCATGTCATAAATAGTTCTCTTATAATTTTTCATGTTACACATTGACCACTCCCCTTTATACTTCTCTTAAATCAACCCCTCGTTTTTTCCTTTTATTTATAATTGACCCTTCAAATGCCATATTAACAAATTGATCCCTAAATTAGCACATTGTGCTTCAATTACATCCTTGAATATTATTAAACCAAAATAATAATTTAATTTTTTTCATGCAATTAATATAATAAAAAGAATTTATCATTTGTCTCATACCTCATATATGAAATATACATTCTTAATTTAATCTTAATCAAATATAATCCTATAAAAGAATTCATTTACAACAAGGGTCATGTTAGGGGCCTCACACTTATGCTTAACCAACCATCATATTCATGTATCCTTTCATTAAAACACCCAAATTAACATTTATGATTACTATATATACAGGAAAAACACTCACAAAATGCTAAAAGTTCCCATACCTCTTTGACAAACACCTTCTTCAAGCTTTTCCACCTCTCTATCCTTGCCTTTACTTCTCTGTCCATATTCATAATAAATTTATAGATTATTATGGTTGAAGATTCATATACTCTATCAATTTCAATATCTAATTGTAAGAAACAAAAGAAGAAGAGAAGAAAGAGTCATTGCCTTAAGAAGACTAACCACTAAATTTACTTGCCTCTTAAAAGCTAAGGTAAGATTTTGGGGGTTATTTAGGGGTTAGGATTGCTAGGTTTTGGGAGAAAAATAGCTGCTTTTATGTCCTTTAAAGGTGCCAGCCATCACATTTTAAATCTGTTAGTTTCTTCCATTCTTAAGACAATTCTAGAAAGGCTAGTTGTCTACTTCTCATTAGACCACTTGTTGACTTTGCAAAACATGCATTGAACTCCGTTTTTTCCCTTAAATTCATGTTTCTTCCCATAAACTCTCTCTTTTTCTTTTCAATTAGGTCATTTAACTTACATTTTCTAAAAATAAATCATATACATAGCTTAATTTAAAATGACCAGTTTACCCTTTCTCTTTTAATGCAATTACCTCTATGACCCAACTTGTAGTTCACTAATTATATACAGGTACAATGATCATATTATAATTTAAAAATGCATGTACATTCTCCCAAGGCCTATATAGAAGCCTCATAGTCTTCCCATTTGTCTTAGTAGCGATAGTGCTGACAGAAGGTACCTAATCAAGTTGTGTTTAGCAACAACCGAAATTTTGTAAGATTGAAAGTATTCTCTTAACTTTTTGGTGGTCTATATTGCCGCTAAACATTTCTTCTCCACATCCATATAATTCACCTCGAATATAAGAAACCTTTTTCTTTGATAACACACAGTGAGTTCTACCCCAGACTCATCTTTTAAGCTAGTATGGCTCTTATTAAATTTTTTCCCATCACCAAGTATAGAGTCAAACTCTTTGATAGTTTCAGGGGCTCTAAAATTAGTGGATGCAATAGATACTATTTAATGGTGGCAAAGGCTCTCTAGAAATCATCATTCCACATAATTGGCTAGTATTTTTTTAAAAAGCTTAAAGATTGGCTCACATATAGAGGTAAGTTTAGCAATGAATCTATAACACCCATATATGGTAAATATTGCAATTTAATATAATAATAATTTTAGAATAATGCACATACAACATACAGTCCTACTCATATATGACACATACAAGTGTAAAAATGTATCTCCATTATTGTATAATTTCATCCAAATCCAACGCTTGTTGTAACACCCTTAACCCATACATAACTGTAAACACTATATCCTATATCACTAAACAAGCTTGTAAAGTTATTATGCTCGAATTTTTTTTTTCAAACTTCAAAACATAAATCTAACATATAAACTACATTTTTAACACTTTACTGCATACTTAAGAATATCTTTAAATAATACAATATTTACATCTATTAATAATCTGTACATCACATCTTTGTCAAAGTAAATAAAAATCTTGTAATCAAAATGCACTCAACAGTAGACTATACATTCAATCTCTCTCTTGTGTTGGCCATCCCGCAGTAGATATCATCCCAGGGAAAAATCCTTACTTGCAACCTACATGGATGAAATACTCGTGCTAAGCTATAAAGCTTAGTGGGAAATATAAAACAAGAGGACGACCTCTTTTAAGGGTCATCAAAATACAAATGCATAAAAACATATCTTCAAACAAATCAACCAATCATTATAAGCAATATTAACACCCTATCGGTTCTATATTATCCTTAGTTACACTTATAACCAATATGGATTTCTTGTTACTATTCCATTTGCTTATTGATTTCTTACTCATAATATCAATCATTCATTTGTCACTTAATATCTTATATATTAAGCTTACCTTTTTCAATTTCCTATATGATATTCTTGGATAGTCATATTTACTTACTAGTCTAACTTGAATGCGTAGTTATTCTAAAACCATAGAACTTTGAGTTAATAAGTTATACCTTTATGCATTAATGATTAGTAATAATTTCCATGCCATTGATAATTGTGTGTTTCTATCATTAACATACCTTTCCCTTGTCACACATGTATGTACATATATATAAATGCTGTACTGATTGTTATATTTTAACATCCAAATTCCATTCTATCACTTATATGTATATCTATTGCAAAACCATGCTATGAATTCAAAATTCATTTATGTTCACATATAGGGAATCTTGCATATCATTATTCAATGTTAACCAAGCAAAAAGTATCTATAAGGAAATACATCCGAACCAAATATAACTATGTAATGATATCACATGTCACAAATACTAATACATGAAAATTGAATTCTAAGGAATAAAAAAAAACCCTAGAAATTGCCTCAATGATTCCATAACCCTAACATATAAAAAATCTCACATGTCATTTAACAACTTTAAATGAGTTATAAATAACTATAGGAAACATGCAATCACCGATATAGTTATTAGCTAATATTAATGATGCACTAGTTCATTATGTATATAGCCTATAACTTTAAGATGTATGTGTGATACTATATGTAATAAATTTCATATGTATATAGAACATACCCTCTTATAGTATCATAATTTCCATATGCAACATATAGATTTCATATAAAGATCAAATTAAGAGCTATCATGCTTCTTTAATCTTTCAATTTACTATGATGTTTTTCTTCTACTATGAGGTAAGCCTACACTTTTCAAAAGAAGTGGATAACGGGTTATACGGTAATGTCCAAAGGTATAAAACTATCTAATTATAATGGTGGCACCTGTAGGTACGAAACTGTCTAATTGTAATGGTGGTACCCAAAGGTACAAAAACTATTTAATAGTAATGGTGGCACCCAAAGGTAAAAATAAGATACCTGGAGGTATTAAATGGTGATCCCTTAGAGGGACAAAACTGTGCGGTCGATCAGTAAAGCGGACCTAAATGAGGTTGACTACAACCCAAATGGGGTTATATATGATCCAAACGGGACCACATCGATATAATATGACACAAACAGGGTCAAAACTATACTTTAGCATTTGTAAATAACCCTTGTAGGCATGCTTATCTATCCACAATTTAGACACAAATGCAAGCAATATAATCTCTTTACTTTATCTTTAATTCATTAAATCATATTCATATATGCACATGTATAATCTTGTGTAACTTTGAACAATGTGATCATATACATGCTTATGTGCAACTTTTTGTAAACCTGTGAACCTGCTCAGTATTGGGTATTACTATTCTGTACTTCTAATCATATTTAATCATTTAACTATTTTGTATATCAAGATTGTACTTATATTATACCATTTGTACCTATATATAATCATGTAATAATATATCTTCTCTATTCCATAAATGTATATGCATAATCATAAAATAATTTATACAATTTCCTCATGTAACATTCACATGACAAGATACACCCTCTCTAGTGAATACACTTGTATACATAGTCTCATATAACATTGCAATCATTTACTTTAACCAGATTTCTGAAATAAAGTCTATAACACTGTAGGCCTATATTTTAGCATGCTAACAAGTGACATCACGTATGTTTAATCATTCCATTTCAATTAAGTGATAGTGGATACCTGATTATAAACTTTCCATATAATATGTTTCATTCCCAATATTTTAGAATGAAATCCCATTGCATATTCAACAAGTAATATCATGTTTTATCAATCATTTAATCATGTTTCAACATTTTGCTCCACATTATCCTTGTGATTAAACATTTCGCGTAACAACAAACAGGCATGACATATAATCATCACATCATATCATATTCATGTTATCATGTACATATGGTAAATAGTAATTCACCTTAGCTTACAATTTCTATGTAATTATTTCTACTTTTCATCAAGCCAATTAGGTTAAACTATGATATCATCAAGTTAATATATATGTCCCTCATTATGAGTTGTCTTTATATCAAGTCACGCTCTATAACTATTTAAAAATGACAAATAGACTTTATAACACTTTGGTACATGAATATCACATGTTATTCTTGATAAAAACCTTTATCTTTAAGCTTCCAATGCTTTAAAAGTGTTTAGAAAGGTATAAAAATGCTTTAGTATCAATTTATAGGCTTAAGAGGGTCAAATAGATTAGATAGGATGACTTAGATAGATGAGAGTCATGACTACTGTCTCCTATTCGAATTGGTACAGAGGACACACTGTTATGAGTTGTGACAGTTGTCCGAGTCGTGATAGGGTAACGACTGGTTTCTAGGTTTAGTTTGTGAGCAATGTTTGAACTTCAAAACGTTATTTTCAGTAAAAAAAGGTCTCTACAACTTTGTTCCCCTATGTTTCCAGCTTTTGAAACATTAAGACTCATTACAATATCATTTCTAGAACTCAAGATAAATGAAAATTACGAATGATTGTTCATTAGGGTAGGCAACACAAGATTCCTATTTTCAAATTATGTTTAGGTAGGATTAGAGGCATATTTAGACTTTGCTTTCTTCATGGAAAAGGTAGGTATGGAGTCTATTTTATAATCCAACTGAAATTACCAAATTTGCATATCTAAATCTCAAGATATAATAAAAATACTAAGAACTGCTTCAGGAAATAGTGCTATCAACTATTCCGGATTTCAAGTTAACTTTTAAGCTTCTTGGAAATAGAATCAATTTATACTTTCTTCATTTGTAAGTATAGTTTACAACACATCAAAAATCACCTTAATAGCATATCTAGAACTCAAAATATTTAAGAAAAATTGCAAGCTATTCACATTAGCAAGGCAGCAGATGTAATTGATTTTCAATCAAAAATATGAGCAATTAGATGACTAATTTAGAACTCAGTTTCTTCACATAAAATATAGGGATGGATGTCTATTTTGAATCCTAATTGGAATTATCTAATATTCTACTCTATAACTGAAGATATTAACAAAAGAGTACAATTAGGTCAAGTGAACCTAAACCCAGAATTTTGAAACGTATATACATGTCCTTTAAAACATAAAAGATTGATGTTTTTATTTCAAGTTACTCATCAATTATAAGTTCATACATTGTATTATCACCTATTTATATTAACACCACTTTATAATAATCTCAAATCAAGTTTTTAAAAATTTATTTTTCCTAACTTTATCAAATAACACATGGAAGAGGTAAATCTCTAACTCTCCTCTTTGTAGCTATAACACCATATCAAAATGCATCCATATCATATCGTAATCACATATTTCACTCAACAAAAAACACATGCATAAAGAATATGTTCCCAAACCTGAACATGTAACTGAAATCTTCTTCAAAGTCATCCTTTTTCTCTCACTATCTTCTTCTTTCTTTATCCTAACTTTCTCCTTAAAAACACCTTCTATCAAACCTTCCTCCTAAGCATATTTATGGTGAAATGAAATGATGTTTTTAGATGATGGGGTAAAATTTCAAAATAAAATAGAAAGGAAATTGTAGACATTTAGAGATAGAGAAGGGAGAGGTAGGAAAATACAAATTTTAGTAAGAGAAGAGTTTCTTCCCCTTCTTCTTCTTGAAATGGCCAGCTCCCAATTCCCAAACTCCCTCTATTTACACAAGCTTTGCATAAAGCTTTTAGTGGGAAATGGCATCATGTAGGGCCTACCAAAATCCACTTTAAATCCTCCAATAATTTGCAGGTCATAAATTGACCCCCACTTAAACCTTCTCTTCAACATTGGCCCCAACCTTTTTATCTTCTTTTAATTGCATCCCAAATTACTATTCTATTATTACAATTGCCCAATATTTAATTGTACCGAAATTGACCCCTTTAACTATATTTTCATTTCAATAACACCCCTATATTCCAAAACATCAAATGACTCTCTTAAACTTTTTCATAATAAACCATTAGTCTACTTGATCTTTACTTATTTTTAATTCCTCTATTTAAAGTTAATAAAACATTAATAACATGCTAATGCCTTTGAATTCTTCTAAGGTCTGATTTGGGCCGTTACAATTCTCTCCCCCTTAAAGAATTTCATCCTCGAAATTCATATTTGTAACCTTTACTCATGTACAACACTATTGTTGCTATACCTCTATGTCTATCACAATCATCTTTATTCCTGTACTTCTTCTACCATCTTCTTTTTATTCACTTCTCATTTAACTTTATCTCCAAATAAGGGTAATCGTATCATACTGTTATATCTTTACTATATTCAATGTATATCCTATCAGTTTCCTTTTTTAGTTAGGGCATGTACATGTAGTATGATGATATGCTATAAGTGAATGATGCTTTTATATATGTAATTGGATGCATATGTATATTCTCATGTAATGCACATGTTTTGCCCCATCCCAACTATGAAATGTTTTGTCAACTACCCATGCATGTTAAGGAATCACTGACAAGTATACATAGCATCATAGTTAACCCCAATTTCCTCACAGCAACTTCACATATGAAAGATTTTATTCACAATACATAAACTATTTCACCAAAACCATATTAGCACACTTATACTATAATCCAAACACTAATCATATTTGCATTTCATATCATTTACTTTTTAATTCAAACTTAGGATCTTATTAATATACCATCATACATATATGCATCTCTATTATCAGAATCCCATCAATACATATAATAATAATTAGAAAAGGAGAAAATAAATACCAAAAGCTCATTCGGTGACATGTTATTTCTTTGGAACCTTAAGCTTCGTTTAATTCATTGATGTTGTCCTCCTTTTCTTTTGTGGTTTTGGATAATTTGCAAGAAAATGATCTTGATGTCCACAATTAAAACAAGCTCGGTTTGTAACTCTACATATACCTTAATGGTTTTTAGAAAAATATATACACTTAGGAGCCTGAGGATTCCTACCTTGCTTTGATAAACCTTGCATAGGTCGTGGTAGGTTGTTAGAAGACCTTTTTTCCATCATCTCTTTTCTTTTAACTAATTTCACTTTTTCTAGACTCTTATTATTGTTCCTTTTTGTCTCATAGTTCTCTTCGACATTTGCTGTCACCTTATGCTCTGTTAACTCTTGTAAAATCTGAGTAAAACTGTGGTCCATTTCTTTTAATCCTTTTAGAAAAGAAGCCGACATCTCATAAGAAGTTACATTTATAGAATTAAGGACCGAAAAGTTCAAAGCCCTAAAGTTGTTGACTTTTACACTTTCTTTTCCTATTTCCTTCAACCTATCCATTTTTAATCTATAACAAAACAAAACAGGGATATCTGCTTTAGGCCACTCTATAACTTTCTATGATAACAATTTCTAGACTCTTATCAATCAAAAATGACTAAACCTTTACTTTGATACCACAAGTTGTAACACCCTTATCCCATACATAGCCATAAACACTATATCCTGTATCATTAAGCATGCTTGCCAGGTTATTATGTTCAATTTTTTTTCAAACTTTAAAACATAAATTTGACATATAAACTACACTATTAACACTTTACTCCATACTTAAGAGTATCTTTATACAATACAATATTTACATCTATTAATCATCTGTACATGACATCTTTATCAAAGTAAATAAGAATCTTGTAATCAAAATGCAGTCAATAGTAGACTATACATTTAATCTCTCTCTTGTGTTGGCCATCCCGTAGTAGATATCATCCCAGGTAAAAATCCTTGTTTACAACCTACACGGATGAAACACTCGTGCTAAGCTATAAAGCTTAGTAGAAAACATATAACAAAAGGACGACCTCTTTTAAAGGTCGTCAAAATACAAATGCATAAAAGCATATCTTCAAACAAATCAACCAATCATTATAAGCAATATTCAAAACACCCTATCGGTTCTATATTATCTTTAGTTACACTTATAACCAATATGAATTTCTTGTTACTATTCCATTTGCTTATTGATTTCTTACTCATAATATCAATTATTCATGCATCACTTAATATCTTATATATCAAGTTTACCCTTTTCAATTTCCTATATGTTATTCTTGGATAATCATATTGACTTACTAGTCTAACTTGAATGTGTAGCTATTTTTAAAACCATAGAACTTTGAGTTAACAAGTTAGACCTCTATACATTAATGATTAGTAATAATTTCCATGCCATTGTGAATTGTGTGTTTCTATCATTATCATACCTTTCCCTTGTCAAACATGTACATATATATATATATATGTCATACTAATTTCTATATATTAACATGCAAATTAACTTCTATCACCTATATGTATATCATTTGCAAAACCATGCTATGAATTCAAAATTCATTTATGTACACATATAGGGAACCTTGCATATCATTATTCAATATTAACCAAGCAAAAAGTATCTATAAGGAAATACATCCAAACCAAATATAGCTATGTAATGATATCACATTTCACAAATACTAATGCATAAATCTTGAATTCCTAGGTATAAGGAAAAACCCTTGAAATTACCTCAATGATTCCATAACCCTAACATATAAAGAATCTCACATGCCATTTAACAACTTTAAACGAGTCATACATAACTATAGGAAACATACAATCACCGATATAGTTATTGGCTAATAGTAATGATGCACAAGTTCATTACGTACATAGCTTATAACTCTAATATGTATGTGTGATACTATATACAGTAAATTTCATATATATATAGAAAATACCCTCTTATAGTATCATAATTTCCATATGCAACATATAGATTTCATATAAAGATCAAATTAAGACCTGTCATGCTTCTTTAATCTTTCAATTTACTATGATGTTTTTCTTTTACAATGAATTACACTTGCACTTTTGTAAAGAAGTGGAAAATAGGTTATACAGTAGTACCCAAAGGTAGGAAACTGTCTAATTATAATGGTGGTACCTGTAGGTACAAAATTATCTAATTTTAATGGTGGCACCCAAAGGTAGGAAACTGTCTAATTATAATGGTGGTACCTGTAGGTACAAAATTATCTAATTTTAATGGTGGCACCCAAAGGTACAAAACTATTTGATAGTAATGGTGGCACTCGAAGGTACAAATAAGATACACAGAGGTATTAAATGGTGATCCCTTATAATGACAAAATTGTATTGTAGATCCGCAAAGCAAACCCAAATGAGGTCGAATACAACCCAAATGGGTTTGTATATAATCCAAATGGAACCATATCGGTATAATATGACCCAAATGGGGTAAAAACTATACTCTAGCAGCTATAAATAACCCTTGTAGGCATGCTTATCTATGCATAGTCTAGACACAAATGCAGGAAATATAATCTCTTTACTTTATCTTTACTTGATTCAATCATATTCATATATGCACATGTATAATCTTGTGTAACTATGAACAACGTGATCATATACAAGCTCATGGGTAGCTTTCTGTAAACCTGTGAACATGCTCACTATTAGGTATTACTATTCTATACTTGTGATCATATTCAATCATCTAACTATTTCGTATATCAAGACTGTACTTATATTATGCCATTTGTACCTGTATATAAGAATGTAATAATATATCTTCTTTAGCGCATAAATGTATATGCACAAATCATAAAAAAATTTATACAATTTGCTCATGTAACAATCACATGACAAGATACACCTTCTCTAGTGCATACACTTATATGTATAGTCTCATATAACATTGCAATCATATGCTTTAACAAGATTTATAAAATTTAGTCTATAACACTGTAGACCTATATTTTAGCATGCTAACATGTGACATCACGTATGCTAAATCATGCCGCATCAATTAAGTGATAGTGCATACCTGATTATAAACTTTCCATATAATATGCTTCATTCCAAATATTTCAAAATGAAATCCCATTGCATACTCAACAAGTAATAACATGTTTTATCAATCATTTAATCATATTTCAACATTTTACTCCACATTATCCTTGTGAATAAACATTTGGCATAACAACATGTAGGCATGACATATAATCATCACATCATATCATATTCATGTTATCATGTACATATGGTAAATAGTAAATCACCTTAGCTCACAATTTCTATGTACTTATTTCTACTTTCAATCATGCCAATTATGTTACACTATGATATCATCAAGTTAATATACATGTCCCACATTATAAGTTGTCTTTATATCAAGTAACAACTATTTAAAAAGGATAAATAAACTTTATAACATTTTGGCACATGGATATCACTTGTTATTCTTGTTAAAAACCTTTTATCTTTATGCTTCTAATGCTTTCAAAGTGTTTAGGAAGGTATAAAAATGCTTTAGTATCAATTTATAGGCTTAAGAGGGTCAAATGGATTAGATAGGATGACTTGGACAGATGAGAATCATGACTCGTGTCCCATGCCTGAGTCAGTATAGAGGACACATTGTCATGAGTTGTGACAAGGCAGTGACTGGTTTCTAGGTTTAGCTTGTGAGCGATATTTAACCTTTAAAACGGAATTTTCAACAAAAAGGTCTTCTAAAACATTATTTTGCTATGTTTTTAGTTTCTGAAACATCAACAATGATTATAATATCATTTCTAAAACTCAAGATAAATGGAAATTACTAATGACTGTTCATTAGGGTAGGCAACACAGGATTCCTATTTTCAAATTATGTTTAGGCAGGCTTAGAAGCATATTTAGACATTGATTTCTTCATAGAAAAGGTAGTTATAGGTGTCTATTTTATAAACCAACTATAATTACCCAATTATCATATCTAAATCTCAAGATATAATAAAAATAATAAGAACTATTTTTGGAAATAGTGCTATCAACTATTACAGATTTCAAGTTAACTTTTGAGCTTATTAGAAATAGAATCAATTTATGATTTCTTCATATAAATTGTATATATATAAGTATAATTTCCAAAACATCAAAAACAACCTTAATATCATATCTAGAACTCAAAATATTTAAGAAAAACCGCAAGCTGTTCACATTAGCAAGGCAGCAGATGTAATCAATTTTCAATAAAAAATATGAGTAGTTAAAAGATAGATTTAGAACTCGATTTCTTCATATAAAATGTAGGGTAGAATCAATTTATGATTTCTTCATATAAATTGTATATATATAAGTATAATTTCCAAAACATCAAAAACAACCTTAATATCATATCTAGAACTCAAAATATTTAAGAAAAACCGCAAGCTGTTCACATTAGCAAGGCAGCAGATGTAATCAATTTTCAATAAAAAATATGAGTAGTTAAAAGATAGATTTAGAACTCGATTTCTTCATATAAAATGTAGGGATGGATGTATTATTTCAATCCCAATTGGAATTATCTAATATTCTACTCTATAACTTAAGATATTAACAAAAGAGTACAATTAGGTCAAGTGAACCTAAAGCAAGAATTTTAAAACTTACATACATGTCCTTTAAAACATAAAAGATTGATGTTTTATTCCAAGTTACTCATCAAATATAAGTCCATACATTGTATTATCACCTATTTATATTAACACCATATTATAATAATTTTAAATCGACCTTTTAACAACTTATTTTTCCTAACTTTATCAAATAACACATGTAAGAGGTAAATCTCTAAGTCTCCACTTTGTAACTATAACACCATATCAAAATACATCCATTTAATATTGTAATCACATATTTTACTTAATGAAAAACACATGCATAAATAATATATTCCTAAACCTGAACATACAACTCAAATCTTTTTCAAAATCCTTCTTTTTCTCTCACTATCTTCTTCTTTCTTAATCCTAACTTTCTCCTTGAAAACACCTTCAATCAAACCTTTCCTCCTAAGGATGGTTATGGTAACATGAAAAGATGTTCCTAGATGAAGGGGTCAAATTTCAAAAGAAAAGAAAAAGGAAATTGCAGACATTTAGAGATAGAGAAGGGAGAGGTAGGAAAATGCAGATTTTAGCAAGAGAATAGTTTCTTCCCATTTTTCTTCTTCAAATGGTCGGCTCTCAATCCCCAAACTCCCTTTATTTACACAAGATTTGCATGAAGCTTTTAGTGGTAAAAGTCATGATGCAGGGCCGACCAAAATCCATATTAAATCTTCCAATAATTTGCATGTCATAAATTGATCCCCACTTAAACCTTCTCTTCAACATTGGCCCCAACCTTTTTATCTTCTTTTTATTGCATCCCAAATTACTATTCTATTATTACAATTGGCCCAATATTTAATTGTTTCAAAATTGACCCGTTTAACAATATTTTCTTTTCAATAACACCCCTATATTTCACAACATTAAATGACTCTCTTAACCTTTTTCATAATAAATCATTAGTCTACTTGATCTTAACTTATTTTTAATTCATCTATTTAGACTTAATAAAACATTAATAACATGCTAATGCCCTATAATTCTTCTAAGGTCTGATTTAGGTCCTTACACTTGTCCCTTCGAATACCGGCCTATATTCTTCAAAATCTGTGTGCTACCAATAGCTACATGTTAAGCATATAATGCTTATTGGTGGATACCCAACTAACAAATTTCACTGTCCCACATATATAAGCTCAAAATTTTTGTTTTTATCTAAAGCTTATCTAGTGTCCCTTTTCTTTTGAATTGATTCTCTTTATTTATAATTCTTACATTATATTTTATCCATTCAATTAATCAATTTCTAACTAGCAATATTATCATTTTGACATTCTCATTCCAATCCTTGTACCAAACAATCTAATTATTTTGTACATGTGTGTTTTTATTTAATACTTTTTAGGCTTTTGTAACTATTTTAACATCATATGTATTTCTAATTATTTAAATTTGTATTTTGTGCTTAGTGTAAGATTGACTTCATATATTTCCTTATGCTTTGATTACTAAATCATTACTTTATTTTCTTACTCAATAGACAATTAGGTTCTCATGATTTTGTTTCATTGTTGTCCTTATCTTATTGCATTTATTAAGGAACAACTCTTGTCCTTAAGGCATTGTTTATATCACAACTACTTTCGTCAAACTCATTTGACTTATAATTATAGTTATCATGCTATTTCAATTTATTTATAATATTTGGCTTTTAATCTTTATTTTTTTTATTTGCATTGGTCAATTTCCACATTTTATCTCAAAGATTCATAATCCAGTTTAATGCTTTATCCTTACCTTTTTGTTATGATTTCCATTTACACCCTGATTCACATTTTAGTATTCTCTTCCATCTTTGTTTCTTAAACCTTTTCCTTTGTCATAACTCTACCATTAGGCCCGTTGATTTAATTTCTAATCTACTATTTGTTTCTTGTTGTCACTTTACTCTTAATTTACTATTGACCTTTCCTCGAATCATTATTATATTTAACTATGCATATAGATTTTGAATATCTAACTTGAGATTTATTATTTATATATTATAAACTCATAATATTTTACTTTTATCTTAAAATCTCGTAGTCCTTTTTTAATTTATTTTCCTCTTATGCCTTTATCTTTAAATTTATTTGCATTTCTTTATCCCATTGAATTAAATCATATATTTATTTCCTAAATTATTAATCTTGATTCTTGATCCTTTTTAGTCACTTGTAAAATTTCCACTTAACCGGTATAATATTTTCTTTTCTCTCATCACTACTCTTTTATTTTTTTTATGTAGATTACACTAATGTTTGCACTCCATTTCTTAATTGCTATTTTTGTATTTTTTATAATTACACTTTAATCTTTCTTTTATATTTGATCTATACTTAAGTTACTATCTTTCACTTATTTATAGTTTTGACTATATTTTATCATTAATTACATAATTACTCTCCTTTACCTTTTTATTTTATCTTCTCTTTCCAAATTATATTTTAATTTCCATAATGTCTTCACATAATGTTAAATTACATTTTGATCCTAATTAATTATATTCTTTACACATTTCCAATCTTAACAATTTAAATTTATATTTTTAATTTCCTAATTATCTTTTGGTCCTTTTATAACTATTTATGTTCTTTATCTCATTTAAACTTATCAAACTATGTTTTAATCTTTAATACTTTCTTATGTAATTGTAAATTACCATTTAGTCCTTACTAATTTTAGTTTCTTACATTTCCATCCTTTTTACCCTTAATCAATTGATAATAAAATTTATCCTAGAATTTCTCCTTTAACTCTTTAAATTACTATTTAGTCCTTATTACTACTTCTTATGTCTTTTCTATAATACCCTCACAATATTAATCTATTTCTTAAGCCATTTAAGTTACATTAATCATGCATTCATTGGCTAACATGCCTGTATAATAATTATCATGTTATCTATTACTAATCTCATGCTATATCCCATATTCAATAAGGTGTTACTGTAATTATTCACATGCTTTATCTCATGCATAGCATCAAGCATATCATATTATGTAGGAGTTGTTCTAGATCCTATGTGGATGCATATACTGATTAGTTACATACCGAGCTTATTATAATATAAAATACCCATATTACATACATCCTCATAAAAATATAAATAATTAATATAATTACATACAAAATATTTAATCAAAAACTTCTTACACCAGCTTCTTTATCTAACCTATGTTGGCCTTTCCTGATGTAGAAAATGTCTCTAAACAAAAGTATTATCTACATAACCTACATAGATAAAACAACCCTTGCTAAGCTATAAAACTTAGTGGGGATAAATCATGATGGATGACCAGTCACTGTGGTTTCCAACAAGCACTCAACAACAGCACTATCATATTATAACATGTCAATAATAATTCATTTTTAATAATGAAAATGTAACAATGTATATAAACAATTATTGGAATTTAACGGTTACATGCATCACATACATGAGCGGAATTTTAAAATTTTTTAACCATTAGATCTGATCTTACCATGAATACACAATATAACTATATGAGAATAAGAAAAATCACCTTTTGATTTTTGTTGAACAGTTGATTTTACTTCGCACCGGGTTATCGCAAACCACAGTGTCCAAAATCGAACACCTCCAATGAGTAATCCACACTAGAGAGGGGTAAATTGAACCAATAAATTTTTGTTTAACTAGGGCTGGCCGAAATATCCAACAGCCAGCTTAGGAGTTGGCGCAAAAGGGAGAGAGAGATTAAGAGAAAAGACTTTCTTTTTGTTTTAATCACTTAACCCTAATTCTCATTAGTTGGCCTTTTATAGTTAGGTTAAAATTCCAACTCCTTAATGAGATTGGGCTCTTTAAAATTGCTGGAGAATTATTAATTGGGCCTCTGGAATTAATTATAATCATTTGGGCTTAATTAAATACAATTTAAACCTTTTCATAAAAGTTTATGCACAAAACCCACAAACTAGGCACTTTGTACAACTAATTGGATTTAAATACCCAAATGGATTCCAAATCCAACCAAATTAAATATGTGGGTTTCATAACACTTATGTAACATATATAAATTAATTTGGTCCATTAAATAGGCCATTAAGGCCTTCTGTTCTAAGGTAGGCGTGTGGCCCTTATAGAAGGGCTTCCGCCAACTACTTCATTCCTCTGGCCCTTAATAATTGCTCCAATGGACTTATTAATTATTATACCAGTCATATAACACTTATATTAGTCCTACAACACTTATAAGACAATAATAATTAATCATGAAATACATTATTTCAATTAGGTCCAATTTTGCAGAACATTTCTCAAAAGTTCCGCGGACAATTTTATTTGATCATAATTAATTAAACTCTTTAATTAATTATTATCATATTCTCTTCACTACCTTCATAATAATATCAAATATTATTATCCTTATCATTTTACCATTTACCCTTTTCTCTATATGTGTGTGACCTATTGGGTTCTTGTCCATGTTGGCAGTATAATATGTAATTGTGAGTTCTATTCCAAACTCACATGATTTAAACTCCTTTAAATCATTTTATCAATCTCTATTGATATTTTGATATATCATTATACAAGTCATGATTGGCCTCTAGCTAGGCATCATGACTACCCAAATGTCAGGAAAGTCATGTGGTTTGACTGTACCCTTCAATAGAAATAGTTACTGTGCAATTACTCCTTTCACCACTCTTATCACAATTAGATTCTGAGTATGGATTTCTGTCAACTCATATAAATCTAATTATGTATGTTCTATTAATTTAACCATTGTTCCCAAAATGCCCTCCATGGATCTCTATCCATCTTGGCATATTACTCTGGCCAGAGATTCTCTAAACAAGGCAATCATAGAAACATGCGAGATAACTTCCCTTGTTAAATCTGGGATGGTGAATCCTTTGTCAATGACTCAACTATCTTCAAGTAGGTCATGATATACCCAATCTCCTAACTATGTTCACTCCCAATTAGAAGTAATCAGTTATGGAGTTAAAGTGTATCACTTGCTACTTAAAATAACTTTGGTGATCTCAAGTCTAAGGATACTTGCACAACCGCTATGAAAAGATTCCTCGCTGACATAGATTTAATATCCATGTGAGGATTCTCTTTACAGGTCTCCAATGAACTTGTTCTTCTAACAAGCATCCACATGTTAGCTTTGATTATCTTTCATAATCATAGTTATGAGAACCACTGCTCGAACCATTCAAGAAGCATAACATGTGCTAGTCTGTCCGAATTAACAATGTCCTATCTTGTTAATTCTATGACTAGTGATATTTAGATATTAAGACATTTGCATGCAATAGACATCTCACAGCATGAACACCTTCAGATTGCCTTTGCACTGTGTTTATAATATCTAGGACTTCATTTATTAATTTAAGATTTACAAACTTATGTATTTGAACATAACATTAATAAATGAATGATGCCTTTATTAAGAATATAAATTTTATACATATGAAAAACATCCCTGTTACATGGGCTTTAGGGCATACTCTCTAACAACAATAAGAAAACAAAGCTTAACATATATCTTAGCATGTATAAGTCTTATGGATGATTAATATAATTAGTGCTTTATAGAATTGATACATTTATAACATTACTGTAATCATATATTTCATTGATAAACACAAAGCATTTACGTTCTTTATATATGTATTGTAGTTATAATTGCAATCGTAATTAGAACAAATCATATACATAATAAATAACATTTGAGCATTTATACTTTGATCCAAATATTGTATTCATAACTATAACTATATTTAGCCTATCTATGTTTTGGGAGTGGATAATGAGATCTTTAGATACCTTTAAGTACCAAAATTGTAAATATTCAGAGATATCGAATCTTTAGATCCAAACAGGGCCAAACTATACTATTGACTAGTTGAGCAAACAAAAACGGGGTCAGCTAATGACCCAAAAGGGACCATCTCTATATTTAAGATGCAAATGAGGTTAAACTATCATAATTGCAACTAATTCCCTATAGGTATCCCTATCTATCCACAACTAAACTCTATTTCAAGGCAATATGATGTTCAAGTCCATTTCAGATATCATGCTTGTGCTTTTACTATACATTTTGCGCTATATATATATATATATATATACATAAAATTATATAATAAGGTACACAATCTCTAAAGTATATACATGTATACTCAATCTTGTATAACATTATGAGTAATTGTTAATAAACATATATCCTTGTAGTCATATACTTTGGCATGTTAACATATAGGGGCGTGACATGTAATCATAACATATGAACATATTCATGCTATCTCAAATTGATAATAAATAACATACTTATTCATGTATTTACAATATAACATACTTCATCAACTATTCTTACCTATTGCTTTACAATAAGGGAGTATCATATATTCAATGAACTTATCTCTCATTATATAAATTATTTCTTCATTGTGAAATGCTCTATATCTCATTATCTATTCTTATTAACATCTTAATCCCATAGTCAACTATATCATGTTTGATTTAATTACTCATTTCATATTATATTTGGTTGGTATTTGGTGCAACAAGGTATTGCTTTTAAGGAGAAAGGAATAAAGAGAATAATCTTTACAAAGGTGAGTTGCGAATGCAACAAGGATCATGAATGCAATAAAGAAGGCTTGCAAAAAATAGAAGAAATAAGAGAAGAATTTAAGAGAAAAATAGTAAGCTTTGTCGCAGACACGACAGTGATGCGAGCGCAACAGACACAACTTTTTGATTAGTCTCACATTGCAACAACAATAAACTTATCAAGCTCAACTTGTATGACTAATTATTTTTCTTCCACAGTTTCTATATTTATAATGTATTTTAAGCACCATAATGTTACAACAATTTTATCAAGGGATTTTGAAAAAATTCTTTGATTTAAACTCTATATTTTCAAGATCAAACTATAATAGAGCATTATGCTTTACTATAATTAAACAAGAATTTATGTACTTTAGGGTCTCTCACAACTTTATAATTCTATAATCAAGTTTGTAATTTTGCTATTAAGAGAATAAACACTCAAATGATTTCGCTTTCTAAATTTATCCTTGGATGCATTATCTTTCTTACAATCCATTTGAGGATTTAACCTCATTTTTAGCCTAACTCACAAACATTAACACATGCAGAAAATCCTTAGTTCAACTATCAATACTAGTTGAAATTTGATCAAAATCTGCTAATATCATACATGGAAGTCTATAGACATACCAAGTCCCATACCTTGGCCGAAATCCATACCCACTTCAATCTTTAATCACCTTTTTTTCCCTTGTTACTCTTATTTTCTTCTTCTTTTACAAAAATCACTTTATATATTATAACCAAGCATTTACCCTCTATTGAAATGCATCATAATAAATGTAAAGAAGATGAAGGATGTAATTGAATCCCATTACCTTTACAATTCTCACCATAAAAACTTCTTAATCACTCACATTCCAATAGAAATTTTCTTAAGATTTAGTGAGAGAGGATTCAAAATTTTAGAGTGAGAGAAGGAGAGATGAAATTCTGGATTTTCTTTCCTTTCTTCCTCTAGTCTACCAAGCCAATAATCTCATTAAAATATACACTTTCTCTCTCCTTCAAGCAAAGTTCTTATATTTAAAATGGAAGGAAAAGTTCCCTTTTGCTCCTCCATCTTTTTGCATGTAATAAAATCATCCTTTCTCATTTTTTTCTTCTATAAAATTAGCCCCACCTAATCTTTATTTTAACATTGACCCCAAAATTACTATCCTCATTTAATTCTGCCTCTCAAACTATCTTTTTCCCTTTTAATTATACCCTTATAATATCATGCCTTAAAATTCACATACATAGCATAAAGTAAGGCTACCATTTTGCCCTTTTAACCCTTATTTGAATTTAATTTATTTATTTGGACATTAATTATTAATAATATCATTTTAATTTAAATATTTATACTGGGGTCAATGTTAAGGCTTTACAATTCTCTCTTCCTTAATGAAATTCATCCTCGAAATTCATACCTATTTTAAATAGTTAGGGATAATGTTCTTTCATGGCTGCCTCTATTTCCCAAGTTACTTCTTATATCCCATGGTGTTGCCAAAGCACTTTAACAAAAGGTATTTTCTTATTCCTCAACTATCTAACTTCTATAGCCAAAATCTCATTATATTCTTCATCAAATGAGAAATCTGGTTGAACCTGAATATCTTGTATTGGTAGCACGTGAGATTCATTAGAACAATATTTGTACAACATAGACCCATGAAAAATGTCATTTAATTTGGTTAATTCCATTGAAAGAGTTAATATGTATGCCATAGGTCCAACTTTTTGAAGAATTTCACATGGAACGATAAACCTTGGGCCCAATTTACCTTTCTTTCCAAATCTCAATACTTTTCTCAAAAGAGACACTTTTAAAGATACTTTCTAACATATTTAATGATGGGATATCACATGGCATATACATGATGATCACGCAGTGGAAAAATTAAAATTTAGATCATACATGCCATGCAATATACAACAAAGAATTGAAACATGCAATTTTAGGATTTTTGAAAACTTACAAGTTTGAATGCACTTCAAAACTTGATTTTAAAGATGACTAGAATATAAGATGGACTTATATACCTTAGATCTTGATCACCAAAGACAAAGGAGTAGCCTTTAGGCCACACCGCTCTATGCTCACACACACACTCGTAAAGATGACTTAAAACCGAGAGTGCTAGCTCTATGTTTGTGTATTCGGCAATGGGAATGGTTTGGAGCCATAAGTTGTGATCTTGTTCTTCTTTTTCGTTGTTATTGCTACCCAAGAACACAAAAGATGAAGAAAGAATTCTTTCTCTTGAGAGTGGCGGCACTAGAGAGAGAAAATTATCACCTAGGTCAAAAAAATAGAATTAACCAATTTATATCATTAATTTAGGAAAGATGTAAATGCCAAAATTCCCTTAGAATTAGGAATATTTTCAGCCTCCATCACTTCCTAATTAAGTGATTTAAATTGATTCAAATTCTATTAGGTTTTTAAATTCAAATTAATTTAAATTTTCATTAGTCATTTAATCAAAATCAACAACTTCATTAGGGATTAATAGTTGCCGAAATTCACTAGGATTCTTCATTGAATTTTTGGTCATATTATCTCCCTCTTAAGTGTTTTATTTTGATTCAAATACTATTTAGGATTTAATACTCAATTACATTAATTAATCCAAGATAATTAATTAATTAAAATCAAACCTTGTGGGCCGAATTTCTCTCTCATGGACCAACTGTTTAACAATTTTGCCTTAAATAGCTAGCTGTTTAAGGCAAAAAAACTGATTAACAAATTTGCCTGAAATAGTTGTTTAAGGCAAAAAAAAAATGTTTTACAAATTTTCTTTAAATAACTAGCTGTTTAAAGCAAAAAAAACTATTTTATAGATTTGCCTTAAATAACTAGCTATTTAAGGCAAAAACTGTTTACAAGAATCAGTCCAGCTCTGCTGCATTAATGGTCCAATTAGTAATTTTAATACCCATTACATACATTAATTTGACTTTAAATAAAAGCCCAAATTAATGTCCAATACACTATTTAAATATTTTAAGTCCAATGCTTTGTGTGTGATCCTATAGGTCCATTTAATATTGGAAATGAATTAATAAATTAATTCAAAGGCTATATATATTCTCTAGCAAGATATAATAGCATTCCAAATTAAATGAAAATGCAAATGACATTGAGTGACCTAATGCAATTTTGCATAGTCCCTTACCCATAAATATCAGAATTAATATAAGGCATGGAACTAGTCATCCTTATATATACTAATTCCTTTCTTGATATTCTAGTGACACTGAACTCTCAGATAAATAACGATTTCTCATTATTTCATCTCAATATGGCCATATACTTCTCAGTTCACTGATCAAGTGGCCGATGATATTTTCTCTCTTATTGAGAAGGGTAATCCCTTCACTTCTCTCATGCTTTCTAACATGAATTAGTGCATACCCAAACATACCCATATTTGTCACCCTGTTACAAGTACGTTAGATGTATGTCAAAGTACACTATAATTCATAAAGAGTTTCATAGAGATTTCAGGTCTAAGAACTCTGATGCAAAACTTGCACATGAGAAACAGTTATGACTTGTACCATATAATGTTCTTATAAATGGATCAAATCCATGTACCATGTTCTAAATGTGTATCTATGATCTCTAATTCACACTCTAGTCCTTATGATCCATAAGACAGAACTCAACTTATCAGAGAGAGCATACTAGTCTTAATTATTTGTTATTCCTATAACTATGACTGACTAGGGATATTTGGAATGAAGTCCCAATTGTTTCACGGTCTTACAACCATGTGCCTCACACATGATAACTTAAACTGAAACAACATTCTTGGATAGTTCTATCAATTAATATGCACAAGAATACAATAGATAAAACAAATGCCTCATTTATTAACTTAAATGTTTTATAACAATTTATTGGGGCTAGGGCTTACACTAACAATCTCCCACTAGCACTAGTCCCAATTGGGCATAGCCCTAAGATCGAATGCTCTCAAACGAGCATCGTGTAGATTTGGATACAGCTATTTTGTCAAAGGATCTGCTACATTATTTTTACTTGCTATCATGCTAATCTTGACGTCCCCATGATCAATGATCTCTCTGATCAGGTGGTACCTCATGAGTATATGTTTGGATTTTGGGTGTGCCCGGAGCTCCTTAGCCTGTGTGATGGTCCCATTGTTGTCACAAAAAATTTCTAATAGATCTAGGATACTTGGGATTACTCCTAACCCAGAAATGAAATTTCTAATCCAAATAGCCTCCTTTACAGCCTCATTTGCTACAATATACTCAAATTCTGTAGTTAAGTTGGCAACAATCTCTTGCTTTGAGCTTCTCCAGCTAACAGCACCACCGTTCAAAATAAAAACAAAACCAGATTGCGATCTTGAGTCTTGAGTGCTGGTCTGAAAAAGCAGCATCGGTATAACCTTGTATGACGAGCTCTTCTTGACAACCATACACCAAGAAGTTATCCTTAGTCCTTTTTAGGTACTTAAGAATCCTCTTTATAGCAGATCAATGCTTCTCACCAGGGTTTTGCTGAAACCTACTGGTTATACTCAGTGCATGAGCAATATCTAACCTAGTATATAACAAAGCGTACATGATAGGATCCAATAGCAAATGCATATGGGATTCTACTTATATTGTCCCTCTCTCTTTGGTTTTAGGACATTGTTCTTTAGTCAAAGGAACTCCCAAAGCCAAAGGTATGTACCCTTTCTTTGAGTCTCCTATACTAAAACACTTTAGTACTTTATCTATGTACTTTTCTTAACTTAGTCCCAAAAGCTGATTTGATCTATCTCTATAGATCCAAATACTAAGTATTGTCTCGGCTTCACCTAAGTCTTTCATTAAGAAACACTTCCCCAACCATTGCTTAACCTTTTGCAATGTTGGAATGTCATTCCTAATGAGAAGGATGTCATCCATATATAAGACCAGAAATACTATTATGCTCCCACTACGCTTCTTGTACACACAAGGCTCATCTTTGTTTTTTATGAAGTCAAATTCTTTGACAGCTTCATCAAAACGGAGATTCCAATTTTGGGATGCTTGCTTTAATCCATAAATGGATTTTTAAAGCTTGTAAACCTTCTTAGGATGCTTGGGATTGACAAAACCCTCTGGTTGTGTCATATACACATCCTCAAGTAGATTTCCATTAAGGAAAATAGTTTTGACATCCATTTGCCATATCTCATAGTCATGATATGCATCTATGGAAAGCAAGATCTTAATGGACTTAAGCATAACTATGGGCCAAAAGGTCTCATTATAGTCTACACCATGAGTATATCAAAAACCTTTTGCTACTAGTCTACCTTTGTAAGTCTTGTCAGCTTTGAGTTTAACTAGCCACTTGTATTCAATTACCTTAGCACCTTCCAGTGAATCAACTAAAGTCCAAACTTGGTTATCGTACATTGATTACATCTTGCATTTCATTGCTTTAAGCCAATTTTCCATGTCAAGGCTCTCAATAGCTTCTCAGTAGGAAGTTGGATCTTCATATTCCACTAACTCAATAGTGTCACTATCGGTTATTAGAAATCCCTATCTCTCAATCTCCTGATGTACCCTACCGGACCTTCTAGGTTCTTGTGTAATTGGTTCTTATTCCACAACTGGTTAAGAACTTGATCCCATTTCCAACTTATCCTCTACAGGATTTTGTGGCACTTGAATTTCTCCAAGTTCTACTTTACGTCCACTGTCTTTCTTGATAAGGAATTCCTTTTCCAAGAAAACAGCCTTGCAAGTCGCAAACATTTTGTTCTCGGCTTGTGAGTAAAAGTAGTATCCCTTTATTTTTTTAGGATAACCCACAAATAAGCAGACAGTAGATTTGGACTCTAGTTAGTAAGATGTTAATTTCTTAACATGTGCTTCACAGCTCTAAATCCATAGAAATGACATATTGGGTTCTTTCCTAGTCCATACCACGTATGGTATCTTTTCAACTGCTTTAGTTGGAGTATGGTTCAGTAGAAATGCAGGAGTTTCTAATGTATAACCCCAAAAAGAGACAGGAAGATTAGCTTGACTCATCATTGATCGAACCATGTCTAATAGAGTTTGATTTCTCCTTTAGGACACACTATTCCATTATGGTGTTCCAATAGGAGTGACTTGTGAAATAATTCCACACTCCTTCTGATGATCGTCAAATTCTTTGCTTAAGTATTCGCCAACTTGATCTGATCGAATGGCTTTTATACTTTTACCAAATTGGTTTCCTACTTCATTCTTAAACTCTTTGAATTTTTCAAAAGTTTCAGACTTATGCTTCATTAGATAGACATAGCCATATCTACTGAAGTCATCTGTGAATGTTACGAAGTAGTTACAAGTGCCTCTAGCTTGTGTACTTAATGGTCCATATACATCGGTGTGTATTAATTCTAATAAGTCACTAGTCCTCTCACTTTTCTTGTTAAAAGGACTCTTTGTCATCTTTCCATATAAACATGGCTCGCATGTGCCATAAGATTCCAAATCGAATGGCCCAAGCACTCCAGATTTATAGAGTCTTGAAATGCATTTTTCATTTGTATGTCCTAAATGACAATGCTAGAGGTAAGTAGGGTTCAATTCATTTGATTTAACCCTCTTTGTCTTAATGTTGTATATGGACTCTTTGTTTTGTAGATCAAGGATATAAAGGCCATTTTGTAACATAGCATTGCCATATAAAATGCCTTGGCAATGAACATGAATATTACCATTATTAATAACAAAGTCAAATCCATCCATATCCGAACAAGAAACTAAAATAATGTTTTAGCTCATAGCAGGCATATAATAACAATTTTTTAAATTTAAAAAAAGTTCGAAAGGTAAAGTGAGTTGATAGTCGCCTATCTCTATGGCTGCAGCCTATGCTCTATTCCCCACACGGAGGTCCACTTCATTCTTCCCAAGTAATCGCCTATTTTTTAACCTCTGTACATTTGAACAAATGTGAGATCCACAACCGGTATCCAATACCCAAGTGATAGAAATAGAAAGGTTAATTTCAACAACAAAAATACCAGAACTAGATGCTTGGCTCCAATTTTTTTTCTTCCTTAAAGAGAGTACAATTCTTCCTCCAATGCCTTAACTTGTTGCAATGAAAACACGTGCTCTCACTCTCTTTGAGCTTTTATGCCTTGGGCTTGGGTTGGACCTGAGATGCACTCCCACTAGACTTAGGCCGAGCTAGGTCATTCTTGGGTTTTGCCTTTCCCTTCCCCTTTCCCTTAGCGGGTCCCTTCTTAATGCGCCCTTGAACCATGAGTACGGGATTAGTCTTTTGAATGTTCTCTTCAGCATTCTTAAGCATCCCATTAAGCTCGGTGACTGTCTTCTTCATTGCATGCATGTTATAATTCATGACAAATGAATCATAATCATTAGTCAATGAACCTAAGATCAGATCAGTGGCTAATTCTTTTGGCACCTGTACCTCAAGCTTCTCAAGAGTACCAAGATACCCTTTCATCTTGAGTACATGGGTACTAACAGGAGTACTCGCAGCCATCTTACAAGAAATCAAGGCCTTTGTTGTCAAGAACCTCTCGTGATGAGCTTGTTCTTGGAACATATCCTCGAGGTGCACCATGATTTCATAGGCCTCTTGGTCCATAAATTGCTTTTGCAAATCAGGCACCATAATGGCTAGCATCAGACAGGTCATATCATTGGAGTCAGTCTTTTTGGTCTCAAAAGTTTCCTTTTGAACTGCAGAGGCATTCCTAGCAGGTTTCTCGGGCAAGGGTGCATCCAAAACATATGACTTCTTCTCATGCTTGAGAACTATTCTCAAGTTTTGAGACCAGTCTATGAAATTAGCGCCATTCAATTTATCCTTTTCTAGGACCGATCACAATGAAAAGTTATTGTTTGAAGATGCAAATTTTTAATCTACAATAATAAACTTAGCAAGATTAAATGAGGTCTTATTATAATCCCACAAATCGAATTAATATCCCTTTAAATAATTTGCATTAGTGATTTAATGTTGGCCAAGATCCACTTTTCACAATAACTTATTAGTCAAGCTGACCTTTTATTAAACTCCAATCATGTCTCGTACATGACTCTTGGATCAAATGGGCTAACATCTTAAGATGTTATATCACAAACCCATTTATTAGTTGCCTAGATCCGGGCATCCCTTTCCATGTTAAGTCCAACCTACATCCACAACCCATGCATCACAAAGATAATCGGGCGCATCTAGGACTCCTATTCTATATGATCGATGATCGATGCCTTGACATATTTCGAATTAGGAACGCAACTTTTTGACTTACTATTTTAGGGATTCATTTTATTACGGCTTACATGGCATATGCTTTGTCATCCATTCAAAGCATGTATATATATATAATTGCATAAAGTAAAGTATGAAAAACATGGACCCAAAAACCTATAACTAAGATTCTATACTATTACATAAGAATCTTCGAGTTGGGCTTCTCCACTTCGATGGGCTTCATTTTGATTTACAAAGTCTTCAATAAATTTTATACTAAGAAATAAATTAAAATTTTGCAATAATCCATAATAGCACATAGGCCATATTTAATTACAAAAACCTAGGGCCCATGAATGCACCATGCATATCCATTCATCACACAAAACAAGCAAATAAATATACATAACATTCATGGATAAAACAAAGTCTAATTTTAATTAATTTAGCCAAGCCCATTAATGGAAATTGTGTACTTATACTTTTAAGAAAAGACCCCATGATGGGCCTGGGCCAAAGCCTAATAGACTAAATCCCCTTATTTAATAAGTTCTCTTAAAAGCCCAAAACACAAAATAGTTAGATTTGTGCCATAAATCAACTCTAGTATAATTTCCAATTATGCCATTTTAATATTATGTCATACAGCCCATAAATATTAAAATACATATAATATGAACCTTACCTAGCAACTAAAGAAGAAGTTAAAGGCGGACGCAAGGTATTACTATGGGATGACCCTTATTTAAGCTTTGTCCAAATCAAGTAGTCCGGAGATGCATTCAAAAGGAGGAGTAAGCATACATAATGAGACTTTATCATAGATGAGAGGTACGAGGTCACTTTGGACCAGATCTTGGAGTGGCAAAAATTCTACAATTGTGTTTCTTTACACCTTCTCTTTTCCCTAAATAAAGTACAATAGTTGATTATAAGGGAATAAACAATATGTTCATTTAACACATGGGTTCCTCTATAAACCTTTATTAAAGTAAGTTAATGGGTTATCAAAGAATTTAACTTAATGTTTAATAGTTAAATGATGAGTGATTATCCTTCTAGTTTCATGAAAAGTATTTAATTCATTTTGCGAAGTTAGCTAAGGATTCAACTAATATGTTTGTTAAAAAGACATATAATGAGATGTCTTTGTGATTTTAATAGATTAGAAACGAGAAATCAAAAGGTTTAATGATTAATTTAGCAATAAAGAGTTAGCTTATATGTAATATGAAGACATAAAGGTATATAGGTACCCTATTGTGAAATTTGATATGAGTTAAAAGAACATGTTTAAATAGTAAGTACGTGAACAAGCAACGTGAGCATTGATTGATAGTAGTGATTCAGAACTTATGATGTGAGCAGGGGCAAGTTTAACCTTGAATACTTACTTGCAATATTGTATATACATAGGTATGTTTATATTATTGGGTCATGATATATTGGTAGAGAAGTATAGGGCTAGGGTATGAGAATATTAAAATGGGAGTTAATCTCGAAATAAGATTAGCGTGTGCATTGGAATAAGCTTATTTAATTTTATGAATTTGATCTTATGTAGTTAACATGCTAATTTTAAATGGGAACATGTGATGATAGGTTTCAGTCACAATAATTTAGCAAATGAACTATTCTTTAATTAGTTAAGAACAAAATGTTTAGCATATGATTATTTAAGTTAAAATTAGTTAATGGTAAAAGATAATGGTGTAGTCGAACTAAGCTGTTAAATTATGAAATAGCCTTTAGAAAATGTTTAAGCTTGGTTAATATGATCTAATAGACTATAAATAAAAAACTAAAAATTTAATATTACAGCAAACTCTTTATTTTATAAACAGCAAACCGTTTATTAGTGTAACGGCAAGCTATTAATAGCAAATACCTTATCGTGTAGTTATTTCACATAAAGGAAAAAGTGATGGAGTTTTATGAGGTGTATAATTGATTTAAATGTACATGATAATTATAATAATATTAATATAATGAGTATTGGTATTATTAGGTCACCATATTTAAGTAAACAACTATAGTATGGATGCAAATAATAAAACTCAAACCTACAGTTTGAACAATATAATGTAATATGCTTAGTTAGTTAAACTCAAAGTGTTTTGGTTTTGAATGATCATCTAAACCGCTAAAATATAAATACACTTAATCAATTTTGAAGCCTTACCTTGTCAGATATAAATATTCTAAGGTAGAGAATTTTACCTTAATAAATAAAGCTTATGTATAACCTTTAAATAATTATAGTATGAATATTATGTGATGACCCCAATGAGTGATTATTTGAGAGTGTAAATATTCTCGTTGGTTATAATATATTGATCATATAAGCCTAGGTATTATTTTTATATGATTATGTATTGATATGCCGAACTATTAAGGGATATGAAGGTAAGTCAAGGAATAATTGCAAAGGTACATTTTTGTGTGAACTAATTATGAATTTAAGTGAAATTTAATGCAATTAAAGGATGTGTTCACAATCCGATGAGTAATATATTACAGTGTTTAAGCAAGTAAGAGCAGTATATGTACGTTTTTATAAGTATATGATAATATGTATTTATGGAAGTTTCCAACTGCAGCTCCCCATTTATGAGTATGGACATGATTATATGAACATGTTATCGTGTTTATAAATGGTGTATACTTGAGTGTATATGTGATGTTGTGCTCAAGTCACATGTATACACCTATGTTCATATATTTTCGTGAAAAATATATATTATTATTATAATTATAAGGTAAGTATTTTGTCATGTACTGATGATAAATAAGAATGCTCTTGGTTGAACATGTTGATAAATTGGGGAAAGGTATGCTTTCATTAAATGATAAAGAATTGTTAAAGCAAGATATCAAGAGTAAGCATGATGATGTTGAATTGTATTATGTTTATCCATGATGTTTTGTAACTATGCGTATTAGTTATGAAGTTTGTATTGACCAAAGAAACTTAGTTATGCGTAAAAGTTTTACTTTAGAATCCATATGTTGTTTTTTTAAAATTAAAAAAAAATAGGCTTAAAAACGTAGCTAAGTGGGTTTAATATTTCAGGTTAAGGCGTTTTAGTTAAATATAGGTTTAGGATGTTACAAGGTATGTTATTCATTTAGACTACTAATGCTTTGAATTAAGTTTTGATAAATTGTTCAAGGTGGTGAGTAATTACAATTAAAGGTGTTTAATTATTTGGGGACTTCGTGTGATTTTATAAATTATATGAAGGTAAAATAAGAGTAGGCATAAGGAAAAATTAATCGGCCTTAAGTTTATTTAAAGGGATTTAGTAATTAAGTGTTAAAAAATGGAGTTTTCAATTTATGCCTTAGAGTTCCCGAGAGGTTTTCCTTGGTAGAGGGAAATTTCCCTCCACCAAGGAACCTTAGTCTCTATTCCTAATGAAAATCTCCTCGGTAGAGGCAAATTTCCCTCCATCGAGGTATGCATGGGTTTTTTTTCCTATTACATCCAGTAAGATTCTACTCGGTAGAGGGGATTTTTTCGTCCACCGAGGGCTCCTTTCTTTCCCATGCCATGACCTTCTCCTTGGTAAAGGGGATTTCTCCCTCTACTAAGGGACTAGCCCTATAAAGCCCTTCATCCACCCCTCTAAGGAGCCCCACTTCATTTTTACCTAGTTTTGCTCTACCTCACTTGAGTTACATACTCCATTACCCGAGGCACTCAAATATCACTTTTGTTTTTCACCATTTTTTATCATTAACTCATTAAGTAAGTGTTCTCTACTTTAGTTAATTTTCCCATTTGCATGTTTACATTACTTGGATTGCCTTCTTATGGCTTTAGTGCTCTTTAACTTAGATTTTCACACACCCTATATTGAATTCATATGTTGTTCACTTCCATTCAAAGTGTATTTTGCTTACTTGTTGTTTGACATTAAAGTACGATTTCAATTTGTGGCTTGATGTTGGTTGATATTATTTTCAAATCAGGTTACTTAATATGTGCACACCATGTGTTTGATGAAATGTCCCACTGACTAAGTTCAATTATTTTGCTTCATTTTTCTTAGTCTCAACCATCTTTAATCATTCTATTATAGCCTTGTTTTCTTTCCACACTTAATATCAACTCTTTAGCCACTTGATTTTATGCATTAGAAATTTATGCCCTTAAGCCAAATTTGACTTGTTTTTCTAGGGAAGATTTTTGAACTTTAAATTGTATGTGAGACCGATATATTTGAACAAACTCTTTCTTTATATTACTATGAGCAATCTTTGGGCTAAAATTATTCTACTGATTTTGAACATTGGCTGGGGTGCATTTATTAAGAAAATGCCTAAAGTGTATCCTTCCCTTGCACGTGACTTTCTCATTACTTTTAGTTGCCACTTTAAGGATGAGGAGCATTGTGGCACTGTATGTTGCAAATTTAGTCGTAAAATCACACTATATCATTTACAAAGTTCACATAGCATTTGGGATTTATGGTGGATGACATAAGAGATTTACCTAATTCCACCCCAAGTGCAAATTAGGTTGTGATCTGAGATCGTTTAAGCCAAAACCATACAATTCTAGTAGGACTATGTCTCACCATTTGAGAAATCATGCATTGTGGGTTCTAGACCAATTCTTATCCATCATTTTTTACAATAGTATTGGTGGCCCAGGTGCAGTGAATATAGGAGAGTTACTTATATTGAGATGTATAGTTGAGGGTATCTAACTAAATGGTGAATACCTATTATGGAAAAAGATAGAGGACTGACAAAGGAAGCCAAATGTTGTCAAAGTTATCTCTTTGTGATAATTACCACAATTATGACAAAAGCTATAAAGTACCAAGATATGAGAATGTAAGGACCCAAAATAGGCCTTAGTAGAAATTAAGGGCATTATTGTATTATTAATGTCAAATCAAGCTTAATTAGAGGAATTATTATAAGTTAAGACCTTCTAGATTAATGGTCTTTATGTGGCAAAGGGTTAGAGAATCAATTAACATTTTGAAATACAAGTGTACAATTAAAAAAGAAATTTTAGTTAAGTGGTCTATTGTAATATAATTAAGTATCAGTGGGTTAAATTAATAAAATAAAGGAAGATGGGGTGTAATTAAAGAAAATAAAGTAATCATGAGCTCAAATTGGAAATAGATAAACAAATGAGGACACATTTCTAACATACAAATAGATGAGGGAGCATAAGGGTATTTTGCCCTTCTATTTAAGTGCTAGAACCCTTGCATTTTGGGGAGAGAAAACATTTTCTTGGTTCTTGAGAGGGGGAGGATGAATTTTACAAGAAAAGAAGAAATAAATGCAGATTTTTATACTCTCATTCATCTTTCACTAAAAAGAAATGATAATCCCTCTTCTTTCTCTTGAAAATCCATTAATCCCTCTCTCTTCTCTCGTGATAAATTCAACCTCTTAACTTCTTATAACACTTTTGAGTTACAGGAAGTTGCATGTGAGGGTTGGTGATGAGGAATCTTCTGGAAATGCCATAGCAAACAAAGAGGAAGAAGAAGAAGTTAAGAGAAATAAGTCTTTATGAAAGATATGGTGTTCCACTAAAGGTTAGGGATCTTTACTCATATTGTATATAGATTTAATTTGAGGAAATATGGATAAAATGTGTGATGGAATCTATTTTGAGTTGATAACATAGTATTAAGTTTGAGATGTAAAGGATTATATCTTGCATGTGTTATTTATTTGAAGATTCAAGAAGCAGAAAATCTGTTTTTGTTCAATTGGAATTAGTTTGTGTATTTTGAGTATATCTTGAGTTTTATAACTGCAATTTTGGTAATTCCAATTGTCAAATTCACCTACGCTATAGGCTTATAACTTTGTAGAATAAATATTTGTTTGTAAAAGAAATATAATTTTAAGTTAAAATCGGATGTGAGCTGCTATCTGGATTTAGTGAGCAGATTTTAATATTTTGCACATAACTTTTTGTAGAGAAGTCTAAATGCTATGATACAAAATTCTAGATAAAATATACATATACAAGAACAATTCTTATGAATGAATATTAGTCTAATTCTGCACCCATTTTTATTCTACAAATTTTCAAAGTGATATTAAAATCTATCTTTGGGTTAGTTTGACCAAATTTGAGTGTTTTGCTTATAATTTAAGTTGTAGAATAGAAAATTGAATAATTACAATTTAATTATAACATAGAGTTCTATATCTAAATTTCATATGAGATATGGAATTTTAAATCTATCTCTATGTTGGTCTTTTGTTGGATTGAAATTGGTTATACCTGCTGCCTTAGAAGTGAGAATAGCTTATAGTGTTTCTTAATTATCTTGAGATTCATAAGTGATAATAATTTGATTTTTAATGTTCCAGAAACTAGGAATAAGCTTATAGAAGATCAATCCCCCTAAAATGGTCATTTAAAACATCTAATTTAGTGTGCAAACTAGTCACTAGAATATGTCCATGGAATTTTGAAATGCCATCTCATGTAATTACTTGAAAGAGTATTTAAACCACTTTGGTAAAATATTTAAGAACTCAATTAACATTTTGTTTAAAAGGGCATAAAATTAGTTATATTTATGATTTTAATAGGCTTAAAACTAGAAACTAAAGATATGTAGAATAATTTAACAATGAAAAATTGGTTTGCAATATTGTACATATATATTTAGTACTTAAACAATCATAATAAATATTACATTATGGAAATAGTATAGTTATGCTTGTATGTTTTTGCTCTTATGTTATCATGAGAGAACCTATAGTTATAGTGCCATGTATTTACATATTCACATGTGTATTTAAGATTGTATATCTATATGCATATCTATATGTATTTATATATGTGTATAGATTTGAATAACATATGAGCATGTAAGGATTAAGTGATAAGCTTAGGAAAAAGGTATGATGTGTATAATTGAATAATTGTTATTGAATATAATAATTTGATCAAATATGTTCAACACACCAATCTAAGCTTAATAAATGATGATGTGTTGTAAATATAAGATATATAGTAGTGTTACACAGTGGATGGTATAGATGTGCATTTATGAAATAATAATGTATAGACATGTTGTTCCCATATAATTATAGTGATGATAAATATACCATATAAAGATGTTAGTAATGCATATGTGTGTGTAAACAATAAGATATAAACAAACTATTATGTGAATCTAATTGTATAGCATACTTCAAAAGTGAATATGTTATAGACATGCACACACATAGCATATGACTAAAGGAATGCAATAAAGCATAGTGATAAGCATCATCATCATACATCTATGAAAGAGTTACATGTTTTAAAAAAATTTCAAGTATAGTAAAATATTACTCACAAGGTGTACATTATATGACAGTTCCAGAAAGTCTATACATAAACATGAATAGATGTATCACTACAAGAAAATAGTAAAATAGCAACGAAAAAATAATCCGTTGCTAATTGAGCAACGGAATACCAATTTAGCAACAAATAATCAATTCCGTTGCTAAAATTGGTTGAAGTTTCAGGGATTTAGCAACGGAATACAAAATGGTTGTATTTCATTGCTAAAAAGGGGGGAGATTTTAGAGCCAAAATATAACAACGAAAATTAGCAATGGAAAACAATTTTTGTTGCTAAATATGGTAGCACTTGACAGTGGAGAAATTTTGGGATGAAAATTAGCAACGAATTCTGTTGCTAAAATAGCAACGAAATCTAAATTCCGCTGCTATTTTATGTCGAATTTAATGAAGGTATAATTTGTTGCAACAGAATTAATTTTCGTTGCTAAAATGGCAATGGATTTCAATTTTCGTTGCTATTTTTGCAACGGAATTATTTTTCATTGCTATTTTAGCAACTAAAATTAATTCCGTTGAAAAAAATAATACCTTGCCTTCGCATAATTCAACTGGAAAATAGCAACGAAATATAAATTTCGTTGCTATTTTAGCAACAAAAATTAATTTCATTTCAAAAAATAATACCTTCACTAAATTCAACATAAAATAGCAACGAAATTTAAATTTCATTGCTATTTTAGCAACGGAATTTAATTTATGTTGCTAATTTTCATCCCAAATTTTTTTCACTATCAAATGCTGCCATATTTAACAACAAAAATTGTTTTTTGTTTCTAAATTTAAAATCGTTGTTAAAATAGCAACTGAATTAAATTCCGTTGCTAAATTTAAAATCATTGTTAAAATAGCAATGAAATTAAATTCCGTTGCTAAAAAAGAATATATATAAGAAAAAACCCTAATTCTTTCATTTCTATTCTTCTCTTCATGATCTGGCCTTTTCTTTTTCTCTCCACACTCAGCCATTTTTTGTGGCCGTCCATTCTTCCTCAGATCTGCCACTTTTTGGTGATCGGTGTTGGAATATTATGGTTACATGCATCACATACATGAGCGGAATTTTAAATTTTTTTTTAACCATAAGATCTGATCTTGCCATGAATACACAATATAACTATATGAGAATAAGAAAAATCACCTTTGATTTTTGTTGAACAGTTGATTTTACTTCGCACCGGGTTGTCGCAAACCACAGTGTCCAAAATCGAACACCTCCAATGAGTAATCCACACTAGAGAGGGGTAAATTGAACCAACAACTTGGTGTTCAACTAGGGCTGGCCGAAATTCCCAAGAGCTAGCTTGGGAAGTGGCGCAAAAGGGAGAGAGAATAAGTGAAAAAGACTTTCCTTTTGTTTTAATCACTTAACCCTAATTCTCATTAGTTGGCCTTTTATAGTTAGGTTAAAATTCCAACTCCTTAATGAGATTGGGCTCTTTAAAATTGCTGGAGAATTATTAATTGGGCCTCTGGAATTAATTATAATCATTTGGGCTTAATTAAATCCAAATTAAATCTTTTCATAAAAGACCATGCACAAAATCCACAAACTAGGCCCTTTGTGCATCTAATTGGATTTAAATACCCAAATGGATTCCAAATCCAACCAAATTAAATATGTGAGTTCCATAACACTTATGTAACATATATAAATTAATTTGGTCCAAGAAAAAGCCCTCTAAGCCCTTCTGTATGAAGTTGGCGTGTAGCCCTCTTCTGGAGGGCTTCCTCCAACTTCTTCATTCCTTTGGCCCTCTATAATTTCTCCAATGGTCCTATTAATTATTATATTAGTCCTATAACACTTATAGTAGTCTTATAACACTTATAAGACAATAATAATTAATCATGAAATACATTATTTCATTTAGGTCCAATTTACAGAACATTTCTCAAAAGTTCCGCGGACAATTTTATTTGATCATAATTAATTAAACTCTTTAATTAATTATTATCATATTCTCCTCTCTACCTTTATAATAATATCAAATATTATTATCCTTGTCATTTTACCATTTTACCCTTTTCTCTATATGTGTGTGACCTATTGGGTTCCTGTCCATGTTGGCAGTATAATATGTAATTGTGAGTTCTATTCAAAACTCACATGATTTAAACTCCTTTAAATCAATTTATCAATCTCTATTGATATTTTGATACATCATTATACAAGTCATGATTGGCCTCTAGCTAGGCATCATGACTACCCAAATGTCAGGAAAGTCATGTGGTTTGACTGTACCCTTCCATAGAAACAGTTACCGTGCAATTACTCCTTTCACCACTCTTATCTCAATCAGATTCTGAGTATGGATTTCTGTCAACTCATATAAATCTAATTATGTATGTTCTATTAATTTAACCATTGTTCCTAAAATGCCCTTCATGGATCTCCATCCATCTCGGCATATTACTCTGGCCAGAGATTCACTGAACAAGGTAATTATAGAATCATGTGAGATAACTTCCCTCGTTAAATCTGGGATGGTGAATCCTTTGTCAATCACTCAACTATCTTCAAGTAGGTCATGATATACCCAATCTCCTAACTATGTTCACTCCCAGTTGGAAGTAATCAGTTATGGAGTCAAAGTATACCACTTGCTACTTAAGATAACTTTGGTGATCTCAAGTCTAAGGATACTTGCACAACCGCTATGAAGAGATTCCTCACTGACATAGATTTAATATCCATATGAGGATTCTCTTTGCAGGTCTCCAATGAACTTGTTCCTCTAACAAGCATCCACATGTTAGCTTTGATTATCATCCATAATCACAATTATGAGAACCATTGCTTGAACCATTCAAGAAGCATAACATGTGCTAGTCTGTCCGAATTAACAATGTCCTATCTTGTTAATTCTATGACTAGGGATATTTAGATATTAACACATTTGCATGCGATAGACATCTCACATCATGAACACTTTCATGATTGCCTTTGCACTGTGTTTATAATATCTAGGACTTCATTTATTAATTTAAGATTTACAAACTCATGTATTCAAACACAGCATTAATAAATGAATGATGCCTTTTATTAAGAATATAAATTTCATACATATGAAAAACATCCCTATTACATGGGCTCTAGGGCATACTCTCTAACAATCTCCCACTTGCACTAGAGCCAATCACTCATATGTCTCAGACCCATGCTATTTATATGGTGATCATGCTTTATCTGGGAAAGTGCTTTAGTGAGGGGATCCGCCACATTGTCATCTGTGGGAACCCTTTCTATTTTCACATCATTTCTAGCTACTATTTCCCTTATGAGATGGTAGCGTCTGAGAACATGTTTGGATCGCTGATGAGACCGTGGTTCCTTTGCTTGCGCAATGGCTCCATTGTTGTCACAATATAAAGGAATCGGATCAACAATGCTAGGCACCACTCCTAGTTCAGTTATGAACTTTTTGATCCAGACTGCTTCTGAAGCAGCAATGTACTCAGCTTCTGTCGTGGAATCAGCAGTTGTTTCTTGTTTGGAACTTTTCCAACTAACTGCTCCTCCTCCCATTATGAACACATAACCAGATTGTGATTTACAATCATCTTTGTCAGATTGGAAGCTGGCATCCGTATACCCATTTACTTCCAAACTGCCCTCTCCAAATACCAAGAATACATCCTTAGTCCTTCTCAAGTACTTAAGAATATTCTTGACAGCTGCCCAATGTTCCTCTCCAAAATTAGATTGGAATCTGCTTGTGACACTCAAAGCAAATGCTACATCTGGACGTGTACATAACATAGCATACATGATAGAACCAATTGCAGATGCATATGGTATTCTATTCATGCTCTCTCTATCCTCCAGTGTCTGTGGACACATAGACTTAGAAAGGTGTTTCCCATGCACCATGGGTATAAACCCTTTCTTAGAGAGATCCATATTGAACCTCTTCAATACTTTATCTATATATGTACTTTGAGAAAGACCTAGCAACCTATTGGATCTATCTCTATAGATCCTTATTCCCAGAATATAGGATGCTTCTCCAAGGTCTTTCATGGAGAATTGCTTGGATAACCATATTTTAACAGATTGGAGAAGAGAAACGTCATTTCCCATGATCAATATGTCATCTACATATAGAACTAGGAAGACAATTGCACTCCCACTGACCCTTTTATACACACAAGGTTCATCTTCATTCTGTGAGAAACCAAACTCTTTGATTGTCTCATTGAATCGTATGTTCCAACTCCTAGAGGCTTGCTTCAATCCATAAATGGATCTTTGAAGCTTGCATACCTTTTCGCCATTTCCTGATGTGAATCCTTCTGGTTGTGTCATATACACATCCTCGGTAAGATTTCCATTAAGGAAAGCTGTCTTCACATCCATCTGCCAAATCTCATAATCATAATGAGCTGCAATGGCTAAAAGTATTCTTATAGACTTAAGCATCGCTACAGGAGAAAAAGTTTCGTCATAGTCAATACCTTCTTTTTGACGATAACCTTTTGCTACTAAGCGAGCTTTATAGGTAACTATATTACCTTCCATGTCAGTCTTCTTTTTGAAGACCCATTTGCACCCTATGGGTTTTATCCCTTCAGGTGGTTGAGTTAAAGTCCATACTTTATTCTCATACATGGAGTCCATTTCGGACTGCATAGCCTTAAGCCATAAATCACGTTCTGAACTGTTCAAAACTTCTTGATAGCTTGTAGGCTCATTATCCTCTACTACAGTTATGCCTCTATCCGAATCTACGTGAAATCCATATCTCACAGGGATAGAACGCATCCTAGTAGACCTTCTAGGATTTTGTGTATAATCAGGTTCAACTGTAATCTCATCATTATGAAATTCAGTTTCGGGTTCAATCGATTGATCTACTTCTATTTGTGGGTCCTGAACTTCACCAAGTTCAATTTTACTCCCACTGTCTTCTCGTAGGAGAAACTCTTTTTCAAAGAAGACAGCATGCCTTGAAACAAACACTTTTTGTTCTAAGGGATTATAGAAATAATATCCAAATGTTTCTTTTGGATATCCCACAAATAGACATTTGTCAGATTTAACATCCAGTTTGTCTGACATTGTCCTCTTCACATAAGCAGGACAACCCCATACCTTCATATGAGAAAGCGTGGGTTTCTTGTTATTCCACATCTCATATGGAGTAACATCAACCGATTTACTAGGAACTCTATTTAACACATAAACAGCAGTTTCTAGTGCATATCCCCAAAAGGACTTAGGCAAGTCCGCTCGGCTCATCATTGATCGAACCATATCTAATAGTGTTCGATTCCTCCTTTCAGATACACCATTGTGTTGTGGTGTATATGGAGGAGTCCATTGAGATAAAATCCCATTATCTCTAAGATAATCCTGAAACTCTTGACTTAAGTATTCTCCACCTCGATCTGATCTAAGTGTTTTAATACTTTTGCCAAGTTGTTTCTCTACTTCATTTCTGAATTCTTTGAACTTTTCAAATGCTTCAGACTTATATTTCATTAGATAGATGTATCCAAACCTGGAATAATCATCTATGAAAGTAATGAAGTAGGAGTAACCTCCTCTAGCATGTGTAGTCATTGGACCACATACATCCGAATGTATTAAGTCCAAAACCATTTTAGCTCGTTCTCCTTTACCAATAAAGGGAGCTTTTGTCATTTTTCCCAATAAACAAGATTCGCATGTATCAAATGATTCATAATCAAATGATCCCAAATCACCTGACTTGTGCAATTTGTTCATGCGTTTTTCATTTATGTGGCCTAAACGACAATGCCATAAGTATGAGGTATTTAGATTATCATGTTTCATTCTCTTGGTATCCACATTATGTACTTCTTTAATTAAATCAAGAACAAAAATACCATTCTCAATGATAGCTTTTGCATAAAACATATTGTTCTTAAAAATGTAACAACATTTGTCCTTCAAAGAAATATCATAATCATTCATCAATCGACTGAAAGAAATAATACTTTTGGATAAGGCTGGAACATAATAACAATTATTTAATTCCAGTACTAATCCACTAGGAAGAGGCAAATAGTAAGTCCCCACAACTGTTGTAGAGATGTTTTGTCCAGTAGCTGACTGCAAACAAATCTCTGCCTTTCCAACTCTTCTAAAGCTTCTAAGCCCCTGTAGATCATTACATAAATGAGATCCACATCCGGTATCTAATACCCAAGATTGTTTTGAAGCAATAGAATAAGTATTAATTTCAATCATATGAATACCTGAAGTAGATGCAACAGCTTGCTTCTTCTCCTTAAGAGAATCTAGATAGGCCTTGCAGTTACGCTTCCAATGACCATCTTTTCCACAATGGAAGCAAGTTCCTTTGGGATTCTCTTTCTTGGCAACCTTCTTCTTGGAGATCCCACCATCCTCTATCTCATATTGCTTCTGAAGCTTTGAGGACATAGCACCCAGCATCAGACATGCTGCTACTTCACTATCCTCTATGTATTTTCGATAAGTGCCTTTGATCTCATCAATGGCATCATCTGATGGAAGTGGTGGAAGATCTTTATCCAAGACATAATGGATCTTTTCAGCTTTGAGAACAATTCTCACTTGCTTGATCCAGTTAGAATAGTTGCTGCCAACCAGTTTGTTATCCAAGATTGATCGTGTATTTGATGTGCTCATGATGATGACATAGATGTGAAAAAGAAAAGATATGAGAGTATGTTCATATATATGTATGCATTAATAAGGTCTTTAATTAATCCATTTACTCCCACTATTTTATTGCGAATTAATAGCCCTCACTATATAATCCGAGAAAACCCGATGGTTTTCTTAGTGGGCCAACATCCAATCCTTGATATGTAATTTGACCTTGACTGTGGTCAACAAGCCAAATTCCATACCCTTGAAAGGTAGGTATCTTTATACCAATTGTGTCTCTACACAACTATTGGATCATTAGGTTATCAACTCTTGATACATGCATATCATATATGCATTCCCTAATCTTGCCTCTAGAACCATTAGCCTTGACTGTGGTCAACAAACTAATGGGCTAGCTAAGATGACCCATTTAATTAGATTTGAACATATTCGATATAATGTGAGCTTGACTGTGGTCAACAACCCACACTATAAAGAACTCTGGTTCTCCTCAAATTAATGGAAGGCTTATATACCTTAGTATTTGTTTGAGGGTTTTAGTTAATTAAGTCTCATCATACATGGTTGGCATACATTGGTATGCATCCTATATCTATCACATAAATACAAGCATACAAATATGGTATAGTTATGGACTTCACTACATTGATTTCCCCGAGCCAAGAGGGAAATCAAAAGGTCACACCTAGGTAGTATGCATGATTCAAACAAGAAAATAATTACATTATCTTCAAGCTTGTTGGATCTCCATCCGGCCCATCTTGCTCCTTGAAAATGGTCTCCATCTCTATTTCTAATTCTAATCTAAGTAATCTAATTACATATTACAATTTGAAATGAAATACAAACCAAAAACAAGTGGCCGGGACATGAAAGTCCTCATTGGGCCAAAACATGCATTATGCTCAATCACATTGGGCTTTGTCCATAACTAACCATCATGCCAATCATTCACCCTTATATGCCTTTCTAATGCATAAAGAAATGGATTACTAACTTTGTTTCAACCTTTGAAACTATATTTTGAGTTATTTTAATGATGTGATCAAATTAGGAAACTTTTTCCATTTTGGAAACTTTCATTTTAGGAAACCCTTTTGCATGAATGTGTTCTTGCCTTAATAATCAATCAAATTGATTATTAATTAATTATAAATTAATTATTTAATTAATTAATCATATTAAATAATTAAAAGAATCAATTTTGGGCTTAAAATAAGTGTAGGCCGAAACCCACAGAAGAAAAACCCTAAGTGTGTTCACACACAAACTAGTTTTGTGTCATTTGGACCATTTGGGCCTTTTGGAATGAGCCAAGCCCACTCCAGCCCTTAAAACCCATTAATAAACTTAATTAATGTTTATAATAGTTAATTTAAATCAGCTCCTTGGGCCTACCAAGTCATTTACTAATTTAAACCAAGTCCGTAAACATAATTAAGCCCATTAAGTGGTTTTAATGAATTAAAATTAATCAAATTAATTTAAGGCCCATTTTAATTAATCCAATTAATTAAAAACACTTTAATATATCATATATATCATATTTAGAAGATCAAAAGTCGTTCTAACCAAGAACACATCAAGAACACCAATTTATCGAACTTTTCGACAAAACTAGTTTTCATGCAAAACTTGTTCGATTTTAATTCCGTTCGATCCTACGGCTTAATATCACATATTAAACACATAAAATATCATTTAAATGATTTTTAAATGGATCCATAAGAAATTAAATTAGAACAGCCCCTACATTACCTAGGGTTTCACGCCAAACCCTAATGGGTTTCACGCAAAACCCTAGTCACTTTTCTTCAAAAGTTCCGTTTTTGTTTCCGTCAAATTTATTTGATCACACATACAACCAGAAATCAATATTTCTCATTCATGAACAATCAAATCTAATATTTTAAAGTTCATGAAATAAATAACTCAAAACAAAACAAAACTTATTCCGCAGAAAAATATAGAATTGTATATCCATGGCAAAACCGAGGCTCTGATACCATGTTGGAATATTATGGTTACATGCATCACATACATGAGCGGAATTTTAAATTTTTTTTTAACCATAAGATCTGATCTTGCCATGAATACACAATATAACTATATGAGAATAAGAAAAATCACCTTTGATTTTTGTTGAACAGTTGATTTTACTTCGCACCGGGTTGTCGCAAACCACAGTGTCCAAAATCGAACACCTCCAATGAGTAATCCACACTAGAGAGGGGTAAATTGAACCAACAACTTGGTGTTCAACTAGGGCTGGCCGAAATTCCCAAGAGCTAGCTTGGGAAGTGGCGCAAAAGGGAGAGAGAATAAGTGAAAAAGACTTTCCTTTTGTTTTAATCACTTAACCCTAATTCTCATTAGTTGGCCTTTTATAGTTAGGTTAAAATTCCAACTCCTTAATGAGATTGGGCTCTTTAAAATTGCTGGAGAATTATTAATTGGGCCTCTGGAATTAATTATAATCATTTGGGCTTAATTAAATCCAAATTAAATCTTTTCATAAAAGACCATGCACAAAATCCACAAACTAGGCCCTTTGTGCATCTAATTGGATTTAAATACCCAAATGGATTCCAAATCCAACCAAATTAAATATGTGAGTTCCATAACACTTATGTAACATATATAAATTAATTTGGTCCAAGAAAAAGCCCTCTAAGCCCTTCTGTATGAAGTTGGCGTGTAGCCCTCTTCTGGAGGGCTTCCTCCAACTTCTTCATTCCTTTGGCCCTCTATAATTTCTCCAATGGTCCTATTAATTATTATATTAGTCCTATAACACTTATAGTAGTCTTATAACACTTATAAGACAATAATAATTAATCATGAAATACATTATTTCATTTAGGTCCAATTTACAGAACATTTCTCAAAAGTTCCGCGGACAATTTTATTTGATCATAATTAATTAAACTCTTTAATTAATTATTATCATATTCTCCTCTCTACCTTTATAATAATATCAAATATTATTATCCTTGTCATTTTACCATTTTACCCTTTTCTCTATATGTGTGTGACCTATTGGGTTCCTGTCCATGTTGGCAGTATAATATGTAATTGTGAGTTCTATTCAAAACTCACATGATTTAAACTCCTTTAAATCAATTTATCAATCTCTATTGATATTTTGATACATCATTATACAAGTCATGATTGGCCTCTAGCTAGGCATCATGACTACCCAAATGTCAGGAAAGTCATGTGGTTTGACTGTACCCTTCCATAGAAACAGTTACCGTGCAATTACTCCTTTCACCACTCTTATCTCAATCAGATTCTGAGTATGGATTTCTGTCAACTCATATAAATCTAATTATGTATGTTCTATTAATTTAACCATTGTTCCTAAAATGCCCTTCATGGATCTCCATCCATCTCGGCATATTACTCTGGCCAGAGATTCACTGAACAAGGTAATTATAGAATCATGTGAGATAACTTCCCTCGTTAAATCTGGGATGGTGAATCCTTTGTCAATCACTCAACTATCTTCAAGTAGGTCATGATATACCCAATCTCCTAACTATGTTCACTCCCAGTTGGAAGTAATCAGTTATGGAGTCAAAGTATACCACTTGCTACTTAAGATAACTTTGGTGATCTCAAGTCTAAGGATACTTGCACAACCGCTATGAAGAGATTCCTCACTGACATAGATTTAATATCCATATGAGGATTCTCTTTGCAGGTCTCCAATGAACTTGTTCCTCTAACAAGCATCCACATGTTAGCTTTGATTATCATCCATAATCACAATTATGAGAACCATTGCTTGAACCATTCAAGAAGCATAACATGTGCTAGTCTGTCCGAATTAACAATGTCCTATCTTGTTAATTCTATGACTAGGGATATTTAGATATTAACACATTTGCATGCGATAGACATCTCACATCATGAACACTTTCATGATTGCCTTTGCACTGTGTTTATAATATCTAGGACTTCATTTATTAATTTAAGATTTACAAACTCATGTATTCAAACACAGCATTAATAAATGAATGATGCCTTTTATTAAGAATATAAATTTCATACATATGAAAAACATCCCTATTACATGGGCTCTAGGGCATACTCTCTAACAATCGGTAAGTATTTTTATGCTTGATCTTTTGTGTTTCTTTGTTTCATTGTAATTTTTCTTATTCTTTTCATGCCTGCCATGTTTCTTCATCTCTTGACCTTTTACATTTTATCTCTCCGTTTATTCTTCCTCAGATCTGCCATTTTTCGGTGACTGGTAAGTATTTTTATGCTTTATTTTCTTGTTTCTTCCTTCCGTTTTCATTTTTTATTCTGTTCACGATCTGCCACTTTTCTTCTTGTCTTCACACACTGCATTTTCTCTCCTCGTCTGATTAGATCTACTACTTTTTGATGATCGTTTAACTCTTCTGCCATAACCGCTGATTGCTCCAAGGATGCCTCTTCGCTTCACAATGACTGCTTAGCTTCAGTACTTTCTAATCCATTTATATACTATATATTATTACCTCTTTTGGAGTTTTTTTTTCCAGTTGAAACTTATTTTTTCGTGTATCCAACGCATAGGATGTTTGGGAGATATAGGTGTTTGGGTTCCTAGCGAAATATAGTGTGTTGGAGTTCCTCCTATTTTGGATGGGAAATGTGTTATTTTGAGTTCCGATTTTAGGTCTGGTAAAACTCTGGCTTATTTATTGCCTCTTGTTTAAGTGATTTTTTTATAAGGTTCCTATTGTTTTGTTCAACTCTTTTCATTTTTTTCCATCTAAAATAATCTTAGAAATGTCTAATAAATGTGGAAATTGATTCTCTTTTTAGTTGTTTTAATGATTCTATTATTTTTACTCTTGTAGTAAATTTTGCATGTCAAGTGATTGAAAATATGCCTATTTGAAGCTGTTGTCATGGTTCCTTCTAGACTTGGTTGTGTTTTCCATAGTTGTCTCAACATTAGAATTGCAAACCTATTATACTGTGTGTCCTTTTAGGAGATACTGAGATGGCCAATTTTCTGATCAGGAAGTTAGGCAAAAGAAAAAAAAATAGATGTCTTGAAGAGAATACAATTCTTGTAAGGACCCAAAATAGGCCCTAAAAGAATTCAAGAGCATTAATATGTTATTAAAGTATTATCAAGCTAAATTTGGTGAATTATCATAAGTTAAGACCTACGGGATTGATAGTCTAAGTGATAGAGGAGTGGAGAGTTATTTAAAAAATTTTGTATAGTAGTACATAATTGAAAAGAAATTAAAGATAAGTGGTCAATTGAGATGAAATTATAAGTTATTGAATTGAAGGATAAATTAGTTATTTATTATGAGTGGAATTGAAATAAAATTTTATTTGAAGGATCAATTTTGATATAATTAAAAAAAATATAGGGTCAAATGTAATAATATAATATTTATTTGGGGTCCAATTAAAAGAGATTATTAATCTAGGGGCTAATGTCAAAGGAAGTAAGGAAGTGGGGTTAATTTTTTAACAAATTTTTTAGACGAGGGTAGTTTCATTACATGCAAATTGTTGAGGGACTCCAAGGGAACTTTTCTCTTCATCTTTATATAGTGGAAGATCACATTTAAGAGAGAGAAAAGGTGGGAGTGGCTATGTTCTTAGCTTGGGGTGGCATCTTCTCTCTCCTAAGCTTCTTATTTGTCTCTCTCAAATGATCTACAAGGAAAAATCAATTGCATGTGAGTGATGAAATGATTTTTAAATCATAATTTCAAAGAAGAACAACAAGGAGAAGATATTTGAAGAGGAAGGAGTAAATTTTAGGATTGGGAACTTATTCTTCATGCATGTGTGTGGATATAAATGTTTATGCTTAGATTACTTAATTTTATGTGGGAATTTAATGGTTACATGCATCACATACATGAACGAAATTTTAAAATTTTTAACCATTAAATCTGATCTTGCCATGAATACACAATATAACTATATGAGAATAAGAAAAATCACCTTTGATTTTTGTTGAACAGTTGATTTTACTTTGCACCGGGTTGTCGCAAAACACAGTGTCCAAAATCGAACACCTCCAATGAGTAATCCACACTAGAGAGGGGTAAATTGAACCAACAAATTGGTGTTCAACTAGTGCTGGCCGAAATTCCCAAGAGCTAGCTTAGGAGTTGGAGCAAAAGGGCGAGAGAGATTAAGAGAAAAGACTTTCTTTTGTTTTAATCACTTAACCCTAATTCCTCATTAGTTGGCCTTTTATAGTTAGGTTAAAATTCCAACTCCTTAATGAGATTGGGCTCTTTAAAATTGCTGGAGAATTATTAATTGGGCCTCTGGAATTCATTATAATCATTTGGGCTTAATTAAATCCAATTTAAACCTTTTCATAAAAGACTATGCACAAAACCAACAAACTAGGCCCTTTGTGCAACTAATTGGATTTAAATACCCAAATGGATTCCAAATCCAACCAAATTAAATATGTGAGTTCCATAACACTTATGTAAAATATATAAATTAATGTGGTCCAAGAAAAAACCCTCTAAGCCCTTCTGTATGGAGTTGGCGTGTGGCCCTCTTTTGGAGGGCTTCCTCTAACTTCTTCATTCCTTTAGCCCTTTATAATTTCTCCAATGGACCTATTAATTATTATATCAGTCCTATAACACTTATATTAGTCTTATAAAACTTATAAGATAATAATAATTAATCATAAAATACATTATTTCAATTAGGTCCAATTTTGCAGAACATTTCTCAAACGTTCCGCGGATAATTTTATTTGATCATAATTAATTAAACTCTATAATTAATTATTATCTTATTCACTTCTCTACCTTCATAATAATATCAAATATTATTATTCTTTTTATTTTACCATTTTACCCTTTTCTCTATATGTGTGTGACCTATTGGGTTCCTGTCCATGTTGGCAGTATAATATGTAATTGTGAGTTCTATTCAAAACTCACATGATTTAAACTCCTTTAAATCATTTTATCAATCTCTATTGATATTTTGATACATCATTATACAAGTCATGATTGGCCTCTAGCTAGGCATCATGACTACCCAAATGTCAGGAAAGTCATGTGGTTTGACTGTACCCTTCCATAGAAACAGTTACCGTGCAATTACTCCTTTCACCATTCTATCTCAATTAGATTCTGAGTATGGATTTCTGTCAACTCATATAAATATAATTATGTATGTTCTATTAATTTAACCATTGTTCCTAAAATGCCCTTCATGGAACTCCATCCATCTCGGCATATTACTCTGGCCAGAGATTTTCTGAACAAGGCAATTATAGAATCATGCGAGATAACTTCCCTTGTTAAATCTGGGATGATTAATCCTTTGTCAATCACTCAACTATCTTCAAGTAGGTTATGATATACCCAATCTCCTAACTATGTTCACTCCCAGTTGGAAGTAATCAGTTATGGAGTCAAAGTATACCACTTGCTTCTTAAGATAACTTTGGTGATCTCAAGTCTAAAGATACTTGCACAACCGCTATGAAGAGATTCCTCACTGACATAGATTTAATATCCATGTGAGGATTCTCTATGCAGGTCTCCAATGAACTTGTTCTTCTAACAAACATCCACATGTTAGCTTTGATTATCTTCCATAATCACAGTTATGAGAACCACTGCTTGAACCATTCAAGAAGCATAACATGTGCTAGTCTGTCCGAATTAACAATGTCCTGTCTTATTAATTCTATGACTAGGGATATTTAGATATTAACACATTTGCATGCAATAGTCATCTCATATCATGAACACTTTCATGATTGCCTTTGCACTGTTTTTATAATATCTAAGACTTCATTTATTAATTTAAGATTTACAAACTCATGTACTTAAACATAGCATTAATAAATGAATGACGCCTTTTATTAAGAATATAAATTTTATACATATGAAAAACATCCCTATTACATGGGCTCTAGGGCATACTCTCTAACAATTTCCCACTTGCACTAGAGCCAATCACTCATATGTCTCAGACCCATGCTATTTATATGGTAATCATGCTTAATCTGGGAAAGTGCTTTAGTGTGGGGATCCGCCACATTGACATCTGTGGGAACCCTTTCTATTTTCACATCATTTCTGGCTACTATTTCCCGTATGAGATGGTAGCGTCTGAGAACATGCTTGGATCGCTGATGAGACCGTGGTTCCTTTGCTTGCGCAATGGCTCCATTGTTGTCACAATATAAAGGAATTGGATCAACAATGCTAGGCACCACTCCTAGTTCAGTTATGAACTTTTTGATCCAGACTACTTCTTTGGCTGCTTCTGAAGCAGCAATGTACTTAACTTCCATCGTGGAATCAGCAGTTGTTTCTTGTTTGGAACTTTTCCAACTAACTGCTCCTCCTCCCATTATGCACACAAAACCAGACTGTGATTTACAGTCATCTTTGTCAGATTTGAAGCTGGCATCTGTATACCCATTTACTTCCAAATTGCCCTCTCCATGTACCAAGAATACATCCTTAGTCCTTCTCAAGTACTTAAGGATATTCTTGACAGCTGCCCAGTGTTCCTCTCCAAAATTGGATTGGAATCTGCTTGTGACACTCAAAGCAAATGCTACATCTGGACGTGTACATAACATAGCATACATGATAGAACCAATTGCAGATGCATATGGTATTCTATTCATGCTCTCTCTATCCTCTAGTGTCTGCGGACACATAGACTTAGAAAGGTGTTTCCCATGCACCATGGGTATAAACCCTTTCTTAGAGAGGTCCATATTGAACCTCTTCAATACTTTATCTATATATGTACTCTGAGAAAGACCTAGCAACCTATTGGATCTATCTCTATAGATCCTTATTCCTAGAATATAGGATGCTTCTCCAAGGTCTTTCATGGAGAATTGCTTAGATAACCAAATTTTAACTGATTGGATAAGAGAAATGTCATTTCCCATGATCAATATGTCATCTACATATAGAACTAGGAAGACAATTGCACTCCTACTGACCCTTTTATATACACAAGGTTCATCTTCATTCTGTGAGAAACAAAAACTCTTTGATTGTCTCATTGAATCGTATGTTCCAGCTCCTAGAGGCTTGCTTCAATCCATAAATGGATCTTTGAAGCTTGCATACCTTTTCGCCATTTCCTGATGTGAATCCTTCTGGTTGTGTCATATACACATCCTCAGTAAGATTTCCATTAAGGAAAGTTGTCTTCACATCCATTTGCCAAATCTCATAATCTTAATGAGCTGCAATGGCTAAAAGTATTCTTATAGACTTAAGCATCGCAACAGGAGAAAAAGTTTCATCATAGTCAATACCTTCTTTTTGACGATAACCTTTTGCTACTAAGCGAGCTTTATAGGTAACTACATTACCTTCCATGTCGGTCTTCTTTTTGAAGACCCATTTGCACCCTATGGGTTTTATCCCTTCAAGTGGTTGAGTTAAAGTCCATACTTTGTTCTCATACATGGAGTCCATTTCAGATTGCATAGCCTTAAGCCATAAATCATGTTCTGAACTGTTCAAAACTTCTTGATAGCTAGTAGGCTCATTGTCCTCTACTACAGTTATGCCTCTATCCGAATCTATATGAAATCCATATCTCATAGGGATAGAGCGCATCCTAGTAGACCTTCTAGGATTCTGTGTATAATCAGGTTCAACTGCAATCTCATCTTTATGAAATTCAGTTTCGGGTTCAATCGGTTGATCTACTTTTATTTGTGGGTCCTGAACTTCACCAAGTTCAATTTTACTCCCACTGTCTTCTAGTAGGAGAATCTCTTTTTCCAAGAAGACAGCATGCCTTGAAACAAACACCTTTTGTTCTAAGGGATGATAGAAATAATATCCAAACGTTTCTTTTGGATATCCCACAAATAAACATTTGTCAGATTTAACATCCAATTTATCTGACATTGTCCTCTTTACATAAGTAGGACAACCCCATACCTTCATATGAGAAAGCGTGGGTTTGTTGTTATTCCACATCTCATATGGAGTAACATCAACCGATTTACTAGGAACTCTGTTTAACACGTAGACAACAGTTTCTAGTGCATATCCCCAAAAGGACTTAGGCAAGTCCCGCTCGGCTCATCATTGATCGAACCATATCTAATAGTGTTTGATTCCTCCTTTCAGATACACCATTGTGTTGTGGTGTATATGGAGGAGTCCATTGTGATAAAATCCCATTATCTCTAAGATAATCCTGAAACTCTTGACTTAAGTATTCTCCACCTCGATCTGATCTAAGTGTTTTAATACTTTTGCCAAGTTGTTTCTCTACTTCATTTCTGAATTCTTTGAACTTTTCAAATGCTTCAGACTTATATTTCATTAGATAGATGTATCCAAACCTAGAATAATCATCTATGAAAGTAATGAAGTAGGAGTAACCTCCTCTGGCATGTATAGTCATTGGACCACATACATCTGAATGTATTAAGTCCAAAACCATTTTAGCTCGTTCTCCTTTACCAATAAAGGGAGCTTTTGTCATTTTTCCCAATAAACAAGATTCGCATGTATCAAATGACTCATAATCAAATGATCCCAAATCACCTGACTTGTGCAATTTTGTCATGCGTTTTTCATTTATGTGGCCTAAACAACAATGCCATAAGTATGAGGTATTTAGATTATCATGTTTCATTCTCTTAGTATCCACATTATGTACTTCTTTAATTAAATCAAGAACAAATATACCATTCTCAATGATAGCTTTTGCATAAATCATATTGTTCTTAAAAATGTAACAACATTTGTCCTTTAAAGAAATATCATAATCGTTCATCAAACAACTGAAAGAAATAACACTTTTAGACAAAGCTGGAACATAATAACAATTATTTAATTCCAGTACTAATCCACTAGGAAGAGGCAAATAGTAAGTCCCCACAACTATTGTAGAGATATTCTGTCCAGTAGCTGACTGCAAACATATCTCTGCCTTTCCAACTCTTCTAAAGCTTCTAAGCCCCTATAGATCATTACATAAATGAGATCCACACCCGGTATCTAATACCCAAGATTGTTTTGAAGTAATAGAATAAGTATTAATTTCAATCATATGAATACCTGAGGTAGAAGCATCGGCTTGCTTCTTCTCCTTGAGAGAATCTAGATAGGCCTTACAGTTACGCTTCCAATGACCATCCTTTCCACAATGGAAGCAAGTTCCTTTGGGATTCTCTTTCTTGGCAACCTTCTTTTTGGAGATCCCACCATTCTTTGGCTGCGCCTTGGTTATCTTCTTCTTCTTCTTCTGCTTCTTGCCTTTAGCAGAAGTGACAACCATGACACTTTTTGGATCCTTCTTAAATGATCCATCAGCTGTCTTGAGCATATTGATTAACTCAGGAATGGATACTTGGATCTTGTTCATGTTGAAGTTAAGCACGAAAGGTGCATAACTTGGAGCCAACGAGTACAAGATTAAATCTATGTATAGATCATTATCCATAACATAGCCAAGTCTACTCAAATTCTCAATATACCCATACATCTTCAATGCATGAGTAGCAGCTGAAGTGCCTTCCACCATTTTGCAGCTAAATAGAGCTCGAGCAATCTCATATTGCTCAGTTCTAGCCTAAGAAGAATAAAGCTCCTCTAGATGCAAAACGATGGTTCTAGCATCCATCATTTCATGTTGCTTCTGAAGCTCTGAGGACATAGCACCAAGCATCAGACATGCTGCTGCTTCACTATCCTCCATGTATTTTCGATAAATGCCTTTGATCTCATCAATGGCATCATCTGATGAAAGTGCTGGTGGATCGTTATCCAAGACATAGTGGATCTTTTCAGCTTTGAGAACAATTCTCACTTGCCTGATCTAGTCAGAATAGTTGTTGCCAACCAGCTTGTTATCCAAGATTGATCGTATATTAATGTTTGATGTGCTCATGATGATGACCTAGATGTGAAAAAGAAAAGATATGAGAGTATGTTCATATATATGTATGCATTAATAAGGTCTTTAATTAATCCATTTACTCCCACTATTTTATTGCGAATTAATAGCCCTCACTATATAATCCGAGAAAACCCGATGGTTTTCTTAGTGGGCCAATATCCAATCTTTGATATGTAATTTGACCTTGACTGTGGTCAACAAGCCAAATTCCATACCCTTGAAAGGCAGGTATCTCTATACCAATTGTGTCTCTACACAACTATTGGATCATTAGGTTATCAACGCTTGATGCATGCATATCATATATGCATTCCCTAATCCTACCTCTAGAACCATTAGCCTTGACTGTGGTCAACAAACTAATGGGCTAGCTAAGATGACCCATTTAATTAGATTTGAACATATTCGATATAATGTGAGCTTGACTGTGGTCAATAACCCACACTATAAAGAACTCTGGTTCTCCTCAAATTAATGGAAGGCTTATATACCTTAGTATTTGTTTGAGGGTTTTAGTTAATTAAGTCTCATCATACATGGTTGGCATACATTGGTATTCATCCTATATCTATCACATAAATATAAGCATACAAATATGGTATAGTTATGGACTTTACTACATTGATTTCCCCGAGCCAAGAGGGAAATCAAAAGGTCACACCTAGGTAGTATGCATGATTCAAACAAGAAAATAATTATATTATCTTCAAGCTTGTTGGATCTCCATCCGGCCAATCTTGCTCTTTGATATTGGTCTCCATCTCTATTTCTAATTCTAATCTAAGTAATCTAATTACATATTACAATTTAAAATGAAATACAAACCAAAAACAGGTGGCCGGGACATGAAAGTCCTCATTGGGCCAAAACATGCATTATGCTCAATTACATTGGGCTTTGTCCATAACTAACCATCATGCCAATCATACACCCTTATATGCCTCTCTAATGCATAATGAAATGGATTACTAACTTTGTTTCAACCTTTGAAACTATATTTTGAGTTATTTTAATGATGTGATCAAATTAGGAAACGTTTTCCATTTTGGAAACTTTCATTTTAGGAAACCTTTTTGCATGCATGTGTTCTTGTCTTAATAATCAATCCAATTGATTATTAATTAATTATAAATTGATTATTTAATTAATTAATCATATTAAATAATTAAAAGAATCAATTTTGGGCTTAAAACAAATGTAGGCCGAAACCCACAGAAGAAAAACCCTAACTGTGTTCACACACAAACTAGTTTTGTGTCTTTTGGACCATTTGGGCCTTTTGGAATGAGCCAAGCCCACTCCAGCCCTTAAAACCCATTAATAAACTTAATTAATGTTTATAATGTTTAATTTAAATCAGCTCCTTGGGCCCACCAAGTCATTCACTAATTTAAACCAAGTCCGTAAACATAATTAAGCCAATTAAGTGGTTTTAATAAATTAAAATTAATCAAATTAATTTAAGGCCCATTTTAATTAATCCAATTAATTAAAAACATTTCAATATATCATATATATCAGATTTAGAAGATCAAAAGTCGTTCTAATCAAGAACACATTAAGAACACACGAAGAACACCAATTTATCGAACTTTTCGACTAAACTAGTTTTCATGCAAAACTTGTTCGATTTTAATTCCCTTCGATCCTACGGCTTAATATCACATATTAAACACATAAAATATCATATAAATGATTTTTAAATGGATCCATAAGAAATTAAATTAGAACAGCCCCTACATCACCTAGGGTTTCACGCCAAACACTAATGGGTTTCACGCCAAACCCTAATCAAAATCATTCAAAAATTTCGTTTTTGTTTCCACCAAATTTATTTGATCACACATACAACCAGAAATCAATATTTCTCATTCATGAACAATCAAATCTAATATTTTAAAGTTCATGAAATAAATAACTCAAAACAAAACAAAACTTATTCCGCAGAAAAATATAGAATTGTATATCCATGGCAAAACCGTGGCTCTGATACCATGTTGGAATTTAACGGTTACATGCATCACATACATGAGCGGAATTTTAAAATTTTTAACCATTAGATCTGATCTTGCCATGAATACACAATATAACTATATGAGAATAAGAAAAATCACCTTTGATTTTTTTTGAACAGTTGATTTTACTTCGCACCGGGTTGTCGCAAACCACAGTGTCCAAAATCGAACACCTCCAATGAGTAATCTACACTAGAGAGGGGTAAATTGAACCAAAAAATTGGTGTTCAACTAGGGCTGGCCGAAATTCCCAAGAGCTAGCTTAGGAGTTGGCGCAAAAGGGAGAGAGAGATTAAGAGAAAAGACTTTCTTTTGTTTTAATCACTTAACCCTAATTCCTCATTAGTTGGCTTTTTATAGTTAGGTTAAAATTCCAACTCCTTAATGAGATTGGGCTCTTTAAAATTGCTGGAGAATTATTAATTGGGCCTCTGGAATTAATTATAATAATTTGGGCTTAATTAAATCCAATTTAAACCTTTTCATAAAAGAGTATGCACAAAACCCACAAACTAGGCCCTTTGTGCAACTAATTGGATTTAAATACCCAAATGGATTCCAAATCCAACCAAAGTAAATATGTGAGTTCCATAACACTTATGTAACATATATAAATTAATGTGGTCCAAGAAAAAACCATCTAAGCCCTTCTGTATGGAGTTGGCATGTGGCCCTCTTCTGGAGGGCTTCCTCCAACTTCTTCATTCCTTTGGCCCTTTATAATTTCTCCAATGGACCTATTAATTATTATATCAGTCCTATAACACTTATAATAGTCTTATAACACTTATAAGATAATAATAATTAATCATAAAATACATTATTTCAATCAGGTCCAATTTTGCAGAACATTTCTCAAACGTTCCGCGGACAATTTTATTTGATAATAATTAATTAAACTCTATAATTAATTATTATCTTATTCACTTCTCTACCTTCATAATAATATCAAATATTATTATCCTTGTTATTTTACCATTTTATCCTTTTCTCTATATGTGTGTGACCTATTGGGTTCCTGTCCATGTTGGCAGTATAATATGTAATTGTGAGTTCTATTCAAAACTCACATGATTTAAACTCCTTTAAATCATTTTATCAATCTCTATTGATATTTTGATACATCATTATACAAGTCATGATTGGCCTCTATCTAGGCATCATGACTATCCAAATGTCAGGAAAGTCATATGGTTTGACTGTACCCTTCCATAGAAATAGTTACCGTGCAATTACTTCTTTCACCATTCTTATCTCAATTAGATTCTGAGTATGGATTTCTGTCAACTCATATAAATCTAATTATGTATGTTCTATTAATTTAACCATTGTTCCTAAAATGCCCTTCATGGATCTCCATCCATCTCGGCATATTATTCTGGCCAGAGATTCTCTGAACAAGGCAATTATAGAATCATTCGAGATAACTTCCCTTGTTAAATCTGGGATGGTGAATCCTTTGTCAATCACTCAACTATCTTCAAGTAGGTCATGATATACCCATTCTCTTAACTATGTTAACTCCCAGTTGGAAGTAATCAGTTATGAAGTCAAAGTATACCACTTGCTACTTAAGATAACTTTGGTGATCTCAAGTCTAAGGATACTTGCACAACCGCTATGAAGAGATTCCTCACTGACATAGATTTAATATCCATGTGAGGATTCTCTATGCAGGTCTCCAATGAACTTGTTCTTCTAACAAGCATCCACATGTTAGCTTTGATTATCTTCCATAATCACAGTTATGAGAACCACTGCTTGAACCATTCAAGAAGCATAACATGTGCTAGTCTGTCCGAATTAACAATGTCCTGTCTTGTTAATTCTATGACTAGGGATATTTAGATATTAACACATTTGCATGCAATAGTCATCTCATATCATGAACACTTTCATGATTGCCTTTGCACTGTGTTTATAATATCTAGGACATCATTTATTAATTTAAGATTTACAAACTCATGTACTTAAATATAGCATTAATAAATGAATGACGCCTTTTATTAAGAATATAAATTTTATACATATGAAAAACATCCCTATTACATGGGCTCTAGGACATACTCTCTAACATTTTAATGGTAATTTAATAGTTTGTTTAGGGTTAATGAGAGATTTAAATTGGAAAAAAAATCACGTTTTTGAATGTTGAGGAATAACTAGGAGTGGTTCTTGTGAACTAGGATGTTTGTTTTGTCCATATCTAGAGTTGTAGACCTCGGATTGAGGTGGTTCAAAAATATAGGTAAACTAGATTAAATTATCTGTAATTCATTAGAAGGATTCATGGCTTGATTCTATTGTTAAGAAACTCATAAAATTCGTACTAATGAACTGTTTGAGTGTATAGGCAGTTTTGAATAGGTACCAATGTTTTAACCATAACTCCTTGTATTTAAGTCATAATTGAGTGTGGTTTGATTCTATGTAAACCTGATAGAAAGATAAACAACTTTGTAGAAGAAACCTAGCCATAAATCTACCAATAATAAATTTTTATGATTTATTGAAATTGTAGTGAGCTGTTATTCTCGGTTCTAGAGCAGATTGTGGGAAAAATGATATATCTCTTCTATAGTGAACGAAATTCTATTAGGTTTAATTCTGTAAAAACTAGACTTCTACGCCTATACTTTTCATGAAGAAAGAAAAGCCTAATTCTATCTTTAAGCTTGTCTAATTTTAGCTTAATTCTGGACCTATACACAGCACTATTAATAGAAACAATATTTAATATGGTGTAAATATCTTGAGTTATGGAAGTGCAATTGAAATGGCATATAAGTTGTATTTGAAACTTGGCCACTGTATAGAATTATAAAGGCAGAATTTTCAATATTTAATTTTAAATGTTGTTATGTTAAATCTATGTATACATGAAAATACACTGGTTTATAAATAGCATTAAAAATATTTGATTGAAATGTTATGTATATACATGTATGTTCAAAAACATGTACATGGATGGTTATGTGAAATTATGTTGATATATATATATTTAATCAAATGATAGCGTATATTTTTATACAATTATTCAATTATGAAATTGATAATGAAATGTTAAAGTATTATAAATGAAATTTCATGCCATAAAATGTATATAGAGTTCAATAATTGAAGAAGAAAACATGACTATACATATAAATACACATACATGAATGTTGGAAGTTGCATATATGAACATAACTTATTGTTCATATGGATGCATATAAATTATATTACTTCAAATTAAATGTGCATGTATATGCATGTTTAAAACATTGAAACTATAAATGCTGATACAATCATGAATGAACATAATTAAGATGCTAAAATTAAATAGTGTGTGTGTGTGTTTGTATATATATAAATATATATGCCCAAACAATTATATGCTTAGGAATATAGCTAATTAATATCGATTTATTTGATTTACTAATACACTATAGTATTAGCACATCAACCTTAAAATGTAGATATGGATGATGAATTTTACTTGGTTATATTATGCTGATTGACTGTTCTTGTCTTGTGAAATATGTTTAAGAGTGATGATATAAAGGATGTGTTCATAGTGAATTGTATAAATACACAATTATATAATGATAACTTACATGTGTACATTTATCTCCATATAACTATGATTCCTATGAATGTGATATACGAGTATGATAGAAAAATGTGTAAAGAGACAATTAACCTGGGGTTTGAAGTTGCAATTTTAGTGTTATGTGAAGAGACCAAGAGCAAGCTTGAAGCTTTATATGTATTGTATCTTTTTATTTCAATTTTTCTATTGGTTTTAAGATGAATAGTGAGTAGTTTTCTTTACTTTTGAGGAGGAAAATTTGAACCCTTATTGTAATGACTTTAAATTATTCTTAATTTCAATTCAAGTTTATTATTTTCTTAACTCTTGAGCTAATTCTTATGTGAAGTTCTGTTGATTTGATGTTTGATCTATTGAATAAATTATTAAGTGTTAATTTCATCTATGACTGATTTGCATGCTCTTAGTTTAATTTACTTATGTTGATACATGATTATGTTATAAGAATTGAGGCAATAATGTGCTATTCAAAAGTAAAATTAAGACTAACAAATTTGATTTAAGAATAGGCTGGTGTTGGATCTCTCTCAAAAGGATTTAGTGAAAGTTTAGAAGTTTATAAATTGGATCAATTTGCTAAGTATTAAATTGTTTATAATCTAAGAGCTTAATGCTTAGAACGATATTCTAAACATGATATCTAACTTTACCAAGGTTTTTCGTAATCAATTATGCTTTTTTTTTTAAATAAGTCATTACAATAGAAGTTAAGGTGGATAGTTCCTTTAGTAAAAGTGTTTTAATATTGAATTTTTTCATCTTTTGAAATCTTGTTCTATTTTTAGTTTTACAATTTGCTATTTTAATTTCATTATTCTATTTTTTTTAATTTTTATTTTTGACTTAGTTAATTAATCATAAATCTAAAACTTGGGAATTCTTTTACACATTGCTCACTCTAAAATTTTGAATACAGAATTTATACAGTCCCTAGGATAAGAATATTTTAGGGTCTTAATCTTATTTTTCTATTTTACTTGATCGATCTAATATATTTGCTAGACACCGATCAAGAACCAGCTCTAATTTACCACTTTAAGAGCATATAAAAGGACTAAAATGTGAATTTTACACTTAAAATGGAACAAAAGTCAGAGGAAACAATAAGGGTAAAAATTGAGGTTAAACAAAGTCAAATATGATGAAAAGAAAGTTCAGAGATTTAAGTGTAACTTTTCACTAAAGTAAGAATTATGTAAGATTTAATGAGAAAAATAAGTATGGGAAGGATTAAAAGATAAAATAAGATAATGAGAGAATAACATTTAATTAATTATGATGATAATTAAGTGTAAAATAGTAATTTTACTTGTTATGGTTTTTAGATGAAAATTTGTGTAGTTGTAACCATCACTAGGCAACAACGTTACTTTGCACGTAGTTTGTTTAATTGGGTTCAGGGATAGGTAATTGAAGGCTCCATAAGAGAGAAGTGAAGTGGCATGTACGTGTAACCCTTTTGTAGATGTGGAGTGTAGACATATTATGTATTATGCTTTTCATAATTAGCATATAATATATTATGTTGCATAACAGAAGCTAATTAGTAGTGAATGTGAGGCCCCTAACATGATCCTAGTTAGAAATGCATGTGTTTTAATAGGGTTATAATTAATTGAGATTAAATTAAAATTGTGAATTTCATATAAGGTATGAGACAAGTGATAAATTCTTTTATTATATTAATTGCATGAAAAAAATTAAATTATTATTTTTGTTTAATAATGTTCAAGGGTGTAATTGAAGTATCAAGTATTAATTTAGGGGTCAATTTATAAATATGGCATTTTAAGGGTCAAATGTGAATAAAAAAATGAATTGAGAGGTTGATTTAAGATATGTATAAAATATATAGGTCAATGTTAAATATGCAAGAAGATGAGAGGTATTAATGAGACATGCAAAAAGTAGAAGGGTTTTAAAGGAAATTTTCCCTTGCTATTATAAATAGTTATTTCACAAGATAGAGAGAGAAGTGAGGGGATGGTATTCTTGAGTGAGTGTTACAGAAATTTCTTTATTCTTATCTTTTACATTCACTGTTAATCTCTCTATGAAATCCTTGAAGAAATTCTTGCATGTTGATTTTTGAAGAACAAGTTAGTGAGTATCATTAAGGTAATGGTTTAGAATTTGATTTTCTTTTATTATCATCATCTTCTTCTTCTTCTTATTCTTCTTGTTTATTCAATGATTTGTTGGAGGAAGAAATTGGACATATATGTTTATAAGAAAGAATTTTTATGTCGAAGGAGAAGGAAGTAGGAAGAACAAAGGAAAGGGACTTGCACAAGATTGAGAGTTAAAGGGGAAAATTTTGGCTAAGGTATGGGATTTTTAGGATTCTCATGTATGTATGTGATTAAATGGAGTAGAAAAATGATGTGTTGTTTGATAGGTTGAACAAATGATTTGAGCCTAAATTCATAGAAGATTTGATAAGAAGAAGCATGTAATCATCAAAGAATTAGTTACTATAATTTCAGCATATTTAGAGTTAGGAAGCTTAAATTGAGATAATTTTAATTTTATACTTTACAAAATTAATATGCCTCTAACTTTGAAGAGAAACTTAGGGCTAAATATGTCTATATGTTGTTCATTATTTCACTTGAAATTATAGTGAACTGTTGATTTCAGTTCTGGATCAGTTTGTGGAAAATATGATGTAATTACTTGTATAATGGTCAGAATAACATGAGGTCAAATTCTATAAAAAAAGACTTGTTAATGAACATTTTATATGGTGGAAGCATTGCTTAATTTTATTTGTATGAATATCTAATGTTAGCTTGAAATTCATAAGAACTGGTTGCATTATTAAGGAACAGATTGGGGTATTTCAGGCATAAATCTTGGTAGAGAACTCAAAATGCTATGTTGTAAAATTCTAGGTAAAATAAATACCTATGAGTAGAACTTTTTTCAAGGAAAGTTAGTCAAATTACTTTCCCATTTTATTCTATGAATTTTATAATTACTAACAAAAATTGTTCTTAATTTTATGAACAGCCTATGGTTTTTCTTGAATATCTCAAATTATAGAGGTGATATTGAGGTGAATTTTGATGTTTTAGAAATTGGAAATATAGGGAATAAATTTTTATAAGTCCACTTGGCCTAAAAATAACAGTTTCCAAATAAAAAATGGCACACAAGTTGGATCCAGAATGTTGCCCCTATGCAGAGTTTTGTAGGCAGAATTTTAATGTATCTTCTATTATGGTTTAAAAATAGTTAAGTTAAATAGGTTTCTATATGGAAACACAATGAATTGGGATATGGCATGTGATATGATTATTGATAAAGTTCCATATATATATATATATATATATATATAAGTACAGGTTATTGATATTGATATCAAATATTCATATGTGATTAAACTTATATACATGCTTGTTATATGAAAAATTATTTACATGTATGTACTCCCATGAAGAGTAAATGTGTATTTCAACATGCACTTATACTATGAAATAAGAAATAAAATAGTATGACCATGTTCACATGTAGTGCCTTAAGGATAACATGTTAAAATACATATTATGATGATATATGCTTAATTGTCAATACTTGAATTGTTATATGCCTATATGAATACATGTGTTTATATATACTAGGGATTATGAATCTTTTTATATGATCACATACATATGATGTGCTATAATGTAAAGTAATAAGAATAAGGCATGTTTTATGTTGAGCACTTGAACATGTATGATACAGTAAATGATTTTCACAGCATGATCATGCTAAAATGTGATATCTAATGATAACATGATTAAAAAGTATGTGAATCATTATATGAACCTTTTATACATAATTATGCCATAGCAATAATATATATATTCTATGGTTATACATGTGCAAATTGATTAGTTAAGTGCAAGCATAATATATGAAAACAGAATTAAATAGAGTATTGCCTGCAATTAGAGTTCAATTATGGATAGATAGGCACCTATAGGGATATTGTAGCTACCACTATTGACTTAGTTAGGTTTAAAGTACAGTTGATCCCAATGGATCATGAATAGGCCATTTGGGTCTATTTGACCGATCCACCATACAGTCGACCCTATTTGGGTCTATAATTCTGATATCCTCGAATATCCACCATTTTGATACCCTCGGGTATCCACTATTCCCGTTATCCACCTTTAGAGCTTAATCAGCCTAAGTTATAGTATAAATATATCATAGTCAATTATAGTATTACAAGGCATATGATATATGGTATATCATGATTAACGGTGGTTTCTAATACATGTATTATATTTATGCATATAAATATATGGCTAGATCATTATATGAAATGTTGAAATTTATGGATGCTAAATTGAATGTAGGATTACATTGATGATTAAAATCATTATATTTTCAACATAGCGTATCTTTTATATGTTACTTTAAAAGATTTCAATTTATGTATGATTTAATGATTCTGACAATCACTGTGAGTGGTTGTCTTTCATATTTAGTATCCCACTAAGCTTTATAGCTTGGCACAGGTCATTTTATCCATGTAGGTTCTGTAGTCAAGGTTTTTACATAAGAATGTTTTTTGCATCAGGACAGGCCAACACCAGTATATAGAAGTTGATGTAGGGATATTTTGGATAATTTTGTACAAGTTTCTTAACATGTTTAATTTGTATAAAAGGTTATATAATATATGTATGTCATATGGAAGATAATGTTGTATTAAAATCATCATGAAAATGATGGTATGTGAATGCGTATAGGAGCTATAATGCACACATATATGTGTGTGTGTGTGTGTGTGTGTGTGTGTGTGTGAAGGAATGTTGAATGCTAGGCATGATGATGAATATAGAATTAACGTAGATGTATCTACCGTGATTATGATAAGCGGCTTGCATGATGAGTGGTTATACATGTGTAATTAAAGTAATTGAAGTTATGAGAAGAATTTGATCCCAAATAGGTCCCTAAAATAGACAGTGCTAAATTTTCTCGGTACTGTTATATGGTTGAGCATAAGTTTGACTGGCATGAAAATATTTCATAGACCTAAAAAAATATTATTCCATTTGCCTATATCTACTATAAATAATCCCAATTAATATTTAGAAGTGAAAAATAAATTTTCTGATAGTGTTAGATTTTTAAGTTCCGAATCGATGAATTTTTTCACTGGTCCTGGAAGTATATCTAAACAATGCCAAAATGACCAAAAATTTTAAACACATATTAATGGATATGTTTATGCATTCTTGATATTTTTTTATAAAATTCTAATAAGGGAAACATCAAAATCTTAAAAGGACAAAAATTAAGTTTTCAGTCCGACTGAAAATGTTTTTATGCACTAAAACCTATCTAAATGAACTCTGATTGACAAAAAATTTTTAAAAACTTTTAATTATAACATTTAAGAATTTTTTTAACAATTTTTTTGGAGAAGGAAATAAGTGTAAATAAGCTAATGAGAACTTGACAAGCGGCAAAATTCTGTCCATATAAAGCGGTTTGATTTGTCCACCTTTTAAACCATAGATTTTGGGAAAAATAGTCACCTAAAACTCAAAAATTTTTGGGCAAGAACCAGACTAAAAGACAACTCTCATTCTCTCCTAAAGATAAAAACCAAAACTTAGTAAAATTCCACCATTTTTTCTCCCTTCCTCCATTTCTTATCTTCGTCCTTCTAGTTCCCACCATAATTCAAGCTCAAATTTCATCTTGGTACACTATAAATTATCCTTTTCAACATAGCAACAACAATGAAGCAAAAAAAGCTCGAAGAAAGGTGGATTTCTAATGAGAGAAACTTGATCTAAATAGGCATATTCATGAATTTTTGTTTAAATTTATTAGGGATTTTGGCATGGAATTGTATAAAATCATTAATAGAATTATGTATAAATAATTATATGTTGAAATTGATGACAAAAACTAACAATATATTCCTCACATAAGTCGACCTAAAGAGAAACTTCAAGGTGAGGAAAAGAGCTAGGGAGGAAAAGGAAAAAAGAGGAAGAATTAGTATTTTCAAATCATTTTCAGATTATTGGATGCAAACGTACACCTAATTTTATTTGTTTCCTTGAATTTTAGCTTAAATTTACATTATATAAATATATGAACTTAAGTGGAAACGTGAAATAAATTTAGATAACAAAGTAAAATGATGTACTTACATGTAATAAGTAAGAATTCAAGAAGAAATCAATCAAAGAATGGGAGAAACTACCCTAGCCAAATAGTAAACTATATTGTATCATATGATAATTTGATGATTTCTTGGATATTAAACATGAAATACATAATATGATGATGAGTGAGCATAATATAATAAATCAGAACAAGAAAAAACATGTGAACTTAATGTTATAATAGTGAAAATAGTGATGTGCCTTAAATGACTATGGTTTTTGGTCAATATATGGGAAATTTGACATAATTTGGATATCATGGTGATAAATGAACTTAGTATGCATAATTTTTGTATTAAATTTCATGTGCACAAAAGGTATATATTTTTAACATAATGGTGAACAATTATGTAACAAAAAACTGTAAGCATAATTTGAATAAGTACTCTTTTAAAGGTCATAAAAATGTAAATACATATAAGTGTATCATTAAGCATATGAACCAATCATTTAAACCATATTCGTAATACTCTCCAGGCACAATATTATCTTTAGTTATACTTATAACCAATATAAATTACCTATTGATACTTATTTTCCTTATTGGTTTCTTACTCTTATTAGTATTCATTTAACACTTAGAATCTTATACATCAAGTTTACTTTCTTGATTTCATTTTGTTATTCATGACCAAATCACTTTGGCTTACTAATCTTTCTTGATTATGTATCAATAACAATTGTCAAACATTTGTTAACTATACTTATTTATTTATCACTTGTATACTTTTATAAACATTCATATACTTCAACTATAACCCTTAAGTTCCTATATATATAGATATCAAGCCTAAATAATGACTAGATGTTCTCATCTATCCTAAAATCATGGTAATATCAATCTATGTTTCATAAAAAAGACACTATAAATCATAGAACTTTATCCACTAATAGATATTAATAATTTCCATGCCTTATTAAGGTGTGTATCACAACCTATGAATCAAGACATATATTAACAACATAACTTATAGTTATTCTTATGATGCCAATTCTTTCTCTCCTTGGTTACCGTTTGAATTCCCTAAAGCATTGGATTATTAATTTACTTATATCCCAAGCTCCAAACCATATGATATTTACCGACTATAAATACATAAATTATTTATGTTTACATGTAAGGCGTTGTGCATCATTTCCCAATACAAAGAAAGAAACGAGTAGCTTTAAATAAAATATATAAGCCAGTGTAACTATTGAAAGGAATCACTAATTATCAGTACACATACATATATCATGCATTCCTAAGCATAGGAAACACTAATATTTACATTAATGATTTCATAGCTTTCATATACAAGGAAACATACAAGTCAATTAACAAACTCAAACAAGTAACATATAACTACAGGGAACTTACTTTCACCAATATAATCACTAACTAGACATTAATGATGCACATGTTCATTATGCATATAACTTATAATTCTAGTACATACATGAGATACTATGTGATGAAAATACATATATAAAATGTAACCTCCTTTTGTATTATGTTTTCTATATGCAATATAAAAGCTTCATCTAAAAAATAATAGGAAGATCAAATTCAAAACTATCATGCTTCATTAATCTTTTAAACTTAATATGATGTTTTTCTTTCACTTTGAATTAGGCCTGCACTTTTCTAAAGAAGTGTATAACAGGTTAAACTATTGTACCCGAAAGTACGAAACTATACTTTTTGACCGGTCAAGTGGATCGAAATGGTGTTAGCTACAACCTGAATGGGGTTATTTATGATCCAAATAGGACCATTTATTACCCAAATGGGGTAAAGTTACATTATACTTTATGACCCAAATGGGGTCAACTATACTCTTGCTTTCAAGTGGACCCAAATAGGGTCGTTTACAATCCAAACGGGATCAAAACTATACTATCATAATTGCAAGGTACCCTTATAGGCATGCCTATCTATCAACATCCTAGACACAACGAAGGCAGTTAAGTCTCTTTATGTTTCTTTACTGTGTTCAATCATTTATATATATATATATAGACACACACAAACACACATACATGTACATGTATACTCACGTAGGATTATGTATAGGGTCATCATTCACATATTCATGTATAAACTTTTTGTAAGCATGTTATCATAACCATGCATGAGTATTGTTATACTATACTTGTAATAAGTTCAAAAGCATGCAGCTCTATCACATATGTATTATGTTCATACTTAACATCATGCCATATTGAATTTCTTTAATCAAATGATATGTACGAACACGATTATAACATATTTACCTTATCATATACTCCTAGAATTATGCTTATACTATTCATGCTCACTTAAGCACTATGATATTGTACTTATGATATGTAATTATATAAACTATGACTGTATACAACATCATTTATGCATATTATCATTTCATAAGAACATAGCTTTACAATTTTCCATGTCCATTTCCTAGGTACCTTTGTACATAATTACATCATCACATGTCCATATTTTTCAACAATACATTAATAACTACTCATACATCATATATTTATGTGATAGATTGCATACATCTCATATTTTACATACACACTTGACTATCTCACTTATATGATAGATTCATGATTTCATACTTTATACTGTTTACTATACTTATTTTATGCATTTTTATGCTTAAAACATACTATCACGTATTCATATTAGATTATAATGTTAAGCACATATAATTAGGATAATACAACTAACAAAGTCATTCAAATATTCATATCATTCCTAGATTAACACGTAATCATACATACTCTTGCTATATTCATGTTGATACATACTATAAATGTATAAATGTATGATCTCATATATTTATACAATATTTATAGTTATGCGAATACTGAAAATGTACGAAATTAAATACACACACACACACTACTCACATACTTAATGTCAACAAATTTTCTTAATTTTATGATTCAAATGCTCTAAAAGTGTTTAATGTGGTTTAGCTTTGCTTTGGTAACAATTTAAAGCCCAAAAATCAAGTATAAGTGAAATAGGGGAGGGTCACAGTTGTTACTAATAAGTATTGACCATGAGATAGGTGCAATTTTGGTTTTAGACTGACCTCACAGTCATTGCCAAATTGGTACTGACCATGACATAGATGCACTTTTTATTCTAGATAGGCCCACAGTCATTACCAAATTGGTACTGACGATAAGGTCCACTCTTTCTAAAGGTAGATTTACTTGTTAATTTTTTTGCTATTTTAGACCTTATGAACATAATTTTTAGGCAAAGTGGCCTCTAAAAACTTATTTCTCTATATTTCTTATTTCTGAAACACTAAAAAACAACTCATTTTCCCTTCTTAAACTCTAGATATTCAATGAATACTACAGGCTATTCCTATTAATAGGGCAGTATGTATATCCAGATTCAATCTAAATTATGACCAACATATAAACAAATTTAGAATTTGGTTTCTCTATACAAAATCTAGATCAAGAAGTCCAGTTTCTAACCTGTAGCACCCTTAGCCTATAATCTGTACATATCACTTTATCCAACTCATTACACATGTTTTACTGTGTAACATAAACATATACCAACTACACAGAGAACATATAATAGAACTTAATACATAAGAGTGCTATACTTTTAAAAACTTTTCAGTATACGTTAAAGTCTCTTTACAAAATACAGCAAATGTTTGACATTTTTACATATAATATCTCTGATACCACTATCCTATAATCTTTACTATATACAAAGAGCCAAAATAAAAGTCTATAAATGTCTCTCTCGTTTACTTGAGTTGGCCATCCTGCTGCAGATATCACCCCAACACCCTACATGGATGAAACACCCGTGCTAAGCTATAAAGCTTAGTGGGGAACTAAATCATGATAAACGACCACTCACAGTGATCGTCGACAAGCACACATCATGCCTCAAATATAACAAAGCTTTGTTCCAAGAAGTGAACAAAATGCAGTAGTTAATTCATATTACGAAAATCATAAAATTCAGCAATAAAATTTGCATTGATGCTTTAATCAACATATATAACCATGTAAGCTCTAATGTTCTAAGGCTTTAAATTCAACTAATTATCATGTGTCTAGTTTCTCAATTGGTACTAAACCGTAAAAGCATAAATATCTATTATCTTTTCATCTATTTAACATGTCTTGGATATATACACATTAGAATTAAATAGCAAATCCACACTTCCAATTACCATGAGATTATTATATTACTATAGGCTTATTTTATATTCCACAAGTTATTCATTTTATAACATATTAGATGTATCATAAATATAAGCCTTTCAACTAAACATAACACTTATATATCATTATCATAAATAGCAAATACACGTTAAAGAATGTGTACATGCAACAATGGAAACACATATATATAATCATAAGAAGAATATTTCAAAACAATGGTTGTTACTGTCTAACCTTCATAATCTTTAATATACAATATGAATATGCACTTATAAAATTGTTGCGCACATTAGACTTTTATAATACTCTTGGACTTAATAAAAATTCCTTCATCAATCATGTATTGGCATACATATAAAAACAAGGTTTATGATCACAAAGGCATATATATATATGATCAATTTAATCAAAATATTAATATAATGCAAATTCATCATTTAACAATTAGCATTTATTTAGGATACTAGCAGTATAGATACATATACTATTGTACATTCTTTTAGATGTGATTTTTATGTGCAATAAAAGGAATTTTATATGTAGAATAGTATAAAGTCAATTAAGAATTTGCATGCCTTATTAAACTTTTCTTAACCTTTGACAATAAAGCCTGCACTATTCTAAAGAGGTGGATAACGGGTTATACGGTGGTACTCGAAGGTACAAGTAAGATACCCGAAGGTATAAATTGATTGATTATAATGGTGGCACCTGAAGGTACAAGTCTATTTAGTCACCCAAACGAGGTTGACTACAACCCAAACGGGGTTGAAAATGATCCAAATGGGACCATGTCTGTTTAGTCACCCAAATGGGATTAACTACAACCCAAACAGGGTTGAAACTATCGCAGCTGCAAGGTACTCTTATAGGCATGCCTATCTATCCACTTCCTAGACCCAATGCAGGCAGTAAAATCTCTTTACTTTATCTTTTCTTTATTCATTCATATTCTTATATGCACATGTATACTCTTGTGTAACAATGAACAATGTACTCATATACATGCTCATGTGTAACTTTATATAAACCTTTGAACATGCTCACTATTGGGTATTACTATTCTGTATTTGAAATCTTTTTCAATCATGTAACTATTTCGTATAACATGATTGTATCTATATTATACTATTTCCTCCTGTACATAATCATGTACATATATATATATATATATCTTCTCTAGAGCATCAACATATATGCATAATTCATAAAACAATTTATACAATTGGCTCATGTAACAATCACATGACAAAATACTCCCTCTTTAATGCATACACTTATGTACGTATTGTCATATAACATTGCTATTATGTACTTTAATAAGATTTCTATAATTGAGTCTATTGCTCTGTAGATCTGTGTTTCAGCTTACTAACATGTGACATCACATATGTTTGTTCATGTCATTTTATTTAAGTAAAGACAATCATACATTTCACTTTAAATCATATGCTTTAAATCATTTCACTAAAATATCTTTCAAACCCGATCATGTAAGATCATACTATATATGTATATGTTTATATGTACACATATATTCTACTAGTCATAATACTTCTTTTTACAAGTAGAGTTAATATTTCAAACTATAAGTATCATACGAACAATCATGGGTTGCATTTTTAATATTGACTATCATGTATGTATTCATATCCACATTTGAACTCTATTGCAGGCAACACTATGTTCATGTTCAACTCACATATCAAGACTGTATTCATAGTATACTATTTGTACATATGCAGAGTCTTGTAAAGCTATAAGTTCTCTAGTGCATAGAAAGATATATGAACATTTCATATAATAAGTTATACATCTAGCTCGTCCAATCAGTGTGACTACAAAATTTGCATCGTGACATAGTGGCATGACATATAATCATCACATCATATACTTGATCATGTTCTCATTAAGCATCTCACATGTTCATAGTCATGATAAACATTTTCTATCTCATAGGGCAATTACATGTTCATACACTCATATTCATAATCATGTGCTATACAAAATATCGACATGTTTCCATATGGGCATATACATATGACATGGTCATACTATTATATTCCATATTTCATAGCATAGGTACATGTCAAAATATGCACTATCTCATCATAGGATTACATATATATACATAAATTTTGCATATGACAATTATGTACAAATCTAGTTACATATAGAGGTTAGATATTTTCATCACCATTATTCATTTATGTACACATACAAATGTATATGTATGCCTATAAATCCTTCATTGATAATCATATTACATGCCCTATCCAATTTATTTTATTATCACATAAACAACTATTTATCTCAATTAATTAAAAAGTTATAAAATAAAGTATCACAAAAGTCTGCACAGGGCAGCATTCTGGACTCGATTTGTGAGCCACATTTGAAATTGAAGATGTCATTTTTAGGGAAAATGATATGCTACAATATTATCCCCATATGTTTCTAGTTTCCATAGCATTAAAATTCATCTTAATATCCGACCTATAGCTCTAGTTATTTGAAAAATACTATAGGCTGTTCATAGAGCCAAAACAGTGTAGGCTGTCACTTAGAAAAATTCATAACGCATAATTGAGAGAGATTTAGACAAAAATTTCTTCTTAAAAGTTATACTTTAATGTCTCTAGTTTTAACAGAATTTTTTTTTGTAGCATTTCAACACCTTTACAAAAAGTTATGCCTATTATTGTAAATTCTGTTTCTATGAGCAGTCCAGGGGACTAGTCCGGATTCAACCCTAAATTCCCTATACTTAGAGGCAGATTTAAGCTTAGATTTCTGCCTAAGAATTGTAGATATAGAAGTATATTTTCCATAAAATTTAACTTTACATCATTCTGATCATTGTAGACGAAGTTATCTCAATTTAATTACAAGCTGTTCCAGACTCCAAATTAACAGTTCACCTGATTTTTCAATAAATTATAAAAATTAGCTATAGGCAGAATCAACGCCTAGTCCCTTCTACAAATTTGTATTTTTATGTCTCATTTAACTATATAATTTTTAATTGGTTCATTTTGAGGTCTCTAACTCAATTTACAATAGAATTACCATTACTAGGTCAAAGAAACCCTATTAAGGTTTCAAATGCAACTTACCTCACATTCTCAACAAATCATTCAAATCTCAAGTCCACCTCATCATGTCCAGCAGAAAATTACATGCACATGAAAACCCCTAAAATTCCCATACCTTGGCTAAAATTTCCTTTAGCCAACTAATCCTTTGCAAGACCTTTTTCCTTTGTCTCTTTTATCTTCTCCTTCTTTATCTAGAATGTAAATCATTCTCTAATCCATGATTTCTAGCAGCTTTTCCCAACCAAAATACAAGTAGAGAATGAAGAAGAAGATGATGATAATGAAGATAACCAAAATTAAACCATACCTTATTAATCAATATCAATATTTCCTTGAACAATCCCACATGCATGCAATGGCCTTCATGAATTTATGAAAGATGAACATGAAAATTGAAAGAGATGAAATGAATTCCCTCCTTTGGTGCCGTCCCACTCTCCCTTTCTCTTTCATTCCACTAACACCAACATTTATATAGTGCTTTGGTAAAAGTCTTTTTAGGTCGTTCAAGGTTTTGCATGTCACACTAAAGACATACAACTTTTTGCATGCTATAAAGTGACCCCTCCACTAACTCTTTTTCTTAAATCAACCTTTCTATTTAATCCCCTTTTTGAATTAACCTCTTAATATATGCTTCTATCCACATTTGACCCTTAAAATTCCATATTTATAAATTGACCCTTAAATTAATACTTCATGCTAAACATACTCACTTTCTACTGCTCACTGTCTGATTTTTGCATAATATTTTTCACATGGAAAACGACATTTTTCAAGAAACATTTCTTCTTAAAAATTGATACTTAAGATCTTAAATATATGATATAAAAATTTCAAGTCATTTTGATGTATATCCCAGGAGTCATGACATATGAAACACCTACTGTTCCAATGACCCGCCAAATGAAATAAGGCTACTGTTTTGGGCCTTTTTGAAGACCTTAGAGGCAAAATTTCATTATTGTTATTTCTATAACATTTGTATAAAAAGAAGTTCCGGTTCTATCCCAACTACAATCATCAAATTTTGAGTTCAAAAACTAAACTTATGATTAAAATAGTCATTGGAGGTCAATCCGAATTTCTGGACAGCACTTTCACATTAATGCCTAATATCTTAATTCAAGTCAATATACTTATAAATCCCTAATCAACACAAGTATTAATTCATGCAAGAAATAATAGTTCCCAAACAATATCTTAACTGTATTTTTTCTCGAATTATACATACTATGCTATAATGTCATTTGACTATGGTATACTCTATCTCTTAAAACCATGAATCCATTAGATCATAAGTACTACTATTTTATCCCCTAATGCTCAATTTGACTTTAATGACATATGTTTGCCTTTGAATTCCACTAGGGCTTCTTTAGGGTCCTTACATAACTTAACTAGAATTATTGAAATTTATACCCTATAACCCGATATAATGGCAAAATAGTACTTTCAAGTTAAGTGAACATAAACCCAAAATTTTGAAATAGGCTTGCATGTAAATTTAAACTTAGTAATTGATATTTCCTATGAAATTACTTATCACACATATGTTTAAACATGTGAGGCACTGAACATTACCCTAGTTAGAAATGTATGATTTTAATAGGGTTATAATTAATTGAGATTAAATTTAAAATGTAAATTTCACATAAGGTGTGGGACAAGTTATAAATTCATTATATTATAGTAATTGCATGAAAGTAAAATTTAAAAATTTTGTTTAATAATATATAAGGGTATAATTGAAGCATGAAGTATTAATTTTGGGGTAAATTTTTAAATATGGCATCTTAAGGGTTAATTGTGATTAAAGGTATGAATTGAGAGGTTGATTTAAGATAAGGAATAAATGGGAAGGTCAATTTACAACATGCAGAAAGGTGAGAAGCTTTAGTGAAACATGCAAAAAGTGAAAGGATTTAAGAGGGAATTTTCCCTTGCCTTTACAAATAGTCATCTTCATGTTAAAAGAGAGAAAGAGGGACAACAACTTGAGGAAAAATTTACAGAATTTCTTTCATTCCTTCATTCACCTCCTTCATTGAATCTTTAAGTGATCTTGAAGAATAAATCATTGCATATGGAAATTAATCAAGGGCAATTAGTGTAAACATTAAGGTAAGCATATCGATTTGATAATTTATAATCTTATTCTTATTTTTGTTGGGGATTGAGTAAGTCAAATGCTGGAAATTCTTGTTAAATGGATGAATTGTTGTGAAAGGAGAAGAAGAAGTTAGGAAGAGCAAAGGAAAAGGGAAGGCATAAGATTGAGGCTAGGGGATTTTCGGCCAAGGTATGGGATTCTTGGGACCAGTATGTATGTATATGGTTAAATGGAGAAGAAAAATGATTTGTTATATGATTGGTTGAACAATTGATTTGAGCATAAATTTTTTATGATGATTGATAAGAAGGAGCATGCAAGCATCAAAAATTAGTTGCTGTAATTTAAGCATAAATTGAGTTAGAAAGCTTAAATTGATATAATTTTAATTTTATACTTTACATAAGTAATATACCTATAACTTTATAGAAGTAACTTAGTGCTAAATATGTCTATATAATAATCATAATTTCACTTGAAATTGTAGAGGACTGCTAATTTCGATTCTAGAACAGCTTCTGGAAAATGTGATGTAATTCCTTGTATATTGGTCATAATTCTATGAAAAATAGACTTATAAATGAATATTTTACTTGGAGGAAGCATTGCCTAATTCTATTTGTATGAATGTCTAATGTTAGCTTGAAATTTGTGAAAATTGGTTGCATTATTAAGGAACATATTATGGTATTTCGGGCATAAATTTTGGTAGAGGAGTCAAAATTTTATGCTATAAAATTTTTGGTAAACTAGATACCTAGGATCAGAACTTTGTTGAAGGAAAGTTAGGCTGATTCATTTTCCATTTTATTCTATTAATTTTTCAAGTGGTAACAATAATTGTTTTTTATTTCATGAACAGCCAATGGTGTTTCTTGAATATCATGAATTATAGATGTTATATTGTTATGAATTTTAATGTTTTAGAAATTAGACATATAAGGGAATGAATTTGTAGAGGTCACGTGGCCTAAAAATAACATCTTTGAAATCAAAAAGGGCACCTAATTTGGATCTAAAATACTGCCCTGTGCAGAGTTATGTAGGCAGAATTTTAAAATTATCTTCTATATTTGTTTAAATATAATTATGCTAAAAATGTGTTTATATGAAAACACAATAAATTGGATATGGCATATGATATGATTATTGATAAAATTTCATATATATATATATATGCATATTCATATATGTACATAAGTAAAGATTATTGATAATTATATCAAATATGCATATGTAATTAAATTTATATACTTGCTGGTTATATGCAAAATGATTTACAGGCATGTATGCCTATGAAGAGTAAATGTATATTTTAACATGCACTTATACTATGAAATGAGAAATACATTAGTATGACCATGTTCACATGTAGTGCCTTATTGATGACATGCTAAAGTACATATTATGATGATTTATGTTCAATGGTTAATACTTATAATGTTATATGCCTATATGAATTCATGTGTATATATATACTAGTGATTATGAATTTTTTTACATGATCAGGTACATATGATGTATTATAATTTAAAGTTCTTATGATGAGGCATGTTTTATGATGAGCACTTGAACATGTATGATACAATATGTGATTGTCATAATATGATCATGCTAATATGTGATATATGATGATAGCATGATTAAAAAGTATGTGAAGCATTATATGAATTTGCATATATAATTATGCCATGGCAATAATATATCTATCCTATGGATGTACATGTGAAAATTGGTTAGTTAAATGCAAGCATGATATATGAAAAGATAATTATATAGAGTATTGCCTGCAATTAGAGTTCAATTATGGATAGATAGGCACCTATAGGGATATTGTATCTGCCACCATCGACCTATTTAGGTCTAAAGTACAGTTGATCCTGTTGGATCATGAGCAATAATTTGGGTTCTTAATTGACCCCATTTAGGTCTATTTGACCAGTCCACCATACAGTCTATCCCGTTTGGGTCTATAATTTTGATATCCTCGGATATCCATTGTTTTGATACCCTCGGGTATCCACTATTCCCGTTGTCAACCTTTAGAACTTAAACAGGCTAAGTTACAGTATAAATAGATCATAGTCAGTTACAATATAACAAGGCATATGATTTATGGAATATCATGTTTAATTAAGTTTTCTAATGCATTTATTATATTCTTTTTCTTATTTACATATGTACAGATCATTTTATGAAATGTTAGAATTTATGGAGACTTCTTTGAATTTAGGAATACATTGTTGATTAAAATCATTATATTTTTATCATATGCTTATCGTTTATATGTTACTTTAAATGTTTTTAAATTATGTATGATTTAATGAATCTGACAATCACTGTGAGTGGTTGTCTTTCATATTTGTTGTCCCTATTAAGCTGTATAGCTTAGCATGGGTTATTTGATCCGTGTAGGTTCTTTAGTCAAGGCTTTTGCACAGGAACGTTCTCCGCATCAGGACTGGCCAACACCAGTCTATAGAAGTTGATGTAGGGATTTTCATTTATTTTGTATAAGTTTCTTAACATGTTTATTATGCAAAAAAGTTTATATAATATATGTATGTCATATAGAAGATAATGTTGTAATAAGCTCTTAGTGAGAATGCTAGTATATGCATGCATTTAAGAGCTAGAATGCTTATATTCATATGTGCTGGAATGCTGACTGCTATACATGATAGTGAATAGACTAAGACAGTTGAATCTAGCATGACTATGATAATGGGTTGCATAATGAGTCATTGTGCATATGTAATCAAAGTGCATGAAAGATGTGAGAAGCACCTAACTAATATACAAGTTGATTGATGAGATGGATTAGGTGATATGAATGTATGTAGATTTTAATTGGGTTAATAACCTAATATAACATGACTTAAATATATAGTATAATAATTGTTAAAGGCTTTAGATGTAGGGTGTTTCAATTTTGTATCAGAGCATGGTTTAGTCTTTTATAGGCAATATGAGTATAGGATTCTGTAACATGAGACAGTGTCGTGTTTGCCTAATGTAGAAGTTCCTATTTTCTTATAGATTAAAGATGGAGAATTCCTTTAGGGCTGCTATAGAAGAATCAGCTAAAAGCCATTTTCTAGTTAGATCAAATCCTTCTAACTTAATGACTTTATCATCCTTTCAAAATGAAATTTATACTGCTGTTCCAGGAAAAGCCTTTTAAAATTTCTCAGGATATGGCCCAGATTCTGCAAAGAGTGACTATGCCCAAAGCTCTAATATCTGAAATTAGGAAGAATGGGCATAAGAATTTATGAGCAATAATTTAGAAAAATCTAAAGAAGCTAAGTTCTAGTTGGCTAAGCTGAAGAGGATATTTGATTAAATTAACTGTCTTGCTAATTACAAGGTATCTTTTACTGTGTCCTTACTTCAAGGTATGGCTTATGATTGGTGGAAGCTAATATTAAGACAACCTCAGTTACCTGACCCATTTACCTGGGAATTCTTTAAGGGTAAATTCAAGAAGAAATATTTTCTGAGGCATACAAGGAAGAGAAATTGAAGCAGTTTTTAAATTTGACACAAAAAGCTTTATCTATGGCTGAGTATGAAAAAAAATTTAGCCAGTTGTGCAAGTATGTTCTCAAGGAGATGTTGACAGGAGTTTTTAAATGCAGACACTTTGAAGATGGGTTGAATGATCGAGTTAAAGAAAAATTGTTCAAATTTAAATCTCTAAATGTGTTGGATTTTAATCAACTTGTTATAACCGCCATAAAATTTGAGAAGTATGAGAAAGATAAAAGAAAGAGAGAGCAGAAGAGAAGTGGTTTTAGAGGATGATCTTCCACTGGGAAGAGATTTAGAGGAGGTCAATAAGGTCAGCCTGTAGAGTGTATTTTTAGTTCTGCTAACAAAGGAAAGAAACAAGAATCTTCTACCAAGTTTAAATTTGAGAAGGAAGATTTAGGAAGATAGAGTGGCGGTTAAATACCTGAATGTCCACAATGTTCTAGGCATCATTGGGGTAACTGTAGGAAATTGGATGGAGAATGCTTTAGATGTGGCAGTATTGACAATTTTATGGCTAATTGTCCTTTGAAATGGCACCAAGGTTTTAAGCAACAAGATAGTAGGGGAGCTTTCAATGCACCCCTATCTATTAGAGGTAGAGGCGGAGGCAGAGGAAGGGGTGGATCAAATCATCATGGATCCAAGTACCAGAATGTGTTAGAAACAGTGGATAGACCTTTTACTCAGATGGTTTCTAGTCGGGCTTATGCAATGAAGGCTCGGGAGGAACAAAATGCTCCATAAGTTATACTTGGTACTTTTTCTCTTTATAATTGTGACATACATGGACTTATTGATCCTAGCTCTACTCATTATTATGTTTTTATTGGGGATTTGGGTAGAGATATGTCTAAATTACAACAGTTAGATTTTGATGTATGTGTGACTAGTCCATTAGGACATAGTGTAATTGTTAATAAAGTATGTAAAGACTATCCTACAGTAGTTCAGGGGAGAGAGTTTTTAGTAGATTTGATTGTGTTGCCATTTCATGTGTTTGATGTAATTCTGGGAATGGATTGCTTATCCAAACATCATGCAATGGTGAATTGTGAAATGAAAATAGTAAATCTCAGGGATCATGAAGGAAAAATAAGTGGTAGTTGAAGGCAACTTTTCTAAGCTAATGACTAATGTTATATCAATAATGCAAGCTAGACGTTGTCTTAGAAAAGGGTGTGAAGTATTTTTAGCTTTAGTCCTTGACTCAAAAGGAGATACAGTAAAGCTTGAGAATATACCTGTTGTTAATGAATTTCCAAAAGTATTTCCTGAGGAATTGCTTGGGTTTTCTCTAGAAAGAGATGTTGAGTTGTCTATTGATCTATTACCTAGTACAGTCCTAATCTCTAGGGCACTATATAGAATGGATCCATCTCAATTAAAAGAGCTAAAGGTTTAATTATAGAAATTGTTAGATAAAGGATTCATCAGACCTAGTGTGTCACCTTGGGGTGCTCCAGTTTTACTTATTAAGAAGAAGGACGGATCGATGAGAATGTGTATCGATTATAGATAGTTAAACAAAGTGACAATGAAGAACAAATATCCTTTGCCTCATATTGATGGTTTGTTTGATCAATTTAGTGGTGTTGGTGTGTTTCCAAATATATACTTGCGATCAGGTTATTATCAGCTCAGAGTTAAGGATGTGGATGTTCCTAAAACTGCATTTAGAACTCGCTATGGGCATTATGAATTCTTAGTTATGCCATTTGGGTTTAAAATGCACCTGTTACATTCATAGATCTTATGAATAGGGTATTCAGACCTTACTTAGATTGTTTTTTTTGTAGTGTTTATTGACGACATATTGGTTTACTCCAGAAATTAAGCTGAGCATTCTGAACATCTAAGGATTGTATTGTAAACCTTGAAAGAAAATCAATTGTATGCCAAGTTAAGTAAATGACTTTTGGCTTAAGGAAGTTTCTTTCCTAGGTCATGTTGTATCTGTTGAAGGTGTTAGGGTTGATCTAAATAAAATTGAAGCTATTGTTAATTGGAAACTACCCAAGAATGTTCATGTAGTTAGAAGTTTTCTCGGGTTGGTAGGTTACTATTGTCGTTTTGTGATAGGTTTTTCTATCATTGCTCACGACTCACTAAGCTATAAAGGAAGAATATTACTTTTGTGTGGTTTGATCCTTGTCAAGAAAGCTTTGATCAGTTGAAAAAAAATGTTGATTGAAGCTCTAGTGTTAACTCAACCAATGTTAGGGAAAGAGTATGCAATGTACAGTGATGCCTCCAGGATTGGGTTGGGATGTATATTAATGCAAGATGGTAAAGTAGTAGCTTATGCATCTAGACAGTTGAAACCACATGAGTAGAACTACCCGACTCATGACCTAGAATTTGCAGCTATGGTTTTTGCTTTGAAGATTTGGTGGCACTACTTATATGGTGAAAAATGCAAAATTTATACTGATTATAAAAGCCTCAAATACTTGCTTACTCAAAAAGAGCTTAATTTGAGGTAGCGAAGGTGGTTAGAGTTATTCAAAGATTATAATTGCATAGTTGATTACCATCTGCGAAAGGTAAATATGGTTGCTGATGCCTTGACTCGTAAGACAATGGTAAAATTGAAGTTAAAGTGGTGCAGATGGAAATTTGCATCGGATGGTGCATTACTAGCGCAGCTTAAAGCTAGGCAAATAGTGTTAGATGCTCAGAAGGATGATGAAAAGTTGCAATAGATTGTGAAAGCAGTATGTGAAGGAGATTAATAAGGTTTTACAGTGAAAGAGGATGGTGGTGTATACGACAGTAATAGGTTGTGGGTTCCTGATGACAAAGAAGTGAAAAGAATATTATTGCATGAAGTGCATAACACTGCATTTATTATGCATCTAGATGGGAACAAGATGTATCAAGAGTTAAAATAGTTTTACTGGTGGACTAGCATGAAAAGGGATATTGTTGAATATGCTTCTAAATGTTTAACATCTTAGCAAGTGAAAGCAGAACATTAGTTTCCTTTAGGTCTTTTTAATCCCATTTCGGTTCTATAGTTGAAGTGGGAAGACATTGCCATGGATTTTATGACCGGTTTGCCTCTTACTCAAAGAAAATATGATGCAGTTTGGGTAATAATGGATAAGTTAACAAAAGTAGCTCACTTTATACCGGTTCGAATAGATTATTCAATGGACAAGCATGCAGAATTGTATGTGAATGAGATTGTATGGTTACAAGGTATACCTGTATCCATAATTTCTAATAAAGATCTAAGGTTTACATCGAGATTTTGGTAGAGTCTACAACAAGCTTTAGGAATACAGCTCAAGTACAATACAAATTTTCATCCTCAAATGGATGGACAATCTGAAAGGGTTATTCAGGTTCTAGAGGATATAATGAAGAGATGTACTTTGGAGTTTTCTGGAAGTTGGGACAAATATGTGGCTTTAATGGAATTTGCCTATAATAACAATTATCAAAAGAGTATTCAAATGGCACCATATGAGGCTTTGTATGGCAGGAAATGTAGAACTCCTGTATGTTGGACTGAGTTGACTGAATGTAGAATAATTGGCCCTGACCTTGTTAGGGATACAGAGGAAAAAGTTCAAGTTATCAAGCAAAGGCTAAAAGAAGCTAGTGATAGACATAAATCCTATGCTGACTTGAAAAGGAAGGATATCGAGTATCAAATGGGTGACAAGGTATTTTTGAAGGTATCTCCATGGAGAAAGGTGCTTAGATTTGGGAAAAAGGGAAAGCTTAGTCCGAGGTTCATTGATCTATATGAAATCCTTCAAAGAGTCGGACCAGTGGCTTATAGATTGGCTCTTCCTATTGAATTAGCCAAGCCTCATGATGTGTTTCATGTATTTATGCTTAGAAGATATCGCTTGGATGAGTCACATAAGCTGCAAGTTCAAGACATTCAAGTACAACTGAATTTCACATATGATGAGGAACCGAAAGAAATCCTATGTAAGGACCCTAAATAGGACCTAGTAGAATTCAAGGCCAACATATGTTATTAAAGTCAAATTGAGCATTATGGGATAAATTATTAGTAGTTAAGATATTATTTAGGGTATAAATGTTATTAAGTTATAATTAATTATGTGATAAATGTGTGAATTATATGGTATGAATTTAATAAGGGCATAATTAAATTATTATTATTGGTTTAATAATATTCAAGGGTGTAATTGAATTATAAAGTATTAGTTTGGGGGTCAATTTGTAAATACAACATCTTAAGGGTTAAATGTGATTAAAAGAAAGATTTGAGAGGTTGATTTAAGAGAAGTAATAAATGTATGGGTCAATGTTAATCATGCAAGAAGATGAGAGGCAAAGGTGTAACATGCAAGAAATTGAGAGAAGTTAGTGGAACATGCAAATATTTGAGGGACCAAGAAAGAAATTTTCCTGGCTATTATATATATAATGATTCACAATACATAAAGAGAGAGAAGTGAAGGGATGAAATCCTTAAAAAAGAGTTACAAAAATTTATCATTCTCATCTCTTATATTCTATAGTTAATCTATCTCTAAGAAAATATTTGAAGAGAAATTCATGCATGTTGAATTAATCAAGAGAAGTTAGAATGTATCATTAAGGTAAGCTTATTAATTAGTAATTCATCTTTTCTTCTCCTTCTTCTTCTTATTTTGATTTATGGTGGATTGAGTTAAATGCTGGAAGTGATGGGAATTTAATTGAACCCTTAGTCTCACTAGACTGCGTATAGGATGAGTAGGGTATCGTTCCAAAGGGAACGGGGTAAATTTTGTATTGAAATAACAACAAGTAGATGGATAGGTAACAATTTTCTATTGGAATCATGCAATTAATGAAATAGTTAACTACTTAAAATTTATTAAGTTAATTTTGGATAATAAATTACTTAAAAGATGGGATGAACATACGTTATAACCAAGTAAATAGTTTCATCTTTGAATCATATAATAATTGTATGAATGATATGATTGGAGAATTTAGCCAAGATTCTTTAAAGCAATTCTCATTGTCAATAAAGATGTTTTTACCTAGAGTCTATAAGCATTCTCATGACATTATAGAGATAAATAAAAACTATGAAGTTCAATGCCAATTCTTTAATCCTTTAAAGTGAATTACTTATCTCTAAGTGAATTCAATGCTTCAAGTAAATTTATTTGTCTTTCCATCAAAGAATTCCAATTCTCATTGTGAATTAGATGACTAACATGCTAATTATGATGATCAAGCATAATGAGCAAATTGAAGTACTCAAATAAATCTAAATCACACTTCATACGTAAAGAGAATAAACATTCATAAAACAAAGATAATAGATGAAAAACATATTACATTAAATAGTTATAATGTACCAAAAGAACTTAGCCAACACAAATTTACAATATAAATGAAATAAGAGAAAGGAAAATAATCACTCCCCAGGGTTTACTTTCTATTTAGACCTTCTGATATATCTCTTATTCCTTTGACTTTTTTCTTTGGTCATCCTCTAAAAACTAAGTAAAAAGAAATGTCCAAAAGCAACTAAAATATTCTTAAGTAAAACACTGAAAAATGTTGTTTTATTTTTCTCCGATCCCTTATTCAGAGTTTTTCTCCCATATATATAGTGTTTAACTCTACAGATATGTCCCCTCAGAAACTACAAAAGACTGCTCTAAAAAGACTTGATGTTTGGCTGAAAGATCAGATGCAAAAGTCACAACATTTGGGAGCACAAGTGTCTTGTCCGACTCGTGAACACCCTCACGAGTTGTGAATTCCTTCAAATCTTCTGAACTTGTGAGCCTCCTCCCAAGTCGTGATCTACTTCACGACTCGTGAGCCTATTACCGAGTAGTGAATATTTCTTCTTTGCCTCACTCGTGAATCTCCAGTCCATCTCGTGAATTCCTATTTGAGTCGTGATCCACTTCACGACTCATGATCTCCATCCTTAAATCTTCACCATTTCTTCATTCTTCACCAGTTTTAACCTGAAAACACACATAAACACATAAACTAAACATAATCACATAAAATACACATAATATTACATACTTTGTTACATAAATGAAGGAAAACACACACTAAAAAGTAGACATATTACATGACATCAAATTGCCCCACACTTAAACCTTGCTTGTCCCCAAGCAAGAGAAAAGTGAGAAAAATTAATCCCAAGTTAAACTAAGTAAGTTAAATTATAAAGCATTGCTCAATTTTCACTTAAAATAAGATTGAGATGAAGTCAAACCCTTTAAAACTCAAAATAGCAGTAAATCAAGACTTAAAACATGCATTCTAAATTATCAAGTCACCTAAGTTTACTAAATCCAACATCAAGAATATAAAGTCTCAAGACTAACCATTCTCAAGAAAGAAAATTGATCATAAAACTTAAGAGTTTAAGACTATAGTTGCCTTTTTGGACAATATTTAAGCACTCATACCTTTAAAATCATCTCATGGCATTTTTAGACTGCATTTTTCATTCTTTTTCTTTTTTCTTTTTTTCCTTTTTTTTTCAAGCATGGGTATACTTTTAGACTTTATCCCATGAATTTTAAAATAGCAAGAGAATGTAGTATTGGGTGCGTTTTATGCTCCATCCCATACTTAATTAAGCTTTTGAGCATGCATCTTACTTTATTTTATTTATTTTTCATTTTCTTTTGCTAGTCCTCATCCATTATTGAATAGCTAAAGGTAAGTATTATGGCTATAGTTTCGATGAGACAACAAAAATCCTAAAATCTTAAGCTAAATGAGAAAATTCTAATCTTTAAGCATAGTTAGTAAAGAGACTAAACAACCTAAAATGTTGAAAGAAGTAAAAAGAGATAACTTGAAAACATAAAATACATGCCAAAAAATCTTAAAAAACTAATCAAATGAGTATAGAAGGTAAATGACTCTTCATAACAACCTTTATTACATACAATATGAGCAATACTTCTAATAAAATTTATGAAAAAGCTTTGCCTAAATAAAGAAAAAGACAAACAACACATATAAGGTTTATGATGCTCCCCCACACTTAGAACACACATTGTCCTCAATGTGAAGGAACAAAACATAAACAACAAAAACAAAAACAAAAACAAACAACTAAAGAAAATAGAGGAAAGAAAACTCCCCTAAAGATCATGGTGAAGGCGGAGGCGAAGACACCACATAGCCCGATTAGGCAATGAAGGCGTCCACCTTGTGCTTAAGGCGGCGTTGACGGCGAACCAATTGGGATGTTACATGCTCCAAGGAAGTGAGTTGATGTTGGATGGTGGACTGATTTTACAGCAATTGATTGAACATGGAATGGGTAACATTTGAAGAAGATCCAGCAGCAGGTGAAAAAGCAGGTGCATGACTAGGGGTATCCTCCATAGGATCATCACTTTGCCCTTGCTCCGATGGCCTTGAATCTTCCGAAGTACTCTCCAAAGCAGCCACTTGTGAAGTAGAGGTGCTTGGAAGTTCCTTCCAACAAGAACGATATATGGGTGGTATGTATTGAAAGGAATGGTTAATCACTTCTCCTAGTACAAACAAATGTTTGGAAAAATATAAGCATGGAAGTACAGTGTCATAAGTGTGTAAATCAATATCAAGACCCCTAGCAATAGCAGCAATGACATGTCCATGTGTGATAGTGGACTCCGATCGACCAACACAATTCAATAATTGTTTGAAAATCCAAAAGGTCCAACAAATAGACTTGCGATTATGCACACACCACATCAAGAAAAGTTCATGACTTGAAACTCGATTAAATTCAGGCTTGTTAAAGACAGTAGAGGCAAGAATCTTATGCAAAATCCAATATTTCAAATCGGAAATAAACATTGATTTAGCCTCTCTAGCCCTATATGGTGTAGTTAAACCAGTGAGAAAGTTCCAAAAAGCATTAGGCCTGTAACTCTTAGGTGGATCACATAATCCAGATGGTTTAAAGCCAAAAATGCGATGCATCATAAAATATGTAAGTGTATGATCAATGCCATTCAAACGAAAGTCCACAAGCCTAGGATTATCAGCATTTTCTTTCAAATTGGTGTAAAATTCCAAGACTAAATCAGTATAGAACTGTTCATGCATATTAACAAGATGCAATAAGACACATTGAGATAACATCTCATTCACTTCATCAAGCAAACCCACTTGTTCAAGTAAAGAGTTTGGGAAATACTTACATTGAGAAATTGCTCTATCCTTAAGAACAAGGAACCTATTACCTTCATGGATAGAGGAAAAGGGAAAGGGTGAACCAAAATCTGTCTCTAAACTCGCTAGTTGTGCTTCATCTCCCCCTTGCTGACCCCTTGAGGTTGAGACGTTCTTGGTTCTCACCATTGTTGTTAAAGAGAATGAGGCAGAGAAAGAAATGTACAAACGTGAATGTATAGAGAAGAAATGTGAATGTATGTTGCAGTGAAAGAAAACCAAGTAAACAAACGTGAATGTATGGAGAAGTGAAAGAGAAAGGAAGTGTACGAGGAAAGTAAAAAGAAAAGAAATGTGAAAAGTGAAGAAAAGAGTAACTACAGTATTTATAAAAGAATGAAGGAGAAAGTGAAAGGAGATGTCGTTTCACAAACCCTAAGTTTGATTTATAATCGTTCCCCCCATTAAATTTAAGTTAATTAAGGGCAGTTAATCCAAATTAAAACCGAAAAGATAACAAATTAAAAGAAATAAGAGTTAAAGAAAGAAATAAAAATGAATTAAAAATAAGCACATGAAGTAAAAATCACGACCCGTAGATTGGGAACAGTGTATCACGAGTCGGCATAAACATCATGACTCGTGAAGAATGAAGCAGTTGTGGCACAAGAGGAGATGTTCACGAGTCGGCATAAGATTCATGACTCGTGAAAAACAAAATGTAGGCAAGTGAAAAAAATGGTCACGAGTCGGATAGACCTTTACGACTAGTGAGCATTTTCTCTCTATTCTACTCGTGATCATCTTCACAACTCGGTATTATCTTCACGACTGAGTATATTGCTGCCTTTGGAATACTCATGAACATTTTCACGAGTCGAACTGCACTCGTGAACATGTCAATGTCTTATTTTTTTCTCTGCAAAATCGTACCAACCTCGATCCAAAAGTTAAAATTACAAAAGAAAAATAAATCAATTAACATGAAAACTATAAAAAACATAAAACTTAAACAAAACAAACCATAAAACAAATAAATCCAAACTAAAAGAGCTAACTATAAATAAAAAAATATTATTATTGTGCAAAAGAGGAATTCAACAAAGAAACTTTTTTAGTAGGAACCAATACATCACCAATGAAATAAGGTTTTAATCTATGTCCATTAACCTTAAAAACCTCCCCTTTATCATTAGGAATATCAACAGCCCCAAAAGGAAAAACTTGAACGACTTTGAAATGACCCGACCGTCTAGACTTTAATTTACCAGGAAATAGCTTCAATCTAGAATTATACAACAAAACCATGTAACCAACTTGAAATTGTTTCTTTGATATAAGTTTATCGTGCCATGATTTAGTTCTTTCCTTATATAACTTAGCATTTTCATACGCATTCATACGAAGCTCCTCTAATTCTTGCAATTGAAGCAATCTCTTCCTACCAACTTGTTGCATGTCAAAATTCAACACCCTAGTTGCCCAATAAGCTTTATGTTCAATCTCAACAGGCAAATGACAAGACTTACCATAAACCAATTGATAAGGAGTAAGACCTATAGGAGTTTTAAAAGCTGTTCTATACGCCCAAAGAGCATCATCTAGCTTAAGTGCCCAATCTTTTCTTGATCTAGAGACTGTTTTCTCCAATATCCACTTAAGCTCTCTATTGCTAATCTCAACTTATCCACTAGTTTGGGGGTGATAAGGTGTAGCAATTTTATGAGTCACATTATATTTTCTCAATAATTGCTCTATAACTTTAATGCAAAAATGAGACCCACCATCACTAATAATGGCCCTAGGTGTTCCAAATCTAGGAAATATAACCTTCTTAAGCATCTTTTTAACCACCTTGGCATCATTAGCAATGGTTGGAATTGCTTCCACCCATTTAGATACATAATCTACCATGACTAGAATATATCTATTTCCTAAGGAACTAGGAAATGGTCTCATAAGGTCCATACCCCAAACATCAAACAATTCAACTTCCAAAATACCATGTAAAGGCATTTCATTCCTCCTAGACAAATTTCCCATTCTTTGGCATTTATCATATCTAAGTACAAAGTCCTTGACATCCTTAAACAATGTAGGCCACCAAAAACCAGCTTGCTAAACCTTAAAAGCTATCTTAGAAACCCCAAAGTGACCACCTACAGTATAAGAATGACAATGAGCCAATACTTCACCAACTTCTTCATGAGGAATACACCTCCTAATCAATCCATCAGCACATCTCCTATAGAATAAAGGCTCTTCCAAATAGTAAAACTTCACATCATGAAGGAAATTTTTCCTTTGCCTATAATCTAAACCATAGGGAAGCATACCACTTACTAAATAGTTTGCTATATCAGCAAACCAGGGAATTTCCTTGGAAACTACTCGAAAAAGATGTTCCCCATGAAAAGATTCATCAATAGGTACCCCATTTGTTAGTGTAAGCCCTAGCCCCAATACATTGTAATAAAACACTTTAACTTTATTTAATAAATGAGGCATTTGTTTTATCTATTGTATTCCTGTGCATATCAATTGATAGAACTATCCAAGAATGTTGTCTCAGTTTAAGTTATCATGTGTGAGGCACATGGTTGTAAGACCTTGAAACAAATGGGACTTCATTCTAAATATCCCTAGTCAGTCATTGTTATGGGAATAACAAATGAATTAAGACTAGTATGCTCTCTCTGATAAGTTGAGTTCTATCTTATAGATCATAAGGACAAGAGTGTCAATCAAAGATCATAGATACATGTTTAGAACATGGTATTTGGATTCGATCCACTCATGAGAACACTACATGGTACAAGCCATAAGTATTTCTCATATGCAAGTTTTGTATCGGAGTTCTTAGACCTAAAATCTCTATGAAACTCTTTATGAATTACTGTATGCTTTGACATACACCTAACATGTTCGTAACAGAGTGACAAGTACGGGTATGCTTGGGTATGCATTGATTCATGTTAGAGAGCATGAGAGAAGTGAAGGGATTACCCTTCTCTATAAGAGAGAAAATATCATCGGCCACTTGATCAGAGAACTGAGAAGTGTATGGCCATATCGAGATGAAATAATGAGTAATCATTATTTATCTGAGAGTTCAGTGTCACTGGAATATCAATAAAGGAATTAATATATATAAGGATGACTAGCTCCATGCCTTATATTAATTATGATATTTATGGGTAAGGGACTATGCAAAATTGCATTAGGTCACTAAATGCCATTTGCATTTTCATTTAATTTGGAATGCTATAATATCTTGGTAAAGAATATATATAGCCTTCGAATTAATTTATTAATTCATTGGCAATATTAAATGGACCTATAGGATCGCACACAAAGCATTGGGCTTAAAATATTTAAATAGTGTATTGGAAATTACTTTGGGCTTTTATTTAAAGTCAAATTAATGCATAAAATGGGAAAATAGATTTTTGCCTAAAACAGCTAGCTATTTTAGGCAAATCTGTTCAACCACGATTAAGCTGTTTTAGGCAAATCTGTTCAGCCACGATTTTGCCTAAAATAGCTAGTTGTTTTAGGCAAATATGTGAAACAAGTTTTTTTGCCTAAAACAGCTTTAACTTTCATTTTGCCTAAAACAGCTTGCTATTTTAGGCAAATCTGTTAACAGTTGGTCACGAGAAAAATTTGTTGGCATGTGCTAGGTTTAATTTCAATTGATTAATTATCTATGTATAATTAAGTTAATTGAGTATTAAATCCTAATTTGTATTTAATTAAAATATAATACTTGAGAGGGAATTAAAGTAGCCAAAATTCAAACTAAAATACTAGTTGAATTCGGCAACTTATCACCTTAAATAAGTAAGTTTGTTTTGATTAAATGACTAATGCCATTTGAATTTAAATTCTAATAGAATTTAAATTAAGATATATATCTTAATTAGGAAGTGATGGAGGCTAAAATTAATACTTAATTTTCGGCACTCATACCTGACCTAAATTAAGTGATATATATTAATGAACTAAATGAATAAAAGGGTATGTCATTTTGCACCTTTTTTTCTCTCTTGGCCGAAATACTCAAGGGGAAAGAAATCTTTCTTGTTCTCTTGTGTTCATGGGCTGAAACAGTAACCTAAAGGAAGAACAAGATCAAATCTTGTGGCTTCAAATCATTCCCATTACCGAATACACAGTCATAGAGCTAGCACTCTTGATTTTAAGCTATCTTTGCAAGTGTGTGTGTAAAGGTTGTTCCTTGGCATTGGTGGTGAAGATCTAAGGTGGAAATATCCTTCTTGGTTGCTGTTCATCATCAAAATCAAGTTTTAAAGGCATCTAAAGTTGTAAGTTTTAAAACCCTAAAATTGCATGTTTCGATTCATGTCATGGAATTGTATGGCATGTATGATCAAATTTTATTGTTTTCCGCTGCGTGATCTTTATGTGCATACCATGTCATATTCCATCAGTGGTATAAGAGACTAATCAAGCTTATTTTAGTGCTTTAGATGCATAAAATAATTAATAAAAAATCGTTATTTTAAATACATGCAATGCTGAAATTTTCTATTTTGAGTTTTTTGCATTGTTTTGATGTAAAATCGATTTTAAATGATTAGATGGGTATTATAATTAATATGACATGTTAATATACTATCCTAAGATGTTCTAGGAGCTGTTAATGGTCGGATTTAATTGATAATACCTGATAGTACATGTTAATATTAAAACTAGGTGCTATTTGGCATGTTAATTGTTAGTTTAACAACTAGTTTTAAATATTAAATGTAAAAACGATTTTGGCATGTGTTTAAGTGATTTTTAAAGATTAAATATCAGGTATGGACATATTTTAAATTTGGTTTTAATTCTGGTCCATGACAATTTAATTGATTAATTTTAAAATCACTTAATTGTTTGTTACATGTTTAATAAACATTGTTTGTTTTATTGTGATTAAAATGGTAAAAACACATTTAGATTAGATTGGTACAGAATATTAAATAAATATTTATGACCTTATTTAAATTATTAAATGACTCATAAAATTGATTTAAGTATTTGTGCATTTTTGTAGCATCACATAAGCATTAAACAACTAGTTTTGTTGTTTGTTTGTTTTTATATGCATGTCGTGTATCATATATATGTTCTTCATGATTTTGTGTTTTAATTCATGTTGGTACATATTATATGTATTTTTAATGTTTATGGGCTGTATGACATAAAATTAAAAATGGCAACATTGGAAATTATACTAGAGTTGATTTATAGCACAAATCTAACAAGTTTGTGTTTTGGGATTTTAAGAGAACTTATTCAATAAGAGGATTTAGTCCATTGGGCTTCGGCCCAGGCCCATCATGGGGTCATCTCTTAAAGGTTCAAGTACACAACTTCCATTAATGGGCTTGGCTAAATTAATTAAAATTGGACTTTGTTTGATCCATGAATGTTATGTATATTTATTTGCTTGTTTGGTGTGATGAATGGATATGCATGGTGCATTCATGAGCCTTGGGTTTTTGTAATTAAATATGGCCTGCTAGCCATTATTTATTATTATAAAAGTTTTATTTATTTCTTAGAATAGAATTTACTTGAAGACTTTGTAAATCAAGACGAAGCCCACCGGAGTGGAGAAGCACAACTCGAAGATTCTTATGTAATAGTATAGAATCTTAGTTGTAGATTTTTGGGCCCATGTTTGTCACGCTTTACTTTATACAAATTATATATATACACTCATGCTATGTATGGATGACAAAGCGTATGCCATGTAAGCCGTAATAAAATGAATCCCAAAAATAGTAAGTCACAAAGTTGCCTTCCTAATTTGAAACATGTCAAGGCATCGATCATCGGTCACGTAGACTAGGAGTCCTAGATGTGCCCGATTATCTTTGTGAGGCATGGGTTGTGAATGTAGGTTGGACTTAACATGGAAAGGGATGCCCGGACCTAGGCAACTAATAAATGGGTTTATGTTATAACATCTTAAGATGTTAGCCCATTTGATCCAAGAGTCATGTACGAGACATGATAGGAGTTTTTCCTACCTAGGTAACTTAACATGTTAGGTGTACAAGCTCAGCTTGACTAATAAGTTGTTGTGAAAAGTAAATCTTGGCCCACATTAAATCACTAATGCGAATTATTTAAAGGGATATTTATTTGGTTTGTGGGATTATGAATAAGACCTAATTTAATCTTGCTAAATTTTATTATAGATTGAAAATGGCTTCTTCAAACAACAATTTCTCATTGCGATCGGTTCTTGAAAAGGACAAATTGAATGGCACCAATTTCATAGACTGGTCTTGAAACTTAAGAATAGTTCTTAAGCAAGAGAAAAAGTCATATGTTTTGGATGCACCTTTGCCTGTAGAACCTGCTAGGAATGCTTCTGCGGTTTAAAAGGAAACTTTTGAGACCAAGAAGAGCGACTCCAATGATGTGACCTGTCTGATGCTAGCCACTATTGTGCCAGACTTGTAAAAGCAATTTATGGACCAAGAGGCTTATGCGATCATGGTGCACCTCAAGGAGATGTTCCAAGAGAAAGCTCGTCACGAGAGGTTCGTGACAATAAAGGCCTTGATTTCATGTAAGATGGCTACGGGTACTCCTGTTAGTACCCATGTACTCAAGATGATAGGGTATCTTGATACTCTTGAGAAGCTTGAGGTACAAGTGCCAAAGGAATTGGCCACTGACTTGATCTTAGGATCATTCACTGATGATTATGATCCATTTGTAATGAATTATAACGTGCATGCAATGAACAAGTCAGTCACTGAGCTTTATGGGATGCTTAAGAATGCTGAAGAGAACATTCCAAAGAACAATCCCGTATTGATGGTTCAAGGGGGCATTAAAAAGGGACCCGCTAAGGGAAAGGGAAAGGGAAAGGGAAAGGCAAAACCCAAGAATGACCTGGCTCAGTTCAAGTTAAGTGGGAGTGCACCTCAGGCCCAATCCAAGCCCAAGGTGCAGAAGCTCAAAGAAGCTCAAACTTTTGAGAAATTCAAAGAGTTTAAGAACGAAGTAGAAAACCAACTTGGCAAAAGTATAAAAGCCATTCGATCAGATCGAGGTGGCGAATACTTAAGCTAAGAGTTTGACAATCATCTAAAAGAGTGTGGTATTATTTCATAGCACACTCCTACTGGAACACTGCAATGGAATGGTGTGTCCGAAAGGACAAATCGAACTCTGTTGGACATGGTTCGATCTATGATGAGTCAAGCTAATCTTCCTATCTCTTTTTGGGGTTATGCATTAGAAACTGTTGCGTTTCTACTAAACCGTACTCCAACCAAAGCAATTGAGAAGACACCATATGAGGTATGGACTGGGAAAGAACCCAATATGTCTTTTCTCAGGATTTGGGGCTGTGAAGCACATGTTAAGAAATTAACATCTGACAAACTAGAGTCCAAATCCATTGTCTGCTTGTTTGTGGGTTATCCCAAAGAAACAAAGGGATACTACTTTTACTCACAAGTCAAGAACAAAGTATTTATTTCTCCCAAGGCTGTTTTCTTGGAAAAGGAGTTCCTTCTCAAGAAAGACAGTGAGAGTAAAGTAGAACTTGGAGAAATTTAAGTGCCACAAGCTCCTATAGGGGATGAGTTGGAAGTGGGATCAAGTTCACAACCAGTTGTGGAACAAGAACCCATTACACAAGTACCTAGAAGGTCTGGTAGGGTACGTCAGCAGATTGAGAGATATGGATTTCTTATCACTGACAGTGACACTATTGAGTTAGTAGATCGTGAGGATCCTACTACCTACCGAGAAGCTATTGAAAGCCCAGACTCAGAAAATTAGATTGAAGCCATGAAATCTGAGATGCAATCAATGTACGATAACCAGGTTTGGACCTTGGTTGATCCACCGAAAGGTACGAAGGTAATTGAATGCAAGTGGCTATTCAAACTCAAAGCTGATAAAACATACAAAGGTAGACTTGTAGCAAAAGGTTTTCGACAAACTCATGGTGTAGACTATGACAAGACCTTTTCGCCTGTACTCATGCTCAAGTCCATTAGGATCTTGCTTGCCATAGCTGCATATCATGATTATGAGATATGGCAAATGGATGTCAAAACTGCTTTCCTCAATGGAAATTGACTTGAGGTTGTGTATATGACACAGCCTGAGGGTTTTGTCAATCCCAAGCATCCTAAGAAGGTTTGCAAGCTTCAAAAATCCATTTATGGATTAGAGCAAGCATCTCGAAGTTGGAATCTTCGTTTTGATGAGGCAGTCAAAGAATTTAACTTCATCAAGAACGAAGATGAGCCTTGTGTGTACAAGAAGGTTAGTGGGAGCATAGTAGTATTTCTGGTCCTATATGTGGATGACATCCTTCTCATTGGGAATGACATTCCAACATTGCAAAAGGTTAAGCAATGGTTAGGAAAATGTTTCTCAATGAAAGACTTAGGTGAAGCCGAGACAATACTTGGTATTCGAATCTATAGAGATAGATCGAATCGGCTTTTAGGACTAAGCCAAGAAAAGTACATAGACAAAGTACTAAAGCATTTTAGTATGGGAGACTCAAAGAAAGGGTACATACCTTTGGCTTTGGGAGTTCCTTTGACTAAAGAACAGTGCCCTAAAACCAAAGAGGAAAGGGACAACATGAGTAGAATCCCATATGCATCTACTATTGGATCTATCATGTACGCTATGTTATGTATTAGGTTGGATGTTGCTCATGCACTGAGTATAACCAGTAGGTTTCAGCAAGACCCTGGTGAGAAACACTGGTCTGCAGTAAAAGGGATTATAAAGTACCTGCGAAGGACTAAGGATCACTTCTTGGTGTATGGTGGTCAAAAAGAGCTCGTCATACCAGGTTATGCCGATGCTGCTTTTCAAACAAGCACTCAGGATTTTAGATCACAATCTGGGTTTGTTTTTGTTTTGAACGGTGGTGCTGTCAGCTGGAGAAGCTCGAAGCAAGAGAACGTTGCCGACTCAACTACAGAATCTGAGTATATTGCAGCAAGTGAGGCTGCAAAAGAGGCTGTTTGGATTAAAAATTTCATTTCTGGATTAGGAGTGGTCCCAAGCATCCTAGATCCATCAGAAATTTTATGTGAAAACAACGGGGCCATCACACAGGCCAAGGAGCCCCGATCACACCAGAAATCCAAACACATACTCAGGAGGTACCACCTGATAAGAGAAATCATTGATCATGGGGACGTCAAGGTTAGCAAGATAGCAAGTGAAGACAATGTAGCAGATCCTTTGATGAAATAGTTGCGTCCAAATCTGTACGAAGCTCATTTGAGAGCATTCGGTCTTAGGGCTATGCCTAATTGGGACTAGTGCTAGTGGGAGATTGTTAGTGTAAGCCCTAGCCCCAATACATTGTAATAAAACACTTTTACTTTACTTAATAAATGGGGCATTTATTTTATCTATTGTATTCCTGTACATATGTGAGGCACATGGTTGTAAGACCTTGAAACAAATGAAACTTCATTCTAAATATCCCCTGTCAGTCATTGTTATGGGAATAACAAATGAATTATGACTAGTATGCTCTCTCTGATAAGTTGAGTTCTGTCTTACGGATCATAAGGACAAGAGTGTCAATCGGAGATCATAGATACATGTTTAGAACATGGTATCTGGCTTCGATCCACTCATGAGAACACTACATGGTACAAGTCATAAGTGTTTCTCATATGCAAGTTTTGTATCGGAGTTCTTAGACCTAAAATCTCTACGAAACACTTTATGAATTACTGTATGCTTTGACATACACCTAACGTGCTCATAACAGAGTGACTAGTACGGGTATGCTTGGGTATGCATTGATTCATGTTAGAGAGCATGAGAGAAGTGAAGGGATTACCCCTCTCTATAAAAGAGAAAAAATCATCGACCACTTGATCAGTGAACTGAGAAGTGTATGGCCATACCGAGATGAAATAATGAGTAATCATTATTTATCTGAGAGTTCAGTGTCACTGGAATATCAAGAAAGGAATTAATATATATAAGGATGACTAGTTCCATGCCTTATATTAATTCTGATATTTATGGGTAAGGGACTATGCAAAATTGCATTAGGTCACTAAATGCCGTTTGCATTTTCATTTAATTTGGAATGCTATAATATCTTGTTAGAGAATATATATAGCCTTTGAATTAATTTATTAATTTTATTGCCAATATTAAATGGACCTATAGGATCGCACACAAAGCATTAGGCTTAAAATATTTAAATAGTGTATTGGAAATTAATTTGGATTTTAATTTAAAGTCAAATTAATGCATAAAATGGGAATACAGATTTTTTCCTAAAACAGCAAATCTATTAACAATTGGTCACGAGAAAATTTGTTGGCATGTGCTAGGTTTAATTTCAATTGATTAATTATCTATGTATAATTAAGTTAATTGAGTATTAAATCCTAATTTGTATTTAATCAAAATATAATACTTGAGAGGGAATTAAAGTAGCCAAAATTCAAACTAAAATACTAGTTGAATTCGACAACTTATCACCTTAAATAAGTAAGTTTGTTTTGATTAAATGACTAATGACATTTGAATTTAAATTCTAATAGAATTTAAATTAAGATATATCTCTTAATTAGGAAGTGATGGAGGCTAAAATTAATACTTAATTTTTGGCACTCACACTTGACCTAAATTAAGTGATATATATTAATGAATTAAATGAATAAAAGGGTATGTCGTTTTGCCATTTTTTTCTCTCTTGGGCGAAATACTCAAGGGAAAAGAACTCTTTCTTGTTCTCTTGTGTTCTTGGGCTGAAACAGTAACCTAAAGGAAGAACAAGATCAGATCTTGTGGCTTCAAATCATTCCCATTACCAAATACACAGTCATAGAGCTAGCACTCTTGATTTTAAGCTATCTTTGCAAGTGTGTGTGTGAGAATAGAGAGGAGTAGCATAAAGGCTATTCCTTGGCATTGGTGGTGAAGATATAAGGTGGAAATATCCTTCTTGGTTGCTGGTCATCATCAAAATCAAGTTTTAAAGGCATCTAAAGTTGTATGTTTTAAAACCCTAAAATTGCATGTTTCGATTCTTGTCATGGAATTGTATGGCATGTATGATATAATTTTGTTGTTTTCCGCTGCGTGATCTTTATGTGCATACCATGTCATATTCCATCAGTGGTATCAGAGACTAATCATGCTTATTTTAGTGCTTTAGATGCATAAAATAATTAATCAAAAATCGTTATTTTAAATACATGCAATGCTGAAATTTTCTGTTTTGAGTTTTTTGCATTGTTTTGATGTAAAAATGATTTTAAATGATTAGATGGGTATTATAATTAATATGACATGTTAATATACTGTCCTAAGATGTTCTAGGAGCTGTTAATGGTCGGATTTAATTGATAATACCTGATGGTACATGTTAAAATTAAAACTAGGTGCTATTTGGCATGTTAATTGTTAGTTTAACAACTAGTTTTAAATATTAAATGTAAAAACGATTTTGGCATATTTGTAAGTGATTTTTAAAGATTAAATATCAGGTCTGGACATATTTTAAATTTGGTTTTAATTCTGGTCCATGACAATTTAATTGATTAATTTTAAAATCACTTAAAACTATGACTAGTTTGTATTTGTTACATGTTTAATCAACATTGTTTGTTTTATTTTGATAAAAATGGTAAAAACACATTTAGATCAGATTGGTACAGAATATTAAATCAATATTTATGACCTTAATTAAATTATTAAATGACTCATAAAATTGATTTAAGTATTTGTGCATTTTTGTGGCATCACATAAGGATTAAACAACTAGTTTTGTTGTTTGTTTGTTTTTATATGCATGCCGTGTATCATATATATGTTCTTCATGATTTTTTGTTTTAATTCATGTTGGTACATATTATATGTATTTTTAATGTTTATGGGGTTTATGACATAAAATTAAAAATGGCAAAATTGGAAATTATACTAGAGTTGATTTATAAAACAAATCTAACTAGTTTGTGTTTTGGGCTTTTAAGAGAACTTATTCAATAAAAGGATTTAGTCCAGTGGGCTTCGGCCTAGGCCCATCACGGGGTCATCTCTTAAAGATTCAAGTACACAATTTCCATTATTGGGCTTGGCTAAATTAATTAAAATTGGACTTTGTTTGATCCATGAATGTTATGTATATTTATTTGCTTGTTTGGTGTGATGAATGGATATGCATGGTGCATTCATGGACCCTGGGTTTTTGTAATTAAATATGGCCTGCTAGCCATTATGTATTATTGTAAAAGTTTCATTTATTTCTTAGAATAGAATTTACTTGAAGACTTTGTAAATCAAGACGAAGCCCACCAGAGTGGAGAAGCCCAACTCGAAGATTCGTATGTAATAGTATAGAATCTTAGTTGTAGGTTTTTGGGCCCATGTTTGTCACGCTTTACTTTATGCAAATTATATATATATATGCATTCTATGTATGGATGACAAAGCGTATGCCATGTAAGCCGTAATAAAATGAATCCCTAAAATGGTAAGTCACAAAGTTGCCTTCCTAATTCAAAACATGTCAAGGCATCGATCATCGATCACGTAGACTAGGAGTCCTAGATGCGACCGATTATCTTTGTGAGGCATGTGTTGTGAATGTAGGTTGGACTTAACATGGAATGGGATGCCCGGACCTAGGTAACTAATAAATGGGTTTGTGCTATAACATCTTAAGATGTTAGCCCATTTGATCCAAGAGTCATGTACGAGACATGATAGGAGTTTTTCCTACCTAAGTAACTTAACTTGTTAGGTGTACAAGCTCAGCTTGACTAATAAGTTGTTGTGAAAAGTAGATCTTGGCCCACATTAAATCACTAATGCGAATTATTTAAAGGGATATTAATTTGGTTTGTGGGATTATAAATAAGACCTCATTTAATCTTGCTAAATTTTATTGTAGATTGAAAATGGCTTCTTCAAACAACAATTTATCATTGCGATTTGTCCTTGAAAAGGACAAATTTAATGGCACCAATTTCATAGACTTGTCTCGAAACTTAAGAATAGTTCTTAAGCAAGAGAAAAAGTCATATGTTTTGGATGTACCCTTGCCTAAAGAACCTGCTAGGAACGCTTCTGCGGTTCAAAAGGAAACTTTTGAGACCAAGAAGAGCGACTCCAATGATGTGACCTGTCTGATGCTAGCCACTATGGTGCCTGACTTGCAAAAGCAATTTATGGACCAAGAGGCTTATGCGATCATGGTGCACCTCAAGGAGATGTTCCAAGAGCAAGCTCGTCACGAGAGGTTCGTGACAATAAAGGCCTTGATTTTTTGTAAGATGGCTGCGGGTACTCCTATTAGTACCCATGTACTCAAGATGAAAGGGTATCTTGATACTCTTGAGAAGCTTGAGGTACAAGTGCCAAAGGAATTGGCCACTGACTTGATCTTAGGATCATTGACTGATGATTGTGATCCATTTTTAATGAATTATAACGTGCATGCAATTTACAAGTCAGTCACTGAGCTTCATGGGATGCTTAAGAATGCTGAAGAGAACATTTGAAAGACCAATCCCATATTGATGGTTCAAGGGGGCATTAAAAAGGGACCCGCTAAGGGAAAGGGAAAGGGAAAGGCAAAACCCAAGAATGAGCTGGCTCGATTCAAGTCAAGTGGGAGTGCACCTCAGGCCCAATCCAAGCCAAAGGTGCAGAAGCTCAAAGAGAGTGAGAGCACTTGCTTCCATTGCAACAAGATAGGGCATTGGAGGAAGAATTGCGCTCTCTTCAAGGAAGAACAAAAGAAGAATGGAGCTAAGGCGTCCAGTTCTGGTATTTTTGTTGTTGAGATTAACCTCTCTATTTCTACCAGTTGGGTATTGGATACCAGTTGTGGTTATCACATTTGTTCTAATGTGCAGGGGCTAAGAAATAGATGGTTAATTGGGAAGAATGAAGTGGACCTCCTGGTGGGGAATGGAGCACCAGTTGCTGCCATGGAGATAGGCGACTATCACCTCAATTTACCTTCCGGACTTTGTATTGTTTTGAATAATTGTTATTATGTACCTACTATGAGCAAAAACATTATTTCAGTTTCATGTTTGGATAATGATGAATTTGATTTTGTTATTCAAAATGGCAATGCTCATATTCGTCGCCAAGGCATTTCTTATGGCAATGCCATAGTGAAAAATGGCCTTTATATCCTTGATTTGCAAAACAAAGAGTCTGTATACAACATTAATATGAAGAGGGTTAAATCAAACAAACTAAACCCTACTTACTTTTGGCATTGTCATTTAGGACATGCAAATGAAAAATGCATTTCAAGACTCCATAAAACTGGAGTGCTTGGGTCATTCGACTTAGAGTTTTATGATACATGCGAGCCATGTTTGCATGGGAAAATGACAAAAAGTCCTTTTAACAAGAAAGGTGAAAGGACTAATAACTTATTGGAACTAATACATACCGATGTATGTGGTCCATTAAACACACAAGCTAGAGGTGGTTTTAGCTACTTCGTGACGTTCATAGATGGCTTCAGTAGATATGGCTATGTCTATCTAATAAAGTACAAATCTGAAACTTTTGAGAAATTCAAAGAGTTTAAGAATGAAGTAGAAAACCAACTTGGCAAAACTATAAAAGCCATTCGATTAGATCGAGGTGGCGAATACTTAAGCCAAGAGTTTGACAATCATCTAAAAGAGTGTGGTATTATTTCATAACTCACTCCTCCTAGAACACCGCAATAGAATGGTGTGTCCGAAAGGAGAAATCAAACTCTGTTGGACATGGTTCGATCTATGATGAGTCAAGCTAATCTTCCTATCTCTTTTTGGGGTTATGCATTAGAAACTGCTGCGTTTCTACTAAACCGTACTCCAACCAAAGCAGTTGAGAAGACACCATACGAGGTATGGACTGGGAAAGAACCCAATATGTCTTTTCTCAGGATTTGGGGCTATGAAGCACATGTTAGGAAATTAACATCTAACAAACTAGAGTCCAAATCCACTGTTTGCTTGTTTGTGGGTTATCCCAAAGAAACAAAGGGATACTACTTTTACTCACAAGCCGAGAACAAAGTATTTGTTGATCACAAGGCTATTTTCTTGGAGAAGGAGTTACTTCTCAAGAAAGACAGTGGGAGTAAAGTAGAACTTGGAGAAATTCAAGAGCCACAAGCTCCTATAGAGGATGAGTTGGAAATGGGATGAAGTTCACAACCAGTTGTGGAACAAGAACCCATTACACAAGTACCTAAAAGGCCTGGTAGGGTACGTCAGGAGATTTAGAGATATGGATTTCTAATCACTGATAGTGACACTATTGAGTTAGTAGATCGTGAGGATCCTACTACCTACCGAGAAGCTATTTAAAGCCCAGACTCAAAAAATTAGCTTGAAGCCATGAAATCCGAGATGCAATCAATGTGCTATAACCAGGTTTGGACCTTGGTTGATCCACCGAAAAGTGCTAAGGTAATTGAATGCAAGTGGCTATTCAAACTCAAAGCTGATAAAACATACCAAGGTAGACTAGTAGCAAAAGGTTTTCGACAAACTCATGGTGTAGACTATGACGAGACCTTTTCGCCAGTAGTCATGGTCAAGTCCATTAGGATCTTGCTTGCCATAGCTGCATATCATGATTATGAGATATGGCAAATGGATGTCAAAACTGCTTTCTTCAACGGATATTGACTTGAGGATGTGTATATGACACAGCCTGAAGGTTTTGTCAATCCCAAGCATCCTAAGAAGGTTTACAAGCTTCAAAAATCCATTTATGGAATAGAGCAAGCATCCCGAAGTTGGAATCTTCATTTTGATGAGGCAGTCAAAGAATTTAACTTCATCAAGAACGAAGATGAGCCTTGTGTGTACAAGAAGGTTAGTGGGAGCATAGTAGTATTTCTGGTCCTATATGTGGACGACATCCTTCTCATTGGGAATGACATTCCAACATTGCAAAAGGTTAAGCAATGGTTAGGAAAATGTTTCTCAATGAAAGACTTAGGTGAAGCCGAAACAATACTTGGTATTTGAATCTATAGAGATAGATTGAATCGGCTTTTAGGACTAAGTCAAGAAAAGTACATAGACAAAGTACTAAAGCATTTTAGTATGGGAGACTCAAAGAAGGGGTACATACCTTTGGCTTTGGGAGTTCCTTTGACTAAAGAACAGTGCCCTAAAACCAAAGAGGAAAGGGACAACATGAGTAGAATCCCATATGCATCTGCTATTTGATCTATCATGTACGCTATGTTATGTACTAGGTTGGATGTTGCTCATGCACTGAGTATAACCAGTAGGTTTCAGCAAGACCCTGGTGAGAAACACTGGTATGCTATAAAAGGGATTATGAAGTACCTGCGAAGGACTATGGATCACTTCTTGGTGTATGGTGGTCAAGAAGAGCTCGTCATACAAGGTTATGCCGATGCTGCTTTTCAGACCAGCACTCAAGATTTTAGATCGCAATCTGGGTTTGTTTTTATTTTGAATGGTGGTACTGTCAGCTGGAGAAGCTCGAAGCAAGAGACCGTTACCGACTCAACTATAGAATATGAGTATACTACAGCGAGTGAGGCTGTAAAAGAGGCTATTTGGATTAAAAATTTCATTTCTGGATTAGGAGTGGTCCCAAGCATCCTAGATCCATTAGATATTTTCTGTGACAACAACGGAGCCATCACACAGGCCAAGGAGCCCCGATCACACCAGAAATCCAAACACATATTCAGGAGGTACCACCTAATCAGAGAAATCATTGATCATGGGGACGTCAAGGTTAGCAAGATAGCAAGTGAAGACAATGTAGCAGATCCTTTGACGAAACAATTACATCCAAATCTGCACAAAGCTCATTTGAGAGCATTCGGTCTTAGGGCTATGCCTAATTGGGACTAGTGCTAGTGGGAGATTGTTAGTGTAAGCCCTAGCCCCAATACATTGTAATAAAACACTTTAACTTTATTTAATAAATGAGGCATTTGTTTTATCTATTGTATTCCTGTGCATATCAATTGATAAAACTATCCAAGAATGTTATCTCAGTTTAAGTTATCATGTGTGAGGCACATGGTTGTAAGACCTTGAAACAAATGGGACTTCATTCTAAATATCCCTAGTCAATCATTGTTATGGGAATAACAAATGAATTAAGACTAGTATGCTCTCTCTGATAAGTTGAGTTCTGTCTTACAGATCATAAGGACAAGAGTGTCAATCAGATATCATAGATACATGTTTAGAACATGGTATCTGGATTCGATCCACTCATGAGAACACTACATGGTACAAGTCATAAGTGTTTCTCATATCCAAGTTTTGTATCAGAGTTCTTAGACCTAAAATCTCTATGAAACTCTTAATGAATTACTGTATGCTTTGACATACACCTAACGTGCTCGTAACAGAGTGACAAGTACGAGTATGCTTGGGTATGCATTGATTCATGTTAGTGAGCATGAGAGAAGTGAAGGTATTACCCCTCTCTATAAGAGAGAAAATATCATCGGCCACTTGATCAATGAACTGAGAAGTGTATGTCCATACCGAAATGAAATAATGAGTAATCATTATTTATCTGAGAATTCAGTGTCACTGGAATATCAAGAAAGGAATTAATATATATAAGGATGACTAGTTCCATACCTTATATTAATTCTGATATTTATGGGTAAGGGACTATACAAAATTGCATTAGGTCACTAAATGCAATATGCATTTTCATTTAATTTGGAATGCTATAATATCTTGCTAGAGAATATATATAGCCTTTGAATTAATTCAGTAATTCATTGCCAACATTAAATGGACCTATAGGATCGCACACAAAGTATTGGACTTAAAATATTTAAATAACGTATTGGGCATTAATTTGGGCTTTTAATTAAAGTCAAATTAATATATGTAATGGGCATTATAAATGCTATTGGACCTTGGCCCATGAGAGAGAGAAATTCAACCCACATGGTTTAATTTCAATTAATTAATTATCTTTTATTTATTTAATTAATTGAGTATTAAAGCCTAAAAGAGTTCTAATCAAATTAAATCACTTAAATAGATGTAGAAGTGGCCGAAATTCCTAGAGAAATGCCAAGGAATTTTGGCACATGCATGAGTTTAATTAAGTGATATTGTTTGATTAAATGTCTTACTTTTATCTTGGATTAAATCAAAAGAATTTGAATCAATATATATTTCTTATTTTAAAGAAGTGATAAAGGCTAAAATTAATTATCTTTAGGTAGTGGATTTTACATTTATCACTTAAAAAATTAAATGATAAATATTGAATGAGAAAAAGATAAAACCCTAGAGTTTTTTTTTGGTTGTGGTGTGAATTACATCTCTCTCTCTCATATTTCTCTCTTGGCCGAAACACACAAGGGGAAGAATTCTTTCTTGCTTTCTTGTGTTCTTAGGCATTAATAGCACCTAAAAGAAGTACAAGATCAAGTCTTGTACCTTCAATCTATTGCCATTACATAAAACCTTAAAAGAGAGCTAGCAATCTCGATTTTAAGCCATCTATGCAAGTGTGTGTGAGAGAATAGAGAGGAGTGGCATAAAGGATGTTCCTTGGCATTGGTGGTGAAGGTCTAAGGCTAAGATATCCTCCTTGGTTGTTGGTCATCATCAAAATCAAGTTTTGAAGGCATATAAAGTTGTAAGTTTTAAAACCTTAACATTGCATGTTTTGATTCTTGTCATGGAATTCTATGGCATGTATGATCAAATTTTATTGTTTTCCGCTGCATGATCTTTATGTGCATACCATGTCATATTCCATCAGAAAATGCAAAAATGTTCTTCTTTCTATCTCATTTATGATTCAAAGTTGATTTCTTTAAATAATTTTGAAGAGGAAATTGTGCATGTTGGTTAATCAAGAGTTTGATGCATCAAATTACGGTAATTAAACTATTAAATGAACCCTTCATCATCATCATATTCTTCTTCTTTTCATTTTGGCTGAGGAAAATGCTGATTAAGTGTTGGAAATTTTAAATGATGATGATGATATTTGTGAAGGAGAAGAGGAAGGAAGAAAGAGCAAAGGAAAGGATATTGCTAGAGGTTGAAGACATAGGGATTTTTAGCCAAGGTATGGGAACTTAGGGCTGTTCATATTGCATGTGAAATTTTGCTGGAACATGTTGTGGTTGACAGAAATTTAGGTTTATGTTTTTTGGGTTTTATCGAAATGAGTTTGAAGAACAGAATCAGATGTGAGAGTCATTGACAAGTCATGAATATCTTCACGAGTCGTGATTTATTGTCCGACTCGTGAAGCTCTTCACGAGTCATGCATCTTTTTCTTCTAGGTCACTCGCGAAGGTTGGTCTCACTCGTGAATACCTTCACGAGTCATGAATTTTAGTCCGACTCGTGAGCCTCTTCAAGAGTCGTGATATGTAACTTTCTTCTCCACTCGTGAACCCCTTCACGAGATGTAAATTTTGGTCTTTTTGCTTCACTCGTGAATCTCTTCACGAGTCAAACGCTTCTTCATGACTGATTGACCTTTCTAGATTGTTTTACTCATAAGTTGAGCTATAGAACAGAAAATTGAGTGATTGTTTATGCATTGAAAAATAGACTTCCATACATATATTTCATATGAGGAAACCTAAACTTAAAACTGGCTCTAAGTATATGGAATTTAGGGTTGAATCCGAACTAGTCCCCTGGACAACTTATAGAAACAAAATTTGTAAAAATGGGCATAAATTTTTGTAGAGATGTTGAAATGTTACAAAATAAAATTATAGTAAAACTAGAGACATGAAAGTCTAACTTTGATGAAGAATTGTTGGCCTAAATCCTTCTAAATTTTACGTTATAAATTTTTCTATGTGATAGTCCACACTATTTTGGTTCTGAAAACAGCCTATAGTATTTTTCAAATAACTCGAGCTATAGGTCAGATATTAAGATTAATTTTAATGCTCTGGAAACTAGACACATAGGGAGATAAGATTTTAGAAGATCATTATGCCTAAAAATGGCATCTTTCATTTCAAATGTGGCTCACAAGTCGAGTCCAGAATGCTGCCCCTATATAGAGTTTTCCTATACTTGATATTATGATTTTTAATTAATTGAGACAAATAGTTGTTTATGTGATATAGTAAAATAAATTGGATAGGGCATGTAATGGTGACTATCAATGAAGGATTTATATGCATACATACACATTCTTATGTGTACAATAAATAAAGATTAGTGATCGAAAATATCTAACCTATACATGAAATTAGACTTGTACATGATTGTCATATGCCAAATTGATGTATACACTATGTAATCCTATGACATGAAAGTGCATATTTTGACATGCACCTATGCTATGAAATAGGGAATATAATAGCATGACCATGTCATGTGTATATGCCCATATGGAAATATGTCAATATATTTTGTATAGCACATGATTTGAATAATGATAAAGGTATATATTTATTGATAAACATGCTTATAAGAATACAAGCCTATTATATGCGAATGTACCTACAGGTATGTATATTTATGATTATGTATATGAGTGTACGAGCATGTAATTGCCCTATGAGATAAAAGATGTGTTTTAGCCATGACTATGAACATGCTGAGATGCTTAATGAGAACATGATCAAGTATATGATATGATTATTATATGTCATGCCTAAATGTCATGATGCAAATTTATAGTCACACGACCGGATTGGATGAGCTAGTTTTATAACTTGACATATGAAATGTGCATATATCTGTTTATCCACCAAAGAACTCATAGTTTTACAAGACTTTGTATATGTACAAATACTATCACTGTGAATATAGTCTTAATATGTGAATTGAACATGAATATAGTTCTGCCTGCAATAGAGTTTCAGATGTGGATAGATAGGTGCCTATAGGGAAAATTGCAGCTGCCATAGTCTGGCCCAATTGGGGTCTAAAGTATGCTGATCCCCGTTTCGAATCATGAACAGCCCCTATTTGCGGCTTGATACGGCGACCCCGTTTGGGTCTGCTTGACCGGCGTTTACTGTATAATTTGGGCCCCATTTGGGTCTATAGATCCGATATATTCGGATATTCTCCCATTTTGATACCGATGTGTATCGATAGTTCCCGTTATCCATTGAGAAAGCTAAGGCAGGCTAAACTTTATTTATAGTAATCGATCATAATTAAACAGTTAAAGTTTATCTTACTAAAGATTGATATTGTGGATTATATTGTTGGTCTTGTCCATAGAAATTATGTTTCATTTTAATATGTTCACATGGGAAATTGCTATCTATATGAATAATGAATATGAGAATATTTGTTACTCTCTTGGGGTATAATATTTACGTACATGAGGATTATGCTTTATGTTTTAAGGTATTTTGTTACTATTGGCAAGTTATCTTGTACGTGATATACTATCTATATATATATATACTATGTGTGTGTGGTGTGTGTGTGTGTCACATATTTTATGTGTATTTTGATGACCGTTGTGAGTGGCTCATCCATCTATAGATATTCCCCGACTAAACTTTATAGCTTAGCGCATGGGTTATTTATCCGTGTAGGTGCAGTTAACAAGACTTTTGTTGAGGGACGATCTCTGCATCAGGAAGGGGCCAACCATCGACTGTTAATCTTCATGTAGGATGTTTTTGTATTACTATTATCATCATGTTTGTATTATTGCCAGTTATCTTATAAAATGTATATAACCTATGTGGAGTGCTATAACTCACTAGTAGTAAAGCTATGAAAGGAGCATGTGTGCATGGTGATATACATAAAGTAATATTCATATAGTATGGTATGTAAGATACTAAGTATGAAATGCAAAACATGAATGGGACTTGTAGCACGTACATTGGTATATGAAAACTGTATGACATGATTAATGGTAAAATGATGGTTAAGCGAATACTTTTGTATAAGCATGATTAATAGTATTTTAAATGATCAGATAAATAGGTTATTTGTATAGGGGTGTGCTACAATTTGTGGTGTTAGAGCCCTAGGTTTACGCCTTTTCTGCGTAAAAATAAACCTAGGATTCTATCGTATGATATAGTGTTTTGTTGGCCTGATGGACGAAGTCCCCTGTTTTCTTATAGATTGAAGATGGAGAGTTCTAGAGATGCTTTTGAGGAATCGGCTGAAAGTAACAGGCTGGTAAGAACCAATCCTTCCAATCTTGGATCTTCATCATCCAATCCAAATAAGGTCCCAGCAGCCATCCCTACATAAGCATTTTTAAAGATATCACAGGATATGACTCAAATTCTTCAAAGAATGACAGTAACTAAAGCCCCAATATCCGAAATTAGGAAGTATGGTGCCGAAGAGTTTTTAGGCACTAATCTGGAATAGTCTAAGGAAGCTGAATTTTGACTAGAAAGGGTAGAGAGAATTTTTGATGAAATTCATTGTCCAGTGGGTCATAAGGCATCTTGTGCTGTGTCCTTATTACAGGGAGCAGCCTATAATTGGTGAAAATTGGTGTTGAAGCAACCCCAGTTACCAGATCCCCTTACATGGGAATTTTTCACAGCTGAATTCAAAAAAAAATATGTTACTGAGGCATACAAGCAAGAGAAGTTAAAGCAATTTCTCAACTTGAAGTAGAGAGTTGTGTCTGTGGCTAAGTATGAGAAAGAATTCAGTCACTTATGCAAATATGTTCCTGATGAGATGTTAACTGATGCTTTTAAATGTAGACAGTTTGAAGATGGGTTAAATGATCATATCAGAGAAAAGTTAATTGGATCTACATCTTTGCAAGTGGTTAACTTCACTCAACTGGATACGGTAGCCTTGCGAGTTGAAAAGAATGAAATTGCAAAAAGGGAGAGAGAATAGAGAAGGAGTGGGTCCAAGGGTGGATCTTTCACTGGAAAGAGAGCTAGAGGAACTCAAGGAAATCAGCCAGCTGAGTTTGGCTATAGTTCTGCAAAAAGGGACAGGAGACAAGAATCTTCTGCATTGTCTAAGCAGGGAAAGGAAACTTTAGGGGAATAGAGTGGGGGGAAACCTCCAATGTGTCCCCATTGTACTAGGTAACATTGGGGTAGTTGCAGAAAATTGACTGGGGCGTGTTTCAAGTGTGGTGGTACGGATCACTTCATGGCAAACTGTCCTTCGAAGAGGGAGCAGGGTGTTGGACACTAAGGTAGTAGAGGAACTTTCAATGCACCATCTTTGGGTAGAAGCAGAGAAAGAGGACATGGGGGATCGAGTCATCAAGGATCCCAGTCCAGGAAATAGAGTGCATAAATAGTGTCCTATTGTAATTCAAGGGAAAGAATTCTTTGCTGATCTTATTGAATTGCCATTTCAGGAGTTTGATATTATATTGGGTATGGATTGGCTGTCTAGACATCATGTAGTGATTAATTGTGAAGCTGAAATTGTAACTCTTATTGGTGCTGATGGTAAAAAAATTATAGTTCAGGGCATTCGATCTAAACCCATAGCTAATGTAATAACAGCTATGCAAGCTAAACGATTTCTAAGAAAAGGGTGTGAAGCTTTCTTAGCACTTATGCTTGATTCAAGAAAAGAGAATGTGAATCTCCTAGAGATTCCAGTGGTGAAAGAATTTCCTGATGTGTTCCTTGAAGACTTACCTAGTCTTCCACCTGAAAGGGATGTGGAGTTGTCTATAGAAATTCTACCACTTACAACTCCTATTTTGAAGGCACCATACACGATGGCTCCTTTGGAATTGAAGGAACTAAAGATTCAGCTACACGAGTTGCTTGACAAAGGCTTCATTAGGCCTAGTGCATCACCTTAGGGTGCACCGGTATTATTTGTGAAGAAAAAGGATGGGTCTATGAGGATGTACATAGATTACAGACAATTAAATAGGGTAACAGTGAAAAATAAGTACCCTTTACCTAGAATTGAAGATTTATTTGATTAGTTAAAGGGTACTGGAGTTTTTTCCAAGATTGATTTGTGATCGAGTTATTATCAACTTTGGGTTAAGGATGTGGATGTTTCCAATACAGCCTTTAGAACCCGATATGGGCATTATGAGTTTTTGGTGATGCCATTTGGGTTAACAAATGCACCGACTATTTTTATGGATCTTATGAATAGGATATTTAAACCCTACTTGCATCAATTTGTTGTTGTGTTCATAGATGACATTTTGGTGTATTCAAGAAATAAAGTGGAACATGCTGAGCATTTGAGAATTGTTTTACAGACTCTGAGGGAGAATAAGTTATATGCTAAGCTATGCAAATGTGATTTTTGGCTTAAGGAATTTTTTTCCTTGGTCATGTAGTATCTTTTAAAGGCATTAGAGTGGATCCAGCTAAAATAGAGGCTATAGTGAATTTGAAGCCGCCTTGAAATGTGACAGAAATGAGAAGTTTTCTGGGCTTAGCAGGTTATTACCGTCATTTTGTGAAAGGCTTTTCAGTTATAGTTGCACCACTCACTAAACTATTGAGAAAGGGTAGAAAGTTTGAGTGGACTGACCTGTGTTAGGCAAGCTTTGATCAGTTTAAGAAATTTTTGATAGAGGCTCCAGTTTTGATGCAACCAGTTACACGAAAGGAGTATGCTATGTATAGTGATGCTTCTAGAGTTGGCTTAGGTTGTGTGTTAATGCAAGATGGTAAAGTAATTGCCTATACATCTAGACAGTTGAAACTGCATGAGCAAAACTATCCAACCCATGACCTAGAGTTGGCAGCAGTAGTGTTTGCCTTAAAAATTTGGCGACACTATTTGTATGGGGAAAAGTGCAAAATCTATACAGATCACAAGAGTCTCAAATATTTGCTCATTCAAAAGGAACTTAACTTGAGACAGCGAAGATGGTTAGAACTATTTAAAGATTATGATTGTATAGTGGATTACCATCCAAGCAAAGCAAATGTTGTAGCAGACGCCTTGAGCCATAAGATGATGGCTATTATGATTGCACATCACTGTAGATGGAAACTTGCATATGATGGTGTTTTAATAGCACAGTTGAAGGCTATACCTTGTTTGAAGCAAACAGTGATCGATGCTCAAAAACATGATGAAAGGTTGCAACAGATTTCGAAGTCTTCACATGAAGGGACCCAGTCTAAGTATTCAGTGAAAGAGGAAGGGGGTGTGTATTATCAGAATAGATTATATGTTCCTGATGACAAAGAATTTAAAAGAACAGTATTGAATGAGGCTCACAATACAATATTTACTATGCACCCTGGTGGGAATAAGATGTACTAGGATTTGAAACAATGTTATTGGTGGCCTGGCATGAAGAAAGATGTGGTAGCATATGTCTCCAAATGTTTGACTTGTCAGCAGGTGAAAGCAGAGCACCAGTTACCCTCTGGTTTGTTGAACCCCATCCCAATTCCATAGTGGAAATAGGAGGATATTACCATGGATTAACAGGATTGCCCCTTACACAGAAAAAACATGATGCAGTTTGGGTTATAGTTGATAAGCTGACTAAATTAGTTCATTTCATACTAGTTCGGATGGATTACCCTATGGATAAATTGGCGAAACTTTATGTAAATGAGATTGTTAGACTGCATGGCATTCCGGTGTCAATAATCTCTGATCGAGATAAGAGATTCACATCGAGATTCTGGCAGAGTTTGCAACAAGCACTGGGAACTCAGCTTCGTTATAGTATAGCATTCCACCCTCAGACGGATGGGCAATCTAAATGGGTTATCCAAATTCTAGAGGATATGATGAGAGGATGTGTTTTGGATTTTGCAGGAAGTTGGGATAGATATTTAGCTTTAATGGAGTTTGCCTACAATAACAGTTATCAAAGAAGCATCGAGATGACACCTTATGAGGCCTTGTATGGCTGGAAATGTAGAACTCCTGTTTACTGGATTGAATTGTTAGAGCGCAAAGTTATTGGTCCAGATATTGTTCAAGATACAGAAGAAAAGGTACAAGTTATCAAGCAGAAATTAAAGGAAGCTAGTGATAGACAGAAGTCGTATGCTAATTTAAAAAGAAAAGATATTGAATATCAAGTAGGGGACAAAGTGTTTTTGAAAGTGTCCCCTTGGAGAAAAGTATTGAGATTTGGGAAAAGGGTAAATTGAGCTCGAGGTTTATTGGCCCATATGAGATTCTTTAAAGAGTTGGGCCAGTGGCATATAGGTTGGCTCTCCCTATGGAACTGGCCAAACTCCATGATGTATTTCATGTTTCTATGCTTCGGAGGTATCGTTTAGATGAAGCTCATGTAATACCAGTTCAAGATGTGCAAGTACAGCCAGATTTTACTTATGATGAAGAGGCTATAGAAATTCTAGCTAGAGAAGTTAGATAGCTAAGGAATAAGCAAATTCCACTTGTTAAAGTGCTCTAGCAACATCACGATTTATAAGAAGTCACTTGGGAGCTAGAAATAGCTGTGAAGGAACAACATCCTCACTTGTTCAAAATAGGTATCAATTTCGGGGACGAAATTCTTAAAGTGGGAGAGAATTGTAAGGCCCCTAACATGATCCTAGTTTAATTTGCATATTTTTGAATGGGATTTTTATTTGATTAAGATTAAATTAAATGAGAATTTTTTATAAGTAAGGGTTAAGGGGGTAAATTATCATGTTATTATGTTAATTGCATGAAAATAAAATTTAAGAGTATGGTTTAATAATAATTGAGGGTGCAATTGAAGTAAAAAGTATTAATTTGGGGTAAATTTATAATTTTGGAAACTTAAGGGTCAAATGTGGATAGAAGCATATATTTAAAGGTCTGTTTGAGAGAAAGAATAAATTGATAGGTTAATGTATGAAAGGAATTAAAAGGAGGGGTTAAAGTTTAACATGCAAAGATTAATTAGGTTATTTTGTGGCATACAAAAGGTTTAAGGACTAAAAAGGGGATTATCCCTTGCTATTATAAAAAGCCAACTTTGAAGAGAGAGAAGAGAGAGTGGGACGACATTTCCTTTAAGAAAAGGCATAAATGTTCTTCTTTCTCTCTCATTTATGATTCAAAGTTGATTTCTTTAAGTAATTTTGAAGAGGAAATTGTGCATGTTGGTTAATCAAGAGTTTGATGCATCAAATTAAGGTAATTAAACTATTAAATGAACCCTTCATCATCTTCTTCTTTTCATTTTGGCTGAGGAAAATACTGATTAAGTGTTGGAAATTTTAAATGATGATGATGATATTTGTGAAGGAGAAGAGGAAGGAAGAAAGAGCAAAGGAAAGGATATTGCTAGAGGTTGAAGACATCGGGATTTTCAGCCAAGGTATGGGAACTTAGGGCTGTTCATATTGCATGTGAAATTTTGCTGAAACATGTTGTGGTTGACAGAAATTTATGGTTATGTTTTTTGGGTTTTATCGGGGGTTTTATCGAAATGAGTTTGAAGAATAGAATCAGATGTGAGAGTCATTGCTGAGTCATGAATATCTTCACGAGTCGTGATTTATTGTGCGACTCGTGAAGCTATTCACGAGTCGTGCATCTTTTTCTTCTGGGTTACTCGTGAAGGTTGGTCTCACTTGTGAATACCTTTACGAGTCGTGAATTTTAGTCTGACTCGTGAGTCTCTTCACGAGTCGTGATATGTAACTTTATTCTTCACTCGTGAACCCCTTCACGAGACGTGAATTTTGGTCTTTTTGCTTCACTCGTGAATCTCTTCACAAGTCAAATGCTTCTTCACGACTGATTGACCTTTCTAGTTTATTTTGCTCATAAGTTGAGCTATAGAATAGAAAATTGAGTGATTCATTTTGCATTGAAAAATAGACTTCCATAACTATATTTCATATGAAGAAACCTAAACTTAAATCTACCTCCAAGGATATGGAATTTAGGGTTGAATTCGGACTAGTCCCCTGGCCTGCTTATAGAAATAGAATTTGTAAAAATGGGCATAACCTTTTGTAGAGATGTTGAAATGTTACAAAATAAAATTCTGTTTAAACTAGAGACATGGAAGTTTAACTTTGATGAAGAAATGTTGGCCTAAATCCTTCTAAATTTTACGTTATGAATTTTTCTAAGTGACAATCCACACTGTTTTGGTGTTAACAACAGCCTATAGTATTTTTTAAATAACTCGAGCTATAAGTCAAATATTAAGATGAATTTTGATTCTCTGGAAACTAGACACATAAGGAGATAAGATTGTAGCAGATCATTTTTCCTAAAAATGACATCTTCCATTTCAAATGTGGCTCACAAGTCAAGTCCAGAATGCTGCCCTGTATAGATTTTTGCTACACTTGATATTATGATTTTTAATTAATTGAGACAAATAGTTGTTTATGTGATAGTAAAATAAATTGGATAGGGCATGTAATGTGACTATCAATGAAGGATTTATATGCATACATACACATTCGTATGTGTACAATAAATAAAGATTAGTAATGAAAATATCTAACCTATACATGTAATTAGACTTGTACATGATTGTCATATGCCAAATTGATGTATACATATGTAATCCTATGACATGAAAGTGCATATTTTAATATGTACCTATGCTATGAAATAGGGAATATAATAGTATGCGCATGTCATGTGTATATGCCCATATGGAAACATGTCGATATATTTTGTATAGCACATGATTTGAATAATGATAAAGGTATATATATATTGATAAACATGCTTATAAGAATAAGCCTATTATATACGAATGTACCTACAGGTATGTACATTTATGATTATGTATATGAGTGTACGAGCATGTAATTGCCCTATGAGATAGAAGATGTTTTAGCATGACTATGAACATGTGAGATTCTTAATCAGAACATGATCAAGTATATGATATGATGATTATATGTCATGCCTATATGTCATGATGCAAATTTATAGTCACACGGATTGGATGAGCTAGTTGTATAACTTGACATATGAAATGTGCATATATCTGTTTATGCACCAGAGAACTCATAGTTTTATAAGACCTTGTATATGTACAAATAGTATACTATGAATACAGTCTTAATATGTGAATTGAACATGAATATAGTTATGCCTGCAATAGAGTTTCATATGTGGATAGATAGGCGCCTATAGGGAAAATTGCCGCTGCCATAGTCTGGCCCAATTGTGTCTAAAGTATGTTGATCCTATTTGGATTATGAACAGCCCCGTTTGGGTTGATAGGTGACCCCGTTTGGGTTTCCTTGATCGGTCTACAGTATAATTTGGCCCTGTTTGGGTCTATAGATCCGATATCTTCGGATATTCTCCATTTTGATACCGATGTGTATCGATAGTTCCCGTTATCCACTGATAAAGCTAAGGTAACCTAAACTTTATTTATAGTAATGATCATAATTAAACAGTTAAAGTTTATCTTACTAAAGATTGATATTGTGGATTATATTGTTGGTTTGTCCATAGAAATTATGTTTCATTTGAATATGTTCACATGGGAAATTGCTATCTATATGAATTATGAATATGAGAATATTTGTTACTCTCTTGGGTATAATATTTACGTACATGAGGATATGCTTTAAGTTTTAAAGCATTTGTTATTACTGGCAAGTTATCTTGTATGTGATATATATATATATATATATGTACATATTGTATGTATATTTTGATGATCGTTGTGAGTGGTCATCCATCTGTAGATATTCCCCACTAAGCTTTATAGCTTAGGATGGGTTATTTATCTGTGTAGGTATAGTTAGCAAGACTTTTGTTGAGGGATGATCTTTGCATCAGGAAGGGCCAACCATCGACTGTTAATCTTGATGTAGGATGTTTTTGTATTACTATTATCATATGTTTTGTATTATGGCTAGTTATCTTATAAAATGTATATAACCTATATGGAGTGCTATAACTCACTAGTAGTAAAGCTATGAAAGAGCATGTGTGCATATGATATACATAAAGTAATATTCATATAGTATAGTATGCAAGATACTAAGTATGAAATGCAAAACAGGAATAGACTTGTAGCACGTACATAAGTATATGAAACCGTATGACATGATTAATGGTAAAATGATGGTTAAGTGAATATGTTGTATAAGAATGATTAATAGTATTTAAATTATCAGATAAATAGGTTATTTGTATAGGGGGTGCTACAATTTTTAGCCAAGGTATGGGATTCTAAGGACCCTCATGTATGTATGTGGTTAAATGGAGAAGAAAATTTATTTGCTATGTTATAGGTTGAACAAATGATTTGAGCATAAATTTTATAGGAGGATTGATAGGAAGAAGCATGTAAGCATCAAAAATTAGATGTTGTAATTTAAGCATAAATTGTGTTAGGAAGCTTAAATTGTGATAATTTTAATTTTATACTTTACATAAGTAATATACCTATAACTTTGTAGAAGCAACTTAGTTCTGAATATGTCTTGTGATAATTATAATTTCACTTGAAATTGTAGAGGACTATAGATTTCGATTCTGGATAGCTTTTGGAAAATATGATGTAATTCCTTGTATAATTGTCAGAATTCTATGCAAAATTGACTTATAAAGGAACATTTTACATGAAGGAAGCATTGTCTAATTCTGTTTGTATGAATGTCTAATGTAAGCTTGAAATTCGTGAAAACTGGGTGCACTGTTAAGGAACAGATTGTGGTATTTCGAGCATAAATTTTGGTAGAGGAGTCAAAATGCTATGCTGTAAATTTCTTAGTAAACTAGATACCTAAGAGCAAAGCATTGTTGAAGGAAAGGATGATTCATTCTCCATTTTATTCTATAAATTTTTCAATTTGCAATAATAATTGTTTTGGATTTTATGAATTGACTATGGTATTTCTTGAATATCTTGAATTATAAATGTGATATTGTGATAAATTTTGATGTTTTAGAAACTGAATATATAGGGGAATGAATTTGTAGAAGGTCACTTGGCCTAAAAATAACATATTCCAAATCAAAAAGGGCAACTAAGTTGGATCTAAAATGCTGCCCTGTGCGGAGATGTATAGGCAAATTTTAAAACTATCTTCTATATTGGTTTAAATATAATTATGCTAAAAATGTGTTTTTATGAAAACACAATGAATTGGATATGGCATGTGATATGATTATTGTTTAAATTTCATATTATATATATATATATATATATATATATATATATACATACATACATACATACATAGTCATATATGTACATAAGTAAAGATTATTGACAATTATATCATACTTGCTGGTTATATGCAAAATTAGTACAAGAAAATGCAAAATAGTGAGGACAAAAGTCCTCGCTAAATGATGATTTTTCATCTCTAAATTAATTTTGCAACAAATGTCATCCTAGTTGAATTTAGCGATGATAAAATCCTTGCTAACTTTTGCTAGGATTTAATACTCGCTAACTTTTGCGAGGATTTAGACCTAGTGAAGTTTTGCGAGGATTTAGTCCTTGCTAACTTTTGGGAGGATTAAAGTACTCACTAAGTCTTACAAGGAATTAATCCTCGCTAACTTTTGCAAGGACTAAATTGTCGCTAAATTATGGTGAGGACAAGTTCCTTGCTAAATATTAGCATGCATTTTGTGAAAAATATTGTTTTTGCTAAATTGAGCATGAGATTTATCCTTGTTAAATGTTTATATGAAATTTTTTTATTTTCTTAATTTAATATGGAAATTATATTATTTAAATAATAATTAATAAACTAAAAAATAAATTTATATCCAGTCAACATTTAATATAAATACATATATATCAATAAATAAATTGTTATTTACAAGTGTATAGCATTGCTAATAATATATCCAAAATAATACAATGCGTATACAACAATAACAGTGAAAAGTCATAAATAGTTCATAAAATGTCATCTGTTTTAGTTCTTATAGTTGTGTAGTGATTGATTGTTGATAACCAAGAACTCCACCTTGTGTCATGATTAGAACTTGATCTTCCAATTGTTGATCATGAACATCTGACCAAATGTTCATGCAGATTTCGATCGATACAAAAATGAAGTAAAAAAGGGCTTGTTTCTAAGTATTGCAAACTTTCCATCATTATCTTTAACAATGTTACCATTAGCATCCTACAAATGAATTATGTTATAAAATTATAATATTACATATTAGGTAGTCAAAAAAAGCATACGAAAGTTAATGACATCAACATAAAATTAACATATTTCATTTAAAATCATACTTTCCATGGAATGTCACTAATTTTTACAATCTGTATACCAGATAAATCAATATCCCCACATATATTCTTTGATAACATTAGAGAAAATCTATATTCCAAAGAATGATAGTAATCAGATAGTAAATTGTACACAGATGTATCAGACGAGATTATATTCATAAAAATAACTCATCAAATGAGCTAAAAGTAGGACTTCTACTAAATAAGTTACATTGGAGCCAAAAAAAATTAATTATCCCTACTATCTAAAAACTTAAGCAAAAGAAAGTCTTATTCCTAATATCACCCTATAAAAGTGAATCTTATTTGTTATTGGCGGTTTATTGCCTTCTATTTTGCACAAAATATGTTGGTATAAAAATTGGAAAAATATCTTCAGGCTAGACATTTATAGACTTCTTGCAAAAACACTAGAGTTCACAACTGATAAGTAGATGGAAATTGACAAAAAAACTATATACCTTGAGGAGGCTTACCCTACCAGCATGAAAACATTTTGATAATATTAATTTAGCACAAATAATTAAATCATTTTTTCTTAAAAATCTCAAATTGTTAGTATAGACAAATAGGTACAAGATATTACAATCAATCGTACCAATAAAATCAAGAATTGCAATAAAAGAACAGCTTTTATTAAGCAAATTCCCATATGTGTAGATTTGAAGGTTCTCACACTAACTATATAAATAAGTAAATGTAAAATAAATTATATAGTCAAATAAGTAAAAAGAAATAGATTTGAAGTCATTTACAAGCAATTATGAGAAAACAATATTAAGTGCTAGGCATCTATAGCCAAAGAAAAGAGAAAATACCACTATTAAATACATAACAGTTCATCAATAAAATCTCAGACACCTTTTTTTTATAAGCCAGAATTTCATTAAAAATGAGAAGTACAGCCATAGAGAAGAATGCTCTGAACCCAAAATAGTTACAGCCAAGGACATAAAGTTATAAAATAGAAAAGCCAAAGAATTCCAGACCACTGGAAAACAAAAACCAACTACAAACTAACCCCCAGACAAAACTTTTATCCTACAACAAAAAACTATTAACTACCATACATAAACACACACACACACACACACACACACACACACACACACACACACACACACATATATATATATATATATATATATATATATATATATATATATATGTATATATATATATATATGTATATATATATATATGTATATCTATATCTATGTATATATACATATATATATGTACATATATATACCTATATATATATATGTATATATGTACATATATATACCTATATATATATATGTATATATATATGTATATATACATATATATATATTGATATACATATATATAGATATACATATATATATATATATATATATATATATATATATATATATATATATATATATATATATATATATATATATATATATATATATATGTATATGTACATATATGTATATATATACACACACACACACACTCACACAAACAACCAACTAAAACATATAAATTAAATCCTTATTTCTAGGCAAGCAATTATTGAAACCAATTATGAACGCTAATCTAATTTCAGCAGCAAAAAACATATATATTAACCTATTATTGAAAGCAATTTCAGCAGCAAAAAAAAAAATTCTAAATATCACCAACACTGGCTAATCCAATTGAATATCAAAAACTTGCATTTCCCATGAGCAGAAATTCATTTAATCAAATATCTAAAAAGAACTTCCATAATCCTAGTACAATGATTAAGCTAGTCAAAATATTTCAGCATCTACTGCCTTTTCACACATTTATAAATTGCAGAGTGAAATAGTCAAGTATGTGATCCAAATCATATCAATCAGTAATGGACATATCAATAAAAGAATGTGAACAATTAACGATAAAATTAATGAAACAATAGGAAAATAAAAGGGATGAAAAAAGAATAGCAAAAACATAAGAAAAAATAGAACTTGGTGTTATTTCTTGCAGCTTCACAAGCTGATGAAGTAATCTACCTAAGTGTTAAGGCAAAAATCACATAAGTTCTAGAGAATTAGAGGCAAAAAATAGAAAAAAGCTTGAGTAATTGAAAAAATACATCAATTAAAATTGCAACAATTTGTAGTTAATGAATTATTTGAAAACTACATCAATTAAAGCTTGAGTAATTGAAAAATACATCAATAAAAACTACAACAATTTGATTATGTATCGAGAAAAAAATCAAAGAGTGAAGGAGTTCTAATGGCCTAATGCATGTCTACTATTTTACTTATATAGTATGGGTTTAATTTATATAAACTCAATTTTAGTAAGTATCATCATTTTCCCCATCCCGTCTCTATACTCATACAAAGAAGAAACATGAATGTGATAAGCTTGTCATCACTTCCACATTTCTCCTTTCTAAACTAATAAAAAAATATAAAAAAAATTCAAGCTTGCCACTTCCTTATCTTCTTTAGAGAAGATAAGAGTTGCAGCTCAAATAGGACAAGAGGAAGAAGGTGCAAGAAAATGGAAAATCATGAATGGGTGCAAACTAGAGAATCCCATTTTTAGTTAGAGTAGAAATCCAAAAAAAATAATGAAACTAAAAAGTGAAATCTCAATATGTTATATTGCCATTTAAATAGAAATTACTAAAAGTGAAATCTCATTTAGGCAACACTCATGAATTAATTTGATTCAAATAACACAATTTCTAATGATATTTGAAGCTAAGTGTGAATTTGAACAAGAAATATTTAAGAAAACAATAGGGAATGTGTAGCACCCCCTATACAGATACCCTATTTAACTGATAAATTAAATACTATTAATCATGCTTATACAAAATATTCGCTTAACCATCATATTACCATTGATCATGTCATACCATTTCATATACCTATGTGTGTGCTACAAGTCTATTCCTGTTTTTCATTTCATACTTAGTATCATGCATACTGTACTATATAAAACTACTTTATATATATCACATGAACACATACTCTTTCGTGCATGGGCATGCAAACAAGCTTACACAGCCCTGTAACCTAACATATAAATAGTCTTTCAAATTTTTAACTACTTTTTTCTTACAGCCTTTATCCATCTTGTTTTGCTTCACACTTTACAAATTTGCCTTGCATTCCCTTGATTTCTCTTTTCTTTTATTCACCATGGCTTTATTTTCTCTAAGGTTTGCCAAATTGCTTGATGACTATATTACATGAGATAACCCTTTTCTATCTCATTATTCCAATTTGGCTTTCTTCATAGGGTAAAGCTTGACAAAGGCATTCTTATGGCATCCGTCAACTACTGGGACCCCGCTATAATGTTTTGGCTTCAATAATATGGCATTATGCCCTTTGTATGAAGAGTTTATGGTTATTCTTAGTGTCCCCTTCTCACTAGGCACTCTTTCTTGCTTGCCAACCAATGTGCCTAACTATCTTTGAGAAGCGATTCATGCTTTAGGGATTTGTCCATTCGATGTTGGAGTTCTTACGGACTTATCAGAATCTATCATTTTCAACACCCTCTTTGACAACCTGTACTATTTTTATGAAAATGAAACCTATGTTGATGGAACCACCCTCTTTATGTGTATGGCCCGTTACTTGGTTAAACTTAGTAAGGGAAACATATTGGGGGATTACAAGCTTTTTGACATTGTCAATGATATCCACGAAGGGCTGACCCCTTTTCTCCTGATCCTAGCTAAGACTTTACTTGGGTTGGATGTTGTGCATGCAAACACTATTGCTCTATTCACTGGCAGCCTGCTTTTGCTTTAGGAATCTATAGTCATTTATTTAAAGGTAGTGCACCCCTTATGGGATTTGACACTAGCTTTTCTTTGTGGGAAATACATTTTTTTTTATTATATTTTCATGTAACTCTGTGAATAAATTTTGCCTAAAATGGATCCTTACCACCCTAGCAGCTTTTATGCTTACTTTTTTTGTTCTTTTTTTAGATCTGGCTATAGGAGAAACTCATAATGTTAGTTGAGCCCCCTCCTTTTGTGGTAGATGCATATTCTTTGAGGTTCTTTGGTGCTTGGATGGACTGGTAGTGGATCGATTTCATAGAAGAAAGAATAATCTGGTAGAGCTTAGTGACCAAGTGGAGGCTGAGCTTCATATACCTTTAGATAAGATTAAAGTATGTGACTGATGATAGGAGTTTAGGTTGTGTTCCCCTTTATGGTTTATGTAGAGCCACTTTATACATCACTGCACATTGTGATTGGTATTTCAATGTGAGGTAAGAAAACATTTGCACTTGATTGAAATTTAGAGGAAAAGATCTTACTGATGCCTTTATCATGGGATATCATTATATTTGGAGGTATTTACCAGTAAGAACAAACATTTCACCTATGAATGTATGTGACTTTGAAACTATTATTGAGTATCATTCATAGGTCATAGAGGCACCTGATACGAGGGCCTTTCTGTTTAGACTTCCTAGTAAATGAGGCATTAGTGAAGGAGAGGAAGCTTTACTATCTTTTTTGGATGAAGATATGTAATATGTATTATAACGGCCTAAAATTTTAATTTTTGTTAATAATATTTTTTGAACCGTGAATAGTGACACTAGGGAGATACCAAGGTGAATAGTACCACCCAAAACTTGTAAATTCTTTTACCATTAGAAATTACAAATTAAGATAAGCTCGGTGCTATTATTTGTGGTGAAAATAAAGTCAAATACACCTTCCAAATGGATAATGAAAAATTTACATGGACTATATTCAGGTTTAATTGAATTTTGACCAGCTCGAAAAGATTCCACAAACCTCAAAAATTTATTTTGATTACATGAAACCACTAAAAATAATTCCAAATAATATTTGGAAGTTAAAAAATAAATTTGTAGACAACTTTCAATTTTAAAGTTTCAGACCAATGAATTTTACCTGCTGACTTGAAAATAAGGTTAAAGGCCTTTGAAAAATTATTTGAACATATGGATTCACTTGAAATATTATGAGGGATTATTCGGAAGTGCGAAATTACTTTTAGGGTGGTATCAAAAAATGACTTTTCAAACGATGAAAATTTACTAGCTCATAAAATAATGTCTTATTAGCCCAAAAACATTTGCATAGCTGAATAAATATTTTTTGATAATTATGGACATATTTCTATGAGAAATTGAGGAAGAAAAGTGGTAGAAAAATAATTAGACCAAAATATTGATTATTGGAGAAAATTAGGCCTAATTATTTGGACCTAAATTGGTTGGACTTAATTTGGCATAATTGGCCTGGGTATAAAAAGCTAAGGAACTAGAAATTTCTTCATTTCTCTTCACCTCTAGAGCCTTCCCATACTTTCACCATTTTCTCTATTTTTTTCCATCTTTTCTTACATGATCCTATATAATTTCATGCTCTAAACAATTTTAATGCCTTAAATTCATTGATAGCCATGTCAAAGACCTATTTTAAGATGAGGAAGTGGATGGAATTTAGAAGAAATGATTTGGAGCAAAAATTTAAGTTAATTTAGTTATATTTTAATGAGGTTAATTGATTTTTAGGTAGATTTTAAGGTAGAGATTAATATTTTGACTATATTTTGAATTATAGATGAAGAAAATTAAGGAAATAACTAGTGGAGGAATTTGTCCATAGTAGAAATTCAAGGAAAATCAAGTGAAATTAAAGGAAAAATGAAGGAAAAGGTGAGCAAGGAAGAGAAAATAAAAAGAGAGCTTGGAAAAATAGGCATGTGGATACCTAAATTAATTTATTTCATATGATTATAGTTATGTAACTTAGAGTTTTTGTGTGTAAGATGAGTTAAAATTAAATTGATGTCAAATAAATGAAATTAGATGTTAAATAATGGATTGGTTAAAACAAATGCATGAAAGTATGATTAAAAGTTGTGGAATAGTATTGGAACCTATTGCGTAACTTAGTGTTCTTTCACATAAGATATGTATAAATTTAAGTTGATGCTAGTTAAGTGAAAATGAATGATAAATAATAAAATTGATTAAGTTAAATCCATGAAAAACAAAACTTAATATTGCAAATTAGAATTGATACCTATTATGTAAGTATAAGAAGTTAGAGATATGTAACGAATTAAATTTATTAGATGTTAGAATTATGCATCTTGTGTTTGGAAAACATGTTTAGAATGAAATATGGAAGGAAAATGAATGAGAATGTAGGAAAAGCCAATGTGATTGAACTGATGAACCTTTAAAATGGCAAGTATATGATGAAGTAAAAGTACAACATGATGAATTAATGATAAATATACATGAACTATGTCTTAAAAAAATAATTAGAATAGGCCATGATAACTATGACAACAAAAAGAATAAATAAGTAAAAGCATACATAAGGTTGAATGGTATATAAAGTAAATACCAACTGTATACAAGTTTATACCAACTGCATATTTAGAAAATTTGGATTGGATGATAAGCCAAATGTGTGGAATATATGGTCTATGATGAAATTTATAACTATCCATAGGAAAATTTATCTATATATACAAAATATATCATAAAGCAAGTGTAAATAAATGAGTATAAGTAATGGCCGGATAAAGAAGAAAAGAGAAACTAAGGATATTTTCATAAATCCTTAGTAAAAAAGGGTGAATTAGACACTTGAAACAAGATTAGAAATTAAAAAAGATGAAAATATGATAAATGGTAATTAGATATTATTTTGCCGAATGAGAATGATGACTGAAACCATGGTTATTTGATGTAAAATGACAAATATGACTTTGAATTGTGTAATAAATATAAATATGATTATGATGCATGGAAAATAGAAAAATCAAGATGAGAGTACTATATAGGCCAAATTATGAATATGTATGATCAATATGGATAATAAATGTGCAATGACAAATGAAAGTATGAGCAAAACAATTGAACACAAAAACGATGAATTAGTATGATAAAGTAATATGTATGGAAAGATATATGATGGCTATATGGTATGTGATGATTATTTGATTTGAATGTATTTAGTGATGAGAAGTAATGATTTGATGAATATAAATTATATGACATGAGAAATAATTATAACATGTTGTGAAAGTATGAGAAAATATAGGATTAATGCATATTTTATTGAAATGGTGAAAATAGTGTTGCCTTTAGTACTTAGTATCGAAACATAAGGTATAGGATAAAATGGCTAGCCACAGGGACACATATACCGTAGTGGAATGATGAGGTGAGATTGGATTGTAGACCACCATAGGTTTACCTATTAACGAGATGTACACTAGACTTTAGTTATGGTATTGATCACTTCATGTGATCCCTTAACACATATTTGAGTCATAAATCACTTATCGTGGTCACTCCAGCTTATTTTGGACCTATAGGGTCCATGTCTCGCATATCTAGCTTAAGGGTTTCCTTACTAGGGGTAAAATAGTAATTCGATTGACATTCTATGATAAAAAAAAACAGTACATAAACTATAGATGAAAATGGATAAACATTTAAATTAATGTTAATTAAGGGTAAATATATAAAGAAATAGTGAAAAAGTGATAATTATGTAAATAAAGGAAAAAATGGACAAATATGTAGGTTAATAGTAAATAGTAAACAAATATATAAATGAGTAATTGTGAATAGAATAAATATAAATAAAGGATAAAAGTGGACAAAAATGCAAATAAGTGAATAAACAATAGAAAATATGTAATTAAGTAAGAAAAAGTGGGAACAAAAAGGTAAATAAGTGAGAAAGAATGTTGTATATATTAATAAAGAATAAATATTATGAAAAATATGGTTAAGCGATATATAAGGGTAATTTTGTAATTAAGTAAGAAAATAGGGGTATAAATGTAAATTAATATTAAAAATAATTAAGAGAGGTAAAATGGTAAAAAGGATGAAAAAGTATGAAAATAGAATTGGCAAAAACCAGATGCTAAATTGCCATAATGTAAAGAAATCACATGGACTAAAATGTAAATTCAATGGAAAAAACATAACAAATAGTACAAAAAGGGAAAATCGCAATATTGTTATAATAATTGGTGGGAAATGTGATAAGGTAAAAGTTAGGGACCAAAATGATAACTTTACTGAAATAGTGGAAGTTAAATAAGTAAAAGATAGAATTAAGAATAAAAAGGGATTGAAAGGAATTTGGAAATTACAAATGTGAAGTTGGAGTATAAAAGTAGAAAATGGAAGAAAATTAAATATTAAGGATCAAAAAGGAATCTTGGCATACATGAGTACTTATAGGGGGAAGAATGTAAATAAGAAGGATTATAAAAAATGAAAACTGAATATTATAGAGTATATTGAGTATGAGAATTAAACTTTGAAATGGAAATTGAATTTATTAGTATATTAAAAATAAAAGGTAACTTAAGAATAAAATAATAAGTTAACAAGATAAAAGGGTAAATTAGATGTGAAACAAGGAAATCTGACGCTAAATTGTAAACAGATAAAATAAAAGAAATGTTTGTAAAATAAAGATAAACATTAATTTTGAATTGTAAATTGAGAATTAGGTGGAAATTGAAAGGAGGAATGAGAACTACAAGGACTAAGTTGAAATTTTAAAGGTAACGACCTTAGAAAAAACTTAGGAATGATTGTAAAAATAATAAATTAGGTATTTAATAAGAATGATATAATTGCTACGATAGTAAATTATTATAATGTAAATAGTGAAATAACTTAGTATCGAGAAATTTAGTAATAGACAAAGATTATGAATGTAAATACAAAATACGAATAACATAAAATTATAACATTTGGAAAAAGTATAAGATGAAAGTAAACACATATAAAATGTGAAGACAAGGATTAAGCAGAATTTTGATGATTAAGTTAAACTAAAATAATGACTTTATGATAGAATTATGGAAAATGATAAATAATAAATAACGATGGGAAAATTATAGCAAAATGTGAACTCAAGGGTAAAATAATCAAAAGGTAATGAGAAATGTGATTGAAAGAATAAAAATGAAATTATGCAATAAATTTGGTAAAAGAGGGGAAAATGTATATAAGTGAAAGGTTGTAAAAATAACGACTAAATTTTAAATTTTGATAAAAGAAGTAAATTTAAGGACTAAAATGAAAAGATACGTAGCTTAGGTCTTAAAAGTGTAAAAGTATGGTGAAAGATGTTTAAAAAGGAGGAAATTATGGACAAAATTGTAATTATGGCAAAAGTTAGAACTTTAAGAACCTAAGTGTAATTTTGGCAAAAGATAGGGATCCAAATGTAATTTGACAAAAGATAAGACCATTAGATATGAGAAATTGGAATGAAAATATAGAATTATAGTAATTAGGATATTTAATTAGTAAAAATAGAGAAACAGAGAAATTATCAAAAGAAATTAAGGAATTAAGTAGAATAAAAAAATATTAAGTAATTTAATTTGGTTAACTTAATTGGATTAAGTATAGATTGTGTGATGAATTGAACTAGAATTTCTATACATAATAAATGAAAAACATTAGTTGGGTATCTACCACTAGGCATTTTATTCTTAATGCGTAGTTATTTACTATGTATAGGTACTTGGATAAATACACAATAGATTAAAGGGATGGGTACTAGACACTAACATAGTTGCACAGTGAATAAGGGAATTTTGTATATTTTTATATGGCATGTATATATATGATAAATAAGTATTTAAAGTTAGATTAGCAATTCTAAATTCTATTCTTGTGAGAATCAAACATTATATGTATATCTTAATGGAATAATATTTAAATTATGTTGTAATAATTATATTATAAGGGTGTTACATTTATTAGTATCAGAGCATAATTTAGGGGGTCCTAAGATCGAAGGTTAAATTAAACAGTAGAGATGGAATGACTGAATATACATGCCACAAGAACATATATGGTTAAGGTGGTTTTAGAAAAGTAAGGTAAATCTGTCCCTTTTGTTGTAAAGTTGAGAAACAAATGGAAATTTCATCAAGGCAAAGGGGTACAATGAAACAATAATATTTCCAATTATTTAATGCAGATAAATTTCAAGAACAAAATCTTTATTAGTAGGAGAGAGTTGTAATAGCCTAACATTTCAATTTTTTTGAATAGTATTTTTTTGAGCTGTGATGTAACACCCCAAATATGGCCTTAGTAGAAAATATGAAAATTTAGAAGATGTATATGCAATTTAAATGTTCATTTAATTTAATAAGGTCATTATAGGGGTGAGAAAGTGATTTTTATATGACAAATGTGGGAATTTATAATATATTATAAATAGAAGGGTTAATTTATAAATAGATTTAATTATCGGGATAATGTTTAAAGAAAGTTAGGAGTGGGGTTTGAATTAACAAATTGAGCATTCTCTTCTTTTTCTTCTCCGTCTTCATCAATGGTAGGGTTGTATACTTTGATGGAAAGGAAAATTCTAGATTTTAATGTAAGTATATGTGATATGTTGTAGAGGAAGATAATAGTAAGAAGAATAATGGAAAAGGAGTTGTGAAGAAGTAGGGATTCCTAGTGGTTTCGGCTAAGGTAAGGGACTTGTTTAATGTTGTGTTTATGTGAATCATCAGGTTTTTCCTTTCCATGCAAATTAAATTCTTAGATTAGAATTTTGTCACTTTGATGCATGACCAAAGTGATGGAACAACTTAGAGTTTTTAGAGGGATTACTCCCTTAATAGTTTTATATTGTTGAATAATTGTTTATCTAAGGGAAGATTGACCATACAAAGACTCATAACCACTTGTAGTTTACACAAGTTCAAATTTGTGTTTGATTTCAATTTGTGAAATCTAATTAAAGAGGTAATTGGAATATTATGAATTAATAATGCATGAAACCGAGAATATAATGGTGTTAAGCTTGTGTAAGCTATATTGGCATAAAAATGAATCTTTACAAGAGTTGTGTTAATGAAAATATATTGAAATTGTATAATTCGCATTTTTTGCACACATGGGGATAGTCACGCTCGTGGCAATGCACAATATATGGACTTTTAATTTTGCCTCTGTCGCGACTTGCGTATGTAACATGTATCGTTCTTTTATTGCTATGCTTTTGGATGAGAGAAATCGCTATGCTATGTTAGTACCTCTGCAGATTATGAACAACATTATAGAATGGAAGATCCCATATGAGCAAAGTGTTGAATGCAATTGAATGATACAACATGTTATAGAGTTTCATATGTGAGCCATGTGTTATGATGAACATCCAAACGGGTATGTTTCACTGCTTAATTAAAAAGGCATGTATCACACACATGAGATAGCTATTGAAAGTAAGTTAAAGGAACATGAAAAGCCATATGATTAATGTATATGAATATGACATAATGATGAAACAATTGTTATATGATTATGGACACACTTCAATTGTGTGATGTAAGAATGAAAATGTAATATGAAAAGAGAATCAATTAAATTATTGCCTGCTTACAGATCTAGAGTTCAATAGTGGATAGATAGGCGCTTCTAGGGAAATTGTAGCTGCCCTTGTTGACCCCATTTAGTTCTAAGTTATTGTTGAACCCATTTGGATCATGAACAACCTCGTTTGGGTTGTTAGCCAACCCCGTTTGGGTTAGCTTTATCGGTCCCCTATTCTGTTGTCCTCATTTGGCTCCATGTTTCAATATCTTCAGATATCCCCTATTTTGATACCCTCGGGTATCCCCTATTCCTGTTATCCACCTTTAGAAATCAAGCAGGCTAACTAAAGTGTTAATGCATCACAGTTAATTACATTATAATTAATGCATATGGTATATGAAACAACATGTTTAGCTATAGTTTTAAAAGCATGTGTTATATTATATTCATTATGTACATATCCTTTCTATGATATGTTAAATTTCAAGTATGCTAGACTAAAATATAAGGTTACATTGTTCTTTATGATATCTTATTTTAATATATATATTTATTTTAACATGTTACTTTTTATATTTTTAGTTGTCATATGTTATATGTTTCCGACGACCATCGTGAGTGGTTGTTTTCATATTTAGTGTCCCCACTAAGCTATATAGCTTAGCACGAGTTATTTTATCCATGTAGGTTCGGTATTCAAGGCTTTTGCACAAGAACGAACTCTACATCTGGACAGGCCAACAACAGTTCATAGAAATTGATGTAGGGATGTTTTTGGTTAATTATGTACAAATTTCTTAACATGTTTAATATGTATAAAAGGCTATTTAATATGTGTATGTTATATGGCAGAAAATGATGTAATAAACTCATTAAAAGAAAGCTAGTATATGCATGCATATAGGAGCTAGAATGCTTTTTTATATATGCTTGATGGAATACTGAATGCGATGCATGACAATGAACTGATTAAGAAAGTTGTATCGCATTTGAATATGATAAGTGAGTGAGTGACACCCTATATTTCATCATTTTATTATAACTCGAATGATATTATTATTGTTACCATGATTTTATAGCGGTGCATTCTGAATCTACATAAAGGGGTCGACAGTTTAATTTAACAATTTAATGCTTACATTTACTTAAGGTCATTAGTTACCATTTACTTGGTAAAAATCTCAGTAGTATAATGGCTTACATTTTATGCTGCCTAAACCTGCAATTGGAAATTTTCACACTCCCAAATAGTAATATCCACCTCTAATACTTCAATCCCATGCATGGCACTTCTATTATCAATCGTAACTCATCAGTCAAACACAATGATCACATCATATATTTCATCACATCGACTAACATTTAAAATTTTATTACACATTGTGTTCCATAGATCAAGTACCAAAATGTAAACATCTAGTCACATTATGTTACATATTTTATTTATATACATCACATTTTCAAGGGTCTTCACATGCACATGCCACTTATGCTTCTTCGTTACCTCCTTCCTTTACTTGTCCCTGCGCGCGGTCAAAATAAACCACACGCTAAACAATTTTGTTACTTAGTGGTGGATACAACTGCACAAAATTTCATCTAGCATCAATTTAAGTAAATTTACCATTTAGCCCTCACTATAAATTTTACTTAAATAACCTTAAAATTTGTTTACTTAATATGTTAAATTACTATTAAGTTTTTCTTTTATTTAATTTCCTACATTTTGGAAAATTATCGTTCAGTTCCTAAATCTTTATTTTTATCTTATTTTACCTAATTTAACTCTAATTTCTCGTCTCTGTGCTACCTTTGACTTTTAATTCACTTTAGATGGTTAATTTCCATTTTAGACCCTATGTTAACTTATAAGGTGGCAAATTACATTTTAGTCCAACTTTTCCTTATTTACAATTTTTCCCTGTTTCATTAATTTCATTAATTTAACTTTTCTAATCATTTTTAAAGCCAAATTACCATTTTACCCCTATTTTCCAATGTAATTACATTTTGTCCCTTTTTTTATCTTGTTTACTCCCATTTTTTCTATTTCATCGTTTTATTACATCTTTGGTATCTTTTAGACATAATTTGCTATTTAGTCTCCAATTTTTTTACCAAATTACAATTTTGCCCCTAACATGTTAAGTGGAAATCCTCGAACCAGATATGCAGGATGAGGACTCCAATAATACAAATGGACTGGAGGGACCGCATTTGGCATGATACTTTTGCTTTAGTGCTGGTGGAGGGACCACAATTTAATGCGACCCAACTAACCCACCATATGTCATATCATATGCCGGTAATTCCTCAGTGTATATAATAATTCAAATCTAATGATAATGTTATAATAACACCACAACATATGTGCCCCTATGGCTAGCCATTATATCATATGATCCCGGATTATCCACTGTACACAAAGGGCAATTATATTCTATGATTCATGTAACTTTTTACATATTCTTCCTTACTAATCATATTAAGTAATAATTATTACATGTCCAATTAGTGCCCAATTAAGCTTTAAAAATATATAGTTATCAAAAATACATACAATAGTATATAAAAGTAATAAGGACATGACATTTCTCCACTTTGACCATTCGGCCAAGGTAGGATCTCATAATACCATGCCGTTTTTCTTTCATTTACATACCAAATATGTTTCAAATATCATTTATATCATTCATATAACCATACATATACACTTTACCTTATAATTCCTATGTTTTCTTAACTTCCATCATTATGTTCACTTAGGTAAAATTTTTTATATTTATTATTTTTACGTTCCATCACTTACATTACATTCACTACCCATTATGCTACCTAAATCTTGCTTTAGACATCATTAATCATTACGTTATCCTAACTTAGTCTTAGGTACATAATTCGGCAACTATAGTATATACCATTTCTATGTCATTTCTTTCACTTATTTGTATTCATACTAGGTTATTTCATCAATTTATCAACTTATTTGAATTTATTTCATCATTCTCCACAATTTCACATAATTACATAATGTAGAATTTAGGTTAAATTGACTAAAATAAATGAAATTAAATGTAATTTGTATCCACAAACCTCTAGCTAGCTTGAAAGGCACATATTCCTCCTTCTCCTTGCCCTTTCCTCCCTTGTTCTCTTTTTTGTCTTGTTGTTCCTCTTTAAGCTGAAATTGAGAGAGGGAAAATCATGAGTTTTGGCCATGAATTTAATTAAATAAAAGCTTCTAAATGATTCTCCTAATCATTCACTAAATTTCTATGTAAAAATCCCCAATTAATTCTACTCAAAACTCATGAATTCATCAAATTAGGTCATCTTTCTCTTTCCTTCTTTCATTGATTTCTTGACTTTCTTTGATGCAAGACCTTTTCTAGGTTAAAGAGTAGGAAAATATGAGTGTGAGATTAAATTTTGGGCTTAATATTCAAAGAGAAAAAGCTTGATCAAGTAAAAAGAGTTGAGAAGAGGGAGAGAGAGAGAGGTTCGGATTTGGCTGCATAGGAGGGAGAAGTTGTAGAATATTTGGGGTTATTTTTAGATTTTAATGAGCTATTATCAAGTTTCTTCAAATGTACCAAAGGTAGGGCCAAGATTCATTTGCTAACTATCAAATCTAATGGCCTTAAATTAAGCCACTTGTCACCAATTCAAGCACTTCCCCTTATCTAACAAATATGAGATTTTACACACCTAATTATAACATTATAATAACAACTCCCATGTCCCCAAGTGGTCAAATTCTTGGATTTGTCCCTTCTTTTGACCCAGTCTCGATTTTACACCTTGAAAAATAAATTTTTGATCCCGAAGTCATAATGTACTGAAATTTTTCCTTGCATTCACTAGCATAGTCAAGAGCATTTTTTTGAAATTTTAGCTCATTCTGACATCATTTCAGCATACTTTCAGCCCCGGAGGAAAATTTAGTCGGTCCGAAATCCAAAATTGCAAAATTGCCAAAAAATTTATTTTTAACTTCCAATAACTTATTTATGTTATTTCTAATGTATTTATATGATCGGAAAATTTTTTGGAGCTTTGTAGAATTTTTCAAAGTCCCGTAAAATCTCTTCAAGAAATGCCATACAAAGGAAAGAGGAATAAGAAGAAGTCATGATGGAAGATTTGGTGTTCTATGAAAGGTTAGGGACTTTTACTCATCTTACATGTTGATTTAATTTGAGAAAATAGGGATAAAATGTGTAATGGAATGTATTTTGAGTTGATAATATATTTTTAAGGTGAAATCTAAAGGATTATATCTTTCATGTATTTATTTGTTGAAGATTTAAGAAGTAGAAATCTGGGTTGGTTCATTAGGAACAAGTTTTTGTATTTTAAGCATATCTCAAGTTTAATAACTCTAATTTGGGTAATTCTAGTTGTTAAATAAACTTAAGACATGGACCTATAATTTTTTAGAAGAAATAGGAGTTTGATTATGCATCTAAGTATCCTTAATTTTAACTTGAAGTTTAATATGCACTGTTGCCGAGTTATAGTGTGTAGGTTGCTGTATTTTTAACAAAACTCTTAGTAAAGAAGTCTAAATTCTATGATACAAAATAAATGATAAACTTTACTTCCATATCTATATTTTCTTTCAAGAATTTAAAATTTAAATCTGCCTCTAAACATGTCAAATTTAGCTTTAAAATTGAAAATGGTTATAACCCTATCATTAGGAACAGTCCTTAGTGTTTTGTAAATATCTTGAAATTTAGAGATGATTTTTAGTGTTCTAGAAACTAGAAACATATAGTAATAAATTTTTTGAAGGCCATTGCCAAAAGATGATGTTTAGAAGTTTTAAAATTGCAAACAAAATGAACTAGTAAATATGCCTATAGACATAATGTATGTCGTGGTCAGTACCAATTTGGTAATGACCGTGAGGTCAATCCAGAACCTAAAGTGCACCTATGTCACAGTTAGTATTGTGAGGACCCAATCATGGCCCTAACAGGATTATAGTTAATTAATCAGGATTAAGTTTTAATAAGCCAAAATTTGATTATTTGGTATTATTGAAGTTAAGTCACATTAAGGGTATATTGGTAATTATGCACATGTGTATTGGAGTGTAGCTAAAATAGTAAGGAAGGATGCAATTGAATCAAATAAGAAGTTTTGGAGTTGAATGCTTAGAAAATAAGTTTTAAAGTGTTAAAATGTATAAGGGCATTTTGGAAATTTCTCTTTCGGAGATATTTACCCGCTAACTCTTGTATTTAGCTTCTTGAAGAAGGAACCTTTAGGGATTTGGATGTGGGGATCGGCTAAGGCAAGAGAGTTCTCTCTCTCTCTCTCTCTCACTCTCTGGTTATAGGTTGAAGAAGAGTAACCTAGGGTTTTGGTGTTTCAACCTTATGAAGGTAATGTTTTCGTCTCATAGATCTCTTATTTATGTTTGATTTAATGAAACTAAGGATGTATAGAGAGATGATATATCATGTATGTTATCTCCATGTACAAGGAGAAGAAGGGAATCAAGAGTAAAAGGGATGGATCAAGTAAAGTGAGGGAAGCTTCAATGTCAGGTACGAGGTTTATTGTTTTGGGATGGTTACTCTTCAATTTGGCCCTAAAAAACACCAAAATTAATAATTATTTCTAAAAAAACATAAACTAACTAATTAAACTTGAAACCAACTAAAGTAAGACTAACTTGACTCAATTAGACACATAAAAATACACTAAAAGCATAGTATAATTTATACTTATCAGATGCCCCACACTTAGTGTTTGCTCACCCCTGAGTAAACTTAAAAAAGCTGACTCCTTAAAAGTATCAAACTTAAATAGAGAATTATGCAATTCAAAATCAAGCTTAGCAATCAGTAACAGCACTTAACCAAATTCCTACAGTAATAAATTCAAACAAGATAATATGAGTTTGTTTCCTTTGTGTGTGTGCAAGACCAAAACTTTTTAAATATTTTCAAAACTCAAAATGCAAATGAAAATTCTTAGTTAAGCCTAAGAATTGACAAACAACTAAGTATACAAGCAGTTTCACACTTAAAACTCTAAAAATACCATAAGGCTCTCCTTTAGCATCGGAACCCAAAGGTAATCTCTGCCAAACAATTCAAACACAAACTTAAAATCACTTGGGTCCTAATTTTGTTGTAATAGGGTTAAGGTTTTTGTTATCAAAGAATGGATATAGATAATCAAAATGAATATTCACTTTATGATTAAGACAGACTAAAATTCTAAATTCTAAATTTCTAAGCACAAAACCCTTTTTTAATACTTGTTTGTTCAAACCCATATACATCTTAAGTGCTTTTTAAAGAAAATATCAATAAAAACACTCCTCAAAATTTATCACTTTTCTGGAGTCACACATGCTTTCCCTTGTAAATACCCCATACTTAAGATTTTAGCCATGTATGCTAGCTTTATTGCTTTTTCTTTCCTTTCTATTCTTTTTCTCTCTTTTTTGGCTGGCATTGCTAGTAATACAATAATAAATAGAGTAATTTCAAGGTAAATAAATTCAAACAAGATAATATGAGTTAGTTTCCTTTGTGTGTGTGTAAGACCTAAACTTTTTAAGTATTTTCAAAACTCAAAATACCAATGAAAATTCTTAGTTAAGCTTGAGAATTGACATACAACTAAGTATACATGCATTTTTATACTTGAAACCCTAGAAACACCATAAGCCTCTCCTTTAGCACCGGAACCCAAATGTCATCTCTGCTATACAATTGAATCGCAAACTTAAAATCACTTAGGTCTTAGTTTGGTTGTAATGGGATTAAGGTTTTGGTTATCAAAGAATGGATAAAGATAATAAAAATGATTATCCACTCTATGATTAAGATAGACTAAGATTCAAAATTTTAAATTTCTAAGTACAAACCTCTTTTTTCATACTTCATTGTTCAAACCCATACACATGTAAGCACTTTTTAAAGAAAATATCAATAAAAACACTCCTAAAAATTCATCCCTTTTCTAAAGTCACACATGCTTTCCCTTGTAAATACCCCACACTTAAGATTTTTTTCCATGTATGCTAGCTTTATTGCTTTTTCTTTCTTTTTTTTTCTTTTTCACTCTTTTTTTACTAGCATTGCTCGCAATACAATAATAAACTGAGTAATTACAAGGTAAATTATCACAATTTCTTTGACTTCATCAATAGCCCTATAAAATAGTACTAAACACGTCTTACTACACCCTTTAAAATGCCCAACAAAATTAATCCATCCAATCCTAGAGTGGCCAATTTTAGAAGGGAAAGATAAGGGCTTTTTAGGATATATTGTTAATAATTGAGTTTAACAAGAAAAACAAAGATAGCATGCATTAAGCATGCCTCATTAGGCTTAAAATGGCGAACAAGAATCAATTATATCAAAAGGTGGATAAACAATATTTTTATGGGTCAACAAGAACAATTGTGCCTATATCACTTTCCAAGTTGCTTTGCATTGCTTTTATGCTTCAAAGGGTTTTGAGGAAGGTTTCAATGTTCTAAAATTTTTAACTCAACTATTTTAATGCATTGTTTCTCTTTAGGTTCCTAAATTGGTCTTCTATGCTCAAAAAGTGGAAACTAACAAATATAAGTCAAGTTGAATGTTAAACTAGATAAAATTTCATTAAACAACATGCTTGCCTTAGTGCAAAACAAAAATTTTGAACATTGCACATTTAAGTTTAGGTTCAAGAAGTTCAATTTTTGAGGATTAATTGGGGCAAACTAAGTCTATTGTAAGCTGCATGACAAATTTGAACTAACTATTTGATTAAAATGAAAACTAAAAACTAAACATGCAAACTTCAAACCAAACTAAACAATCTAAAATAAAAACAAAATAACTAAAACAAAATAATTAAAACTATTTATGAGTAAGGTAAGAGAACTCCTTTGATTTGATCTTTAAAATTTGGCTCAGCTGAGCTCTTTCTCCTCTTTAAAATCTTGTTATCCTCAGCAAAGTAGCAAAAGTATCAGCTCATTAGAGAGAATGATGATGGAAATTAAAGAGAAATTCTAGCTTGATGTGAGTGTCTTAAGTGAGAGTGTGTGAATTAAGTGAGCAATAAAGCACATCATGCTTCCATCATAAGAGTTGCATTTAACCATACCATGCACATCATACAATCATTAACAAATATCAAGTCATCCCATATCATGCTTAACTAAATGTATAAAAATTGATAAATCAAAATTGTTGAATAATGACTTGAATGAAATATAGGATGCTAGGATTAGATAACACGGTGGTTCGCTAGCAATTTATAGCCTCATAGATAAGAGTTTTACGCCTCCTATGACTTCCTTTCATGGAAGAATTCATGTTGAATTGAAATAGGAAGCTTTTAATCGCCTAATTAGGACATTTACTTGGGAGAGCGAATCTTGTGCTTGGGAGAGTGACCGTTGTGCTCGGGAGAGTGTCCATTATGTTTGGGAGAATGGTTTTCTATTGCAAATCATGTAACTCTACTCGGGTGAGTGCCAATTTCACTCTGGAGAGTGTCATATCACTTTTCCGAGTGAGGAAATCACTCAGACGAGTTATTCATGGCTGCCTTCCACGAATGAAAGCCACAATTCTGTTTAATTCTAATTTTACCCCTGACTTTCTCTTTTTGTACTTTATCCCATTTTCTCTTTAATTTGGCCATGAAAAACACCAAAATTAATAATTATTTCTGAAAACACATAAACTAACTAATTAAACCTGAAACGAACTAAAGTAATACTAACTTGACTCAATTAGACACATAAAAATACACTAAAAACATAGTATAATTCATACATACCAAATACCCCACACTTAGTCTTTGCTCATCCCCAAGCAGACTTGAAAAAGCCAACTCCTCAAAATTATCAAACTTAAATAAAGAATTATACAGTTCAAAATCAAGCTTAGCAATCAGCAAGAGCACTCAACTGAATTCCAACCAGTAATAAATTCAAACAAGATAATATGAGTTAGTTTCCTTTGTGTGTGTGCAACACCAAAAATTTTTAAGTATTTTCAAAACTCAAAATACCAATGAAAATTCTTAGTTAAGCTTGAGAATTGACATACAGCTAAGTATACAATCATTTTCGCACTTGAAACTCTAGAAACACCATAAGCCTCTCCTTTAGCACTTAAACCCAAATGTCATCTCTGCTAAACAATTCAAACGCAAACTTAAAATCACTTAGGTCTTAATTTGGTTGTAATAGGGTTAAGGTTTTGGTTATCAAAGAATGGATAAAGATAATCAAAATGAATATCCACTCTATGATTAAGACAGACTAAGATTCAAAATTTTAAATTTCTAACCACAAACCGTTTTTTTTATACTTGTTTGTTCAAACCCATACACATCTTAAGTACTTTTGAAAGAAATCATCACAAAAAATCTCTTCAAAATTCATCCCTTTTCTGAAGTCACACATGTTTTCCCATGTAAATACCCCACACTTACGATTTTTGCCATGTATGCTAGCTTTATTGCTTTTTGTTTCTTTTCTTTTCTTTTTCACTCTTTTTTTGCTAGCATTGCTTGCAATACAATATTAAATTGAGTAATTACAATGTAAATTTCCATAATTTCCATGAATTCATCAATAGCTTTTGACAATTGCACTAAAAATGTCTTACTACGCCCCTTAAAATACCTAACAAAATTAATCCATCCAATCCTAGAATGGCCAATTCTAGAAAGGAAAGATAAAGGCTTTTTAGGCTATATTGCTAACAATTGAATTTAACAAGAAAAACTAAGGTAACATACATTAAGCATGCCTCATTGGGCTTAAAATGGCTAACAAGGATCAATTATATCAAAAGGTTGGTAAACAATCTTTTTATGGCTCAACAAGAACAATTGTGCCTACATCACTTTTCGAGTTACTTTGCATTGCTTTTATAATTCAATGGTGATGAGGAAGGTTCTAGTGTTCTAAAATTCCTAACTCAATTATTTTAATGCATTATTTTTCTTTACGTTCTAAAACTGGTCTTTTATGCTCAAAAAGTGAAAACTAAAATATAAGTCAAGTTGAATGTTAAACTAGCTAAAATTCAATTAAACAACATGCTTGCCTTAGTGCTAAACATAAATTTTGAACAATGCACATTCTAAATTTAAGTTCAATAAGTTCAAATTTTGAGGATTAACTAAGGCAAACTAAGTGTAGTGTAAGCTAAATGACAAATTTGAACTAACTATTTGACTAGAATGCAAACTACAAACTAAACATGCAAACTTCAAATCAAACATGCAAACCTCAAACCAAACTAAATAATCTAAAACAAAAATAGTATAACTAAAACAAATAATTAAACTATTCATGAGTAAGATAAGAGAACTCCTTTAAATTGATCTTTAAAATTTAGCTCAGCTGAGCTCTATCCCCTTCTGTAAAATCTTTCTATCCTCAGCAAAGTAGCAAAAGTATCAGCTCATTAGAGAGAATGGAGATGAAAATTAAAGAGAAATTCTAACTTGATATGAGTGTCTTAGGTGAGGAAGTGTGTGAATTGAATGAGCAATGAAGTACACCATGCTTCAATCATAAGAGTCGCAATTAACCATACCAAACATATCATACAATCATTAATAAAAATCAAGTCATCCCATATCATACTCAACTAAATGTATAAAAATTGATAAATCAAAATTATTGAATAATGACTTCAATGAAATATAGGGTGCTAGGATTAGATAGCACGGTGGTCCGGTAGCCATTTATAGCCTCCTAGATAAGAGTTTTACGCCTCTTGTGACTTCCTATCTTGGAAGAATTCATGTTTAATTGAAATAGAATGATTTTAATCGCCTAATTAGGACATTTACTCGGGAGAGTGAATCTTGTGCTCAGGAGAGTCACCATTGTGCTTGGAAGAGTGGCCATTATGCTCGGGAGAATGTTTTCTATAGTAAATTACGTAACTCTACTTGGGTGAGTGCCAATTTTACTATGGAGAGTGCGAAATCACTCAACCAAGTAAGGAAATCACTCAATTGAGTGATTCATGCCTTTCTCCCATTAATGAAAGCCACAATTCTCCTTAATTCCAATTCTACCCCTAACTTTATCCTTTTTGTACTTTAGCTCTTTTTCTCTTCAATTTGGCCCTGAGAAACACTAAAGTTAATAATTAATCCTAAAAACACATAAAATAACTAATTAAACCTAAAACCAACTAAATTAAGACTAATTTGACTCAATTAGACATATAAAAATATAGTATAATCCACACTTATTAAATACCAAGTTGCCCTCCTTTAGATGATGACCTTTGAGCTTTTTGCCTAAAAACTGGGCTAATCTCTTCTGATATAGTTGATTGTGGTACTTCCATCTATATTTCATCTAGCATGTTTATTTATGCCATCCTGTGTTCTACCCATTCTTTCTCCAGCAACTTTTGCTTCTAGAATAACCCTCAGCAGCTGGAGCTCAATCTCAACTAGTAGTATTACTTCTGAGCCATATATGAGAGACAAGGGAGTGGCTCTAATTAAAGTTATGAAAGTTTTTCGATATTGGCCCAATCCTTATACGTTTGCATGGTTTTGGATAGGATAATTTTCAAATTCTTGTTAGCAGCCTCTACAGCCCCATTTACTTGTGGATAGTCAGGAGAAGACTTATGATGTAAGATTTTGTACTTTTGGAGCACCTATTTGGTCACTCCATTGTTTGATACTACATGGTGCGGCATCCTATGCCTACATATTAGATTCCTTTTGATGAACCAAGCCATCTTTCGTGCCCCTAATCTTCTGAAGGATTTAAGTTCCAACCACTTTATGAAATAATTAATGGCAGCCATGATGTACCTATGGCCATTAGTCAGATCAATCTCTTTAATGATATCTATTCCCTAAGATGAAAAAGGCTATGACGATGATGGGTTACACAATTCTGAAATAGGTAGATGATTTAAATCGTCATATTGTTGGCATTAGTGGCACATTTTGACATATTTAGAGCAGTCAACATCCATGGTCAACTAGAAGAATCCTTGTTGCATGATCTTTCTTTCCAATTTTAAGCCATTAATGTGAGCTCCATGACCCATGTATGAGTTTCTTCCATGACCTTCTTTGATTGTCTCTTGTCCAGGCATCTTAATTTAAATGCCATCGATTTACCTTTTGTATTGAATCCCATCAACACTAATAAATTGGCTTGACAACTTTTAAATCATCATTTAATCTTTCTCCATTACTTTTTCAAGGAACTTAGAGCTTTCTAAATAGTTTTGCATGTCATAGTACCATGGCTTGCTATTGGCTACCTCTAAGTTCATGATCTGCCCATTCTCGAAACACAACTTAGTTAAACTTGTAACAACTATTGGCCTCATAACTATCCCTTTAGGATTGTCCTGCATGGATATTGAGGTTTCTAAGGCATCTTTCAATTGATTCTCATCTCGAGGTATATGCTTAAAGGTGTATCCTCAAGTTGACCACTTAGGCTTCTTAGATATTACACGTATTGCATCAGCCTTTCTTCTCAGATGGACCATTCCCCTTTCACTTGGTGAATTACTAAGGATGAATCTCAGAATACCTTGATAGCCTTTGCTTATAGAGCTATCAATGCTTCTATCCCATATATGCAAGCTTCATATTCAACTTTGTTATTGTTCACTTTGGATCCTAATTTCTTTGCTAAGGGGAGCTTTTTACCATTAGGTGTTATAAGGATGATTCTTACTTTAGCTCCTTTATTATTTGTAACCCTATTAAAATACATCTAGCAACTTTGGACCATTATTGAAGTGATACTTTCGTTTAGGAATTCCTATTCGACTTGATCCCCTTCTAATCGATGGTTAGTGAGAAGCCCTGCAACTTCCCCTTTTTCTGATCACATATTCCATTTCAAATTCTTGCAACAACAAAAGACACCTTACTATTTTCCCTAGTAGGGATAGTGCTGATAAGTGGTATCTAAGTCAGTATACTTGGCCTAGATCTTATAGGAATGGAAGTAGTGTCTCAATTTCTTTGAGGCTTATATCACTACTAAGCAAATTTTCTTGATATCCATATACTTGGCCTTGTATGGAAAGAACTTTTTACCAAAGTAGTATATAGCAAATTATACTTCAGTTTCATCTTCCTCAGCCAATATAGCCCTTACTAAACCCTATTCTAGTTCTATGTACAAGATCTAGTGCTTAAGTGATCTAGGTGGTTGGAGAACTAGAGGATATAACATGTATTCCTTGATAGTGTCAAAGGCTTTTTGACAGTTAGCATTCCACTTGATTGGCAGGACCTTCTTAAGAAGTTTAAAGATTGGCTCACATATGGAGGTGAGCTTGGTGATAAATTGGCTAATGTACAGAATCCATCTTAAGAACCCTTTGACCTCTTTTTCTTTATTCGACATAGGCATCTCTCGGATGGCTTTCACATTGTCTATGTCTACTTCTATCCCCCTCTGCTGACAACATGCCCTAATAGCTTACTCAAGGTAACTCCAAACACATATTTTTTTTGGGTTAAGGTAGAAATTGTACTTATCAATTGATTGGAAAAAGTTCTATAGCGCCTTAAAGTGTCCTTCCCTGATAACTAACTTGATCATCATGTCATTTACATGCACTTTAACTTCCTTATGAATCAAATCACAAAGGATCTTTGTAGCTATTCTCTAATGAGTGGCTCCTGCGTTTTTCAACCCAAATAGCATGAGCATACATGCATAAGTTCCCCATTCAATGATGAAATTATTCTTCACTTAATCCACTATCTTGTTTAAAATCTAGTTGTACACTGCATACCCATCAACAAAACTATACATCATACACTATACTACACTGTCAACTAGCAGGTCTATGTGTGGGAGTGGAAAGTCATCTTTCTAGCATGTTTTGTTCAAATCATAATAGTTGATGCACATTTATACCCTCTTATATTTCTTGGCAATAGGGACAACAATAGCTAACTAAGAAGGATATTGAACCTTGACAAAAAAACTTTGCCTTAATCTACTTCTCCACTTCTTCTTTCACCTTTTTGCCCATTTCGATCTAAGTTTTTAAAGCTTTTGCCTAAACGACTTGCTATCTGGATATGTTGGAAAGGTATGCTCTATAACTTCTCTATCAATCTCAGGCATGTATTCATAGGTCCAAGCAAAGACTTTTTCATATTTTCTTAATATTCTCTCAAATTTTGTTCTTTCTTTAACAGTTATGTTTGATACAATCAACATCTCTTTAGGGTTATCTAGGGTTCCAAGATTAAATGGAGTAGTGTTTGTTTAATTAATGTCAAATATGAATGAGTCATGATTCTAATTATGTACAATGCAATCAAATGAGACATTGAATAAATAATCAAAGTTATTCATTTTATTAGCATAAGCATATAATGGTATATAATCATAAAATAATTCAAGAATATAAATTACATCAGCAATAGAATCATCTTTTAAACTAGGGATGGCTAATAGAGTGGGTGATGCTTCTCCCTCTTATACCATAGGATTTGATGGTGCACTATCTTTCTCAGGAGCCGCAACCTTATACTCAATCTTTTCTTTCCCTTTAGCCTTAAGGACTAGCTACTGAGGCATCGGCACCTCGTTCGGGTGGCTTAAATCCAAATTAGCGAGCTTAACCATGATCTCTTCATCCAAGAATCCAAATACAGGCTAGATGGTCCCAGCTAACCAATAAAAAATAGCATCAAAGATCCCAAATCTAAGGATGACTTTCGATTAAAATACCACAGGGTCAACGTCCCCATAATACTTACATTCTTAGGATATGGGCACAAAGCTTTCTAGGATATAAGGAATCCCTCTTGGCTACAAGTCAGCTTGCTTCTCTCAACATTATTCTCACAATAGCTTAAGCCATTTCTGTCTTTCTAATCAATAAGAGCAATGGGCACATGGGTCCCACAAGAGTTATTCTTAATCCTACACCTAGTATCTAGCTTATCTTTTTCATCATATTGACAGCCTGGGGTTTGTGAAATCTATTTCGTATTCCTCAACACCAATATGCACTATATAGAAGACATTAAATGGCTTATTAGTTATACTCAGTGGAGAGACTGAATTCTCCCTTATTGCCTTGATAGTGACCATACCCTCATGGAAAATGCAGACCATCTGATGTATGGTGGAAAAAACACCTCCAACTTGTGGAACCAAGGTTGTCCTAATAACAAATAGAAATTAGCTTGAATCTGAAGCACTACAAATTCTGCCCCCATCTTAATAGGCCCTATTTTTACCATTGCTCTGAAGGTGCCAGTGACTTATTGCTTGGAATTTTCATAGGTCGTTATAGTAAGCCTATATTTAGTAAGGATAGACTTATCAAAATCATAAGCCACCATTGCTGCAAAGGGACACACATTGATAGAAGAGTTATCATCTACTATTAGACACTCAGTGTGCTTTCCATTCACCTCATCCCTGATGTACAATAGTCGATTTATACTCGTATCCTTTTACCATCTTCAATAATTAAGAAGGAGATATGGTAGAAGCAACAGTTAATTCACATAAAGCTTCCACCAATTTCTACCTATGGGAAGGCGATTGACTTAACAGATCCCAAATCAAAATTTGAGTAGGTGTATTTTTAAGTTACTTGAGGACTACATTGTTCTTTGTAGCTCTTTCTTCCATGCGCACTATAGGCTCCTGTTGTCTTTCAACCTTAGGCATAACCCTACCACTCTTCGTGATGCCTTGAACCACTTTTTCATTCTCTACTTCCTTCTTATCTTCATCAGTCTCCCATAGGTCCTTTGACTCATTTCCATCCTTGATCAGCCTAGCTTCAATATATGTATCCTATAAATCTATCAGATGAATTGATTCCCCTACTTCTATTGATTTTTCTATAGTTTTATCCGAACAGTCATCATTCTTTTCAGCCTAGCGGGTGATAGACAAGTACTCATTTCAATAAGGTCCCTAAGAACATAATGGATCCAACAATGAACACTGGTAGTGGTACAACATTCTAAGTCCCCCTCTTTTTAGCTCTATTCACTATATGAGGTATTTGTTAAGAATCAATCATATCCTGGATACGATACCTCAAAGTGCAATAGTAATCAGTTTTATGCCCCATGTGTTGATGAAAAGCACAGTACCAGTCTGACTTGTGTCCTGGCCAAGCTTGACTCTTCGTGGGCTTGGGCAATAGTGGTTGCAGTTTTCCTTCTTTCATTAACCAATTAAGGCTATACAATGATTTTTTTGAAATTTAAATAATGTCATTGATTAACCCCTACAGCTGACACTTTAGTGGTTCTACCATTACAACCTCCACTATTGCCACTGCTACATGTATTCTTACTTAAACCTAAGCTTTCAAAATCCTATTTGTTGTTGTTGTAACTACAACTATTTAAATTTATAGAGCTAGCCTTTTTCGCTAGATATTATCCTTCAACTTCGATTGCTATATCCTTTAATGACTCCTAACCTTTTAACCTCTTCATTTTGAGCTTCTTTTTTAGATAAGGACTAGCATTCCTAATGAACAACTGAATCTGATCTTATACGTTAGGTTTCATTTTAATCTCTATCACTTTATTCCTCTATTGAGTGAGTTACTCATAGAAGGACTCTTTAGGTTTTTGTTGCAACAACTCTAAATCTTTTAGAGTGACCTCCATATAGGTGCTACAATCATACTGCTTAAAGAACTCCTTTATTAACCTTTCTCAATCTTCCTTAATCTTTCTATCCAAACTATGATACCAATCAATAATTGGACCTATAAGGCTGAGACTGAATAAGTCCACCTTTTGCCTCTTGGTGAGAGAAGTTCTTTTCATGAGTTAGATATACTACTTGATATGAACTAGAGGGTCAGATGTACCATCATACTCCATGAAATCAGGCATCTTAAAATGGCTAGGAAAAGCATCCTTACCATCCAAGTCAATATCTTCAAGGTTTACCACTTTTCCAATTGACAACATTTTAGTCACAACCTAGATCTAAGCAAAAAAAAAATATAGACAAAATGCAAAAAGTAAATCAACAAATAAAGTTTATAACATTAAGATAATAAATGCACATACTTTATATTGTTAGAAAAATAAATTGAGGAGAAAAAACATTTTATATTACCTTTTACTCAATTAAACCATTAAATATCGGATTCTTAGATCGATTCCACATTGAGATGATAAAAAAATTAGCTTGAAAATAAGGAACTCAGTTCCAAAAGGACACTTTTTAAGCTTTAAAAGCTTTTGTTTGCATATAAACTAAAATCCTCACTTGAACCTTTCTAATTAAAGATTTTAAAATTTTAAGTTTCTAATTAGCCAACCCTATTGAAACTGTTTGGCCAAAACATTATAGAAGAAGGGTTATATGGCCATGCAAATCCATTGTACAGGTGTTCAAACCTAAAAAAGTAAGCCAACTTGTCAACTTATTTAAGAAAAGTTGACCTACTTGGGTCGTGCAAGTAGTTTGCATAGGTGTGCAAATCAAATGCTATAGTCAACTTGCTTGAAAAAGCAAATTCTTTGATGTGCACGGTCGTGCGAGTGTTTTGCATGGGTGTGTAACCCAAAAATGGCAGTCAAGTGGGAAATTGGCCAAATAATGTAAATATTCTCTGATTACATGAGTTTGTAATCCCTTTGCATTGGTGTGAAAAGGCTAAAAAGTTATTAAAAATGACTTTTAAGCCCTTTATTGAGTGCATTGCTCATTACTGGACCCTTTGCCCTCCTCAGGTGCCCAAACTAAGTTTTAATACATTTCAAAATACTTTCAAAAGGAGTTTTTAGTATAGAAAAGATCTCAGAATCTTTGATTCGCTATCTTTCAAAGAGTAGTTTTCCTCATAATGTAACTTTGACAAAAGCCTTCTCAGAACCTAGTGTCCACATAGCAAATCTTCACTTTTTAAGTCCTTATCTTAGGGTTAACCCTCTTTCCGGCTAAAACACCCTAATCAGGGCTTTTAGCTTATCTTTCATTTTTTTGATAGCAGGATTCTCCATCTTAGGGGTGTGATTCTTAACAACTTGAGGGGTCCGCATCTCATCTTGATCATCAACTATGAACTCATGTTCTGGTCCACCTGAGGCAAAACCTCCATCTATTACATTTTTAACTGATGGGACTCTCAATGTTGCAACCTAATATCCATTGTTATAGGAGGTGCCATGGCAGCCATAACTAAAATCTTCCCGACCATAGTTAGCTTAACTCGAGCAACGATGACCATAATAGTCTGCACATTAGGAGCAATAATCAAAATGGTCGAAAGGTTGTGAAACATTGACGTCATCTTCCTTTGAAAGTCATCCATTCTCTTTCCCAAGTCTTGTAAACCATGAGCAACAATGGATGGAGTAAGATCGGATATGCTTTCTATTTATGAATAGACTAACAACTCTTTTGACAAATCTTCTAATATACCACTAATACGAAACCCTAATTTCTGTTTTAAACTCAAACTAGATTTACTTCTCTATTTGTTTCGAAAATAACCTTTTAACCAAATGAGCATCCAAAGCCCAAAACCACCTAGGTAATGATTCCCTACAAGAAAAATGCAATTTAGCAACGGAAAATAGCAACGAAAATACCAATTTTCCATTGCTAAAAACAAATAGCAACGGAAATTAGCAACAGAAAATTCTGTTGCTAATCCGGTGGTTGCTATTTTTGGCAACGAAATTTCAATTCCATTGCTTAATTTAGCAATGGAAATCAAATTTCGTTGCTAAATTCAACCAACTCATTTTCGGTTAATTGGTACATATTGGCAACGGAATTGATATTTCCGTTGCTAATTTTAGCAACAAAATTTAATTTTTAGCAACGAAATTGCTATTTTCGTTGCTTATTTTAGTAAAGGAAATATTATATTTTCCATAGCTAATTTTAGCAATCAAAATTCATACATAAATTCCCATTGATAATTGTTGTTACTAAATGTAGCCATTAAAATCATCAAAATTTCGAGGATCCGAATAAAATTTTAATTTCAATCTAAATTGATTAGTCATTAAAAAAAATATAATGCAATTAACTTAATTATAACATAGTATAATCCATAGTATGAATAAGAAATCCATAAAAAATTAACATAAACTCAGTATCAATACCTAAATAATATAGTAGAATCTATAAAAACCAATATATAGAAATACAACTCAAAATCAGTACCAATACGTAAATATTACAAATATAAACTATGTAGTTGGTGAAGGCGGACGATCTGGCTGTTGAGAGGTGTCCTTGTTTTTTAACTCTTTAACCTCATTCTTCAGTTGGATTACAATATTGAGCAACATATTGACAGTATTCTCAAGCTGAATGACTCTCTCAGAAGGTTCAGAACGCCTACTACAAGCAGCTATGGTTGATGCAGAGGAATGCGAATGGGATGTATTTGCAATTGATCCTAAACCAAAAATCCTTTCTCGGTTATTCTTACCACCAACTACATCAAGAAATATCCGATTCTCATCCACATTTTCAGATATTTGTCACTGTTGAGTGAGAGTATCTTGTAATTGCTCCTATAATTACAATAGTTACAATGAATTAACTATATTTTAGTAAATAATTAATATACAAATATAAATTTAACGTACATTGAGTTGTCTGCAACAGGTTATTAGCAAATGTCTGACTATCATGCTTTTTTGTATGGGTGTACATAAAAACATCAGGATATGTTGGCCTCTTACCCTAGGACTTTTCGTGCATAACCAAATCTAACTTATCCCGTCTTAAACTAGGATAAGGAACATAATACATCTGCGTCGCTTGCATTACCAACAAGAATGGTTCAAATTGTTTAAATCTACTCCGTTTGTTGATTTCAATGAGATTATATTGGTTATGTACTTTTGTTCCAACATTAGGAGTAGGATCAAACCATTCACACATAAAAGGTACACAGCATTTAATCGGCAATACGGGGTATTCAATTTCAAGTATCTCAATAATTTTGCCAAAATAATCCATCAGTTCCCCTAGTATGCAAATGCCGCTATTTGCTGTTGCCATGCTATGCCCATAATTTTATATATGGAATTTGTATCCATTAATGAAATAGATTGGATATGATTTAGCAGTTCGCAAAGGTCCTTTTGCAAGATCACATATAAGCCTATTTTCTATTCTATTTTCAGAAGCCTACATAATTTAAAAAAGAAATCTGAATCAATAAATATAAGAATTTGTAAGTTTAACAATACTTTATTAAAATATTCCTCGTATTTCAAGTTAAAAACTTACATAATTTGCAAACCAAATAGGAAAGTTTCTTTCCACTTCTTTCTTGATGTCATCCTGTGATTTTCCTAGCATTAGCTCACTTAACAATTCCTCGTATTCAATAAAAACATTAAAAATTATCTTAGCTATAAACTCTAATCACCAAGAGTAAGAACTTAACCAATTTCAAATATAACTTAAACTTACTGCACGAAAGGTTGAATTTCTGGCAATTCAATAAAATATAATCATGGGCAGCTTCCATTTCTTTGTCTATCAACATTCTTCTTATTGATTGTCCATGTGTTCGGTCAGAATATGTAAAAGTAGAAAAGTTATCATCATCAATCCGTACACCCCCATCGTCATTACAAGGAACTTTTCATTCTCAAGTGATCACATACGGCTCAAAATAATGTGAACAAAATAAACTTGCTTCCTTTACTAAATACGCATTGCATATATAGCCTTCAACTCTGGCCTTATTTTTAACATTTTTCTTCAAGTGATGCAAATTCCTACATCAAAAATAGGATAATTAATTAATTTACTCATATGATATAAATCTATGTCAGTTTTAGCTTAAAAGTGTGTTTAATTACCTCTCAAATGGATACATCCATTATTATTGAACTGGACCTGCAAGTTTACCCTCTTGTATTAAATGTATGGGTAAATGCTCTATACAATCAAAGAAGCTGGGAGGAAAAATACTCTCTAACTTGCACAAGGTAATCGGTATGTTCATTTCTAGCCTTTCCATGTTAGACATTTGAATTTCAGATGAAGTTAAGCTTTTGAAAAACAAATTTAATTCTGTTATAAATTCCCAAACATTATTTGGTAGGAGCTCCCGAAATGCAATTGGAATTAGTCTCTGCATAAATACATGACAATCATGACTTTTCATACCAAATAATTTATACTTCCTCATATCAACACACCTTGCTATGTTTGAAACATATCCATCTGGAAATTTAAGCCTTTTCAACCATTCACACAAAATTTGCTTTTGTTTCTTGTCCAAACTGTAAAATGCTTTTGGATATTTACCTACATTTGGATCTTTATCTAACTCACTTCTTCTACAAAATATTTTCAAATCTGCTCTTGATTTTGCATTGTCCTTTGTCCTCCTTTCAATGTTCATGATTGTGTTGAAAATATTTTCAAAAATATTTTTTTCAATATGCATCACATCTAGATTATGTCGTATCAAATTAGTTTTCCAATATGGCAAATCCCAAAATATACTCCATTTTCTCCAACCAAAGTTATGACTTATGGTCCTATTAACCTCTTCAGCTTCAAGCTCTATGACTTTCAAAAGCCCTAACTCATCAATCTCCCGTAATATATCTTCACCGAATTTAATTGGGGGTGGAGGTTTTTATACCATTCTATTCTTGATGAACTTTTGTTTATTGCGCCTAAATGGGTGATCTAAAGAAAGAAATTTCCTGTGATTGTCAAACTATGATGTTTTGCCCCCGTTGGGAAGATAAAAGGCATCAGAATCATTGCCACAGTAAGGGCAAGCCAATTTCCCTGTTGTGCTCCATCCAGACAACATAGCATATGCAGGAAAATCACTAATAGTCCACATCAATGCTGCTTTCATCTGAAAATTTTGTTTAAGGGACACATCATATGTTTCAACACCAAATTCCCATAGATGATTCAATTAAGATATCAATGGTTGTAAGAATACATCAATTTTATGCTTTGGATTTTTAGGTCCTGGCACAATCACTGTCAAGAACATGTATGCCTCATCCATACACATCCATAGAGGTAAATTATAAGGAGTGATTATGATTAGCCATGAGGAATATTGTTGCCCCGATTGACCAAAAGGTTGAAACCCATCTGTGGATAATCCTAACCTAACATTTTGACTTTCTGCTAAAAACTTAGTATGTGTGTCATTTAAATGTTTCCATATGACCGCATCTGATGGATGGGTCATAATTTCATCATTCTATTCATGTTTATTATGCCATCTCATGTGGGCTGCAGTAACATCAGAGGCATAAAGTCTTTGAAGCTTTGGAGTTAGCGAAAAATAATACATTCGCTTCCAAGGAACCAATTTTTGCTTCCTAGTACGCCTTCTTGGTTTGAACCTAGGTTGGCTATAGTATTTACACTCTTCTAATCCCATATCTTCTCCAACCTACAACAATCTATTCGTTCAACAGGCAAACTAAGACCCCGAATAAGCTTCTTTATTTCATAAAAATTCTCAACCATTTTATGCTCAGAAGCAAATGAATCATTGTACCATGTAAGAATATTATCTAAAATTCATTCAGAAATATGACCTTCAAACATTATTTTCAATATTTGGGCAATGGCAGACAGTTGAGTCATTTTCTCACAGTTTGGACATAATTCTGGGTCAGCTAACTCTAGTAAGTTAAAAAATATTTTTGCATTTGGGTTTCATTCCTCTTCAATATTCTGTATATTTTCTTGAAAGGAATAACCAGCTGCATCATAAACAATTTGTGCGTAAAAATTTTCATTTACATCCATATTATTTGGTCGAATACTAGCTCCCCCTGCAAATCCATCTGTATTTATTCATGAATATACTTGATTACACCTAGAGGTGCTACAAATTATTTGTTCCCCGTGCCGTGTCTATTCAAAATAATTTGGAAAAAATCCTTTTTTTAACAAATGTAGATGCACTTCATCAGTAGGGAGAAAACGAATATGATACAAAATAAGTATTTTATCTTATTTAATGGAATACATTTTTAGAAGTTATAAATCTATGTTTGACAAAAGAAGTAAATGGATTTGCATACATACATAACAATCAAATATAAAAGAGTCATATTTATATGTATAAGAAAACAAAACTAAAAGGCTGAGTCCCAAAAAATGAGAGCATAATTAAGCACAACACCAAAACTAGATAAATAAACAAAGTATAAAACTGTCAAAGTAAAATAACAACCCAAAACCTGATAGCAGAGAGAGCCCCCCAAATAGCAACAACCCATGAAGAGCACCAGCACAGATTAGAAACCAAGAAAAATATCAGCCTTTGCCAAAATAGCTAGCTAGAGAAAGAAAAAAAAAGACAGAATTTAAGTGAAATGCTAAAATGACTAATTGTAAAGAGCAATGGAAAATAAAAAGCTATAGTCTGCAGGTTATAACCACCTGTAAAATCAAAACTTCTAGGCATCACTAACAATACTGAAGAAATGTAACTTGAAAATTACTAACTATTAAAGTTAGGTATCAATTATAGGCACTATAAGAATATATTTATAAACAAATATAAGGTGAATTAAGTTCCATTATTGATGACATTACACATACATACACACACATATAATAAGCAAGCAACAAAAGGTACTTCTATCATTCAATATGAGACCAGATTTCACAAATTATCTTACAATATAGTTTGTCAAACAAAAGACAAATATCAACTTTTTTTATCTAGTCACCCCAAGAAAGGCGTTCACATAGTGGACTTCAAAAGAGACTAGTACTCAAAGAAAAGATGCATTGTGGACACAGCTAAAAACATAAAAAAAATGAATGTATAAATCATTGCATGAATGAGCATTCATTATTGTAACAACTATAAATATTTAAATTACTAATGCACTTTAAGATAACCACATTCATATGGTAGACTTCGAAAGAGGTAAATAAAATCACTTAAGTACGATGAAAGTAATAAATAAATATTAAAATTAAACCTTTAAATGCTCAACAACTTTCCTGAGGCTATCCTCGTATTCTTTTACAGAAATATGTTGCCTATTACTGGTTCTCCCTTTTAATGCTACATCATTCACTCAAAAGAATACTATGACAACTAATAAAGGTTTTGTGATCTCTTACCAACCGTTAATGCCAATAATTCAAAAAAACCCACTAAGAATTTCGTATATAATATTAATTTAAATTGGATTATAAAGAAACAACAAAAAATAAAAAAAAATCACGAGAGGAAAAACATGATGTAATAAAAATAGAGCCCATCTCAAAATAGTGGTGTTTGCACACAATTTTCAGGATCCTAACTTACTGCTTGGTCATTATTCATATTTATTGGTTTATTTAAAAAAATTAAAATTAACCAATTTTCAATTCAACATTTAAGACATCTCAAACAAGACATTTATCAAACAGGTTGTATGCTAAAACAAAATACTTGTGAGACCTAAATGAATTAATTTTGTATGCTAAAACAAAATTAACAAGACATTTGACTTAAGTATACATATTTATATATGGTCTATTATTTCAGCAGTAATAATTAATTATTTAAGATTTTTATTTAGAATAAAAATGTAAAATAAAAAATAAAGAAAATTGAAGTTGGATATTAATTATTTACAGATGTTATTTTCCTTTTCATCATTAAATAAAACATTATATGAATTGACTATAAAAATTACCCCATATTTCTCCTAACCAAGTAGGAGAAGGGTGCTAAGACAAGTAATTCAAGTATTAGTAAGTAAGATGCTATATATATATATATATATATATTCAGTAATTTTTTTTGATAAGCTGCAAATTTATTGATAGAAGAGAAGTTAACAGCCACGGAGAACCAACCAAAGAGCCTAACTACTGATGCAATATGACATGGTATGATGGTGATGATAACACAGTGGAAAAACAAAAATTTTATCATACATACCATACAATTCCAAAGCAAGAAACGAAACATGCAATTTTAGGGTTGTAAAACTTACAACTTTAGATGCACTTCAATATTTGGTTTTGGTGATGACCAGCAATCAAGAGTGATTTATCAACCTTTGATCTTCTTTTCCAATGCCAAAAGAACAACCTTTACGCCACTCTTCTCTATGTTCACACACATAATTGCAAAGACGGTTTAAAATCGAGATTGCTAGCTCTCTATTTAAGTATCGTGTAATGGCAATTGATTGAAGCTACAAAATTTGATTTTGCACTTCTCTAAGGTTGCTATTACTATCCAAGATCACAAGAGAATGAGGAACAATCCTTTCTCCTTGTGAAAAATTGGCCAAAATAAAATTGTGAGAGAGAGTTACTATTCACGAGTTACTATTCATGCCATACCAAAATTAGGTTTTTTTTTTTGCTTTACTCTCTCATCCATTTTATATATTATCTTATTTATTAAGTGATAAATCTCAAATATACTACCTTAGGATAATTAATATTTGCCTTTATCACTTAATTAAAATAAGTAATATTTATTGATAAAAACTCTTTTAATTTATCCAAAATAAAAACAAAAGACATATTAATCAAATTAACCACTTAATTAAATAGGAATATACAAGACATATTAATCAAATAAACTACTTAATTAATATAAGGATATGCCAAAATTCCTTGATTTCTCTCTAGGAATTTCGACCAATAGTATTCCTATTTAAGTGATTTATTTGATCATAATTCTTTTAGGCTTTAAAACTCAATTAATTAAATTAATACAAGACATTTAATTAATTGAAATTAAACCTTGTGGGCTGAATTTCTCTCTCTCATAGGCCAAGGTCCAATAGCAATCTAATAATCCATTACACACATTAATTTGACTTTAATTAAAAGCCCAAATTAATGCCCAATACTTAATTTAAATATTTTAAGCCCAATGCTTTATGTGTTATCCTATAGGTCCATTTAATGTTGGCAATGAATTAATGAATTAATTCAAAGGCTATATATATTCTCTAACAAGATATTATAGCATTCCAAATTAAATGAAAATGCATATGGCGTTTAGTGACCTAATGCAATTTTGCATAGTCCCTTAACCATAAATATCAGAATTAATATAAGGCATGGAACTAGTCATCCTTATATATATTAATTCCCTTCTTGATATTCCAGTGACACTGAACTCTCAAATAAATAATGATTACTCATTATTTCATCTCGGTATGGCCATACACTTCTCAGTTCACTGATCAAGTGGCCGATGATATTTTCTCTCTTATAGAGAGGGGTAATCCCTTCACTTCTCTCATGCTCTCTAACATGAATCAATGTATACCCAAGCATACCCATACTTGTCACTCTGTTACGAGCACGTTAGGTGTATGTCAAAGCACAAGGTAATTCATAAAGAGTTTCATAGAGATTTTAGGTCTAAGAACTCCGATACAAAACTTGCATATGAGAAACACTTATGACTTGTACCATGTAGTGTTCTCATGAGTGGATCCAATCCAGATACCATGTTCTAAACATGTATCTATGATCTCTAGTTGACACTTTTGTCCTTATGATCCGTAAGACATAACTCAACTTATCAGAGAGAGCATACTAGTCTTAATTCATTGTTATTCCCATAACAATGACTGACTAGGGATATTTAGAATGAAGTCTCATTTGTTTCAAGGACTTACAACCATGTGCCTCACACATGATAACTTAAACTGAAACAACATTCTTGGATAGTTATATCTATTGATATGCATAGGAATACAATAGATAAAACAAATGCCTCATTTATTAACCAAAGTGTTTTATTACAATATATTGGGGCTAGGGCTTACACTAACAATCTCCCACTAGCACTAGTCCCAATTGGGCATAGCCTTAAGGCCGAATGCTCTCAAATGAGCTTCGTGTAGATTTGGACGCAATTGTTTCGTCAAAGGATCCGCTACATTGTCTTCACTTGCTATCTTGCTAACCTTGATGTCCCCACGATCAATGATCTCTCTGATTAGGTGGTACCTCCTAAGTATGTGTTTGGATTTCTGGTGTGACCGGGGCTCCTTAGCCTGTGCGATGGCCCCGTTGTTGTCAGAAAAAAAATTCTAATGGATCTAGGATGCTTGGGACCACTCCTAATCCAGAAATGAAATTTTTAATTCAAACAGCCTCTTTTGCAGCCTCACTTGCTGCAATATACTTAGATTCTGTAGTTGAGTCGGCAACAGTCTCTTGCTTCGAGCTTCTCCAGCTGACAGCACCACCGTTCAAAATAAAAACAAACCCAAATTGCGACCTAGAATCCTGAGTGCTGGTCTGAAAGGCAGCATCGGCATAACCTTGTATGACGAGCTCTTTTTGACCACCATACAGCAAGAAGTGATCCTTAGTCCTTCGCAGGTACTTCAGAATCCCTTTTATAGCAGACCAGTGCTTCTCACCAAGGTCTTGCTGAAACCTACTGGTTATACTCAGTGCATGAGAAACATCCAACCTAGTACATAACATAGTGTACATGATAGATCCAATAGCAGATGCATATGGGATTCTACTCATGTTGTCCCTTTCCTCTTTGGTTTTAGGGACTGTTCTTTAGTCAAAGGAACTCCCAAAGCCAAAGGTATGTACCCTTTCTTTGAGTCTCCCATACTAAAATGCTTTAGTACTTTGTCTATGTACTTTTCTTGACTTACTCCCAAAAGCTGATTCGATCTATCTCTATAGATTCGAATACCAGGTATTGTCTCGGCTTCACCTAAGTCTTTCATTGAGAAACATTTTCCCAACCATTGCTTAACCTTTTGCAATGTTGGAATGTCATTCCCAATGAGAAGGATGTCGTCCACATATAGGACCAGAAATACTAATATGCTCCCACTAACCTTCTTGTACACACAAGGCTCATCTTCGTTCTTGTTGAAGTCAAATTCTTTGACTGCCTCATCAAAACGAAGGTTCCAACTTTAGGATGCTTTCTTTAATCCATAAAATGGATTTTTGAAGCTTGCAAACCTTCTTAGGATGCTTGGGATTGACAAAACCTCAGGCTGTGTCATATACACATCCTCAAGTAAATTTTCGTTGAGGAAAGCAGTTTTGACATCCATTTGCCATATCTCATAATCATGATATGCAGCTATGGCAAGCAAGATCCTAATGGACTTGAGCATGAGTAAAGGAGAAAAGGTCTCATCATAGTCTACACCATGAGTTTGTCGAAAACCTTTTGCTATTACTCTACCTTTGTAGGTCTTATCAGCTTTGAGTTTGAATAGCCACTTGCATTCAATAAGCTTCGTACCTCCGTGGATCAACCAAGGTCCAAACCTGGTTATCGTACATTGATTGCATCTCAGATTTCATAGCTTCAAGCCAATTTTCAAAGTGTAGGCTTTCAATAGCTTATCGGTAGGTAGTAGGATCCTCACGATCTACGAACTCAATAGTGTCACTGCCAGTGATTAGAAATCCATATCTCTCAATCTCTTGATGTATCCTACCGGACCTTTTAGATACTTATGTAATGGGTTTTTGTTCCACAACTGGTTGTGAACTTGATCCAACTTCCAACTCATCCTCTATAGGAGCTTGTGGCACTTGAATTTCTCCAAGTTTTACTTTACTCCCAATGTCTTTCTTCAGAAGGAACTCCTTTTCCAAGAAAACAGCCTTGCGAGCAATAATACTTTGTTCTCGGCTTGTGAGTAAAAGTATTATCCCTTTGTTTCTTTGGGATAATCCATAAACAAGCAGACAGTGGATTTGGACTCTAGTTTGTCAGCTGTTAATTTCTTAACATGTGCTTCACAACCCCAAATCCCGAGAAAAGACATATTGGGTTCTTTCCCAATCCATACCTCGTATGGTGTCTTCTCAACTACTTTAGTTGGAGTACGGTTTAGTAGAAAAGCAGCAGTTTCTAATGCATAACCCCAAAAAGAGACAAGAAGATTAGCTTGACTCATCATAGATTGAACCATGTCCAACAGAGTTCGATTTCTCCTTTTGGACACACCATTCCATTACGGTGTTCCAGGAGGAGTGAGCTGTGAAATAATACCACACTCTTTTAGATGATTGTCAAACTCTTGGCTTAAGTATTTGCCACCTCGATCTGATTGAATGGCTTTTATACTTTTGCCAAGTTGGTTTTCTACTTCATTATTAAACTCTTTGAATTTCTCAAAAGTTTCAGATTTGTACTTCATTAGATAGACATAGCCATATCTACTGAAGTCATCTATGAACATCACGAAGTAGCTAAAACCATCTCTAGCTTGTGTGCTTAATGGACCACATATATCGGGATGTATTAGTTCCAATAAGTTATTAGTCCTCTCACCTTTCTTGTTAAAAGGACTTTTTGTCATTTTTCCATGCAAACATGGCTCGCATGTATCATAAGACTCTAAGTCGAATGACCCAATCACTCCAGTTTTATTGTGTCTTGAAATGCGTTTTTCATTTGCATGTCCTAAACGACAATGCCAGAAGTAAGTAGGGTTCAATTCATTTGATTTAACCCTCTTCGTATTAATGTTGTATACAGACTCTTTGTTTTGCAAATCAAGGATACAAAGGCCATTTTGCACTATGGCATTGCCATAAGAAATGCCTTGGCGACGAATATGAGCATTGCCATTTTTAATAACAAAATCAAATTCATCATTATCCAAACATGAAACTGAAATAATGTTTCTACTCATAGCAGGTACATAATAACAATTATTTAAAACAATACAAAGTCCGGAAGGTAAAGTGAGGTGATAGTCGCCTATCTCCATGGCAGCAACTCATGCTCCATTCCCCACATGGAGGTCCACTTCATTCTTTCCAAGCAACCGTCTATTTCTTAGCCCCTACACATTTGAACAAATATGAGAACCACAACCGGTATCCAATACCCAAGTGGTAGAAATAGAAAGGTTAATTTCAACAACAAAAAATACCAGAACTGGATGCCTTGTCTTCATTCTTCTTTTGTTCTTCCTTGAAGAGAGCGCAATTCTTCCTCCAATGCCCTATCTTATTGCAATGGAAGCAAGTGCTCTCACTCTCTCTGAGCTTATGCGCCTTGGGCTTGGATTGGGCCTGAGGTGCACTCCCACTTGACTTGAACCGAGCCAGGTCATTCTTGGGTTTTGCCTTTCCCTTTCCCTTTCCCTTAGCGGGTCCCTTTTTAATGCCCCCTTGAACCATCAATACGAGATTGGTCTTTCGAATGTTCTCTTCAGCATTCTTAAGCATCCCATGAAGCTCAATGACTGACTTGTTCATTGCATGCATGTTATAATTCATCACAAATGGATCATAATCATCAGTCAATGATCCTAAGATCAAGTCAGTGGCCAATTCCTTTGGCACTTGTACCTCAAGCTTCTCAAGACTATCAAGATACCCTTTCATCTTGAGTACATGGGTACTAATAGGAGTACCCACAGCCATCTTACAAGAAATCAAGGCCTTTGTTGTCACGAACCTCTCGTGACGAGCTTGCTCTTGGAACATCTCCTTGAGGTGCACCATGATTGCATAAGCCTCTTGGTCCATAAATTTCTTTTGCAAGTCAGGCACCATAGTGGCTAGCATCAGATAGGTCACATCATTAGAGTCACTCTTCTTGATCTCAAAAGTTTCCTTTTAAACCGTAAAGGCGTTCCTAGCAGGTTCTTCAGGCAAGGGTGCATCCAAAACATACGACTTTTTCTCTTGCTTAAGAACTATTCTTAATTTCGAGACGAGTCTATGAAATTGGTGCCATTCAATTTGTCCTTTTCAAGGACCGATCGCAATGAGAAATTGTGGATCTTGGCCATTTTCAATCTATAATAAAATTTAGCAAGATTAAATGAGGTCTTATTTATAATCCCACAAACCGAATTAATATCCCTTTAAATAATTCGCATTAGTGATTTAATGTGAGCCAAGATCCACTTTTCACAACAACTTATTAGTCAAGCTGAGCTTGTACACCTAACAAGTTAAGTTACTTAGGTAGGAAAAACTCCAACCATGTCTCGTACATGACTCTTAGATCAAATGGGCTAACATTTTAAGATGTCATAGCACAAACCCATTTATTAGTTGCCTAGGTCCGGGCATCGCTTTCCATGTTAAGTCCAACCTACATTCACAACCCATGCCTCACAATGATTGACTAGGGATATTTATAATGAAGTCTCATTTGTTTCAAGGTCTTACAACCATGTGCCTCACACATGATAACTTAAACTGAAACAACATTCTTGGATAGTTACATCTATTGATATGCACAGGAATACAATAGATAAAACAAATGCCTCATTTATTAACTAAAGTGTTTTATTACAATGTATTAGGGCTAGGGCTTACATTAACAACTATAGCAGGACACCACCCAGAAAAAAGAGAACAAAGCAACCCCAAAATAAAAGTTCCGCTAAGCCTAAGAAACAGAAACAAGGCTATCCATCAAAATAAATGGACTCAAACCCCTAACATCAAAATGATGCAAAACTTTAGTGAGTCAATTGATAGTAAGATCTTTCCCCATTAAGGACAGTAGGAATTCAGCCTTAGAATTACAACATGCAAGTTAAGAATCACAGACTTGTCCTAAATTTGCAAGTAACTAGATTTAGCCCATATTAGACTTTTCCTGCCACATTATCCCAAAATGGTAAATAATTTTAAGTTAGCTAGAAACAACCATTTCACTTAAATTAAGCTTTTAAAGCTTGCACATTCCATTAGATGCTGAACTCTTAACTTCTTATAGCAACATCATAGAAGCCAAATCACATAAATATACAAGAGAAGCTAAACATCAAGATAAGTTTCCTAATAATGTTCTTATATTTTTACTACAAAATGATATGTAAAAAGATATAAATAACATATGATAAGTTTCCTAATTTTTAAAAATATAAATATATATCAAAATTTATAAGTAATTTGATATTATTATCCACAACTTGTATCCATCATAAGATATATATATATATATATATATATATATATATATATATATATAAGTGAAGAACATAAAAGTATTAGGTAATCAGCCAAAAATTAACCTCAATAGAGTTAAAGGAATAAAAAATTTGAAAATGCAGTAATCAGATATTGAAGCAAAGACTTGGACAAACTAGGAGCTTACAGCAAATAGTTTCAAAATCTTAGAATGTAAAATGCTGCCTTATTCCAAGTAAAAGACTATAACAATTAAAACCAAAATTGCAGCATCCAAATAAGTCTTCTTTTCTCAAGCAAATATCCCAAAAGAACAGGATGAAACTCCTAAGGAAAAATTGGGACCGTTAGAGCATATTGTTTAATATTAATATGATTCAATGCATTATGGAAAACTTGGTACTTTGTCCTTGAATTCAAACCATAATTCGATGATTTTTGCATCCAGGCTAGGGAAAAGAACAATGTAGGAGATTAGTGAGAACAACTAATGGAGCATATAGCATAACATTATAAAAAGGCCATTCTGAAACCTAAAGGATTAAATAATGACAAGTATGTAATTCCATTTGGGTTATAAAATAGACTCTTATATATACTTTTTAATGAAGAAAAAAAAACTCTATTTATTCCTCTAAACTAGTTTAAATTTTTGTTGAAATCCAGAATCATATGCTACCTATCACAATGAATAGTCATCTGTAATTTCTCATTATCTTGAGTTATAGAAATGATATTGCAATGTTTTTTAATGTTATAGAAACTAGAGACATATAGGATCATGTTTTTAGAATATAATTTTGGCCAAAAATAGCTTTGTTAGGTCTAAAATAGCTTTAAATATAAGCTTAAAAATCTATCTCTATGAAGGATTGTTGCAAGAATTTATCACCATTTTTAGTATGCATTTTTTTAATATTCTTATGCATTTATATAAATTTAAGCATCTCTAGAAAATCATTTTCACTAAGTATTTTAAGCACATCTATAATGAAAAAATAACACATTGAGAGAGATAAGTCATGAGTATATAAAATAATATCATATTGTAAGCATGTAAGCAATACTACTTATTGAAGCATATTTATGATAAAGGTATGTTATTATTCACCTAATTGACATAACATAGGCATGCTTATATATTATAGTTATATGACATATTTATAAGTAAAAAATGTCAATGTATATTTGTATGTCTATCGAGATATAAATGCATCATATACAAGTTGATCATATTGTTATATAAAGATGAGAATACATGTTTATATATTAGGGACTATGTGTTTTTTTTTATATCACATGAATTTAGGATGAAGTATGATTACTTAGAAATATGTTAATTATAAATAATCTAGTAAAGTACATGATTGCTTTGGTAAATGAGATTGTGTATACAAGTACATACACTAGAGATTGTGATACATGTATCATAAAGGCATGTATATGTATCTTTTGATACCACATTATATTATATACATGTTTATATATTAGTATACAAAATGCATAGTCACAAGGATATTACTTGATTGAAATAGTATAGTTATGCATATGTAATGCCAAATGTTAGCATCCTAAAGTACATGAATACATGGAAGTATATTTTATTTTAGATAATATGAAAAAGTATATGATGGCATTTTTATGAGACGTTATATATAATTATATACACTAAAGATTGCATAGATTTCCATTGATTACTTGAGTGTAAGCACTAGTGCTTCAGTCAACATGGTTTTTAGCTTTTCAAAGCTTTCTTGACACTAATTTGTCCATTCGAACTTAGCATTCTTCTATAGCAACTTGGTGAGTGGGTAGCTATAATGGAAAATCCTTTAACAAATTGTCGATTATAACTAGCTAGTCCTAGAAAACTTTTAACTTCTACAACATTTTTCGGTGGTTTTCATTCTAGAATAGCTTCAACCTTTTAGGATTAACTTTGATACCCTCTGTTGACACCACATGTCCAAGGAAAGCAACTTCATTTAATCAAAATTCACACTTGCTGAACTTGGCATACAACTTTTTATCCCTCAAAATCTACAGAACAATTCTCAAGTGCTTGTCAAGTTCCTTTGCAGTTTTTGAGTACACCAGTATGTCATCGATAAACACCATCATGAATTGGTCTAAATATGGATGGAAGATTCTGTTGATCAAATCCATGAATGTCGCTGGTGCATTGGTAAGGCCAAATGGCATAACCAATAAATAATAGTGGCTATATCGGGTCTAGAAGGCAGTTTTTGGCACATATACTCCCCTAACTCGAAGCTGATGATAGCCAGATTTCAAATTAATTTTTGAGAAGATAGTTGTAGCTTTCAATTGATTGAACAAATCATCAATTCAAGGCAGTGGGTACTTGTTTTTTATGGTGACTTTATTCAATTACCTGTAGTTGATACATAATCGAAGGGAACCATCTTTCTTATTCATAAATAACACTGGTGCTCCCCATGGTGATACACTTTAGGCTAATAAACCCTTTATCTAGCAATCCTTGCAACTACACCTTTAGCTCTTTTAACTCTTTGGGTGCCATCCAATAAAGAGCTATGGAAATAGGAGTTGTACCTAGCATTACATCAATTGTGAACTCAACCTCCCTCATTAGTGGCAACCCTGTTAGATCATCAAGGAAGAGATCGGGAAAGTGTCGGACAGTAGGAACATCACTTATCTTTGTCTTTTCTTATTTAGTTTTTATCACATAGGCCAGGTAAGCCTCACATCCTTTCCTGATACACTTATGTGCTACTGTAGCTGATATAACATTTGACAAGAAGTCAAATCTTTCAACCACTACTATGATATCATGTGCTTCAAGAGCCTTCAATGTGATTATCCTCAACCAATAGTCCACTATTACTTGATTTTTATGAAGCCAGTCCATCCCCAAGATAACATCAAACTCGTGAAATGGGAGTTCAATCAGGTTTACTAAGAAGGTGCTTGGCTATATTTGGATAGGACAATCCCTATAAACTGTTTTCACTCTCACCTCATGCACTAAAGGGTTACTCACTAAAATGTCCTATTCTAATTGTGATTTAACTAAACCCTTCCCATGTGCAATTTTGGTGTTAAGGTATTAATGTGTGGACCCATGGTCTATCAAAGCATAAACTAGAATGTCGAATAAAGAAAATTTACCTACTATAATATATGGTACATTTTGATCCTCCCTAGCTCTCACTGCATATGCCTAACCAATCGACCATCTGTCCAAAGCAAGAGGCATATAGGCACTGGCTCGAGTGGATGCAGCTCTACTAGGTCCACCTCTACCCCGACCTTTGGTTTCTGATAATGGTGAATTATATGATGTTTTTAATATGTTTTTAGGTATTTAATTAAGTTAATTTTGTGTTAATTAGGTTGAATTTTAGTTTAATTGGTTAATTTTATGTTTTTGGAGTTAATTATAAATTTTTGTGTTTTTCAAGGTTATTTTGAAAAAAATGACTTAATTACAAAAAGGCAAGAAGATTTGGGCCAAAACTGTGAATTCGGAAAATTCATGATAATGAATGATCATGAAGTCAATAAAACATATGCATGGCCACGTGAAGAAAAGAATGCATGGCCATGTGAAGAAGAGTAAAGAAGGATACATGGCCACGTGAAACACAACAAAAGAACAACACATGGCCACGTGAAAAATAACAAAGAGATACACATGGCCACGTGAGAATAAATGAAGAAAGAGCATATGATGAACACGTGACCACGTGGAAATTATCAAAGGGATTCACGTGCCCACGTGTGTCCTTCATGATGAATTACCCGTGCCCATGTGTGGATTATCAAAAGAAGAGACGTGGCCACGTGCAAACTCTCCCATTCGACGAAGGATTTTTCAAGGTTCCAGTTTAAGAAGAAATTGCTTCCTATTTTATTTTTGAAGTTTGAGAAGGATTTTACCACTAATTTAGCCTGTAAATAGACAACTCTAAACACCAAAAAGGGGCATCAATTAGAATAATCAATTAGAGGAATTAGACGAATCAATTAGAAGAACTAGTAGAGTTCTTTAGTTTTAGTTTTACTTTGTTTTTCCAATTTTTTTTTGTTTTTATTTTTCTTTCCAACTTTCTTTTAGTTTTTAAATATGTTTAGTAAATAGTTTTTCTTCTTTTACTAATGGATTCTTGAAAACTTATATTTTCATTGTTATGACTTTATTTTGAGCTTAATTTCAATATCGGTTAATTATTTCTTGGTTTTAAGCATATTCTTATCTTTGATTGTGTTAAGATTAATTATTGGTTTATTGAGTAAATAACTAAAAATTGGTTTTGACATAGTTAATGATTTGCATGTTCTTGGGTTAACTTTTTAATATTTATGCATGATTATTATCCAAAATATGAGATAATTATGTGTTAATTTTATTGATTAATACTAAGAGAGGAAGAACTAAGAATAAATTGGAGTTGAATTACTTGAAAAAGGCTTCAATGAATATTTAGGAAGTTAAGACTAGATTTTCATGCTAAGTATTAGATTTGTCTATGAATTTAATACTAAAGATGACATCCTTGAATAAAGATATCTTGCTTTATTACTAGTTTTTTTTCCATAATCACTGGTGTTTATATTGAATTTAAGTCATTACAATGAAATTTAAGTTGGATAGTTTCTTTAGCAAGAGAATTTTAGTTATTGTTTTGTTTTTAATTCATGTTAATTTAATTTTAGGTTTTGTTTTGTTTCGTTGTTTACTTTATTTAATTTTTGCTTTTAAATAAAAAAAACACATTTGGAAAACAATCTCAGGTTGATTTAACTCATACATAGATATTATCCTTAGCAATCCATGTTCCCTTGGGTACCATATTTTGGGTCTTAATCTATATTTTCCTATATTACTAGCCAATCTAGTACACTTGCTAGACACCAATTAAGTTTTTGGCACCGTTGCCGGGGAACAGCGGTGTTGTTTGTTTATTATCTTTAATTATGATAGTTTAAGATTTTTTTTTTGATTTGGTGATTATTTTTTGCAGGACCAATTCTAGACATTTTTCAAAATGATGCAAGATGAGGTCCAAGATTATGAATTGTTTCTTTTAAAACAACAAATGAATGATATATTAAGAGAAAGAGAAGAGATAAAACGATTGCATGCACAATCACAAAAATCCTTATTCATCACCATCCATTGCAGAAGAGTCTTATTCTCTTGGGACTTTGAGTGAACAAATTGAAGATTTGAGAAGAGAGAATCAAGAACTATGATACTTAAAAGAGGCCTATATCTCCGAGAATCAACGTCTTCATAACTAGCTTATATGTAAGGATGAGCAATTTTAGGCTGAAAAAAATAGAGGGCCATACAAGAGGCTGTTCTCTCCAACACTGAAGATGTTTTTGACTTGCTTATAAGAAAAGAAAGAAAATTTTATGCTTAAAAAGAGGAGTGGGAGGCTACATTAAGGGTTTAGGATGAAAAGTTTAGAATTCAAGAATAAAAGTTTAGGATTCAAGAAGAAAAGATAATAACTCAAGAGGAGACAATTAAAAGTCAAGAAAATTTATTAAGGGATAGAGAGGAAGGAATTGAAAAGTTGGAATCTAAGCTAGAACTTTTGAGCACTTCTATGAAATTTCAAGGTGATGATGGTAAGGAAAAGGAAACAAATCATTCATTAATGGAGGATAAGTCATGTGTTTATTTGGAGGGTGTAGGATCTCTTGTAGGGAATTTATCACCAAAGGAGCAAGAAAGGAAAAACTTTCAGGTGGAGACACTGGATTTAGTCCACTTGAAGGATTTATTTAGGCTAGAAGAGCCGATAGAGTTCATTATAAATGAGCCAAAGGAGGAGTCATATTTTATTAAAGATAAGGAGTTTCCAGCTTTGATAAACTATGACAAGTTTCTTTTACTAATGGGAGAAAATGAGGAGCAAAGTCCAGAGAGACCTATGTTTAGATCACAAGCTCGACCTCCCGAGAGTAACATGAGTCGAGCTGGGACATGCATGTTTGTTATTGGATTGTGTCTTTTAATTCATGAGTTTAAGATTTGGGATTACTCCTAATGATTTCATGATTAAGTAAATATGGGTAGTGCTGAAATTGGTTGAGCTTAGATTTGCATGAGTGAAGGTTTACATTTTGAATTAATAGTGTTAATGAGGATTGATTAAATTTTGTTAAAAGGGAATTAAGATGAATGAAATTTAATTTTGTGCTTTAATGTGCAGAAAAATGAAGCTCGAGAATGCAGTAGGAAGATCCATGTGCGCCCACGTGAAGGAATCAAGCTAGTCGCTGCGTGGCCATGCATGAAGGTTCTGAAAGCTGGAGTTTTACTAAAACACAACCAAAACAGCAAACTATTTGAAGGTAAAATTTCACCCGCACTCACGTGAAGAAAGCTGGCCAGATTTACGTGCCCATGCACCAGGATTCTGCCTCCCATCACCATTTCGCGTGCCTATATTTTCATGCAAGTATATCCACCCGCGCCCATGCATGAAGCTCTTGCCTTCATCCACGTTGCTGTGTCTCCCTTGCATCTCTCCCATGTGTGGCCGCGTATGGGAATGCCTATACCCTTGCGTGGCCATGTGAAAGCCACTGCCTCCCTAATTAAAACCCCACGATTTTTCTTCTTTCAATTCATCTTCGCACGTTCATTTTTCATTCCTTTCACTTACTATCTTACACTCTATCAACCCTCACATACTCACTCACATATACACTCGAGCACACACTTTTACATTAAAGAATCAAAGTTCAATAATACTCTTGCATCAATTCATTCCTTACTACTTCAAAATAAGGTTTTGTACATAAAATTTTGAATGAGTTCCTCATTGCTTTAAAGCTTCGAGGGGCCCTACCCCTTAACCCCGCCCTCTAAACGGCTAGCGAACCGCCGTGTTATCTAATCCTAGTTCCTTAAGTTTTATTCAAGTCATTACCCGATAGTTTTGCTACATCCTTTTTTATATATATACATTCAATTGAGCATAATATGGATGACTTGATTTTCATAAATGTCTATATGATGCATGGAAGGGCTAATTGGGACTCTTGTGATGAAGCATGTTACACTTCATTTCTTACCCAAGAACACACCTCTTTCCACTATGACACACACTATTTGCATGATGTACTTGATGAGCTTAATTCAAATAAATTGGCATAGGTTCATTAGTGTTAAATATAAGTTTTCTTAGAGATTGATTTTCAGTTATGCATTGCATTTAATCTTAGCCACTTATTGTTTGACATTGAACTTCATTATTGGCTTTATATAGGTTGAGTTTGTATTTATAATTGGCTTATTTTATTTTGTACTTACCATGACCAATTAAAATCTTTCTCTTCCTTTTATTTAAGCCTAACCATCACCAATTATCTTTACATTTGAGATTATGCATTCATACACTGTCCACCTTGTCACCTATTGATAGGAAACAATGAGCACTTAAGCAAGTTTGGCCTAGTTACATTTCCTCACTTAGTTACCATGATTATTAAGTTTTGTTTATTGCACTACATTGGGTTTAGAGGCATGTTTGCTTGTTAAGTTAATTACATTGACCTCTTGCCTTCTTTTTGACTTGATTATGGTCTAGATGTGGTGTGTTTTAGCTTACATTTTTCTTAGGCACTAACTTGTTTATTAAAAGTGATGAAGTGTGCTGAAATTTTTCATACGTTGCTGAGGACAGCAAGATTTTAAAAAGGGGGATAGAGCTCAGCTGAGCTAGATTTTGAAGATCAAATTAACGGAATTTTTCTTACCTTGCTCATATTCTTACTCATGAATTATATTGTTTTAGTCATTGTGTTTTGTTTTTCTTGTTTAGTTTTTTTTTTTAGTTTGCATGTTTAGTTTTTAGTTTTTTTGTGTGTTAGTTTAGTTAATTCATTTATCATATATTGTCCATTTAGCTTAGTTCACCCTAGTTTTTTTCTCAAAAATTAAACATTTTGAACTTGAATTTAGAATGTGCTATATTTTAAAATTCTTGTTTAGCATTAGAACAAGTATGTTGTTTAATAGATTTTAAGCTAGTTAAACATTCAATTTGGCTTATATTTGTTAGTTTCTATCTTTTTGAGCTCTAAAGACCAGTTTTTGAACTTAAAGAAAAACAATACATTGAAATAGTTGAGTAAGGATTTTTAGAACACTAGAACCTTCCTCATCACCCTTTAAAGCATAAAGCAACTCAAAACAATTTGGAAAGTGATCTAGGCAATGTTTTTATTGTTGAGTCATATCTTAACTTGTTTTCCTACCGTATATGCATATTTATCCTTTGTTAGCCATTTTGAGCCTAATGAGGTATGCTTAATGCGTGCCATATTTATTTTTCTTGTTACACTTATTTATTTTACCATATAGCCTAAAAAGTTTTTATCTTCCCTTCTAGAATTTGCCACTCTAGGATAGGATGGATTAATAGGAATTGAGTATCTTGATGAGTGTAGTAAGATAAATTTGAATTTTTTTATCAAGGGCTATTGTTGAAGTTAAGCGAATAGTGAATTATGACTTTGTGATTACCTATGTTATTATTATATTGCCAAAATTAAAGCTAGTATGAAAAAAAAGTGAAAAAAAAGAAAAAAAAAAGAAAAAAAGAATGAAATATTGAAATAAAGCTAGAAAGTATGGAAAAATCTTAAGTGTGGGGTAGTTACAAGAAAAAAAAAACAATTATGACTTCTTAAAAGGGTATGAATTATGAATATAAGAGGGTTTCAATTGTTATTTCTTTTTCATAAGAGCTTTGAATTGTGAAGGGTTGATTAAGTTCGGCTAAGATCTCTATTGTTAAAGTTAATGGGATGAAATTTGTGAAGTGTTAGTCTATTTTATCTTAGAGTGGCTATTCTTGTTGTTGATCTTTTACCCATTCTTTGATAACCAATACCTTAGCCCTATTACAACCTTTAAAAGACCTAAGTGATTCTAAGTTTTGTTTTTTAGTTTTTTAGCGGAGATGACCATTGGGTTCCAGTGCTAAATGAGAGGCCTATGGTGTTTTTAGAGTTTCAAGCGCGAAACCATTTGTATACTCATGTGTACATTCATTCTAAGCTTGACTATGAATTTGCATTGGTGTTTTGAATTTTTAAATTGCTTAAAATATTTTTGTCTTGCACACACACAAGGAAACTAACTTATATTGTCTTGTTTGAATTTATTCTAGTTGAAATTTTATTAAGTGCTCTTGTTGATTGCCAAACTTGGTTTTGAAATGCATGATTCTTTATTTGAGTTTGATTATTTTGAGAAGTTTGTTTGTTCTAATTTCCTCGAGGGCGAGCAAAGTCTAAGTGTGGGGTATGTGATAATGGCAAATTATATGATTTTTTAATATGTTTTTAATATGTTTCTAGGTATTTAATTAAGTTAATTTTGTGTTAATTAGGTTGAATTTAAGTTTAATTGGTTAATTTTATGTTTTTAGAGTTAATTGTAAATTTTGGTGTTTTTCAAGGTTATTTTGCAAAAAAATGACTTAATTGCAAAAAGGCAAGAAGATTTGGGCCAAAACTGTGAATTTGGAAAATTCATGTTAATGAATGATCGTGAAGTGCAGAAGACTTATGCATGGCCACATGAAGAAAAGAAGAAAAGAATGCATGGCCACGTGAAGAAGAGTAAAGAAGGAAACATGGCCACATGAAACACAATAAAAGAACAACACATGGCCACGTGAAAAATAACAAAGAAAGACACATGGCCATGTGAGAATAAATGAAGAAAGAGCATATAATGAACACGTGACCACGTACAAATTATCAAAGGAATTCACGTGCCCACGTATGTCCTTCATGATGAATTACACGTGCCCACGTGTGGATTATCAAAAGAACAGGCGTGGCCAAGTGCAAACTCTCCCATTCGATGAAGGATTTTTCAAGGTTCCAGTTTAAGAAGAAATTGCTTCCTATTTTATTTCTAGAGTTTGAGAAGGAATTTACCACTGATTCGGCCTATAAATAGACAACTCTAAAAACCAAAAAGGGGCATCAATTAGAAGAATCAATTAGAGGAATCAGAGGAATCAATTAGAAGAACTAGTAGACTTCTTTAGTTTTAGTTTTACTTTGTTTTTATAGTTTTTCTGTTTTTATTTTTCTTTCCAACTTTCTTTTAGTTTTTAAATATGTTTAGTAAATAGTTTTTCTTCTTTTACTAATGGATTCTTGAAAACTTATATTTCATTGTTATGACTTTATTTTGAGCTTAATTTCAATATCGATTGATTATTTCTTGGTTTTAAGCATATTCTATCTTTGATTGTGTTAAGATTAGTTATTGGTTTATTGAGTAAATAACTAAAAATTGGTTTTGACATAGTTAATAAAGATTTGAGAGGTTAATTTAAGAGAAGGAATAAATGGATAGGTCAATTTATAACATACAAGAAATTGATAGGTTATAGTAAGACATGCAACTGTTTAAAGGACCAAAAAGGAAATTTTTCCTTGCCATTATAAATATTCATTTTCCTGATAGAGAAATAATGCATAGTGAGGGGTAGAATTGTAGAGAGAGTTACAAAAAATTCTCTTTCTTCTCCTCGTCTCTTAAAGCCATAATTGATTTCTTAAGGTATTTTTGAAGAGAAAATTCTTACATGTTGTATAACCAAGACAATTAGTGTAACAACAAGGTAAATATCTTAATTTGATAAGTTAATCATCTTCTTCTTCTTCTTCTTCTTCTTCTTCTTGATTTTGTTGAGGGATTTATTGATCAAAATGTTGAAAGTTTAATGGATGAAATTGTTGTTAAAGGACAAGAAGAGATTGGAAAGAGTAAAGTAAAAAGGAAAAGCACAAGATTAAGACTAGGGGGGATTTTGGACAAGGTATGGGATTGATAGAATTCTCATACATGCATGTGTTATTTGGTGAAGCAATATAATTTAAATATTGTGTAATATGATTAATTGAGGAGAGAACAAGTTCTAGGTAGTATTACCTTAAAGAACAAATTAAACATTGTGACCTAGTGACTAAAATTCCATCATATATTGAGTTAGAAAACTCAAATTTAGATCATTAAAATTTTTAAAGTTACACAAGAAATATTTCTACAAAATTGTAGTAGGAACCTAGCCTTAATTCTTCCTTTAAGTCATTCATATGATTTATTCAATTTTAAATGAGCTATTAATTCCAGTTTTGGAATAGGCTGTGTTAAAAATGATGTAACTTTGTGTATATTATGCAGAATGCTATGAGATTAATTCCTATGAATAATAGACTTTATTGACAATTTATATATAGAAAGCATAGATTGATTCTATTTCTAATAATGCCAAAAGTTAGGTTGAACCCAATATAGTAGATGGTACTATTTCCATAAACAGTTTTTAGTATTTTTGCACTATCTTGAAATTTAGATATGATAATTGGATAATTTTAGTTTGTTTATAAAATAGACTCACATAGCTACATTTTCTATGAAGAAATCAAAGTCTAAAAGTTCCCCTAAACCTACCTAAACTTCACTTGAAAACAAGACTCCTGTGATTGCCTACCCTAATGACTAGTCTTTAGTAATATCAATTTATCTTCAGTTATAGAAATGAAATTGCAATGATTATTGATGTTTTAGAAACTAGAAACATTGATGAACAAAGTTGTAGAAGACAATTTTTGCTGACAATGCCGTTTTAAAGGTCAAAAATCACTCAAAAGTTGTACCTAGAAACAAGTCGCTACCCTATCTCGACTCAAACAACTGTCACGACTCATGATAGTGTGCTCTCTGTCATGACTCATGAAAGTGAGAGGACATGAGTCATTACTCCCATATGTCCAAGTTGTGCTATCTATCTCATTTGATCCTCTTAAGCCTATAAATTGGTACTAAAGACTTTTTAGACTTGCCCAAACACTTTTAATGTATTAGAAGCATAAAGATAAATGTTTTAAACAAGATTAACATGTGAGATCCATGTACCAAAATATTATAAATTCTATTTAACCTTTCTAAATAGTTATAGAGCATAACTTGATATAAATCCAACTCTTAATGAGGGACATATATATTAACTTGATGATATCATAGTGTAACTTAATTGGCATGGTCAAAAGTAGAAATAAGTGCACAGAAATGTAAGCTAAGGTAAATTATCATTTATCATATATATATATGATAACATGAATGTCATATGATGTGATGCCTAATGATAACATGTTAAAGTATAAGATCATAATGAGAGGTATATTCAAATACCGATACTTGTATTCCTATATGAATACATGAATACATGTATATACACTGGAGAATTGTGTATTATAACATGATCATATACATTATGAGCTATATAGTAAAGTTTTAAGAATGAGGCATGTTTTAGGATGAGCACTTGAACATGCATGATATATTACTTGATTGACATAGCATGATTATGCTAATATGTGAAACTTATTGATAGCATGTTAAAAAAAGTAATGAATCATTATATGAACTTTGCATACACAATTAGGCCATAGCATCAATATAAATATCTTATGACTATGCATGTGCCAATAATACTCACCCCCAAGTTATAGTCACACCTATTCAAAGTATAAGGCACTTATCTAAGACATTAAAGTATACTCACCTAAGGCATGAAATATGATTTAACTAATTCTTAGTTTCGATATTTCAATAAAGACATAAATAAAGTTTCTATATATGTTTGGTGTTATAATATTCTGATATGTTAATGTATATAGTCTCATTAATTTGATTATAAGATAAGAAGTGTATTGGCATATAATAGTTCTCGAAATAACTGAATTATAATAATACATAATCGATATTGAAGCCTCTTTAGCTACCTCATCTGAATGTTGTTGTCCTTGCTATGATAGGTGTTTAATAAATGTAATTATGTGCTTAACTCTTATTATATCCTTAGTTTATCTAAAACTATAAGTTTAATGTATTTGCAAGTCTGGTTGAATAAACTCTTATAACAGTAAATGACTGGAATTGTTAATTAATTAACGAAACATTTGTGATAATCAGAGTATATAAAAAGGTCACAAATAAACTCATATAGGAAGATCATTAATAAAGCATATGCTAGATAATTTGGAGACACTTAAAAGTGCAGGTTTATACATATTAAGCCTAGGATTAAGCTGAAGGTTAGTTATTTATTAAAAGTGAATTATTTACGCTTGACTGCTCTAGTTTTCCATTGATGAGTGAAAATACATAATTGCTGCAATACATGATGGTTAATTCTACAGCATTGAATGAAAGTACAAATATATATATATATATATATATAAGCTTGTGGCATGGGGTTCTTCAATGTTTTGATCATGCTTAAATGCTTATATTTGTCCATGGATTATGAAATTATGCAACCATTATGATATATATGTGATTATGAAACTTGATACATTGATAAATGTATCCATAAATATGAAGACTTTGTTTATTCTAAATTTAATGGCACAAAAGCCATATTATTTCTGTAAAGCATGAGTATAATTTGCAGAATGAACATGAAAATAATATTGCCTGCAAATAGAGTTCAACTACGGATAAATAGGCACTTATAGGGATATTGCAGCTGCTCTTATTGACTCCGTTTAGGTCTAAATTTTAGTTGATCCCATTTGGATCATGAACAGCCCCATTTGGGTTGTTAGCTAACCCAGTTTGGGTTTGATTGACCGGTCCCCTTTTCTGTTGGCCCCGTTTGGGTGTATGTTTTCGATGTCTTCGGATATCCACTATTTTGATACCTTCGGGTATCTCTTGTTCCCGTTATCCACATTTATAACTTGGGCAGGCTAAACTATAAGTACCATACCATCATTAAAGTATAACGTACAAAGCAAGTATTATATAAGAGTTATGGATATTGCTTGATTACATGTCTGACATGACTTGCTTGTATTGTTTCATAAGTTTAAATAAATAAAGATTACCAAGTAACACAAGATATATTTATATATAAATATACGCTATTTATAGTTGGTTACAAATGTTTAAAACTGTTTAGATGAGTTAAATACATGAAGAATTCTCAGTCAGTTTACAATAAAAACATGCTAAGTTAACTGTTTAGTTTTTCAAATGTTATTATTGTTACTACGTGAGGTTGATAAATGTGTCAAGCTTTTCTAATCCATTGTTTATCTATTAAATAAATGTATTTATAGCAAGTAGGCTTGAGTGTGATTACAAATGACCATTTTGTATGTTATTATACTTGTATGCAGGTTAATTTGGAGTATAAATATATCACAGTTAATTATAGTATAACTATTGCTTATGATATATGAAACAACATGATTGACTTGGTTTCTAATGTATGGAATATATTTATTAATGTATAGATCATGCTAATCAATGTTTATATTTAATGATGTCAGATTAAATGGTGCAATACATTGTTGTTTAAAATTGGACATTTTATATTATATCTATTTCCGACATGTCACTTTTAATGTTTCAAATGATGTATATATTTTGATTTTGATGATCACTATGAGTTGTTGTCTTTCATATTTAGTTTCCCGTACTAAGCTTTATTGCTTAGCACATGTTATTTTATCCTTGTAGGTTTTGAGTTAAGAGATCTTCTCAAGATTAATGTCTGCAGTAGTTGGGCCAACACTTAAGAGAGAGAGTCTGAAAGTATAGTTGTCGATGTTGAGCTCTTTTTGGATTCAAGAATTTTATTTGTAATGTAAAATGATGTATTGTACTAAAGATTATTGGATGTAAATCTTAAACATTCTAAGAGACTCAAAAGTATAAAGTAAAGTAAAGTTTTTAATTGTACAACACTTCTGTTAGATTTGTTTTCTTTAAAAGATCATTATATTTAACAATTCATGGCTCAATAACGTAGTAAAATATGTTGATACTTTTAAGATAAAGTGAGTCAGTTTAAGTGTAGGATAAGGGTGTTACAGCTGGGGCCTGAAGCTATCTATATAACATATCTGCCACCATCTATGCAAAGTCTAGGGGATCCTGTGCTGCTGGCTGAGAAGCCGGAGGAGCTGGTGGCGGTGTCTACTGAGTGGGCACATGAGATTGAGCAGTCGGGGTACTATAGTCTGGTTGAGGCTGAGGCACCATTCTCTACGTCGCTCGCCAGCTCACGTGCTCGTCTGGATCTAGAGGCCATAGCTATCACTGAAATACACTAAGGGACAGGTAAGATTCCATTCCAAATTCACTTAGTCTCATATGGCATGTACACACATCCATTCAACCATTCACTCACACATACACATTTACTCTGATCTTAGGACCGCCTAAACCATGCTTTGATACAATAAAATGTGACACCCTACGATCATTCATATTACCATATATTCGAATGGTACTGCCAATAAAATTGCCTAACTGTTTAGTTTAGCTCTCCTCTTAGGTTATATGCAAAGTCGAATCCATGCTAATGTTACCAATATCTTGTAATTATGTTACCATCGCTAAGTTACTATTCATTTGGTATAAATTTTGGCAGCATGACGACTTATAAATAATGCTACCCAAACCTGTAATTTCTCAAATTAAAACTCCCTAATGGCAAAACTCCACCTCCAATACTCCAATCACATGCATTGCACTTCTATTTTAGCCCAACACACATCACACAGTACATAAAGTTTATCACATATAATTCATCAATCCACCAGGGTTTCAAAGTTTAATTACATGCCATAATATACACCTTAAGTTCACAATACAAGTATCCAATTCCATTACACAATCCTCATTTAAATATATACATATAACTATATGTCCAAAAGTCTTCATAGGTATATGCCACATTGTGCTCCTTCGCTACCTTTGCTTGACCCATCCCTGTGCGCAATCAAATAAACAATATGCTAAGCAACTTTATTGCCTAGTGGTGGATACAATTACACAAAATTCCATCTAACACAAATTTAAGCAAAATTACCATTTTCCCCTTAATGTTCTTTTTCCCTAATTAAGTTTAAAATTAGATCACTTAATATGTTAAATAACTATTTAATTTCCTTTTATTTAATTTCTTAATTTAAATTTATATAATTCCCTACATTTTGGAAAATTAGCATTCAGTCCCTAAATGTCTCTTTTTATCATATCTTATCTTATTTAACTCTAATTTGCACCTTTTTGTTACCTTTGACTTTTATGTCATTTTAGATGGTAAATTTTTTCTTTAGTCACTATATTAACCTATAAAGTAGCAAATTATGTTTTAGACCTTGAACTATTCCTTATTTACAATTTTGCCCTTTTTCATCTATTTTACTGATTTAACTTCTCTTAATCACATTTTTTTATGTCAAATTACCATTTTACCCCTATTTTTTTGCGTAATTATATTTTTGCCCTTTTATACTATTTAACTCCATTTTTTACCTTATTCCTTATTTTATTTCATCTTTAATATTATTTTAGCATAATTTACCATTTAGTCCTTAATTTTTCACCAAATTACAATTTTACCCTCAATGTGACAAGTGAAAAACCTCGAATCGGATATACGGGATGAGGACTCCAATGCTACCAATAGACTAGAGGGATCACTTGCCATAATCCAACTACTCCAATGTGGGTGGAGGGACCACTTGTCATGATCCTACTACTCCACTATAATTGTGTCCTTATGGCTAGCCAATATACCCTAGGGTCTTTGATTACCCACTATACACTAAGGGCAACCATATTTCTTTTTTTATCTTATGTCATATTTTCATAAGTTTTTTCGTACTAATCACATTATGTCACAAATACTACATGCTCATATTGTATCCAATTATACTTATTCATTAAATATTCATTATAAATACATAAAATACCATGTGAAAGTAAAAAGAACATAGTAATATACATACAAATACCATTCGGCCTTAATAGAAACTACCACATGCCATTTGATTCTTTTTTCATTTGCATGCCAATTATGTCTCAAATGTCATTCTAAGATATATTATAACCATACATGTTCAAATTGTCTTATAATTTCTAAGTTTCCTTAACTTCCATCATTATGTTTACTTGTGTAACATCATATACATTTTTAATTTTATATTCCATAGCTTCCATTACTGTCTCTACCCATTATTTGGCCTAAATCTTACTTAATGCATCATTAATTATCAAATCCTCCTAATTTAATCCTAGGTAAATAATTCGACCACTATAGTATCTACCATTTCCATATTGTTTCTTTCACTTATTTTCAATCATATTATGTTATTCCATCATTTTATCAAGTTATATGAATTTATTTCACCATTCTACTCCATTTCATATAGTTTCAAATTTAGGTTAAATTGACTAAAGTAGATGAAATTAAATGTAATTTGTATCCATTAACCTTATATCAGCTTGAGAATGGCCTAATCTTCCTTCTCCTCTCCTTCTTTCTCTTTCCTTTATCTTTTTTTTTTTTTTTTATCTTCCTCTTTAGGGTAAATTTTAGAGAAAGAAAATAGTAAGCTACAACCATCAATTAAAGCAATCAAATGCTACTAAATGGCCTTACTAACCATGCTCTACAAACTCATAACGAATTCCCTAACTAATTCTAGCAAAAACATAAGATGTTACCTAATTAGTTCAATCCTCTCTTTTTAAAATAACTTCAAATCCAAGCTTCTCTTTGATTCAATCCAACTTCTAGGGTTTAAATGAGGATGTCTAGAGTATGTGGTAAAAATTTGGGGTAGGTATTTCATAGGAGGAAGAAGAAATAAAGAAAATGGGAGATTCGGATTTTTCAAGAGAAGAAGGGAAATTTATAGAATTTAGGGTAGAATTATAGATAATTCTAGACCCCTTCATGTTGTCTTTAAGTTCACCAAATCTAAGGCCCAAATTCCTCCATTTACTATTTGATCTAATGGCTTATTTTTAAGCCACTTGTCATCATTTCCTTGATCTTGACTTATATTTTAATTATGGTACTGCTTGTAGGTGATTATGGCTTACTTTTAATGACTTCCATGTCCTTAGATAATTAAAATATGGCAATTAAGCCCATTAATTAATTTGATCTCGATTTTTGACCATTTTTGTGAAATTAATGTTTTTCTTATCAAAATGCTCTGAAATTTTGCCCCATATGCAATAGTATAAGAAGAATAATTTTTTTATAATTTCATCTCATTCTGAAATCGTTTTGGAATACTTTCAACTTCGAAGGCAAATTCAGCTAGTCTGAAACCTAAAATTTTGATACCCTCAAAAAAATTATTTTTCGCTACCAATAGGTTATTTATGATATTTCTAATGAGTGTACATGATCAGAATAATTTTTGGAGCTTTATAGAATATTCTGGAGCTCGATCAATCTTTCGATCAACCCTTTTACGATAACTGAGAAATTGCTTCTCTACTCAATTTAAGGACCTATTTAAGCTTAATTTCTTCTCAAATTGTACCAATGGACTCCATTTAACTCATAATGCCTCATCAAATTCTTAACTCTAATTTCCAAATCGTTCACCCATCCCCTGATTGCTCAGGGGTAAGCATGCTTAACCTTTAAGCCTTTGTGATTTTCTCTATATTATATTAGTGCAATTACTCTGATAATAGTCCTAAGGTTGCTATGCATGCTCTACAACATACTAAGCATAATAGATAAAATTTCAGGGTGTTACAAGTATGACAGCTTCATATTGATCTTCATATGATTCTTATATAAGATCTCTATGTTGCATATAGAAATTATGATACTAAAAGAGGTTACACCTTTATATGCACATTTAATGCATATAGTATTGAATGTACATATTCATATAACAATCTAGATACATAGAGAACATATGTCATCAAAATGTCTAGTCAATAATTATGTTAGTGAAAGTATATTCTTTATAGTTATACGTTATTTACTTGAGGTTGTTAAATGATGCGTGTGCCTGTTATATATAAAAGTGATGAAATCTTTGATGTCATTTCATATTGTTTCTCATACTTAGGAATACAAGATATAGGTGTTGGTCTGTGTATAGTGAAGCTTTTTAATAAAGTTATTGGTTATTATGTCTTCCTTATGACCACATGCTTCTTGCTTAACATTAAGCAATAATATGAGAATTATGTGTGACTCCTTACTATTTATAATTTAATGAGTTATGATTCTAAAAGCTTGGGTAAGTATTGCATACATGAAATAGGAGTAAGTTAGAATGTCAATGTAGTAGTAAAATGGAATGGCATCTAATTATTAAAAAGAATGGTATAATAATGATAATACATGAATTGAGTACATAAGATAAATTTGTATATATATGATTAGGTGTCTTGGAGATTATTAATATTTTCTCTATACAGGGATTCAATTTTATTAACTTAAAGTTCTATGATTTTCAAATGACTCCTATGAACATAAATTGATATTATCATGCTTTTAAAAAATATAAGTAAAACATATTGATTAATTGAGTTTGATATAAACAAAGGAACTCAAGAATTACAATTGAGGTATGTGAGCATATGTCAAGTAAATGATAAGTAAGAGAAACTTTTACAAGTGTCTAGCCTTGAATACAAGAATAATTTAAGAATGTAAATAATTTCAAAAGGTTATGATCTGGATAATGTTATATCTAATTATTGGATTTCTATACTCAAAGATATGCTTTGTGTGTGTGCATTTTGACGACCTTCAAAGAGATCATTTACATGTTCATGATCCCTACTAAGATTTATAGCTTATCATGGGTGTTTTATCCGTGTAGGTTGTAAGAAATTTTTTTTCTCTAGGCTAATATCTGCAGTAGGACGGCCAACACCAGTCAGAGAGATAGAGACTGAAAGTATAGACTTTAATTTAGATTCTTTTGGTTAAATGTTTTTTATGGCATTGGAAATTACGTATGTAGAAATGCCTAATAGTTGCCGTTTATAATGTGTAAAAAGACTCTAAAACTATATAGTAAAGTTTTCAATTATATAGTATTTATGTTGGATTAAGTTTTATATTAAGATCTCTATATAATATTTTTTTGGCATAATAGTGTAGAAAAACATGTTTAACGATCCAAGATAAAGTGATATATCTAGGTTATAGGATAAGGGTGCTACAATTAGTTGTATTAGAGGATAGGTTTAGTTGTTTCTAGACTATAAGAGTTAGGAAATTGTAATCATAGGAAGTTTAGAGTGCTGGCCATTGCAGATATCCCGATTTTGCTATGATTAGACTTATAGTGGGATAATTTGTTAGAATTTGGAAAAGAGATAAGAAAAGTTACAGCTTTAGGGTTTTGAATTCAGTTGTTCTCGATGCCATTGTTGTATTTTGAGATGAGATAATGGTTTTAAAAGTAAAAATTTTTATGGATATGAACCATAGCTTAACTCGAATTTTATTATAGTTATTTGATTATAGGATATCGAGATATGTTAAAAGGAAGTGTGAGGCTAAAGGAAATAATAATAAGAGTGCAAGATGTAAATAAGTAAATGAAAAGTTACACATTAGTATAGAGTGAAAAAAAGTTTAAAGGTTTTAGAAGTATCTTAGAAGAAAAGGTACATTATAGTGAGAAGAGATAGATTTATATAATTAATCATAATGATACAGACTGGCAGAACTGAGGTTTTAATGATGCGATATGTCATCGAAGGAGCTTTCAGTGTTTCCCCTCTCCTTTTTGATAATTATCTATATGTATAGATAGAATCCTGATAATAGGAATGCATATATGCACTTTGGAATATTAGATAAGATGAAAGTTTTAAAGATGACCTAAATGTATGATAGTACATTTATTGGGATCTTAATATCAAATGGAACAGTGCATGGTATGCATATAAGGTTAGAAATTAAACTATAATACAAATGTGTTAATAGGGTATATAAATATTATTTAAATATAGTACATGAGAAAGATTTTATGTATAGTGGATAAGACTTCCCATATGTGATGTTGTTGTGAGGAGAAATTGAGGTTGAATTACGATGCTCTGTATACCTGTCAGTGATTTTTAATAGGCGTGGGTAGTGAACAAAGCATTTCATAGTTAGGATGGGGCAAAACATTTGCATTACATGAGAATACACATATACATTCTCTTGCATACATGAAAACATCCTTCACTCATAAGATAGCATCATATTACATGTACAGGCCCTAACTAAATAAGGAAACTGACAGGATATAAATGAGCATAGTAATGATATAATAAGTATGATAAGGGTTACCTTTATTCGAAGATGGAGTTATATGAAAAGTAAATCAAGTTAAAGAAAGAATCTAAGGAAGTTAGTACATATAGTATTGAATGAATATTGATTGTGATAGATATAAAAGTATAGACAAAAATACATAAATAATAGTGATGTATATGAGTAAAGGTTACAAGTATGCATTTCGAGGATGAAATTCTTTAAGGGAGAGAGAATTGTAAGGACCCAAAATAGGCCATAGTAGAATTCAAAGGCATGATCATGTTATTAATGTCAAATCAATCTTAATTAGAGGAATTATTATATATTAATACCTTATGGATTAATGGTCTTATGTGGCAAAGGGTTAAATGAACAATTAAAATTTTGGTATACATGTGTGCAGTTGAAAATGAATTTTTAGTTAAGTGGTTTATTATAATATAATTATGTATTAGTGGGTCAATTCAATAAAATAAAGGAAGATGGGATGCAATTAAAGAAAAGAAATTAAGCATGGGGTCAAATTTGAAATAAATAAACAAATGGGGACACATTTCTAACATGTAAATAGATAAGGGAGCATAAGGATACTTTGCCCTTCTATTGAAGTGCTAGAAACCTTGCATGTTGAAAAGAGAACACATTTTCTTAGTTATTGAGAGGGGGAGTACGAATTTTGCAAGGAAAAGAAGAAACAAATGCAAATTTTTAAGCTCTCTTACATGTGGATGATTTAGAAGTTTTTAGTGGAATCATCAAGGTATGGATTCGAGACTTTAATTTATTTCTTATTCTTCTTCTCCTTTTATCTTGTTGGATGGTTTTCCTAAGGAGAATGAATGCTATCATTTTGATACCTGATGGTATGAAAACATGATTTATATAGGAGGAAGCTAAGAAGAAGAAGAAAGGCAAAGAGGTAGCTAAAGATTGTAGCTAGGTGGTGATTTGGCCAAGGTATGGGAATGTGTGTCTTGTGGATGTTTTTAATATATTTCAAGATAGAAAATTCTATAAAGATATGGATTATGGCATGAGTTAATAAACAAAAAAGAATGAAGTCAAATATTCAAGATAGGCCTTGTAAAAAGAAATAATGCATGTAAAGAATTGTTGAAACCAACTTCTGTAAGTTTAGAATATCTTGAGTTATAGACCTTCACTTTTCTTGAATCTAGTTGGTACTTCTTCCTAAGATTTATACCTAAAATTTTGTTGGGGGAACCCATATTTGATTTTTCCTCTAAATGCCCCTAAATCTAACTTGAAGTTTGTTTGGAGTTGTTGCTTAGTTGTTATGATGATATTACTGTATTTTTGCTACAATTTTTGTAGAGAAGTCAAAATCTTTTGAGGCAAAATTTTGGTTAAACAAAATTCATATTAGAACAACTTTCATGAAGGAATGTTGTCAAAATTATTTACCCATTTTATATTATTAATTTTCTAAGTGATGATAAAAATCTAATGGGGTACACTAAGCTGCTGTTTAGAGAGCAGGAACAGATTTTAGTAATTTGACTGTATCTCTTGTTATAAAGGTTAGAATTCTATGAATCCAATTTATGGTTAAACTACAATTATATTTCTACAATTTATATGAAGAAATATTGATTTGGTTCTATTTCTAAGTAAGTCAAAAAATGACTTAAATCCGTAGCTGTTGGCAACATTGTTTCCAAGAATAGTCCTTAACATTTTTGTAATATCTCGAAATTTAAAAATGATAATTATGTAATTCTAGTTGGGTTATAAAATAGACTCTTATATATACATTTTTATGAAGAAAAAAAAGTGTATTTATGCCTATAAACTTGTCTAAATTTAGGTTGAAATCCGTAATCATATGCTGCCTTTCACGATGAATAGTCATTAGTAATTTCTAATTATGTTGAGTTATATAAGTGATATTCCAATGATTTATAATGTTACAGAAATTAGAAACAAATAGGATCATGTTTGTAGAAGATCAGTTTGGCCAGAAATGGGTTTTGGTAGGTCAAAAATAGCTTTAAATATAAGCTTAAAAATCAGTCTCTATGAAGGATTGTTGCAAGAATTTATCACCATTTTTGGTATGCATTTTCTTTTTAATTTTCTTATGCATTTAAATAAATTTAAGTATCTCTAGAACATCATTTGCACTATATGTAGAAATTATCTTAAGTATTTTAAGCACATCTATAATGAAAAAATAACACATTGAGAGAGATAAGTCATGAGTATATAAAATAATATCATATTGTAAGCATGTAAGCAATACTACTTATTGAAGCATATTTATGATAAAGGTACGTTATTATTCACCTAATTAACATAACATAAACAAGCTTATATATTATAGTTATATGACATATTTATAAGTTAAAAATGTCAATGTATATTTGTATGACTATCGAGATATAAATGCATCATATACAAGTTGATCATATTGTTATATGAAGATGAGAATACATGCCTATATATATGAGGGACTATGTTTCTTTTTGATATCACATGAATTTAGGATGAAGTATTATTACTTATAAATATGTTAATTATAAATAATCTATTAAAGTGCATGATTGCTTTGGTAAATGAGATGGTGTATACAAGTATATACACTAGAGATTGTGATACATGTATAATAAAGGCACGTATATGTATCTTTTGATACCACATTATATTATATACATGTTTATATGTTAGTATACAAAATGTATAGTCACAAGGATATTATTTGATTGAAATAGTATGGTTATGCATATTTAAAGCCAAATGTTAGCATGCTAAAGTACATGAATACATGGAAGTATATTTTATTTTAGATAATATGACAAAGTATATGATGGCAATTTTACAAGATAGTATATACAATTATATACACTAAATATTGTATAGATTTCGATTGATAACTTACTTGAGTGTAATTGTAATTAATTTTGTGCATACGTAAGCGTTTCACAAGATTATAGTGTGATGAAAATATCACAAAAAAAATATAGTATAGCATCTATGTACATATATGATCATAAAAGAATGTAGTTAAGCAGATATGATTATAAAGTATACTTCAAAGGTAATTATGACATGAACATGTTTATACATATCATTCATTAAAGAAACTCAATAGAGCATGATGTTATGTATCATCATAAAACATATGTGAAATAGTTACATGATTTAATAGGATTACAAGTACAAAATAGTAAAACTTAATTGTACTTAAGATAATATGTTTATAGAAAAAAAATTTATGCTTGTACGTGCAGATGATATCATACTCATAGTTAAAGATGAATATATAATTATGAACATATATATGCATAAGATGAGAAAAGAGTAAAGTACATAACAACAATACCCAACAATGCGCACGTTCTCATGTTTACAGAAAGTTACACATGAGCATGTATATGATTACATTGTTCATAGTTACACAAGAGTATACATGTGTATATATGATTATGATTGAATAAAGTAAACATAAAGTAAAGAGATTATATTGCATGCATTTGTGTGTAGGTTGTGGATAGATAAGCATGCCTATAAGGGTAACTTGCAGCTGCTAGAGTATAGTTTTGACCTCTTTTGGGTCTTCTTGAAAGCTAAAGTACAGTTAAACCCATTTGGGTCATAAAGTACATTGCAAATCGACCTTATTTGGGTCATATTTAGAGACATGGTCCCGTTTGGATCATAAATAACCCCATTTGGGTTGTACTTGACCCTATTTAGGTCCGCTTGACTGGTCTATCATACAGTTTCGTCCCATAAGGGACTACCATTTAATAGCTTTAGGTATCTTATTCGTACCTTTAGGTACCATTGTTATAATTAGACACTTTCGTACCTTCGGGTACTATCATTATAATAAGACAATTTGGTACCTTAGGGTACCACTGTTATAATAAGACAGTTTCATACCTTTGAGTACCACCATATAACCCGTTATCCACTTCTTTATAAAAGTGCAAGCCTAATTCATAGTAAAATAAAAGCATCATAGTAAATTAAAAGATTAAAGAAGTATGGCAGTTCTCATTTTGATCTTCATATGATTCTTATATAAAATCTTTATCTCTAATATGGAAATTATGATACTAGAAGAGGTTGCATCATTATATGCACATTTAATGCATATAATATTGAATGTACATATTCAAATAACAATCTAGATGCATAGAGAACTTGTGCCATCAAAATGTCTAGTCAATAATTACGTTGGTGAAAGTATATTCTCTATAGTTATATGTTATTTACATAAGGTTGTTAAATGATGTGTGTGCCTCTTATATATAAACGTGATGAAATATTTGATGTCATTTCATGTTGTTTCCAATACTTAAGAATACAAGATATAGGTGTTGGTATGTGTATAGTAAAGCTTTTTAACAATGATATTGGCTATTAGGTGTTCCTTATGACCACATGCTTTTTTCTTAACATTAAGAAAAAATATGGGAATTATGTGTGACTCTTAACTGGTTATTATTTAATGAGTTATGATCCCATAGGCTTGGGTAAGTATTGCATATACGAAATAGGAGTATATCAGAATTTCAATGTAATAGTAAAATGGAATGGCATCTAATTATTAAAGAGAATGGCATGATAACGATAATTTATGAATTTAGTACATAAGATATATTTGTTTATAATTTTGTGTCTTAGAGATTATTAATATTTTTTTCTATACATAGGGATTTAATTTTATTAACTTAAAGTTTTATGATTTTCAAATGACTCCTATGAACATAGATTGATATTATCATACATTTAAAAAAGTTAAATAAAACATGGTGATTAATTGAGTTTGAAATAAATAGAGGAATTCAAGAATTATAATTGAGGTATGTGACTACTTGTTAAGTAAATGATAACTAAGTGGAACTCTTACAAGTGTTTGGCCTTGAATATAAGAATAATTTAAGAATGTAAATAATTTCAAAAGGTTATGATTTGGATAATTTTATATCCAAGGATTGGATTTCTATGCTCAAAGATATGCTTTATGTGTGTGCATTTTGATGACCTTCAAAGAGTTCGTTTACATTTTTATGATCCCCACTAAACTTTATAGCTAAGTATGGGTGTTTTATCCGTGTAGGTTGCAAGAAAGGGTTTTCTTCTCAAGGCTAATATCTGCAGCAGGATGGCCAACACAAGTCTGAGAGATAGAGACTGAAAGTATAGACTTTGATTTGGATTCTTTTGGTTAAAAGTTTTTTATGGTATTAGAAATTGTGTATGTATAGATGCCTAATAATTGTAGTTTATAATGTGTAAAGAGACTCTACAACTATATAGAAAAGTTTTTAATATTATAGTACTTATGTTAGATTATATTTTATATTAAGATCTTTGTATAATATTGTTATGGCATAATAGTTTGGAAAACATGTTTAATGGTCCAAGATAAAGTGACATAGCTAGGTTATAGGATAAGGGTGCTACAGGTAGCCTCACTTTCTCTTTGGAAACTTGGTCCCACTTTTAGAGCCCAAATAGATTAAGGTTTCCATGCCCAAAATGATTAATTGCTTTGCGATAGTCATTGGATTAAACTTAATTTGCCAAGTCTCAATCCTCCGAAAGGCATGAGACAGCATCTCAAGGTATCCTTACACCATCATTGACGATATTATTTACAAAAATTTGCATTATTTAATATAAATATTTTCGTCACACTTTCAACCAGTGGTTGAAAAAAGCCTTTTATAATAAATATGGAAGACACAAGCTTACCTCTAGTTCTCGCCTTGTTGCATTCACGAAATGGTTGTCCATGAGAAAATAACAATAATAATGATGATGACGACGCCGACGCCGACGCCGACGATGATGAAGATGATGATGATGATGATAATATTAATAATGATGGTGGTGGTGGTGGTGGTGGTGGTGATGATGGCAGCAAGGGAAAACAAGAAAAAATAAATTAAATTAACTTTTTCACATATATCAAAGAATGCACGGGTGTGTATTGAGTGACATGCGGTCGACTCAATGATTTTAAAAGGAAAAAAATGATATTTTTGACTATGCAACAGGTGATGCACAGCTGTACGCACTGTCAAATGAGTAACTTTTTTTCCTTTTTAAATGATGTCCTTGTCAAAAAATGAAGCCAAAATGATAAAAGTATATCCCATAAAGTGCCTTAAAAATGGTTTTAAAAAAGTGACTTTTAATAAAGATAAAATCAAAATATCCGAAAAAGGATAGTAATACAGTAATCATATTTATTTTCTACCATGTGGCAAAATACTCACATCCTAAATATAAATAAAGATAATGAGAATAACAAAAATGCTATAGATAAATTGATGAATAAAATTTATAGCATTTAGACATAAATGTATAAAATTTACATCGTCAAATACCGAATCAAAAGAAGACATTATATATTACCTTCATTGTACTTACTTAAATAGACCATTAAATGTCATATTTTAAGATCTTTTACATGTTAAAATAGTTGAAAATGAGTTTTTAAAAGAAGAAATCTCTGAAAAAAACCTTTAAAAACTTCCAAAAATTAACTTTTTCAACTAGTTAACTAGACTATCAATTAACTAACTAACCTATTCAAAGTTTCCCATAAAAAATTGTTTATAGTAGGGTTGCATAGGTGTGCAAATTAATTAGGTTAGGTAAATTGGCAATTTAGCTCTCTGGAGTGAGCACTTTTTGCTTACGTGGGTGTGTAAATCAAGTGTTTCAGTCAAGTTGTATATTTGACTCTAAAATAAATGATTTCCTAACTTGTATGGTAGTGAAAACAAAAACGGTCCACCAATTTGGAAAATGAGCCAATGGTAAAGAGATTCCCTGTTTGCACGGGTGTGCAAACCTAGAACTAGGAAAAAATTTCATTTAAGTACATATTTATGAATGTTCTTCACTATTTAAGCCCTTTGCTTTCTCAAAATGCCTGACACAAGCATAAAATTCTTAAACCCTCCCTCTCTTTCGAAAAATTTTTGCAAACATGAGAAGACCTTTGAATTCTCAATCCATAGTCTTTTGAAGAGTAGTCTTTCTCATCAGGTAATCCAAAACCAAAACTCCTCAAGATCTAGTGTCCATAGTGCTATATAAATATGTATCATTATTACTCTCACTTGCATCATTAGGCCATTATTTTCTTGGTCTCCCATCATTAAGAGTGCATTGTTCCTAAATCTATCCATAAATAGCAGCTACTATTTTTTTTCCTTTTTGTCTTTATATTTCCTTTTCTTGTTAGATCACGTTCAACTTGGATTACAACTTAAATTACTTTGGCTTAATGTCAATCTAGCATTCTTAATCCCCCTAAGTTGTATAAGCACACCACTAGTATGAATTGCCATATCCACTTTGTTTTGGATAGTCATCAAGTTGCAATTTGAACCCTTAAATTACTCGATACACTTTTCTCATCTTAAATTATATTCCTATAAATGAATAAATACTTGAGCTTCTACCGATTGATATAACCATAGAATCTTTCTTTAGCATGAGTAATCTTTTTTTGGTCCTATTAGACTTTGCCAATTTGTTTAGCTTAGCTTAAAGGCATTTATTCTGTCACGGTATACTATCCACATAAAATCTAAAACACTCATTCTTCTTTTCCATAATTAACAAACTTATGTCTTATTGTTATATACTTTTATTGCATAGCTATTATGGTTGGATTTTAATTTTTTATAATCATGTGGGTATAATTCTATAAGTTAAAACATAATATTAACTGTAGTTTCAATCTCCATCATTAAAATCTCACCAGATAACATGAATCACATATGTTATGTACTTTGCAACTCTTTCCTTATTATCATCCCTATTGTTGTATACAATATATCATAGGGGAAAACAATCTTTAGAGTATTTTAAAAAGTGAATCATAACCACAAATAATAATCATAATAATAATAACCATAAATTACATTCCTATTTAATCTTTTTTAAATTTCATTTTTAATTTAACTATTTAGTTAGGACTAATAGATGATCACTCTAAGTCAATTATAACTTTTGGTCAGCTATGCTACAATTTGGTTTATATCTATTGCCATAACTTTATTCACATATGTAACTTTTATATGGATTCAATTCATTTAAATATTTGATCTTCAATAATTACCTCGAAAAAGCATTATTTTCATTTTGTATGTTACTATTGACAAACTCAAAATTTAGGGTGTTACAACAAGATTAGGGCAAAATATCATATTTTTTGTTAGGAATAAAATTTATGGTTATTATTAGACAAAGCTTTTATCTGATCATATAAATGTTTTTTGGCTTATTACACAAAGCTTTTGTTTGATTAGACAAATTTTTCATCTAATTAGAAAAAAAATTTTGTCTAATTAGACTATGATATGTTGTCTAATCAGACAAAATATGGAATTTTGGCTATGTACTTGGATTTAAATTCATCAAGTAGAAAATGCTATTTTCTACTCAAACCTGGTATCGTTTTCATCATTGGATGTTTTCAAATAAGAAGTGACTTAAGTTGTAGTGTCTATAGACGTTGTCCATCCAACATTGCAACATTGCCTTCAATTTAATGGAGTGTTTTGTTTTTTCTATACATGGCAGTTTCTTCATATAAGGGTTTTTTTAATAATTTTCTTTTCAATTTTTCTCTTTTCCATTTCATATTGTTATTATTGCCAATTGTTTTCTTTTTTTTTCTCATAAAAATTTCTTTTATTGATACTTTGTTACATTGTGTTAATGGAAGTGACTTAATAAAATTGTACCAATAAAGACAAAATGGAATAAGTATAATCATTAGAACTTGTTGAAATATTGTAATGCTTAATTATTGTCTAAGAAAAATATGGATTATATCCAACAACATTTTATTGGTATGTATCCCTTATTATTTAAATTTTGAAGCCATTGAATCTATCATAAGGTAAGTCCACTTTCATCTAACTCTTTTTTTTCTTGAATCTTAATGAAATTGATACATATTGTACAAATTTATAATATAAGGATCAACTTTTCATCCGATGTTGTAAACCTATTTAACCTGTATATATGAACTAAGTCTTTTTTTTCTTTATTTTTTCCACAAAATAGTGTGATTGAGTTGCTTCACATAATATATTTAGCGAATTTTTATGGTAGAATTCATCTCTTATATATGTATTCTTTACTTTTATTTTATTTTGGTGCATCAATTAAGGATTTACTCTAAATGTTTCAAAACTTTTTAAAAAGTGCTTTGAGAGCACTAAAAATATAAATTTGTATATAATTTATTTAAAATTTTGGCTTTTAATATCAGTTACATATTATCTTATGCATTTTTCTTCTATAACAATTTTTTTTTTGTTTAATAAGGTTAATACTCCCATTTTCATCAATACTCATACATTTAGACCTATCAAATTTTGACTGGATCCATAAACCTAAACCATATGACATGTAAAATTTTAACCCAAACACAACCCAACTTGTAAATAATTCATGTTTGACCCAACCCATATGACCCCAAAAAAATTGGGTTAGGTTAGGTCAACTTATGGGTCATATGGTTTGGATTGAGTCAACAGTAGGCAACCCATAGGTCAAATGGGTTAGGTTAGCCCATATGACCTAACACAAATGATGAAATATGTGTTCTTTTTTCATTTCTTTAGCATTAAATTTGGATATTTTCTTTTATGTTATAGACAAAATTTTTTTTTTAATTATTTGTATTTTTGTTATTTTTTGTAAGTATGGTTATGTAGCATTTTACATTGTTTTCACTACTGCCAGTAATAGCTTAGAATTGTATCTTACATAAAATGAATAACAATGGACAAATAAATTATATAGAGTGGTTGCATGGTTTTTTTGTTGTTATAGTAATGAGAAGAATTGTCTTTTTCAAGATAATTGTTTTAATGAAAATGTGAAGTTTCTTGTTTCCTGAATTACTTTTAGAATTGGTCATTCTAGATTTTGACATCACAATATTTTAAGTGATTAGATATAATATTTATAGGTTTGAGAAAACAATTATTGTTCAATTTGAAAAAAATAAATGAATCGATCCATGACCAATGACCTATGGATCAACCTATGACCCATGTTGTAACATCCCTAATCTAGTCTTATAAACCCCGTACATTCTTACATATTTATTTTTGAAAACCTATCGATAAATGCAACATACATTTGTATTTATATTTGCTTAATGGTTGAGGCATATTCTCATTTTAACATGCATTATCAATTTAAGTTACTTGCTTATGTGGCATAATTATATAATATTATGGATGTTACTATACTTCACTTATCACACCAATTCATGTTTTCAAATTACATATACATTGCTATAATAAAGTTGCACGAGCTATTTTTCATATCCCAAAACATAATCATGCCTATTGATGCACATGCCACAACAAAAATATTAGGAACATAAACCTACGAGCTTATATCTCCACTTGTGATTGCCTTTCAAAGCTACAATTTGTCCCTTAGACTGGGTACCATCACTTAAACCTACACCGATAAACACTTGTGCTAAGTTTACTCGTATAGCGGGGAAACTACATTATATGGATGACCTCTCGTAGAAGTAGTCTTAAGCACATATACATTTAAATATGCAGTTATGCATAAAATAAAGTAACACCAAGCATAAACATGCACGTTTACAACATTAACACATACTATGCAAAATACAAATTCCCAAGCCATACTTATCATATTATTGCATGTGTCTTTTATTTACATGCACAATTTAGGCCATGTGTTAATGTAAACATATAGTTATGTATAATTAGAGTGACTATAAAAGTATACATGTATGAACATAAGATTACCATATATCATACAAGATGCACACATCAAAACCATATATGACACAAAAATAATTTCTAAATGTCTATTCATGCATATTGAATTTACATGTTCATATCCATATCATATAATCCTATTTGGCCTACATACTATCTGTAGGTGTAGATAACGAGAGCTATGAGGTCATTTGTATGATATCCCTTTTAAAGTCAAACACAGTGGATGTATATAACTATATTGTTCCCATGTTTTTAAAAGCATATTAATGTACATATTATATACATGCCATTAGATCATTTATATTCTTATTCATCTATTTTATGCCTTTACTATAACACCCTATTCTCTAAGCTATAAACATGTGCTGGATTACATGTTTACTTAAGAGTCAAGTTAGTTAGTTAGTTATAATATGCTACCTTGAGTCAAGCCTTTTTCTTGTAAACTCTTATTGATTTATCTTTATAAGTATCATTGTGTAAGGACCCAAAATAGGCCCTAGTAGAAGTCAAGGGCAATTACATGTTATTAAAGTCTAATTGAGCATTATTTGACGAATTATTAAGAGCTAAGCTATTAACTGGGGCAAAAATATTATTAAGTTATCAATAATTATGTGATAAATGTGTAAATTATATGGTATAAATTTTATAAGGTCATATTAAATTATTAGTGTTGGTTTAATAATATTCAAGGGTGTAATTAAAGTAAAAAGTATTAATCTGGGGTAAATTTGTAATTACGACATCTTTAGGGGCAAATGTGAATAAATAAATAATTGAGAGGCCAATTTAAGGAAAGGAATAAATGGTGGGGTTAATTTATGGAATAGATTAAATGGTGGAGACAAAATATAACATGCAAAGAATTGGATGTTATTAATGTGACATGCATATTCTTGAGGGATTAAAGAGGACATTTACCATAGTATTATATATAGAATAATCTTAGTGGGTGGAAAGGGAAAAGTGAGATGGTGGAGAGTGGTGTGGTCGGCATTTGTGAGAGGAGAAAAACTAGAAATTAATTCCATTCATTTCCTTTGAAGGTATTTGAATCTTCAAGTAATTTAAGTGACAATTCTTGATGGTTAATTAAGGCAATTAAGTGCATAACTCTAAGGTAAGTGGTTTCTATTGAATTTTATCTTCTTCTTCTTCTTATTCTCATCTTGGTTGTGATAAATGATGAAAAAGTGCTGGAAATGGTGGATTGGGGATGATTTGTGTTGTTGTAGTTAAAGAAGGAGGAGATAGAAAGGATAAAGGGAAAGACATTGCAAGGGATTGAAAGCTTGGGTTTGATAGGGGTCGGCTAAGGTATGGGATGGTACTTACCTTGCATGCATGTGAATGTTGATTATATCATCAAGGTGCATATGTGTGTTAGATGGAATAAATGGGATGAGATATGAATTTAGAATTTGTTACAATAGGTGTTACATGAAGATTGTTGGAATTATTGACTGTAATTTTATCTATAAAAATGAGTCAGGGACCTTAATTTGAAGCTATAATAATCTTGATTTTTCCATATGAGATATAGGTATAAAATTTTAGTTGAAAAATTGCATTAATTTGGCCCCTAATTTATCCCTACATTGATTGAATATTAGATACATCTTTGATTCCGATTTTGAATAGCTTGGGCTAAAAACTTCATAATTGATTGTAAAATGATCATAATGACATGAGGTAAATTCCTAATTAAAATAGACTTCAAAACCTACAATTTATATGAAGAAATAATGCCTTGAACATTGCCTAATTTTCACTTGAAAATCGGAAATTCTGTGTTGACTACTATGATGAACAGTCTTTAGTAGTTTCAATATATCTCGAGTTCTAGAAATGATATTGCACATATTTTTGATGTTATAGAAACTATAAAAGTATATATAAAACTTTGTATAATAAAAATATTTCTAAAAAGGCCGTTTACTATGTCAAAAATGAAGTACAAGATTAAGTTATTAAGCAGTTTGCAGGATTTTGGAAATAGGGTGAAGAGCTCGTATGGCCAAGCATACTGTCGCGAGCGCGACACATGCTGCGAGCATGACATCATGATTTTGGCCCATAAATATGCTTTTTATTCCCCTTTATCAGTATATTATGCTACCCCTATTTGTTGCACATATGACTAAACAAAATAGGCCTTGAATGCAATTATTCAAGAGCTATAAACTCATGTGTATATAGATTTGTATCAAAGGATATATATATGGATTTGCATGATTTGTATCATTTACATTGAAAACTGTCTATGAATGTATACCTATGCATCATGGAAATTGTACATTAATAGTTAATTTATAGCACCATGAATAATTATGAAATTATTGTTAACCATATATGTGTATGATAATATGATTGTGATGTGATGTGTTGTCTAAAGATCATATGTTTAAGTATAAGTTCATGATGAAAGTTAGATGTATGTGCCATATGGAAACATATTAATATCATATGATTGATGAGTGATTGAGGTATATATATATTGATAATCATGCTTATCAGAACAAGCTTATTAGATGCGAATGTACTACAGGTATGTACAATCTATGATTATATTTATGAGTGCATGAGCATGTAATTGTCCTATGAGATAGAAAATGATTGAATGTCACTTAATAGATGAGATTATATGCATGTCCAAATGGTATACTATAAGTACAGCTTTGAAGTATGAAATGAACATGAACATAGTGTTGCCTGCAATAGAGATCAAATGTGGGTATGAATACATACATGATAGTCAAAATTAAAAATGCTACCCATGACTGTTCGTATGATACTTATGGTTTGAAATATTAACTCTACCTGTAAAGAAAAGAAGTAATATGACTAGTAGAATATATGTGTGCATCTATATAGATATGTATGATCTTACATGGTTGGGTTCGAAGCTTGAAAACTATTTTAGAGTAATGATTCAAAGAATATGTTAAAGTGAAATATATGAATATGTCTTTACTTAATTGAAATGACATGATTAGGCATATGTGCTATTACATGTTAACATGCTAAAATACAAATCTATAGTGCTACATACTAAATTATAGAAATCTTATTAAAGCATAAAATGGCAATGTGATATGAGACTATATATATATTTACATGAATATGTATGGGTACAAATGGCATTATATAAGTATAGTCTTGACATGCGGAATAGTTACATGATTGAACAAGATTACAAGTATTAAATGGTAATACCCAATAGCGAATATGCTCACAGATTTATAGAAAGTTACACATGATTGTGTATATGAATATATTGTTTACAGTTACACAAGAGTATACATGTGCATATAAGAATATGGATGAATAAATGAAAGATAAAGTAAATTGATTTTATTGCCTACGTTGAGTCTAGGAAGTTGATAGATAGGCATGCTTATAAGGGTACCTTGCAGCTGCTTTTGAACATTTTGACCTATTTAGGTCCACTTGAATTTAAAAGTATAGTGACCCTGTTTGGGTTTAAAAGTTAAAGTTAATTCTAAACAACCCTCGTGTGGGTTGTAGCCGACCCCGTTTGGGTCCGCTTGACCGGTCCATGTTATTCGTTTGGCCCTATTTGGGTCCATGTTATTTGTTTGACCCCATTTGGGTCCACCGATTTATCATACAGTTTTATCCCTATAAGGGATCATCGGTTAATACCTCCGGGTATCTCTTTGGTGCCTTCGGGTCACCTATTATCTCTTTGGTGCCTTCGGGTGACCTAGTACCTTTGGGTACCACCGTATAACCCATTATCCACCTCTTTAGAATAGTGCAGGCTTTACACCAAAGTTACCTTGGTTAAATTGATGGTATACATATGTGGGTCTTTTGTGATCATAAGTCTTTTTCTAGATGTATGTCAATGCATGATATATGAAGGAGTTTTTATTAGGTTAAAGAGTATTATAATATTTAATGGATGCAACAATTTTATAATTGCATAAGCATATTTCATATTAAAGATTATAAGAGTTAGACGGTATCAACAATTGTTTTTGAAATAGTTTTCTTATGATTATATTCATATGTTCATATTGTTTATATGTATACATTCAGTGAATGTGTGTTTGTTATTTACGGTGTGATGTATGCATATCTAAAACCTATAAACTGGGTATAAAAGAATAGTCTGGCAATGATGTGTAGTTGTTATGTTTTAATTGATAGGCTTGTTTTTGTAACTTATGCTATAGAAAGTAAGCTTGTAATATTATAAAGATCTCATGGCATTTGGAAGTGTTAATTTACCATTTTAATTCTAATGGGTTTATATCAAAGACATACGAGTATAGATAAAAAGATAATGGACAATTATGCTAGTATGGTTTAGTATTAATTCAAAGGCTATTCACATGATAATTAGTTGAATTTAAAGTCATAGGACATTGGGGCTTACATTATTATACATGGTAAATGTAGCATAAATGTAAATGTTACCATTGAATTTTTACGAATTTCATAATTTAATATGAATGTTAAATTTTATTCATTGAGATAAATCATTGTTGTATTTGAGACATGGTGTGTGCTTGTTGACGATCACTGTGAGTGGTTGTTTGTCATATTTCGAGTTCCCCACTAAGCTTTGTAGCTTAGCACGGGTGTTTCATCCGTGTAGGTTGTTGGGGTGATATATGTAGCTGGATGGCCAACTCAAGTCGACGAGAGAGACAACTATAGACTTTTATTTTGGGCTCTTTGTATATAGTAAAGATTTTGTGGTATTAGAGATATTGTATGTAAAAAAATGTTAAACAGTTGTTGTATTGTGTAAAGAGACTTTATCGTACATTGAAAAGTTTTTAAAAGTATAGCACTGTTATATATATTAAGTTTGATTATATGTTATATTACACAGTAACTCTTGTGTAATGAGTTGGATAAAGTGATATGTACAGATTATAGGATAAGGGTGCTACAAATTGCCTGTCAATTACTTTTTTTTCTTTCTTTTCTTTTCATGATTTATGCTGCTTTTACATTGTTACAAAAAGATTCTACTACTATTACAAGTTCAAGACATATTATAATTATTCATGTATATAGCTTTAACACAATTACAAGACCTTAAACCCTAAAATCCAAAATTTCCTACTTGCGCTAGCCTTTGGAAGCTTGTAACATAGATATCCCTGGACTCAGCTTCCTTCACCTAAATCTACTTGAATAAAAACATTTGCTAAGCTTACTAGCTTAGTGGGTAACTAAAGCATAAGGATGACCTCTTATAGAAGTTATTAACACATGTATTAGTAAGTAATTAAATGTATATGAAAATAATGCCATTTAAAAAAATATGCTCATAACCTTACAAAAAGATGTGGAAATAATAAGTTGACAAAATGTTAAATCATCCTAATTATAGTTTTTATACAAGTTGTCGATCTACAATTATATGATCTTCTAAGGAAAAATTGCCCCTAGCTTATTAGAAACAAAAATAAATAGAAAACAAGGACATATGCATTAGGCCAGCGCACAAAAACAATACACAACCACTTATTCTTAAACTTTTATTGGCCATAAATGCCTAAACCTTTGCTCTGATACAAATAAATGTAATGCTTCCTTTAAGAGGCTTTGCAATTACCATAGATATCATATTGGTAGAAAACATAATTAAATTACCCATCTTTTGCATCCATTATGGAAGAATCTATTAGGTCTGCATATTATAAACTCATGTATACTTCTCAAGATTACAAATTAAACATGTCATATTTATATTTATATATCCACTATTTCTAACTTAAGTGCTATTATACATTATAAAATTTTGGATTATTACATTACATTACCATCATTTATGACAAAATACCATATATAAAGACAAAAGTAGAATACAAGATTCATACTTTCAACTCTTCTAAAATCTTGTGTTGGCAGTCCTAGGGTAGATCTCATCCTTGTGAAATAATCCTAGCTTAGGTACTTACACAAATAAACACTTGTGCTAAGCTTACTAGCTTAGTGGGGAACAAAAATCATAAGGATGACCTTCACAAAAGTCATCAATTATACATATATATGATTATACAATTAAATATACAATGAAATAATAACAAGTACAAGTAGTATGTTCATAGCCTTGCATGTTAGTACCTGCTTACCTTTGTTATGCTCCTTTATTACATTATTGCATAGACATTAACCCGTAGGTGGATTACGTACATACTAAGTTGAATCACTTGTTAACACATGTACTCTTTTGTACATACTAAGTTAAATCACTTGTTAATACATATTATCTTTATTATAACTAATTTGTTCATTATATTTTATTTCACTTAATTCCTTAATATTTCTAATTATTTTCTTAGTTTCACTATTTTTATTAATTAATTATTCATTATAATTTCAATAATTTCACACAATTTCACATATTTTCATAATTACCCTTGTCTTAAGGTGAAATTTACACTTTTACCCCTAATGTTCTTATCTTTTATCAAATTTGCACTTACATCCTTATCTTTTGTCAAAATGACATTTAGGTTCCTACTTTTGTTAAAATGACCTTTACATCCCTAAAGCTTTATCCTTCACCATAATTACCATTTTGTCCCTAATTTTTTCTATTAATGCATATTTTATCATTCTTTTATGTTTTTGACATTTGAGTTTCATTTTCTTTCATTTTAGTCCTTAAATTCATTTCCTTTAGCAAAATTATCACTACTTAGGTAAAAAATCCATTTTGATTCTTAACTTTTATTTATCATATCGCTTTTAGGGTTCGAGAGTTGGTTTGTCACTTCATAATGGATAGGGAATTAACTCCATCCGTGATGCGTTGAGTCTAAAAAAGGAATGAAACAACATCTCACGGCACCCTTTTTTCATTATTGGCGATCAACCTATGAGTTAAATGAACCTTTATCCAATCTTGAGCCCTAAAAGTGAGCTTTTAAGAGCAAACTGAATTTCACGGGGTTTGTCCTGCATCACAGTGGCAACCCCACTAGGGATTTATGAGTTTTTACTATAAAAGTACCATTGGTTAATTTAATATAAATGGGTTTGGAGATTAAAATGTTTTATCTCTTTCCAAAATAAATTGCATTGCATTCATGCTAGGGCCTTATAATTAAATTAGGCATCCCTCTTTTAACCCCTGTGCATTCTCAAAGCACGACCATACATTCACTCAGTGTAGGAAAGTGCCGAGTACGACCACTATCCCAACCCTCATGCCTTTTGGTGTATCAAATGGCGACCAGATTGATCGTTATGCTTATGATAAGCTAGACCCATTGGCAGGCACCATGCTTAAGTAGCCTTAAAGCTGTATCACCAAACTGAAATCCCATGTTATGGTATAAACACTTCCACTAGGAGGCATGCACCATAATACGTCGCTTGTGACATGGGCCCTTATGTATTGAATATATCCTAATAAATGTAAATGCTAGCTCATCAAAGGCTTTCATGCCCTAGTGGGTGCATTTTAGTTTATTTGGATTGTTTAAATACATAATCACCAAAATCCATTTGCATACGCTTTAAACAAAGATAGGCTATGCTGCTTGTTTTCCACCATGCACCATATGCGTTTATTGGGTTCTTCGCTAACCCATGAGCTAATCCCACCTAGGAAAGACATCGCACAACCTTTTGTGTGGGAGCAATATGGCTGGGAGGATTTTCCTTTCTTTTGCTTGTGTTTGTCTATGTTGTATATACACGCATGCATTTTTTTAACAAAATAACAAAAAAAAATAATGATAGTAATAAATAATAAAATATGTATGCCTTATATGCATAGATTCTTGATGCATGTGCATCTAGTATGTACAGTTTTTGCTTGCACAAGTCATTCCATGTATTAAGAATTAAAACATGTAAATCTTATGTGCACGATTTTGTGCCATAAAAATTTGCATTTGCATGCATTTCATTTTTTATGCAAACAAAATAATAATGTAACAATTTGAAACCCGTGCATCCTATATGTAAATTCTCTTTATCGCAAAAATGTGTATATTTTGTTATGCATGCCATGAAAATTCACATTCTACATTAGCTTGCAAGCCTTGCTTTATGTATAGAATTCTTCCTAGGCATTATATGCATGCCATGTTCATACATCACTTCTATATTACACATCATTGTGCTTTATGCTAACTTTTGAGTCATACATCATATATATGTCATTTATATATATCACTTTCAAGCATCAATGTGCAACATATTCACCATGCCTTATGTATATAACACATTCATACATCATGTATCACACATATTCCATGTACCATATGTGTATTTAGCATGTCTATGTGTCATATGCATCTTATGCATCACACATTATCACATGCATACACTGTACGCTTATCCATCCGATGCATCATATGTATGGCCCACATCCTCATGCATCACACATAATGTATGTATAATTCACACGCATCATCATGCATTAACATATATCATATGCTTATGCATCATTATCATAATGCAATGATTGACCCACGCATCATTTGTATCTCTAACATATTCATCCTCATACATCATCCTACATGCATCGTTTATCATGTGGAAAGTGTAAATAATAATAAAATAATAATCCATTATCATGGCATAAACATATATCCAGTGTGCATATATATATTAATACATGCCATAACACGTATGTATTAACATGCATCATGGCACGTGCATATGCTTGTCATGGCATGTGCATATTAACATACATGGTGACATGTGAACACAGACATTCCTCATAGCATCTACCATATGCATATTGGCTTATACATGTAAATGTTCACTATCACATACACACATTGACGAGTGTCCGAGCATACATTGTGACATGCACATATATCCACTATGCATGTGCATGTTGACATTTTGTATGATATAAGCATATAGATATGCACTCTGGCATATAAATAACTACATACATTATAACATGAACATGTCAACATTTGTCATTCCCTGAGCGTATAAACACACATCGCCTATTATAACTTGTACAAATGAACATACATGAGTCATGGCAAGTATACTTAAATATCCATCATATATTATATCATGTACATATTAACATGTGCCATAGCATGCACGTATTAGCGTACATATAGTGTGTGTGTGTACACATCTGCCATCACATTGGCATTACGCCCATCATTGCATGTACATATTAATATACATTGTAGCAATATACATACAAGCATCCATCATCATATGCATATTATTGACATGTATCATAGCATGAATATATCAACATGCATCGTAGCATGTACATATGAGTCATTGAGTTATTCCTCATGCATGCTGCCATATGCATGTGTACATAGACATTACCTTTACCTTATGTTCGGTCATGTATACAAGGCAAGTGTTATGCACATCCCATGTTAAATTACATGTCATGACATGGGCATTTCATCATGCTTCACTCTCATTTCTCATATTATCTGTATACATACCATTACTGCATATAATTACACATGAGGTATGTCATAAACATGTGTCTTATCCTCTAAATATTGTTACACTATATGCCATACACAACCTCTACCATGGACATCCATTACGCATATCATGAATACATATTTTTATGCCATGTCATACATCATGTATACATCCCATTCATCATAAATCCACATTCCTATAACGTGATGTGCATCATATACATGTGTTACTCATTGTATGTGCTTATTTATATATATTGTCATGTCCTATGCCACGTAATTTATCAACATACCATGCAATTCATCAACATACATCATCATGCCATACTTTATGCATCTCATTTCACATAAAGTACATGTACTACTATTGTGGAAGTCATGTGTAGCACCTTTGTCATATATTTAGCTATATCACTTTATCCTATACCATTAAACAAGTTTTACCATACTATTAAATCATCAACCATACTATATAAAGATCGTATAAGATAACTTAAACAATAATATCTAAAACTTAACTATTAAAACTTTTCTTACAAGAGGGTCTCTTTAAACATTACATGATTTACATATACAAAACATATATAGTATTACACATATATAAAAAATCTACAGTATTGCAAAATTTCCAACACAAATAAAACTCTAATAAAAAAGGAACCCTAAAAGAAGACTATATACTTTCCAATCATCTAAGACTTGTGTTTGCCATCCTGCTCTAGATATCAACCTTTAGAAGAAGTCCTATCCTTACAACCTACATGGATAAAAACCAGTGCTAAGCTATAAAGCATAGTGGGGAACATAAAATATGTACACGACCGCTTTTAAAAGTCATCGAAAATCACACACACAAAACATATCTAAAACGTAGAAATCCAATCATTAACACAATCGTCATAACATTTTTAGGTATTATTTGATCCTATGCTATATTTATAACTCATATCAAATGCCTATTGATATTCACCTTTTTAATCACTTTCTTGATCTTAGAAATATTGTGTGACCCTTAAAATCTTATGCATTAAGTTTACTTTCTTGATCCCTATTAGTTCCTTTAATCTTATCACTTTGGCTTACTTATCTTACGCTATTACATGTTAGTAACGATTTGAATTCATAGAAAAACTAAGTTACAAATCATATAGCTTTAGGTTACAAAATTATTCCCTTTATAAGAGCAAATACTAATAATTCACAACACATGGTCATATGTAACACATCCTAAGTATCCAATCCATGTATTGACTTCTGTAACATGCCATTTCTTATTCATAATAAAATATCATTCCAATTTGCTAATATATTGGCATACTAATACTTTTATATCATGCATAAGTTACATAACCTTGCTTAAAAATCAATGATCCATTTAGTATATAAATAAAATAAAGTAAAACATACATGACTATAAGATTATGTATTCACCAAATAGTTAATATTAAAAACATGTATGAGATGCTAGTTCATATGCATAGTTTATAAGTCTATTAGTCTCGTGTGATACTAAAATGCCAATTACATAATTATAATGAAACCACCTTTTCACTACATGTTTTCCATATAAAATACAAGAACAATATGAATATCAATTTAAGAACTATCATATTTCCTTTATCTTTTAGTTTAATATGATGCTTTTCTTTACTTTGAATTTGGCCTGCACTTTTCTAAAAAAGTAGATAATGGGTTATATTGCAACGGTCGCACCCAAAGGTAAAAATAAGATACCCAAAGGTAATAAATGGAATCTCTCTTATGGGAATGAAACTGTATGGTAGATCGATCAAGCAAACCCAAATGGGGTCAGCTACAACACAAATGGGGTTGTTTATTATCCAAAAAGGACCATGTCTGTATAATATGACCCAAATAGGGTCAAATTTCACTATACATTATGACCCAAATAGGTTCAACTATATTTTAGCTGTCAAGCAAACCCAAACAAGGTCAAAACTGTACTATCGTAACTGCAAGGTACCCTTATAGGCATACCTATCTATCCACATCCTAGACACAATATAGGCAATTAAATCTATTAACTTAAACATTCTTTACTTTATACTTTCCAGCCATGTAAATGCATACATGTGTAGATAACCATTTGTATGGCACTATATCATTGATTATGCATAACATTTTATGAATATAATGTCATGTGCATGCCCTAGCAATTGTATTCTGTATTTATAATCAAAGACATGTAATTAATCATTATAGGTGAAAGTGAACCTTATCACATTGATATTTTATTCATATAATATGTGTATGCATATCCGTATTTCATTCTTTTATTAAGCATATACTATATTTAAAAAACATTAATTATACTTATACTTCCATACATGTACAATTCACTATTATATTGATCTGATAAATCCATAACAACTCTAATAAACATATGTAAATTTTCATACTTGGGCTTTTCTTATACATCTTGCACTTAAATAACCATATAAGAGAATACACACTCTCTAATGAATATATATGTATACTCAATCTCATATAATCATATAATAGGAATACACAATCTTTGATGTATACACATGTATATTCCATCTTATATAACAATATAAGTAATTGTAAATAAGCACATATATTGTTGTAATTATATACTTTAGCATGACAATTCATATGCATAACATATAAAATTATACATGTTATCTCAATTAGGTAAACAATAACATATTTGTTCCTATAATTTCCATATACATGCTTTATCAACTATCTATGACTATTGTTTTACAATATGATATATTATGTATTAAATGAATTTATCTATTCTATTAAGTTGTTTCTATGTCATGAAATGTTTAAAGATATTTAAAAAGGGTTGCATAAACTTTGATAATCATTTGGAACCTTTAAATCAATTATAAGTGAGACAGGGAAGGGTAATGGTCATTACTAAAAGAGTACTGACTATGACTTAAATGCACTTTAGGTTCTAGAATGACCTTACGGTCAATAGGAAATAGGTACTAACCATGACATAGGTTTATTTTTTATTTTGGACTAGCCTCATGGTCAGCAGGAAATAGGTACTTACCGTGACATACATTCTATCTAAAGGCAGATTTACTGGTTCATTTTTTTGTGATTTTTGACCTTTTAAACATCATTTTTCAGCAAAGTGGCTTGCATAAAACTTATTCCTTTATATTTCTAGTTACTAAAGCATTAAAAATCATCTCATTTTCTCTTATAAACCTTAAGATATTCAATACATGCTATGGGTTATTCTTATTAATAGGGCAGTGGCTAAGTTCAGTTTCAAGCTAAATTATGAAAAACTTAGAAAATGATTTCGAATTTTATTTCTTCATATGAAATCTAGATCTAAAGTCTAGTTTCTAACCTAACTTGAATTATTCTAATTTCTACCCTACAACTCCAGATAATTGCAAAATAGTACTGTCAGGTCAGGAGAACCTAAATCCAGAATTCTAAATTAGACTTACATGTAGATTTACACTTATTGATACATAATTTCCAACAATGTAACTTTAAAATCTTTGTTGTTTTCTCTCTTTTTTACACCTTTAAAGTTTAATTAAAACTTAATAATAACATTAAGTCTAATATTTATTGTAAAACAAAGTAACATGTTCTACAAGAAAGCTTGTCAATTTCTTGAAATTATTATATTTTCTTTCTTCAGCTTATGAATCCTCTTAACTCATTTATTCCTTAACCTCAAATCATCCTATTAAGTGAAATTAATCTTAGAAACAAACACATGTAATGGGGTAAGGGTTCCCAAACTTGTCATGCAAAACTTCAATCTAGCTTCAAATCCTCTTCTTCTCACCTTTTTCCTTATTCACTCTACTTCCTTGCTTTCTCCTTGAAAACATCCTCAATCAAACCTTCCTCGTAAGCATGATTATGGTAAAATGAAAAGATGTTCTTGGGTGAAGGGGCAAAATTTCAAAATAAAGGAGAAAGGAAGTTTCAAAAATTTAGAGAGAGAAAGAAGAGGTAGGAGAATGCAGATTTTAGCGGGAGAAGGGTTTCTTCTTCTTCTTAAAATGGTCGACTCCCAAATCCTAAACTCCCTCTATTTATACTAGCTTTGCGTGGAGCTTTAAGTGGAAAATAACATCATACATGGCCGACTAAAAATTGACTTAAATCCTTCCTCCTTTCTTATTTACAAAGGAAGACTAGGAACCTTAATACCTCAATGATATACAATCGTGTGTACTAGAATTTATGATGTGATTTAATCAGTTACCTAATCAAATTAACATTTAAGATAATTAAGTGTAACAAAATTTCACTATTCATTTGGTCATTTACTATTCATTTAGTAAAAATTTAGGCAGTATAACAACTTATTTTTCATACCTTCCAAATACCTGCATGGTTAAATTAGCACTCCAAAAAGATATTCTCCTCCTCCATGACTTCAAAAATCACACAAACACCTCTAAAGTTCCATCCCAAGTGCACAATCATATAACACACATTATATGCATATATCATACATCACTAGTTATTTCAGTTTACAATATCATACAAAACTCGTTCGTTATAACTTTACAGTAATAAGTCTATTACATATATCTACATGCCATCCTTTATCCTTGGTCAAAAGAGCCTGCTACCTGTCCCTGCACAAAGCCATGATAAACTAACATGCTAAGCAACATTATCGGTTAGTGGTGGATACAACTACACAAAATTTCAATAAAATAATACATATTGCACAAATTATTATTTCACTCTTACTTAGTCATTTCTTCGTCTTTATTTCTATTTTATTTCTTTAGTTTCAATTACCTTATTTAATCGCTTATGTGTCCATACTTCTTAACCTTATTATTATTTTACTTAACTAAATGGTAAATAATGATTTGGTACCTAAATAATTTTATTCCACCATATTTGACTTAATTACATCTCTTTTGGCTCTGTTTAACCTTTAACCTACCATAAATGAAAAATTTTCATTTTAGTCCTTATTTTCCTACTTATGGTGTAAAATTACAATTTAGTCCCCAAACTTTTCAAAAATTATGATTTTTCCTTTTTTGTCTATTTGCCTCTTTTAACTCCATTAATCACATTTTATAATGCCAAATTACGATTTAGTCCCTAATTTCTCATATAATTACATTTTTACCCTTTTTGAACCATTTGACTTAGTTTTCACGTTTTTCACATATAAATTGCGTAATTAACGCATTTACTCACAAAATTTCATTTTGGCATTGAATTTTTTGTATTTATGATTTTGCCCCTTATATAACCAGTGGAAATCCTAAAACCAGATATGTAGGATAAAGATTCCAATGATGTGAGTGGAGACTAGATTACTTGACGTAACCCTGCGTCCCAAATTAAAATATGAGAAAATATATAATTAAGGAAAACTCATGGTGCAACCATGATATGTGAGCCCCTATCGCTAGCCATTATATCTTATGATCCCAGATTACCCACTGAACACTAAGGGCAATTCTTTTATGAACTTAATGTCATTTATCATGCATTTTTTTATGATGTTCATATGATGTCATGTTTTAATATGATCATTTCATATATGTAATGATTTACTATTCATATTTTTATTATGTACACATGTGATTACCCGTAATTGACATAATATCATATGATTTCCAACATTAATGCCATTCGGCCACATCATGTTAACATACCTATGATATTTTTTTCTTTTTGTTTATATGTCATGTATGTTTCTAATGTCATTATTAGTATCTTTGCATGGTTACATAGTCATTTTGCATGCATAACCATAGTTATACATATAAATATCATTATGTACACATACTTAACATTTTATTCACATGCCTTTTCCATTCTAACACATTCTAGCATGCTCTCTCATAATTATATTATGCATTACACATTACAATTGCCTTAAATTATGGAATAACACCATGTTACACCATGATAACCCATTTGGCCAACATAGGTTCATGCCTATTTTGGTTGTTTTCACCACTAATTCAAGTTCCTATCATGTCTATTCATCATTATATCATATAATCTTAATTTAATTACTCATTTAACATGAATTACCATAGTTACGTATTGTAAACCTAACTATAATTCCATATAAAACTTGAAATTAAGTGTAGAAATGTATCCACTAACCTTAGATTGCCTTGGAATCACTTAAACTTCCATCTCTTTGCCCTTTCCCTCTTTGATTTGTTTATATTGTTGATTTCCTTCTTTAGGCCAAAATTTAAAGGAATAAAAATCACGAGATGGGAAAGTACCGGCATTTCATTCAAGTCAGAGTCAGAAAAACCTCTATAACCAAAAGGAATCCCCACTATCTTTTTGACACCATATATTTCAAGTGTGATGAAAATCTGCCAAAATTAAAATATTTATGTATATACATAAGCATTAAATAAAAAGAAAAAACTCAAAACATTTAATACCATCTGAATTAAAGAATCTTTTTAATAATTCCAGAGGTTGCCAAAAGTGAGCAGATAATGTATGTCTGACAGCAAAATATTGTTGCTTCTTGAAGATTCAAAATTCTGGCATTACTTCTATGGCATTGGGATTTTGAAATATGGTGACTTACCAAGAAAAGGATGTAGGCTACTCATGCATGATTATTACAAGCCAATTGCATTTAAATGATCCTTACCTGTCTGATAACATCATTGAGACCAGGGCATAACCCACCACATGTTACGATTGCAGCTTTTACATCCTCTAGTTTGAAGTATATTTTTTCCTGAGGCCCAGCACGATGAACCCTGTAAAAGTTATGGTGAATGTAAAATCAAAAGCAACCTTTCACGCACTGTATAGATTATAATTGCATAAGTTTACTTAATATATATCTTTTATTGATCATGCTCAAAATTAAAGGCTCTATTCGCTTCATGCTCTATAATCTGGAATGCATAAATTTATGATCTGGACAGTTACTAATCATGCTCTCAGATAACAGCCATCAGATCATGAGAATAATGGAGACTTTACTGTTCTTATTTTAATCTAAATTCTCCATCCAATTTACATTTTACCTAAGTTGCTACGTTGCCTCCAGGTATCTAACCTTTTAGAAACTTATGATTTAGTCAGTTGGAAAACACTTTGTGTTCTTTGATTTTAACTATCAGAGTCGATACCTATAGAAAGGTTGATAGTGCTTTTCAATTGCTGGTGAAGGAGCTTCAGATGGCGGGGAGGAGATGACGGAAGGAGGAGTGTTCGCCAAAGGAGAAGGAGAATCCGCTTTTGGAGGAGGAGGAGACTGAACCTCAGCCGGAGATGGTTCACCCACCGGCGGTGGAGTGCTTGTTTCAGGAGAAGGCGATGTGGGAGCAGAAACAGGAGCTTTTGATGGTGGAGATTTCGTCAGGGAAGATTCCAGCGAGGATGTTGGAGACTGAGCTAATGCGGATGTCAAGAACAATGCCATTAGCATCAAAACAGCACCAGTTTTGTAAGCCATTTTAGAAAATCTACGATTAAAATAATAATAATAATAATAAAATAACACAGCAAACACACAGGGTCGCTAAATAGAAAGGTGAAGAGTGACATACCTGAAAATGTCTCTCGTGTGAATATTTATTATGAGACCCAGATCCACCATAAGAGACAGAGAGAGGGACGACAGTGTGTGAGGAAAGAGATGAAAATCTAGGGTTTCCCCAATTTATAGTTCTAACAAAGGTAAAAGTACTTAAATGCCACTAATTTAGCAACATAATCATTATTCCATTGCTATTTTTGCAACCGAATTAAAATCAGTTGCTATTTAGCAACGGAATTTAATTTTCGTTGCTATTTTAGCAACCGAAACAAATTTTCGTTGCTATTTTTGGTTGAAAGTGAAATTTAGCAACGGAATTTAAATTCCGTTGCTAATTTAGCAACCGAAATTGCATTTCGTTGCTATTTAGCAACGAAATTCTAAATTAGCAACGGAATTTAATTTCCGTTGCTATTTTTTGTCACAAATTTTATCCGCCATTTTTTTGCCACCTTAATTAGCAACAGAATACAAATTCCGTTGCTAATTTTCGTTGCTAAATAGTGGCTCTATAAATTCTCTCCACTTTTAGCAACGGAAGCTAACCAAATTTTTTTCGGTTGCTAATTTTATAATGCTCAACCAATTTTAGCAAAGAAAACTATATTCTGTTGCTAAATAGCAACGAAATTGTGTTTTCGTTGCTAAATTAGCAACGGAATAAATTCCGTTGCTATTTCAAGATTTTCTTGTAGTGATATAATCTCATTGAAATCAACAAACAAAGAAGATTTAAACAATTTGAACCATTCGTGTTGGCAATGCAAGCGAGCCAGGTGTATTATGTTCCTTATCCCAACTTAAGAAGGGATAAGTTAGATTTGTTGGCAGCCTGTAAAGTAAATCTAAGAGGTGTTTTTGATCTTCATGCAAAAAGAGAAAGCAAGACAAATAAAAGTGAAGTATTTTAGGAAGAAGAGCTTAATGTACATGAAATAAATGCATTTTTTGAGAATGAACCTTTAAATGATCCAAATAATGAATTTGTTTAAATTTTATCAGTAAAGGATGATGAATCCATAGATGGGCAGAATTTCGAAGATGAGCCCGACTTTAGTTTTGAATGTTTAAAAACAAAGGATGATTTTGATGTGTAATTAAGTCATGATAGCGATTAATTTGAGTACATTTTATTTTGGAACCTTTAAGTAATCCAAATCTGTGTATTATTTCTACCACTATAATATTGGTATATATGCTTTAATCATATTATTCTATTACAAGAAGAATATTCCATTTCTTTATTTTTCAGGTACAAAATATGCCACCCAATAAAAAGAATGGAATGCTACTACCTAGGCTTAGATTATTTCCGGATCAACAAGGCAATGTACAATTGACCCCTCAGCAGCTATATCAGGCATCACCTTCACCAACATCAAACACTGATGACTCTCGTTATTTACCAAGTGATTCGGCATCCAACAATCCAAATATATTAGCATAACTTGTAAATAAATCTACTCGCACACCAGACTCAGACTATATACTGACAAATGTACTGGGGGTTGATGTTGAAGATGAAGGAGAAGGCCCCCAACTTGGTTTAAAGGGAGTTAATGAAATAATTTAAATTAAGATTATCAATGATATGCAAGTATTGATCTAATTTTGTGTTAGAAGATAACATAAGTTTATGTCTATTGCTATGGATATCAAATTTGAAAACAATCTAAATTTGTTCATATTAACAGTTTTATTCCATCCGGTATTTGCTCAAGAAAGATCAGGTCTAAGTTCAAAGAGAGGATGGAAATGGAGGGTTATGTTTGGAAGAATCTCTCTCTGCAGAAAAGGGATTTTTATTATTAGGAGTTTGAGGTACAAAAAATAAATTAAATTATTGGTTTCAAAAAATCTAATTTCATACATTAATAAGATACCTATTGTATTTTATAGTACTTATATTATGTATTTTTTTATCAAAAAGAATTTGTTTGGCATAAAAAATATAATGATATCATTTATCATGTTTGGGAAAAACGTGCCCGTCAATGATATAAAGAATTTGTTGCTAAATTACATAAGAGAGGTGAACGACCTTCTTTTATTTCGCAAGCAATATGGGATCGTTGGCAGCAATACTGCGCATCACCCGAAGTAGTTGCCATTTTAGAGAGAAATTCATCAAATAGACGAGGAGGCTCAGATTGAGATAGTTTAGCCATGCACACTGGAGGAACTTTAAGTCATCATGACCATGCAGATAAACTGGTAAGTATTGTGATTACACTTCAATTGATGGCTTTGTTAATGAGATAAGTTTATTACTTTAAAAGAGTTAAATATCACAAAAATATGTTGATGTTATGTTTGATTATGGTTGCGATGTGATGTGAGTTTTAGAACTGCTATGGTTGTGAACGAAGTATTGGAGGTGGAGGAACATAATTAGAAGTGTAATTTCGATCAATTGTAGGTTTGGATAGCAAGATTTATAAGCCATCTTGCTATCAAAATTTTTTCTAAATAAATAGTAACTTAGCGGCACCTAAAAATCATATTATCGTAAAATGTTAATCCAATTAAAGGGCATTAGCTAGGTGGGAGTAAATTTAAATGAAATAATTCGAGGAAAATTTGCTGAGTTTTTTGTGGAACTTGGTTTCATATAGACTAAAAAATATGATTATTATGGATAATGATAGTTTAATATATGTCTGATTCTATGGATTGCTACGTTGTTGAGATAAATTTTTTACTGTATAGGAGGTAAATATCATATATATAGAGGAAACTCTACTTAATTTTTTATGAAATTGAGTTTAATTGGTTATGCAAGAAATGTCTATGTGTAAGAAGCCTACATATCCTAAATTATTTATGCACACCATCACAAAGAGGTATGATGGTCAGGCATTCGTTAATACCCACTGCAGACAACTCAAAGTATGTAAAATTTATACATCAATATTAATTATTTTATGAAAACTTGGCTAATTAATTGTAACTATTGTAATGATAGGAGCAAATACAAGAGACTTTCACTCAATGATGACAGAACTCTGAAAGTGTTGATGAGAGTTAGATATTTCTTGAAGTAGTTTGTGGTAAGAATAATCATGGAAGGATTTTTGGTTTAGGTTCAATTGCAAACACTTCCCATTCGAATACCTCTACATCATCTATAGCTACTTGTAGTAAGTAGTGTGAATCTTCTCAGAAATTCATTCAGCTTGAGACCGCACTCACGATGTTGATGGATATTGTAACCCAATAAAAAAATCGGGTTAAAGATTTGGAAACCAGGGGTGCTTAACAGCCAGATCGTCCTCCTTCACCTTCACAACCTACTTAAATTACTTAACTTAGATTTGTAATTTTTAGTTATTGATACATGACTTTATGATATTTTTGTCATAGCTTTAATGGATTATTAATTTATAGTAATATAATATATTTTTAGGATTTTAATTGTCGTGTATTACAATTTTTTTTACATTATCAATAAGAATATTTTTTTAACTTTCATTATGAGTTTGAATTATATTTATTTATACATAAAAATTTTGATTAAAACTAAAATATTATGCCAAGCTATCATAATTTTTTTATATAAAAAATAGCAATAGAATGAGAAATTCCGTTGCTATTTTTAGCAACGAAAACTGATTCGATTGCTAAAAATAGCAATGGAATTTATATTCCGTTGCTAATTTTGACCAATTCACCAAAATTACCTTAGTTAGATTTAGCAATGGAATTTGTATTCTGTTGCTAACTTTAGCAACGAAAATTGATACGGTTGCTAAAAATAAAGACAGAAATTATATTTCGTTGCTAATTTTGACCAATTCACCGAAATTATCTTGGTTAGATTTAGCAATGGAATTTGTATTCTATTGCTAAATTTAGCAAAGAAAATAGTATACTATTTCTAAATTTAGCAGCAAAAATAAATTTCGTTGCTAAAAAATAGCAACCGTCAAAATTGCAACCGAATTTTCCATTGCTAATTTTTATTAGCAACGAAAATTCAAAAAATTCGGTTGCTAATTTCCATTATTATTTTATAATTTTCTTGTAGTGAATCAAATGATGCCAGACTGGTGCAATTTAGCCATGCATTTCTCATTTATATTGCCTAAACGACAACGCCATAAATATAAGGTGTTTAGATTATCTTGTTTCATTCTCTTAGTATCCACATTATGTAATTCTTTAAATAGATTAAGAACAAATATACTATTCTCAATGATAGCTATAACATAAAATATATTGTTCTAAAAAATGGAATAACATTTATTCTTAAAAGAAATATCATAATTGTTTAATAAACAACTAAAAGAAATAATACTCTTAGATAAAGCTAGAACATAATGATAATTATTTAACTCCAGTATTAGTCCACTTGGAAGAGGCAAATGATAAGTGAGCATCTAAGTCTCTCAGTGAGCATTAGGCTCGACATTTTCCAAGTCACTTAAGAGCACTAAGCATTTTTAAAGAGTTCAACTCAAAGTTTTCACAAGGAAGAAAACATACAGAACAATAAGAAACTCCATATTTCATTAAGGGAGCCTAAAGGAAGAAAGTCTTGGTATGAGATATTCAAAAAATTCAAGCTTTAAAATCCAAAAGCTTTAAGACCCTATAGAAATTTGTCTTACAAGGTACCCAAAAAGTCATAAATTCTAAAATTTTCAAAAACTCCAAATCTCACAATGAGCATAAATTTGGGCATTGCTGTAAAAAGTAGGGTTTGCCAATGAATTCAAAGTCCTCTTTGAGAGGCATTTCAAAGTCTCCCTATGAGCACAAAGTACTTTATGAGAGGCATCAAAATATTTTTAATAGATGATAGGTTACAAGCTCATGAAGGAAGCAAAGATTAAGTAGTGCGGTTTTACCGACAAGCCTGTGTGGATTGCCTCGTCACCAAAACTTCATAGCCAAGGTTACAAGCTTATTATTATTATTATTTATTTTGGATTTTAATTTATCACAAAATAAAATTGGAATTAACCCTTAGTTCATTTATCACATTCTACGTATGTAGCACTCTTATCTGATAACCTAGCTATATCACTTTATTCTCAACCATTAAACATATTTTTCTACACTATTATGCCATAACGATATTATACAGAGATTTTAATATAAAACTTAATCCAACATAAGTACTATACTATTAAAAACTTTAAAATATAGTTTTAAAGTCACTTTACACATTATAAAATACAACTATTAGGTATCTATACATACATAATTTCCAATGCCATTAAAATATTTTAACCAAAAGATTCCAAATCAAAGTCCATACTTTTATTCTCTATCTCTCTGACTTGTGTTGGCTGGCCTGCTGTAGATATTAGCCCTAAGAAAATATTTTCTTCCGACCGGCATGGATAAAACTTTTGTACTAAGCTATAAAGCTTAGTGGGGATCATAAACATGTACACAACCTCTTTGAAGGTCGTTAAAATGCACACACACAAAGCATATCTTTAAGAATAGAAATCCAATCATTGGATATAACATTATCTAGATCATAACCTTTTAAACTTATTTACATTCTTAAATTATTCTTGTATTCAAGGCTAAACACTTGTAAAAGTTCCTCCTAGTTGTAATTTACTTAACAAATATTCGTACACCTCAATTATAATTCTTGAGTTTCTCTATTTATTTCAAACTCAATTAATAACTATGTTTTACTTAACTTTCTTAAAGGCATGATAATATCAATCTATGTTCATAGGAGCCATTTGAAAATCATATAACTTTAAAATAATAAAATTGAATCCCTATGTATAGACAAAATATTAATAATCTCTAAGACACATAATCATATACAAATATATCTTATGTACTCAATTCATGCATTATCATTATCATACCATTCTCTTTAATAATTAGATTCCATTCCATTTTACTATTATATTTACATTCTAATTTACTCCTATTTCATGTATGCAATACTTACCCAATCTTATGGGATCATAACTCATTAAATAATAATCAGTAAGGAGTCATACATAATTCTTATATTATTGCTCAATGCTAAGCAAGAAGCATATGGTCATAAGGAATGCATAATAGCAAATATCATCATTAAAAAGCTTTACTATACACATACCAATACTTACATCCAAGATTTCATCACTTTCATATATAAGAGGCACACACATCATTTAACAACTTCAAGTAAATAACATATAAATATAAAGAAAACACTTTTACCAATATAATTATTGACTAGACATTTTGATGACACAAGCTCTTTATGCATCTAGCTTGTTATTCTAATATGTACATGCAATACTATATGCACTAAATGTTCATATAAAGATGCAACCTCTTTTAGTATCATAATTTCGATATGCAACATAGAGATTTTATATAAGAATCATATAAAGATCCATATGAGAACTGTCATACTTCTTTGATCTTTTAATTTACTATGATTATTTTCTTTTATCATGAATTAGGCCTGCACTTTTCTAAAGAAGTGGATAACGGGTTATACGGTGGTACTCAAAGGTACGAAATTGTCTAATTATAACTGTGGTACCAAAAAGGTACAAAATTATCTGATTATAATGATAGTGCCCAAAGGTACGAATAAGATATCCAAAGGTATTCAACGGTAGTACCTTATGGGGACAAAATTGTATGATAAACCGATTAAGCAAACCCAAACATTATTTGCTATAACCTAAATGGGGTTGTTTATGATCCAAACGGGACCATATCTGCATAATGTGGCCCAAATGGGGTCAAGTTGCACTGTACTTTATGACCAAAATGGGTTCAACTATACTTTACCTTTCAAGTAGACCCAAAAGGAGTCAAAACTATACTCTAGTAGCTGTAACTTACCTTTACAAGCATGCCTATCTATCCACAACCTAGACATAGACGTAAGCAATATAATCTCTTTACTTTATTCAATTATATTCGTTTATGCACATGTATACTCTTGTGTAACTATGAACAATGTAATCATATACATGCTCATGTGTAACTTTCTGTAAACATGTGAACATGATCACTGTTGGGTATTGTTATTTTGTACTTTACTCTTTTCTCATCATATTCATATAGATGTTCATGCATGCATATTCATGTTTAACTATGACCATGATATCATATACACGTACATGTATAAATTGTTTTTTTATAAACATATTATCTTGAGCACAATTAAGTATTATTATTTTGTACTTGTAATCCTATTAAATTATATAACTATTTCATATATGCATTATGATGATACATAACATTATTTTCTATTGAGTTTCTTTAATCAGCAATGTGTATAAATATGTTCATAACATAATTACCTTCGAATTATAATTTATAATTATATATGCTTAACTGCATGCTTTTGTGATCATATATCACTACAAGAAAAATTCACTTTACCGACGAAAATTCCTGATGAAATTGAGTGAATTTTCGTAGGGGAATAAAATTACTGACGAAATTTAGCGACAGAAAATGGCGAAGGAGATCCGGTTGTAGGCACTTTTACCGATGGAAATATTTTCCATCGGTAAAATTGCCGACGAACTTTGCCCACGGCAATTGTACCGACGGAAATAATTATTCCGTCGACAAATTTTCAATGAAATTATATTGTCCATCAGCAATTGTACCAACGGAAATAATTGTTCCGTAGGCAAATTTAACGATGGTAAGTATGTTTCCGTCGGTAAATTTGCCTACTGCTAAAAAAGTTACGACAAAATTAACCGTTACTATTCCGTCACTAAAAATATTATATATTTTTAAGAAAATATTCTAATTGGCAGGTAATGAAATTTATAACGAAATTAAGTAAAGCCAAATAAACCTATAATTAACAAACATATAATTCCGGCCAAACAAAGTGAAAATTTAATTTCTTTCATAGAGTTCATAAAACATTAAGAGCAAGATAAAAAAACCCATGAACCATAACAGAAACTAGAACATAACCCATTAACAAGTTTCAACTATACTTCAATTTGAGACAGGTAAATTGAATTTTTTTCCAAAGTCATTTGTTTTTTTTGTAATAAAGAGACATCAGCTAGAAGCTTTCAAGCAATGAAAGAAAAGCCAAGGGAGTTTTCTACATCCAACTTATCTAAAACACTATGGCCATAACCACTGCGAGAGGCCAATGAATAACTTGAAATGATAGTATTTACTTACTTGGATAGTGACACCAATGTCTAGTAAAGCCTTTTTATACCTGCATTAAGGGAAAGTAATAATAAGTCCCAGATTTAAAAGCTGAAGGCATGTAAAGGATCGAGCAAGTAAAAACATCAGCTTTAAATGTACTTATTGAATTAGTCAATCCCATTCCTAACAGGTATATTTCCCAAGAATCCCATATGAAGGATGTCAATTGGCATGCCTGTTTTCTTGCATGAGGGACAAAACTCCTATGCTTTCTCATTTTATATTCCTTAGACAATTCTTTGCAGCATTATGTATGCAAATTTAAAAAATAGTGCAAACATATAAAACTAATTATCACAATCAGCAACAATAGAAAAAAAAAACTATCATGCATGTTTGGTTTGGTTTCTGCAAGAAGCAATGAGTGGTTAGGCACTTAAGCACTAGAATTCACACATTCATCTCACTATTACAACAAGAAGTTATTACCCACAGCAAGAACAAGTTATCACTAAGAAAATAGACTCAAAATTTGAATAAGTAAGAAATAAGCAGTTCAACATAAAGGATGTAAAAATGCAGGCAGCAACAAAAGTAATGGCTACGAATGAAAGAAATGAAAGACAGAAGGAGAAAGAAATTAAATATTAAGGAACTCTGTTGCTCATTAATCTTTTGAAGCTATAAAACAAAATTATCTTATATCATTCAATATTACCTGCAATACAAACTATAAAGCCACTCAAAACTTAAAAAGAAAATTAATCTGCATCAAAATATTATTATAGAAAAAAAATAAAAAAAGAAAATATGAAGAACTACCACATGATCAAATTAAATAGCAGAAAGATACAAGGACATACAGGCACGTGCAGAGGCACACATGCAAAGAATAACAATAATTTTATTTACTTATTTATTTTAATATAACTAACATTCTTTGCAACCTTTAATGGGCAAAATGCAAAATAATAAAAACCTCTTACATCTTAGACATAGCTAATATTTTTTCAACAACTAAAAGAACAAGAAACAAAATTGTTTATATCAAAAGGAAATTAATAAGCAACCATGATAAAGCAGCAACATTTGATTAAAGGGGTCCATATGCCAAACTCCAACTAGATAAGATTAGCAACTAGGTGTGCTTTAGGTTAGATAGTTAAGCTGTCACAGCATCTAGTATAAACTATAAGAGGTGCACACATTTAAATTTACTATATTTTTCCTCCCACGTAAACCTCATGAGAAATAAGTCTTCCTGGCCTTCACTCCCACCCCAAAATCAAATTAATATTACAGTACAAATTTAGCAATTGGAGAAAAGTTTACTTAATTCAACATAAAAGAAATGGCATAAAAAATTATAACTCCAAAAAATTCAATAAGAAGAAAAAGGCTACAACAATTTATTCATTCTAAAAAGAACGACGATAAATTAATTAATGCTGTAATTTAATGTCAAGAAAGCTATATAGAGAAGAAAATAATCTAGCTGACAGTGACAATAAAAAAATTAAGAAATTGCTAAAATCCCAACAAGCAAATAGCTTAAAGACAAGGGAAGATACGTTGCATAAATATATATAAATAAATAAATAAATGGAATAGGAAAACATACATATATATAAGTGCTCGTAGAATATTTTCTTCTTTATCAAAACCATGCTACAAGAAAACACTGAGTCAAATGTTTAGATACCCATATATAATTAGTGGAAAGTAAGAAGAGTGAGAAAGAAGCTACCATAAGCATAGCCAGGTGTCATGGTGGAGTTCATAAAAAACCCTAACACATGTCAATTGATCTAAAATTAAGAAAATTATTATTTACATGTTAAATTGGAATTAAATACTTAATTTATGGGTTTTGGGCAATTATCATTAAAGCCAACAAAGAACTGGAAAGTAAACAGATGGATGTAGTTAGGCAAAAGCATTTAAACAAGTGGATAAGCACAAACTCATGCATTTCACCACGTGTATAAGCACCCAGGACCATGTAGACCCTAAATATGCCTCAGGTTTCCACTTTCATCATCGTATTGGTAATTTATCTCTTCATCTTAGAAAAGAAAGCTAAGGAAAAAAAGGAAAATAAAGTTAAGCTCCAAATATATAGGTTTTTACAAATTTATAATTTATTTAGTGTACTGCTAAAACACCATATTTGCTCTTTATTTCCTTGAAAAGGATTATTGCTTGATGTTGTTTTTCTTGTCTACTAAAAAAAGTGAAAACTTGACTACCTACTTCTCTTATTTACTCACACCAAGTTCTAATTTTTATATATCTAACCAAAAACTTCTTAAGAAATGAAAGCCAAGAATCACGAAAAGCCACAATCTTTACTTTCCATAATTTCTACACAAAAAATCGAAAAAAAAAGCTTGAAAGGTTACCCATTTTTTGGCTGACAAATCTTCACTAACCATTACTTTGAAGAAACGAAGAGAAGAACCGGATGATAAAGTTAGAGGCTGGGGGTGGATATTTCTACCTGACCTCCTTGCTCTATTCAGGCGAGGCATTGAAATGGGTATGATATTTTTGTAGGAAAACAAAAGAAAAGAACAACACACAATGGAGAGAGATTTAAAAACACAGAAAAGTTACCAAGAAACTCAAGATCCATCGCTGATTCCAGGAGATAGCAGTGTTTCCACCGTAGATGGTGGCTGTAGCGTCGTTGGCGCAAAGTGACGCGATTAAGCTATATTTGACTCGAGAAAATCGCCGGAGACTTCGGCGGTTCTTAACAGCGAATCGTCAGAAGCGATGGATGACTCCAGCAGGCCTTCACGGTGGATTTCGAGATTTCCATCGGTTATTGGCAGTGGCTGGATTAAGGTCCAATAAAAAAACATCATTTTGCCTTAGTAAAAGATAGCACCGGTGGGAAAACTACCTCACCTTTCATTTTTCTAATTTTTTATTTTTTTGTTCAAGTCCACCTACAGTTTCCTTTTATACGTCCGCGGAATTAAAATTGGTTTTCATTATAATTTTTTTCATTTTGGTTTGGGACAAGGGCAAATAATATTTGGAAATTATGAATATTTGCTTTTAAACTATGGTTTGTACCAAATTTACTCTAAAGGTTTTGGGATATATTTACTTATTAAATATATTTTTGGGTCAAAATTACTTTTATTTCATACAATTAGCTTCAATTTATTATTGAAATTAATAAAATCATTTTCTACTTTAAGTAAATTTTTTTACTTATTTTTCTTAATAATCGAGCAATATTCAAATTTTAATGATTTAATCTAAATTTGAATTTAATAATTGATGAAGTCTTTTGATTGTACAAGTATATTAGTTTGATTGATGAGCAAGTAATTCTTTCTTATATATATATATATATATATATAGTGTTTAGTTTAAAATAGTATATTTTTGCGTAATTTCTTGTTAAACTAAAAGAACCAATCAAAATACTGGAGTAATCAGCTATCGTTCATTCAAGAGTTTTCTTAATGAGAGCTAAAAGATTGGAGATTTTTCTTCTTTTTTTATCTATTTAATAAATTTTGTTTAAAATTATAGGGACTTATGCTATTAACATTATTAATATAAATTCCCTATTTAATTTAATTTTTAAATAAAATTTTTTGCTTAATATACATTTTTAAATAAAAAGTTTAAAATTAATTTTCAAATATTTATCTCAAAATAAATTCAACTCTAATGGTATAGTTTAAAGAAAAGCTTCAATTTAGTCCCTCAACTCTTCCAATTTGAATTTCTAAGCTCCCAACTCAAGTATAACAAAACATATGATGCTATCTCTTTCCTTTAATGACTATATTATCAATATAGTCATTAAATAAAAATTTACATCAATTTATTTTAGATTAACTTATAGTTTAATTAATTAATTAATTTACTGAAATTAAAATTTATAATTTTATGCTTTTAAATTAAAGTCACAGTCTAATCACGAATAAATAACATGCAGATATATAAAGATACCTTCTAAAATAAAATAAATTACATGCAATGAAATAATCAAATTTTACACATAGTACTATTTATAAATCATTATTAACTTAATCATATTATGAAATCATCAAAATTTATATATTATTTTTAAAAAATAAAGTGTTTAAAAGAAAATAAAAAATATAACAATTATAATTTATAACAATTGATTTTTATGAAAATTACCGACGAAAACATGATTCCGTAGGTAAATTACCGACGAAATCATATTTTGGTAGGTAAATTACATACGGAATCATATTTCCATAGGTAAATATCAACGGAATATTATTTTCGTCAGTAAATTACCGATGGAATCATATTTCCATAAGTAAATACCGACAAAATATTATTTACATATGTAATTTACCGACGAAAACATAATTCCATAGGAAAAATACCGACGGATAATATTTTCGTAAGTAAATTACCGACGGTATATGATTCCGTCGGTGATTTACCGACGGAATATCATTTCCGTCGGTAATTTACCTATGGAAATATTTTCCATCGGTAAATTTTGTGGCCTATTTCAGGCATGAAATTTATGCCAATTTACCGATAGAATCTTATATTTTCGTCACTAAATTCTGTCGGTAAATTTTTGGCTGGATAATTTCCTCCTTTATTTACGACGAATTCATTATTCCGTCGCAATACACATTTTTTCTACAATTTTCCCTACGAAACAATTTTTTCCGTCGGTAATTAGCGACAAAAAGTGTTCCGTCGGTAATTTTTCGTCGGGAACTAGAATTTTTCCTGTAGTGTATGTACATACATGCTTTACTATCTTTTTTTGTGTGATATTTTCATCACATAATAATCTTTTAAAAGCTTTAAATATGCACATAATTAATTACAATTACACTCAAGTAAGTAAGCAATGGAAATCTATAGAATCTATAGTGTATATAATTGTATATACTGTTTTGTAAAAATTCCATCATATACTTTGTCATATTATCTATAATCAAATATACTTCCATGTATTCATGTACTTTAGCATCCTTACATTTGGCATCACATATGCATAACCATATTATTTAAATCAAGTTATATCCTTGTGGCTATACATTTGGTATTCTAACATATAAACATGTATATAATATCATTTGGTATCAAAAGATACATATACGTGCCTTTACTATACATGTATCACTGTCTCTAGTGTATATACTTGTATACACAGTCTCATTTAACAAAGCAATCATAAACTTTACTATATTATTTATAATTAACATATTTTCATGTAATCATACTTCATCATTAATTCATGTGATATGAAAAAGACACATAATCCTTAATAAATAGACATATATCCTCATCTTTATAAAACAATATGATCAACTTGTACAAAATGCATTTATATCCCGATAGTCATACAAATATACATTGACATTTTTAACTTATAAACATATCATATAACTGTAACATATAAGCATGCTTCTTTAATGTTAACGAGGTGAATAGTAACATACTTTTATCATAAATATCCTTCAATAAGTAGTCATGCTTACATGCTTACAATATGATATTATTTTATATACTCTTGACTTATCTCTCTCAATGTGTTACTTATCCATTATAGATATGCTTAAATTACTTAAAATAATTTATGCATATAGCCAAAAAGATGTTCTAGAGATGCTTAAATTTATTTAAATGCATAAGAATATTCAAAAAACTGAATACTAAAAATGGTGATAAATTCTTACAACAACCATTTATATAGATAGATTTTTAAGCTTATGTTTAAAGTAATTTTGGGCCTACTAAAAGCAATCTCTGGCCAAAACAAACTTCTACAAACATGATCTTATATGTTTCTAGTTTCTATACCATTAAAAATCATTGCAATGTCATTTCTATAACTCTAGATAATTATAAATTATTGATGACTATTTATTATGGCAAGCAACATATGATTTTGATTTCAACCTAAATTTAGATGGGCATAAAAGCATAAATAAACTTTGTTTTCTGCATAAAAATTGTAGATATGAGAGTATATTTTATAACCCAACTAGAATTACCTAATTATCATTTATACATTTCAAGATATTATAAAAACATTAAGGACTATTCTTGGAAACAATGCTGTCAATATTTCCATATTGAAGTCATTTTTTGACATATTTTGAAAGAGAAAAAATCAAGATTTCCTTTATAAATTGTATAAATATAAGTCTAGTTTAACAAACAAATTATATTCATAGAATTTCAACCTCTATAACATGAGATACAGTTAAAATTACTAAATTCTATTCTATTTCTCTAAATAGTAGCTCACTGTACTCCATTCGGTTTTTATCATCACTTAGAAAATTAATAGTATAAAATAGGTATAGAATTTTTACAATATTCCTTCATGAAAGTTGTGCTAATATAAATCCTTTTTAACTAGAATTTTGTTTCAAAAGATTTTGACATCTCTACAAAAATTTATAGCAAAAATACAGCAATGTCGTCATAATAATTGGGTAGCTGCTCAAAACAAACTTTATGTTTGATTTAGGGGCACATAGAGGTAGAATCAAAGATGGGTTCCTCCAACAAAATTTTAGGTCTCAATCTTAAGAAGAAGTGCCAATTAGATTCAAGTAAATTTAAGGTCTACAACTTGAGATATTCTAAAATTATAGAAGCTTGTTTTAGCAATTCTTTACATGCATTATTTCTTTTTACAAGTCTTATCTTGAATATTTGACTTCATTCTTTTTGGTTTATTAACTCATGCTATAATTCACATCTTTATAGAAATTTCTATCTTGAAATAAATTAAAAATAACCACAAGACACACATTCACATACCTTGCCTGAATCACCACCTAGCTACAATATTTACCTCTTTGCCTCTTTTCTTCTTCTTAGATTCCTCCTCTACAAATCATGTTTTCATACCATCATGTATCAAAATTACAGCATTCATTCTCATTAGGAAAGCCATCCAATAAGATATAAGGAGAAGAAAAAGAAAAAGAGATAAATTAAAGTCTTAAATCCATGCCTTGATGATTCCATTAAAAACTTCTAAATCATCCACATGAAAAAGAGTTTAAATATCTGCATTTTTTTTTTCTTTTCCTTGCAAATTTTGTGAGGCCTGTAACATGACCTTAATTAAAATTACATGTTTTGAATAGGATTTTATTTGATTAAGATTAAATTCAAATGAAAATTTCATATAAGGATGGGACAAGTGATAAATTATTTTATTATTATATTAATTGCATGAAAATGAAATTTAATATTATAGTTTAATATTAATAAAGGGTATAATTGGAGTATAAAGCATTAAATTGGGGTAAATTTTATAATTATGGCATTTTAGGGGTCAATTGTGAATAGAAAAATAAATTGAGAGGTCAATTTGAGAGAAGGAATAAATTGATAGGTCAATTTAAAAGAAGGATTAAGTGGAGGGGTCACTTTATATCATGCAAAAAAATGAGAGCTAATGGTAGGGCATGCAAATAATTAAAAGACAAATATGAGGATTATCCCTTACTATTACAAAAATAAAAAATTTAGGAGAGAGAGGAGAGTGGGTCGGATTTGCTTGAAGAAAATTCAAAAATGCTTTTCTCTCTACTCTAAAATCCTAAGTTAAATTCTCGAAGTGATCTTGAAGAGAAAATTGTGCATGTTGGTTAATCAAGAATATTTGTGTAACAAATTAAGGTAAATATTCTAACTTAATAATAAATATTTTCTTTTTCATCATCTTCTTCTTCTTATTTGAATGATGATGGATTGAGTTGAATGTGGGAGTTGATGTTGAAATTGAATGAATGAATTGTTGATTAAGGGGAAGAAAAAGGAGTTAGGAGCAAAGGAAAAGGAAAAGCTCAAGAGTGCGGCCAGAGAGTGATTTTGGTCAAAGTATGGGATTATGGTCTTTTTAATTTCTTATGGATGATTTTTTATAGAACATGCTGTGATTGATTGAAATTTTTGGATCAAAGAAAAAGAGAACTAGTTTGTGAAGTGTTGTTGAGGAAATTACATGAAACTACTTAACCTAGTGACTGAAATTTTAGCATAAATTAAAATAGAAATCTTTAATTATAACCATTGAAATTTATAAAGTTATACAAGACATATACCTACAAGATTGTAGAAGGAATCTAGCCTTAATTTTGTCTTTAAATAATTTTTATGATTTATTGAATGTTAGGTGAAATGTTAATTCTGGTTCTAGAATAGTTTGTGGTAAAATTGTGATATCTATGTGTTCAATGATCACAATGAAATGAGGTTAATTCCTACAATAAATATACTTCAAAACCTACAATTTTTATGAAGAAGTCAAAGTCTAATAACACATATAAAATTGCCTAATCTGTACTTGAAGACCATAATTTTGTGTTGCCTACCCTAATGAAAAGTCTTTAGTAAATTAAATTTATCTTGAGTTCTAGAAATTATATTTCAAAGATTCTTGATTTTTTATAAACTAAAAGCATAAGGGAACAAAGTTGTAGAAGACCATTGTTGCTAAAAAGGCCGTTTTGGAGGTCTAAAATGATGTGCAATTTGCTTTAGAAAAATTGTCTACAGAATTTTCGTATGGCTTTTTTGGGAGGCACGGCCAAGACCATTTTGTCTTAGCTGTGCACACCTTTTGATCTCAATTATAGCCACTAGACTCGGCTGGGACCAATTGGTCTCAACCGTGGGCCTTTCCTTTTATAGTTATGCATGATTTTTAGTCTTATCAAATATCAACTCTTGCCCTAACATTTTGAAACTCATCTAAAGCATGTTAAAACATGTAATTAAACTTAAAATATGTCATTAATATGTGAGTTTAGGACATTTTAAAAATAAATATAAGAGTATTATGTAATATCAAAACATTAGATTAATATAATGACTTATAGAAACAAAGTTGTAAAGATATGTTGTCACCATATATTGGAATCCTCATTGAAGTATATTAATATGTGAAAGTATGAAGTTATGAAATTATCATTGATCCTATATGTATGATAACATGATTGTGATATGATGTGTTGCCTAAAGATAGCATGTTCAGGTATAAGTTCATGATTAGAGGTATGTTGAATTATTGATACTCGAATTTCTATATGAATACATGAATGCATGTTTATACACTGGAGAATTGGGTATTATAATATGATCATATGCATTGGCAAGGTGTATGATATAAGTACAAGCATGATGTTTTAAATGAACATAAAAAATCGTATTGCCTACTACTAGAGTTCCATTGTGGATAGATAGGCACCTATAGGGATATTGTAGCTGCCACTGTCAACCATTTAGGTCTAAAGTACAGTTGATCCAATTGGATCATTCATAGCTCCTTTTGGGTTGCTAGTTGACCCTATTTGGGTTCTTGATTTGTCCACTAAACAATTAACCCTATTTGGGTTTATAGTTTTGATATCTTCGGATATCCACCGTTTGATACTCTCGGGTATCCACCGATCCCGTTATCCACTATTAGAACTTAAGCAGGCTAAAGTAAAGCACTATTGTTTCATAGTTAATCACAGTATGATTTATACATCTGATATATGGATTGTCATGTTTAATAATGGTTCCTAAAGCATGTATTGGTATCTATTTACTTTATGTACAAATATCTTTATGAATTGTTTAGATTCAAGTATGCTGAATTAATTGAAGGGTTACCTTGTTGTTTAAGATATTGTGCTTTATTTTATACTTATTCCTAATATGTAAATTTTATTATTTTCAACTGTTTTTGTATATCATATATTTCTAACAACCATTGTAAGTGGTTGTTTATAGTGGTTGTCTTTTATGTTTAGTATCCCCACTAAGCTATATAGCTTAGCACGGGTTATTTTGATCCATGTAGGTTTTGGTAGTCAAGGCTTTTACACAGGAATGTTCTCTGCATTAGGATAGGCCAACACCAATCTATAGAAGTTGATGTAGGAATTTTGATAAATTTTGTATAGTTCCTTACATGTTTAATATGTACAAAGTTTGTAATATATATGTATGTCACATGGAGGTTATGGTTGTAATAAGCTCGTAGTGAGAATGCTAGTATATGCATGCATCTAGAAGCTAGAATGACTTTATTCAAATGTGCTGGAATGTTGAATGCTTTGTATGATAGTGAAATGACTAAGATAGTTGAATCTAATAATATTAAGATAATGGGCTACATAATAAGTCACTATGCTTATTCAAAATGAAATGTACATGAATGATGTGAGAAGCCTAATTAGAATACAAGTTGTATGATTAGACAGATCAGGTGATATGAATGCATGTTGATGTGAATCGAGTTAATTGCTTAACATAACATGTTTTAAGTAGATTACATTATTTATAATAGAGATGTTAGTTTGAGGTGTTTCAAAATTAGTCCTCTCCCTCTCAAGAACTAAGAAAATGGTTTCTCTCTCTAACATGAAAGGTTTCTAGCACTTTAAAAGAAGGCAAAGTACCCTTATACACCCCTTTATCTATTTGCATGTTAGAAATGTGTCCCCATTTGTTTATTTCTTTCAAATTTGACCCCATGCTTAATTTCTTTTTCAATTGCACACTTCTATACCAAAAATTTAATTGATTCTCTAACCCTTTGCCACATAAGACTATTAATCCAAATGGTCTTAACCTATAATAATTCCTTTAATAACATAATAATGCCCTTGAATTCTACTAGGGCCTATTTTTCGTCCTTACAATGTGTACGACCTAATAGGTTCAAATTATATTGACAATAGGCCCTAATCCCATCACAGGCCCATAAGTCATAAGTGGCCTCTTGTAAGGACCCAAATTAGGCCCTAGTAGAATTCAAGGGCATAATCAAGGTATCAATATCGAATTATTCTTAATTAGATGAATTATTGATAAGTGAGACTTTGCGAATTAATAATTTTATGAGATTAAAGGTGACAAAGTCAAATTATATTGTGATATATAAGTATGCAATTAAGATTAAATTAAGCTTTATATTATGGTAATTTTACTATTTAATTTGAGTTTGGGGTCAATTAATGGAATTAAAAATAAATTTTGGGGTAAATGTTGAAATTGAAGAAGTATGCTAGGTGAATGTGTAAAGTGTACTTATAGTGGGGTAACTAGTTGAGAGAGTTTGGCATGCAAGGACTTAGTGGGATATTTTCCCACTATTGTCTAAATAAAAAGGGTCTTCACATGAGAAAGGTGCAGATTTTTGCCATTTTTTTCTCCATCTTCTCTTTTAATTAGGCTAAGCTTTCTTCACTTTTAACTCATAAATCAATTGTGTTAAGATTTTGTTGATTGAAGTCTTGTGAATTGCTAAGGTAAGAGTTATTTCTCTATTCCAAAATCTTCTCATCTTCTCTTCTCAAATTAATAGAGGATTTTCCATGAGATTTGTATTTGGAAGTAAAAAGAGATTATGACTTTGATGTAGAAATTAGGACAAGCAAAGGAAAGGGCAAAGGCATTGTGAATAAGTAAGAAGAGTAGAATTTTGATAGAGGTATGGGATTTGAACTTTGAAAATAATTTGCATATATGTGTTATCTATCAATTATAAGGTATGGGAATTATTTTGATTTTGCATGTGTTTATAGTGATGAAGTAGATATTGAGAATGGCATGTCATGCATGTGTGGATCATCAAATGATTTTGCATGTAAAGGAATTAAGATATTAGGCATTAATGTTATAAAACCAAGACATTTGTTCCTACAAATGTTATATAAATAATAATAACAAAAGTTTGCTTCTAAGGTCCTAAAAAATGCCCAAAATAATAGCCCTTTTTCATTTGGTGGGTCATTGGAGCAGTAATTAGTGATTTTCCAATAACTTGAGTTAGAGAGATGGTATTAAGATGATTTTAAACGTCATGGGAAATAAAAATGCAAAAGAATAAGTATTATTGAGATCACTTGGCCTAAAACTCATGTTTTATATTTTTAATATTGGTAAAAAAATAAGATTGGAAATCTGCCACTATGCAAAATGTTTGTCATGGCTCCCCTGTTTCACATAAAATTTACCAAAATGTCTCAAAATGATAGTAAAGCTTATCTAGACCTTTTTAAATGTTTTTAGAGTATTTTTATTATATAGATGAACATAAGAGAGCGATAAATACATGAAGTTTGTGATGATATCATATTGTAAAATAATAGGTATAATTAATTGATGAAACATGTTTACGGGAATGGAAAGATCAAGTATGTTAACAATATTTATCTATGTAAGAGAAAGCATGCATATGATTAATATCATATTTATATGTTATGATTATACATGTAAGCTTGTGTAATTATATTTGAGATTATGTATCATCTAGTATGAACATATGCAAATATTTATACATATGAGGCAATCATATTGTTTGTGTAAAGATGAGAATATCATATAAGCATGTTTATTGCTTACTTGAGATAATATAAATATATGGGAATGTATAGACATGAATAAAGAATGATCATGCATGAATGAGATCAAATCTTGACATGTGAGTAACATAGCTCTTATTAACCTCTTTCACAAGCTTAGTGATGAAGTGTACAAACATAATAAATGTGCATACTTATATATGTATAATAGTTAAGAGTATACATATGGATATAATACATGAAGCTTATGCATAGTAAAGTGAACAAATGTGCATTTTGAATTAAGGATATTCATACTTGCTACTGTGACATAAAGACTTGATAAGAGCTATAGTGTAGTTTGATGGCATATCAATAGGAATATGGCATTAGGAATTCTCATACTTTGATGTGGATAAAATTAGTAGAAACATGATTAAAATGTCTTGTATTATGAGCAATTGAAAAGAGAAGCAAGTTTTAAGAAGTATTTCTTAAAGAGTGGGCATGAAGCCTTGTGAACTAATGACTGTATTTCCAGCATAATTTGAGTTAGAAAAATTTAATTGAGACCCTTATAATTTCTAAGGTTACATAAGATATATGACTACAAATTTGTTGAAGGGATCTAGCATTAAATTTTGTTTTAAGTCATCCATATAATTAATTGAATTTTCTATGAGCTGTTGATTTTGGTTCTCGAATAGGTTGTAGTAATTTTGATGTATCTTTGTGTATACTAGTCTGAATGCTATGAAATTAATTTATATGAAAATTAGACTTCAAAATCTACAATTCATATGCGGAAGCTAAGCTTAAATCTATCTTTAATCATGTCAAATTTTAGCTTGAATTCGGACCTATTCACAGCATTGTTCTTATGGACAGTATTCAAAAAATGCAAATATCTTAAGTTCTAGAGATGCTATTGATATGATTTTTCATGTTATGGAAACTAGAAATATAAGGAAACAATTTTTTAGAAGGAAGCTTTTGATAAAAATGATGTTTTCTAAGTCAAAAACATTATACAAATTCAATCTAGAATTCTATCTCTAGGCAGAATATAGGTCACAATTACTAGATTTTAGCTAATGATCGTGATGTAGTCCAGAATCAAAATACAACCTATGTCACGGTTACTAGGTATTACCTAATAATCGTGACCCCTTTTGACTTCACTTAAAACCTCACCTAAAGGTCCCAAATTTATTATGATGGGTATCTAAATTATTTTCATTATAATTAAAGCAATTTCTAGTATAGAAATACATGTATCAAAGAATATAAATCAAGTTATGATTATATATACATCTTATTTACATGTTGTTATGTTAAATGTGTGCCAACATGGAAGCACATTGAATTATATATGACATGTGATATGGTTATTGATAAAAGTCTATATATATATTCATATATGTACATAAGTAAAGATTATTGATAATGATATCAAATATTCATAAGTGATCAAACTTATGTACATGTTTGTTATATGTAAATATACTTACATGTATATACTCCTATGATAAAGTAAATTTGTATTTGAACATGCACTTATATTATGAAATAAGAGATGTTTAAGCATGACTATGATCACATGTGGTGCCTAAGGATAACATGTTTTAAGTATATGATAATGATGATATATATATTCAAATATCGGTACTTGTATTGTTATATGAATATATGAATACATATATATACACTGGAGATTGTGTATTACTATATGATCACATTCATTTGCCAATTGTATGATATAAGCACAAGCATGATATTTAAAAGGAACTTGAAAACTATATTGCTTGCTACTAGAGTTCAGCCGTGGATAGATAGGTGCCTATATGGATATTGCAGCTGCTACTGTTGACTCCGTTTAGGTCTAAATTACTGTTGACCGCTTTTGGATCATAAGCAACCCCGTTTGGGTTGTTAATCGATCCTATTTGGGTCTGCTTAATCAGTTTACCATACAGTTGGCTCCGTTTGGGTTTATATTTTCAATATCCTCGAATATCTACCATTTTGATACCCTCGAGTATCTATCGTTCTCGTTATCTACCTTTAGAAATTAGACAGGCTAAACTCTAAGTACAATATAGACATTAAAGTGTAAAGTACAAAGCAAACATCATATAAGAGTTAATGATATTGCTTGATTACATGTCTGGCATGATTTGCTAGTATTGTTTCATAAGTTTAAATAAATAGAGATTACCAAGTAAAACATGATATATCTATGCTATTTGTAGTTGGTTCCAAATGTTCAAAATTTACTTAAATGAGTTAAATGCATGAAGAATTCTCAATCAATATATAATTCAAGCATGCTAGGTTAACTATTAAGCTTTTCAAATGCTTTTATTGTTTACTATGTGAGATTGTTAGATTAGTCAAGATTTTCTAATCCATTGATTTCACGTTAAATAAATAAATAAATAATATATATATATATATATATATATATATATTTAAACGTGCTGAGTGTGATTAAAGATGACTATTTTGAGTATTATTATACTTGTAAGCAGGCTAATCTAGAGTATAAATACATCACCATTAATTATAGTATAACTATTGCTTATGATATATGAAACAACATGATTAACCTTGGTTTCTAATGTATGGATTATATTTATTAATGTACAGATCATTTTAATTCAATGTTGATATTTAAGGATGCTGAATTAAATGTAGGATCACATTGTGGTTTAGATTTGCATATCTTATTATATTTCTATTTCTAACATGTCATTTTTAAAGTTTTAATTTGATGTATGCTATATGATTTTGGTGATCACTATGAGTGGTTGTCTTTCATATTCAGTATCCCCACTAAGCTTTATTGCTTAGCATGGGTTATTTTATCTGTGTAGGTTTTGAGTTAAGAGATCATCTCAAGGTTAATGTATGTAGCAGGTGAGCCAACACAAGAGAGAGAGTATGAAAGTATAGCTGTTGATGTTGAGTCCTTTTTGGTTACAAGAATTTTTATTTGTAATGTCAAATGGTGCATTGTACTAAAGATTATTGGTCGTAAATCTTGAATGTTCTAAGAGACTCACAATTATAAAGTAAAGTTTTTTTTAATTGTACAACACTTTTGTTAGATTTATTTTCTTTAGAAGATCTTTATATTTTATAATTCATGGCTCAATAACATAGTAAAGTATGTTTAAACTTTTAAGAGAAAGCGAGTCCATTTAGGTGTAGGATAAGGGTGTTACACCTCTAGCAAGACATTATGACTATCCAAATAATATGAATATTGATAATTCGATTTTAACCTAATAGAACATGTTATAATCCCTTTATCATATGATATCTTATTTAAACATAAGTCATGGTCCATGTCAAACATATATAGTCAAAACATATAATTTCTTGATCACTAAATGGACTGATAATATCAAATGATATTGGTCTCTCCATGAATTCATTTAAGCACGACCATGCATTTCTCAATCCTACTTATTGAGGGGCCCAATAGATATCTCTCTCATAAGAGAGGAACAAATTCTTTCTTGATTATTCACTATTGTCTGTATGATTTTCATCATGTCCAATCATAACCTTTATAATTATCCAATTAAAGATAATGTTTGATTATGTTAAAACATAATGTTTGTCATGTAGGATACTTTGATAATCTTAGGTCTAAGGATAGATAACATAAATATCATGAGATTACTAATGACATTAACCCATTTAGTATCTCATAGCGGGTCTATCCACTACTTTGTTCTCTAACAAGTACTTATAAGTTTAATTCATATTACCATATATAATCATCCTATGATTATCAATCAAACCCATACTAGTCTTTATTTATTATTATTCCTTTAAAGATAAGTGGCTAGAGATAGTTAAAATAACATTGGATTGTTATTTACAAATATTATTATAATGTAACATGCCAACAATAAAATAACATGAAGAAAACCCAATTTTATAATATAAAATGTGACATTACACAAAGGACCAAATGTTTGGCCTACGGTATAACCACTAACATATAAATGTTAAAATGGAAATATTTACCTAATTCAACCATTGTTGCTTTCAGAAGCTTGACGTTGCCACAATTATGTTTCTTGCATTGGTATCATTTTACCTTGGTTTTAGTAATTTAAGAAACAAAAATGGTGACCATTCTTAAAATACATATTAACTTTAATTTGTGTATTCACTTTCTTATGTGTATTGATAGAAGCATTTTTTTTTCTATGTTTTTTCTATGTATTGATAGAAGTAGCCTAAATGGCAAGCCAACCTTAACCTTTCAAATTAAAGAAAATGAAGCAAACTCTGTTGAGAATTTCATATATGATTCTAATTATAGCCATAACTTCCATTATTGTTCTAGTTATTACAAAGGATTCTTATAGTCTTTCTTGGTCTTATTTCCCTTTTTCTCAGTAGTCATGGCCTACTAATCTTCCTATCTTTTTTTCTTCTTTAAAACCCACTATGGTATATTTCATTATATCTCAAATATACTTTCTTTCTTTCATTTAAGGCTTTTTAAATGTAATTTTATTTGCTATGTCTTTTGGTTCAAGTGAAAGTGAAAGTGAAAAAAGATTGAAGGAGTTATTGCCATGGCTTGACCTTTAATTAGAGAAGCTTTGTTGGGCTAGAATTGCACATCTTCATCTCATTATGATTTGGATTATCTTCCTCGAAGGATAATTTGCAAAAACCCTTGTGCTTTTCACAAGTCCTCATTTGAATATTAGTGAATTATATTTGCTTAATTCATTAGTTTCCTAAATTTAATATCTAATATTACTTGTATATGAAATTTGATTTTCAAAAAAATCCTTAAGAAACTAATATTTAAATTCTCCAATAGTGGTGCCAGATGCTTTAACTAACCAAATCTTGAAACAATTATTTATAATCAGAGGGGGCCTACGATTGTGAAATTTAAAATAAATAAATAAATGGGCAAACATGCATTAATTTACAAATTATGGGGAGAAATATAGGGGTCTGGAATCTGCCTCACTTGTCTCTATATTTAGAAATTGGGTCCACTTGTTAACCTTAATTAAAACAAAAATAGTCTGATCCAATTAATTTTTGAAGTCTTTTCTTTGTTATAAGTTTAAATTCTCAAGGTCAAAGTTTAAATATTTTATGACATAAAATAATATATTTTTTTGGTTCTTGGATTGGTCGAGATTATTCTATTAACTCCTCATCTAACTAAAAAACAATTTAAGATTTTTGAGTAGATAAAAAATGTACTCACATCTCTCTCTCTAGCTTTTTTTGGTTTCATAATGGTAAAGAGAAGAAGAATGGGAACTCTTGATTATCTCTATAACTTCTATACTATCACCAGCACAAGAACCAAATGTAAACCAATGCAGGTATGCTCATTAAATTTGTTTAAAATCTGGATATGTCGATCCCATTTAATTAATTGCCTGTTTATTAATAATCACTTACTAAACTAATAATTATAATGAGAAATGAAGTTAAGTGATTAATGTTTATTAGATAATGGAAATCAATGTGAAAATAGACTATGATGGGTGTGAAAGAAGAGTTAGGAATGTTGTAACCAACATGAAAGGTTTTCCTATTCTCTCTTTCAGTCTTAATTATATTTATTTATTGTTCATTATTTTAAGATTTTCTTTATCACTTTGGTTTCTCTGATTCAGATGTGTACAATGACCTTTGATGTTTACAATATATCCAAAGAGACCGGACTAAAGAAAGAGATAAAGAGAGAGAGAGAGAGATGATCTTCAGGAACTTGTGCATCAACTTTTTTATGTGTGAGTACATTTTTTAATTTGGTCATCAATTTGTTTATTCAATAGTCATTAGCCTATTAAAATAGAAAAAGCCACAACAAAGAATAACGTTGCAAAATTAGGCAACTACATAGTAAGGATTTCTTTATGGCTGGTGATATTTTTTTATGGCATAGCGAGGACTTCCTAGTGCACCAAAGTTCCTTTTGTGTTTACTTCCTGAGAGGAAGAATTCTAACATCTACGGTTTGCGATATATTTTTTTTTATATATTTTTATCTTGTGCTCTTCACAGTGAGGATTTCTTTATGGCTCCTGTGGTTGCTGAAAATATGTTGAATGTGCAAGGTCCTTGGAAAAGAAAAAATATTATTAATTTTCTAACTATCACTTAGTGCATTGCTCCAAGGGTTAATGACCAATATTTGACAGATGTGTTGTTAAAGATAAATGCAAAAGTGAGATATTGTTCTCATCTTCCTATTTTTTCCTTCTCTTACCCCATCAACTTGATCCTTATTTTCTTGAATGGCTGTAGCTGGGTGGGTTAAATTCGCAATTGGCAGTTGAACATTTGCCATCTATACCAATGATCTGTAGGATTCCAACTATCATTAATGGGATGGATGTGTCTCATGGCTCTCTTAGGCATTCATATATTGTTGGAATTTAATGGTTACATGCATCACATACATGAGCGGAATTTTAAAATTTTTTTAACCATAAGATTTGATCTTGCCATGAATACACAATATAACTATATGAGAATAAGAAAAATCACCTTTGATTTTTGTTGAACAGTTGATTTTACTTTGCACTGGGTTGTCGCAAACCACAGTGTCCAAAATCGAACACCTCCAATGAGTAATCCATACTAGAGAGGGGTAAATTAAACCAACAAATTGGTGTTCAACTAGGGCTGGCCGAAATCCAAGAGGCTAGCAATGGAAGTGGCACAAAAAGGGAGAGAGAAATAAGAGAAAAAGACTTTCCTTTTGTTTTAATCACTTAACCCTAATTCTCATTAGTTGGCCTTTTATAGTTAGGTTAAAATTCCAACTCCTTAATGAGATTGGGCTCTTTAAAATTGCTGGAGAATTATTAATTGGGCTTCTGGAATTAATTATAATCATTTGGGCTTAATTAAATCCAAATTAAATCTTTTCATAAAAGACCATGCACAAAATCCACAAACTAGGCCCTTTGTGCATCTAATTGGATTTAAATACCCAAATGGATTCCAAATCCAACCAAATTAAATATGTGAGTTCCATAACACTTATGTAACATATATAAATTAATTTAGTCCAAGAAAAAGCCCTCTAAGCCCTTCTGTATGGAGTTGGCGTGTAGCCCTCTTCTGGAGGGCTTCCTCCAACTTCTTCATTCCTTTGACCCTCTATAATTTCTCCAATGGTCCTATTAATTATTATATCAGTCCTATAACACTTATAGTAGTCTTATAAAACTTATAAGACAATAATAATTAATCATGAAATACATTATTTCATTTAGGTCCAATTTACAGAACATTTCTCAAAAGTTTCGCGGACAATTTTATTTGATCATAATTAATTAAACTCTTTAATTAATTATTATCATATTCTCCTCTCTACCATTATAATAATATCAAATATTATTATCCTTGTCATTTTACCATTTTACCCTTTTCTCTATATGTGTGTGACCTATTGGGTTCCTGTCCATATTGGCAGTATAATATGTAATTGTGAGTTCTATTCAAAACTCACATGATTTAAACTCCTTTAAATCATTTTATCAATCTCTATTGATATTTTGATACATCATTATACAAGTCATGATTGGCCTCTAGCTAGGCATCATGACTACCCAAATGTCAGCAAAGTCATGTGGTTTGACTGTACCCTTCCATAGAAACAGTTACCGTGCAATTACTCCTTTCACCACTCTTATCTCAATTAGATTCTGAGTATGGATTTCTATCAACTCATATAAATCTAATTATGTATGTTCTATTAATTTAACCATTGTTCCTAAAATTCCCTTCACGGATCTCCATCCATCTCGGCATATTACTCTGGCCAGAGATTCACTGAACAAGGTAATTATAGAATCATGTGAGATAACTTCCCTTGTTAAATCTGGGATGGTGAATCCTTTGTCGATCACTCAACTATCTTCAAGTAGGTCATGATATACCCAATCTCCTAACTATGTTCACTCCTAGTTGGAAGTAATCAGTTATGGAGTCAAAGTATACCACTTGCTACTTAAGATAACTTTGGTGATCTCAAGTCCAAGGATACTTGCACAACTGCGATGAAGAGATTCCTCACTGACCTAGATTTAATATCCATATGAGGATTCTCTTTGCAGGTCTCCAATGAACTTGTTCCTCTAACAAGCATCCACATGTTAGCTTTGATTATCATCCATAATCACAATTATGAGAACCATTGCTTGAACCATTCAAGAAGCATAACATGTGCTAGTCTGTCCGAATTAACAATGTCCTATCTTGTTAATTCTATGACTAGGGATATTTAGATATTAACATATTTGCATGCAATAGACATCTCACATCATGAACACCTTCATGATTGCCTTTGCACTGTGTTTATAATATCTAGGACTTCATTTATTAATTTAAGATTTACAAACCCATGTATTCAAACACAGCATTAATAAATGAATGATGCCATTTATTAAGAATATAAATTTCATACATATGAAAAACATCCCTATTACATGGGCTCTAGGGCATACTCTCTAACATATATCCCATCTATTATTGCGTTAAATTACTTTTCATATTCATTTCTTTTTAAACCTTAATTAGATTTTGTAAAATATGAACTTGGGATTACTAGGCAATTTATTTCTTATGTTTGCTTGATAGTTTTTTCACATCTTAGTTTTCCAATACTTATTTAAGTGTTACACTAATGTTCTTAGTTAGGTGATTTTGTTATCTATACCTATAACTTTTTATCCTCATTTCCTTTATGCTTTACAAATACCTTTTTATTTTTTTTTATCATAAGTAATATGTGAACTTTTGTATAGAAATGTATTTGAAATAAAAAAACAGAACATAAGGCATACTCTTAAGCTAAAACATTAGGTGTTTTTTGGATTAAAATAGTCTAGAATTGAGAGTCAAAATTGCTAATGATGCTGAGGATGCTTTCTAAGAAAGGCTTTTTATAGCTCAAACTGAAATAAATGAATTAAAGAACAGGCTAGATGCTTCTAAATTGTTAGTTTAGTTGAATACCATTTACGTGAAAGTTGTATACATAATTGGAACTTCTTATTCTCTACTTGTGATATTTAAATTGTCAAGCTGCCAAATTTCCATTAAAATATATTAAAAAATATCCTCTACATTGTATCTTCATTCTGCTTACTTATTTGTTTACTATTTCATTTTTATTTTATGTGACCATTGTGATTATTTACTTGCCTTTTTGTTTTCTTGTAACTTCAAATGTTGGTTGATGGATAATTGATATATTGAGATACTGTAAATGTGAAGCACATTGTTTAATATATTTCCACTAGTTGCACACTTAAAGGAGTATCCAGTTTCAAAATAATCAATATTTAGCTATTGTTTATTTTTCCTCACACTTGTCATTGACTAAAACATCTCTAAAATTACCTTAACTAATAGAAGATTTGGGTGTTGCCATTGGCATTTATGTGATATTATTTTTGATGTTTACAGTGCTTTATGAACGTAAACAAATACATAGAATCTACATGTAATATGTATAAGAAATAATAATTAAAAATATGTAATAATTTTTAGTGACGAATGGAACCATCGTGAATTTCTTTTAATGGTGAGTGAATTTAGAAACGAAATCAATTCCGCTGCTAAAAAATAGCAACTATCAAATCTACAACCACTCATTTCGTTATGAATTTCCATTGCTAATTTTGATTAGCAACGGAAAATCATCAATTTTTATTGCTAATTGAGTATTTTTTTGTAGTGTAATTATTTATTTCATACTTTTCATATGTTAGTTTCGACTATATGCTTTTATTAGTACTACTATGTACTTGCCCATATGCCCTTATATTTGCAAAATCAACTTTTAGTACATGCACATATATAGTAGACTTACATCCTCACTATTTGTAGTAAATTCATTGAAAACACCTAGTTTTTCAAGTATATGTGTCACGCCTATTCTTACTTTAGCACATTTTTATACATATCCATATTATATTTATGTTTATATATTTATACACTCTTACAATAAGTTAAATTTTGATATATATACACATGGAATCGATTTTTAGATTTAGCATCCAAATAAGCAACGGCATGTGCATGTATCTTCTTATGATTGAGTTTACCTTTTAATTATATCTCAATGTTTATTCATATATTACATGTATTTCATGGCCTATTATATCCCTATATATATGTTTAAAGTGTTCGGGGAGGTCCGGGTAAGTTTTGGTGATGATTCGGAAACTAAATAGTCTCAACCGTGTCTTTTGCTTCTTGTTGATCCAGAATGGTTAGCCATGGTGGAGAGAAAATAATCTCCATGGTCGATATCTATTCTATCTAGAATTCTGCAAGCAGATTCCTAGATGCAATTTAGCCACAAATTTTGAACTAGCAAATGTTATTTTCCAGAAAAACTATCTTTCAGACATTTTTTTCTCTATTTTTTATTTTCCAACTCATTAAATATCACTCCAATTGAGCTTCTAAATCTCAAAATATTCACAAAATAGTACAAACTACTCCTAATGATAGGTAGTAAACATTGCCACATTTCAATCAAGATTTTAACAATCTTTGCGACATAACTTGTCTTCCACTTCTTCAGAAGAAGTTTAGTTCTGTAAGTCTAGTTTACTTTGTAATTAAAATTACTCAATTTGAAGGTCTACATATCAACTTATAAGTTAAACAGTCATGTTGGGTCGAGTGAACCCCGCGACAAAATTTTTCCCATTACAACAATACTTTCCATATTTCTTCTCCTATGTATAAAAAAACATTGCAATCATATTTCTATCCCATTTACATATCTAATATACCATTTCTAACCATTTTACATTGGAAAGTACATACAAAAATATTAAGAGTTCATATACTTTATTTTTTGCTAATTTCTTCAACTAAAAACCTTGCCTTGCCTTTTATTGCTTTCTCCTTTCCTTAGCTGCACTTTTCCCTCTAATCATGTTAATTTATTCACACACATCAAATATAAATGTCTAATATTTAGCCTATCTTATATATTAAGAAATAACTAAATATTGAATTGAAAATTCCATAAATCTCACCTAGTTTACTTAGAAATATTGACTTATTTTCCTTGAGCTCTTAGCATATAATTGAGTGTGTAAGAATGGATGGAGAAGGTAGGAAATGTAGCATCCTTATCCTATAATCTATATATATTACTTTATCCATTTCATTACACATGTTTTACTGTGCAACATAAATATATACCAACTATATAGAGAATTGATATTCATACTTAATCCATAAAGAGTGCTAAACTATTAAGACTTTACAATATACATTAGAGTCTCTTTACAAAATATAACAACTAATTAACATCTTACAAAATAGCTGTACTTTTACCAGATTTCCAACACAACATAAAACCCTCGAAACACAAAGAAAAGAACCAAAAAGAAGACTATATACTTTATAATCTTCAAAGACTTGTGTTGGCCAACCGGCTATAGATATTAGTCCTGCGAGAAAGTCCTAGCCTTGCAACCTAAATGGATGAAATGCCCATGCTAAGCTATAAAGCTTAGTGGGGAACTAAAATCATGATAAATGACCACTCATAGTGATCGTCAACAATGCACATATCATGTCTCAATCATAACAAAGCTTTGTTTCAAGAAATGAACAAAAATGCAGCAGTTAAATCATATTACAAAAATCATAAAGTTCAACTATAAAAATTTCATTGATGCTTTAATCAACATATATAACCATGTAAGCTCTAATGTTCTATGGCTTTAAATTCAACTAATTATCATGTGACTAATTTTTGAATTGATATTAAACCATAAAAGCATAATTATCTATTATCTTTTCATCTATTTAACATGTCTTTGATATATACACATTAGAATTAAATAGAAAATCCACACTTCCAAATACCATGAGATCTTTATATTACTACAAGCTTACTTTATATTACATAAGTTACAAAAACAAGCCTATCAATTAAGCATAACAATTATCCATCAATGCTAGCCTATTCTTATATACCAAGGTTATGGGTCTTAGATTTGTATACATCGCACTGCAAATAACAAACACGCATTATTTAAATGTATACATACAAAATATGTGAACACCTAAATATAATCATAAGAAAAATATTTCAAAAACAATGGTTGTTATTGTCTAACTCTTATAATATTTCATATGAAATATGTTTATGCAATTAAAAAATTGTTGCGTCCATTAGATATTATAATACTCTTTAACCTAATAAAATTTCTTTCATATATCATGCATTGGCATACATATAGAACAAGGCTTATGATCACAAAGGACATACATATATATACCATTAATTTAATTCAAGCATTAATATAATACAATTAATTATATAACCAACTAGCATGTAATTTGGATATTAGCAATAATGAAGTACCCTAACATTTAATTTAGCATACTTAGTGCCTAAAATGCTTTTATAATTTATACACATAATCTATACACAAAATCATAGTTCATTTTACTATTCCATATAGTACGATTAACCATTACATTGAAATTGACTGTAAAGCATTTATACTTTAACTTAGCCTGCTTAAGTTATAAAAAGGTGGATAACGGGTTATACAATAGGATCCGAAGGTACAAAACTATTAATTTTCACGGTGGCACCCGAAGGTACAAATAAGATACCCGGAGGTATTAAATGTTGATCCCTTGTAGGGATAAAACTGTATGATAAATCGATGGACCCACATAGGTCAATCAAATAACATGGACCGAAATAGGGTCGATCAAATAACATGGACCGGTCTAGAGGACCCAAGCGGAGTTGGCTACAACCCAAATGGGGTAGTTTAAATCAACTCTAACTTTTAAACCCAAACAGGGTCACTCTAACTTTTGATTTCAAGTGGACCTAAATAGGTCAAAAATGTTTAGAAGCAACTGCATGGTACCCTTATAGGCATGCCTACCTATCCACTTCCTAGACTTAAAGCAAGCAGTTGAATCCTTTCATAAAAACTCACTTTGCTTTACTTTAACTTTATCCACATAAGTTTAATCATGTATATATATATACACTTATAAAAATGTATACTCATATGAACTATGTAAGATAAACATGACAAGACTACTTCCACTTTTAAACAGTACTATCCTTTATTTATAAGGAGATCATGGCATGTATTTCCACAATATCACATATGTAAACAACATTTATCATCTCATTATATTAAGCGCCGCTATTCAAAGGATACATGCCCACCTATCTATATTTCCTTTAAACATATCATATGCTTAAAAACACTTTTGTTTATGATTATGAATTCATACTTATATAAGCTGTGTATTATCATACTTATATGATATATTTATAGAAACCATAATTATATGTAAATGAATATGCATGTCTACGTCATAATTAAGTAAAAGTATATTTGAAGATTTAAACCCATTCATGTATAATCACACTATGTTTATGCTATAAGCACACGTATACTCTATTAATAGCATTACTAGGTATGTGATCGTTCAAAGGATCCAAAATCTCTATTTTATATAAATACATGTAACAATTTTGCCATGTAACAACTCAATGTTTTGTCAATTGAGCATATATTATCTTGTTAGATACTATAACATGTTATCCATAAGGCATTACATATGACATGGTCATACTATTATATTGCGTATTTCATGGCATAGGTACATGTCAAAATATAGACTTAATCATCATAAGAGTACTTACATACATTAACCTTGCATATAACAATCATGTACACATTTAATCACAAATATATGTTAGATATATTCATCACTAGCCCTTACCTATGTACACGTGTGAATGTATATGTATACATATAATATGGTATTAATAGTCATATTACACGTCCTATCCAATTCATTTTGTAATCACATAAACACTTATTTAACTCAATTAATTAAAAACCATAATATAAAGTATATTAAAAATCTGCATAAGGCAGCATTCTGGACTCAACTTATAAGCCACAAATGAACTTGAAAATGTAATTTTTAGGCTAAATGATCTCTAAAATATTATTCCCCTATGTGTCTAGTTTCCATAGCATTAAAATTCACCTTAATTTATTACTTATAGCTCAAGAAATTTGAGAAATACTATAGGCTGCTCATAAAACCGAAACAGTATTTGCTGTCACTTATAAAAATTCATAGCATAAAATTAAAAGGAATTTAGACAAACATTTCTTCATCAAAAACGTGTTCCTAGGTATTTAGTTTAGCCATAATTTTACAGCGTAAGATTTTGACTTTTCTACTAATACTTATGCCCAAAATACCAAAAATCTGTACCTTTACAGTACAAACAGATTCAACAAATTTCATGCTAATATTTGTCATACATGGAAATACAATTAGGCATTACTTATTTCATATGAAATGTATAATTAGAAGTCTATTTTCCATATAAATTAACCTTACATTATTATGATAATTTTACACAAAGTTATCTCAATTTAACCACAAACTATTCTAGGACCAGAATCAACAGTTCACTTAAAATTCAATAAATCAAAAGAATTATTTAGAGGGAGAATTAGGGCTAGATTCCTTCTACAATTTTGTAGGTATATGTCTTGTGTAACTATATAAATTTGAATCATTACATTTTGAGGTCTCTATTTCAAATTACACTATAATATTAGTCAATAGGTCAGAGAAATCACACTATAACTTCATGTACTTTTCTTAACTTGTATTCTCTTTTACTTCATCAAGATTTCAAGTCAAACACAACATGTTCCAGCAAAAACAAGCACATGAAATTGGGAAAGCTCTAGATCCCATACCTTTGGCCTAAATCCCCTTGCTCTCTACCCTTTGCAACTACTTTTCCTTTACTTGTTTCTGCCCTCCTCTTCTCCTTAAAGTTGTACACTTAGTTGCCTTTACTTAACCATCATAAATCATCACTTAGTTGCTTAAATGATTTCAAAGAAAATGAGAGAATAGGGATAAAGAATTTCTGGTTTTTCGCTCTCAATAGCCGACACACACCTCTCTCTCCACTTTTAACCTTTATATATAGTGCCATGGTAAATATCCTTCTTGGTCCATCAAGATTTTGCATGTCACACCATAAACACGCATTTCTTTGCATGCTATAATTTGTCCCCACCATTTAATCTATTTCATAAATCAACCCCACCATTAATTCCTTTCCTTCAATTGGCCTCTCAATTATTCTTCAATTCACAATTGACCCCTAAAATGCCCTATTTACAAATTGACCCCTAAACTAATACTTCATTCTTCAATTACACTCTTGAATTTTATTATACCAACATAAGAATTTTATTATGCCCTTATAAAAATTCATACCATATAATTTACACATTTATCACATAATTCATGTTAACTTAATAACATTTTTGCCCCAATCAATATCTTAACTTTTAATAATTCATCAAATAATACTCAATTAGATTCTAATAATATGTAATTGCCCTTGAATTCTACCAGGGCCTATTTTGGCTACTTACAATCCACATACCTATTTTTAAAGGCCTCTCTATGTTTTCTCTTCCTCTTTCTCCTTTTCTTTATGATTTCACTCAATTCTCTTTATTTTCTTCTTTGTTCAAACCATCCATTCCTTCTTTTCTCTAATTTTTTTGGCAATTTTTTACAACTTGTAATTCTTGACTTTTCTCAACCAAAACTCAATATAAACTTGTTCAATGATAGAAAATAAGGTGAAGGGAAGTATCTATATAAAATTTTGGTGGGAATTTGTGTAGTTGAAAACTTAAAATTATGTTTAGTTGTCGTGGAAATTATAGAAGAAATAAATAGCGAAAGATGAAGACTAAAATGAGGCCAATTTTTTTATAGAAAAATCTGCCTCCTTCAGCCTTTTATATCCAGTTCGAATATGGGAGTCAAATGAACTTATTAAAGGTGTGGTCCATATTATTCCATTTTTCACTTTCTCATTGGCTATATGCTCTAATTATATCTCATCTAAAATTGGTCTAAAATTTTGTAAAAATATTAATTAAGGTGTTTATAAAATTTTAAATGCATCTAAGTTCATTTTGATATATTTTAGAGACTGGAGGCAAAATTATCGGTTTGAAACCCTAAATTTCAAAATTTTCCAAAATTTTACTTTTTCACTTTAAAATATTAGTTGGGATTATTTTAGTGGTTTCGTGTAATTGGAAAATTTTTCTAAGGTCCATGTAATATTTTTAGGTCAGTCAAAGTTCGATTAAACCTTAATATGGTCCATGTAAATTTGTCACTATCAATTTAGAAGGCCTATTTGGCCTTAATTTCATCTCAATTTATTCCATTAGACTCGTCCTAATTTATAATTTTTAATGGTGAAGAAAAATTTTCATAGATTTCAGATGGTACTATTCACCTTTGTTTCACCTCGATTTCATTATTCATAGGCCATAAGATATTATTTACAAAAATTAAAATTTTGGGCCATTACATATTAAGTCACAATTTCTCCATAAAAAATTTATAGTTTTAGGGCTTATATTTCATTTTTAATTAGAACTACCAAATTTAGAGGTTTATAGACCAAATTATGGCTTGAACATAAGAACTAGTCCAAGTGTTTCTTTAACAAAATTTCTACTGAGCTCCCTCTTATAGCATATCCAACCATTTTTGGATATAACAACACCAAACCAACATTTCATCAATTATTTCTTATCCATTTCAACATAAATAACAACAAATCATGGCAAGCACACACATAAACAAAATTAAGTAACTTCTAAACCTCATTTAGCCAATTTCCTTCTTTACTCTACTTGTTTCTCCTTTCCCTTACCTTGCCTCCTTTTTTAACTACAACACAAGGTATAACCAAATCAAACTCACAACCATATACACATATCTATTTCCACATCTTAGATGATGAAGAGATGAAGGGAGAATTAATTTCTGCTTAATCACAATTTTTTTACCTTACTTACTTCAATATCTTTATAATTTTGCTCCTCTACTTAGAATTCTTGATAGTGCAAAAGAGTGCAATTTTGGATGAAAAAGCAAGGAGACAAATTTGATTTTACAGCCCTTAAGCTCAGCTCCCCCCTTGCTTCTCCTTTTATGCATCTTTCTCATTTTTTCTTGATATTTCTATAATAGACAAAAGTAAAATTCTTGTTGGCTAATCTTGTTTTGTCCTTGGTAAACTTTTATTTCCTTCCCATGCTTATTATCATTTAACAATTACATGAATTATTAACTTCATTAACATATTAATCCTCATATGACACATAATCATAGATGTATGTCTGTTAATTGTCAATTTACCAAATTAACCTGAACTTTTACATTATTACCTTATACATCCTGCACTAGTCATTAACTAATATAAGAATTAACATTCACTTTATACACTACCATGAATATGTCATATGTCTACCAAGCTATATTTTAGTTACATTTACCATCAATCACATACACGTAATGTTGGGTATCGATGGGTAAAATAAAAATGAAAATATAGCGAAATAATCGAAACCCATCAGAATCCATGTGATCTAATTGATTAAAAAGAAAAAGATAATGGTTACTAACCTGTCAAAGCATAAAAAAATGATTTTTCAGGTGCTGTCTCATGTGAAACAAGCACCCTCAATTGGTATCCACACTCAAACGAATGATCGAAATTGCCTGAGGTGTTAGCTCCCATTCTTGGTGACTAGGGTTTAATTTTTTGCAATCTTCTCAAGGTTACAAAAATAATTTTTCTCTCTCTCTCTCTCTTTATAAAATGTGGTGCTTACCACTCTTAATTCAATAACTTAAGGTTTTAAAACCACACATATCAATATATACATAATGTAACCTAAACCTAGTGATAGAGAAAGAAAAAGTTAGGCCCATATTTTTTTATTAAAAATAAGAAATACTTTATTTCTTATGTAAACAGGAACTAAAATTTTTAATTAATTTTTTTATTTTATTTTGAATATTAATTTGTAACAAAATAAAATTTGAAATGCCCGAATTAACCCTTAGTCCAATCATCACATTTTATGTTTGTGACCTAATAAGTTAATATTATATTGGCAGTAGGCTCCAATCCCATTATAGGCCTTCAAGTCATAAGTGGCCTCTAGCACAACATTATGACTACCCAAATAATATGAATATCAATATTTTGATTTTAACCTAATAGAACATGTTATAATCCCTTTGTCGCATGATATCTTATTTGAACTATGACGCCCCAAAACCCGAGTGGCCTAAGAATATCTTAATATGTGAATAGTATTTTGATGTCGGTTCACAAGGGTTGATTTATTCAAGAGGTGATACGAGCAAGTATAATTTTTATGTTTTTTAATTTATAATTTAGATTATGTTATATTTTAGTAATAAAGAAGCAGTAAATAAATAAAGAGTTAAAATAAATAGTTGTAATAATAACAATAATAATAATACTAATAAAAGAAGTAAACCCCTAGAAAATTCTAGACAAAAATATTATGGTCATACAAATAATAAAAGAAATAATAAAATAAAAAAAGGAAAGGAAGAAAACGAGAAAAAGGAACGGAAGGAGGAAGGGAGAAGAGAGAGGGGAGATCGAAAAGCATAAGGGCAGACTCTGCCTCGTCACCGATAGGTTCTTCACTGGTGCTTACCTTATCACCGGCCATAGCTTTATCACCAATCCAATCCACTGATTGCAGCGACTTATCCCTACATGTCTACTCCGATTCTGCTCTCTGCATTAAAGCTTTTTCCATTTATTTCGACAATTTGTGAAGGCAGACGACATTCTGACTAGCACCGATGAGTCCTTATAGCCTAGGTGATCATTCCGATGGCTTTAGACCCTTCCCACTCATGCAGCAATGGAAGGATTGGAGAGGGAAAATTGCTGGCTATTATAGAGGAATTTTGACAAATTTAGGCAGTGGTTGAGCATGCGGTCATCGACCTTGAGGGTCTAACCTCTACAGCAGTAGTATTGGAGCACTTTAACGAGGCTCCGACGAAGCTTCAATCACTGATTCGGCAAGCCTAAGGACTGCAGAACATGGGAAACACAGAGAAAATGACATAAAAAAGGTATGTAACTACCAAATTTATCTCCCAAGAGTTCATTTAAATTAATCCTAAATTTTTAGTTAAGAATTATTTCAATTTGTATAAATCCAAATGTCTGCTGCTATGTGAATTGTTCTATGAGATGTCTTTGATGATTGAGCCTATTAATTTAAGAGGTGTTTTTAAATTCTAGTGCTTTGTTGATGGTTGGCATTTAGTATAAAAAAAATAAAAGGTGATTCTACTGAGATAAATTGTGTCCTTTTCTTTTTGGGATTAAGTCCATATTGTTTGGAGTGAATGTTACTATAAGCATATAATTATATAGTTATTTTTGAATCATGTCTAAATGGTTAGAGTATATACCAAATCAAGGTCTTATAATATTTTATTTTAGTGTTAAGTGTTGTACATTTAAATATATCCTTAAGTGAAGAAGTCACATGACTAAAATTAAGCAAATTTTAAAGGTATATGGCTTGGTAACCTCAAAAAATGAAGAAGGGAATGTATGTGCTGTATAATTTATATGGACGAATTTATGAATATCCTCTTGCTAGTGTTATTTGGTTATAAGAGAAATAATTATAAACTATAAATTTAAGTATGTCAAAGGTAGAATTTATTACCGTTTTAAGGAACTGGCTAGGGTGGTTGGTTGTGGTCTTAGGAAATTGTGTGGCTGATCAAATTTTATCTCTAATATAATATAATATAATATCGATAGGTACAATTATGAACTTAGGTCAAATAGCGGGCTGAAAAATCTATAATTCTTATTAATTACTTATCAATTAGGATAATTGAATGGTCACAAATATGTATCCATATAACTCGAAATATGGCTTGTAATAAATAAATTTAATTCATGTCTTCTAAATTTCCCTTTGTTAATCTAGACACACTTGGGTAAAGATTTAATTCTTTGGGTGCTTATGTAATGAGTCAACAAGTGTAATGAACATACACTTTACAAGTTAAAGACACAATTAAGATATAAACTTATGAGTGTGCACATATATATATATATATATATATATATATATATATATATATATAAGAATTTGGATTTAGAAGGTAGGTTGCGTGATTTCGATGTGAAATATGGAAAATTGGATAAATAAACCTTATAACTTATTTAGCATGCGACTAAAATGTGGATTAAATAATTTGGCTAAAGTTTGCTACAAAAAAAAATAAATTATAAAGTTAATTAGTTGAATCATAGTTTGGTAGGTCATAAGCATAAATTATTTCTATATGTGAACATATGGTTTGATTGTTGACTATAATCATATCTATATAGAATTCATATTCTAAAGGTTTGGTATACATACAAAAAAAATGATGAGAAAAAATGAATGCATGTATTAATTTATTTGCCTAAATTTGGGAATAAGATAGTTATCTACATTTGCCATGCTTGTAATTAAGAAGGCATGCTTGTGCATATCTTGGTCTAACATTTTTATATGTCAATTTATAACTGTAAAAGGTGTGTGACCCCTCTAAGTCATAATATGAAGACTATGTGCCTATTGTGTGTAACAACTATAAATTCATTTTAATGGTTCATGTTCACTGTTAATTTGAATGGTTGAACAAAATATATGATTAGCACACATATATCTTGAGAATATACTATGGAACATAATTAACTACATGTACAGTAATATAGATCAAACCCATTTTGATTTATAAGGGTATTTGGTCTGCATGATCTATGTCATGACTAGTGCACCAATATGATTAAGAATTGAAGTGAATAATTAGAACGAGGAGATTAAGAGTAAATCCATAATTCAATGATAAATTGAGTTCGAAGAAGTAATAAGTAGAACACTACAGTGCCCTTGATGGTAAATGGCATGCTTATGAAATAGAGAAGCCATAACTATAAATGAAATTGTTAAATAATCATGAAACACATTACACATACATTAAATGAATGAGACTTACCTATATACATAAAGGTTTGATTTAATTAATTAAATCCAACAATGACATAATTATGTATGTTTTGTAAAATTTGGGATACAGGCAAGATCTTTTACCCTTAGTAATTTTTTGAATTTTTCACCTCACTATTGAGATCACGGACCCCAAAAACCCCTTGTCGACCGAAGTTGTGTAAGGACCCAAAATAGGCCCTAGTAGAATTCAAGGGCAATTACATGTTATTGAAGTATAATTAAGCATTATTAGATGAATTATTAGTAGTTAAGATCTAATAAATTCATGATCTTATGTGATAGAGTATACAATAGTCAATCCATATTATAGTATATAGTGTGCATAATTGGAACAAAATATAGTTAAGATATTAATTGGGGCATAAATGTTATTAAGTTATAATTAATTATGTGATAAATGTGTGAATTATATGGTAGGAATTTATAAGGGCATAATTAAATTATTATTGTTGGTTTAATAATATTCGAGGGTGTAATTAAAGCATAAAGTATTAATTTAGGGGTCAATTTGTTAATATTGCATTTTAAGGGTCAATTGTGAGTAAAAGAAAGAATGGAGAGGTTGATTTAAGAGAAGAAATAAATGAGGAGGTCAATCTATAGCATGCAATAAAATGAGGGGCTTAAGTGGGACATGCAAAAAGTGGAAGGATTAAAAAAGGGATTTTACATGTCACTATATATAAGCTAAATTTAAGAAGAGAGGGGAGAGTGGGATGAAAATTCCTTGAAGGAATTCTGAGATTTCTTTCTTTCTTCCTCAAAACCATTGTTAAATCTCTCTAAGAGATTCTTGAAGAAATCCTTACATGTGGAATTAATCAAGGACAATTAGTGTAAGCATTAAGGTAATTATATTGATTTGATTTTAATCATCTATTCTTCTTCATATTCTTCTTATTTGATTGTTGGTGGATTGAGTAAAATGCTGGAAGTTTATGTTAAATGGATGAATTGTTGTGAAAGGAGAAGAAAAAAGGTAGAAAGAGCAAAGGAAAGGGAAAAGTGAAAGATTGAAAGTTAAAGGGGAATTTTCGGCTAAGGTATGGGATTAGAAATTCTCATGCTTGCATGTGAATAAAATTAGTAGAAAAATTACTTAAATAAATATTGTATTAAGAACAATTGAATGGAGAAGCAAATTGTAAGAAGTGGTATTTAAGAGAAGGCATGTAGCCTTGTGAACTAGTGACTGTAAATTTAGCATAATTTGATATAGAAAACTTAATTTGAGATCATTCAAATTTCTAAGGTTACATAAGATATATGCCTACAAAATTGTAGAAGGGACCTAGCATTGAAATTTTCTTTAAGACATCCAAATAATTAATTGATTATTCTATAAGCTGTTAATTTTGGTTCTAGAACTAGTTGAAGTAAAAATGATGTATCTTTATGTATAGTGGTCATAATGCTATGAGTTTAATTTATATGAAAAATAGACTTCACAATTTACAATTCATATGGGCAAGCTAAGCCTAAATCTTTCTTTAAGCATGTTAAATTTTATCTTGAAATCGAACCTATTCACATTATTGTTCTTAGGGACAGTATTTAGAAAAATACAGATATCTTGAGTTCTAGAGGTGATATTGATATTATTGTTGATGTTTTAAAAACTAGAAACATAGGGTAACACGTTTTTAGAAGGAAGGGTTTGCTAAAAATGATGTTTTATAGGTCAAAAATGTTATACAAGTTGAATCCAAAATTCTTCCTCTAGGCCGATTTTATGTCACGATTACTAGGTTTTTACTAGTAACCATGAGATAGTCCAATTTTTAGTCTAGAATCAAAATGCAACCTATGTCATGGTTACTAGGTATTACCTAATGATCGTGACCTCTTTAAACTGCACCTAAACCACACTTAAGGGTCCAAAAATTGATAGTAATAGATATCTAAACTATTATCATTGTAAATTAAGCAATTTCTAGCATAGAAATACATGTATCAAAGAATATAAATTAAGTTATGATTGTTTATATATACCTTATTTACATGTTGTTATGTTAAATGTGTGTTAATATAGAAGCAAATTGAATTATGCATGTCATGTGATATGATTATTGGTAAAGGTAAATATATATAAATATTCATATATGATCAACTTATGAACAAGCTTGTTATATGTGAATATACTTACATGTATGTACTCCTATGATAGAGTAAATGTGTATCTGAACATGCACTTATATTATGAAATAAGAGTTGGTTAAGCATGAGTACAAATATAAATTAAGGTAGTTGTATCTTGCATGAATATGATAAGTGGCTTGAATGATAACATGTTAAAGTACATAATTACGATGATATGTGTTCAATTTTAAATACTTCTATTGTTATATGACAATATGAATACATGTGTATATATATATACATACTAGGGATTGTGTATCTTTGTACATGATCACATATATGATGAGCTACATTGTAAAGTTTTAAGAATGAGGCATGTTTTATGATGAGCACTTGAACAAGTATGATATATTACTTGATTGACATAGCATGATTATGCTAATATGTGAAATCTAATGATAGCAGTTAAAAAGTATTTGAATCATTATATGAACTTTGCATACATAATTATGCCATGGCAATAATATAACAATCCTATAATTATGCATGTGCCAACAATACTCACCCCAAAGTTATAGTCACACTCATTCAAAGTATACGACACATATCTAAGACATTAAAGTATACTCACCTAAGGCATGAAATATGATTTGACTAACTCTTAGTTTCACTATTTCAATAAAGACATAAACAAAGTTTTTATATATGTTTGGTGTTATAATACTCTAATATGTTAATGTATATAGTCTCATTAATTTGATCATAAGAAGTGTATTGGCATAGAATAGTTCTTGAAGTAACTGAAATGTAATAATAAATAATCGATATTGAAGCCTCTATAGCTACCTCACTTGAATGTTGTTGTCCTTGCTATGATAGGTGTTGAATAAATGTAATTGTGTGCTTAACTCTTAATATATCCTAAGTTTATCAACATCTGTAAGTTTAATGTATTTGCAAGTTTGGTTGAATAAACTCTTATAACAGTAAATGACTAGATTTGTTAATTAATTAATGCAACATTCATGGTAATCGGAGTATATAGAAAGGTCACAAATAAACTCATCTAGCAAGTTCATTAATAAAGCATATGCTAGATAATTTGGAAATACTTAAAAGTGCAGGTTTATACATATTGAGCCTGGGATCAAGCTCAAGGTCAGTTATTCTTTTAAAGCGAATTATGTATGTTTGAATGCTTTAGTTTTTCCATTGATAAGTGAAAATACATAATTGCTATAATATGTGATGGATAATTCTAGACCATTGCATGAAAGTAAAAAAAAAAAAAAATATATATATATATATATATATATATATATATATATATATACAGAAAGTATATGAATAAGCTTGTGGCATGTGATTCTTCAATAATACACATGGCCACATGTGTGTTTCCTCTTGGAAACACACGGCCACATGTGTGGTTTCCTCTTGGAAACACATGGCCACTTGTGTGATTTCTTCACGATGTATCTAGACTGTTTGCGTATAAGTTAAGCTAGAGAACTCCAAATTGAATGATTCTTGTTACGTTGGAAAATAGACTTCCATAACTACATTTCATATGAAGAAACCCAATCCTAAATCTATCTTTAAATGGGCCATATTTCAGCATAAATTTATGAAGAGTTTGCTCTAGTCACTAGGAGTGGACCTCAGTATTTTGTAAATATCTTGAAATATCGGAATGATATCAAGATGATTTTAGATTTTTTAGAAACTAAAATCATAATGGAACAAGTTTGTATCAGACCATATTTGCTAAAAATGCCTTTTGGTTGGTCAAAAATCATTTACAATTTGAACTCAGAAAACTGCCTATGATTGTTCACGACTCGTAACTCTGATCACGACTCATTACATATGTTACGCGTGAACAAGTGCACGAGTCATAAAGTTTGCTCCCTTTCACAAGTAGTGACACCCCTCATGACTCGTACACTTCTATACTTCACCCAAACATGATTTTTAAGCCCTTTTGTGTCACCAAAGTTGGTCTAAACCATTTTAAGAAATTTTAAAGCAATTTAAGCATAAAATAAAGATAAGTCGTGACACTAATCATGATCAATTAAAGCGATATATGAGAATAAAGTTAGTAAATGAACACTAACATTTGAATAAATGAAAGTGTTTACTTGTAATTGATTGTATTATCATGATTATACACGTGATTTGGCTTTGCCCAAAAGTATTTCACCTTGATATTCCTCTACAATGACTTGAGAATATTAGGACATAGCCTAGTAATAATAAGAGAAGAGGTACAAGGTTACATGTTCAAGTTAAAAGAAATGGGACATCATAATTTATGTTAAATTATGAAACAATAAAAAGAAAAACTTGATTACACTCAAGGTCATAAGTAGAAGTAATGATCAACATTGATATATATATAATAACATGCTCGCCTATTCGCTCATGCCTATACTGTATTATAATTAACATATGCCCATCAATAGTGTGCTAACAAAAAAGATGAAAAATACAAGTAATATGATTAAAATATATATGTGATTACGTTAAGGTGTATAATGTGTTATCTAGAATCTGATAGACCATTGAAGTGAATCAAGGAATTAAATATGAAGAAGTGTTTACTTTTAAATTGTATAAGAACCTACGCATACTACTACTGTATGGATCATAAATACATGTGTATTGCTTTAAATAATTATGTTTGATGTGAGCAATGATAATATGGGAAAGCTACTCGCGACAAATGGTAATCAGGTACGTCATTTAGAAATACCAATGAGTTATGTAATTCAATGTTTTACAATTGATGCTACCATGCTATGATGAGTAATTTGACTCATTATGTGATCATATGTGAGTACCTATAGGCTATGTAATGCTATGATTTAAGCTGTCTTTATATGCACACATGTATATATGGACATGCATATAATACTATGAAGATTTTTAGTTGCAAGAACTATACTTCCATAATCGCCTCATTGGACTCACGATTAATATCAAATATGATGAGATGGATCGATGAAAGTAATAGTGTATTATGGTTGCATTATTATGTAATCCACTACAATATGTATGAGTGATGTTGATGCAACTATGTGATGATATGATTTGCATCCATGTGTAATGGAGCTCAAAACTCAATATCAATTTATAATAAGAATGATATGCATTCATTATGAATCGTGGCTTGAAGCCAAATGATGTATTCAGTAACAAAGAATATGATGAACTAAAAATGTTCTTAAGTGGGTAAGCCTGCTGGTCTTAGTTAAGTTATCGATTAGATAGGCATGCCTAGAGGGATACAGTCGCAGCTGCCATAGTTGACCCTGTTTGGGTCTTGTTCCTTAATGGAACTATCGTTTGACCCCGTTTGGGTCAATAGTTTGTTCCTTGCTTGAACCATTGTTTGAACCCGTTTGAGTCCATTGTTTGATATCTCTGAATATCCATAGTTTGATACCTTCGGGTATTCATTGCTCCCGTTATCCATCTTTTGAACTAGTACTTAGGCAGGCTATTAAAGATGATAAAGTATACACAAGATAAAGTAAAACTTGCATTGATTGCTCTATTTATGTGATGTAAGCAAGAGGAATGACCTATTGTTTGATTATCTTTGATTCTTTTCGACTATTAACTGTTTTATGAAATGAAATATCATGCTTTGTAATACATGATTGGTATGTCTCATATCAATTAAGGGAGTTTCCCGTATGAGTACCGGTATGAGTTGGTTCCATCGATGGGATTGCACGTAAGTTATATGAACTATAGCAAGTGCATTAAGTTTCATTTACTCTATTTATAAAATGCATACATGTGACATCGAGACCTTGTCTTATAATCTTGATATGTAATGTTGGTTCTTTATAATCACCCGCCACTCTATCAGTCTATTTATGTATATATATATGTTTACACATATATAGACATAATGATAACATTCATTTAACCAAGTGCAATGCATGGCATAATGCTTGTAAGAGAATCAGGTTACCAGACTAAGATAACATGAAAGATGTAATGTTGTGAATCTCATATGAGAATTTTATGATATAGGTGAAGTAATTATGCCTACTAGGACTACTTGCAGATGCTATATGACTTAAATACACTCATATATTATGAATCAATGTTGAATGCCTATCTTAGTTGAACAAAGTGATTTAATACAGTAAGTGGAAATCTTATACCATTGTTAACTATGATGTCAAGCCTATTGATAAAAGGATTATAAGATGTATATGAAGGTTTGCACGCACATATGCATAATGATATCATTAATCTAGCTAAATGTAATGCATGATTTAAATTGGTGTTGTAAGAGGTTTAAGTTACCATGTTAAGATAATATTAAGAAACACATAAGCATGGAACAGGAATGAGAATTGAGTTACTATAAGAAGAAAGAATTATAAAATGCATGAATGATAATAGTTTGACATGAATAGTATGTTATGATGATGTTAGTGAATTAACATGTCTAAGCAGGATTGAGGTAAGTCAAGTAAATATTCTAGATTAATATAGCATAGTATTCGTTGTTAAGGTTGAAGTCTTTCTCAAATGATCAGTATAATAAACTCATATGTTAATTGGTATTATTGAAAAAGGTTATGTGTATTTATGAATGATTATATGACCCAGGGAAAGAGGTTATCTATAGTACTTTGTTTCCCCACTAAGCTTTATAGCTTAGCATGAGTTTGTTTATCCGTGTAGGTTTCAAGAGAAACACCAGTGAATGGGGCAAGATGCAGTTGCCTTGAGGATTTCAAAATGCTTGAAGGCCTTTTTTTTGTTATGAGTAAATTATCCATAAGTTTGATTTATTTATTTATGGCATGTAATTATGGCCTGTCTTATTATTATTATTGCCTAGTCTTTAATAGGCTTATGATGATGATGATGATGATGATAATGATCGATGTTTACTCATGGTTAAGGAATTAGGGTGTTACAGTATATACATGTATTCATGTATTCATATAGCAATTCAAGTACCAGTATTTGAACATACCCGATAACTCCAATTTTGTGTTTAGTTTTAGTTTAAATGAGTCTAGTATTCATTGGTTTTCTAGAGTCTTTTGAATTATTTTTGCTTGCATTTAATAATTTATCCGATTCTTAGTTAATTCTAGTTTTTGTGCGAATTTTAGAGCTTTTGATGGAATTTTTTATTTTGTAGGTACCTCACGATTACTAGGGATTTCCTAATAATCGTTACCTATGTATTATGTCAAAACGCACCGTTTTGAAGCTTGTCATGGTCAGCATGGAAATTGTGCATGATAGGGTGGTAATTGTGACCTATGGAGTTTTTAGTGCAGTAGCTAAAGGAAAAACATCTCATGGTTACTAAGAATTTCATAGTAACAGTGAGCCATACATATTTTTAGTCCAGAATGAAGAGGAGATTTATCTCACGGTTACCAGGAATTTCATGGTAACCGTGACAAAATTTTAGATTATAGCTCTGAGCCTTCTCACAGTTACTAAGAATTTCATAGTAACTATGACCTATTTTAACCAAAAGAGGGTTTTTTATTAGAGGTCACGGTTACCAGGGATTTAATAGTAACCATGACCCATGTTGACCTATATAAGGCAGATTATTCTGTAGAATCAGGAGGTTTTTGAGTTTTTTTTTGGAATTTTTGGGTTTTAGGGTTTCTCTCTTCCTTCATTGAGTTCTTTGTTCATTTTACACACATAGATACATAGATTTACTTAAAAATAGTTGGATTTACACAGAAATACTTAGATTAAACACATATTTATAGTTCTCAAATATAGATCTACACACTTGCAGCTCATTTTTCCAGTCAAGCTTTGGAGAAAGAGATTGAAGAACTTGGATTCAGCTGGGTTTTCTTCACCATGAATTTTAGGGGTTATTCTATCCTTTTCTCTTTCCATTTTGTGATGGATAGTGAGTAGTCAGTTAGTTGTTTGGGGGATCTTTGAATCCCCTACCCATGAATGTGAATATTGAACATACTTTCAGTTATATATATATGAATGAATAGTTTATTTCACTGTTGCTTATTTTACTTCATTAGTTTTCAGCTCTTCAAGTGATTTTCCATCTTTGTTGAATGCTTGAATCTTTTATCTGAGTTGGATGTTAATGCTTGTGTGAATTGAATGCTATGAATGAATCTTTGCTCTGCTTTTTTATCTAAAAATACTGTCTATTTTAGATTGCTCTGGAATGGGACTCTAGATGTACAGTAAATTTGGTTGTAGAGTTTAAGTGTGTAGTGAAATATATGAGTTTTGGTTTGTTTGGCTCCGAAATGGGAAAGCAAATCGAACTTAGGATGTTAGACCCGTGCTTAGGCTAGTTGTTGGGCTGACTCCGGAATGGGACGTTTAGCAACTAGAATAGCTTGCTCCAGAATGGGACGCTTGGGTTAAGAGGGTTATATCGAATTCATTCATGTACACTTTTAGGCGAAATTAATTCACATTGGGTATAGGGTGGATGAGTGAACCCGAGCATTGTTTTATTTATATAGGTTTTCATACTTGGTAATTTTTTTTAATTTAATACATATTCAATTTACTGTGAGTAGAATTTAATTTCTTCTCACTACATATTTTAGTTTTTTAAGTTACATTAGTTTAAATTAAACAACTCATATACACAAACAATTAGGAATTCTTTAGCATATAATTAATTTCCACAGTTTTCACACACAATTCCCTTAGGTTCAATATTGAGGTCTTAACTATATTCCACTTTATTACTTGTTGATCTAGTATACTTGCTAGGGTCGCAACAAGTTTTTGGCATCATTGCCAGGGATTTGGCATTGTTAGTAAGCTGTAATTATTGTTTGTATGTGTTTTATTTTCCGTACTTTATTTTTTCTTGATTCTTTTAAGGTGAAATTGGTACATGAATAGAACAAGACAAGAGCAATTAGTTCCTTTTGATCCTAAAATCGAGAGGACCTTATATCAAAGAAAGAGAGCCAATAGAGATAACGAGATAGAGCACGATCCTCCTCTTAATGAGTTTCCTCCCGAGAATGAACAAGTGCTGGCAGCACATAAAGAGATGCCAAGGGCACGAAGGGAAGAAGTGCCTAAGCAAAGGGCCATAAGAGACTACGCTATGCCAAGGTGGAATGAAGACCATCGAACAATTGTATTACCGAGAGTGCAATTTGAACTCAATCCAGCCACCATTACTATGGTACAGAGGAATCAGTTCTCTGGTTTGGATGTGGAAGATCCAGCTCAGCATATCGACATATTTATGGAAGTCAATGATACAATCCAAATTCTGGGTGTTAGCACAAATGCAGTAAGGTTGAAGCTATTTCCATTCACTTTGATAGGCAAAGCAAGAGAGTGGCTACAAATGTTACTATGCTAGTCAATATGGTCATGGGATCATATGCAAGAGAAGTTCTTGATGAGATTTTTCCCTCCAACAAAGACTACAATCATTCGAAATAGCATCATGAGTTTCCATCAAATGAATAAAGAGCCCTTTCACGAGGCCTAGGAGAGGTTCAAAAGATTATTGAAAAGCTATGCGCATTATGAGATAGTTGTCTACGAACCGATGACCATCTTTTATGTTGGAGTTACACCTCAAACAAGGTCATTATTGGATGTAGCATCAGCAGGATCTTTCTTGAACAAGCTGCCCGAGGATGCTTTTCAGTTGTTGGATAAGATGGCGGCAAATGACTCTCAATGGACTGCCCCTAGATCAGTTCAAAGGAGATAAGGTTTACAAAATGTGGATGAAGTGGCATTGTTAAAAGCCCAATTAGAATTGGTAAAGAAAGAGTTGAGCAGCTTCAAAGTTCAAAATGTGGCTGCAATAAATCAAGGGAGTCGACCATGTGAAAGTGGGCAAGGAGTCCAAGAAGGAGGAATTGTAGGAGATGTAAATGCATTAGGTGATTTTAGAAGGAATGATCCCTACAGCAATTCATATAATCTAGGATGGAGTAATCACCCTAACTTCTCTTGGAAGGATGGGAATCAACAAGCTTCATCTTCTCAACCACAAGCAAGAGCCCCCTACCACTCAAATGCCTACCATAATCATCCCCAGCCTCACTAACCTCAAGCCACCAATCATTACCAGGCTCCCTATCTATTAAACCACCATCAATGGCAAAGCTTTAATCATTCCCAACCTCAACCATACCATTCATCGAGATTCCAATCAAAATACCCATTCAAAAAAAAGCCAAATTTAGAAGACATATTTGCTAGTTTCATGAATAGTCAACAATATTTCATGACGAGTTAAGAATCAACAAGGAAGTCTCAAGAGCAATGGAACCGGAACCAAGATGCTTTAATGAGAAATTTAGAGACTCAATTGAGTCAACTTGCAACTCCAATGTCGAACAGACAACCAGGGACATTTCCTTCAAATGTGGATTGCAATCCCAAGGAGGAGGCAAAAGCAATCACTTTGAGAAGTGGCAAGGAAGTAGCACGAGAGGAAGAGAGAGGTAAATCACCAACTTCACCAACTAATTTGGAGGAACCAATGCGGAAGGTAAGTATTTCTAACTCTAGAGTTGAGGTAGATGTGGATGCTCCAAGGAATGACAAGGAAAAGAGTATTGTGAATCCAACTGTAGAGGATATTGATATTAATATGTTACCATATCCTGCTGTAGCAAGGAAGGATAAGAAAAATGAGCAATTGACTAGGTTTTTAGAAATGTTTAAGAAATTACATATTAACTTGCCTTTTACTGAAGCCCTAACACACATGCCAAATTATGCTAAGTTTATGAAGGAACTTTGTTCTAACAAAAAGAAACTAGAAGGGCATGGAACTGTGCAACTCATGGAAAACTATAGAGCAATTATCATGAATAAGATCTCTAAAAAATTGGAAGATCCAGGTAGCTTTACTCTACCTTATGAAATTAGTGATGTAGCACCCCCTATACAGATACCCTATTTAACTCATAAATTTAATACTATTAATCATGCTTATACTAAATATTCGCTTAACCATCATATTACCATTAATCATGTCATACTGTTTCATATACCTATGTACGTGCTACAAGTCTATTCTTGTTTTGCATTTCATACTTAGAATCATGCATAATGTACTATATGAAAACTACTTTACGTATATCACATGCACACATACTCTTTCTTAGCTTTACTACTAGTGAGTTACAACACTTCGCATAGGTTAGATACATATTTATAAGATAACTTGCCATAATACAAAACTTATGATAATAGTAATACAAAAAAAACATCCTAAATCAAGAATTAATAGTCTGTAGTTGGCCCTTCCTGATGCAGAGATCGTCCTTGAGCAAAAGTCTTGATAACTGAACCTACACGGATAAATAACCCGTTCTAAGCTATAAAGCTTAGTGGGAAATGTCTACAGATGGATGACCACTCACAACGGTCATCAAAATACACATACAGTATATATATATATATGTATATATATATATATATATATATATATATAACATGTACAACATAAGATGTCAATAATAACAAATACCTTAAAGCTTAAAGCATATCCTCATGTACATAAACATTATACCCAATAGAGTATCAAATATTTCCATTTTCATAATTCATATAGATGACAATTTCCCATGTGAACATATTCAAATGAAGCACAAATTTCTATAGACAAACCAACAATATGATCCACAATAATGATCTTTAGTAAGATAAACTTTAACTGAATAATTATGATCATTACTATAAATAAAGTTTAGCCTGCCTTAGTTTTATCAGTGGATAACGGGAACTGTCAATACACTTCAGTATCAAAATGAGGGATGTTCGAAGATATCGGATCTATAGATCAAAACGGGGCCAAATTATACTTTAGACCGGTCAAGCAGACCCAAATGGGGTCGCCTAGCAACCCAAACTGGGCTGTTCATGATCCAAGCGGGATCAAACATACTTTAGACCCAATTGGGCCAAACTATGGCAGTTGTAATTTTCCCTATAGGCACCTATCTATCCACATTTGAACTTTATTGCAGGCAGAACTATATTCATGTTCAATTCACATATCAAGACTGTATTCATAGTATACTATTTGCACATATACAAAGTCTTGTAAAACTATAAGTTCTCTAGTGCATAGACAGATATATGCACATTTCATATAACAAGTTATACATCTAGCTCATCCAATCTGTGTGACTATAAAATTTGCATCATGACATATAGGCATAACATGTAATCATCACATCATATACTTGAACATGTTCTCATTAAGCATCTCACATGTTCATAGTCATGCTAAAACATTTTCTATCTTATAGGGCAATTACATGCTCATACACTCATATACATAATCATAAAGGTACATACCTAGAGGTACATTCGCATATAGTAGGCTTATTCTTGTAAGCAGGTTTATCAATATATATACCTTTATCATTATTCAAATCATGTGCTATACATATATTGACTTGTTTCCATATGGACATATACATATGACATGGTCATACTATTATATTCCCTATTTCATAGCATAGGTACATGTCAAAATATACACTTTCTCATCATAGGATTACATATGTATACATAAATTTTGCATATGATAATCATGTACAAATCTATTTTCATATATAGGTTAGATTTTTTTATCACTAATCTTTATTTATGTACACATATGAATGTATATGTATGCATATGATCCTTAATTGATAGTCATATTACATGCTCTATCCAATTATATTTTGCAATCACATAAACACCTATTTATCTCAATTAATTAAAAGTCATAAGATAAAGTATAACAAAAATCTGCACAGGGCAGCATTTTAGACTCGATTTGTGAGCCACATTTTAAATTAAAGATGTCATTTTTAGAAACAATGATCTTCTATAATCTTATTCCACTATGTGTCTAGTTTCCATATCATCAAAATTAACCTTAATATCTGACCTATACCTCGAGATATTTAATAAATACTATAGGCTATTCATAGAACCAAAATAGTGTGTACTATCACTTATAAAAATTCATAGCATAAAATTAAGAGGGACTTAGACGAATAGTTAGACCATAAAACTTTCATGTCTCTAGTTTTACCATAATTTTAATTTTTAGCATTTTAACAACTCTACAAAAATTTATGCCCAATTTACTATGGTCTGTCCCCTTAACAGTGCATTCAGATTCAAAGAATTTCAAGTCAACATTTGACATGCTTGCATATATTTTTAAGTCATACTTCCTTCATATAAAATTTGTATTTATGAGTCTATTTTACATAGGAATTAATCTCGTGTCACTCTGATCGTTTTACATACAGATATCTCAATTTTTCCCCAACCTGGTCTAGAATCCGAATTTAGAAGTTCTCCTAAATTTAATAAATCATAAAAAATATCTAGAGGCAGAATTGAAGCTAGGTTCCTTCTTCAAGTTTGTAGGAAAAGGTCTTATATAACTACAAAAATTTTAATTGTTACAATTAGAGCTCTCTATTACAACTTACACTAAAATTTCTATCACTAGGTCAAAGGAATCACACCGTAACTTCATATGCATTTCTTATCTTGTATTCTCTTTAATTTACTCAAGATTTCAAGTCAACCACAACATGTTCCAACAGATAATTTCATATGCAATATGAACAGCCCTAAGTTCCCATACGTTGTCCGAAAATCCCTATGTCTTCAACCCTTTGCAATTTCCTTTCCTTTACTCTGTCTACCCTCCTCTTCTCCTTCACAAACATCATCATCATCAATTAAAAATTTCCAACACCTTATTCAACATTTACCTCCACTAAAATGAGTAAAATAAGAAGAAGAAGAAGAAGAAGAAGAAATCTAGATGATTAATTACCTTTAATTTGTTGCACATATACTTCTTGATTAAATCTCATGCATGTAAGAATTAGGAAGAAAGAATTGAGAGATGAAAGATGAAGTAAAATCTGAAATTCTTCTCCCTATGCCGTCCCACTCTAATCTCCATCCAAACATTGCATTTCTCTCTCCCACATGCAAGAGTTAAGCCTTTATAAAGGGGTGAAAAAGTTCTCTTTTGGTCCCCCTAAAAATTGCATGTCTCACACTTACCTATTTATTCTTTACATGTTAATCTTTAACCCCTCCTTTCAATTCTTTCCATACATTGACCTATCAATTAATTCCACCTTTGAAATTGACCTCTCAATATATGCTTCTGTCCACATTGGACCCCTAAATTTCCAAAATTACAAAATTACCCCAAATTAATACCTTTTTGCTTCAATTGTACCCTCAATTAATATTTAACCATACTCTTAAATTTTATTTTCATGCAATTAACATAATAACATGATAATTTACCCCCTTGACCTATAATTATACAAAATTCTCATTTAATTTAATCTTAATCAAATAAAAATCTCATTCAAAAATATGCAATTTAAATTAGGGTCATGTTAGGGGCCTTACAATTCTCTCCCCCTTAAAGAATTTCGTCCTCGAAATTCATACCTGTTTTGAACAAGTGAGGATGTTGTTCCTTCATAGCTATTTCTGGCTCCCAATTAACTTCTTGTAAATCGTGATGTTGCCAGAGCACTTTAACAAGTGGAATTTGCTTATTCCTTAGCTGCCTAACTTCTCTAGCTAGAATTGCTATCAGCTCTTCATTATAAGTAAAATCTAGCTATACTTGCACATCTTGAACTGGAATTACATGAGATTCATCTAAGCGATATCTTCGAAGCATAGAAACCTTAAATACATCATAAAGTTTGGCTAATTCCATAGGGAGAGCCAACCTATATGCCACTGGCCCAACTCTTTAAGGAATCTCATATGGGCTAATATACCTTGGGCTCAATTTACCATTTTTCCCAAATCTTAATACTTTTCTCCAAGGGAACACTTTCAAAAACACTTTGTCACCCACCTAATATTTAATATCTTTTCTTTTTAAATCAGCATACGACTTCTGTCTATCACTAGCTTCCTTCAATTTCTGCTTGATAATTTGTACCTTTTCTTGTGTATCTTTAACAATATTTGGACCAATAATTTTGAGCTCCGCTAATTCAGTCCAGTAAATGGGAGTTCTACATTTCCAGCCATACAAGGCCTCATATGGTGCCATCTCAATGCTCCTTTGATAACTGTTATTATAGGAAACTCCATTAAAGCTAGATATCTATCCCAACTTCCTGCAAAATCCAAAACACATCCTCTCATCATATCCTCTAGAATTTGGATAACCCGTTCAGATTGCCCATCCATCTGAGGGTGGAATGATATACTGTAATGAAGCTGAGTTCCCAGTGCTTGTTGTAAACTTTGCCAGAATCTTGATGTGAATCTCGGATTTCGATCAGAAATTATTGACACTGAAATGCCATGTAGTATAACAATCTCATTTACATAAAGTTTCACCAATTTATCCATAGAGTAATCCATCCGAACTGGTATGAAATGAGCTGATTTAGTAAGCTTATCAACTATAACCCAAATTGCATCATGCTTTTTCTGTGTAAGGGGCAATCCTGTTACAAAATCCATGGTAATATCCTCCCATTTCCATTGTGGAATTGGGATGGGGTTCAACAAACCAGTGGGTAACTGGTGCTCTACTTTCACCAGCTGACAAGTCAAATATTTGGAGACATATGCTACAACATCTTTCTTCATACCAGGCCACGAATAACATTGTTTCAAATCCTGGTACATCTTATTTCCACCAGGGTACATAGTAAATACTGTATTGTGAGCCTCATTCAATACTGTTCTTTTCAATTCCTTGTCATCTGGAACATATAATCTATTCTGATAATACACACCCCCATCCTCTTTCACTGAATGCTCAGACTGGGTCCCTTCATGTGAAAACTTCAAAATCTGTTGCAACCTTTCATCATGTTTCTGAGCATCGATCACTGTTTGCCTCAAACAAGGTCTAGCCTTCAACTGTGCTATTAAAGCACCATCATATGCAAGTTTCCATCTACAGTAATGTGCAATCATAGTAGCCATCATCTTACAGTTCAAGGCATTAGCTACAACATTAGCTTTGCCTTGATGGTAATCCACTATACAATCATAATCTTTAAACAATTCTAACCATCTTCGCTGCCTCAAGTTAAGTTCCTTTAGAGTGAGCAAGTATTTGAGACTCTTGTGATTTGTATAGATTCTGCACCTTTCCCCATACAAATAATGTCACCAAATTTTTAAGGCAAACACTACTGCTGCTAATTCTAGGTCATGGGTTGGATAGTTTTGGTCATACGGCTTCAACTATCTAGATGCATAAGAAATTACTTTACCATCTTGCATTAACACACAACCTAAGCAAACTCTAGAAGCATCATTATACATAGCATACTCCTTTCTTGCAACTGGTTGTGTCAAAACTGCAGCCTCTGTCAATAATTTCTTCAACTGATCAAAACTTACCTGACACCGGTCAGTCCACTCAAACTTTATACCCTTTCTCAACAGTTTAGTGAGTGGTGTAGCTATAATTGAAAAGCCTTTCAAAAAACAATGGTAATATCCCGCTAAACCCATAAAACTTCTCACTTCTATCACATTTTGAGGCGGCTTCCAATTCACTATAGCCTCTATTTTAGCTAGATCCACTCTAATGCCTTCAAAAAATGCTACATGACCAAGGAAAGAAATTTCCTTAAGCCAAAAATCACATTTGCTCAGCTTAGCATACAACTTATTCTCCCTCAGAGTCTGTAAAAAAATTCTCAAATGCTCAGCATGTTTCGCTTCATTTCTCGAACACACCAAAATGTCATCTATGAACATAACAACAAATTGATCCAAGTGGGGTCTAAATACCATATTCATAAGATCCATAAATACAGTCGGTGCATTTGTTAACCCAAATGGCATCACCAAAAACTCATAATGCCCATATCGGGTTCTAAAGGCTATTTTGGAAACATCCACATCCTTAACCCGAGGTTGATAATAACCCAATTGCAAATCAATCTTGGAAAACACTCCAGCACCCTTCAACTGATCAAATAAATCTTCAATTCTTGGTAAAGGGTACTTATTTTTCACTATTACTGTATTTAGCTGTCTGTAATCTATGAACATTCTCATAGACCCGTCCTTTTTCTTTACAAATAAAATTGATGCACCCCAAGGTGATGCACTAGGCCTAATGAAGCCTTTGTCAAGCAACTCCTGTAACTGAACCTTTAGTTCCTTAAATTACAAAGGAGCCATCCTGTATGGTGCCTTCAAAATAGGAGCTGTACCAGGTAGAATTTCTATAGACAACTCAACATCCCTTTCAGGTGGAAGACTAGGTAAGTCTTCAGGGAACACATCAGGAAATTCTTTCACCATTGGAATCTCTTGGAGATTCACATTCTCTTTTCTTGAATCAAGCACACGTGCTAAGAAAGCTTCACACCCTTTTCTAAGAAATCGGTTAGCTTGCATAACTGTTATTACATTAGCTAACGGTTTAGATCGAATGCCCTGAACTATAGTTTCTTTACCATCAGCACCAATAAGAGTTACAATTTTAGATTTACAATTAATCACTGCATGATGTCTGGATAGCCAATCCATACCCAGTATAATATCAAACTCCTGAAAAGGTAATTTAATAAGATCAGCAAAGAATTCTTTCCCTTGAATTACAATAGGACACTGTTTATACACTCTATTAACAATAACACTGTGACCCAAAGGGTTGGTCACACATATATCATATTCCAGTTCTTCCACAGTAGACTCATTTCTACCCATATCCCCAATGCAAACATATGAATGAGTGGAACTAGGATCAATCAATGCATGCATGTCAAAATCAAAGAGAGAGAAAATACCAGCTATGACTTCTGGAGCACTTTAATCCTCTCGAGCTTTCATTGCATAAGCCTGAATAGGAACAACTGGAGCTGTGGGTCTATTAACTAATTCAAAAAGGTTCTTGGACTGGGATCCCTGATGACTCAATCCCCTACGTCCTCTTCCTCTGCCTCTACCCAAAGATGGTGCATTGAAAGTTCCTCTACTGCCATGCTGCCCATCACCCTGCTCTCTCTTCGAAGGATAGTTTGCCATGAAGTGATCAGTACCACCACACCTAAAACACGCCCCAGTCCATTTCCTGTAACTACCCCAATGTTGCCTAGTAGAATGGGGACACACTGGAGGTTGCCCCCACTCTGTTTCCCTGAACCTTCCATTCCCTGCTTAGACACTGTAGAAGATTCTTGTCTCCTGTCCCTTTTTGCAGAACTATAGCCAGACTTAGCTAGCTAATTTCCTTGAACTCATCTAGCTCTCTTTCCAGTAGAAGATCCACCCTTGGACCCCACTCCTTCTCTATTCTCTCTCCCTTTTGCTATTTCATTCTTTTCAACTCGCAAGGCTGCTGTAACCAGTTGAGTGAAGTTAACCATATGCAAAGATGTAGATCCAATTAACTTCTCTGTGATATGATCATTTAGCCCATCTTCAAACTGTCTACATTTAAAAGCATCAATTAACATCTCATCAGGAATATATTTGCACAGGTGACTGAATTCTTTCTTATACTCAGCCACAGACATAACTCTCTGCTTCAAGTGGAGAAATTGCTTTAACTTCTCTTGCTTTTATGCCTCAGTAACATACTTTTTCCTAAATTCAGCTGTGAAAAATTCCCATGTAAGGGGATCTAGTAACTGGGGTTGCTTTAACACCAACTTCCACCAATCATAGGTTGTTTCGTGTAATAAGGACATAACACAGGATGCCTTATAACCTACTAGACAGTGAATTTCATCAAAAATTCTCTCTAGCCTTTCCAGCCAAAATTTAGCTTCCGCAGACTATTCCAGATTAATGCGTAAAAACTCTTCGGTACCATGCTTCCTAATTTCAGATATTGGAGCTTTAGGTGCTGTCATCCTTTGAAGAATTTGAGCCATATCCTGTGATATCTTTAACAATGGTCATGCAAGAATGGCTGCCGAGAACTCATTTGGATTAGATGATGAAGATCTATGATTGGGAGAATTAGTTCTAACCGGCCTATTACTTTTAGCCGATACCTCAAAAGCATCTCTAGAGCTCTCCATCTTCAATCTAAAAGAAAAGAGGGACTTCTGCATCAGGCCAACAAAACACTATATCATACTATAGAATCCTAGGTTCATTATTACCCAGAAAAGGCTAAACCTAGGCTCTGATACCACAAATTGTAGCACCCCCTATATAGATACCCTATTTAACTCATAAATTAAATACTATTAATCATGCTTATACTATATATTCGCTTAAATATTACCATTAATCATGTCATACTGTTTCATATACCTATGTACGATTTACAAGTCTATTCCCATTTTGCATTTCATACTTAGAATCATGCATACTGTACTATATGAAAACTACTTTATGTATATCGCATGCACACATACTCTTTCTTAGCTTTACTACAAGTAAGTTACAACACTTCGCATAGGTTAGATACATATTTATAAGATAACTTGCCATAATACAAAACTTATGATAATAGTAATACAAAAAAAAGCATCCTACATAAAGATTTAACAGTCTGTAGTTGGCCCTTCCTGATGCAGAGATTGTCTTTGAGCAAAAGTCTTGATAACTGAAACTATACGGATAAATAACCCGTGCTAAGCTATAAAGCTTAGTGGGGAATGTCTATAGATGGATGACCACTCACAATGGTCATCAAAATACACATACAATATATATATATATAACATGTACAACATAACATGTCAATAATAACAAATACCTTAAAGCTTAAAGAATATCCTCATGTACATAAACATTATACCCAAGAGAGTATCAAATATTTTCATTTTCATAATTCATATCGATGACAATTTCCCATGTGAACATATTCAAACGAAGCACAAATTTCTACGGACAAACCAACAATATGATCCACAATAACGATCTTTAGTAAGATAAACCTTAACTGATTAATTATGATCATTACTATAAATAAAGTTTGGCCTGCCTTAGTTTTATCGGTGGATCACGAGAACTGTCGATACACTTCGGTATCAAAATGAGGGATATCGGAAGATATTGGATCTATAGACCCAAACGGGGCCAAATTATACTTTGGACCAGTCAAACAGATCCAAACGGGGTCGCCTAACAACCCAAATGGGGCTGTTCATGATCCAAACGGGATCAAACATACTTTAGACCCAATTGGGCCGAACTATTACAGCTGTAATTTTCCCTATAGGCGCCTATCTATCCATATCTGAACTCTATTGCAGGTAGAACTATATTCATGTTCAATTCACATATCAAGTGTGTATTCATAGTATACTATTTAAACATATACAAAGTCTTGTAAAACTATAAGTTCTGTGGTGCATAGACAGATATATGCACATTTAATATAACAAGTTATACATCTAGGCCATCCAATTTGTGTGACTATAAAATTTTCATCATGACATGCAATCATCACATCATATACTTGAACATGTTCTCATTAAGCATCTCATATGTTCATAGTCATGCTAAAACATTTTCTATCTCATAGGGCAATTACATGCTCATACACTCATATACGTAATAATAAAGGTACATACCTATAGGTACATTCGCATATAGTAGGCTTATTCTTATAAGCATGTTTATCAATATGTATACCTTTATCATTATTCAAATCATGTGCTATACATATATCGACATGTTTCCATATGGGCATATATTTATGACATGGTTATACTATTATATTCCCTATTTCATAGCATAGGTACATGTCAAAATATTCACTTTCTCATCATAGGATTACATATGTATACATAAATTTTGCAAATGATAATCATGTACAAATCTATTTTCATATATAGGTTAGATTTTTTTATCACTAATCTTTATCTATGTACACATATAAATGTATATGTATGCATATGATCCTTCATTGATAGTCATATTACATGCTCTATCTAATTATATTTTGCAATCACATAAACACCTATTTATCTCAATTAATTAAAATTCATAAGATAAAGTACAACAAAAATCTGCACAAGGCAGCATTCTGGACTCGACTTGTGAGCCACATTTGAAATTGAAGATGTCATTTTTAGGCAAAATGATCTTCTAAAATCTTATTCCCAAATGTGTCTAGTTTCCATAGCATCAAAATTCATCTTAATATATGTCCTATAGCTCAAGATATTTAAAAAATATTATAGGCTGTTCTTAGAACCAAAATAGTGTGTATTGTCACTTATAAAAATTCATAGCATAAAATTAAGAGGGATTTAGACCAACATTTCTTCATCAAAATTTATACTTTCATGTCTCTAGTTTTAACAAAATTTTACTTTGTAGCATTTTAACAACTCAACAAAAAGTTATGCCCAATTTACTAAGGTCTGTCCCCTTAACATTACATTCAGATTCAATGAATTTCAGTCAACATTTGACATGATTGCATATATTTTTAAGTCATAATTCCTTCATATAAAATTTATATTTATTATTCTATTTTACATAGGAATTAATCTTGTGTCATTCTGATCATTGTACATACAGATATCTCAATTTTTCCACATTCTTGTCTAGAATCCAAATTTAGAAGTTCTAAATTCAATAAATTATAAAAAATATCTAGAGGCAGAATTGAAGCTAGTTTCCTTATTCAAGTTTGTAGGAAAAGGTCTTATATAACTATAGAAATTTGAATTGTTACAATTAGAGGTCTCTGTTACAACTGACACTAAAATTTCTATCACTACGTCAAAGGAATCACACCGTAACTTCATATGCATTTCTTATCTTATATTCTCTTTAATTTACTCAAGATTTCAAGTCAACCACAACATGTTCCAGCAGATAATTTCATATGCAATATGAACAGCCCTAAGTTCCCATACCTTGGCCGAAAATTCCTATGTCTTCAACCCCTTTCAATTTCCTTTCCTTTACTCTTTCTACCCTCCTCTTCTCCTTCACAAACATCATCATCATCAATTAAAAATTTCCAGCACCTTATTCAACATTTACCTCCACCAAAATGAGTAAAAGAAGAAGAAGAAGAAGAAGAAGAAGAAGAAGAAGAAGAAGAAGAAGAAGAAGAAGTGAAGAAGAAGAAGAAGAATAAGAAGAAATTCAGATTATTAATTACCTTTAATTTGTTGCACATATAGTTATTGATTAAATCTCATGCATGTAAGAATTAGGAAGAGAGAATTGAGAGATGAAAGATGAAGCAAAATCTGAAATTCTTCTCCCTATGCCTTCCCACTCTCACCTCCATCCAGCCATTGCATTTCTCTCTCCCACATGCAAGAGTTAAGCCTTTATAAAGGGGTGAAAAAGTTCTCTTTTGGTCCCCCTAAAAATTGCATGTCTCACACTTACCTATTTATTATTTGCATGTTAATCTTTAACCCCTCCTTTTAATTCTTTTCATACATTGACCTATCAATTAATTCCACCTTTTAAATTGACCTCTCAATATATTCTTCTATCCATATTGCACCCCTAAATTTCCAAAATTATAAAATTACCCCAAATTAATACCTTTTTACTTCAATTTTACCCTCAATTAATAATTAACCATACTCTTAAATTCTATTTTCCTGCAATTAACATAATAACATGATAATTTACCCCCTTGACCCATAATTATACAAAATTCTCATTTAATTTAATCTTAATCAAATAAAAATCCCATTCAAAAATATGCAATTTAAATTAGGGTGATGTTAGGGGCCTTACAGGTGAGACCTTTGTTGGAAATGCTTTGTGTGATTTAGGAGCAAGCATTAACTTGATGCCTTATTCCATGTGCAGGAAACTCAACTTAGGCGATCTTAAGGAAACATGAATGAGACTTTAACTTATGGATAGATCAATGAGAAAGCCAAAATGAGTTATTGAGTATTTACTGATGAAGGTGGGAATATTCATTTTCACTGTAGATTTTATGGGCATGGAAATAGAGGAGGATAGAAAGGTACCACTTATTGTGGGAAGACCATTCTTGAATACTGCAAAAGCTCTAATTGATGTCCATGGGCAAAAGGTCACTCTTCAATTCAACAATGAAGAATATATGGTAGACATGAACAAGGCTCAGAAATGCCCATCAAGTGACCTAGAGGAATCGGTCTATTTCATGGATAAAATTGATGAATGTATAGAGGTAATGAAAGAAAAAGTGTTGCTAAATGATCCAGTAAATTCAAGCCTGATGTATTCCTTAGAAAGCAACGAGTTGGATGGAGTTGAGGAAAAATTGATAGCAGCTATGGAGAAGGGCTGCAAAGAGGAGAGTTTGAAGTAAGAGAGAACTACTTAACGAGAAGGGGAGTTGAAACCTGAACTTAAACCCCTTCCTCCTCATTTAAAGTATGTATTTTTGGAGAATGAAGAAAAGCCAGTAATTATCTCTTCTTTGTAAACAGGTGTTGAAGAAGAGACGTTGCTCAAGGTGTTGAAAAAGCACAAAAAGGTGATAGGATGGGATATAGCAGACTTAAAGGGCATTAATCCAAGTTATTGAACACATCGGATTCCTATGAAGGAAGATTGAAAACCAATAGCTCAACCCCAAATAAGGCTTAATCCAGCTATGCAAGAGGTTGTAAAGAAAGAGGTAGTCAAACTACTTAACTCGGGTATAATCTATCCAATCTCTGATAGTAAATGGGTTATCCCAGTGCAATGTGTCCCTAAAAAGGGGGGAATGACAATGGTAAAAAATGAAATAGATGAATTCATTCCAACTCGGATTGTCACGGGTTGGAGGGTGTGCATAGATTATAGGAGACTGAACCATGCCAGTAGGAAAGATCATTTCCCATTGCCATTCATTTACCAGATGTTAGAGAGGTTAGCAGGGAATAGTTTTTATTGTTTCTTAGATGGGTATTCGGGATACTTACAAATTCCCATAGCCCCCGAAGATCAGCAGAAAACAACCTTTACCTGCCCTTATGGCACATTCGCCTATAGGAGAATGCCTTTTGGACTGTGTAATGTGTCGGCTACATTTCAGCGGTGCATGATGGCAATCTTCCATGATTTTATAGAAAAATTTATGGAGGTGTTCATGGATGACTTTACCATTTATGGGCTAGTCTTTGAGAGTTATTTAGAGCATCTTGATTTAGTGTTAGGTAGGTGTAAGAAGACCAACTTAGTACTAAATTGGGAGAAATGTCATTTTATGGTAACGGAAGGAATAATTTTGGGACATAAAATTTCTGACAAGGGGATTGAGGTAGACAAAGCAAAGATAGAAGTTATAGAGAAGCTTTCACCACCAACAAATGTCAAGGGAGTTAGGAGTTTCCTAGGCCATTCAGGTTTTTATCGCCGGTTCATAAAAGATTTTTCAAAAATTGCAAAGCCTTTATCTAATGTGTTAATGAAAGATGCTCCTTTTGAATTTAATGATGAGTGTTTATTGGAATTTAAATTGTTGAAGCAAAGGCTTATTTCAGCTCTGGTGATCATATCTTCGGATTCAAATTTACCCTTTGAGCTAATGTACGATGCGAGTGATTTTGCAGTGGGAGCAGTACTCGGACAAAAGCCAGAGAAAGTATTTTGTGCAATTTATTATGCAAGTCACACTTTGACAAGAGCTCAAGTTAATTACACCACAACTGAAAAGGAGCTTCTTGCTATTGTATTTTAACTTTGAGAAGTTTATATCATATCTACTTATAGCAAAAATTGTGGTGTTGTCTGACCATGCAGCATTAAGGCATCTTGTTGCCAAGAAGGAATCCAAGCCAAGATTGATAAGATGGGTACTCCTCTTGCAAGAATTCGATATGGAGATCAAAGACAAAAGGGAGAAGAGAATCATGTGACAGATCATTTGTCAAGATTGGAGCATGATCAAGTTGAGAAAGGGAAGATTGTGGATTTATTCCTTGATAAGCGTATTTGTGCATTATTTGTTTGTGAAATCTCTATACCTTGGTTTGCTAATGTTGCAAATTTTCTCGCAGGTGTTTATATGCCAAAGGACTTCACATGGCATCAAAGGAAGAAGTTGCAAGCTAATGCAAAGCATTACATTTAGGATGATCCTTATGTTTTTTGCCTTTGTGCTGACCAAGTACTAAGAAGATGTATCCCCAATGAAGAGCAAGTAGATATTATACAAGCTTGTCATAGTGGAGAAGCTGGTGGACATCACAGATCTAACAGAACGGTATCAAAAAATTCTCTCTTCTCGATTTTATTAGCCCACCTCGGTCTTTCTAACTTATCAGTTTAAAAATGAGTCTAAGCTAATTCAATTCAAGATCAACTGGCAGCTCAAGCTAAAGGTAAGGTGATTAATAACTCAATGGAAAAAAATTATTCTAACTTAAATTAAACGAAAAAACTAAGACTTTAGAACAAAACAATCTACTTAAAACCAAAAACAAATGCAAAATATAAAGTAAATAAACTTAAAGCAAAACAAACTCCATTAAATCAACACTAAAAAATGTTCATAATGCAAAATTAAATTGAAAATAGAGATAAACTAAACAACTAAAAAACTAAAAAGAGTTGTGGTTCAAGAGTCTCACAATTTTAGCCATTTGAGTCCCAACTTCTTCCCTTGAAAAGATAATCTGCACAAAATAGTTTCTTCACAACAAAATTAACTTTCAAAAATTATTCAAATTTTTAACCAACATGTTTAAAATTCAATATCAACACAATTAAAATATTCTCTCTCTCACCCCACACTTAAAAACTTGCTACCCTCAGCAAGGTACAAATATGAATCTTAAAATAGGGAAAAGGGGAGAGGGAACTTCCTGTTCAGGGGTGTGGGGGAACTAGGGAATCAAACCAGGCATTCAAAGCAGCCAAGGCTTCAATGATCTGATGCTGTTAATGCTTGAATTCCTCCTGGTTTGCAGCTAAAATGTCCATGCGGTCCATTAAGGCAGTGTATTAGACAGAGGACAAAGTGATAGAATCTTGATTCGGGCAGGTGGGCGATTACACAGGCTACGCTCCATCTTATGAAAATACTCTTCTCTCTCGGTCAGCATAAACCCATGCTCGGTAGTAGCATCATTTACAACAATCTTCATATTCTTTAGCATTTTGGCATCGATATAAGTAGCTGCAGGGAGGCTCTTGTCTATATCCAATGGATGCCCGAAATACTGAGCAATCATTGTCACCCAGTCACCAAAAGAGATCTTCTTTACTTTAGTAGGCTTTTGCTGCATCTCCTCTAGTTTGTTCAACCAATGGTACATGCCATTTATGCGACAATGTCTCACCATACAAGATAGAATGAGCCTCTGGGAGATCAATTTGCCCTGCAATATGCACATGAGACATGAAGGACATAAAGAAAAATGATTTAAGATTCTCAAAGCATGGTCTCGTAATAAATGGGATTTGGTGGTCCCGGCCACATAAGGGCCTCGAATCAGCGGATCTCTAATGTCTTCACAAGCTCTGTCTTTTGAGCATACTTCATAAGCATATATCCCATCCAGTGGAAATCCTAGGGCTTCAGTGACCTCAGCCAAATATGCTTCATAAAATTTTCCTTCCAAGAAGAAAGTTACCATATTCGGACTGTCACCATGCTTGAAATGAAATTGCACATTCATAGTAACATTTTAGCATTAAAGAATCTTGTTTAGAGAAAAATAGGGTAGGCACAAAATGGACAAAGAATTTTAGTTATGTTCAACCAGTGCAGATAAACTCCGATCTCTATTTTGCATATCGATTTTATCATACAAAATAGCTAAACTAGCCCAATTGGTCTTCTAAATAAATAATTGTATTTGTCTTTAGTTTCCCATGCTTTAAATACCATTCAATTTGGATGTATATAATAGGAGTTATCACCTAATCATTATAGACTATCCAAGATTACATTTTTTTTTAAATCAATTTGTGTTACTATTTTGAAAATTCGTTCAATAAAATAGGTGCAGAATTAGACTAACATTTATTCATGAAAGTTATAATCCTATATTACTAATTTATATAAAATTTTGTCTCATAGCATTTGGACCTCTCTACCATGAGTTATGTCGAAAATACTATAACCAGTTCACTAAAATTAGGCAATGACTGACATTTTTAAAACTAATTTTGTTGCCACTTTGAAAATTTGTAGAATAAAATGGGTGCAGAATTAGACTAACATTTCTTCATAAAAATTGTGTTACTATATGTCTTGCTTATCCATAATTTTTCTCATAGCATTTGCAGCTCTCTACCATGAGTTACGTCCAAAACACTACAATCTGCTCAATGTAACTAGGCAGCAGCTCACATCTAATTTCGAGTTAAAATTAAAAATACTTAGTGGTAGAATCAAAGTTACATTTCTTCTACAAAATTATAAATCCTAATTATCAATTAGAAGTACCCAATTTTGAGTTGTATAACTAGCAATATACTTTTAAAATAGTAACTGGTTCCTAGTGAACTAACACAGATTTCTACAATTAACTTTCTTTTCTTTCAACAATCTTTCATTCCATGCACAAAATCACACTCTCCAACAATCTCGCCAACAATACAACACACTTATCATGAATTCACACATATAGTCACACATGAAAAGTAATAATTGCTCATAATTCCCATACCTTAGCCGAAATCCATAATATGCCACCTTTAATTTTTCAACTCTTCTTTTCCTTTGTTCTTCTTATTCCCTTCTCCTTCTATATAGAACATGCATTCATAAATAACCAAAAATTCTGCACATGAAATTCCTTCCACTCCAAGAAGAAGATGATGGAGATAAAGAGGGATACATTACCTTTAAAATCTCTAACTTTAAAAGACCTTGTATTTAACAACCATTTTAGAAATTGAAAGGAGATTAGAGAAAGAACACCTAAGTTTTTAGAAATAAAAGGAGAGGATAAAATTTGAGTTTTTCCTTCTTGCTTTTTTTTTACTCCCTCTCCTTTAAGAAAAAATATTTGAGCTTCTCTTTCCTTTATGCAAATTCTATAAATTAAATGATAAAGGAAAATGTTACTAAGCTCCCTTATTTTCTTGCATGTTTAAAATATGTCCCCTTTATTTCTTTCTTTCAATATCTACCCCTAAAGTTATCTTTCCTCTTTTAATTACACCTCTATCTTAAACATGATTTATAATTCACATAAATAACATAACATAAAATTATCAATTTTCCCTTTTATGAGCCTTATCTATATTTCACAAATTAATTAAACATTAGATTAAATATAATTCCAATTAATTCATGCAAATATATACTAGGGTCAAAGTTGGGGTCTTATAATTCTCTCCCCCTTAAAGAATTTCATCCTCAAAATTCATACCTATTTTAAATAGTCAAGCATATTGCTCTTTCATGACTACCTTCAGTTCCCAAGTTACTTTTTATATACCATGATGTTTCCAAAGAACTTTAATAAGAGGAATTTGCTTATTCCTTAACTATCTGATTTCTCTAGCCAAAATCTCTTTAGGTTCTTCATCATATGAGAAACCTAGCTGAACTTGAATAACTCATATTAGAAGCATATGGGATTCATTAGAATGGTATTTTCGGAGCATGAACAAATGAAACAAATCATGTAATTTGGTTAATTCCATAAGAAGAACCAATCTACATGCTACTGGTCTAACTCTTTGATGAATTTCATATGGACCAATAAATCTTGAACTAGGTTTACCTTTCTTCCCAAACCTCAGTACTTTTCTCTAAGGAGACATTTTCAAAAATACTTTATCACCCACTTGATACTCAATATCCTTTCTCTTCAACTCTGTATAAGATTTCTGTCTATCACTAGTTGCTTTCAGCCTTATCTTAATAACTTGTACTTTTTCTCTGTGTCCTTAACAATTTAAGGACAAATCACTTTATGTTTAGCTAACTCTATCTAGCAAACTGGAGTTTTACATTTTACCCGTACAAAGCCTCATATGGTGCCATACCAATGCTTCTCTAATAATTATTATTGTATGCAAACACTATTAAGCCAAGATATATGTCCCAACTTTTTGGAAAATCCAGGACACATCCTCTTAACATTTCTTCTAACACTTGGACAACCCTCTCTGATTGCCCATCTGTTCGAGGATGAAAAGTTATACTGTAAGGAAGCTGTGTTCCCAAAGCTTGTTGTAGACTTTGCTAGAATCTAGATGTAAACCTTGGATGTCGATCCAAAATTATAGATACCAAAATATAAGTGAACAGTCTCATTTAAATAAAGTTCTGCCAATTTATCTATAGAATAATCTATCCAAACTAGTATATAATGAGCCATTTTAGATAGCTTATCAACTATTACCTATATCGCATCATACTTCCTCTCTGTGAGAGGCAACTTATAACAAAATCCATAATGATGTCTTTCAATTTCCATTGTGGGCAACTTATAACAAAATCCATAATGATGTCTTTCAATTTCCATTGTGGGCAACTTATAACAAAATCCATAATGATGTCTTTCAATTTCCATTGTGGTACTGATATTGGATTGAATAATCCTAAGGGTAATTGGTGTTCCGCTTTCACCTATTAACAAATCAAGTACTTAGATACGTAATCCATTACATCTTTCTTCATACTAGGCCACCAATAAAATTGCTTCAAATCTTGATACATCTTATTTCTGTCAGGATGCATGGTAAATGCTATGTTGTGAGCTTCATGCAACAAAGTTCTTTTTAATATTTTGTCATCTAGGACACTTAACCTATTCTGATAATACACACTTCTATTTTCCTTTACAGTATACTCAAGTTGATTCCCTTCATGCAATGATTGTATAATCTATTACAACCTCCCATCATTCTTTTGAGCATCTATCACTGCTTATCTCACATTAGGTCTAGCCTTTAATTGAGCTTTTAATACACCATCTGATGCAAATTTGCATCTGCATTATCGTAACATCATAGCTGCCATTATCTTATGACTTAAGGCATTAGCCACAATATTTGATTTGCCTATGGTGGTAATCAACTATGCAATTATAGTCTTTAAATAGTTCTAACCTTGTTTGTTATCTCAAGTTGAGTTCCTTTTAAGCGAGCAAATACTTGAGACTCTTGTGATATGTATAAATTAAGCATCTTTCACTATACAAGTAATGTTACCATATCTTTAAAGCAAATACTATTGCTGCCAACTCTAAATCATGTGTAGGGTAGTTTTGCTCACATAGTTTTAATAGTTTAGATGCATAAGCTACCACGTTGCCATCTTGCATTAACACTTACCCTAAACAAATTCTATAAGCATCACTATACCTAGCATACTCTTTACCCAAAACCAAGTGTGTCAAAATTGCAGCTTCGATTAACATCTTCTTTAACTAGTCAAAATTGGCTTGACATCGATCAGTCCACTCAAACTTGATACCCTTTTATCAACAACTTGGTGAGTTGTGAAGCAATGACCTAAAATCCTTTACCAAAAAAGATAGTAATACCTTGCTAAACCCAAAAAACTTCTCACTTTAAATACATTTCGAGGCGGTCTCCAATTCACAATAGCCTCAACTTTGGTTGCATCCACTCTAATACCTTTAAAAGGCATAATATGTCAGAGGAAAAGACTTATTTAAGCCAAAAATTACACTTGCTTTATTTGGCAAACACACAATTCTCCCTCAATGTCTGCAATACAATCCTCAATTTTTTAACATGCATAGCTTCATTTCTGGAGTAGACCAATATGTCATCTATGAACACCATAACAAATTGGTCTAAGTAAGGTCTAAATATCCTATTTATTAAATCTATAAAAGTAGTTGGTGCATTTGTTAACCCAAATGGCATGACTAGGAATTCGTAATGCCCATATCGAGTTCTAAATGTAACTTTCAAAGCATCCACATCTTTTACTTGAAGTTGATAATACCCCGATCCCAAATCAATCCTTAAAAACACACCAGCACCTTTCAACTGATCAAACAAATCTTTGATTCTAGGAAAAGGATACTTGTTCTTAATTGTTACTTTATTTAGTTGTCTATAGTCTATACACATTCTAATAGACCTATCATTTTTTTGACAAATAAAACTGGTGCACCCTAAGGTGATGCACTAGGCCTAATAAAGCCTTTATTAAGCAACTTTTGTAACTGCAGCTTTAACACCTTTAGTTCCAATAGGGCCATTCTATATGGTGCCTTAGAAATAGGAGCTATACCAGGTAGAATTTCTATGGATAATTCCACATCCCTTTCAGGTGGAAGACTAAATAAGCCTTCTAGAAAAACATCCAAAAATTCATTCACCACTAGAATTTCTTGAAGATTTATTTTCTCCCTTCTTGAATCAAGTACCAGGGCAAAAAGGGTTCACACCCCTACCTAAGAAATCACTTGGCTTGTATAGCAGATATCACATTGGCTAAAGGTTTAGTTCGAATGCCCTAAACTACTACTTCTTTACCATCAGTATCTCTAAGTGTTACTATCTTTGCCCCACAATTAACCACTGTATGATGTTTTGACAACCAATCCATGCAAAAAAATAACATCAAATTTCTAAAATGGCAACTTAATGAGATTAGCAAAAAATTCTTTCCCTTGAATCATAATATGACACTCTTTATATACTTTATTAACACATACACTATGCTCCAATGGGTTACTTATACAAATATCATAATCCAATTAATGCATAGTTGATATGTTCCTACCCATGTCCCCAATGCAAACATAAAAATGGGTAGAACCAGGATCAATAAGTGTATAAATATCAAAATCAAAGAGAGAGAAAAAATCGGCTATAACTTCTGGAGCATCTCAATCCTTACGAGCTTTCATTATTTAACCTCAACTAGGAACAATTGGAATTATAGTTCAATCAACTATCTTAAAAACATTTTTGGGCTGGGATCCATATTTGTTTGATCTGTCATGCCCTCTACCTTTTCCTCTTCCAATTTTGGGTACATTAAAAGCTCCCTTACTACCCTAATGTGTGGATCCTTGCTCTCATTTTGAGGGACAATTTGCCATGTAGTTGTTAGTGCTATGACAATTAAAACATACACCTATTAACTTGCTATAAGTGCTCTAGTGTTCTCTTAAATAGTAAGGACAATCTGATGGCTGACCTCCACTCTGTTTTATTGGTGTTTCTTTACCTAATTTAGAAACTATAAATGATCCTTGCCTTCTCTCCTTATTTACAGGACTGTAAATAAACTCTACTAGCCGATTTCCCTATGCTCTTTTAAATCCCTTTCTAGTGGAAGATCCACCTCTAGCCTCGCTTCTTATATGTTCTCTTTCTCTTTTAGCCCACTCATTCTGCTATACTTCAATAGCTACCTAAACATGCTAATAAAAATCCACCAATTGTAAAGATGTAGGTCTAATAAACTTTTCTCTAATCCGATCATTCAAGCCATCTTTAAACTGTCTACACTTAGAAGCTTCAGTTAGCATCAAACCTAGAACATATTTACATAAGTAGTTAAACTCTTTCTCATATTTAGCCATAGACATAGGTCTCTATTTTAGATTCAAAAATTGCTTCAATTTCTTTTTTTTATATGTTTCAGTAATGTATTTTTTCCTGAACTATACTTTAAAAAAGCCCCATATAAGTGGATCTGGTAATTGGGGCTGCCTTAATATCAGTTTGCACCAATTGTGTGCTCCTCTTTGGAGTAAGGACATAACACAAGACACCTTATGATTGGCTGGTCACAGAATTTCATCAAAGATTCTTCTTAGCTTTTCTAACTAAAATTTAGCTTCTTCAGATTGCTCTAGATTAGTGCCTATGAATTCCTCTACACCATGTTTTCTTATCTCAATTATCAGAGTTTTAGGCACAATCATCCTTTGCAGAATTTGTGCCATGTCCTGAGAAATTTTCAATAGTGTTTCTCCATGAATGGCCGTAGAAATCTCATTTTGATTAGACGACGACGATAATAGGCAAGTTACTTTCAGTTGATTCTTTAATGACTTGTTTAAAACCTTCTACATTAAGCCAACACCATACTATATCATATAACATAATCCTAGACTATTAGTGACCAGAAATGAATAAACATAAGGCTTTGATACCAAATTGTAATGCCCTCACACTATAACTTAGCTATGTCATTTTTATCATATGTCATTAAGTATGCTTTATTATATTCTCATATTAATAATCTGATTAACACAATTTTATAAAGGTGTTACTATATTATTCATATGCTTTCTCATGACACTGTCATACACATTACATAACTCATTTACATATATCCATATATATATCATATACTTTATAAGTTACTTTAGATCATACGTGCATGCATATACTGTTTAATTACAAAAGTCGACCTATTACAACTCAACCTTTCATATTAGATACTCCATTACATACATAATACACTTAATATAAAATTATACAAAATATTTAAATAGGGACTTCCTACATTAAATTCCTTTTCAGACTATCGTTGGCCTTTCCTAATATAGAGATATGTTCCTATGAAAAAGTCTTAATTCAAAACCTATACGGATAAACAACCCATGCTAAGCTATATATCTTAGTGTGGAACAAATCATTATGTCAAAAAAAAAAACTCATCATGCATCACAATTATAAGATATGATTAAATAATAATAACAACATAACAAAGTACATAATCTAGGTGATAAAACAAAAATCAATATTTATAGCAACATAGAGTAATCATATGGTTCACTGGTAACATATGAGCATTTATTCTTCTAATAAATATATTGTAATTAGCCTGCCTAATTTTTAAAAATGGATAATAGGAACTATGGATACTCATAGGTAGCAAACATGTAAATACCCATAGGTACTAAGTTCTATAGATATCTAGAGATATCAGATCTATGGACCTAAATGGGGTTGAACTATAGTCCATAATGGGGATAGACTATAGACCCAAATAGGGTTAAACTATAGCAGCTGCAACTTTGTCCCTATAGGCATGCCTGTCTATCCATAATTGAACTCTATTTGTAAGCATTAACACTATTTTTATACATTTCAAGTATCGTGCATGTGCTTTTGCTATACAATCTCGCACATATACAATATCTAGTATATGTATATGTATATTTAATCTCAGATAACAATACACATAACTGTAAATTTATAACATTGTAACCATATACTTTCACATGATAACATATAAGTATAAGCATGTAGGCATATTTATGTTACTTCAAATGAACAATAAACAACGTACTTGTTGATATGTTTTCCATTATAACAAATTATTTCATGTTGGTACATAGCTTTAACATTTAGTGTTTGTTAGAGAGTATGTCCTAGAGCCTATGTAATAGGGATGTATTTCATATGTATGAACTCATATTCTTAATAAAAGGCATCATTCATTTATTAATGCTATGTTTAAATACATGAGTTTGTAAATCTTAAATTAATAAATGAAGTCCTAGATATTATAAACACAGTGCAAAGGCAATCATGAAAGTGTTCATGATGTGAGATGTCTATTGCATGCAAATGTGTTAATATCTAAATATCCCTAGTCATAGAATTAAAAAGATAGGACATTGTTAATTCGGACAGACTAGCACATGTTATGCTTCTTGAATGGTTCAAGTAGTGGTTCTCATAACTGTAATTATGAAAGTTAATCAAAGCTAACATGTGGATGCTTGTTAGAAGAACAAGTTTATTGGAGACTTGTAAAGAGAATTCTAACATGGATATTAAATCTATATCAGTAAGGAATCTCTTCATAGCGGTTGTGCAAGTATCCTTAGACTTGAGATCACCAAAGTTATCTTAAGTAGCAAGTGGTATACTTTGACTCTATAACTGATTACTTCCAACTGGGGGTGAACATAGCTAGGAGGTTGGGTATATCATGATCTACTTGAAGTTAGTTGAGTGATTGATAAAGGATTAACCATTCTAGATTTATTATTGGAAGTTATCTCGCATGATTCTATTATTGACTTGTTCAGAGAATCTCTGGCTATAGTAATATGCCAAGATGGATAGGGATCCATGAAGGGTATTTTGGGAACAATGGTTAAATTAATAGAACAAACATAATTAGATTTATATGAGTTGACAAAAATCCATACTTAGAATCTAATTGAGATAAGAGTGGTAAAAGGAGTAATTGCTGGTAATTGTTGCTATGGAAGGGTATAGTCAAACTACTTGACTTTCCTGACATTTGGACAATTATAATGCCTAGCTAGAGGCCAATCATAACTTGTATAATTGTGTATCATAAATATCAATAGGGATTGATAAAATTATTTCAAGAAGTTTAAATAATGTGAGTTTTGAATAGAACTCACAATTACATATTATAATGCCAATATGAACAGGAATGCAATAAGTCACACACATATAGAGGAAAGGATAAAATGGTAAAATGATAAGGATAATAATATTTGATATTATTATAGGAATAGAGAAGTGAATAAGAGAATAGTTAATTAAAGAGTTTAATTAATTATGATCGAGTAAAATTGTTTGCAAAACTTTTTAGAAATATTATGTAAAATTGACCTAATTGAAATAATGTATTTCATAATTAATTATTATTGGACTATAAGTGTTATAGGACTGATATAATAATTAATAGATCTATTGAAGAAATTAAAAGAGGCCCAAAAGATTGGTTTTGGAGTAGAAACCCTTCAGAGGAAGGGTTACACGCCAAACCCTGGTAGAAGGCCTTAAGGGCCTAATTATTGGACCAAAATAAATTAAAAATATTTCATAAGTGTTATTGAGCCTACATATTTAATTTGGATGGATTTAGAATTCATTTGGGTGATTAAATCCAACTGTATGCATAAAGGGCCTAGTTTATTGGTTTTGTGCATAGTCTTTTGTGAAAGGATTTAAATTGGATTTAATTGAGCCCAAATAAATTATTAATATTTCCAAAATCCCATTTAATGTTTCTCCAGCAATTTTAAAGAGCCCAATCCCATTATGAAGTTGGATTTTTTAACCTAATTATAAAAATCCAAGTGATCGGGATTTTAGGGTTAAGTAAACATTAAGAGAAAAGAAACATTCTCTCACTCTCTCAACCCTTGCCACCACCCCCCTTGCTAGCATCAAGGGATTTAGGCCAGCCCTTGTATTCCTTCATTGTTGGTTGATTCAATCCTTCACTAGTGTGGTTTACTAATTGGAGGTGTTCAATTTCGGATACTGCGGTTTACGACAACCCGATGAGAAGGAAAATTAACTGTTCAACAAAAATCAAAGGTGATTTTTGTTATTCTCATTAATATTTATATTGTAAATTCATGGAAAGATCGGATCTATTGGTTAAAAATTTTAAATTCTGCTTATGTATGTGATGCATGTAACCGATAATTTTTAACATGGTATCAGAGCCTCGATTTTGACATAAATCCACAATTCTATATTTTGTGGAATAGTTAATATTTTTGAGTTATTTATTTCATGAAATTTAAAATATTAGATTTGATTGTTCATGAATGAGAAATATTGATTTCTGGATGTATGTGATCAAATATATAAAATGAAAAATAAAAATGATTCTTTTGAGAAAAGAATCATTACGTTTGGCGTGAATGGCTTTTATTTTTCAATAAAGTTTAGGGGGTGTTCTAAATTAAATTTTTATTGATCCACTCTAAAATTATTTTGATGATAATTTATGTGTTTAATATGTGATATTAAGCCATAGGATCAAACAAAATTAAAATCATACAAGTTTTGCATGAAAACTAGTTTAGTCAAAAAGTTCGATAAATTGGTGTTGTTGGTGTGTTATGTGTTAAATAGAGTTCCTAGTAAATCAGTTGATGTTACTCCATATGAGATATGGAATAACAAAAAACCCACACTTTCTCATATGAACTTATGGGGTAGTCCTGCTTATGTGAAGAGGACAATGTCAGACTAACTAGATGTTAAGTCTAATAGATGTTTATTTTTGGGATATCCAAAAGAAATGTTTGGATATTATTTCTACCATCCCTTAGAACAAAAGGTGTTTGTTTCAAGGTATGTTGTCTTCTTGGAAAGAGAATTTCTCCAATTAGAGGATAGTGGGAGTAAAATTGAACTTGGTAAAGTTCAAGACCCACAAATAAAATTAGATCAACCGATTGAACCCGAGACTGAAATTTCATAATGATGAGATTACAGTTGAACTTGATTATACACAAAATCCTAGAAGATCTACTAGGATGCATTTTATCCCTATGAGATATGGATTTCACATTGATTCAGATAGAGGCATAATTATAGTAGAGGATAATGAGCCTACAAGCTATCAAGAAGTTTTGAACAGCTTAGAACGTGATTTATGGCTTAAGGCTATGTAGTCTGAAATGGACTCCATATATGAGAATAAAGTATGGACTTTAACTCAACCACCTATAGGGATAAAACCCATAGGGTGCAAATGGGTCTTTAAAAGGAAGACCAACATGGAAGGTAATATAGTTACCTATAAAGCTCCTTAGTAGCAAAAGGCTATCATCAAAAAGAAGGTATTGACTATGATGAAACCTTTTCTCTTGTAGCGATGCTTAAGTTTATAAGAATACTTTTAGCCATTGCAACTCATTATGATTATGAGATTTGGCAAATAGATGTGAAGACAACTTTCCTAAATGGAAATCTTAATGAGGATGTGTATATGACACAACTAGAAGGGTTCACATTAGGAAATGGCGAAAAAGTATGCAAGCTTAAAGATCCATTTATGGATTGAAGTAAGCCTCTAGGAGTTGGAACATACGATTCAATGAGACAATCAAAGAGTTTGGTTTCTTATAGAATGAAGATGAACCTTGTCTATATAAAAGGGTCAGTGTGAGTGCAATTGTCTTCCTATTTCTATATGTGGATGACATATTGATCATAGGAAACGACATTTCTCTTCTCCAATCTATTAAAATATGGTTATCCAAGCAATTCTCCATTAAAGACTTTGGAGAAGCATCCTATATTCTGGGAATAAGGATCTATAGAGATAGATCCAATAGGTTGCTAAGTCTTTCTCAAAGTACATATATAGATAAAGTATTGAAGAGGTTCAATATGGATCTCTCTAAGAAAGGGTTTATACCCATGGTGTATGGAAAACACCTTTCTAATTCTATGTGTCCACAGACACTAGAGGATAGAGAGAACATGAATAGAATACCATATGCATCTATAATTGGTTCTATCATGTATGCTATGCTATGTATACATCCAGATGTAGCATTTTCAAGTAAATTCCAATCCAATTTTAGAGAGGAACACTGGACAGCTGTCAAGAATATCCTTAAGTACTTGAGAATGACTAAGGATATATTCTTGGTATACGGGGAGGGCAGTTTGAAAGTAAATGGGTATACGAATGCCAGCTTCCAATCTAACAAACATGATTGTAAATCACAGTCTAGTTTTGTGTTCATAATGGGAGGAGGAGCAGTTAGTTAGAAGAGCTCCAAACAAGAAACAACTGTTGATTCCATGACAGAAGCTAAGTACATTGCTGCTTTGAAAGTAGCGAAAAAAGTAGTCTGGATCAAAAAGTTCATATCTGAACTAGGAGTGGTACCTAGCATTACTGATCTGATTCCTTTATATTGTGACAACAATGGAGCCATTATGCAAGCAAAGGAACCACGGTCTCATAAGCGATCCAAGCATGTTCTTAGATGCTACCATCTCATAAGGAAAATAGTAACTAGAAATGATGTGAAAATAGAAAGGGTCCCCAAAGATGATAATGTGGTGGATCCCCTCACTAAAGCACTTTCCTAGATAAAGCATGATCACCACATAAATAACATGGGTTTAAGACATATGAGTGATTGGCTCTAGTGCAAGTGGGAGATTATTAGAGAGTATGCCCTAGAGCCCATGTAATAGGGATGTAGTTCATATGTATGAACTCATATTCTTAATAAAAGGCATCATTCATTTATTAATTCTATGTTTAAATACATGCATTTGTAAATCTTAAATTAATAAATGAAGTTCTAGATATTATAAACACAGTGCAAAGGCAATTATGAAGTGTTCATGATGTGAGATTTCTATTGCATGCAAATGTGTTAATATCTAAATACCCTAGTCATAGAATTAACAAGATAGGACATTGTTAATTTGGATAGACTAGCACATGTTATGCTTCTTGAATGGTTCAAGCAGTGGTTCTCATAACTGTGATTATGGAAGATAATCGAAGCTAACATGTGGATGTTTGTTAGAAGAACAAGTTCATTGGAGATCTGCAAAGAGAATCCTCACATGGATATTAAATTTATGTTAGTGAGGAATCTCTTCATAGCGATTGTCCAAGTATCCTTAGACTTAAGATCACCAAAGTTATCTTAAGTAGCAAATGGTATACTTTGACTCCATAATTGATTACTTCCAACTGGGGGTAAACATAGTTAGGAGGTTGGGTATATCATGACCTACTTGAAGTTAGTTGAGTGATCGATAAAGGATTCACCATCTTAGATTTATTAAGGGAAGTTATCTCGCATGATTCTATAATTGCCTTGTTCGGAGAAAATTTAGCTAGAGTAATATGCCAAGATGGATAGGGATCCATGAAGGGCATTTTGGGAACAATGGTTAAATTATGGAATATATATAATTAGATTTATATGAATTGACAAAAATCCATACTCAGAATCTAATTGAGATTAGAGTGGTGAAAGGAGTAATTGTACTGTAACTGTTTCTATGGAAGGGTATAGTCAAACCACTTGACTTTCCTGACATTTGGGTAGTCATGATACCTAGCTAGAGGCCAATCATGAGTTGTATAATTGTGTATCATAAATATCAATAGGCATTGATAAAATGATTTAAAGAAGTTTAAATCAAGTGAGTTTTCAATAGAACTCATAATTACATATTATACTGCCAATATGGACAGGAACCTAATAGGTCACACACATATAGAAAAAAGGATAAAATGGTAAAATTACAAGGATAATAATATTTGATATTTTTTTTGGGGAATAGAGAAGTGAATAAGAGAATAAATAATTAAAGAGTTTAACTAATTATGATCAAGTAAACTTGTTCGGAGAACTTTTTAGAAATGTTCTGTAAAATGGACCTAATTGAAATACTGTATTTCATAATTAATTATTATTGGACTATAAGTGTTATAAGGCTGATATAATAATTTATAGATCCATTGGAGAAATTAAAAGAGTCCTAAAAGATTGGTTTTGGTGCAGAAACCCTTCAGAGGAAGGGTTACACGCCAAACCCTGGTAAACGGCCTTAGAGCCCTAATTCTTGGACCAAAACAAATTAAAATATTTCATAACTGTTATAGAGCCTACATATTTAATTTTGATGGATTTGGAATTCATTTGGGTGATTAAATCCAACTATATGCATAAAGGGCATAGTTTGTGGGTTTTATACATAGTCTTTCATGAAAGTATTTAAATTGGATTCAATTGAGCCCAAATAAATTATTAATAATTCCAAAAGCCCATTTAATATTTCTCTAGCAATTTTAAAGAGCCCAATCCCATTAAGAAGTTGGATTTTTTAAGCTAACTATAAAAATCCAAGTGATAGGGATTTTAAGGTTAAGTAAACATTAAGAGAAAAGAAAAATTCTCACTCTCTCAATCCTAGTTGCCACCCCCTTGTTAGAATCAAGGAATTTCGGCTAGCACTTGTATTCCTTCATTATTGTTTCATTCAATCCTTCTCTAGTGTGGATTACTAATTGGAGTTGTTCAATTTTGGACATTGTGGTTTGCGACAACTCGGTGACAAGGAAAATCAACTGTTCAAGAAAAATCCAAGGTGATTTTTATTATTCTCATTAATATTTATATTGTAAATTCATGGCAAGATCAGATCTATTGGTTAAAAATTTTAAATTCCCCTTATATATGTGATGCATGTAATCGATACTTTATATGCAAACTCTTCGTTGTTAAATAATCTGAAGTTCTTTGACTTTCCTTCCTAGCATCTCAAACTCATAGTCATATGTACATCATAGTACTATTATTCTTCCATATAATTATAAAACATGTTACATCCTCATCTTTATGATCAAATTGCTCTAAAATCATATAAATACTCATAGTAACATTTTAGCATCAAAGAATCAGGTTTAGAGAAACATAGGGTAGGCAATAAATGGACAAAGAATTTTAATTATGTTCAAACAATGCAGGCAGACTCTGATCTCTATTTTATCATTCCAAATAGCTAAACTAGCCCAATTGGTATTCTAAACAAATAATAGAATTTGCCTTTAGTTTCCCATGCTTTAAATATCATTCAATTTTGACATATATAATAAGAGTTATGACCCAATCTTTATGGTATATATAAGATTACATTTTTTTCGAAATTAGTGTGTGTTACTACTTTGAAAATTCATAGAATAAAATTGGTGCAAAATTATACTAACATTTATTCATGAAAGTTGTGCTCCTATATGTCTAGTTTATTTAAAATATTTTCTCATAGCATTTGAACCTCTCTACCATGAGTTATGTCCAAAATACTATAACTTATTCACTAAAATTGGGCAGTAGCTGACATTTTGAAACTAATTTTGTTACTACTTTGAAAATTTCTAGAATAAAATGGGCATAGATTTAGACTAATATTTCATCATGAAAAATATGCTTTTATATGTGTAGTTTATCCATAATTTTGTCACATAGCATTTGGACCTCTCTACCATGACTTATCTCCAAAATACTACAATTTGCTCACTATAACTGGGCAGCAGCTCACATCTAACTTCGAGTTAAAATTAAAAATTCTTAGAACAAGAATCAAAGTTAGATTTCTTCTACAAAATTATAGGCCCATATCTTAGGTGTGATTACCAATTTGAATTACCAAATTCAAATTTTTGTAACTCAAAATATGCTCTAAAAATAGTAACCAATTCCCAATGAACTAACACAGATTTCTACAATTAATTTTCTTTTCTTTCATCAATCTTTAATTCCGTGAACAAAATCATCATTTCCAACAATCCAGCCAATAATACGACACACTTAGCATGAATTCACAATTACAATCACACATGCAAATCAAGAATTGTTCATAATTCCCATGCCTTAGTCAAAATCCATAATATGTTGCATTCATTCTTTCAACACTTCTTTTCCTTTGTTCTTCTTATTCCCTTCTTCTTCTACATTGAACATGCATTTATAAATAACTAGAAATTCTTCTCATGAAATTCCTTCCACTCTAAGAAGAAGATGATGGAGATAAAGAGTGATACAAGACCTTTAAAATCTCTAACTTTAAAAACCCTTGTACTTAACAACCATAGAAGAAATTGACAGGAGATTAGAGAGAGAACACCTAAATTTTTAGGAAAGAAAAGGAGAGGATAAAATTTTAGTTTTTCCTTCTTACTTTTGTTGACGCCTTTTCTTCTATAAACTAATATTTGAGCTTGTCTCTCCTTCATTCAAATTTTATAAATTAAATGAGAGAGTAAAATTTCACTACGCTCCCTCATTTTCTTGCATGTTTAAAATATGTCCCCTTTGTTTGTTTCTTTCAATATCCACCCCTAAAGTTATCTTTCCTCTTTTAATTACACCTCTATCTTACGTGATTTATAATTCACATAAATAAAATTGCATAAAATTACCAATTTACCCTTTTATGACCCCTAATATGTATTTCACAAATTAGTTAAACATTAGATTAACTATAATTCCAATTCATTGATGTAAATATCTATTAGGGTCAAAGTTGGGGCCTTATAAAGAATGGGATAGCAAGAAGGGTTGAGAAGATTAGAGAAATTGCTGGAGAATTTTGATTTTTTTTTAGCTTATATACTCATCCTAATTGGGAAAATCAGGTCTAACCAATTTGAGTCCAACCAATTGGCCAAATTAACCAATATTTTGGCCTAATTATTTTTTACCACTTTTCTTACTCAATTTCTCATAAAAATAGGGCCATGATGCTATAAAAATACTTATTAGGCTACATGATTATTTTTTGATCAATTGGACATTGTTTCCCGATCTAATAAATTTCTATTGGTCTAAAAATTCATTTTTTAAATAACCATAAAATTGATTTTTTACAATCAAATAATCCTCTATAATATTTCAAATGAATCTATGAGTTCAATAAAATTTGCAGAGGTCTCTAGCATTATTTTTAGGCCTAGAAACACCATTTAACAAATCAAAATTGAAAAATTCAAAGTTGATGTATGATGACATCATTAGGCAATTCTACAAGTATCAAAATACAAAAGATCTAGTATTATTGGGGATGTTGCTCATCATCTGGAACTCGTAGAGGACCATTTGACAATGATTAAGATCAGTGTCAAAGTTTATATGGCATAGTCCTATTCTCGTGGAACGAGTTCTAACCAGGATAAGAGAAAAAGGCTCATAAATTAGGTTAAAGACAAGGCTAAATAGCCTAAGAAGCAAAAAGTTAGAAAAAAAATACTAAGAGATCCAAAGGCAGTAAGAAAGTCAACATTTCACAAGTGAAGTTCTTCAATTGCCAAAAAAATGACATTGTGCAAGATATTGCATTTTTCCTAAAAAAGAACAATATTCTAACTCGAGATTTAGTAAAATTTGTGTATCTAGTTCTGTATTTGTGACATCATTATCCTGCACTTAAATTAACTCACTTTATTTTAAAGGTATCAACATACTTTACTATGCTATTGAGTCATGAATTATTAAATATGAAGATCTTCTGAAGAAAACAAATCTAAGAGAAGTGTTGTACAAACAAAAACTTTACTTTATACTTTTAAGTCTCTTAGAAATTTTAAGATTTACCTCCAATAGTCATTAGTGCAATACATCATTTGATCTTACAATAAAATTCTTGTAACCAAAAAGAACTCAACATCAATATCTATACTTTCAGACCCTCTTTATTGTGTTGGCCCAACTGCTTCAGACATTAACTTTGAGATGATCTCTAACTCAAAACCTACATGGATAAAATAACCCATGCTAAGCAATAAAGCTTAGTCTGGGAAACTAATGATCATCAAATCATATAATATACATCAATTGAAAACATTAAAAGTGACATGTCAGAAATAGATATAATATAAGATGTGCAAATTTTAAACAATAATGAAATCCTATATTTAATCCAACATTCTTAAATGTCAACATTTATTAAAGTGATCTATACATTAATAAATATATTCCATACATTAGAAATCAAGTTAATCATGTTGTTTCATATATCATAAGAAATAGTTATGCTAAAATTAACTATGATGTAACTATACTCCACATTAACCAGCGCACAAATATAATAACATTCAAAATAGTCATTTGTAATCACACTCAAGCACATTTGATATATATATTTCGATTTAGCAGGTAACTAATGATTAGATAATCTTGACATATTTATCAACCTCATGTAGTAAACAACACTACAAAAAAACTGCAGATTAGCGACGGAAAATTCCATCGCTAAATACCATTTTTTTGTCGCTACCGCGACGAACAGTCGCTAATAGGCCAGTCGCGAATATATTAGCGACGGATTTCAAATTTAGTCGCTAATTTAGCGACGAAATATTTCATCGCTAATTTCTATTTTCGTCGCTAATTTATATTTCTAATTAGTAGTCGAATTAAAATAATAATATTTAGCAACTACATTTTTCGTCGCTAATTAAAAAATTACTGTAATTAAAATGATAATATTTAGCGACTACATTTCTCCGTCGCTAATTAAAAAATTATTGTAAAAGTTAGCGACGAAATTTTTGTCGCTAATTATTTCTTAAATTCTAACGTGTGTTAGTAGCGACAGTTGCTTTCGCGAATCTGCCGCGAAATTATTGCATAATTTAATTTTTTCTTTTATTTTTAAATTTTCATCCTGTACACAATATAAATAATAATCTTATACTATAAAATTCATATATAATAGATACAAATATAAATAATAATCTTATATTTTCATATATATATATATATATATAATTTGTAATGAATTCATTACAAATATAGTCAACATAAAAAAATCAATATATAAAACAAAGTGCAGTTAAATTAAGCACTTAACTAATTCCTAACAAAAATGGAGCATGATAACATCCCAGCAACTTTCTTTCTATAGTCATTATCCTATCAATATATCCCAGCAAACTGAGCAGTGTACAATACTGATGTTGTTAGCCATAATGTGTTATCACTTCTTCAATTTGAAAATTAATTTCCTAGAAGAATTTTGAATATCTGAACTACAAAAGAAAAAATATAATGAAAGAAACTACATAATGCAAGTTAGATGATAAGCAAACTGAGCAGCTCATACCTGATATCTGATTTTCTAGTTAAGAATTTTCTATCTTACAAAAAGAAGCATGCCTAACAATACCTCACCGACTTTCTCGACAAACTCCAAAAACCTAAAAGTGTAAATATGGAAAATAAAATGGCAGTAAAAGTAGCAAAAAAGGAAACCAAAGCTGAAATTCTAAAAAAATGCAATAGAAAGCTATAAGGAGTTTTTACTAATGAGGTTCCCAAATATTAAGAAGTTTGATTTTCATTTGATATCTGTTCAAATACTTGCGGCCATTAAGCAGTACAAGTTTAAATCCAATGATAAGTAATACAGTTTGATTATCCATCTATAATTAGAAATTGCAGTTTTAATAGTGAACTGCAAACCTTAATATAGCAACAAGGAAGAGGAGGTCCAACGCGGCCAACAAATGTGTCATCTGCCTAAGAAAAAGCAGTTGCAGCACATGTTTCTGTCAAGCCATAACCTTGACCTATCAGAGTCCTGGAGATGAACATCGTGAACAGAAATCAACCTTAAGTGCTATTATATTCATGGTGATTCACAAAAGAAAAGGCATTATAAATAGAAAAGAACAAATTAATCATGGAAGTAAACTTCTTCCCTTAGATGGCAAACCGTCAGAATTAATCAATATAAGGATGTCTCCTTAGAAGAGGAGTGATTTGTAAATGTCATGGTTTAATATTTATGTATGTCCAGTCAGTATTACATATTACTTAGTGTCTAACCTAATTTATCCATCCTCAAACTGTCAAAATAGAAAGTTCTTCCCAGTTCCCATTTTACTGCATAGTGAAGTAGGACAATGAATGATAATCTATTATTGAAAGGAAACCATAATTTTCTTTTCAAAAAGTAACAATCATGTTCAAATAACTATTCTGTTTCTTTTCATTACATGTATTAACTCCAACTTAACTTACTGGCAACATGGAATAAGAGAGTTTACCTACAAGCTTTGAAGAGAAAAATGTACAAAAAGAGCCATATTAAAAAAGAGCTATATTAAACAAGCCATCGCAGATCAAGTTTTAACATTGTAAAAACACAGCTTTCTCAATTCATCTAAAACATTTAAACATATTTACCAGGAAAAAAATAACTATAAAATATTTCAAGTATAATGTAGAAATGAAAGTTGCAACCTTTGGACAGTACCACATACAAGAACTAAAAGGACTACAGATCTTACCTTAAGAGCCTAACCAGCTAATATAATGAAACCAATGTTAATCATGAAAATATTAACATATTGCAATCCCCATGTAGTAGAATAAGCTTTTTTACTGGGAGTAAACAGTCCCCGTCAAACTTAGGCAACCGAAAAATATAACAGCTTAAAGATAAGTACTTCAAATAAGACATAAGAAATTGATGTTCCTTTCGTTTTGCTCATACCGTAAATAAATCCTGCCAGATCTCTATATCGGATATGCCTCTTCCCCCAAATTCATTGAGCTTGGCAATAAGAGCGTTTGCATACAATGATATTGCAGTTGCAACAATCAAACCAATTGCACCAACCACCCAACCAAGAGGAACCATGATTATCCCAGAATATCCCAATACCACAAAACAACAGCGACACAAGACTTACAGCATGACATAAACCTAATTAAATTACAACAGTACCTTTTTCGACAATCAGAGCTGCAGCAACAAAACAAAGGCAACTAATAACATATTTGAAGTCTAAAAATTACAAAACCAAGCTTATAGAATAGACGATCAAGTCACTAATAAGAACAGACACCAGGCTACCATTAAAATGCAGCGGAGGGGAAAAATAGATGGGGAGTATCAGTAATTAAAAAGAAAGTTCATATTAGAAATGGAGTTAGAATGCTATTAAACTAGAAGTATACTACAATCAAGGCATATTTAAGAGTTTCAGACTTATGCATACAGTTTGGTAATGATTTATAAAACAAATGGAGTCATCTTTGTATCTCATGATATTTCACACCAGCTCTCACATTAATTTCTTCATGTAAAAAAGAATGTTAATCTCATCTTTTTAACAGCATGATATTAGAAATTACAAAGCTACAGTGCTTGAACAAGTAACTCTAGGTTGTATATACGATCAAATTCTTGATGGAAAGTGAACCATGAGTTCAATGGAGTGCAGTAGAGATCTATGTAAGCTATATTTGAGTCACTCCATGCATAAGTGCTCTTCCATTGCATGACAAAGTAATTATTTTCAGTTTCCAACTATAAATGTTCCTCAACATCATATATATAGCAATAGATAGTTTAAGAAAATTAACGAAAACAAGTCATTAAGGTGCTCATGGATAATGCCGTTGGATCAAAACATAAAATTTTGCCATCCCAACACATCAAACAAGTCCAAATGAAAATGAAATTTGCTGAGGAAAGGTCATGTTTATATCAACATTTTCCAATGAAGCAAAAAATTGGTAAGAGATTGAAACAAGTTACTTAATCAGAAATACTAAAAGAGAAACAAGAAGATAAGCATATCTAAGAACAGAAAACCATACACACGTATAAAAAGAAATGTAACCTATATATTTCACCAACTCCTCAAATAACTCAAAATTTATCCAAAATTAACATTTTTCCCCAAATTCCAAAATCCCTAGATCTGTAATTCTTTTATATCTTCTATATTCTTGCCATAATTCACTACATAAGGAGTTAAAGGAACTCACCACATAGATAAATGGAGGAATTGTAGCCAAAGGAGCAAGGAAATTGGAGAACCCGAAGCAAGAAAGAGAGAAAGATGGGTTGTTCTCCCGGCCAAAGGAAAAAAAATAAGAGAGAAGAAGATGGCGACACTTGGCAAAGTTGCAGCAGCGGCGGAGGGTGATGGCGGCGAGCGACGGTGCTGTCGTGGCCGGTGAGGGAGGAGAGAAAAAGAAAAAGGGAAAAGAAAGAGGAGGATGGTGGAGAAGAGGAGAACCCGATTCTCCTAGTAGCCAAATGGGAAATAAATCCCACCTTCCAAAACGGCATAGTTTTTGATAAGAATGGGAAAAATTCATTTTAGCCCCCTAACATTCCTTTAAATACTCAAACTATTTAATTATTATTATTATTATTATTATTATTATTATTATTATTATTATTATTATTATTATTATTTAGTTTTATTGATTTTACATTAAAATGTTGGGTTATAAAAGATTTGGATTCAATTTCATTAATTGTTTATTCGAAAACAATAAGCATCCCAATAATAATGTGAAATATTAGTTTTAATTCTTTTTTATTCACATTTGCAAATATAATTAGTCAATATGCTGAAAATTGATAGTAAATAAATATTTTTTTTCTCTAAGAAAACATTTAAATTAAACAATTGAGTTTGATTTCGATATCGAACAAAGTCTCAGTTAAATCTAGCAAACTGATCCAACTAAGCGGTTTGGAGTTTAGGCGGTGCCAAATCTAATTAAATAAAAAAAATCTTGGAAGAAAAGTAATTGAAATTCAATTTTTGCAATTTAGATAGAAATCTCATTAAAATTGAATTTTGAAGGAAAATTAAAAAATTTGAAGAGCAATGAGCCATGTGTAGAACATATTTTGAAAGGAAATTTCAAAATTGGTCATTATGCAAAAAATCCAAAAAAAGCCTTTTTTTTGCAACAAAAACTGAATTTACAGAACTTAAAAACTAATCTTCACCGTTCAAAATTAACAACAAAGATTTTTGAACTTACTAACCAAAAATCAGGCCAATCTAACGGCAAATTATTTTTTATTGTCTTCATATAGAAAACTGGTCATTAAGTAAAAAATCCAGAAATAACCTCTTTTTTTGCAACAAAAACCGAACTCACAGACCTTAAAAACTAATCTTCACCATTCAAAATTAATAACAAGGAGTTTCAAACGTACTCAACAAAAATTAGGCCGATCTAACGGCAAATGATTTTTCGATCGTCTTCACATACAAAATTGGTCATTATGTAAAAAATCTAGAAAACAGCCTTGTTTGCAACAAAAACTGAACTTACTGATCTTAAAAGCTAATCTTCACCGTCCAAAATTAACAACAAGGAGTTTCGAACGTACTCACCAAAAATCAGGCCAATCTAACAGTAAATGATTTTCCGATCGTTTTCGTATATAAAACTGGTCCTTACGTAAAAAATCCAAAAAATAGCCTCTTTTTGCAACAAAAATTAAACTTACAAACCTTAAAAACTAATCTTTACCGTTCAAAATTAACAAAAAGGCATTTCAAATGTACTCACCAAAAATCAGGCCGATCTAACGGTAAATACTTAATCCTTGAATCTTTACTTACACTATTCAGTATAAAAGCTGTTTAATTTGTGTGTGTGTATATATATATATATATATATATATTAGAAAATTTATTCATTTAGAAAAATAATAGAAATTAAATTAGAAAATTTATTCATTTTGACTTGTATGAGTTTAAGTCTTAGATTGAACTCTATTGTCTTATTCAACTAAATAATAAATTAAGCTAAAAATCATATACGCATTAAATTGAAACGGTGGAGAGATGTGAGGGAATAGAAAATGTTATTTTTATATGTAGGGTAAATTTTTGAAATTACTAAAATGCCCCTACCAAATTTCATCATTTTATCCTTGTATTCAAGGATAATTTTATAAATATATATTTTAAATTTTTTAATAATTTAAAATTTGCTCAAAATTTTAACGAAATAAAAATAAATTATAATTTTTTCATAATCATTTTAAATGAAATAATAAACTTTATATTATTATTATATAAATATTTATATTTATTATTTTTCATAATATGACTATATAATACTTATAACAATTACTTTATTATTATTATTAAAATGTAATTTTTTAAAATAAATAAGTTTATATTTAGGGATAATTGATAAGAAAATTAATAGAATTCCTAATAATTTAATATTTGATTTAAATTTTATAAAATTAAAATTAATTACAAATTTTTTTATTATTATTTTAAATGAGATAAAAAAAATTTTATATTACTATTTTATAAATATTGACTTTTATTAATTTTCATAATGTGATAATATAATAATTATAACAAGTAGTTTATTATTATCAAAAATATAAATTTACTAAATAAATAATTTAAATTTTGAAATAATTGATATAAAATTATTTCCAAATTATAATATAATTTACAAATTTTTGTTTCAAAATAAAATATCAATTTCATATGATCTATATCAAAAATACATGAAATAGTAAAAACTATTTTTTATTTTATTTGCGATGAATTAGTGACCACATAGTTTCTTCGCTAATATTTTTAACTGAGATCTAATACAATTAGCGACAAATATTTTCGTCGCTAAATCGTCGTAAAAAGTGGCGCGGTTTTTTCCCTCCAAAATTAGCGACCAAAATATTCGTCGCTAAATTTTCTAGCACTAATTTTAAAAATAAAAAATTATAAAAATTCGCGATGGTAATTTCGTCGCTAATTCCGTTGCAAAACACGACGCGTAATTTTTCCACCAATAATTAACGACTTTTTATTAATTCCGTCGCTATTTCATCGCAAAAAAATGAAAAATAACCTTCCCAAGACGGAATTGTAAAATAATCGCGAATCCGTCTCTAAATTTGCGACGAAAATGTGGCCGTTGCTAATTTTAGTCGCTAATTGACAGTTTTTTTGTAGTGCAATAAGAGCATTTAAGAAATTCAACAGTTAACTTAGCATGTTTGTGTTATATACTGACGGAGAATTCTTCATGCATTTAACTCATTTATACAATTTTAAACATTTGGAACCAACTATATATATATATATATATATATCTTGTGTTACATGGTAACCTCTATTTATTTAAACTTATGAAACAATGCAACCAAATCATGTCAAACATATAATCAAGCAATATCCATAACTCTTATATAATACTTGCTTTGTACGTTATACTTTAATGTCGATACTATACTTATAGTTACCCTGCCCAAGTTCTAAATGTGGATAACAGAAACAGGGGATACCTGAGGGTACCAAAACAGAGGATATCTGAAGATATCAAAAACATATACCTAAACGAGGCCAATAGAATAGGGGACCAAAATGGGGTTAATAGAATAGGGGACCCAAACGGGGTCAACAGGGGCAGTAGCAATATCCCTATAGGCGCCTATCTATCCACTTTTGAACTCTATTTGTGGGCAATATTATGTTCATGTTCATTCCGTATATTACACGTAATACTTTATAGAGATAATATGGCTTTGGTGCCATTTGATTTAAGATAAGCAAAGTCTTCAAGTTTAAAGATACATTTATCAATGTATCAAGTTTTATAATCATGTATATATCATAATGATTGCATCATTTCAAAATCCATGGATAAGTATAAGCATTTAAGCATGATCAAGACATTGAAGAATCGCAGGCCATAAGTTTATTCATATACTTGTTGTGTATATCTATCTATTTCTGCACTTTCATTTAAGGTGTAGAATTATCCATCAGATATTATAGCAATTATGTATTTTCACTCATCAATGGTAGACTAAAGCAGTCAAGCATACATAATTCACTTTAAAAGAATAATTGACCTTAAGCTTGATCCCAGGCTCAATATGTATAAACCGACACTTTTAAGTATCTCAAAATTATCTAGCATATTCTTTATTAATGAACTTGCTAGATGATTTTATTTGTGACCTTTCTATACACTCTGATTGCCGCCTTGCCATGTCTGCTGCCTTACCATTAGGAGTAGTACCTATTGTTTAGTGAATGTATTGAGATTTACAAGGCCAAATGGTGTGATTTTTAATTTTTTGGAAACTATAAACATAGAATAACAAATTTGTAGAAGACCAATTTGGCTAAATCTAGCTGGATGTATGATGAAAATGCAAAATAAAATGAACTAGGGAAACTATCTTTGTCACGACTCGCCCCTATTGTCATGAGTCGTCCCCTTTAGCCCCTATCATGAGTAGCCCCTATTGTCATGAGTGGTCCCCTTTAGTATCTATCATGACTTATCCCTGCTGTTATGAGTCATCTTCTTCAGTCATTGTTATGACTCGTCCCTGTTTTCATGAGTCATCCCACTCCAGTCTCTATCACAAGTTGTTCCAGGTTTCACTACTCGTCCCTCCTCTCTTCTCTTCTCTTTGTTAGTGTAAGCCCCAGCCCCAATGCATTGTAATAAAGCACTTTGAATTAATAAAATGAGGCATTTGTTTTATCCTTTGTATTCCTGTGCATATCAATTGATAAAACTATCCAAGAGTGTTGTTTCGGTTTAAGTTATCATGTGTGAGGCACATGGTTGTAAGACTTTGAAACAAATGAGACATCATTCTAAATATCCCTAGTCAGTCATTGTTATGGGAATAACAATGAATTAAGACTAGTATGCTCTCTCTGATATTATGAGTTCTGTCTTACAGATCATTAGACAAGAGTGTCAATTAGAGATCATAGATACATGTTAAAGAACATGGTATCTGGATACGATCCGCTCATGAGAACACTACATGGTATAAGTCATAAGTGTTTCTCATATGCAAGTTTTTTATCGGAGTTCTTATACCTGAAATCACTATGAAACTCTTTATGAATTACTGTGTACTTTGACATACACCTAACGTGCTCGTAATAGAGTGACAAGTACGGGTATGATTGGGTATGCATTAATTCATGTTAGAGAGCATGAGAGAAGTGAAGGGATTACCCCTCTCAATAAGAGAGAAAATATCATCGGCCACTTGATCAGTGAACTGAGAAGTGTATGGCCATACCGAGATGAAATAATGAATAATCATTATTTATCTGAGAGTTCAGTGTCACTGGAATATCAAGAAAGGAATTAATATATATAAGGATGACTAGTTCCATGCCTTATATTAATTCTGATATTTATGGGTAAGGGACTATGCAAAATTGCATTAGGTCACTAAATACCATATGCATTTTCATTTAATTTGGAATGCTATAATATCTTGATAGAGAATATATATAGCCTTTGAATTAATTTATTAATTCATTTCCAACATTAAATGGACCTATAGGATCGCACACAAAGCATTGGGCTTAAAATATTTAATTAAAGTATTGAGCATTAATTTGGGCTTTTGATTAAAGTCAAATTAATATGTGTAATGGGTTATAAAATTGCTATTGGGCTTTGGTCCATGAGAGAGAGAAATTCAGCCCACAAGGTTTAATTTAAATTAATTAATTATCTTGTGTTAATTTGATTAATTGAGTATTAAAGCCTAAAGGATTTTAATTAAATTAATTCACTTGATAGTTGGATGGTGTGGCCGAAATTACAAGATAATATCAATGGAATTCCGGCACATGATTAATTCTTTTATTAAGTGATTTATTTGATTAATATGTCTTACATTTATCTTAGATTAAATAAAAAAGGATTATCTTGGATTAAATGTATTATCTTAAGGTGTTTTAATCAATATATATTTCTTATTTTAAATAAGTGATAAAGGTTAAAATTAATTATCTTAAGGTAGTATATTTTATCTTGATCACTTAAGAAAATAAAGGGATATATATTAAAGGAAATAAAACCCTAAAGATATATATTTTGCTTTTGGCGTGAATTACATCCATCTCTCTCTCTTAATTTTTGGTCCAATTTTCACAAGGAGAAAGGATTGTTCCTCATTCTCTTGTATTCTTGGGTAGTAAAAGCAACCTAAGAGAAGTACAAAATCAAATTTTTTAGCTTCAAACTATAGCCATTACACAATACTTTAAAAAAGAGCTAGCAATCTCGATTTTAAGCCGACGGTGCAATTGTGTGTGTGAGAATAGAGGGAGTGGCGTAAAAGGCTGTTCCTTGGCATTGGTGATCAAGATCTAAGGTGGATAAAGTCATCTCGGTTGCTGGTCATCACCAAACTCAAAAATTAAAAGGCATCCAAAGTTGTAAGTTTTAAACCCTAAAATTGCATGTTTCGATTCTTGCTTTGGATTTGTATGGTATGTATGATGAAAAATTTTTGTTTTTCCGCTGCGTTATCATCACATTCATACCATGTCATATTCCATCAGTGGTATCAGAGCCTAAACATGCTTATTTTAGTGCTTTAGATGCATGAAAAAATTAATTAAAAATCGTCATTATGAAAACATGCAAATTTGAAATTTTCTGTTTTGAATTTTTTGCATTGTTTTGGTGAAAAAACGATTTTAATTGATTAGATAGGTATTATAATTAATATGACATGTTAATATACTGTCCTAAGATGTTATTAGGGCTGTTAATGGTCGGATTTAATTATTTATACCTGATGGTACATGTTAATTATGAAACTAGGTGCTGGTTGGCATGTAAATTGCTAGTTTAACAACTAGTTTTCAAAATTAAATGTAAAATTGATTTTGGCATGTTTGTAAGTTATTTTTAAAGATTAAATATCAGGTATGGACATATTTTAAATTTGGTTTTAATTCTGGTCCATGACAATTTAATTGATTAATTTTAAAATCACTTAAAACTATGACTAGTTTGTGTTTGTTACATGTTTAATCAACATTGTTTGTTTTGTTTTGATTAAAATGGTAAAAACACATTTAGATCAGATTGGTACAGAATATTAAATCAATATTTATGGACTTATGTAGATTATTAAATGACTCATAAATTGATTCAAATGTTTGTGCATTTTATGGCATTACATAAGCATTAAACAACTAGTTTTTGTTGTTTGTTTGTTTTTGCATGAATGCCGTGTACTATATATGTGTTCTTCATGATTTTATATTTTTAATTCATGTTAGCAAATATTATATGTATTTTTAATGTTTATGGGCTGTATGACATAAAATTAAAAATGGCAAAATTGGAAATTATACTAGAGTTGATTTATAGCACAAATCTAACTAGTTAGTGTTTTGGGCTTTTAAGAGAACTTATTCAATAAGAGGATTTAGTCCATTGGGCTTTGGCCCAGGCCCATCATGGGGTCTTCTCTTAAAGGTTCAAGTACACAATTTTCATTAATGGGCTTGGCTAAATTAATTAAAATTGGACTTTGTTTTATCCATGAATGCTATGTATATTTATTTGCTAATTTGGTGTGATGAATGGATATGCATGGTGCATTCATGGGCCCTGGGTTTTGTAATTAAATATGGCCTGCAAGCCATTATATTTTGTTGTAAAAGTTTTTCATTTATTTCTTAGAATAGAATATACTTGAATACTTTGTAAATCAAGACGAAGCCCACCGGAGTGAAGAAGCCAAACTCGAAGATTCTTATGTAATAGTATAGAATCTTAGTTGTAGGTTTTTGGGCCTATGTTTGTCATGCTTTACTTTATGCAATTATTTATATATGCATGCTATGTATGGATGACAAAGCGTATGCCATGTAAGCCAAAATAAAATGAATCCCTAAAATAGTAAGTCACAAAGTTGCCTTCCTAATTCGAAACATGTCAAGGCATCGATCATTGGTCACATAGACTAGGAGTCCTAGATGCGCCCGATTATCTTTGTGAGGCATGGGTTGTGAATGTAGGTTGGACTTATCATGGAAAGGGATGCCCGGACCTAGGCAACTTATAAATGGGTTGTGCTATAACAACTTAAGATGTTAGCCCATTTGATCCAGGAGTCATGTACGAGACATGATTGGAGTTTTCCTACCTAAGTAACTTAACTTTTTAGGTGTACAAGCTCAGCTTGACTAATAAGTTGTTGTGAAAAGTGGATCTTGGCCCACATTAAATCACTAACGCGAATTATTTAAAGGGATATTAATTCGTTTTGTGGGATCATAAATAAGACCTCATTTAATCTTGCTAAATTTTATTGTAGATTGAAAATGGCATCTTCAAACAACAATTTCTCATTGCGATCGGTCCTTGAAAAGGACAAATTGAATGGCACCAATTTCATAGACTAGTCTCGAAACTTAAGAATAGTTCTTAAGCAAGAGAAGAAGTCGTATGTTTTGGATACACCCTTACCTGAGGAACCTGCTAGGAACGCTTATGTGGTTCAAAAGGAAACTTTTGAGACCAAGAAAAGTGACTCTAATGATGTGACCTGTTTGATGCTAGCCACTATGGTGCCTGAATTGCAAAAGCAATTTATGGACCAAGAGGCCTATGCGATTATGGTGCACCTCAAGGAGATGTTCCAAGAGCAAGCTCATCACGAGAGGTTCGTGACAACAAAGGCCTTAATTTCTTGCAAGATGGCTGAGGGTACTCCTATTAGTACCCATGTACTCAAGATGAAAGGGTATCTTGATACTCTTGAGAAGCTTAAGGTACTAGTGCCAAAGGAATTGGCCACTAACTTGATCTTAGGATCATTGCCTGCTGCTTATGATCCATTTGTGATGAATTATAAAATGCATGCAATGAACAAGTCAGTCACTGAGCTTCATGGGATGCTTAAGAATGCTGATGAGAACATTCAAAAGACCAATCTCGTACTAATGGTTCAAAAAGGAATTAAGAAGGGACCCGCTATGGGAAAGGGAAAGGGAAAGGGAAAACACAAGTCAGTTGGGAGTGCACCTCAGGCCCAATCCAAGCCCAAGGCACCAAAATTCAAAGAGAGTGAGAGCACTTGCTTCCTTTGCAACAAGATAGGGCATTGGAGGAAGAATTGCGCTCTCTTCAAGGAAGAACAAAAGAAGAATGGAGCCAAGGCGTCCAGTTCTGGTATTTTTGTTGTTGAAATTAACCTTTCTATTTATACCACTTGGGTATTGGATACCGGTTGTGGTTCTCATATTTGTTCAAATGTGCAGGGGCTAAGAAATAGGCAGTTACTTGGGAAGAATGAAGTGGACCTCCGTGTGGCACGAGTTGCTGCCATGGAGATAGGCGACTATCACTTCACTTTACCTTCTGGACTTTGTATTGTTTTGAATAATTGTTATTATGTGCCTGCTATGAGCAGAAACATTATTTCAGTTTCATGTTTGGATAATGATGAATTTGATTTTGTTATTAAAAATGGTAATGCTCATATTCGTCGCCAAGGCATTTCTTATGGCAATGCCATGTTGCAAAATGGCCTTTATATCCTTGATTTACAAAACAAAGAGTCCATATACAACATTAATACAAAGAGGGTTAAATCAAAAGAATTGAACCTTACTTACTTTTGGCATTGTCGTTTAGGACATGCAAACGAAAAACGTATTTCAAGATTCCACAAAACTGGAGTGCTTGGGTCATTTGACTTAGAGTCTTATGACACATGCGAGCCATGTTTGCATGGAAAAATGACAAAGAGTCCTTTTAACAAGAAAGGTGAGAGGACTAATAACTTATTGGAACTAATACATACCGATGTATGTGGACCTTTAAGTACACAAGCTAGAGGTGGTTTTAGCTACTTCGTGACATTCACAGATGACTTCAGTAGATATGGCTATGTCTATCTAATGAAGTACAAGTCTGAAACTTTTGAGAAATTCAAAGAGTTTAAGAACGAAGTAGAAAACCAACTTGGCAAAAGTATAAAAACCATTCGATCAGATCGAGGTGGCAAATACTTAAGCTAAGAGTTTGACAATCATCTAAAAGAGTGTGGTATTATTTCACAGCTCACTCCTCCTGGAACACCTCAATGGAATGGTGTGTCCGAAAGGAGAAATCGAACTTTGTTGGACATGGTTCGATCTATGATGAGTCAACCTAATCTTCCTATCTCTTTTTGGGGTTATACATTAGAAACTACTGCATTTCTATTGAACCGTACTCCAACTAAAGCAGTTGAGAAGACACCATACGAGGTATGGACTGGGAAAAAACCCAATATGTCTTTTCTCAGGATTTGGGGCTGTGAAGCACATGTTAAGAAATTAACATCTGACAAACTAGAGTCTAAATCTAGTGTCTGCTTGTTTGTGGGTTATCCCAAAGAAACAAAGGGATACTATTTTTACTCACAAGCCGAGAACAAAGTATTTGTTGCTCGCAAGGCTATTTTCTTGGAAAAGGAGTTCCTTCTCAAGAAAGACAGTGGGAGTAAAGTAGAACTTGGAGAAATTCAAGCACCACAAACTCCTATAGAGGATGGTTTGGAAATGGGATCAAGTTCACAACCAGTTGTGGAACAAGAACCCATTACACAAAAACCTAGAAGGTCCGGTAGGGTACGTCAGGAGATTAAGAGATATGGATTTTTAATCACTGACAGTGACACTATTGAGTTAGTAGATCGTGAGGATCTTACTACCTACCGAGAAGCTATTGAGAGCCCAGACTCGGAAAATTGGCTTGAAGCCATGAAATCTGAGAATTATTAATAATTTATTTGGGCTTAATTAAATCCAATTTAAGTCCATTTATAAAGGATTATGCACAAAACCCATAAACTAGGCCCTTTTTGCATACACTTGGATTTAATAACCAAAATTAATTCCAAATCCATCCAAATTAAATATGTAGGCTCCATAACACTTATGAAATATATTTAATTTATTTTGGTCTAAGAATTAGGCCTCTAAGGCCTTCTATTTGAAGTTGGCGTGAAACCCTTCCTCTAGAGGGTTTCTGCGCCAAAATTAATTCTTTTGGCCTCTTTAATTTCTCAAATGGATCTATTAATTATTATATCAGCCTTATAACACTTATATCTCAATAATAATTAATTATGAAATACAATATTTCAAATAGGGCCATTATATAGAACATTTCTAAAAAGTTATGAGAATAATTTCACTTGATCATAATTCATTAAATTCTTTAATTAATTATTCTCTTGTTTATTTATCTTCTCCCATAATAATATCAAATATTATTATCCTTGTCATTTTACTAGTTTATCCTTTACTCTATATGTATGTGGCCTATTACGTTCCTGTCCATATTGGCAGTATAATATATAAATATGAGTTCTATCAAAACTCACATGATTTAAACTTCTTTAAATCATTTTATCAATTCCTATTGATATTTATGATACACTATTATACAAATCATGAGCGGCCTCTAGCTAGGCATCACCACTACCCAAATGTCAGGAAAATTAAGTGGTTTAACTATACCCTTCCATAAAAACAGTTACCGTGCAATTACTCCTTTCACCACTCTTATCTCAATTAGATTCTGAATATGGATTTCTGTCAACTTATATAAATATAATTATGTATGTTCTATTAATTTAACCATTATTCCCAAAATGCCCTTCATGGATCCCTATCCATCTTAGCATATTACTCTGGCCAGAGATTCTCTAAACAAGGCAACTATAGAATCATAAGAGATAACTTCCCTTAATAAATCTGGGATGGTGAATCTTTTGTCGATCACTCAACTAACTTCAAGCAAGTTGTGATATACCCAACCTCCTAACTATGTTCACCCCCAGTTGGAAGTAATTAGTTATGGTTTCAAAGTATACAACTTGATACTTAAGATAACTTTGGTGATCTCAAGTCTAAAGATACTTACACAACCGCTATGAAGAAATTCCTCACTAACATATATTTGATATTCATGTGAAGATTCTCTTCGCATGTTTCCAATGAACTTGTTCTTCTAACAAGCATCCATATGTTTGCTTTGATTATCTTCCATAATCACAGTTATGAGAACCACTGCTTAAACCATTCATGAAGCATAACATGTGCTAGTCTATCCGAATTAACAATTTCCTATCTTGTTAATTCTATGATTAGGGATATTTAAATATTAACACATTTACATGCAATAAACATCTCATATCATGAACACTTTTATGATTGCCTTTGCACTATGTTTATAATATCTAGGACTTCATTTATTAATTTAAGATTTACAAACTCATGTATTTAAACATAGCATTAATAAATGAATGATACCTTTTATTAAGGATATGAATTCAAACATATGAAATACATCCCTTTTACATGGGCTTTAGGGCATACTCTCTAACAATCTCGCACTTGCACTAGAGTCAATCACTCATATGTCTTAAACCCATGTTATTTATATGGTGATCATGCTTTATCTTGGAAAGTACTTTAGTGAGGGGATCCGCCATATTATCATATATGGGTACCCTTTCTATTTTCACATCATTTCTAGCTACTATTTCCCTTATGAGATGGTAACATTTGAGAACATGCTTGGATCGCTGATGAGACTGTGGTTCCTTTGCTTACACAATGGCTCTATTGTTGTCACAATATAAAGGAATCAGATCAACAATGTTAGGCACCACTCCTAGTTTTGATATGAACTTTTTAATCTAGACTACTTCTTTGGCTGCTTTCGAAGCAGCAAGTACTCAGCTTCTGTCGTGGAATCAACAGTTATTTTTTGTCTGGAACTCTTCCAACTAAATGTCCGTCCTCGTATTATGAACACAAAACCAGACTGTGATTTACAATCATCTTTGTCATATTGTAAGTTGGCATTCATATACCGATTTACTTCCAAACTTCCCTCCCCATATAATAAGAATATATCCTTAGTCCTTTTCAAGTACTTAAGGATATTTTTGACAGCTGCCCAATGTTCTTCTCCAAAATTGAATTGGAATATGCTTGTGACACTCAAAGCAAATGCTACATCTGGACGTGTACATAACATAGCATACATAATAGAACCAATTGTAGATGCATATGGTATTCTATTCATGCTCTCTATCCTTTAGTGTCTGCGGACACATAGACTTAGAAAGGTGTTTCCATGCACCATGGGTATAAACCTTTTCTTAGAGAGATTTATATTAAACCTCTTCAATATTTTATCCATATATTTACTTTGAGAAAGACCTAGCATCCTATTGGATCTATCTCTTTAGATCATTATTCCTAGAATATAAGATGCTTCTCTAAGTTCTTTCATGGAGAAATGCTTGGATAACCATATTTTAACAGATTGGAGAAGAGAAATGTCATTTCCCATGATTAATTTGTAATCCACATATAGAAATAGGAAGACAATTGCACTTCCACTGACCCTTTTATACACACAAGGTTCACCTTCATTCTATGAGAAACCAAACTCTTTGATTGTCTCATTAAATCATATGTTCTAGCTCCTAGAGGCTTGCTTCAATCCATAAATGGATCTTTGAAGCTTGCATACCTTTTTGCCATCTCCTAATGTGAACCCTTCGTGTTGTGTCATATACACATCCTTAGCCAGATTTCCATTTAGGAAAGCTGTCTTCACATCCATTTGTCAAATCTCATAATCATAATGAGCTGCAATGACTAAAAGTATTCTTATAGACTTAAGCATCGCTACAGGAGAAAAGTTTTCATCATAGTCAATACCTTCTTTTTGATGATAGCCTTTTGCTACTAAGCAAGCTTTATAGGTAACTATATTACCTTCCATATCGATCTTCATTTTGAAGACCCATTTGCACCCTATGGGTTTTATCCCTTCGGATGGTTGAGTTGAAGTCCATACTTTGTTCTCATATATGGAGTCCATTTCAGACTGCATAGCCTTAAGCCATAAATCACATTCTGAACTGTTCAAAACTTCTTGATAGCTTGTAGGTTCATTGTCCTCTACTACAGTTATGCCTCTATCTGAATCAATGTGAAATCCATATCTCACAAGGATAGAATGTATCCTAGTAAATCTTTTAGGATTTTGTGTACAATCAGGTTCAACTATAATCTCATCATTATGAAATTCAGTCTCGGGTTCAATCGGTTGATCTAATTCTATTTGTGGGTTTTGAACTTCACCAAGTTTAATTTTACTCCCATTGTCCTCTCATAGGAGAAATCCTATTTCCAAGAAGACAACATGCCTCGAAACAAACACCTTTTGTTCTAAGGGATGATAGGAATAATATCCAAATGTTTCTTTTGAATATCTTACAAATAAACATTTGTCAGACTTAACATCTAGTTTGTTTGACATTATCCTCTTCACAAAAGCAGGACAACCCCATACTTTCATATGAGAAAGTGTGGGTTTCTTGTTATTCCATATCTCATATGGAATAACATCAACCGATTTACTAGGAACTCTATTTAACACATAAACAATAGTTTCTAGTGCATATCCCTAAAAGGACTTAGGCAAGTCTGCTCGGCTCATCATGGATCGAACCATATCTAATAGTGTTCAATTTCTCCTTTTAGATACACCATTATGTTGTGGTGTATATGGTGAAGTCCATTGAGATAAAATCCCATTAGCTCTAAGATAATCTTGAAATTCTTGACTTAAGTGTTCTCCACCTCGATCTGATCTAAGTGTCTTAATACTCTTACCAAGTTGCTTCTCTACTTCATTTCTGAATTCTTTGAACTTTTCAAATGCTTTTAATTTATATTTCATTAGATAGATATATCCAAACCTGGAATAATCATCTATGAAAGTAATGAAGTAGGAGTAACCTCCTCTTACATGTGTAGTCATTGGACCACATGCATCTGAATGTATTAAGTCCAAAACCATTTTAGCTCGTTCTCCTTTACCAATAAAGGGAGCTTTTGTCATTTTTCCCAATAAACAAGATTCACATTTATCAAATGATTCATAATCAAAGGATCCTAAATCACGTGACTTGTGTAATTTGGTCATACGTTTCTCATTTATATGGCCTAAACGATAATGCCATAAATATGAGGTATTTAGATTATCTTGTTTCATTCTCTTGGTATCCATATTATGCACTTCTTTAATTAAATCAAGAACAAATATACCATTCTTAATTATAGCTTTAGCCTAAAACATATTGTTCTTAAAAATGTAACAACATTTGTCTTTTAAAGAAATGTCATAATCGTTCAATAAACAACTGAAAGAAATAATACTTTTGGATAAAGCTGAAACATAATAACAATTATTTAATTCCAGTATTAATCCACTTAGAAGAGGCAAATGGTAACTCCCCACAACTGTTGTAAAGATGTTTTATCTAGTAGCTGACTGTAGACATATTTCTGCCTTTCTAACTCTTCCAGTACATTTAAGCCCCTGTAGATCATTACATAAATGAGATCCATATCCGGTATCTAATACCCAAGACTATTTTAAAGCCATAGAATAATTATTAATTTCAATCATATGAATACCTAAAGTAGAAGCATCAGCTTGCTTCTTCTCCTTGAGAGAATCTAGATAGGCTATACAGTTACGCTTCCAATGACCATCTTTTCCAAAATGGAAGCAAGTTACTTTGGGATTTTCTTTCTTGGCAACCTTCTTCTTGGAAACCCCACCATGCTTTGGTTGCACCTTAGTCATCTTATTCTTCTTGTGCTTCTTGCCTTTAGCAAAAGTGACAACCATGACACTTTTTGAATCCTTCTTGAAGGATCCATCAGCTATTTTGAGCATGTTGATTAACTCAGGAATGGTTACTTGGATCTTGTTCATGTTGAAGTTAAGTATGAAAGGTGCATAACTTGAAGCCAATGAGTACAAGATTAAATCTATGTATAGATCATTATCCATTACATAGCCAAGTCTACTAAAATGCTTAATATACCCATACATCTTTAATGCATGAGTAGCAGTCGAACTACCTTCCACCATTTTGCAGCTGAATAGTGCTCGAGCAATCTCATATTGCTCAGTTCTAGCCTAAGAATAATAAAGGTCCTCTAGATGCAAAATGATGGTTCTAGCATCCATCATCTCATGTTGCTTCTAAAGCTCTGAGGACATAGCACCATGCATCAAACATGCTGCTGCTTCACTATCCTCCATGTGTTTTCGATAAGTGCCCTTAATCTCATCAATGGCATCATCTGATGGAAGTGGTGGTGGATCTTTATCCAAGGCATAATGGATCTTTTCAGCTCTGAGAACAATTCTCATTTGTCTGATCCAGTCAGAATAGTTACTGCCAACCAGCTTGTTATCCAAGATTTATCGTATGTTAATGTTCGATGTGCTCATGATGATGACCTAGATGTGAAAAGAAAACATATGATCGTATGTTCATATATATGTATGCATTAATTAGTTCTTTAATTAATCCATTTACTCTCACTATTTTAATGCGAAGTAATAGCCCTTACTATATAATCCAAAAAAACCCGATGATTTTCTTAGTAGGCCAATATCCAATCCTTGATATGTAATTTGACCTTGACTGTGGTCAACAAGCCAAACTCCATACCTTTGAAAGGTAGGTATCTCTATACTAATTGTATCTCTACACAACTATTGGATCATTAGTTTATCAACTCTTGATACATGCATATCATATATGCATTCCCTAATTTTGCCTCTAGAACCATTAGCCTTGACTGTGGTCAACAAGCTAATGGGCTAGCTAAGATGACCCATTTAATTAGATTCGAACATATTCGATATAACGTGAGCTTCAATGTGGTCAACAACCCACACTATAAAGAACTCTGGTTCTCCACCAATTAATGGAAGGCTTACATACCTTAGTATTTGTTTGAGGAATTTTAGCTAATTAAGTCTCATCATACATGGTTGGCATACATTGGTATGCATCCTATATCTATCATATAAATATAAGCATATAAATATGGTATAGTTATGGACTTTACTACATTGATTTCCCTGAGCCAGAAGGGAAATCAAAAGTTCACACATAGGTAATATGTATGATTCAAACAAGTAAAAATAATTACATTATATTCAATCTTGTTGGATCTCATCCGGCCCATCTTGCTCCTTGATAGTGGTCTCCATTTCTATCTCTAATTCTAATCTAAGTAATCTAATTACATATTAAAATTTAAAAAAGAAATACGAACCAAAAATAAGTGGCCGGGACATAAAAGTGCTCATTGGGCCGAAACATGCATTATGCTTAATTACATTGGGCCTTTGTCCATAACTATCCATCATGCCAATCATACACCCTTATATTCATTTCTAATGTATAAAGTAAAACATATAATGGATTACTAACTTTGTTTCAACTCTTGAAACATACTTTTGAGTTATTTTAATAATGTGATCAAATTAGGAAACTTTTTCCATTTTGGATACTTTCATTTTAGGAAACCTTTTTGCATGCATGTGTTCTTGCCTTAATTATCAATTCAATTGATTATTAATTGATTATTAATTGATTATTTAATTAATTAATCATATTAAATATTTAAAAAAATCTTTTTTGGGCTTAAAACAAAAGGTAGGCTGAAATCCACACTATAAACCCTAAAATGTGTTCACACACAAACTAATTTTGTATCTATTGGGCCATTTAGACCTTTTGGAATGAGCCAAGGCAACTCTAGCCATTAAAACCCATTAAAAAACTTAATTATAGTTTATAATATTTAATTTAAATCAGCTCCTTGGGCCCACCAAGTCATTCACTAGTTTAAATCAAGTCCGTAAACATAATTAAGCCCATTAAGTGGTTTTAATGAATTAAAATTAATCCAATTAATTTAAGGCCCATTTTAATTAATCCAATTAATTAAAAACACATTAATATATTAGATATATTAGATTTAGAAGATTAAAAATCGTTCTAAACATTAACTCACCAAGAACACACCATGAACACACGAAGAACACCAATTTATCGAACTTTTTGACTAAACTAGTTTTCATGCAAAACTTGTTCGATTTTAATTTTCTTTGATCCTATGGCTTAATATCACATATTAAACACATAAATTATCATCAAAATAATTTTAGAGTGGATCAATAAAAATTTAATTTAGAATAGCCCCTAAAATGTTTATTGAAAAATAGAGACCATACACGCCAAAACCATGATTCTTTTCTCAAAAGAATCGTTTTCATTTTTCACTTTCTAAATTTGATCACATACATCAAGAAATCAATATTTCTCATTCATGAACAATCAAATCTAATATTTTAAAGTTCATGAAATAAATAACTCAAAAATAAAAATTATTCCGCAAAATATAGAATTATATATTTATGGCAAAACCGAGGCTTTGATACCATGTTGGGAATTATCGGTTACATGCATCACATACATAAGTGGAATATAAAATTTTTTAACCAATAGATCTGATCTTGCAATGAATTTACAATATAAATATTAATGAGAATAAGAAAAATCACCTTTGATTTTGTTGAACAGTTGATTTTCCTCCTCATCGGGTTGTCGCAAACCACAGTGTCTGAAATTGAACACCTTCAATTAGTAATCCACACTAGAGAAGGAATAAATTAACCAAGAATGGAGGAACCACAAGGTTGGTCGAATTCTTCTTTATGCTAGCAAGGGGATGGCGGCTAGGGTTTTTGAGAGAAAGAATTTCTTTTTCTCTCAATTGTTCACTTAACCCTAAAATCCCTATCACTTGGATTTTTATAGTTAGGTTAAAAATCCAACTTCATAGTAGGATTGGGCTCTTTAAAATTGTTGGAGAAATATTAAATGGGCTTCTGAAATTATTAATAATTTATTTGGGCTCAATAAAATCCAATTTAAGTCCATTTACAAAGGATTATGCACAAAACCCATAAACTAGGCCCTTTGTGCATACACTTGAATTTAATCACCCAAATTAATTCTAAATCCATCCAAATTAAATATGTAGGATCCATAATACTTATGAAATATATTTAATTTGTTTTGGTCCAAGAATTAGGCTTCTAAGGCCTTTTATCTGAAGTTGGCATGAAACCCTTCCTCTGGAGGGTTTCTGCGCCAAAATCAATTCTTTGGGCCTCTTTAATTTATCCAATAGATCTATTACTTATTATATCAGCCCCATAATACTTATAGTCTAATAATAATTAATTATGAAATATAATATTTCAATTAGGTCCATTATACAGAATATTTCTAAAAAGTTCTACGAACAATTCCACTTGATCATAATTAATTAAACTCTTTAATTAATTATTCTTGTAACACCCTAATCCTCTAACCATGCATAATATCAAGCATCATCATCATGACCTAGCAAAGATAAGGCATGGATACTAATAATCAGCACAAGCCATAATTATTACATGCCACAATAACTTAAAACAAACTTATAATTAAAAAGGCCTAACATAATGCCAAAGAAAATACATAATAAAATCCTCGAGCAACTGCACTCAGTCAGATATTCTCTTCAAAGGCTGACTAGCCACCTGCTATCGATCCACTAGAGCTTAACCAATACCTACACGGCTAACAAACCCGTGCTAAGCTATAAAGCTTAGTGGCGAACCCAACTCTAAGGATAAACTCTAATAAAATATCGTAAAATCATTACACCCTTCAAATTTAAGGGAACATATAAGTCTACAATATTAAACGATCTCACCCTTATTATACCAAATGAATCTGGAATTTTAAACATGAACATTATTCTTACAATCATCTAGACCTCATAGTAATTGATAATACAACTTTCATCACAAGCATTTAATCACATTTATTATGCATGATATGCCTTCAATGTTCACTCAAAGCATAGGGGAGTATACATATCATACATCGTCTATAAGAGATATTTTAGGCGTCAATACTTCACTTATGTCATGCAATCTTAGCTATATAATGCAGAGTAGAGAACTACATTTCATTTATATCATTCTAGCTAAATGGAATTCAATCAAGCAATATAGTAAGCCATTTATCATGTTCACATTACATAGGTGAAGCAATCGTTATATATATATATATATATCCTTATTTAATAGTAAATTGCTGAATCTTTTAACTTTTAATAGCCTGCCTAAGTGCTAGTTCAAAGGGTGGATAACGGGAACAATGGATACCGAAGGTATCAAACGATGGACCCAAAGGACTGAACTATGGTTCCATAAAGGAACAAAGCAATAGACCCAAATGGGGTCGACAATGGTTCCAGCAAGGAAGAAACAATAGATCCAAATGGGGCCGAACGATGGTTCCATAAGGAACTAGACCCAAACGGGGTCAACTATGGCAGCTACTGAATCCCTCTAGGCATGCCTATCTAATCCAGAACTGAACTAATACCCACAGGCTTTATCACTTTGAGAACATCTTGAATTCATCATATTCTTCCTTATTTAATATAACATTTTCTTAAATCATTTTCTACAAATGAACACCTATCATTCATTTACATAGTAATACCGGCTTAAAGCCCTGATATTTAAATACATATCATTGTTTATACTTGCATAGCTACCAGGTAACTTATATCTTGCACTAAAAAGCTTTAGCATAATGATAACTGAGTATCATGCAACACTAGCTCAAAATCAAAGTTTTAAGAATATAATGCAATACACATCATTGAGCATAAGATCATGGAATAACAATATGATTTGAATTTCAAGGTTGTCTTTAATAATACCCGCATTATAGTTCATGAGAATTAAACCATACATATAGTCATATAAACAATGAGCATATAACTCAACACGAAAAACATATTCAATAAAGAAGCTCGTACCTGAGTGGTTCCTCAATACCATTTCTCTTTGCATCATTATACTCAATTTAGTCATCACACATTCATTTTATCCAATACATCATATACATGCATTATATGTCTCACAAGTAGTGAAAGTAATCAAATGTGAGATTAACATTTACCTATGTCCTTTATAATGCCTTAGAACGACTTCACCGCTCAATTATTTCATTTAGAAATCAAATGACTTATTAACCACCACTATAATTAACATAATCATCATGTATATTACTTATGGTCCATTTAAATCTCTCCAATTATATTTTATAATACGGGATTCATGACTCATGAAGAATTTATAGCTTAGAGTGTGTAGTATAACCATTAAAAGAAAACATGTTAGTAGCTGTGCCAATGAAGGAAGAGTAGGCATATACGGCCACTCAATGAGAACAAAGGCCAAACGTGTGGCCAAGCAGAAGAAGAAGCAAGCCATTCACGTGGCCACGTAAAGAGAAAGGCAGCCACCAACGTGGTCACGTAAGGAACCAAAGGCCAAACACACGGCCATGCAGAAGAAGAAATAAACATTCACGTGGCCAAGCAAGGAAAAAGGCCATGCAGTGCATGGTCACGTTGGGAGAGGAACAAGCCATCACATGGTAACGCAAATGAAACCATAAGGAAAATGCACGGCCACGCAGGCTGAAAACAATGAAGAGGCACGGCCACGCACTGAAGAAGCAAGGACATCATGTGGCTGTGCAAAGAAGCATGGGTATGCATGGCCACACGTGAAGGAAAGGAGAAGGACACACGGCCATGCAAGGCATATCGGCAGTCTGGATTAGAAATCCCGATTTCCAGCTCAAATGATTTTGAACCCCAAAACTCACCTCAAGTACTTAGATTAAATCATTCTCTGTTCATTTAAGTCACTGAAATTTAACCTTCACTTTAACTAACGGGACACATACAAGAATATAGGGAAATCAAGTAAAGATTTATATAGAGTTCCCATACCTCAATACCAGCTTCATCTCATTCAAAAAAATCCACAGATCTAACTCTTTCTTTCTTCTCCTAGTCTTGATCTATCTGCTTCTCCTCTCACCTTATACACAGGAACAACAACTTGATCTTACAATCCCTCATAACCAAAAATCATATATGAAGAAAAGAAGAGGAAGAAGAGATTTCCAAGGGAAGACATTACCTTAAATCTTAACTCACAAAACCTAACTCCTCTTCTCCAACCCGTAACCAGCAGAGAGAGAGAGAGAGTTGTCTCACCTAAAAATGTTGATCCCCTTAATCTCCAATCCCCTTGTTTCCTTCTCCAAAAAGGTATTGAGTGAGTTAGTGGGATAAAATATCTCATTGTGAATTTTCAAACTTGCCCTTATTCAATTTGACCCCATCAACTTATCTCTTTTAACATTAACACCCAAACTTCTAATTTACTTCAACTATATCCCTCTTTAATCTTAATTTTAACCAAACTCAATTAACATACATGCTAAAATTACCAAAATACCCCTAATAGGACTTAACCTTAACAATACCAAATAATTCAATATTTGCCTTAATTAATCATAATCCTCGTCACTTGACTATAATCCGGTTAGGGCCATGATTGGGTCCTTACAATTCTCTTTTTCTTTCTCTTCTCCTATAATAATATCAAATATTATTATCCTTGTCATTTTACCATTTTTTCCTTTACTCTATATGTGTGTGACCTATTGCATTCCTGTTCATATTGGCATTATAATATGTAATTGTGAGTTCTATTCAAAACTCACATTATTTAAACTTCTTGAAATAATTTTATCAATCCCTATTGATATTTATGATACACAATTATACAAGTCATGATTGGCCTCTAGCTAGGCATCATGAATGTCCAAATGTCAGGAAAGTCAAGTAGTTTGACTATACCCTTCCATAGAATAGTTACCGTGCAATTACTCCTTTCACGACTCTTATCATAATTAGATTCTGAGTATGGATTTCTGTCAACTCATATAAATCTAATTATGTATGTTCTATTAATTTAACCATTGTTCCCAAAATGCCTTTCATGGATCCCTATCCATCTTGGCATATTACTCCGGCCAGAGATTATCTGAACAAGGTAATTATAAAATCATGCGAGATAACTTCCCTTAATAAATTTGGGATAGTGAATCCTTTATCGATCACTCAACTAACTTCAAATAGGTCATGATATACCCAACCTCATAACTTTGTTCACCTCTAGTTGGAAGTAATCAGTTATGAAGTTAACGTATACCACTTGCTACTTAAGATAACTTTGGTGATCTCAAGTCTAAGGATACTTGCTTAACTGCTATGAAGAGATTCCTCACTGACATAGATTTAATATCCATATGAGGATTCTCTTTGTAGTTCTCCAATGAACTTGTTCTTCTAACAAGCATTTACATGTTAGCTTTGATTATCTTTTATAATCATAGTTATGAGAACCACTGCTTGAACCATTAAAAAAGCATAACATGTGCTAGTCTGTCCGAATTAACAATGTCCTATCTTGTTAATTCTATGACTAGGGATATTTAGTTATTAACACATTTGCATGCAATAGACATCTCATATCATGAACACTTTCATGATTGCCTTTGCACTGTGTTTATAATATCTAGGACATCATTTATTAATTTAAGATTTACAAACTCATGTATTTAAACATAGCATTAATAAATGAATGATGGCTTTTATTAAGAATATGCATTCATACATATGAAATACATCCTTTTTACATGAGCCCTAGGACATACTCTCTAATAGTTAGGGGCTTGAGTCCATAACGTGCTGGCGAGTTACGGGCTAAAAGAGGGAGTGAGTCATTCACTCAAGGTTGTAACTCAAAGATGAGTTACAAACCTAACCTATGAGTCTAGTCCGTGACTCACGTTTGAGTTAGCCAATGGCCCCTAATTATGACCACTTCACCCAATTTGACAATAGCAATGAAAATATGCTTTCAAAAGACAATTTTCCCCATCCAAACATGATAAAATGTTTTCTCAAAACAAACATCAGTGCAAGAGAAGAGAGACCTTACTGCTTTATGGCCATCTCTAAAGTAGCATTATCCTAATTAGGTAACCCTAACAGAGCCTAAATTAGGCCTAGTGTCTACAGTTGCCCCCAAGTTTGGGATAGCTAGTACACTAGTGTCTAGGTTTGCCAAAGTTCAAAGTGAAGCGATAAAAGACACGTACCTAAGGCAACAAATCATAAAGTGTAGACACATACCATTGGAGGTAGTGAATTTCTAGTAGAGTGACTTCCACCATCTTGTTGGCATTTTAACTCTTATTAGAGTAATTATTGTCAGCTTGTCAATGTTTTAACTCTCTTTTTGTTGTTTACTATCAGTTTATCAATGTTTTAACCTTGGATCAAATGAGTAATTACCATTAGCTTGTTGATGATTTAACTCTTGATCGGATCAGGGTGATTACCATTAGCTTATAGATGTTTTAACCTATTATTGCTTGGGTAGTTATTGTTAGCTCATCGACATTTTAACTCAGTCAGACCATCTGACCAATGCCAACTTATAGGCATATGAGATCAGGGAAGATAACTGAATGTCTCCTGAGGGGACTTTTGCTTTTGAATGGTACATCGCCTCTTGAGTGAGTACTAGTACCTATAGAAGTGTCTGACAGCAGAACCTTAATGCAATAAAGGAATATATTTTCCTTTATGGGTTTATATTATTGTCTTCATGCATGTTTAATCTTAAATTAAGGAGGTCATCCTTTTAAGGAGCGTGCTAAGTGTACTTCTGACATTTGCACATCCTAGGTGTGAATGAGCTTCATTTTGATCTAATTGAATAACATTTATGATCCTGGGAGGTTGTTGATGTGAAATTTTTAAAATGCTCAATATTTTCAATTGGGATATAATAAATCAACTTATGATATAAGTTGCTTAATTAATTCTCCCAATGATTTAAAACCCAAGTTTTTATTGATCCTATGATGATCATGTAAGCAATCTTTTCCTTTCATCCATCATGCTTCATTTTTATTTTCAATTTTTATCATATTGAACGTCACATTAATATTTGTAGGGAAATTAACATACACATGCGCAATCAAATAATGTAGAGAAAGAGAACTAATATCCATATATCATCCAAATAAAACTACAATAAAAAATGTTAAAGTTGAAAATGTAAATACAATAGAAAATAAATATAATAATAAAACAAAAATAATAAATGGCTCCCTGTAGGTCACTAACGACGACTCGATCTAGAGGGACCTGGCGGTGTGACTGAAGGACAAGGTAGTAGTTGTGCAGGCTATGAAGGCCCTGCCAAAGATAAACCTAGAGGTGGTCAGAGTGTGGTGAACTCAACTCTAATAGCATAAGCTAAGGATACTAGTGCTATCCCATAAGCTTAGCTAGATGATGTAGGTTATCTCGAACCTGTCTCATGGCTAATTCATACCAGCGTATTTTTCCTCTACTGAGCTAAGCAAGAAGCATGGAGATCTCAAGTCCCACTCATAGCCTGCTTGAGATCATAAACCTCTTTTATGACCTTTCGTGTAGTATCTCAAATAGTGGATATAGATGCATCCACATTACGAACATGCCTACTAGAAGAACGATTCAATAAGGCAACCATCTCACTCAGAGTCTGTAAATCCTACCTTGCACCCTTAATAACAATCTTTAAATGGGTCAACCTACTCTCTCTCTATGTTTGTGGGAACACTGGAAGAAGTTACGGCTGGTGGCACTAGACCGCAGGAAGTAGAGGCCTCTGGGTCTTCCTCTGTACTAAATTCACGAGTCTTATGCAGTGCCAGCATGTGTAAACTTGATAACTTCTTCCCTTTAATCCAAGCAAGTCTTCCTTGAAAAAAGAAGTTACAACTAATGTAAACTAAGCTACAAATGATGTTTTTAATCTTGAAACTACAAAACCCTAATAAAAATAAATTTTTTTACAATAAGAACAAAACTCAAAAACCCTAAAAATCTAAATAAAGAATACGAAAAAAATTAAAAACTACATTCTACAACTTGAAAACTCTTCCTTGAACCAAATAGAAAATATGCTTTTATAGTGCTTGAGGTGACACACGGAAGAGACTATTTAGTCTTTAACATGTGCAACCGATTAAAATAGCACTCTAGCATTAGCATATAGCGGAGACTATTTAGTCTTTACCATGTGGACCTTTTTGCACTGAAGCTCTTCGAAAACTGTTTAGCACATAGTGGAGACCGATTAGTCTCTATCGTGTGTATTAGTGAAATGGTTCACTTTGACATATCTATATAGGCACATGGGGAAGAATATTTAGTCTCTGCTGTGTGCCAGGTCAAAATTCTACAAAAAGTCAAAATTTCACCATTAAGCACACCAAAACTTAATATTTCTCAAAATAATCCCATGGCACAAAAAGAGGAATTTAGCACACAAAACACAAAAAAAATATGCAAAATGAGACACACACACAGACAAAAATACATTGAAAATGAACACTAAATTGGAGTTGTCACAAGTATTTTATCATTCTCTTACTTTAGATGAATGGGTATATGCTTGTTTGGCTTGAATGGTTGAATGCTCTATTTTTGCATGTTGTAGTTGTATGTTTGATAGTGATTCTAAAAGAAAGGCTATTAGATCTATAGTTATTGCATTGTAGATCTAGAAATAGGTAAGGAATGAATGGGTATTGGGTTGATTTGCTTCAGAATGGGAAATCATTATATATCTAGGATTTATGATACCTGCGCTTAAGTTAGCCATTTGATTAGCTCCAAAATGGGAAATCGAATAGTTAGAGTAGTTGGCTGCTTGTGTTTTGTTGGGTCATCCACATCTAGATCATATATATTAATTTTTATGTTAAACGTATACTTTGCATTGGGTATGGGGAGGATTAGAGACTTGAGCAGCATTTTTAGTGATTCGTCTATCTTAATTTATATTCTCTATTTTTATTGCTCTTGATTATATTGCACTTTTAATTTAATTTACTTTATTTTTGTTTAATTAATTCAAGTAGATATAAATTTAATCAACAAAAAATTTGGAAAATTTTTTCATATATTATTAATTAATTAATTTTCTCTCACAAATACAATCTTTTGGGTACGATATTTTTGACATCTTAAATATATTCCTCTATATTACTTTACCGATTTAGCATACTTGCTGAGTGTCAGTCAAGGATATATAGCATCTCAAAAAAACAAAATCCTCTTATCCACATATGTCTAACCCTATAGTGCCTTCTCACATTTACTTTTTTAACTCATGATCTTATAAAACAATTTTCGTGTTCACTATCATATCTCTACTTATAGAAACTATAATAAGCATGCTCATGAACCATGAATCCATTGAATGTGATCAAAAGGCTTTCTTCCCCTTTTACTATATGACATTCATCATGATTCAGCTCACTTTTCTAGCTAGATCCACTAGGCCAAATTTTTCTCAAAGCCTCTTGGAGACTAACTAAGCTAGCCACACTAAACCATACTTCAAGGATAAGATAAGGCTCTTAAAGGTCAAAAGTCAATAGGTTCTCACACTAGGGAAATTTGAGATCGATTACATTAAATTCCTATCCCTTGTTCGACTTAAGCACACATGGTATGAAACATGTGTCGTGGATCTTTATTTTGGATCTCTACAGCATACAACCTCATATATATCTTTATCTTACACCTTAGTAAGAATAATCTTGTAATTTCTACAAGACAACACTTTCATTTTGAGCAAGCTCTCAAGTTTCACCATATGTTCAAAAATTGCCTCATCTTAGTTATTGTCAACTCATTGGCAAAACTAAGGTAAACACCTATGTGAGTGGGTTACTTCTTTTTTTAACATGCTCAATCTCATAACTAATAATAGTAAATGTTCACACAATAAACATTCACACTCATGTATTGCCAACAATGAACTTTATTATTATCATTCATAAATAATAATGTTAAGGGATTACACAAAGTAAACAATACTAATCAAATTCTACACAAACCTTTTGTCAATGGATTTGTAATCATATCACACATAGAAATGTATTATAAGTTCACTTTTCTTTATGCAACAATATCTCTTATTTACTAATACTTAATGTTGACATGCTTAGTCCTCTTATGAAATTTTAGATCTTTTATGCAAGTTATTGATTCCCAACTGTCACTATAAATCGTCAATGGTTCCTCTAACGTAGTTATTCTCAAATGGTCCATAAACAATTTTAGCCAAATTGCCTCTTGTATTGCAACTGAGGAAGTGACAAATTTAGCTTCCATTGTTGATAGGGCTACACAAGTTTATTTCTTACTACTCCATAAGATAACACCCTTGCCAAGTAAGAATATGTAACCTAAGGTATATTTCCTATCATCTACATTTCCTCCCCCATCAACATCTGTATATCCTCTCAATTGCGATACTTACCTTACTAATAAAGGGAATAATCTGTGGTACCTTTGAGCTATCTAAATATCCATTTGACTAGTTTTTAATGTGTTTTGCCTAGGTTAGATTGATATCTACTCGTCATGCCCACTGTATAGCATATATCTGGTCTTGTACACAACATTACATAGACTACCTACAGCACTAGCATATGGAATGTTCTTCATATGTTCCATTTCTTTTGGCATCTTAGGACACATACTTCTGCTAAGAAATTGATTCTTAGCAATGGAATATTTTATAGGTTTATATTTTTTCATATTAAATCATTCATGGACTTTGTTGATATATGCCTATTATTAAACGGACAAAAAAATTTTCGAATAATCACTTGAAATCTTAACTCCAACGATATAATCTACTTGATCCATATCTTTCATCTCAAAGTTAGACGATAACCAATCTTGTATTTCATGTACGTACCTTTTGTCATTTCTAGCTATGAGTATCTCATCTACATATAATACCAAAATGAAAATTTTCCTTTTTGAGCTTTTATAGTAAACACAATGGTCTAAATCAATCATATTGAACTCATTTGACATGATTGTATCATGAAATCTTAAATACCATTATCTTGAAGGTTGTCTAAGGCCATAAATTGATCTCATCAATTGGCAAATCCATATAGATTTCTTCATTTAATCCTCCATTAAGGAAAACAACCTTCATATCCATTTAATGTAGCTCTAGGTCTAAGCTTGCCACTATGGCAAGAATTAAGCTTATAGATGTAAATCTAACAATAGATGAGAAAGTCTCCTCATAGCCAATCCCTTCTTGTTGTGAGAACCCCTTAGCAACTAGTTAAGTCTTGTATCTTTCGATTCTTCCATCAACCTTTCACTTCACTTTGAGAATTCACTTATTCCTGATTGGTTTGCATCCTTATGGTAGATCAACTAGTTCCTAAGCATGTTTTGATCTCATAGATGCCATTTCTTCTTCCATTGCTCTAATATACTTATCCTTAGCTAGGCAAGAGAGAGCATTTTAGAAATTTTTGGGCTCTTTTTTATCTTGTGGGGTAACGAAAAAGGTATTGTTCGATCCTTTGATCTCAAATCATTAGTGAAGAACACTTATCCTTTTAGATTTTTGTAGTTTTGACTCTTGATAAACATATCTCATATATTCATTATAATTCAAAGTGAAAACACTTGATTCACTTTATCTAACTTTGTAAATTCATTCTCTAAGAGTATAATGTCTCCTAATTCAAATTTTGTCATTATACCATTTTCTTGCTCAACCACGAAAATGTATCCTTTTGATACTCCAGAATATCTTATAAAGATACTTTTTTTTACCTTATGGTATTAAATTATCAAATTTTCTTGAGGTATCATGGGCGTAAGTAGCATAACCCCGAGGTCATAAATGGCTTAATTAAGTTGTTGACCAGTCCATAACTCATGAGGAATGGAAGTGACAAATTTGAAGGGCACACAATTCAAAACAAATATATGTGACATGCATCGAAGTCTTCTCAATTCTAGTTTTGTTCCCAAAGGCCCACATTTAGGCTGTAAGACTGGACGGGGCTCATAAATTTCATAAATTGTCCACTACACAATAAAAGGGGTTTAGGTCCAATTTTATTGTTGATGGTCAACCTACAAAGGCATCCAATGTGGGCTCAAAAGGCATATATCTTGGAGTTTCCACCTAACAAAATGTTAGGAAATGAATCTCAACCTTTTGATGCCCAAACAGAGATTAGTGTTTAAGAAGTAACTTTTACTTGTATCTTGGTTAGGTGTTCCTTATAATTAGGTTTTTATCATTCATCCACTTTCTCCCTTCTCACATAATGCATTACAAAGAAAATAAAAAAATATATCAATTAATTAAAAAGTGGTAAATAAAGTAATAAATAAATAAAATAATCCTACTTAAATTATTACAAGAATAAATTGTCCAACATGAAAATGAAAACAAAATATATAAATTGAGCTATTTATTAAATTCAAAAACATTAGTTCCCTCATATATTTTCACATAAATCCTCTTATGTGGGTTTTTAGGATAAAGAAAATTAGACATTGGTCCATTTTATCTTAAAAGCCCCAAATAATTAAATAAAAAATGTTTTTTAAATAATTTTTCAATTAGCATTCGAAAAATCCTTTTTTACTAACTATTATCCTAAAAAGGAAATAAATCCAAAAAATAATAATTGAAGTACAAAAAATCAAATAAATAGAATAAACCAACCATATGGCATAATTAAATAATGCAAAAAATTAAATGCTATAAAAATAAGATAAAGGGAAAGAAAGAATAACCATTTAAAGGATAGCCTCCAAAATATGCTACTCTCCTAAAATAAACTCCAAGGATACAAGAAATAAAATTGTTCAAATGACCATGAAAAGAGCAAAACAATTAGTATCAAAAAATAATAAATAAACCAAATAATGAAACTAAGATAAAATAAAAACACATACTAAAATAAATATAAAATGTACAGGATATTAAATATGCTTAAAAGAGAATCAAAAATAGCATTAAATATAACCACACATGCAAATAAATATATATACAAAAAAAATAACATATGACAATGGGCCTAAAATGCTGAATAAATAACCATGAACGCCTAGAAAAACAAGACAGACGGCCAGGTAGTAAAGGAGACACAGCATGAAAGGAAGGTATCGAGATGTCCTATTGGTTTCTATGACCGATGATCGTCTATCAGGCCTTTTTCCCATCTATCACTCAAAAAATAGATAGTAAACTAGATTTCCAAGCCACGAACAAAGAAAGAATATTTAGGCCATAAACATGCATATCTATAGCCCTAAAACATGCCAAAATTGAGGAATAACAATAAAATATAGCCTAAATCATGCTTTTATATCAAATAAATCATGCACATACAAAAAATAAATCAAGATATTTTTCATACATTAATGAAAGAATACAAACCCTAACATGTTATTCTAGCATATTAAATAGCTTCACATCATCATGGTAGTCATAAAAATAATGAACAAATTAAATAAACAACATTGAAATCTTAAATCATGGCATCATAAAATAATGAATCAATCTAATTAGCTATATGATAAAGATGTAAGCTTATAGAGAGAAATAGACTGAAGTCCAGAATATTACCCTCAAGAATTTTGATTTTGTAACTCTAAAAAGTAGTAGTTTGAGTCTCGATCCTCGATTCCTATATTTGATCAAAAATATGTATTCATTTTTGGTGTGAAATTGATTGCTTAAGGTTGTACTATTTTCATGAATCAGAGAATTGTACTTTCTCTATCTTAAAAACCTACCTCTCTTTTTTTATGTGAAAATCCCCTTTAAAAACCCTAGATTTTAGTTTAAATACTTAGAGAAGAGTTAAAGATTGACTCAAACTCTAATCCCTCTAAATATGGATGTTAAATCCCTTGAACATTGCATAGGATCTGATCTTTTAAAGATTTGATCCTAACTAAAATTTTAAATTCTAGAAAACATGGGAAAGCTAGAAAACCCCCCCCCCCCCCCACCCATAAAGGTCCAGCCCCAACATCATGAAATCTACATGGATGACATGATGATCAAGTTAGCTACCCAAAAAAGGCCACTTTAAGGCATTGGAGAAGTTTTTTCAAAGGATTGATAAGTATAACCTTTGCCTCAACACGGAGAAGTGCATAATCAGGATCACCTTAAGTAAACTATTGAAACATGTAGTGAGTTAGAGAGGGATAGAGATAAATCCTAATAAAGTGAAAGCCATTAGGGAAATTCCCATTCCATAGATGGAAAAGGAGGTTAGAGGATTTCTAGGTAGGCTTCAATACATCAGTAGGTTCATTGTCAAATTAACTTCAATATGCGAGCCAATCTTCAAATTACTTAGAAAGGACTAACCAATGGTTTGGAATGAGGACTTTCAGAAGGCATTTGACACAATCAGAGAATACCTTTTTTTATCAACCAATGTTAAGACCACCAAATATAGGTAACCCTTTAATTTTGTACTTAGCCATAGAGGACAACTTAGTAGGTGTTATAATGGCTTAGGAGGATGACTTCAGGATCGAGTATGTAGTATACTACCTTAGCAAGAAGTTCCTACCATATGAGGCTAAGTATGTAGAGGTAAAGATGATTTGCTTGGCAGTTATCAAGATTATAAAAAGTTCAGGCATTATTTCCATTCATATAGAATACAGGCAGTGTCTAAGCATAACCCTATTAGGTACTTATAAAAAGCACCCATACTGCTAGAAAAGATGGGTGGCTGGCTAATACTCTTATAGGAATTCAACATTTAGTATATCATTAGGAAAACCATTAAAGAAAGAGCCATAGTAAAATTCCTAGTTGTTCAACAATTAGAAGGTGATGAAGTGTTTTATGAGTTTCTTAATGAGGACATTGCAGCTATAATAGTGCAGGGTTGGTAGATGTACTTTGACGAAGCTATAAATAGTAAGGGTGCTAGAGTAGAAGTAATCTTAGTGACCCCTAAAAGTGAGAAATTGCCTTTAGCTAACAAGTTAAGGTATAAAACCACAAACAACAAAGGTGAAGATGAAGTATACATCTTTGGATTAGAGGCCTTATTAGCTAGAGGGGAAAAGCCTACAAAAGTTTTTATAGATTCATCATTAGTAGTCTTCTAGGTACGAGTTGGATGGCTAATGAATAAAGAATGGCTAATGCCTTATATTAAGTGCCTAAAGGCTCTAAGTAGTCAATTTGAAGTGTGTACCATTGGGTATATGCCTAGGGATAAAAATCAGTTGGCAAATGCCTTTGCTACTTTAATGTCAATGTGGGATAACCCGAAGGGAGTGAGCCTGAAGCTTATGTTGATTTCCAATTCTGATAGGCTATATTTTAAGACTAAGCAAGTAATGGGTATTAAGGCAGATGATGGGAAGCGCTGGTATTATGATGTTTAGAACTATTTAAAGAGGCTAGTGTTGTTAGTGTAAGCCCTAGCCCCAATGCATTGTAATAAAACACTTTAATTAATAAAATGAGGCAATTGTTTTATCTATTGTATTCCTGTGCATATCAATTGATAAAACCATCCAAGAATGTTGTTTCGGTTTAAGTTATCATGTGTGAGGCACATGGTTGTAAGACCTTGAAACAAATGAGACTTCATTCTAAATATCCCTAGTCAGTCATTTTATGGGAATAACATATGAATTAAGACTAGTATGCTCTCTCTGATAAGTTGAGTTTTGTCTTATGGATCATAAGGACAAGAGTGTCAATCAGAGATCATAGATACATGTTTAGAACATGGTATCTGGATTCGATCCGCTCATGAGAACACTACATGGTACAAGTCATAAGTGTTTCTCATATGCAAGTTTTGTATCGGAGTTCTTAGACCTAAAATCTCTATGAAACTCTTTATGAATTAATGTGTGCTTTGACATACACCTAACGTGCTCGTAACAGAATGACAAGTATGGGTATGCATTGATTCATGTTAGAGAGCATGAGAGAAGTGAAGGGATTACCCCTCTCGATAAGAGAGAAAAATATCATCGGCCACTTGATCAGTGAACTAAGAAGTGTATGGCCATACCGAGATGAAATAATGAGTAATCATTATTTATCTGAGAGTTTAGTGTCACTGTAATATCAAGAAAGGAATTAATATATATAAGGATGACTAGTTCCATGCCTTATATTAATTCTAATATTTATGGGTAAGGGACTATGCAAAATTGCATTAGGTCACTAAATGCCATATGCATTTTCATTTAATTTGGAATGCTATAATATCTTGCTAGAGAATATATATAGCCTTTGAATTAATTTATTAATTAATTGCCAACATTAAATGGACCTATAGGATCGCACATAAAGCATTAGGCTTAAAATATTTAAATTAAGTATTGGACATTAATTTGGGCTTTTAATTAAAGTCAAATTAATGTGTGTAATGGGTTATTAGATTGCTATTGGACCTTGGCCCATGAGAGAGAGAAATTCAGCCCACAAGGTTTAATTTCAATTAATTAAATGTCTTGTATAAATTTAATTAATTAAGTATTAAAGCCTAAAGATATTTTTATCTAGATAAATCATTTAAATGGAAGTTGATGGGGCCGAAATTCCTAGGGAAATACCGAGGAATTTCGGCACATGTATTATTTTTATTTAAGTGGTTTATTAGATTTAAGTGTCTTGTCTTTTATCCTAAATTAAGTGATATTATTTGATTAAATGTCTTTTGTTTTTATCTTGGATAAATTAAAAGAGTTTTTATCAATAAATATTTCTTATTTTAATTAAGTGATAAAGGCTAAAATTAATTATCTTTAGCTAATGTTAATTATCTTAAGGTAGCAGATTTTAGTTTTATCACTTAATAAAATGAAATAATATATATATTGGATGAGAGAGAAAAGGACTAACCCTAATTTTCTCTAAGTGTGGCGTGAACTTCATCTCCCTCTCACAAAATTGTTTTGGCCAATTTTTCACAAGGAGAAACGATTGTTCCTCATTCTCTTGTGATCTTGGGTAGTAATAGCAACCTTAGAGAAGTGCAAAATCAAATTTTCAGCTTCAATACATTTCCATTACACAATACTTTAAAAGAGAGCTAGCAATCTCGATTTTAAGTCGTCGGTGCAATTGTGTGTGTGAGAATAGAGGGAGTGGCGTAAAAGGCTGTTCCTTGGCATTGGTGATCAATATCTAAGGTGGATAAAGTTATCTCGATTGCTGGTCATCACCAAACTCAAGTTTTAAAAGGCATCCAAAGTTGTAAGTTTTAAAAATCCTAAAATTGCATGTTTCGATTCTTGTCATCGAATTGTTTGGCATGTATGATCGTTTTTTGTTATTTTTCCACTATGTTATCATCACATTCATACCATATCATATTCTATCAGTGGTATCAGAGCCTAAAAATGCTTATTTTAGTGCTTTATATGCATGAAAAAATTAATTAAAAATCGTCATTATGAAAACATGCAAATCTGAAATTTTCTGTTTTGAGTTTTTTGCATTGTTTTGGTGAAAAAACGATTTTAATTGATTAGATAGGTATTATAATTAATATGACATGTTAATATACTGTCCTAAGATGTTATTAGGGCTGTTAATGGTCGGATTTAATTATTTATACCTGATGGTACATGTTAATTATGAAACTAGGTGTTGGTTGGCATGTAAATTGCTAGTTTAACAACTAGTTTTCAAAATTAAATGTAAAATTGATTTTGGCATGTTTGTAAGTTATTTTTAAAGATTAAATATCAGGTATGGACATATTTTAAATTTGGTTTTAATTCTGGTCCATGACAATTTAATTGATTAATTTTAAAATCACTTAAAACTATGACTAGTTTGTGTTTGTTACATGTTTAATCAACATTGTTTGTTTTGTTTTGATTAAAATGGTAAAAATACATTTAGATTAAAATGGTACAGAATATTAAATCAATATTTATGGACTTATTTAGATTATTAAATGACTCATAAAATTGATTTAAATGTTTGTGCATTTTATGGCATTACATAAGCAATAAACAACTATTTTTTGTTGTTTGTTTGTTTTTGCATGAATGCCGTGTACTATATATGTGTTCTTCATGATTTTATTTTTTAATTCATGTTAGCACATATTATATGTATTTTTAATGTTTATGGGCTGTATGACATAAAATTAAAAATGGCAAAATTGGAAATTATACTAGATTTGATTTATGGCACAAATCTAACTAGTTTGTGTTTTGGGATTTTAAGAGAACTTATTCAATAAGAGGATTTAGTCCATTGGGCTTTGTCCTAGGCCCATCACGGGGTCATCTCTTAAAGGTTCAAGTACACAATTTCCATTAATGGGCTTGGCTAAATTAATTAAAATTGGACTTTGTTTGATCCATGAATGCTGTGTATATTTATTTGCTTGTTTGGTGTGATGAATGGATATGCATGGTGCATTCATGGGTCCTGGGTTTTTGTAATTAAATATGGTCTGCGTACCATTATATTTTATTGTAAAAGTTTCATTTATTTCTTAGAATAGAATTTATTTGAAGACTTTGTAAATCAAGACGAAGCCCACCGGAGTGGAGATGCCCAACTCGAAGATTCTTATGTAATAGTATAGAATCTTAGTTGTAGGTTTTTGGGCCCATGTTTGTCACGCTTTACTTTATGCAATTATATATATGCATGCTATGTATGGATGACAAAGTGTATGCCATGTAAGCCGTAATAAAATGAATCCCTAAAAAAATAGTAAGTCACAAAGTTGCCTTCCTAATTCGAAACATGTCAAGGCATCGATCATCGGTCACATAGACTAGGAGTCCTAGATGCGCCCGATTATCTTTGTGAGGCATGGGTTGTGAATCTAGGTTGGACTTAACATGGAAAGGGATGCTCGGACCTAGGCAACTAATAAATGGGTTGTGCTATAACATCTTAAGATGTTAGCCCATTTGATCCAAGAGTCATGTACGAGACATGATTGGAGTTTTCCTACCTAAGTAACTTAACTTATTAGGTGTACAAGCTCAGCTTGACTAATAAGTTGTTGTGAAAAGTGGATCTTGGCCCACATTAAATCACTAACGCGAATTATTTAAAGGGATATTAATTCGGTTTGTGGGATCATAAATAAGACCTCATTTAATCTTGCTAAATTTTATTGTAGATTGAAAATGGCATCTTCAAACAACAATTTCTCATTGCAATCGGTCCTTGAAAAGGAAAAATTGAATGGCTCCAATTTCATAGAATGGTCTCGAAACTTAAAAATAGTTCTTAAGCAAGAGAAAAAGTAGTATGTTTTGGATGCACCCTTGCCTGAAGAACCTGGCAGGAACGTCTCTGCGGTTCAAAAGGAAACTTTTGAGACCAAGAAGAGCAACTCCAATGATGTGACCTGTCTGATGCTGGCCACTATGGTGCCTGACTTGCAAAAGCAATTTATGGACCAAGAGGCTTATGCGATCATGGCGCACCTCAAAGAGATGTTCTAAGAGCAAGCTCGTCACGAGAGGTTCGTGACAACCAAGGCCTTAATTTCTTGTAAGATGGCTGCGGGTACTCCTGTTAGTACCCATGTACTCAAGATGAAAGGGTATCTTGATACTCTTGAGAAGCTTGAGGTACTAGTTGTTGGATTTTAACGGTTACAAGCATCACATACATAAGCAGAATTTTAAAATTTTTTTAACCATTAGATCTGATCTTGCCATGAATACACAATATAACTATATGAGAATAAGAAAAATCACCTTTGATTTTTGTTGAACAGTTGATTTTACTTCGCACCGGGTTGTCGCAAACCACAGTGTCCAAAATCGAACACCTCCAATGAGTAATCCACACTAGAGAGGGGTAAATTGAACCAACAAATTGGTGTTTAACTAAGGCTGACCAAAATTCCCAAGAGCTAGCTTAGGAGTTTGTGCAAAAAGGGAGAGAGAGATAAAGAGAAAAGACTTTCTTTTTGTTTTAATCACTTAACCCTAATTCTCATTAGTTGGCCTTTTATAGTTAGGTTAAAATTCCAACTCCTTAATGAGATTAGGCTCTTTAAAATTGCTGGAGAATTATTAATTGGTCCTTTGGAATTAATTATAATCATTTGGGATTAATTAAATCCAATTTAAACCTTTTCATAAAAGTCTATGCACAAAACCCACAAACTAGGCCCTTTGTGCAACTAATTGGATTTAAATACCCAAATGGATTCCAAATCCAACCAAATTAAATATGTGGGTTCCATAACACTTATGTAACATATATAAATTAATTTGGTCCATTAAATAGGCCATTAAGGCCTTCTGTTCTGAGGTAGACGTGTGGCCCTTATAGAAGGGCTTCCGCCAACTGCTTCATTCCTCTGGCCCTTAATAATTGCTCCAATGGACTTATTAATTATTATACAAGTCATATAACACTTATAGTAGTCCTACGACACTTATAAGACAATAATAATTAATCATGAAATACATTATTTCAATTTGGTCCAATTTTGCAGAACATTTCTCAAAAGTTTCGCGGACAATTTTATTTGATCATAATTAATTAAACTCTTTAATTAATTATTATCATATTATCTTCTCTACCTTCATAATAATATCAAATATTATTATCCTTGTCATTTTACCATTTTACCCTTTTCTCTATATGTGTGTGACCTATTGGGTTCCTGTCCATGTTGGAAGTATAATATGTAATTGTGAGTTCTATTCAAAACTCACATGATTTAAACTCGTTTAAATCATTTTATCAATATCTATTGATATTTTGATACATCATTATACAAGTCATGATTGGCCTCTAGCTAGGCATCATGACTACCCAAATGTCAGGAAAGTCATGTGGTTTGACTGTACCCTTCCATATAAATAGTTACCGTGCAATTACTCCTTTCACCACTCTTATCTCAATTAGATTCTGAGTATGGATTTCTGTCAACTCATATAAATCTAATTATGTATGTTCTATTAATTTAACCATTATTCCTAAAATGCCCTTCATAGATCTCCATCCATCTCGGCATATTACTCTGGCCAGAGATTCTCTGAACAAGGCAATTATAGAATCATGCGAGATAACTTCCCTTGTTAAATCTGGGATGGTGAATCCTTTGTCAATCACTCAACTATCTTCAAGTAGGTCATGATATACCCAATCTCCTAACTATGTTCACTTCTAGTTGGAAGTAATCAGTTATGGAGTCAAAGTATACCTCTTGCTACTTAAGATAACTTTGGTGATCTCAAGTCTAAGGATACTTGCACAACCGCTATGAAGAGATTCCTCACTGACATAGATTTAATATCCATGTGAGGATTCTCTATGCAGGTCTCCAATGAACTTGTTCTTCTAACAAGCATCCACATGTTAGCTTTGATTATCTTGTATAATCACAGTTATGAGAACCACTGCTTGAACCATTCAAGAAGCATAACACGTGCTAGTCTGTCCGAATTAACAATTTCCTATCTTGTTAATTCTATGACTAGGGATATTTAGATATTCACACATTTGCATGCAATAGACATCTCACATCATGAACACTTTCATGATTGCCTTTGCACTGTGTTTATAATATCTCGGACTTCATTTATTAATTTAAGATTTACAAACTCATGTATTTAAACACAGCATTAATAAATGAATGATGCCTTTTATTAAGAATATAAATTTCATACATATGAAAAACATCCTTATTACATGGGCTCTAGGGCATACTCTCTAACAATCTCCCACTTGCACTAGAGCCAATCAGTCATATGTCTCAGACCCATGCTATTTATATGGTGATCATGCTTAATCTGGGAAAGTGCTTTAGTGAGGGGATCCGCCACATTGTCATCTGTGGGAACCCTTTCTATTTTCACATCATTTCTATCTATTATTTCCCTTATGAGATGGTAGCAGCTGAGAACATGCTTGGATCGCTGATGAGACCGTGGTTCCTTTGCTTGTGCAATGGCTCCATTGTTGTCACAATATAAAGGAATTAGATCAACAATGCTAGGCACCACTCCTAGTTCGGTTATGAACTTTTTGATCCAGACTGCTTCTTTAGCTGCTTCTGAAGCAGCAATGTACTCAGCTTCCATCGTGGAATCAGCAGTTGTTTCTTGTTTGGAACTTTTCCAACTAACTGCTCCTCCTCCCATTATGAACACATAACCAGATTGTGATTTACAATCATCTTTGTCAGATTGGAAGCTGGCATCTGTATACCCATTTACTTCCAAACTGCCCTCTCCATATACCAAGAATATATCCTTAGTCGTTCTTAAGTACTTAAGAATATTCTTGACAACTGCCTAGTGTTCCTCTCCAAAATTGGATTGGAATCTGCTTGTGACACTCAAAGCAAATGCTACATCTGGACGTGTACATAACATAGCATACATGATAGAACCAATTGCATATGCATATGGTATTCTACTCATGCTCTCTGTATCCTCTAGTGTCTGTGGACACATAGACTTAGAAAGGTGTTTCCCATGCACCATAGGTATAAACCCTTTCTTAAAGAGATCCATATTGAACCTCTTCAATACTTTATCTATATATGTACTCTGAGAAAGACCTAGCAACCTATTGGATCTATCTCTATAGATCCTTATTCCCAGAATATAGGATGCTTCTCCAAGGTCTTTCATGGAGAATTGCTTGGATAACCATATTTTAACAGATTGGAGAAGAGAAATGTCATTTCCCATGATCAATATGTCATCTACATATAGAACTAGGAAGACAATTGCACTCCCACTGACCCTTTTATACACATAAGGTTCATCTTCATTCTGTGAGAAACCAAACTCTTTGATTGTCTCAATGAATCATATATTCCAGCTCCTAGAGGCTTGCTTCAATCCATAAATGGATCTTTGAAGCTTACATACCTTTTCGCCATTTCCTGATGTGAATCCTTATGGTTGTGTCATATACACATCCTCGGTAAGATTTCCATTAAGGAAAGCTGTCTTCACATCCATTTGCCAAATCTCATAATCATATTGAGCTGCAATAGCTAAAAGTATTCTTATAGACTTAAGCATCGCTACAGGAGAAAAAGTTTCGTCATAGTCAATACCTTCTTTTTGACGATAATCTTTTGCTACTAAGCGAGCTTTATAGGTAACTATATTACCTTCCATGTCAGTCTTCTTTTTTAAGACCCATTTGCACCCTATGGGTTTTATCCCTTCAGGTGGTTGAGTTAAAGTCCATACTTTATTCTCATACATGGAGTCCATTTCAGACTATATAGCCTTAAGCCATAAATTACGTTTTATACTGTTCAAAACTTCTTGATAGCTTATAGGCTCATTGTCCTCTACTACAATTATGCCTCTATCCGAATCAATATGAAATCCATATCTCACAGGGATAGAACGCATCCTAGTAGATCTCCTAGGATTTTGTGTATAATCAGGTTCAACTGTAATCTCATCATTATGAAATTCAGTTTCGGGTTCAATCGGTTGATCATCTTCTATTTGTGGGTCTTAAACTTCACCAAGTTCAATTTTACTCCCACTGTCCTCTCGTAGAAGAAATTCTCTTTCCAAGAAGACAGCATGCCTTGAAACAAATACCTTTTGTTCTAAGCGATGATAGAAATAATATCCAAACGTTTCTTTTGGATATCCCACAAATAAACATTTGTCAGACTTAACATCCAATTTGTCTGACATTGTCCTCTTCACATAAGCAGGACAACCCCATACTTTCATGAGAAAGCATGGGTTTTTTGTTATTCAACATCTCATATGGAGTAACATCAACCGATTTACTAGGAACTCTGTTTAACACATAAACAGCAGTTTCTAGTGCATATCCCCAAAAGGACTTGGGCAAGTCCCTCGGCTCATGATTGATCGAACCATATCTAATAGTGTTCGATTTCTCCTTTCAGATACACCATTGTGTTGTGGTGTATATGGAGGAGTCCATTGAGATAAAATCCCATTATCTCTAAGATAATCCTGAAACTCTTGACTTAAGTATTCTCCACCTCGATCTGATCTAAGTGTTTTAATACTTTTGCCAAGTTGTTTCTCTACTTCTTTTCTGAATTCTTTGAACTTTTCAAATGCTTCAGACTTATATTTCATTAGATAGATGTATCCAAACCTGGAATAATCATCTATGAAAGTAATGAAGTAAGAGTAACCTCCTCTGGCATGTGTAGTCATTGGACCACATACATCTAAATGTATTAAGTCCAAAACTATTTTAGCTCATTCTCCTTTACCAATAAAGGGAGCTTTTGTCATTTTTCCCAATAAACAAGATTCGCATGTATCAAATAATTCATAATCAAATGATCCCAAATCACCTGAATTGTGCAATTTGGTCATGCGTTTATCATTTATGTGGCCTAAACGACAATGCCATAAGTATGAGGTATTTAGATTATCATGTTTTATTCTCTTGGTATCCACATTATGTACTTCTTTAATTAAATCAAGAACAAATATACCATTCTCAATGGTAGCTTTTGCATAAAACATATTGTTCTTAAAAATGTAACAACATTTGTCCTTTAAAGAAATATCATAATCGTTCATCAAGCAACTGAAAGAAATAATACTTTTGGACAAAGCTGGAACAAAATAAAAATTATTTAATTCCAGTACTAATCCACTAGGAAGAGGCAAATAGTAAGTCCCCACAACTGTTGTAGAGATGTTCTATCTAGTAGCTCACTGCAAACATATCTTTGCCTTTCCAACTCTTCTAAAGCTTCTAAGCCCCTGTAGATCATTACATAAATGAGATCCACATCTGGTATCTAATACCCAAGATTGTTTGAAGCAATAGAATAAGTATTAATTTCAATCATATGAATACCTGAAGTAAAAGCATCAGCTTGTTTCTTCTCCTTGAGAGAATCTAGATAGGCCTTGCAGTTACGCTTCCAATGACCATCCTTTCCACAATGGAAGCAAGTTCCTTTGAGATTCTCTTTCTTGGCAACCTTCTTCTTGGAGATCCCACCATTCTTTGGCTGCACCTTGGTTATCTTTTTCTTCTTCTGCTTCTTGCCTTTAGCAAAAGTGACAACCATGACACTTTTTGGATCCTTCTTAAATGATCCACCAGCTGTCTTGAGCATATTGATTAACTCAGGAATGGATACTTGGATCTTGTTCATGTTGAAGTTAAGCACGAAAGGTGCATAACTTGGAGCCAACGAGTACAAGATTAAATCTATGTATAGATCATTATCAATAACATAGCCAAGTCTACTCAAATGCTCAATATACCCATACATCTTCAATGCATGAGTAGCAGCTGAAGTGCCTTCCACCATTTTGCAGCTAAATAGAGCTCGAGCAATCTCATATTGCTTAGTTCTAGCCTGAGAAGAATAAAGTTCCTCTAGATGCAAAATGATGGTTCTAGCATCCATCATTTCATGTTGCTTCTGAAGCTCCGAGGACATAGCACCCAGCATCAGACATGCTGCTGCTTCACTATCCTCTATGTATTTTCAATAAATGCTTTTGATCTCATCAATGGCATCATCTGATGGAAGTGGTGGTGGATCTTTATCCAAGACATAGTGGATCTTTTCAGCTCTGAGAACAATTCTCACTTGCCTGATCCAGTCAGAATAGTTGTTGCCAACCAACTTGTTATCCAAGATTGATCGTATATTAATGTTTGATGTGCTCATGATGATGACCTAAATGTGAAAAAGAAAAGATATGAGAGTATGTTCATATATATGTATGCATTAATAAGGTCTTTAATTAATCCATTTACTCCCACCATTTTATTGCGAATTAATAGCCCTCACTATATAATCTGAGAAAACCTGATGGTTTTCTTAGTGGGCCAATATCCAATCCTTTATATGTAATTTAATCTTGACTGTGGTCAACAAGCCAAATTCCATACCCTTGAAAGGTAGGTATCTCTATACCAATTGTGTCTCTACACAACTATTGGATCATTAGGTTATCAACTCTTGATGCATGCATATCATATATGCATTCCCTAATCTTGCCTCTAGAACCATTAGCCTTAACTGTGGTCAACAAACTAATGGGCTAGCTAAGATGACCCATTTAATTAGATTTGAACATATTCGATATAATGTGAGCTTGACTGTGGTCAACAACCCACACTATAAAGAACTCTGGTTCTCCTCAAATTAATGGAAGCCTTATATACCTTAGTATTTGTTTGAGGGTTTTAGTTAATTAAGTTTCATCATACATTGTTGGCATACATTTGTATGCATTCTATATCTATCACATAAATATAAGCATACAAATATGGTATAGTTATGGACTTTACTACATTGATTTCCCCGAGCCAAAAGGGAAATCAAAAGGTCACACCTAGGTAGTATGCATGATTCAAACAAGAAAATAATTACATTATCTTCAAGCTTGTTGGATCTCCATCCGGCCCATCTTGCTCCCTGATATTGGTCTCCATCTCTATTTCTAATTCTAATCTAAGTAATCTAATTACATATTACAACTTGAAAAGAAATACAAACCAAAAACAAGTGGCCGGGACATGGAAGTCCTCATTGGGCCAAAACATGCATTATGCTCAATCACATTGGGCTTTGTCCATAACTAACCATCATGCCAATCATACACCCTTATATGCCTCTCCAATGCATAAAGAAATGGATTACTAACTTTTTTTCAACCTTTGAAACTATATTTTGAGTTATTTTAATGATGTGATCAAATTAGGAAACTTTTTCCATTTTGGAAACTTTCATTTTAGGAAACCTTTTTGCATGTATGTGTTCTTGCCTTAATAATCAATCCAATTGATTATTAATTAAATATAAATTGATTAATTAATTAATTAATCATATTAAATAATTAAAATAATCAATTTTGGGCTTAAAACCAAGGGTGGGCCGAAACCCACAAAAGTAAACCCTAAATGTGTTCACACACAAACTGGTTTTATGTCTTTTGGACCATTTGGGCCTTTTGGAATGAGCCAAGCCCACTCCAGCCCTTAAAACCCATTAATAAACTTAATTAATGTTTATAATATTTAATTTAAATAAGCTCCTTGGGCCCACCAAATCATTCACTAATTTAAACCAAGTCCGTAAACATAATTAAGCCCATTAAGTGGTTTTAATAAATTAAAATTAATCAAATTAATTTAAGGCCCATTTTAATTAATTTAATTAATCCAATTAATTAAAAAAACTTTAATATATCATATATATCATATTTAGAAGATCAAAAGTCGTTCTAACCAAGAACACATCAAGAACACATGAAGAACACCAATTTATCGAACTTTTCGACTAAACTAGTTTTTATGCAAAACTTGTTCGATTTTAATTCCGTTTGATCCTACGGCTTAATATCCCATATTAAACACATAAAATATCACCTAAATGATGTTTTAATGGATCCATAAGAAATTAAATTAGAACAGCCCCATAAATCACCTAGGGTTTTATGCCAAACCCTAATGGGTTTCACCCCAAACCCTAATCACAATCATTCAAAAGTTTCGTTTTTGTTTCCACCAAATTTATTTGATCACACATACAACAAGAAATCAATATTTCTCATTCATGAACAATTAAATCTAATATTTTAAAGTTCATGAAATAAATAACTCAAAACAAAACAAAACTTATTCCGCAGTAAAATATAGAATTGTATATCCATGGCAAAACCGTGGCTCTGATACCATGTTGGATTTTAACGGTTACATGCATCACATACATGAGCGGAATTTTAAAATTTTTTTAACCATTAGATCTGATCTTGCCATGAATACACAATATAACTATATGAGAATAAGAAAAATCACCTTTCATTTTTGTTGAACAGTTGATTTTACTTCGCACTGGGTTGTCGCAAACCACAGTGTCCAAAATCGAACACCTCCAATGAGTAATCCACACTAGAGAGGGGTTAATTGAACCAAAAAAATTGGTGTTTAACTAGGGCTGGCCAAAATTCCCAAGAGCTAGCTTAGGATTTGGAGTAAAAAGGGAGAGAGATTAAGAGAAAAGACTTTCTTTTTGTTTTAATCACTTAACCCTAATTCTCATTAGTTGGCCTTTTATAGTTAGGTTAAAATTCCAACTCCTTAATGACATAGGGCTCTTTAAAATTGCTGGAGAATTATTAATTGGGCCTCTGGAATTAATTATAATCATTTGGGCTTAATTAAATCCAATTTAAACCTTTTCATAAAAGTCTATGGACAAAACCCACAAACTAGGCCCTTTGTGCAACTAATTGGATTTAAATACCCAAATGGATTCCAAATCCAACCAACTTAAATATGTGGGTTCCATAATACTTATGAAACATATATAAATTAATTTGGTCTATTAAATAGGCCATTAAGGCCTTCTGTTCTGAGGTAGGCATTAGCCCTTACAAAAGGGCTTCCGCCAACGGCTTCATTCCTCTGGCCCTTAATAATTGCTCCAATGGACTTATTAATTATTATACCAGTAATATAACACTTATAGTAGTCCTACAACACTTATAAGACAATAATAATTAATCATGAAATACATTATTTCAATTAGGTCCAATTTTGCAGAACATTTCTCAAAACTTCCGTGGACAATTTTATTTGATCATAATTAATTAAAATCTTTAATTAATTATTATAATATTCTCTTCTCTACCTTCATAATAATATCAAATATTATTATCCTTGTCATTTTTCCATTTTACCCTTTTCTCTATATGTGTGTGACCTATTAGGTTCCTGTCCATGTTGGGAGTATAATATGTAATTGTTAGTTCTATTCAAAACTCACATGATTTAAACTCCTTTAAATCATTTTATTAATCTCTATTGATATTTTGATATATCATTATACAAGTCATGATTGGCCTCTAGCTAGGCATCATGACTACCCAAATGTCAGGAAAGTCATGTGGTTTGACTGTACCCTTCGATAGAAATTGTTACCGTGCAATTACTCCTTTCATCACTCTTATCTCAATTAGATTTTGAGTATGGATTTCTGTTAACTCATATAAATCTAATTATGTATGTTATATTAATTTAACCATTGTTCCTAAAATGCCCTTCATGGATCTCCATCCATCTCGGCATATTACTCTGGCCATATATTCTCTAAACAAGGCAATTATAGAATCATTCGAGATAACTTCCCTTGTTAAATCTGGGATGGTGAATCCTTTGTCAATCACTCAACTATCTTCAAGTAGGTCATGATATACCCAATCTCCTAACTATGTTCACTCCCAGTTGGAAGTAATCAGTTATGGAGTCAAAGTATACCACTTGGTACTTAAGATAACTTTGGTGATCTCAAGTCTAAGGATACTTGCACAACCGTTATGAAGAGATTCCTTACTGATATAGATTTAATATCCATGTGAGGATTCTCTATGCAGGTCTCCAATGAACTTGTTCTTCTAACAAGCATCCACATGTTAGCTTTGATTATCTTCCATAATCACAGTTATGAGAACCACTGCTTGAACCATTCAAGAAGCATAACACGTGCTAGTCTGTCCGAATTAACAATGTCCTATCATGTTAATTCTATGACTAGGGATATTTAGATATTAACACATTTGCATGCAATAGACATCTCACATCATGAACACTTTCATGATTGCCTTTGCACTGTGTTTATAATATCTCGGACTTCATTTATTAATTTAAGATTTACAAACACATGTATTTAAACACAGAATTAATAAATGAATGATGCCTTTTATTAAGAATATAAATTTTATACATATGAAAAACATCCCTATTACATGGGCTCTAGGGCATACTCTCTAACACTAGTGCCAAAGGAATTGGCTACTGACTTGATCTTAGGTTCATTGACTGATGATTATGATCCATTCGTGATAAATTATAACATGCATGCAATGAACAAGTCAGCCACTGAGCTTCATGGGATGCTTAAGAATGCTGAAGAGAACATTCGAAAGACTAATCCCGTATTGATGGTTCAAGGGAGCATTAAGAAGGGACCCGCTAAGGGAAAGGGAAAGGGAAAGGCAAAACCCAAGAATGACCTGGCTCGGTTCAGGTCAAGTGGGATGCACCTCAGGCCCAATCCAACCCCAAGGCACAGAAACTCAAAGAGAGTGAGAGCACTTCCTTCCATTGCAACAAGATAGGGCATTGGAGGAAAAATTGCGCTCTCTTCAAGGTAGAACAAAAGAAGAATGGAGCAAAGGCATCCAGTTCTGGTATTGTTGTTGTTGAAATTAACCTTTCTATTTCTACCACTTGGGTATTGGATACCGGTTGTAGTTCTCATATTTGTTCAAATGTGCAGGGGCTAAGAAATAGGTGGTTACTTAGGAGGAATGAAGTGGACCTCCGTGTGGGGAATGGAGCACGAGTTGCTGCCATGGAGATAGGCGATTATCACCTCACTTTACCTTCCGGACTTTGTATTGTTTTGAATAATTGTTGTTATGTGCCTGCTATGATCAGAAACATTATTTCAGTTTCATGTTTGGATAATGATGAATTTGATTTTGTTATTAAAAATGGCAATGCTCATATTCGTCGCCAAGGCATTTCTTATGGCAATGCCATGTTGCAAAATGGCCTTTATATCCTTGATCTACAAAACAAAGAGTCCATATACAACATTAATACGAAGAGGGTTAAGTCAAACGAATTGAACCCTACTTACTTCTGGCATTGTCGTTTAGGACATGCAAACAAAAAATGCATTTCAAGACTCCACAAAACTAGAGTGCTTGGGTCATTCGACTTAGAGTCTTATGACACATGCGAGCCATGTTTGCATGGAAAATTGACAAAGAGTCCTTTTAATAAGAAAGGTGAGAGGACTAATGGCTTATTGGAACTAATACATACCGATGTATGTGGACCTTTAAGTACACAAGCTAGAGCTGGTTTTAACTACTTCGTGACATTCACAGATGACTTCAGTAGATATGGCTATGTCTATCTAATGAAGTACAAGTCTGAAACTTTTGAGAAATTCAAAGAGTTTAAGAACGAAGTAGAAAACCAACTTGGCAAAAGTATAAAAGCCATTCGATCAGATCGAGGCGGCGAATACTTAAGCCAAGAGTTTGACAGTCATCTAAAGGAGTGTGGTATTATTTCACAGATCACTCCTCCTGGAACACCTCAATGGAATGGTGTGTTCGAAAGGAGAAATCGAATTCTGTTGGACATGGTTCGATCTATGATGAGTCAAGCTAATCTTCCTATCTCTTTTTGGGGTTATGCATTAGAAACTACTGCGTTTCTATTGAACCGTACTCCAACTAAAGCAATTGAGAAGACACCATACGAGGTATGGACTGGGAAAGAACCCAATATGTCTTTTCTCAGGATTTGGGGCTGTGAAGCACATGTTAAGAAATTAACATCTGACAAACTAGAGTCCAAATCCAATGTCTGCTTGTTTGTGGGTTATCCTAAAGAATCAAAGGAATACTACTTTTACTCACAAGCCGAGAACAAAGTATTTGTTGCTCGCAAGGCTGTTTTCTTAGAAAAGGAGTTCCTTCTCAAGAAAGACAGTGGGAGTAAAGTAGAACTTGGAGAAATTCAAGCGCCACAAACTCCTATAGAGGATGAGTTGGAAATGGGATCAAGTTCACAACCAGTTGTGGAACAAGAACCCATTACACAAGAACCTAAAAGGTCCGGTAGGGTACATCAGGACATTGAGAGATATGGATTTCTAATCACTGACAGTGACACTATTGAGTTAGTAGATCGTGAGGATCCTACTACCTACCAAAAAGCTATTGAGAGCCCAAACTCGAAAAATTGGCTTGAAGCCATGAAATTCGAGATGCAATCAATGTACGATAACCAGGTTTGGACCTTGGTTGATCCACTGAAAGGTGTTAAGGTAATTGAATGCAAGTGGCTATTCAAACTCAAAGCTGGTAAGACCTACAAAGGTAGACTAGTAGCAAAAGGTTTTCGACAAACTCATGATGTAGACTATGACGAGACCTTTTCGCCTGTAGTCATGCTTAAGTCCATTAGGATCTTGCTTGCCATAGCTGCATATCATGATTATGAGATATGGCAAATAGATGTCAAAACTGCTTTCCTCAACGGAAATTTACTTGAGGATGTGTATATGACATAGCCTGAAGGTTTTGTCAATCCCAAGCATCCTAAGAAGGTTTGCAAGCTTCAAAAATCCATTTATGGATTAAAGCAAGCATCCCGAAGTTGGAATCTTCATTTTGATGAGGCAGTCAAAGAATTTGACTTCATCAAGAATGAAGATGAGCCTTGTGTGTACAAGAAGGTTAGTGGGAGCATAGTAGTATTTCTGGTCCTATATGTGGACGACATCCTTCTCATTTGGAATGACATTCCAACATTGCAAAAGGTTAAGCAATGGTTGGGAAAATGTTTCTCAATGAAAGACTTAGGTGAAGCCGAGACAATACTTGGTATTCGAATCTATAGAGATAGATCGAATCGGCTCTTGGGACTAAGTCAAGAAAAGTACATAGAAAAAGTACTAAAGCGTTTTAGTATGGGAGACTCAAAGAAAGGGTACATACCTTTGGCTTTAGGAGTTCCTTTGTCTAAAGAACAATGCCCTAAAACCAAAGAGGAAAGGGACAACATGAGTAGAATCCCATATGCAACTGCTATTGGATCTATCATGTACGTTATGTTATGTACTAGGTTGGATGTTGCTCATGCACTGAGTATAACCAGTAGGTTTCAGCAAGACCCTGGTGAAAAACACTGGTCTGCTGTAAAGGGGATTTTGATGTACCTACGAAGGACGAAGAATCACTTCTTGGTGTATGGTGGTCAAGAAGAGCTCGTCATACAAGGTTATACTGATGCTGCTTTTTAGACCAGCACTCAGGATTCTAGATCGCAATCTGGATTCATTTTTGTTTTGAACGGTGGTGCTGTCAGCTGGAGAAGCTCAAAGCAAGAGACCATTGCCGACTCAACTATAGAATCTGAGTATATTGCAGTGAGTGAGGCTGTAAAAGAGGTTGTTTGGATTAAAAATTTCATTTCTGGATTAGGAGTGGTCCCAAGCATCCTAGATCCATTAGAAATTTTCTGTGACAACAACGGGGCCATCGCACAGGCAAAGAAGCCCCGGTTACACCAGAAATCCAAACACATACTCAGGAGGTACCACCTAATCAGAGAAATCATTGATCGTGGGGACGTCAAGGTTAGCAAGATAGCAAGTGAAGACAATGTAGTAGATCCTTTGACGAAATAGTTGCGTCCAAATCTGCACGAAGCTCATTTGAGAGAGTTCGATCTTAGGGCTATGTCCAATTGGGACTAGTACTAGTGAGAGATTGTTAGTGTAAGCCCTAGCCCCAATGCATTGTAATAAAACACTTTAATTAATAAAATGACGAAATTATTTTATCTATTGTATTCCTATGCATATCAATTGATAAAACCATCCAAGAATGTTGTTTCAGTTTAAGTTATCATGTGTGAGGCACGTGGTTGTAAGACCTTGAAACAAATGAGACTTTATTCTAAATATCCCTAGTCAGTCATTGTTATAGGAATAACATATGAATTAAGACTAGTATGCTCTCTCTGATAAGTTGAGTTCTGTCTTACTGATCATAAGGACAAGAGTGTCAATCAGAGATCATAGATACATGTTTAAAACAGGGTATCTAGATTCGATCCGCTCATGAGAACACTACATGTTTCAAGTCATAAGTGTTTCTCATATGCAAGTTTTGTATCGGAGTTCTTAGACCTAAAATCTCTATGAAACTCTTTATGAATTAATGTGTACTTTGACATACACCTAACGTGCTCGTAACAGAGTGACAAGTACGGGTATGCTTGGGTATGCATTGATTCATGTTAGAGAGCATGAGAGAAGTGAAGGGATTACCCCTCTCGATAAGAGAGAAAAATATCATCGGCCACTTGATCAGTGAACTAAGAAGTGTATGGCCATACCGAGATGAAATAATGAGTAATCATTAATTATCTGAGAGTTTAGTGTCATTGTAATATCAAGAAAGGAATTAATATATATAAGGATGACTAGTTCCACGCCTTATATTAATTCTGATATTTATGGGTAAGGGACTATGCAAAATTGCATTAGGTCACTAAATGCCATATGCATTTTTATTTAATTTAGAATGATATAATATCTTGCTAGAGAATATATATAGCCTTTGAATTAATTTATTAATTCATTGCCAACAATAAATGGACCTATAGGATCGCACATAAAGCACTAGGCTTAAAATATTTAAATTAAGTATTGGGCATTAATTTGGGCTTTTAATTAAAGTCAAATTAATGTGTGTAATGGGTTATTAGATTGTTATTGGACCTTGGCCCATGAGAGTGAGAAATTCAGCCCACAAGGTTTAATTTCAATTAATTAAATGTCTTGTATAAATACAATTAATTGAGTATTAAAGCCTAAAGATATTTTTGTCTAGATAAATCATTTAAATAGAAGTTGATGTGGCCGAAATTCCTAGGGAAATACCAAGGAATTTCGGCACATGTATTATTTTTATTTAAGTGGTTTATTAGATTTAAGTGTCTTGTCTTTTATCCTAAATTAAGTGATATTATTTGATTAAATGTCTTTCGTTTTTATCTTGGATAAATTAAAAGAGTTTTTATCAATAAATATTTCTTATTTTAATTAAGTGATAAAGGCTAAAATTAATTATCTTTAGCTAATATTAATTATCTTAAGGTAGTGGATTTTAGTTTTATCACTTAATAAAATGAAATAATATATATATTGGATGAGAGAGAAAAGGACTAACCCTAATTTTCTCTAAGTGTGGCGTGAACTTCATCTCCCTCTCACAAAATTGTTTTGGCCAATTTTTCATAAGGAGAAAGGGTTGTTCCACATTCTCTTGTGATCTTGGGTAGTAATAGCAACCTTAGAGAAGTGAAAAATCAATTTTGTAGCTTTAGTAGATTTCCATTACACAATACTTTAAAAGTGAACTAGCAATCTCGATTTTAAGCCGTCGGTGCAATTGTATGTGTGAGAATAGAGGGAGTGGCATAAAAGGTTTTTCCTTGGAATTGGTGATCAATATCTAAGGTGGATAAAGTCATCTCGGTTGCTGGTCATAACCAAACTCAAGTTTTAAAAGGCATCCAAAGTTGTAAGTTTTAAAAACCCTAAAATTGCATGTTTCGATTCTTGTCATGGAATTGTTTGGCATGTATGATCATTTTTTGTTTTTTTTCCGCTGTGTTATCATCACATTCATACCATGTCATATTCCATCAAGTGTTTCTAAAAGAATCCACTGAGAAGGACCAGAGGATGATCTATAACTTATCTACTTAGTTGATTGGTGTAGGTGGAGTGCTTTACAAAAAACAGCCTGATGGTATTCAATTAAGGTGCTTTCATGAAAAGGAAGTTAAAAAAGTCATGGAAGAAGAGCATACTGGTGTATGCAGTGCTCACATAAATGGTTTAGCTTTAGCAAATAAGATTATGCAGCAGGGATTCTTCTAGCCTACAATGGATGCAGATTGCTTTAAGTATGTTAAGGGATGTTAGTTGTGCCAACAATATGCAGACTTGAGACATTTTTCGATATCAAAGTTGTGTAACCTTAATTCACAATAGCCATTTGCTAAATAGGGTATAGAAATCATGGGTATAATCCAACTACCAACATTAAACAAGCACAAATTCATTATAGTTGCCATTGACTACTTCTCAAAATGGATACAGGCAAAATCTTTCAAGAATTTGGGTGCTCGAGAAATAGCTAAATTCATTTAGAACAATAGAATATGTAGATATGGACTTTGACATCACATAGTGTAGGATAATAATCCATACTTTTAGGCTAAAATGAAGTAGATGATAAAAAAGTATGGGATTCAACATCACAAGTCTTCAACTTATCGACCTCAGAAGAATGGGGTAGTTAAAGTGACTAACAAGAAAATTAACAAAATTCTAGCTAAGATGGTTATAAATTAAAGGGACTAGGCTAAAAAGTGGCCTTTTGCACTATGGGGCTGTAGGACGACCACCAGGACTTCAATAGGAGCAATTTTGTTCCCTTTGGTTTATGGAACAAAAGCTATGTTACCAATGGAGATTGAATATCAGTGTTTGAGGGTAGTTTTGGAAGCTGATTTATCGAAGATAGAGTGGGCCCAACAGAGGTTGCTTTAACTTGACTTATTAGATAAGGATAGAATGTAAGCTTATTATCATAATCAAATTTATCAAAAGAGAGCTCGCTCATTTTGGAAACGGTTAGAAAGTATCCTTTGAAAGAGGGAGATTCGGTGTACAAATAAATGAGGTCGGGAGTTCCCGACATCCGAGGTAAGTTCAGACCTACCTGAGAAGGACCTTTTATGCTAAAGAAGTCATTATCTAGGGAAGCAACTATCTTAACTTACAGTGATTGCAATGAGTTCAAAATTTGGTTAACATTGATAGACTGAAGGGATTCCATGGCTAGACTCAAAGAGAAAAAAGAAGAGAATACAAGCCTTTGATGGAATATGACATGGTATAAACATGGTAATCATGCAGCGGAAAAACAACAAAAACGATCATACATGCCAAACAATTCCATGACAAGAATCGAAACATGGAATTTTGGGGTTGTAAAACTTACAACTTTGGATGCCCTTTAAAACTTTGATTTGATGAAGATCAGCAACAAAGAGAGATATATCAACCTTTGATCTTCTCCACTAATGCAAAAAGAACAGCCTTTACGCCACTCTTCTCTATGTTCACACACACAATTGCAAAGACGGATTAAAATTGAGATTGCTAGCTCTCTATTTAAGTATCGTGTAAAGGAAATTGATTTGAAACTACAAAATTTGATTTTGTACTTCTCTAGGTTGCTATTACTACCCAATAACACAAGAGAATGAGGAACAATCCTTTCTCCTTATGAAAAATTGGCCAAAAGAAATTCTTAAGAGGGAGATGAAATTCACGCCACTTTAGAGAAGAATTAGGTTACACACTTTTCTCTCTCATCCAATATATATATTATCTTATTCATTAAGTGATAAATCTCAAATATACTACCTTAAGATAATTAATATTAGCTGAAGATAATTAATATTTGCCTTTATCACCTAATTAAAATAAATAATATTTATTGATAAAAACTCTTTTAATTTATCCAAGATAAAAACAAAAGACATTTAATCAAATAATATCACTTAATTTAGGATAAAAGATAAGACACTTAAATCTAATAAATCACTTAAATAAAAATAATACATGTGCCGAAATTCCTTGGTATTTCCCTAGGAATTTTGGCCACATCAAATTCCATTTAAATGATTTAATTAGATAAGGATATCTTTAGGCTTTAATACTCAATTAATTAAATTTATACAAGACATTTAATTAATTGAAATTAAACCTTGTGGGCTGAATTTCTCTCTCTCATGGGCCAAGGTCTAATAGCAATCTAATAACGCATTACACATATTAATTTGACTTTAATTAAAAGCCCAAATTAATGCCCAATACTTAATTTAAATATTTTAAGCCCAATGCTTTATGTGCGATCCTATAGGTCCATTTAATGTTGGCAATGAATTAATAAATTAATTCAAAGGCTATATATATTCTCTAGCAAGATATTATAGCATTCCAAATTAAATGAAAAGGCATATGGCATTTAGTGATCTAATGCAACTTTGCATAGTCCCTTACCCATAAATATCAGAATTAATATAAGGCATGGAACTAGTCATCCTTATATATATTAATTCCTTTCTTGATCTTCTAGTGACACTAAACTCTCAAATAAATAATGATTACTCATTATTTCATCTCGGTAATGCCATACACTTCTTAGTTCACTGATCAAGTGGCCGATGATATTTTTCTCTCTTATCGAGAGGGGTAATCCCTTCACTTCTCTCATGCTCTCTAACATGAATCAATGCATACCCAAGCATACCCGTACTTGTCACTCAGTTACGAGCACGTTAGGTGTATGTCAAAGCACACATTAATTCATAAAGAGTTTCATAGAGATTTTAGGTCTAAGAACTCCGATACAAAACTTGCATATGAGAAACACTTATGACTTGTACCATGTAGTGTTCTCATGAGCGGATCGAATCTAGATACCATGTTTTAAACATGTATCTATGATCTCTGATTGACACTCTTGTCCTTATGATCCGTAAGACAGAACTCAACTTATCAGAGAGAGCATACTAGTCTTAATTCATATGTTATTCCCATAACAATGACTGACTAGGGATATTTAGAATGAAGTCTCATTTGTTTCAAGGTCTTACAACCATGTGCCTCACACATGATAACTTAAACTGAAACAACATTCTTGGATGGTTTTATCAATTGATATGCACAGGAATACAATAGATAAAACAATTGCCTCATTTTATTAATTAAAGTGTTTTATTACAATGCATTGGGGCTAAGGCTTACACTAACAATCTCCCACTAGCACTAGTCCCTATTGGGCATAGCCCTAAGACCGATCGCTCTCAAATGAGCTTCGTGCAGATTTGGACGCAACTTTTTCGTCAAAGGATCTGCTACATTATCTTCACTTGTTATCTTGCTAACCTTGACGTCCCCATGATCAATGATTTCTTTGATCTGGTGGTACCTCCTGAGTATGTGTTTGGATTTCTGGTGTGACCGGGGCTCCTTTGCCTTTGCGATGGCCCCGTTGTTGTCATAGAAAATTTCTAATGGATCTAGGATGCTTGGGACCACTCCTAATCCAGAAATGAAATTTATAATCCAAACAACCTCTTTTGCAGCCTCACTCGCTGCAATATACTCAGATTCTGTAGTTGAGTCGGCAACGGTCTTTTGCTTCGAGGTTCTCCAGCTGACAGCACCACCGTTCAAAACAAAAATGAATCCAGATTGCGATTTAGAATCCTAAGTGCTAGTCTGAAAAGCAGCATCGGTATAACCTTGTATGACGAGCTCTTCTTGACCACCATACACCAAGAAGTGATTCTTCGTCCTTCGTAGGTACTTCAAAATCCCCTTTACAGCAGACCAGTGCTTTTCACCAGGGTCTTGCTGAAACCTACTAGTAATACTCAGTGCATGAGCAACATCCAACCTAGTACATAACATAGCGTACATGATAGATCCAATAGAAGATGCATATGGAATTCTACTCAAGTTGTCCCTTTCCTCTTTGGTTTTAAGGCACTGTTATTTAGTCAAAGGAACTCCCAAAGCCAAAGGTATGTACCCTTTCTTTGAGTCTCCCATACTAAAATGCTTTAGTACTTTGTCTATATACTTTTCTTGACTTAGTCCCAAGAGCCGACTCGATCTATCTCTATAGATTCGAATACCAAGTATTGTCTCGACTTCACCTAAGTCTTTCATTGAGAAACATTTTCCCAACCATTGCTTAACCTTTTGCAATGTTGGAATGTCATTCCCAATGAGAAGGATGTCGTCTACATATAGGACGAGAAATACTACTATTCTCCCACTAACCTTCTTATACACACAAGGCTCATCTTCGTTCTTGATGAAGTTAAATTCTTTGACTGCCTCATCAAAACGAAGATTCCAACTTTGGGATGCTTGCTTTAATCCATAAATGGATTTTTGAAGCTTGCAAACCTTCTTAGGATGCTTGGGATTGATAAAACCTTCAGGTTGTGTCATATACACATCCTCAAGTAAATTTCCGTTGAGGAAAGAAGTTTTGACATCCATTTGCCATATCTCATAATCATGATATGCAGCTATGGCAAGCAAGATCCTAATGGACTTGAGCATGACTACAGGCGAAAAGGTCTCGTTGTAGTCTACACCATGAGTTTGTCGAAAACCTTTTGCTACTAGTCTACCTTTGTAGGTCTTATCAGCTTTGAGTTTGAATAGCCACTTGCATTCAATTACCTTAGCACCTTCCGGTGGATCAACCAAGGTCCAAACCTGGTTATCGTACATTGATTTCATCTCGGATTTCATGGCTTCAAGCCAATTTGCTGAGTCTGGGCTCTCAATAGCTTCTCGGTAGGTAGTAGGATCCTCACGATCTACAAACTCAATAGTGTCACTGTCAGTGATTAGAAATCCATATCTCTCAATCTCCTGACGTATCTTACCGGACCTTTTAGGTTCTTGTGTAATGGGTTCTTGTTTCACAACTGGTTGTGAACTTGATCCCATTTCCAACTCATCCTCTATAGAAGTTTGTGGCGCTTGAATTTCTCCAAGTTCTACTTTACTCCCACTGTCTTTCTTGAGAAGGAACTCCTTTTCCAAGAAAACAGCCTTGCGAGCAACAAATACTTTGTTCTCGGCTTGTGAGTAAAAGTAGTATCCCTTTGTTTCTTTAGGATAACCCACAAACAAGCAGACACTGGATTTGGACTCTAGTTTGTCAGATGTTAATTTCTTAACATGTGCTTCACAGCCCCAAATCTTGAGAAAAGACATATTGGGTTCTTTCCCAGTCCATACCTCGTATGGTGTCTTTTCAACTGCTTTAGTTGGAGTACAGTTCAATAGAAACATAGCAGTTTCTAATGCATAACCCCAAAAAGAGATAGAAAGATTAGCTTGACTCATCATAGATCGAACCATGTCCAACAGAGTTCAATTTCTCCTTTCGGACACACCATTCCATTGAGGTGTTCCAGGAGGAGTGAGCTGTGAAATAATACCACACTCCTTTAGATGACTGTCAAACTCTTGGCTTAAGCATTCGCTGCCTCGATCTGATCGAATGGCTTTTATACTTTTGCCAAGTTGGTTTTCTACTTCGTTCTTAAACTCTTTGAATTTCTCAAAAGTTTCAGACTTGTACTTCATTAGATATACATAGCCATATCTACTGAAGTCATCTGTGAATGTCACGAAGTAGCTAAAACCACCTCTAGCTTGTGTACTTAAAGGTCTACATACATCGGTATGTATTAGTTCCAATAAGCCATTAGTCCTCGCACCTATCTTATTAAAAGGACTCTTTGTCATTTTTCCATGCAAACATGGCTCGCATGTGTCATAAGACTCTAAGTTGAATGACCCAAGCACTCCAGTTTTGTGGAGTCTTGAAATGCATTTTTCATTTGCATGTCCTAAATGACAATGCCAGAAGTAAGTAGGGTTCAATTCGTTTGACTTAACCTTCTTCATATTAATGTTGTATATGGACTCTTTGTTTTGTAGATCAAGGATATAAAGGCCATTTTGCAACATGGCATTGCCATAAGAAATGCCTTGGTGACGAATATGAGCATTGCCATTTTTAATAACAAAATCAAATTCATCATTATCCAAACATGAAACTGAAATAATGTTTCTACTCATAGTAGGCACATAATAACAATTATTCAAAACAATACAAAGTCCGGAAGGTATAGTGAGGTGATAGTTGCCTATCTCCATGGCAGCAACTCGTGCTCCATTCCCCACACGGAGGTCCACTTCATTCTTCCCAAGTAACCGCCTATTTCTTAGCCCCTGCACATTTGAACAAATGTGAGAACCACAACCGATATCCAATACCCAAGTGGTAGAAATAGAAAGGTTAATTTCAACAACAAAAATACCAGAACTAGATGCCTTGGCTCCATTCTTCTTTTGTTCTTCCTTGAAGAGAGCGTAATTCTTCCTCCAATGCCCTATCTTGTTGCAATGGAAGCAAGTGCTCTCACTCTCTTTGAGTTTCTGTGCCTTGGGCTTGGATTGGGCCTGAGGTGCACTCCCACATAACTTGAACCGAGCCAGGTCATTCTTGGTTTTTGCCATTCCCTTTCCCTTTCCCTTAGCGGGTCCCTTCTTAATACCCCCTTGAACCATCAATACGGGATTAGTCTTTCGAATGTTCTCTTCAGCATTCTTAAGCATCCCATGAAGCTTAGTGACTGACTTGTTCATTGCATGCATGTTATGATTCATCACGAATGGATCATAATCATCAGTTAATGAACCTAAGATCAAGTCAGTAGTCAATTCCTTTGGCACTAGTACCTCAAGCTTCTCAAGAGTATTAAGATACCCTTTCATCTTGAGTACATGGGTACTAACAGGAGTACCTGCAGCCATCTTACAAGAAATTAAGGCCTTTGTTGTCCTGAACCTCTCGTGACGAGCTTGCTCTTGGAACATCTCCTTGAGGTGCACCATGATCACATAAGCCTCTTGGTCCATAAATTGCTTTTGCAAGTCAGGCACCATAGTGGCCAGCATCAGACAGGTCACATCATTGGAGTCGCTCTTCTTGGTCTCAAAAGTTTCCTTTTGAACAGCAGAGGCGTTCTTGCCAGGTTCTTCCGGCAAGGGTGCATCCAAAACATACGACTTTTTCTCGTGCTTAAGAACTATTCTTAAGTTTCGAGACCAGTCTATGAAATTAGAGCCATTCAATTTGTCCTTTTCAAGGACCGATCGCAATGAGAAATTGTTGTTTGAAGATGCCATTTTCAATCTACAATAAAATTTAGCAAGATTAAATGAGGTCTTATTTATGATCCCACAAATCGAATTAATATCCCTTTAAATAATTCGCGTTGGTGATTTAATGTGGGCCAAGATCCACTTTTCACAACAACTTATTAGTCAAGCTGAGCTTGTACACCTAATAAGTTAAGTTACTTAGGTAGGAAAACTCCAATCATGTCTCGTACATGACTCTTGGATCAAATGGGCTAACATCTTAAGATGTTATAACACAACCCATTTATTAGTTGCCTAGGTCCGAGGATCCCTTTCCATGTTAAGTCCAACCTACATTCACAACCCATGCCTCACAAAGATAATTGGGCGCATCTAGGACTCCTAGTCTACGTGACCGATAATCGATGCCTTGACATGTTTCGAATTAGGAAGGCAACTTTGTGACTTACTATTTTTAGGGATCCATTTTATTATGGCTTACATGGCATACGCTTTTTCATCCATACATAGCATGCATATATATAATTGCATAATGTAAAGCGTGACAAACATGGGCCCAAAAACCTACAACTAAGATTCTATACTATTACATAAGAATCTTCGAGTTGGGCTTCTCCACTCCGGTGGGCTTCGTCTTGATTTACAAAGTCTTCAAATAAATTATATTCTAAGAAATAAATGAAACTTTTACAATAAAATATAATGGTATGCAGACCATATTTAATTACAAAAACCTAGGACCCATGAATGCACCATGCATATCCATTCATCACACCAAACAAGCAAATAAATATACACAGCATTCATGGATCAAACAAAGTCCAATTTTAATTAATTTAACCAAGCCCATTAATGGAAAATGTGTACTTGAACCTTTAAGAGATGACCCCGTGATGGGCCTGGGCCGAAGCCCGATGGACTAAATCCTCTTATTGAATAAGTTCTCTTAAAAGCCCAAAACACAAACTAGTTAGATTTGTGCTATAAATCAACTCTAGTATAATTTCCAATTTTTCCATTTTTAATTTTATGTCATACAGCCCATAAAAATTAAAAATACATATAATATGTGCTAACATGAATTAAAAATAAAATCATGAAGAACACATATATAGTACACGGCATTCATGCGAAAACAAACAAATAAGAAAAACTTGTTGTTTAATGCTTATGTAATGCCATAAAATGCACAAACATTTAAATCAATTTTATGAGTCATTTAATAATCTAAATAAGTGCATAAATATTGATTTAATATTCTGTACCATTTTATTCTAAATGTGCTTTTACCATTTTAATCAAAACAAAACAAACAATGTTGATTAAATATGTAACAAACACAAACTAGTCATAGTTTTAAGTGATTTTAAAATTAATCAATTAAACTATCATGGACCAGAATTAAAAACAAATTGAAACATGTCCAGACCTGATATTTAATCTTTAAAAATCACTTACAAACATTCAAAAAACATTTTTACATTTAATATTTAAAACTAGTTGTTAAACTTACAATTAACATGCCAAAATGCACCTAGTTTTAATATTAACATGTACCATCAGGTATTAGCAATTAAATCTGACAATTAATAGCTCCTAGAACATCTTAGGACAGTATATTAACATGTCATATTAATTATAATACCTATCTAATCAATTAAAATCGTTTTTACACCAAAACAATGCAAAAAACTCAAAACAGAAAATTTCAGATTTGCATGTTTTCATAATGACGATTTTTAATTAATTTTTTCATGCATATAAAGCACTAAAATAAGCATGTTTAGGCTCTGATACCACTGATGGAATATGACATGGTATGAACATGGTAATCATGCAGTGGAAAAACAACAAAAACGATCATACATGCCAAACAATTCCATGACAAGAATCGAAACATGCAATTTTAGGGTTGTAAAACTTACAACTTTGGATGCCTTTTAAAACTTTGGTTTGATGAAGATCAGCAACCAAGAGTGATATATTAACCTTTGATCTTCTCCACCAATGCCAAAAGAACAACCTTTACGCCACTCTTCTCTATGTTCACACACACAATTGCAAAGACGGCTTAAAATTGAGATTGCTAGCTCTCTATTTAAGTATCGTGTAAAGGCAATTGATTTGAAGCTACAAAATTTGATTTTGTACTTCTCTAGGTTGCTATTACTACCCAATAACACAAGAGAATGAGGAACAATCCTTTCTCCTTGTGAAAAATTGGCCAAAAGAAATTCTTAAGAGGGAGATGAAATTCACGCCACTTTAGAGAAGAATTAGGTTACACATTTTTCTCTCTCATCCAATATATATATTATCTTATTTATTAAGTGATAAATCTCAAACATACTACCTTAAGATAATTAATATTAGCTGAAGATAATTAATATTTGCCTTTATCACCTAATTAAAATAAGTAATATTTATTGATAAAAACTCTTTTAATTTATCCAAGATAAAAACAAAAGACATTTAATCAAATAATATCACTTAATTTAGGATAAAAGATAAGACACTTAAATCTAATAAATCACTTAAATAAAAATAATACATGTGCCGAAATTCCTTGGTATTTCCCTAGGAATTTCGGCCACATCAAATTCCATTTAAATGATTTAATTAGATAAAGATATCTTTAGGCTATAATACTCAATTAATTAAATTTATACAAGACATTTAATTAATTGAAATTAAACCTTGTGGGATGAATTTCTCTCTCTCGTGGGCCAAGTTCCAATAGCAATCTAATAACCCATTACACACAGTAATTTGATTTTAATTAAAAGCCCAAATTAATGCCCAATACTTAATTTAAATATTTTAAGCCTAATGCTTTATGTGCGATCCTATAGGTCCATTTAATGTTGGCAATGAATTAATAAATTAATTCAAAGGCTATATATATTTTCTAGCAAGATATTATAGCATTCCAAATTAAATGAAAATGCATATGGCATTTAGTGACCTAATGCAATTTTGCATAGTCCCTTACCCATAAATATTAGAATTAATATAAGGCATGGAACTAGTCATCCTTATATATATTGATTCCTTTCTTGATCTTCCAGTGACATTGAACTCTCAGATAAATAATAATTACTCATTATTTCATCTCGGTATGGCTATACACTTCTTAGTTCACTGATCAAGTGGCCGATGATATTTTTCTCTCTTATCGAGAGGGGTAATCCCTTCACTTCTCTCATGCTCTCTAACATGAATCAATGCATACCCAAGCATACCCGTACTTGTCACTCTATTACGAGCATGTTAGGTGTATGTCAAAGCACACATTAATTCATAAAGAGTTTCATAGAGATTTTAGGTCTAAGAACTCCGATACAAAACTTGCATGTGAGAAACACTTATGACTTGTACCATGTAGTGTTCTCATGAGCGGATCGAATCCAGATACCATGTTCTAAACATGTATCTATGATCTCTAATTGACACTCTTGTCCTTATGATCCGTAAGACAAAACTCAACTTATCAGAGAGAGCATACTAGTCTTAATTCATATGTTATTCCCATAACAATGATTGACTAGGGATATTTAGAATGAAGTCTCATTTGTTTCAAGGTCTTACAACCATGTGCCTCACACATGATAACTTAAACTGAAACAACATTCTTGGATGGTTTTATCAATTGATATGCACAGGAATACAATAGATAAAACAATTGCCTCATTTTATTAATTAAAGTGTTTTATTACAATGCATTGGGGCTAGGGCTTACACTAACAGCCTTATGGGTTAAAAACCAAAAAAAATGGTGGCCTTGCTAAAATTGGGAGCTGTGTCAAGATGAAAATCGAAAAAAGGTATCCTAGGAAAAAATTAGGGATTGAGAGAAAATAATCAATCAAGAAAATCCAAGAGGGCTGATTGATGATAAGAGTTTTAATACTTTTAAGATTTCATCCTATGATTAGATAACTTTTTTTTTTATTTTTATTTTGAACAATGAACATATGCAATGAAATCACGCATAATTGTCACAATTGTATTCAAATGATCATTATTAATTTATCAAAAAGTTTTTCTTATGCATTTTACAAATTTCAAAGTTCTAATAAAAGCAAAAACACAGTCTCTATTACATCTAATCTACTATTTATGCTTAGCTACTCTCACCCTCTAGGAATCTAAGTTGATATGTCCGATTGTCAACTACTAGACTAATAACCCATCTCTTGTACTTGCCTAAAATAGAGAAGTCCCATGCAGTAATCTCTGGTGTGATGGTTTTCAGGGGAAGTCTAGACCAGAGCTGATGGTAGCCAAAGATTATGTCCTCACCGTCCCCAAACTAACGACCTTAATAGGCAACAATGCAAAAAGTAGCTCGATACAGCCCAAACAGAGGGATGCATCCTAAATATCCATCTTTACTCATTGAATGTATAAGTAACCATGGACATCAAAAGCTGACATCACCATATGCTATTGTAGCCATCCAGATAGCTCCTTTGCAAGGAGAGTATAAATCATATGTCCTATCTTTGGGTATTGTAGCACCTTAGTTCTCTTAACCTAACGATATCAATAATTTACCTCCTTAATCACGCATCACTATTCTATCAAATAGAAAACCTTACTATAAGGATTATCTTATACCAAAGCTTAACTCAACAAATATATATATAATTGTTAAAGTATAATATTACATTATATACAAGTACTATAACAACATTACGATTCTTCATATACAAAATAGTTGTACTTTACAAGATTTTCAACACAACATAAAACCCTTGAAATACAAAAAGTAACAAAAAAGAATACTATATACTTTATAATCTTCAAAGACTTGTGTTGGCCAACTTGCTGCAGATATCAGTCCTGCGAGAAAGTCCTATCCTTGCAACCTATATGGATGAAACACGCGTGCTAAGCTATAAAGCTTAGTGGGAACACAAAATATGACAAACAACCACTCACAGTGGTTGCCAACAAGCATACATCATGAACTACAAGTATACCTTATGTTCAAATGAAAGAGATACCAATTCAAAATGAATAAACAAGAGTCCACATATGATACCCAAATGACTTAATGATAGTAAATTTGACATTGATGCTTTATATACACAACATTTAATCATATAAGCATAATTATCTTTTAGACCTATAATTCATTCATTGAATGATACACCACTGTTTACACTAAGTCATACCTTTCACATACCACACACTTTGACATATACTAGGAATATATATATATATATATTCAAATATAAGCATATGATCCATAATAATATATGTATATTCATAAGAAAGATAGAGCATTAGTATTATGAAAGTTTATCATTTGTCGATCTAGGATGTATTTGTGATTCTTAATGTACTAATGCATACATTGAATTACTAATTTACTTTTATCTCAAATACCAGTATCATATTGAGTTTATCACTTATAGATCCATAAATATTTTATGTTGCATACAAGACATTGAACATCATGTCCTAGTAGAAAGCAAGAACGCGTAGCTATAAGGAAAACTTATAACCCATTGTTTTAATTAAAAGGCAATCGCCGATATGAATACCTATACATAACTCTTTTATTTTATTGCAAAGAAAACATATATTAACAAAACATTTTAATAGCTTTCATATATGACAAATCATAAAAGCCATTTAACTAGCTCAAGCAAGCAACATATTACTATAGGGAACATACTATCTTTAATATAGTCCATAACTAGATATTAGTGATGCACTGGTTCATTCATATAACTTTGTACATATAATTTTTTGATATAAAATAATTGTGCATAAACATATATTACAAACTCTTTTAATTTCATAGTTTTCGTATGTGATAAAAGTAAAAAGGAATTTCATATATAAAATATATTAGAATGTTAATTTAGGAATTGACATGCTTCAAGAAACTTTGAGTTAAACATCAAACTTTTCTTAACTTTGGTGCAAAGCCTGCATTATTCTAAAGAGGTGGATAACGAGTTATACGGTAGCACCCGAAGGTACAAAACTGTTGATTATAGTGGTGGCATTCGAAGGTACAAATAAGATACCTGGAGGTATTAAATGATGATCCCTTATAAGGATAAAAATGTATGATAGATCGGTAAAGGGGACCCAAACGGGATCAAACAAATAACTTGGACCTGTCAAGCAGACCCAAACAAGGTGGCTACAACCCAAATGGGCTTGTTCAAATCAACTCTAACTTTTAAATCCTAATAGGGTCACTGTAACTTTTAATTTCAAGTGGACCTAAATAGGCCAAAACTGTTCAGAAGCAGCTGCAAGGTACCCTTATAGGCATGCCTATATATCCACTTTCTAGACTCAACATAGGCAGTATAACCTCTTTACTTTATCTTTTCTTTATTCATTCATATTATTATATGCACATGTATACTCTTGTGTAACTTCAAACAATATACTCATATACACATTCATGTGTAACTTTCTATAAACCTGTGAACATGCTCACTGTTGGGTATTACTATTTTGTACTTGTAATCCTATTCAATCATGTAATTATTCCGTATGTCAAGACTATACTTATATAATGTCATTTTTACCCGTACATAATCATGTAAAAATATATATCTTCTCTAGTACATAAACATATATGCACAATTCATAAACAATTTATACAATTCGCTCATGTAACATGACATGACAAGATACTCCCTCTCTAATGCATACACTTGTATACATAGTCATGTATAACATTGCCATTATATGCTTTAATAAAATTTCTATAATTGAGTCTATAGCACTGTAGATATGTATTTTAGTATGCTAACATGTAACAGCACATTTGCTTAATCACGTCATTTCAATTAAGTAAAGTCATATTAATACATTTCACTTTAAACATATTCGTTGAATCATTACTCTAAAACATCTTTCAAGCTTCAAACCCAATCATGTAGGATCATACTATATGTGTGTGTGTGTGTGTGTGTGTTTATATGTACAAATATATTCTGTTAATCACATTACTTCTTTATACAAGTAAAGTTAACATTTCAAACTATATGTATCATAGTAATTTCAAGAAATCCATAGGAATAGTGTATAATCATCTAGACTTATATATATATATATATATCAACCCATTCAAAGACAAGTCATACAACTAAATATAGTAGCTTTAAAATCATCGATATGTATACAACTAGGTACCATCATCTTTACATATAAATATATATAACATAACATGTTTTCATATTTTTGGTTCTTATACTCCAGCATCAAATGAACATTTATGAGTAGCATTTTTAATATTAACTATCATATATGTATTTATATCTACATTTAAGTATGTTTGCATATAACAAGCTTGTTCATGAGTTGATCATATATGAATGTTTATATATATATATACCTTTATCAGTAAACATATCATACGCCATACATAATTCAATGTTCTTCCATGTTAACACATATATAACATATCCACATGTAAATAAAGTATATATGTACATAATCATAACTCAAATTATATTTCTTAATACAAGTATTTATATGCTAGAAATTGTTTAATTCACAATGAAAATAGTTTAGATATCCATTACTGTCCATTTGGTACCTTTAAGTGAAGTTTAGGTGAAGTATAAATGGGTCATGGGTGCTAGGTAATACGTGGTAACCATGACATAGAATCTGTCCAAACGCAGAATTACAGATTCAAATTGTATCAAGATTTTGACCTATAAAACATCATTTTTAGCTAAAACTTCTTTCTACCAACTTGTAGCCCTATGTGTCTAGTTTCCAGAACATCAAAAATTAATTCAAATCACATCTGGAACTCAATATATTCACATTTTTTGATTACCGCTCCTAAGAGCAGTATAGTGAATAGGTCCAAATTCAACCCTAAATTACACATGCTTAGAGATAGATTTTAGGCTCAGATTCCCTTATAAATTGTAGATTTAGAGTTCTATTTTCCATAATAATTAACCTTATGTCATTTTGATCATTGTACACAATGATATCTCATTTTTACCACAAACTGTTCTAGAACCTAAATTAACAGTTCATCTAAAATTCAATAAATCATATAAATTATTTAGAGGCAAATTTGTGGCTAGGTTTCTTCTACAAAGTTGTTTATCTTTCTATCAAATTTGTATATAATCAAAACTCACTCAATTATGACTTAAATACAAGGATTTATGGTTAAAACATTGGTAACTATTCAAATTTGCCTATACACTCAAATAGTTAATTTGTACAAATTTTCTGAGTTCCTTAACAACATAATCAGGCCATGAATCCTAATTAATTTTAGATAATTGAATGTAGTTTACTCAAATTTTTGAATCACCTCAATCAGAAGTCTACAACTCTAGATATGGACAAAACAAGCAGCCTAATTCACAAGAACCACACCCAGTTTTTCCTCAACCTTAAAAAAATGATTTTTTCCTATTTAAATCTCTCATTAACCCTAAAAAACTAATAAATTACCATTAAAATTAATTAATCCAAGAATAAACATTTATATCCACACACATCCATGAAGAATATGTTCCCAAATCTGAAATTTACTCCTTCCTCAGTCCTGTGAGAAAGTCCTATCCTTGCAACCTGCTGCAGATATCAGTCCTGCGAGAAAGACCTATCCTTACAACCTACATAGATGAAACACCCGTGCTAAGCTATAAAGCTTAGTGGGGAACACAAAATATGACAAACGACCACTCACAGTGGTCGCCAACAAGCATACATCATAAACTACAAGTATACCTTATGTTCAAATGAAAGAGATACCAATTCAAAATGAATAAACAAGAGTCCACATATGATACCTGAATAACTTAAAAATAGTAAATTTGACATTAGTGCTTTATATACACAACATTTAATCATATAAGCATAATTATCTTTTAGACCTATAATTCATTCATTGAATGATACACCACTATTTACACTAAGTCATACCTTCCACATACCAAACACTTTGAAATATACTAGGAATATATATAAATATATACATATATATATATATATATATATATATATATATTCAAATATAAGCATATGATCAATAATAATATATATATATATTTATAAGAAATACAGAGCATTAATATTATGAAAGTTTATCAGTTATCGATCTAGGATGTATTTGTGATTCTTAATGTACTAATGCATACATTGAATTACTAATTTACTTTTATCTCAAATACCATTATCATATTGAGTTTATCACTTATACATCCGTAAATATTTTATGTTGCATACAAGACATTGAACATCATGTCCTAGTAGAAAGCAAGAACGAGTAGCTATAAGGAAAACTCATAACCCATTATTTTAATTGAAAGGCAATCACCAATATGAATACCTATACTTAACTCTGATATTTCATTGCAAAGAAAACACATAAATTGACAAAACATTTTCATAGCTTTCATATATGACAAAACATGCAAGTCATTTAACCAGCTCAAGCAAGCAACATATTACTATAGGGAACATACTATCTTTAATATAGTCCATAACTAGATATTAGTGATGCACTAGTTTATTCATATAACTCTGTACATATAATTTTTTTATATGCAATAATTGTGCATAAACGTATATTACAAACTCTTTTAATTTCATAGTTTTCATATGTGATAAAAATAAAAAGGAATTTCATATGTAAAATATATTATAAAGTCAATTTAGGAATTGACATGCTTCAAGAAACATTGAGTTAAACATCAAACTTTTCTTAACTTTGGTGCAAAGCCTGCACTATTCTAAAGAGGTCGATAACGGGTTATACGGTAGCACCCAAAGGTACAAAACTATTGATTATAATGGTGGCACCCGAAGGTACAAATAAGATACCCGAAGGTATTAAACCATGATCCTTTTAAGGGACAAAACTGTATGATAAATCTATAAAGGGGACCCAAATGGGATCAAACAAATAACTTGGACCGGTTAAGTGGAACCAAACGGGGTTGGCTACAACCCAAACGGGGTTGTTCAAATAAACTTTAACTTTTAAAACCAAACAGGGTCACTGTAACTTTTAATTTCAAGTGGACCTAAATAGGCCAAAATTGTTCAGAAGCAGCTGCAAGGTACCCTTATAGGCTTGCCTATCTATCCACTTCCTAGAATCAACGTAGGCAGTATAACCTCTTTACTTTATCTTTTTTTATTCATTCATATTCTTATATGAACATGTATACTCTTGTGTAACTATGAACAATGTACTCATATACACGCTCATGTGTAACTTTCTGTAATCCTGTGAACATGCTCACTGTTAGGTATTACTATTTTGTACATGTAATCCTACTCAATCATGTAACTATTTCGTATGTCAAGACTATACTTATATAATGTTATTTGTACCCATGCATAATTATGTAAAAAGATATATCTTCTCTAGTACATAAGCATATATACACAATTCATAAACAATTTATACAATTTGCTCATGTAACAACGACATGACAAGATACTCCCTCTCTAATGCATACACTTGTATACATAGTCTCATACAACATTGCCATTATATGCTTTAATAAAATTTCTATAATTGAGTCTATAGCACTGTAGATCTGTATTTTAGTATGCTTACATGTAACAGTACATATGCTTAATCATGTCATTTCAATTAAGTAAAGACATATTCATACATTTCACTTTAAACATATTCTTTGAATTATTACTCTAAAACATCTTTCAAGCTTCAAACCCAATCATGTAAGATCATACTATATATATATATATTTGTGTGTGTGTGTGTTTATATGTACACATTTATTCTACTAATCACGTTACTTCTTTATACAAGTAATGTTAACATTTCAAACTATATGTATCCTAGTAATTTCAAGAAATTCATAGGAATCATGTATAATCATCTAGAATTTTATAAATATATATATATCAACCCATTCAAGGACAAGTCATACAACTAAATATAGTAGCTTTAGATTCATCGATATGTATACAACTAGGTACCATCATCTTTACATATAAATATATATAATATAACATGTTTTCATTTTCTTGGTTCATATACTCCAACATCAAATGAACATTCATGAGTAGCATTTTTAATATTAACTATCATATATGTATTTATATCTACATTTAAGTATGTTTGCATATAACAAACTTGTTTATAATTTGATCATATATGAATTTTTATATATATATATACCTTTATCAGTAAACGTATCATATGCCATACATAATTCAATGTGTGGCCATGTTAACACATATATAACATATCAACATGTAAATAAAGTATATATGTACATAATCATAACTCAAATTTTATTCCTTAATACAAGTATTTATATGCTTGAAATTGTTTAATTCACAATGAAAATGGTTTAGATATCCATTACTATCCATTGGGACCTTTAAGTGAAGGTTAGGTGAAGTATAAATGGGTCATGGTTACTAGGTAATACCCGGTAACCATGACATAGAATATGTTAAGAGGCAGAATTATAGATTCAACTTGTATCATCGTTTTTACCGCTAAAACATCATTTTTAGCTAAAAGTTCCTTCTAAAAACTTGTAACCCTATGTCTCTAGTCCAATAAAATCAAAAATCAATTCAAAATCACATCTATAACTCAATATTTTCACATTTTTCTAATTACCATTCCTAAGAGCAGTATAGTGAACAAGTCCGGATTCAACCCTAAATTACATATGGCTAGAGATAGATTTTAGGCTTAAATTACTCTTTTGAATTGTAGATTTATAGTTTTATTTTCCATAGGAATTAACCTTATGTCATTCTGATCATTTTACACAAAGATATCTCATTTTTACCACAAACTGTTCCAGAACCTGAATTAATAGTTCATCTAAAATTCAATAAATTATATAAATTATTTAGAAGAAGATTTATGGCTAGGTTTCTTCTACAAAGTTGTTTATCTTTCTATAAAGTTTACATATAATCAAAACTCACTCAATTATGACTTAAATACAAGGATTTATGGTTAAAACATTGGTAACTGTTCAAAACCTCCAATACACTCAAATAGTTCAATTGTACGAATTTTTTGAGTTCCTTAACAACAGAATCAAGCCATGACTCCTTCTAATGAATTTTAGATAATTAAATATAGTTTACCTAAAGGTTTGAATCACCTTAATTCGAGGTCTACAACTCTAGATATGGATAAAATAAGCAGCCTAGTTCACAACAACCACACCCAGTTTTTCCTCAACATTCAAAAACACAATTTTTTTCCTATTTAAATCTCTCATTAACCCTAAACAAACTAACAAATTACCATAAAAATGAAGTGATCCAAGCATAAACATTTATATCCATACACATGCATAAAGAATAAGTTCCCAAACCTAAAATTCACTCCTTCCTCTAGAAATATCATCTTCTTGTTCTTCTTCTTCAAAATTATGATTTAAAAATCCTTTGATCACTCGCATGCAATTGATTTTTCCTTGTAGATCATTTAAGAGAGATAAATAAGAAGCTTAAGAGATAGAAGATGCTGCCCCAAGCTAAGAACACAACCACTTCCACCTTTTCTCTCTCTTAAATGTGATCTTTCACTATATAAAGATGAAGAGAAAAGTTCCTATGGAGTCCCTTAACAATTTGCATGTAATAAAACTATCCTCTTCTAAATAATTTGTTAAAACATTAACCCCATTTCCTTTGACATTGGCCCCTAGATTATTAATCTCTTTTAATTGGACCCTAAATAAAATTATTTTATTACATTTGGCCCTATTTTTTTAATTATATCAAAATCGACCACTTAGCTTTAATTTTTTTAATTAACTCTTTACTCCTCTGACACTTAAGAATATCAATCCATTAGGTCTTAACTTAGAATAATTCATCTAATTAAGCTTAATTAGACTTTAATAATATATTAATATCCTTGAATTCTACTAGGGCCTATATTAGGTCTCACAGGTATAAGGTGCCTCAATAAATAGGTACTAATCACTCTAGGAAGAGGCTTTATCAATAATCTCAGCTTCTCTTTTAGCCAGACCTAGAAAAAAAGAAGAAAAAATAAGTCTTTTAGGGTGAGTTGGATTCATCTGAAGCAAAAATAAGGCAAGAAATATGTGAAAATCTAAAAGGAAACATTTTCCAATGAGAAAAGCTTGTGTCAAAACTCACAAGAGGTGTAGTACCTTTCAATAATTACATACCTAGGGTAAAAAGGTGCTACCAGTGAATCGAGCAATGGAATCAGCACAAATAGTATCCAAGCTAAGAATCATCTCTGCTAGGATCAAGGGTAATGGGATTAGCCCATTATAGATCCCCTCTACAATTCTAAACAAGTTGTGATCTCCAGTCAAACTATCTAAAGTAATAATCAGGTATCGAGCGAAGCTATATAATAGAATGATACCAGGTTGGTATGCAGGAATGTCAGAAAAGTCATCCAGCGCTCTAATCGAGACATTTAATGAAAAAGGCTCTCCTCGTGATACTAGCCCAAGAATGGCATGGGGAAGAATTACTAAAGCCTATGTTACCTCCCTTAGATAGTTAACCATGGCATATGGCACACAAGGGAGAGTGCCAAGAGAGAAGCTCAAGCAAAGGATACTAGCAAACACCTTAGCCAGGGGCATAATTCCTGGTGTGTGAATCGAAAAATGTGGAACCTTAGATCCTAGTATCGAGTTGTAGCTAGAATAAGCATGGTTTCTAATCTCACTTGTGTTGGAAATCTTAAGTCAGCATATGGGGCTAAGATAAGGTTTTCCCAAATTATGGGGTTATCCAATAATTGTTGTAATTTATGCATAGTGGAATTCGACATAATAGGAGTATCTAGGTAGTCTATATGAAGAAAATCAAAATGAAAAAATAAAATGGTTGAAAATAAATGAAAATAAAAAGAAAAATGGGAGAGGAGAAAGAGAAATACCTAAAGAAGAAGGTGACTGGGAAGGTGGAGTCAAGGTACAAAAATCAAGGAAAAAATCAAGCTTATTTATAAAATTTCCTTGACAAAAGGCCATCCCTCAAGAGTGACTCACCATATGGGCATTTATCACCCTTAGATCACTTAAATGCTTTCTTTTACACATTTGCATGGCTCATGCATAACATATGTACATCCATTTTGTGTTTATTTTTTGTAGGCACTGTAAGAAATATGTTGATATTGTTAAAATTCCTCAATGTCTCTATATTCAAGGAGTATCTAACACACCTAAATAATAATAATAATAATAATAATAATAATAATAATAATAATAATAATGATAATAGTTAATAAGTTATAATTTGTTTTGTTTGCCCTCTAAGTCTTAAAAATGTCTAGTCACACAAAGTCAAAAAATTAAATTAAATTAAAAAAATAAATTCAAAACTCGAAAAGGAGCGACATACGGATCATAAGTGGTGCCTGTCACTTGTTATGACAGATGGCTAGCCCATCTATCACATCGAACTTTGAAAATTATGCCTTTTCTTCTTCTTTTCAACTTCCTTTCTCCTTCAACTGCCATTAACACATTCTTCAAACTTCCCTTCTAATTTTTTTGGACATTTCTCAACATTTTCACGAGCTGTCTACGCTAAAATACTCTTAAGGTCAGTGCACATTCTGGATGTTATTTATTTCAATTTTTGTTGTATATTTAAAATGCCTATTTCCATCCTTCCAAATAGCCCCACGATGCAAAATATGTGTTATGCTTGCTCTACCGACTCCTAATTGGATGACAATAAAGGAGTCACAGAATATGCAACATTGTCTCAGGTTTAGTACCAGGCTAGCAGGTTCATGTCTCGATAGTTCTTGGAGATAGTAGGCATGTTAGGTGATGTGGATGAGCTGCTAGTAGCCATGGCATGGCCAAATTTCTTCTCACCCTCATTCTTCATTTAATTAAAAGTGGTTAGGGAGTTCTTGTCAACTTTACATTGGTAGGGGTTCCAAAGGCTAGGTACAGAGGAGGGTGTCATCACCTTCAAGATTAAAGAGATCAAATACAGTATCACCCGATGTTGATTTGCTGAGGCTAGAGGTCTGCCTATCAAAGAGGAGGTTTAGCAAAAGAGAGGAGTTAAGAGGCAGCATTGGGCAGAGATTGCACTTTATAGCATTGTATAGCACCCGAATGCGACCAAAAGCATGATATTGGCTACATAACCTATAGGTATATTCAAAGAGTGCTTGCCACATCATATCTCTATTGTACCAACTGTCTTGAGTCAGCTAATGTGATCTATATCTTTTATTTATATGCCACGCGTAGATGCCGATGTGTGGACATTAGCCATAAGATCATATCCACTTTGGTTAGATTAGCCATGAAACCTACCATATAGATTTGTGTAGGGGGAGTAATAACCCATTTGTTGTTACACTTGGAGGCAGATGAGTGCACATTTGGCTAGCCACTGGTGGAGGGGATCTTTATAGACCTATATATAGCATGTATTATGAGGATGATTGAGTCGATCCATAGATGTGCAGAGCAGTATACGCTTTCAACAATCCTTGAGACTAGTGTAGTTTATAGGTTAGCCCTATTGTAATAGAGCCACCAAAGGATAAAGGTTAGGACTAGGTACCTCAGGCTGCAGTAAAGTAACCATAGCAGCCTCTATAGGACAAGCCACATTGCTATACAAGGCAGACATGGATATGGACTTTGAGATGGACATGAGAGTGGATTTAGACAATCTACTTAGCGAGGTGTCTCCTCCACCAGTACCTCCACAGGTAGGATTTCTAACATGAGCACGACCTTTACCCTTTCAAGTATCTCAATAGTACATGCCATATTTTGATCGAGATGCATTTACCTTTGTGGCTCCACCACCATCTCAACCTACACTAGCTCCTTTAGGTCTACCATCAGATGATGTTTCTCAGAGGTTAGCTGGCATAGAGACTTTTATGCAACGTAGCAAGAGTAGAGCCTCCGGTCCATCTTGTTTATTCTCTAGTCCATGCAAACTCAGCATTAAATTGACATGCAGGAGATACAGGCAAAATTGGCAGTAACATGGAAGAAGTTTGATGATGCCCTACAAGTTATAAATGATTCTATCACTCAAATCAGACAATATACAAATCGGATAAATTGAGAGATTCTCGGGGTTAAAAAGGCTATGATTACAACTAATAAGTAGTTGACAACATACATAAAGAACTTAAGAGATGATCTCAAGAGATATCTAGAGTAGCATACCTAATCAATCCCATGCTAGGGGAGAGTACTGACCAACTAGTTGAATCACATAGATTCCCCAACCACTAGCTGCTGAATTGCCGATATTTGAGTTTTAATCTTGACCACCACAAGAGCAACCAATAGCACTATAGCAACTAGTAGCACTACCTAAACCTCCTAAGCTATCAACTTTTTGTCCACCACTTGGACCGTCATATTGCAGAGGACCTAGGCCGTCATAATAGTTATATGTTTTATTCAAGAAGTTTGAAACTATTTTTTGGGGGTTTTTTTATGTATATACCAACTTGATGATTTGTATTTACATTTATGTTTCATTTTTCCCTTATGATTATTCTTGCATTTATCTTTATGTTATTTAATTCAAGATTAAAGAAAATAATAATGCAACAACATAAAAGCAAACATGACTAAAAACGACAAAATGAATGAATAAAAGATAAAAATAACAAAAAAAAAGAATTAACCACAATTGACCAAGGATGACTAAAAATGATATTAGGTTTTTCAAACTTAGTTATTCACACAAAATCAACAATACGCTAATGCAAAACCTTTTTCACAAGGACTTAAATCCCTCTTAAGAGGCATATATTCCACACAATTATCATACAAACAACCTTGATGATGATGGTTTTCCTTATATTGGAGACACAATCATTAGGAACTATCAGAACCTGTAGTAGACATATTGTTTGTTTATAGAATGGAGAAACTTATTTATGGTGCGCGCACTAAAATGGATCTAAAAGATAAAGTATTTATGAATGAGGAATGGCTAGATGTCTATGATGATTCTTCTTCCTTTATTACTGCTTCTAGATGCCTGCGATACCATAAGAAGTTGCCTAAATGGGTTAAAATCAAAAGAGATACACAACAAAGAGAAGTGCAGATATTTTCTGACTTTATAAGATTTTACACAAGCTTAAGTCATTTAAAAGGGGATCAATATTCCTTCTAACCCTTTTTCGATAAGGGAATTATTGGACTAATGGGAAATGAGAAGGTTTACAATGGGCTTACTGGTGAAATGGTTCATCCTCTTATCTTTATGGATCAAACAATCCACCAACGATTGATTCATATGGCTAAAGACAAAGTGCAACATTCCACCAATAAGTGATCCACATGGCTAAACACAAAGTGGAACATGCCAATAGTGATTGATCCACATGGATGAAGACCGGGTGAAACACTCCACTAATGATTGATCCACATGAATGAAGAAAAATTGAAATTTTACAATAATGGACTTGTTTATCTACTCACAAGATAGCTAATTGCAGATGGCAAGCAGTTTGAGGGGTATCAAATTTGGCAAGATAGAGCACAACTGCCTCATAGCTCATGAAATATTCCAATGTGCACATTAACTCAAAAAGGTATAGTCATGTCGACAAATGGTGACTACCAAATCTTAATAAGGTTAGACATGCCAACAAGCTAGTGTCAACCAAACAATAATCTTTCATGGTTCTACATACAAATAAACTAGCGCTAATTAGATGCAAACAACTCATCTTGATTCTACATGCCAACAAGCTGGCACTAATCAGATAGCCTATAGAGGGTTAACATATCAAAAAATTATGATAATTACTTGGCCAAGAGTTAACACATCAAAAAGCTAACAGTAACTACCCAACCAATAAAAGGTTAACACATCGACAAGCTGATGGTAACTACCTAGCCAAGTGTTAGTCATCGACAAGCTAACAGTAACTACCCAAATAGAAATTCACTACCTCAAATGGTATATGTCTTTTACAATCGAAGACATATTGCCTCAGATGGTACATGTTTAAAATCAGTCAACTAGAGATTTGCTACCTCAAATATGCGTCTTTATTCTTTTTACTCTACATTTTAGCTCACTTAGGCACTAATGCATGAGTGACCCAAAATTGGGGGCAACTGTAGACACCATCACCTAAGGCAGTCTAGATTAAGGTTACCTGATGATGATGAACCACTTAAATTTCTAATAGAAAGCATGAATCTTAAGTTTCGTACTTGATTTCCATATATTTATAAAATACCTTTTTGGGTTTTAACATTGTTTTTTATAGAGCTTTGAAAAGAATTTAAAAGCCTTGAATTTTGGTCACTGTTTTTGACAAACAACAGCCTATGACAGAAGGATAGCCATCTATGGTTATTTTCTTTAAGACTGTTTCCTAGCAAATGTCCCTATCCAGATTGTCGAGGATTGCTCATGACCTAGTGATGAACGATCATCTATCAGTGAGTCATGGCCCAAATGTCCAGGTTAGATTCAAGGGATAGCTGTCTATCAATGATAAACACCCATCTATGGGGTTTTTTCTAGCTTTCCCATATTTTCTATGATTTAAAATTTTAGTTAAGATCAACTATTTAAAAGATCAAATCCTATGTGATTTTTATGGGATTTAACTTCCAAATTTGGAGGGATTTAAGTTAGAGTCAATCTCTAACTCCTTCCTAAGTATTTAAACAAAAATCTACAGTTTTCAAAGAGGATTTTTGCTTGGAAAGAGAGAGGCAACTTTTTGAGATAGAGAAAATACAATTCTTTGATTCTTAAAAATAATATAACCTCAAGCACTCTTTCACACCAAAATCTCATACACATTTTTTTATTAAATGTTGAAATCGAGGATCGAGGTTCAGGCTGCTACTTTCCAGAGTTACAAAATCAAGATTCTTAAGGGTAATATTCTGGACTTTAGTCTCTTTCTCTTTTTAAGCTCGCATCTTGATCATGTAGTTAATTAGATTGATTCATTATTTTATGATGCATGATTTAAGATTTTGATGTTGTTTATTTTATTTGTTCATTATTTATGCGATTGCCATAATGATCTAAAGCCATTTAATATGCTAATAAAATGTCATGGTTTGTATTCTTCCATTAATATATGAAAATATCTTGATTTATTTTTTGTATTTGCATGATTTATTTGATGTTAAAGCATGATTTAGGATATATTTTATTGTTATTCCTCAGTTTTGGCATGTTTTAGGGCTATAAATATGCATGTTTAGGGCCTACATATTGTTTCTTTGCTTTTGTCCTGGAATTCTAGTTTACTCTATATTTTTCGAGTGATAGATGAAAAGAAGGCCCAATAGATGACCATCGATCATAGCGATCGATGGGACATCTCGGTGCCTTCCGTCCTATCTCTCCTTTACTGCTTGGTTTTCTATCTTGTTTTTCTGGGCATTCGTGGCTATTTCTTTAGCATTTGAGGCCCATTTTTATGTGTTTTTTTTGTATATATATTAATTTACATGTGTAGGTATATTTAATGCTATTTTTGATTTTGTTCTAAGCATATTTAGTATTTTGTATATTTTATATTTATTTTAGTATGCATTTTTATTTTATTTTATTTTCGTTATTTTGTTTATTTATTATTTTTTATGCTAATTCTTTTGCCCTTTTGGTGTTCATTTGAGCAATTTTGTTTCTCATATCCTTGGAGTTTATTTTGGGAGACTAGCATATATTGGAGGCTATCCTTCAAACGGTTCTTCTTGTACACACTATGACCCAAGCGAGCCTCGATCATGGTTACTCAATGATGAGGAACCATTTATACTTCTGACAAGAAGCATGAATCGGGAGTTTTGGCCTTGATTTTCACAATTCTATAAAAGTATTTTTGTGGGTTTTAACTTCAACCTTTCTAGAGTTGTGAAAAGATTTCAAAAACCTTGAATTTGGCCTTTGCTAGTGACAAGCGACTATCTGTCATAAATGGATAGTAGTCTGTGGCTATTTTCTTCAGGGTATCTCCTGGCAAATGCCCCTATCTAGGCTATCCAAGATTGCCTATGGCTGGTGACAGATGGTCATCTATCAATGAGTCATGGCCAATTAGGTCTAGGTTAAATGTAAGGGTATTTTTGTAAGTTTGGGGAATCGTGTGAGGGATGACCATCTATCATTGATAGAGGCCTATCTGTGGGGATTTTCTCCAGATTTCCCATGTTTTCCTAATTTGAAATTTTGGTTAAAAATCATACTTGATTTGGTGCTCATTTTAAGGGAATAAATCTTCCAATTTTAAGGGATTAGAGTTAAATTTGATCTCTAACTCTTCTGCAAGTATTTAAGTAAAAACTAGGGTTTTTCAAAAGCAAGGCTTTTGGGGAAAAAATAGACCTTTTGAGAGAGAGAGAAAACAATTCTCTGTTATTATAGCGTATGTTCTAAACAATTTTCTCAAACACAAAACTCATGCATATATTCTCATCAAACATGGGATCAAGGATCGAGACTAGGACTACTACTTTTCAGAGTTACAAAACATTATTCATAAGGGTAATATTTTAAGCTCTAATATTTTTCTCTCTCTAAATTCATATCTTGTTCACATGGTTAAATATGTTAATTCATTAATTATGATGCCATGTTTCGTGTTATTATGTTAAATAGTTTACTTGTTAGTAATATTTATGATGCCATAATGATTTTAAATTGTTTAATATGATTAGAATGACATGTTAGGACTTATAATCCTCCATTAAAGCATAAAGGTATCCTGAATTAATTCTTGTTTTGGCATGTTTTCTTATCAATTTAGTATGATTTATATGTTTATTCATTATTATAATTAGATTTGACATGTTTTAAGATCAGAAGTTGCATGTTTAGGGTTTGAGTTGAATTTCCCTATTTTTGGTACGATATCCTACATTATGTCTGTTCCTCAAGTGACAAGTAAGAAAAAGGCCCGGAAGATGGCCATTGGTCAGAGCAACCAATGAAACATCTCGATGCCTTCTCCTCGTCCCATCTCTTTCCCTCTTTCAGACTATTTGTCTTATCTCTTGGGCATTTGTGCCATTATTTTAGGCCCTTTTAGGTGTATTTTGAGTTATTTTGCATTTTTTTTGCATGCTTAGATGTATTTTAATGTTATTTTTGGCATTTTTTCTACATGATTTGGACCTTGTTCTTTTAGTATTTTTATTCTAGTATTTTTTATAAACATTTTGTTTTATTATTTGATTTTTTTAGGTTTATATGCTAATTAATCTATGCGTTTATAGATTATTTTAGGAGAATGGCATGTTTTGGAAGTTATTCTTCAAACGGTTCCTCTTTCTTTCTTCCCTTTTATTCCATTTAATTTTTGCATTATTTAATTATGCTTTATTTATGTGGTCATTTATTTGTTTATTTCTTTACATTTTATTATTCATTTTGGATGTATTTATTATTCGGGATGTAATAGGTAGCAATAAAATGATTTTTTCACTTTAAATGAAAAAATCCACTTAAAATAATTTTTACTAACTAATTAAGTTTTCTTAAATAAAATGGACCAATGTCCAATTTCTTAACCCAAAAATCATACAATAAGGAAAAGTTCTTTGTAAAACATGTTTGGGCAAACCAATGTTCCCAATTCAAAAAATACCTTAATTTTTGTATTTTTTTATCTTTTTTAGTTAGAAGATTTGCTTTTGTAATAGTTTAAGTAGGATTATTTGATTTATTTACCACTTTTATTTATCTCTTTCCAAGATGCATGTCGTGTTTGTTTAAATAAATTAAACTATATTGTGTCAAAAGGCAAATAGTGGATTAATAATAAAAACCTAATTATAAGAAGCACCTAAATGAGATGCCATGTAAAAGTGATATCCCAAACACAAATCTCTATTTAGGCATCAAAAGGTTGAGATTCATTTCCCAACATTTTGTTGGGTCATGAATCCATGGTACCTACCTCTTGAGCCCATATGGCATGCCTTTCATGGGTTAACCATCAACAATAGAATTGGGCCTAAACCATTTTCTATTATAAAGTGGATAATTTGTGAGTTTTACGAGCCTCATCTGGTTTGGATCCTAAAAGTGGGCCTCCGAGAATCCTAAAAGTGGGTCTAAGGATCTATATTTGTGTTACTAGAGCTAAGGTCAGAATCTGAGACTAAGATTGGGTCTGAGTCTGGTTTGAGTGAGTTTTTTGAGAGCAATAGAGAAACTACCATGAAGATAGACATGGCTAATGATGAGAGATAGCAAACAAAGATGGTTAGAGTGATAGATGATCTTAGGTTAAGGATTTCTAATTTAAGGGATAGAATAGCTTCTGCTTTGATGCCTTCGATTTCACATGATGAATTAGATAGAAGATTAGACAAGTGATTACAAGAGTTCAAAGATTGAATGCTTGCTATGATTGGTGGCATAGTAGCTTCTTTAACACCTAACCCTAAAACTCAGCCTAGAATGGCTATTTGGGGGCCAATAGAGCCAACTTTTGTAAGGGATGCTCCTACAGCAACAACCATGGAGCCTCGAGCTCCACCAATCAATCAAAGGGGAGAAGGGAGGCATAATCCTAACAATGATTATATTGAAGAGGATGAAGAGGAAGATTCTCCTATGGTTGTAGTAAAGAATAGAGGACCTAGTGTTGAAGATGCTACCTTCAAGAAGATAGAGGCTATATCCTGGTTATTGTCTACTAGTAGGGGAATGAAGCCTGAAGAAAGAGATTTAGATAGAGATGAATCACTCTCTCAAAGATACAAAATGCTAGATTTGCCTAGGTATCATGGTTCTTTTGGCCTTCTACACATGTTAAACAATATACTCTGATCATAAAGGGGACCATCTTAACCAAAAAATAGAATGTGGAGTACTTTTGCTTAAGCTTAGTAGGCCTAGCGATAAACTAGTATCATGGGTTGGATATGCTCACAAAAGAGGATTGGGATTTGTTGACAGAAGAGTTCATTAAGTAGTATGACTGTAGCACTAAGATAAGGGTCACTCTAAAAAACCTCAAATTGGTATAATAAAAGCATGATGATTCCTTTCATAAGTACTCGATAAGGTGGAGGAATAGGGTGATGGAAATGAGAAAACCTAATATAGTTAACCAAATCAAGATTTTCATTAGGAACACAAGCCCCTACCTGAGGGAAGGCTTGAAGATGAAGCAGCTGAAGGATTGGGAGTCCCTAAAAGACATAGCCATAAAAGTTAAAGGTGAGTACTTGGCCAAAAGGGCTAATAATGAAGGCATAAGAAGGAACTTTTGTAATAATAACACTTTAAGAAGTAGTAGCAGAGGAAATAAAAGTGGGAAGATGGTTGAAGTATCCACTATAGAGGCAAATCAAAGGTATTACTCTAACCTTTCGAAGTTTTTGTCTTAGGTGTTAGATCGACTAAGTAAAGAAGGGAAGTTATAGCCAGGCCTGCTAAGAGTCAGGGAATCCCTCACTGTAGAAAGGATCAATATTATGCCTACCATTAGAAAAGAGGAAATCTCATAGATTATTGTTGCACCTTCAGGAATAAGATTTAGGATATGATAGATAGCAAATAGATTTTGAATCCTAAGAAAAGAGAGAAGAAGAAAAAAGAAGGGTACAATGTTATACCACCTCCTGTGTTTATGATTGGGTCTAACTTGAATGCATCTCTGTCAGCTGAAGGTAAAAACCATAACTATCCTCTTTATATCAAGGCACAGGTGAATGGCAAGCACAGAACTTACGTGATGGTAAATGATGGGTCTTCGATTAATGTTTGTCCACTAGTTGCTATGCATGCCTTTGGTTTGAATGAGAACATGTTGAACAAGCCTGGCCGAACCATGTCTACTTATAATAATTCAAATAGGCAAGCTACTAAGAATTTTAAGGCTATGGTGAAGATAGGGTCAATTGAAATAGAGGATGAGTTTATGGTATTGCCCATTATTGCTAACTTCTCATTGTTGCTTGGGAGGCCATGGTTCTACAAATTAGGGGGAGTTCCTTCTTCCCTGCATCAAATGATCAAGATACCTTATGATTGTCAGTTAGTTACCATCAAGGATGATGGGGAGAATAGGTATCTATGCTTGAGATTGCAAAGCAACCTTTTAGTAGATTTTATGTGTCTATAATTGAAGATGAGAGAATAGAGACAATCTGGCTGATGGCCCTCAAGTGATCAACATGTTGAAGAAGATGCAATTCTTGCTTTGAGCTGGGTTAGGTAAGAATTCACAGGGACCTAAGATTGCAATCACCACTAAAGGTCAGAAAGATAGAAAAGGAGTAAGCTACACTAGTTTTAAAAAAAGAGCAAGGGAAAAGGGGCAACAAGTGAAGTTCCCCATATGTCTAAGAGTTTTATGCTGGCCTCGGGATTCTACATTTATTGTGGGAAGAATAAGCCTCAATTTGTGAGAGATAAGATTGTGCCTAGTTTTGAGTTGTTCAATGATATCTTTGATTTGGAGCAAGGAATTATCAAGCCGATTGAGGGTTTTTAGGATGAGGAGATCCTTCTATATCACTCATCTTGGGTCCGAGAAGTGCAAGAGGAAATAGTGACAAAGAAATTACTTGCTATTCAGAGTAAAGGCAAAGAAAAAGTGGGAGCTGAAGCATCAAAGCTAAAAAAGGAAGCTAGAGAGACATTTATAGCTGAGCCAAAGATTGAAGATGATGTTTTTATTGATTTTATTTATGCTTTGAAATTTTTAATGAGAGCAATTCCATTTATTTTGATTATATTAATAATATGAATGATTTTACTTACTTGTGTGATTTTTCTTCTAATTTCAATATGCATAATTATGATCATGAATCATTCATGTTTGACATCAATTTAACTAATACATGTTTATTTAATCTTTGTATGAAAGAAAAACCAAAAGAAATATTGCTAAAGAGAAAAATTCAAGAGAATATTAAAAAAGTATAAAAGAGTCTTTACCTGGACCTATGAGGATATGTTTGGGATTGACCAAGAGATAGTTGAACATGCCATTACCACTGACTCGAGTTGTAAGAAAGTCTAGTAGAAGTTTAGGAGACTTAGACCATAATGGGCTAAGAAGGTCAAAAAAGAGGTAAGAAAGCAGATAGAGGCCAAGTTCTTAGTGGAAGTTCAGTACCTAAATGGCTAGCAAATGCAGTCCCTATTTCTAAGAAGGATGAAAGGGTTAAGGTTTGTGTGGACTATAGGGATTTGAACAAAGCTTGCCCTAAGTATGACTTTCCATTGCCCCATATAGATGTCTTAGTAGACAGTGTAACTACTTATGCTATGTACAATTTCATAGATGGCTATATTGTATACAATCGGATCTTGAATAAGATTGTGGATAGGATCAAGATGGGTTTCATCATTGGATGGGGTAATTATGCCTATCAGGCCATTCTATTTGGACTTAAGAATGTAGATGCCACTTATCATAAGATGGCAACTAGGATTTTAGATGACTTTATCCATAAGGAGGTGGAAGTATATGTAGCAGTGATTCTGATGAGGGAGTTATAGTGTAGTTCCTAGCTGATCAACCACTAGAGGGACAAGAGGTGACATATGAGCTTTTGATAAGGATATCATAGTGATAACAATCTAATGTTGGCATATGTACTTTGATTAGGTTGTGAATAACAAGGGAGCTAGACTAGTAGTGATTCTAGTGACCCCAAAAGGAGAGAAGTTAAGGTATAAGGTCATAAACAATGAAGCTAAGTATAAAGATTGCATCTTTGGATTAAAAGCTTTATTAGCTGTGGGGGGGGAAATCTATAGAGGTATTTGGGGAATCATCTTTAGTAGTCTATCAAATGAGGGGTGAATGGTCAATGGAAAAAGAATGACTAATGCCTTACATCAACTGCCTAAAGGCTATAAGTGGTTAGTTTGATGTATATACTTTTGCATACATGCCTAAAGATGAGAATCAACTAGCAAATACCTTGGCTACTTTGGTGTCAATATGGGATAATTTGAAGGTGATTAGCATGAAGCTTTTTTTGATTTCCAATGCTAATAGGCCATATTTCAAAACTGAACAAGTGATGGATATTGAGGTGGATGATGGGAAGCCTTGGCACTTTGATATTCAGAAATATCTAGAGAAATCAGTGTTTCTAGAAGAAGCCACTAAAAAGGACCAAAGGATGATATGTAAGTTGTTTATTCAGTTCATTAATGTAGGTAGAGTGCTTTATAAGAGACAACTTGACAGTTTTCAATTGACGTGTTTGAATGAAAAAAAAAAAAGCTAAGAAGGTCATGAATTAGGTATATGCCAGTGTGTGCGAAGCTCACATGAACGGTTTAGCTTTGTCAAAGAAGATCATGCTTCAAGGGTTCTTTTAGCTTACAATGGATGTAGATTACTTGAGGTATGTGAAGGAATGTCAGTTGTACCAACAATATGGAAACTTAAGACACTTGCCAATTTCTGAGTTATGCAACTTTACATCACCTTGGCCATTCATTGCATAGGGAACAGACATCATAGGAATGATCCATCCGAAGGCGTCAAACAAAAATAGACTTATCATAGTTGCCATAGACTACTTCACAAAGTGAATGGAGGGAGAATCCTTCAAAAAGGAAGGTATTAGACATGTTACTAGGTTTATTAAGAAGAATCTAATATGTAGGTATGGGTTTCCTCACCTGTAAGGACCCAATCATGACCCTAATAGGATTAGTGTTAATTAATGAGGATCATCGTTAATTAAGGCAAAATTAGATTATTTGGCAATTATTGAGGTTAAGTCCCAAGTGGGGTATTTTGATAATTTCAACATGTAAGTATATGAGTTAAGTTAAATTATGATTAAAGAAAAGGATATAATTGAAGTGAATTAGAAAGTCTTGGGCTTAAGTTGAACGAAATTAAAATAATAGGGGTTTAATTGTGTATAAGGGTGTAGTGGGAATTTCCCTTAGTGAGATATTTATCCCACTATAAATTAGGGTTTTAGGAGAGATGGAGATCGGCATCTCTCTCTCTCTTTCTCTCTCTCTCTCTCTCTATGGTCACGGTTTGGAGAAGGATGCTAGGGTTTGTGAGTTAACATGAAAGGTAATGTTTTCCCTTGAAGATCTCTTCTTTATCCTCTTTTTAATTTATGATTTCTGGTGATGAGGGATTACAAGATCATGTTGTTGTTACCATGTGTAAGGATAAGAGAGAAGCAGACAAATCAAGTAAAAAAGAAGAAGGAATCATGAGTAAAGGAGTTGGATTTAAGCTTCATTAAGGTATGAAACTATTATGTTGATTCTATGATTGAAGGATGGTTTTTGTTAGTTGTAAAAGGATATATAGAAATTTATGGTTATGTTTTCTTGGTTTTTAATTGGGATTTTAAGATGAGAATGAAAGATTGTCTGCTTAGGGTGCCCAGTCGTGAACATCTTCACGAGTCATGAACTTCTTCACGAGTCGTGCACCATTTTGCCCTGGGTAACTCATGAATGTGTTATTCTCCTTTGGTTACTGACTCATGAACCCTTTCACGAGTTGTGCATTCTTGTTCGACTCGCGAATCCCTTCACGAGTAGTGAAATTTAACCTTCTTGCTTCACTCGTGAGCCATTTCACGAGTCGTGAAAGTTAGACCCCTTGCTTCACTCATGAGCCCTTTCACGAGTCATGAAAATGAGTCCTCTTGTTTCACTTGTGAAACCCTTCACGAGTTGTGAAGTTTAGTCTTCTTGCTTCACTCGTGAGTCTCTTTACGAGTCAAACATCTCTTCATGACTAATAGACCTATTTGGACTATTTTGCTTATAACTTGAGCTAGAGAACACCAAATTGAATTATTCTTGTTTTTTTTTTTAAATATACTTCCATACCTATATTTCATATGAAGAAACCAAGTTCTAAATCATTTTCTAACTAGGCCATATTTCAGCTTGAACTCTGGAACAGTTTGCTGCCCGATCACTAGGAGTAGACCTCAGTGTTTTGTAAATATCTCAAAATATAGAAACGATATCAAGATTATTTTTAATGGTTTAGAAACTAGAAACATAGTGGAAAAAGTTTCTAGAAGACAATTTTTGCTCAAAATGCCTTTTGATATGTCAAAAACTACTTACAAGTCAAACTCAGAAAACTGCCTATGACTATTCATGACTCGTGACATGTGTTACTCGTGAACAAGTGCATAAGTCATGAAGTTTGCTCCCTTTCAGGAGTAATGACACCTTTCACGAGTCGTGACACTTCCCTACCTAACCTAAACATGATTTTTAATCCCTATAGTGTCACAAAGCTGGTCTAAAACCTTTTTAAGTAATTTTAAGGCATTTTAAGTATAAAATAAAGATAAGTGGTGATACTAAGCATGATTAAATGAAATGATATATGAGAATAAAGGTAGTAAATGAACACTAACATTAGAATACTTGAAAGTGTTTACTTGTAATTGATTTTGTTATAATGATTATACACATGTGATTTGGCTTTGCCCAAAAATATTGCAAATTGATATTCTTCTACAATGATATGAGAATACTAGGACATAGCCTAGTGGTAATAAGAGAATAGGCACAAGGTTACATATCCAAGTCAAAAGAAATGAGACATCATAATTTATGTTAAATTATGAAACTATAAGAGCTATACTACACTCAAGGTCATAAGAAGAATTAATGATCAGCATTTATATATAATAACCTACTCGCCTATTTGCTCGTGCCTATACTATATTATTGTTAGCATATGCCCGTCAGTAGTGTGCTAATGACTAAGATGAAATAATCACACATAACCTACCTAAGTATAAAATTTACAAAATGAAAAACACAAGTAAAGATGATTGAAGTATATGTGATTATATTAAGGTGTATAATTTATTGTCCATAATCTGATGGGCCATTGAAGTGAATCAAGGGACTAATTATGAACAAGTGTTGACCCTTAAGTTATAAGAGAACCTAAGCATATTACTACTATATGGATCATAAATGCATAATTATTGCTTTAAATAACTATATTTTGAAGTGAGTTATGATGATATGGGAGAGTTGTTCGTAGCAAATTGTAACAAGGTACGTCATTGAGATTATCAATGAATTATGTAATTCAATGTTTTATAATTGATGCTACCATGCTATGATGAGTAGTTTAGCTCATTATGTAATTAGATATGAGTACCTATAGGGTATGTGCTGCTATGATACAAATTGACTTTATACACACACACACATATATATGGACATGCATATAATACTATGAATATTTTTAGTTACAAGAACTATACTTCCATAATTGCCTAATTGCCTTTATGTATAATATCAAGTATGATGAGATGGATCGATGAAAGTAATGTTCTATTGTGCGTGTATTATCATGTAATCCACTACAATATGTATGAATGATGTTAATGCAACTTTGTGATAACATGATTTGCTTCCATGTGTATCAGAGCCTAAAGCTCAATCACTACAAGAAAATTTGGAAATAGCAACAGAAATTAGCAACCGATTTTGGTGCATTTCTGTTGGTAATTAAAATTAGCAACCAAAAATAGCAACAGAAAATTTTGTTGCAATTTTGGCAGTTGGTATTTTTAGCAACTGAAATATTTTTCGTTGGTAATTTAGCAACGAAAAAGAGTTCGGTTGCTAATTTAGCAACGAAAATATATTCGGTTGCTAAAAATACAAACCAAATTTCCGTTGCTATTTTCGGTTGCTAATTTTTATTAGCAACGAAATCTAAATTCCGTTGCTATATCTAACCAATTTACATTTCGATTAATTGTTCAACATTACCAACCGAATTCAAATTTCGTTGCTAAATTTAACAACGGAATTTGAAGTTGGTTGCTAAATTTAGCAACCGAATTATAATTCCATTGCTAAATTTAGCAACCGAATTCATATTTCGTTGCTAAATTTAGCAACGGAATATGAATTCGATTGCTAAATTTAGCAACCAGATTAAAATTTCTCTTTACTTGCTATTTATAACATTATAAATTGTAAAATTATGCTAGTTTTGTTAGATTGGCATAATATTTTAGTTAAATCAAATTATTTAATTATAAATAAATATAATTCAAATTCATTATGAAGTTAAAAAGAAAAAATTATTATTGATAATATAATATTAAAATTGTAATGCACAAAAATTAAAATCCTAAAAATATATTATATTACTGTAAAGTAAAAATCCATGAAAACCATAATAAAAACAACATAAAATCAGTATCAATAACAATCTAAAAATAAAAGAAGCTATGTAGTTGGTGGAGGTGAAGGAGAATGATTTGACTGCTGAGCACCCTTGGTTTCCAATTCTTCTACTCGATTCTTTAGTTGGGTTATAGTATCCATCAACATGGTGAGTACAGTCTCTAGCTGAACGACTTTCTTAGAAGATTCGCATCGCTTACTACAAGCAGCTATAGATGATGTAGAGGAATTCGAATGTGAAGTATTTGCAATTGAACCTAAACCAAAAATCCTCCCACGGTTATTCTTACCACCAACTACTTAAAGAAAAATCTAACTCTCATCAACACTTTTAGAGCTATGCTGCTGTTGAATGAGAGTCTCTTGTATTTGCTCCTATCATTAAAATAATTAAAATTAATTAGCTATATTTTTATAAAATAATTAATATTGATGTATAAATTTAACATACATTGAGTTGTCTACAACGGGTATTGACGAATGTCTAACCATCATGCTTTTTTATGTGAGTGTGCATAAAAATTTCAGGATATGTAGGCTTTCTACCCATAGTTATTTCCTGTATAACAAACAATAAGAAATAATCTTCAAAATACCACAGTTCATTCCATAATAAGGGGAAAAAATTTCACAATTACAACTAAAAAATAGAATAAAGAGTAATTTATATAAGAATTTAAGTGAAAATGACAACAAGAAGAACATCCCTCCTTCAACTAAAAGAAGAACACATGAAGGTAAATCAATAGGTTTTTTTACCATTTCAGCTCATGAGTGTTATTAAGTTTCTCACAGCAAGAATGTTGCTTGATAACCAAACTCTATAGCCTAATAAAACAATAAACTATTGTACAATAAGGAAATTCTGATTCATTACAACCAAATGGAATTGAAAAATAACTCAACAATCTTAATAGGTTTACTTCCTGTGAACAAACTCTCAAAATCACCACCTTCGCACTAATGATGTGAGCAACTGCAGCCATTTGCAAAAATAACTCAGGAATCAGCAATAGGCATCTCAAAAGTAATTAGCAAGTCATGATAGCCAACTTAAACACACCAAAAAAAAAAACAATGTTTTTCAAAAATGTTAAAATATTTAAGCAGCTAAAATGTTTTTCAAATCTTGACAAATATACTAAACTATCAACATAGAAAGGAACATAAGGACGAAGTAATTCTGAGTCATTTTATTCAAAATATAAATCCAAGAAATCATGTAGCAGATAAATTTAAGGCTCCATCAAATATAACCACAGTTATTTTAATTTAACTCATAACCATAGATGTTTACATGGGCTAAATATTGAAATAACCGCAGTTATTCTAATTTAACTCATAACCATAGTCATTTTATTCTGAGTCATTCTTTAAATTTTTTATGTTTAAGAGATATATATATATATATCTTTCAATAACTAAATATTGAAATAAAAAAATTCAATATAAAATATTTTATATTTGTAACTTTTTTTATAAGCCATCAATTAACAATATTGATTAAGAAAAATTACAAGGTAGCATGCTAACATGGACATGATTTAACTATGTTGAATTAGACTGAAAAAAATACAAGCAATGTGCTAAATTGATAACATGGAAACTGGAACTCACTTCATCAACAAGCAAATAAAACAAGTAAAACAAATAAAAATATGGCGATGGTAGAATTAATAGAAAGGAGATTTCTTCATTAGAAGATAGACAAAGTAACATTTTTAATCAAGCTAACAGCTTCAGCTTTACATAAGAACCTGCAAAGGGTGACCTCGCTGTATGATTTTAACCACCTCCTTCACTCCTATCTTTAAGCATTTATGTTCAACAGCTACAATAGCAACATGGAAATCTCATCATAATTAATAGAAAAAAAATTACTTTCAGCAAACATACAATCCCGCCTTATCACACTAATCAAATAATACAAATTACCTAAATGTCCTAAGAAAAATTCCCATTTGTGATTCTAAATAGTTGAATATAAAATACTCAAACTATAGGGTAAAACTAATAGACCCAATTCAAGTTTCACTTTTGTTGTCTCCACTCTAATGCCACTTAGTACCTTTTTAAAGCAAGAACTCTTGTTATCTCCACTCTAATTCACTTAATGCTCTTGAAATTAGATCGAGAAAAGGATTAACAGACATAAAGGTTAAGACATAAAATATTGTAACTTATAGCCGACACAACTGATATAAATAGGCAAAATTTTGATAAATCCACTCAAACACTGAAAAAAAGTTCACTGCTTCCTCATTAAGTTTCAATTGGGATCTCTTCTACTCTTATCTTCTCTATCCCCATTTTACTACTCTTCACCTACAGCCTTCTCTCTCTAAACCAAATCCAAAACCCTTTTGCCCTCTGTTTCTTTTACTCTTAGCAGTATAGGTTATTTTTGACATTTTCCCTTTTCTTTTTCTTTCTTGATTTTCCAATAAACAACATCTTAACCTAGAATAATCTACTTTAAAGATTCTCAAGCAAGTAAAATAAACAATTTCAGAAGAAGATAAAAAAATTCAAAAACATTTAAGTCATTTGTGTAAAGTTAGAATAAGATGACTGAAAAATTTAGCAAATTCACTTCTATCCAACAAATTCTCATGATGATAAATCCCCAAATATCTAAAAAATGAACCATCAAGTACATAAGCTTAAACCAAAAGAACTTACTTGTGATTGGAATTTAGATGCTTCCCTGCTACGCAACTCCCGAAGGACATCCTTCAAGCCTGATGCAACAGAGAGACCATTGGAGAGAGCAGAAGGATGGCCTTTATCATAAAGGCATAATTTGTTCAATGCAAAAACAAAGGGAGCTATGGTATTTACATACCTACTGCTTGCGACTCAATCTTGTAACTTGACTGAATCGCACCTTGAATCTGTTTACCTGCTTGTCTGTACCAATAGAGAAACAAGTTTGTGCATCAACATCAACAAACTATAAAAATGTTAATATTGCACAAACCCAAACTGTGCCTGTACAACCATTAGGCAATCACCAAAGGAAACTATCTATGCCAAAATTCTGCAACGATATTTTGAGTCCCATGAGCAATCTAATCTAGGCCTTCAAAAAAAATGGAAGAATCATACCAAAAAATAGCCCGTCTGTGGCGAGTGGCAGCAAGTCGACGCCGTCTGTGACGGAGGAGATGAGTTTGCCGTTGATTTCTTTGTTAGAGAGAGAGAGAGGGGCGGCGGTGTGTAAGGGAGGAGATGAATTTTATGTAGGGTTTTTCCATTTTATAGTTCTACCGAACGTAAAATTACTTAAATACCCCTAATTTAGCAACGAAATAATTATTCCGTTGCTATTTTTGCAAACGAAATAAATTCGGATGTTATTTAGTAACGAAATTTTATTTCGGCTGCTATTTTAGCAACGAAAATAAAATTTCGTTGCTATTTTAGCAACCGAATATGAATTTGGTTGCTATTTTTTATAGAAAGTGAAATTTAGCAATGAAATTATATTTTCGTTGCTAAAATAGCAACGAAATTTAATTTTCGTTGCTATTTTAGCAACCGAAATAAAATTCCATTGCTATTTACCAACGGAATTAAATTTTCGTTGCTAAATAGCAACGAAATTTTTTTCATTGCTAATTAAGGCGAAAAAAATGGAGGATAAAATTTTGGATGAAAAAATAGCAACGGAATTAAATTTTCGTTGCTAAATAGCAACGAAATTTTTTTCGATTGCTAAAATTGCAACGAAAATTAAATTCCATTGCTATTTTTTGTCTCAAATTTTATCCGCCATTTGTTGCTGCCTTAATTAGCAACGGAACAAAATTCCGTTGCTAATTTTCATTGCTAAATAATGGTGCCAAAAATTCCCTCCACTTTTAGCAATAGAAGCTAACCAAATATTTTTCCGTTGCTAATTTTATAAAGTTCAACCAATTTTAGGAACGAAAACTATTTTTCGTTGCTAAATAGCAATGAAATTGTGTTTCCTTTGCTAAATTAGCAACGAAATAAATTCTGTTGCTATTGTTCCGTTGCTATTTCCAGATTTTCTTGTAGTGAATATTGATGTATGATAAGAAAGATATGCATTCTTTATGAATTATGGCTTGAAGCCAAATGAGATATTAAGTAACGAAGAATTACCTTGAACCAAAGATATTTTTAAAGGGTTGAGCCTGTGGGTTTTAGTTCAGTTATGGATTAGATAGGCATGCCTAGAGGGATACAATCGAAGCTGCCATAGTTGACCCCGTTTGGGTTTTGTTCCTTAATGGAACCATCATTTGGTCCTTTTGGGTCCATAGTTTTTTCCTTGCTGGAACTATTGTTTGACCCCATTTGGGTCCATTGTTTGATATCTTTGGATATCCATAGTTTGATACCTTCGGGTATCCATTGCTCCCGTTATCCACCCCTATGAACTAGTACGTAGGCAAGCTATGAAAGATGATAAATGTACGTAAGATAAAGTAAAACATGCATTAATTGCTCCACTTATGTAATGTAAGCATGATGAATGACATATTGTTTTGATTATCTTAAATTCCTTTCGACTATAAACTATTTTTATGAAATGACATGTTATGATTCGAAATACATGATTGAGATGTCTCACATCAACTAAGGAAGGTTCCTGTATGAGTGCTGGTGTGGGTTGATTCCACCGGTCATATTCCATAGAAGTTATATGGACTATAACGTGTGCACTAAATTCCATGTATGGTGTTTATGAAATGCATACATGTGGCATTGTGACTTTGTCTTATAATCATGATATGTAATGCTTGTTGCTTGTGATCACCTGCAACTCCGCCAGTCTATTTATTTATATATATATATATATAAACGCTCACACACATGTAGGTATAATGATAACATTCATTTAACCAAGTGCAATGCATAACATAGAATGCTGATTGTAAAAGAATTAGGTTACCATGCCAAGATAACATGAAGGATGTAAAGTTTGTGAATCTAATATGAGAATTGTATGATATATGTGAAGTAATTATGCCTACCAAGACTACTTGTAGATGCTATATGATTTAAATGTGCCCTTATATTATGAATTAATGTTGAATGCCTATCTTAGGTGAACAATATGATTTAATGCAGTAAATGGAAATCTTGTACCGTTAATAACTATGATGTCTAGCCTCTTGATTAAAAGGATTATAAGATGCATGATTTATACTAAGGTAAGAAAAGAATAAGGTAAGATGATGGCGATAGTGATGATGGCTAAGCTTTTAGGAGATGAGATGAATTTAATAATGCGTTAAATTATTGTAAACATGATATCCATTAGTATGGTCTAAGAGTCTCCTAAGAATTTTATTGATGAAATAAAGAATATAATAGACTCATATGTTATCCTGTGTGATTGTGAAAAGTTTTATACACGAAATGTGATGAATTATGAAAAGAGGTTATTTATATATATATATATAGTGGGAGAAAGAGAGAGTTTTGTTCCCACTAAGCTTTATAGCTTAGCAAGGGTTTGTTTATCCATGTAGGTTTGTGGATAAGCTCCATTTTCATTTGATATCTACCGTAGCTTGACCATCATCAAAGAAAGGATTGGGCCGACTGAAGTTGTGTTAAGGATTCCATTATGTATTGCTGGCCAATTATGTTAGGCCCTCTTATTTATAAGTTTGATTTATTATGGCATGTAATCATGGCCTGTGTTATTATTATTATTATTTCTGCCTGATCTTCACTAGGTTTATTGATGATGATTGATGATTATCCATGGTTAGTGGGTTAGGGTGTTACATCAGCATATAGTGTCAGATAATGTGATACAGTTCCAGGCCAAAACTAAGCAAATGCTCAAAAAGTATGGGATTTAGCATCAGAGTCTTCATCTTATCGACCTCAGGTGAATGGAGTAGTTAAAGCAACAAACAAGAATGTCAAGCAACAAACAAGAATATCAAAAGGATTTTAGCTAAGATGGTTTAAACTTACAAAGACTAAGCTAATAGGCTACTTTTTTCATTATGGGGTTAGAGGACTACAGTTAGACCTTCAATCAGAGTCACTCTATTTTCTTTAGTTTATGGGGCAAAAGTAGTGTTGCCAATAGAGATCGAACATCAGTCTTTAAGTGTAGTCTTAGAAGCTAAGTTACCTAAAATAGAGTGGGCTAGATAGAAAAAAATGTATTAATGTTCCATGCTACACTACTATGATTACTTATGGATACTTATATATGCATAAAAGTACATTGTGATGAATTGAACATGATGAAAGAAATATTGTGAACGATGGTTCAATGCCTGCATAGAAAACTTGGTTATTAATAGATAGGCATGCCTATAAGGTACAGTTACAGTTGCCACAGTTATGACCCCATTTGGGTCTACAGTTTGTCCCTATTTAGGACGATAGGCTTGACCCCTTTTGGGGTTTACATGTTTAATAATTTCAAGTATCCATAAGATTAAATACCTATGGGTGTTCATATTATCGATACCTACGAGTATCCACCGCACCCATTATCCATACCCATTGGACTTAAGCAAGTTGTCACAAAAAATGATAAAGAGATTAATCGTTTGCTAATCAATGACATATTATATAATTAAACTTGTAATACAATATTACCATGGCATTATTCATTCCTTCAATTGATGAAATTACCTTTGTAGTTAATGTAAATGTATTATTATATCTTATTTATGTTTGTGTGCTTGGGAATGACCACTATGAGTGGTTATTCAAAATTAATTATTCCCTACTAAGCTTTATACCTTATCACGGGCGTTTATCTGTGTAGGTACCCAAGTTAGGACTCTTCTATAGGGATATGATGTGCAATAGGAAGGCCAACATAAGACCTGGGAAGGATCAAAAGTATGAATCTTGTATTTTGCTTTTGTCTTTATATATGGTATTTTGTATTAGCAGATGATGATGTAATGTAATAAACCTAAATTTTGTAAGGTATAATAGTACATATATCAAAATTAGTTGGATATGTGATTATATACATATAAAATGTTTAATTACTACCATGGAATTTATACATGAGTGTGTAATATGCAACTTGATACAATCTCATTAATGGATGCAAAGGATAGGTAAATAGGTTATGTGTATTTTTTATATGGTATATATGGTAACAGGAAATGGCACTTAGAGTGAGCATTACACTAATAATAAAAAGGAAATAAAAAGAAGAAAAATAAGGAGAGAAGGAAAGAGGAATAACTGGAAGAGAAGATTCACTTTGTAGGTGGAATGTTAAGGCACCGATTCTAAGGAAAAGTACAACTATTTATAGAGAGGACTTGACAAACAGCCATCCCTTAGGAGCGACTCACAACCTAACCATTTGTTAGTCTTGGACCACCTACATGTGTCTTTTTGCATGTCCCATGCATTACACTTATATTTTTACATCCATTTTGTCTTTATTTTGCAAGTAATTTAGAAAACATACTGACATTGTTGGATTTGCCTAAAGATTTAAAAATTCAGGGAGTACATAATGTAAGAAGTATTAAAAAAAAAGAAGAAGAAAAGATGATGATGATGATGATGATGATGATGATGATAATAATAATAATAATAATAATAATTTAAGCATAAATTAGTAGATAATGTAAATTGATTGGTTATTGGTGTAAAATAAAATAAAGTAATAAAATAAGAGAAAAAGGAAAAAAATAAAAATAATGAAGAAAAAATAAAAAAGTTTAAAAACTCAAAAATGAGCAACAGACGAGGTGTAAGTGGTGCCCGTCACTAGCTTTTGACAAATGCCCCACCCATCTTTCACTCGAATTTCAAATTCTCAACATTTTCGTCTTCTTTTCTTTTTACTCTCTCCTTGGAATTTCCATTAATATGATTTTAAGGTTTTCTTCTTTAGTTTTTTCATTATTTATCCCCTATTTGTCAACCATTTTGTGCACCAACTACGTGAAAATTCTCTTGGGATCAGTGCACATTTCAGGGTGTTATCTATATCAATTTTTACTGTATATTTAGAATACCCATTTCTCCATATTCCAAGTAAGTTTTTTTTATTTAATTCTTTCTTTTTTATTTAATTTCTTCTTTCTTACTTATTCATATTTAGTTTCCTTTATTTCAACTCATAGAATAACTAGAAATGCTAAATTTATTTTTGTTAGTTAATTAGTTTTCTTTTTTTTTTTTACTTAATATGTTGCCTATATATGCTATTGAATTTTTTCTCTATGATATTGTTTAATGTACTTTGGCAAAATATATGAAAATAAAATGTACTCAAATATTGGAATTTCATTATTTGATATTTTACTTTTTTAGACTGCACTGTTGCTTTAGGCTTGATACACTTAACTTAAATTGAATAGTCATGTAGATTAACTGTTAAGTTATTGATTATGCGTTATTAACAAAGTGTAATTGGATTAGTTTTTAGGAGCAACCCTTATAAAATGAATAAAAGACAGCTTGTTACTATGCCTCATTGAACTTGACATAGAATAATTTTTGAAATGAACTGCCTAGTGGCCATTTAGCCTATGTTATTTGCTTAAAACTGCATTTTCATGCAAGAAGCAGACACATTTCTAGCCAAAATACTATTGAATTTTTTCTAGATTTTTTATGAATAAGTTATAATTTTTTAAAATTCTCGCTTGTCGTGCATAATTTCTAGATGCCCATTGATGGGTTTACGATTTTGTGATATATTTTATGGCACTCAACATGCATTTCAATGCAAGTTAGCTAGCATAGTTTAAGTCGGAAAGCTATCAAAATTTTAATTAAATTTCACAATTTGACTATTGCAATTACTTACAATACAAGTTATTTCCAAAAAGATTGACTTTGGCTTTTTTGCAAATGGTTCCATGTCGTAAGGCTAACCCCTTGATGGATTATTGAGTGAAAGGCAGGTAGATATTAGGCTCTAACTTGAATCCAGTTACAGACTAGTAGGTTTATGTCTCACTAGTTCTTAGAGAGCATAGCCATGTTAGGCAAGGTAGATAGACTTTTTGCAACCGCAGGGTAGATAACATTCTTTGCCCCTTTTTTTCTCACTTACCCAAAGATGATAGGAGTTTTTAATGACCTTGTAATATATGGGGTTCTAATGACCATACACAGAGGAGGGTGCCATCACCTTCAAGGACCAATGCATCCCATATAGAATCACTCAATACCGGTTTACTGAGGCCATAGGGCTACCTACTTGAGCAGACATCCCGAACCCAAAAAGAGGAGTAGCGAGTTAGCACTAGGTGCATATCACACTACCCGGGGCTATATACCATCCCAATACGGCCAAGAGCATAATGTTAACTACCAAGATATACCAATATATTCAAAGGATTCTCATCACATCACATCATATCTCAACCATATTGGTATCCTTAGGTCAGTTAATGCAGTCAATATTTTTTGTCTATTGGCCATGCACAACCACAGAATGGTGGACATTAGCCATGAGATCATTTCCACCCTAGTTAGTGTAGCCACGTAGTCTACCACATAGATATGCATATGGGGAGTGGTGACCTACATATTGTTACACCTGGGGGCAGATGATAGCACATTCAGGCTATCGCTCAAGGAGGAGACCTTTATAAACTTACAGATAGCCTTTATTATCAGGATGGTTAAGCCAATCCACAAATGGGCTAGACAGTACAGGCTATTGATAGTGCTTGAGATTAGGGTAGAGGATCAAGACCAGGATCTGGCACCTCAGGGACACCAGCCAAAGCAGCTTCCATATGACAATTAGCATAAGCCTCATGGAGTAGGTATGGATATGGATTTTTAGATGGACATGCGAGTGGATTTGTACGATCTACTTGGTGGATTGCCTCCTCCTCTAGTGCCTCTACAGTCTCCTATATGACCATGGCCCTTGCCATCCAAAGCATCCAAAAGGTATTCACCTTATGGGTATCCCGGTGCATCCACCTTAAGGGGACCACCACCACCTTAAAACACACAAACTCCTACGGGCCCCATATATAGTGAGTTGCTTTAGAGATTAGACAGGTTAGAGGCTTTTATGGATGCACTCATTTAGTAACACTAGCAAGATGTAGATAGGATTTTGGGGCCACTTATAGCTATTGGATCTAGGTTTGATGCTACATTACAAATGATAGATGCTTCAGTCTTTAGGGTGAGACAGTAGACCGACTGGATAAAGGGGGTTGGTCAAAGTACTTGAGCTACTTGGGACAAGCTAAATAGGCACTAGATACTAACATCAAGAAGACGAGGAATGATCTTAGGGGTTACGTGAGTTAGTATACATTATCCATAAGAGAGCTAGGTACAGGGTTTAGTAGGCTAGCTAGGATGATCGGACAAATTCTACACCCATTGGCTGAGTATATGCTGGGATTCCATTTAAAGCACCATTTCCACCTCTAGAGCCTCCTGTGATAGTGGTTCAGTAGTATCACTAGCCTCGTCAATCTTCATCTTGGTGTCTATCATCATCACGACCCTCATCTTTGTGTCCATCATCATCGCGGCCATCATCTTCATGGCCATTGTCATTATGGTCTTTTACACCTTTTTTACCACCATCTAAGCTAGTATATTGTAGAGAGCCTGACCCACCTCACTACCCACATTTTTTTGTATTCAGGAAGTTTGAAACGTTTTATTCTTTTCATTTATATAACAAAACTTATGATTTGTATTTATGTTTCATTTTGTTTTTTTTAATTATTCTCACATTCTATCTTTATTGTTCTTTAATTCAAGACTAATATAAATAATAAGACAATAAAAATGTAAAGATAAAAATAGCAAAAAAGGAAACTGAAAAAGTGACAAGGTAAATGAAAAAAATGAAAATAATAGAGATAACAAGGTAAGTGAATAAAAATGACAAAGAAAAGGACAAAAAAATTGACCACACCTAACCACAATTGAACAAAATGACATAAAGTAAAATAACAAGTCTTCCAAATTCAACAAGCAAAGCACTAATACTAAACTTTTCTCATAGATACCAAAGCACTCTTAAGAGACATATATTCCATATCTCACAGACAATCATCATATAGAAAACTTTCATAATGATGATTTTCCTTATATTGGGGAAATAGACATTAGGAAGTGTTAGAACCTATAGTAGACATATTGTTTGCTTATGGAATGGAGAAACTTGTTGATGATACCCATACTAAACTAGATTAGAAGGATAAAGTGTTTGTGAATAGGAAATTACTAGAAGTCTGTAATGTTTCTTCTTTCTTTATTACTACTTTAAGACACCTACAACATCAAAAGGAGTAACCTGAATAGGTTGAAATCAAAAGAGATACGCAGCAAATAGAAGTGTAGATATTTTTTTACTTTAGAAGGATTTTACCACCTGAACAAGTTGAAATCAAAAGAGATGCAAAACAAAGAGAAGTGCAAATATTTTCTGACTTTGGAAGGATTTTATCACCTGAACAGGTTGAAATAAAAAAAGATACACAGCAAAAATAAGTGCATATATTTTCTAACTTTGGAAGGATTTAAAAGGGATGTCCTAGTCCTTCCTATCTCTTTTAGACAAGGGAGTTATTAAACAGACGAAAAGGCATACCAAGTTAAGCACTTCACTAGTGATTAATCCATATGGCTGAAGACATAGTGGAACTCTTCACCAGTGATTGATCCACATGGCTGAAGAAAAAGTGGAACTATTCACCAATGATTGATCCACATAGTTGAAGACAAAGTGAAATACTCCAACAATGATTGATCCATATAGTTAAGGCCAAGATCACAGTATAAAACTAAAGCACACTAAAAGAAGAATAGTTTGGAAGGTTGTTTTAACTTACAAATGATGAAGGAAAGAATTATGTTGTAATGTCTCTAAGATAGATCTATAGATGGGAAGCAAGCCATAAAGCATTCTATCAGTAACTCCTCACAAATTCATATTTGCCAGAAATTTTCCAAAATGAATATTGATTCAAAAGGGTTTAGATATGCCTATAGATGGCATCAACCACCCCAACAAGGTTAGTCATGCCAAAAGATAGCAACTACCACACAACATCAAGGTTAGACATGCCAAAAGATGGCATCAACCAAACAACAATCTTACCTAATTCTACATACTAACAAGCTAGCACTAATCAAATACAGGCAACTCATCTCTATTATGTATGCCGACAAACTGATGCTAATTAAACAACCAATCAAAGGTTAACACAACAATAAGCTAATAGTAACCACCCAACCAATCAAGGGTTAACACATCGATAAACTGATGGTAACTACCAGACCAAGGGTTTACATGTCGACAAGCTAACGATAACTACCTAAATAGAGATTCACTGCCTCAAATGGTACGTGTCTTTTACAACTAGAGACTCACTACCTCAAATGGTATGTGTTTTAAATCACAATCAATTAGAGATTCTTTGGCTCAAGTATACATATTTGATCCTTTTACTCTGAATTTTGGCTCATTTAGGAACTAGTGCACTAGTTACCAAAAATTGGGGCTAACTGTAGACACCATGACCCGCGGCAACCTAGATTTAGGCTACCCAATGATGACGATCCATTTATACTTCTAACATAAAGAATGAATTCTGAGTTTTGACCTTGATTTTCATAATTCTATAAGGTATTTTTATGGGTTTTAGCTTCGATCTTCCTAGAGTTTTGAAAAGACTTCGAAAACCTTGAATTTTGGCCTTTTACCAATGACAAACAGTCATCTATTATAAAGAGACAACCATCTGTGGTTGTTTTCTTCAAGGCATCTCCCGATAGATGCCCCTATCTAAACCGTCTAAGACTGTCCATAGCTGGTGATAGATGGTCATCTATTAGTGAGTCATAGCCAATCAAGTCTAGGTTAGATGTAGGGGTATTTTGTAAGTTTAAGGAATCATGTGAAGGACGACCATCTATCACTGACAGAAGCCCGTCTTTGGGGATTTTCTCTAAATTTCCCACATTTTTCAGTTTTAAAATTTTGGTTGAAAATAATATTTGATTTAGTGCAGATTTTAAGGGATTAAAACTTCTAGTTTTAGGGGATTAGAATTAGATTTCATCTATAACTCTTCTCCAAATATTTAAGCAAAACCTAGGGTTTTCCAAAAGAAGAGCTTTTGGGGAAAAAGAGTACACCTTTTGAGAGAGATAAAATAATTCTCTATTCTTGGAAGGCAAGATCTGAATGGTTTTCTCACACAGAAAACTCATACACATATTCTCGTCAAATGTGGGATTAAAGATCGAGACTGGGACCACTGCTTTTTAGAGTTAAAGAACATTAATTCTTGAGGGTAATATTCTAGGCTCCAATCTTTTTCTCTCGCTAAATTCATATCATGTTCACAGGGTTAAATATGTTTATTCATTAATTATGACACCATGTTTCTTGTTATTATGTTAATTAGTTTATTTGTTAGTAGTCTTTGTGATGCCATAATGATTTAAAATTGTTTAATATGTTTAGAATGGCATGTTAGGACTTGCAATCCTCCATTAAAGCATGAAGGTATCCTAATTTAATTCTTATTTTTGCATATTTTCTTATCTATTTAGCATGATTTATATGTTTATTCATTGTTATAATTAGATTTGGCATGTTTTAGGATCATAAAAGTTGCATGTTTAGGGTTTGAATTAAATTTCCCTATTTTTGGTTAGAAATCTTACATTCTATCTGTTCCTTTAATGATAGAAGAAAAGACAACCCAACAAATGGCCATTGGTTAGAGCGACTGACAAGAAATTTCGGTGCCTTGTCCTTGTTCCATCTCTCCCCCTTCTTCAGGCCATTTGTCTTGTCTCTTAGGCATTTGTGCCCCTATTTTAGGCCCTTTTTAAGTGTATTTTGAGTTATTTTGCATATTTTATTTGTTTTACATGCTTAGATGTATTTTAATGTTATTTTTTGCCTCTATTCTCATGATTTGCACCCTATTCTTTTAGTATTTTTATTCCAATGTGTTTTTTTTATAAACATTTTGTTTTATTATTTGATTTGTTTTAGGTTTATATGCTTATTAATTTTGCCTTTTTGTGTGTTTCTTTGAGCTGCTATTTTATATGAATTTATAGGGTATTTTGGGAGAATGGCATGTTTTGGAAGTTGTCCTTCAAATGGTTCCTCTTTCTTTATTCTCTTTTATTCTATTTAATTTTTACATTATTTAATTATGTTTTGTTTCATTTATTTCTTTATATTTTATTATTCATTTTGGATGTATTTGTTTTTGGGATGTAATAGGTAGTAATAAAATGATTTTTTCACATCAAATGAAAATTCCACTTAAAATTGTTTTTACTAACTAATTGAGTTTTTTCAAATAAAATGGACCAATATCTAATTTCTTAACCGAAAAATGACACAATAAGGAAAAGTTTTTTTTTTGTAAAACATGTATGAGAAAACCAATGTTCCCAATCCAATAAATACCCCAATTTATATATTTTTTTACCTTTTTCAGTTGGACAATTTGTTTTTAAGTAGGATTATTTGATTTATTTATTACTTTCCAAGATGCTTGTCGTGTTTTAATTAAATTGTATTGCATCATGTGAGAAGGGAGTTAGTTGATTAATAATAAAAAAAACTAATTATAAGAAACACCTAAATGAGAAGCCAAGTAAGAGTTGTGTGCCAAACGTCGATCTCTATTTGGGCATCAAAAGGTTGATATTCATTTCCTAATGTTTTATAGGGTGGCGACTCTATGATGCCTACCACTTGAGCCCATATTGGATGCCTTTCATGGGTTAACCATCAACAATAGAATTGGGTCTAAACCCGTCTCTATTGTGAAGTGGCCAATTTGTGAGTTTTACAAGCCTCATTCGATCTTGGACCCTAAAAGCGAGCCTTCAAGAATCGAACCGAAAATGAGTTAGCTTTAGCGTACATCACACTTCTTTCTTTCTCTTTATCTGATTTTTGTTACATTTAATTTTTTACATTATTTAATTATGCTTTATGGTTAGTTTATTCTATTTATTTGGTTTTTTTACTTTACTTATTATTATTAGGATGTATTTTATTTTTTGGGAATGTAATTGTTAGTAAAAAAATGATTTTTGGCATGTTAGTTGAAAAATTCATTAAAATTCATTTTTTATCTAATTAATTGGGGCATTTTAAGTAAAATAGACTAATGTCCAATTTTTTATCCCAAATATACCTATGAGAGGATTTTTGTAAAAATGTACAAAGGAACCAATGTTTTCGAATTCAATAAATAGCTTGATTTATATATGTCATTTTCATGTTGGATTATTTGCTCTTGTAATAATTTAAATAGGATTATTTTATTTATTTATTGCTTTATTTACCACTTTTTAATTGATCGATATGTTTATTTATTTTCTTCGCAATGCATCATGTGAGAAGGAAGGTTGTGGACTAATGATAAAAACCTACTTATAAGAAACACCTAACAAAAATACAAGTAAGTGTGATGTCCCAAACACCAATCTCTATTTAGGCATCAAAAGGTTGAGATTCATTTTTCAATATTTTGTTGGGTGGCGAATCTATGATACCTGCCTCTTGAACCCACATTGGATACCTTCGTAAGTTAACCATCAACAATAAAATTTGGCTTAAATCCATTATTATGAAGTGGCCAATTTATGAAATTTATGAGCCTAGTTCAATTTTAAACCCTAAAAATAGGCCTCCAAGAACCAAACCGAAATGGAGCGGGCTCCAGTGCAAGTCACAAACATATAGGTTTTGTCCATTACTTATTTAAACAAAGTATATAAACTGGGTTTAGCCCACCAGGGTATGGCAGCCTTTGATTAGTACCCACCTAATTTATTTGAATTTGTTTAATACATAAGAGCCCACATAGCAAGTAAAAGTTGTTATGGTTATACAACCTAGAGGAAGTAGCTATTGCCATTTCGTATGCTTGTAGTCGGGTAGTGAAACTTTAAGGCTACCCAAACATGGTCCCTGCCAATAGGTCTAGCTCATCACAAGTATAACGATCAATGGGTCACCATTTTATATGCCAATTGGTGCTAAACTTAGGTTGGTGGCTCTCCTTGACTCACCCTTACATCGAATGAACATAAGGCATGCTTTAAGATAGCACTGGGGCTATATAGGGACACTTAACTTAGCTCTAAGGCTCTAAGATGTATACAAGAAATGCAATTTTTAGTGGAGATAGGATTAATAAGATAAACCCAATTATAAGAAATTTAACCAAGATACTTTAGGAGTAAGGTCTCTTCATCCCCAGTAGAGTCACCACTATGACACGGATAGGAGTTCGCTCAATTTTGATTTGGCTCCCAAAGGCCTACTTTTAAGGTCTAAGATCATACGAAGCTCATATATTACATAAATTGTCCACTTCACAATAAGGGGTTTAGGCCTAATTTCATTTTTGATGATCATCCTATGAAGGCGCTCAATGTGGGTTCAAGAGGTAGGTATCATGGAGTTGCCACCCAGTAGAACGTTGAGAAATGAATCTCAACCTGTTGATGCCCAAATAGAGATTGGTGTTCAAGACATCACTTTTACTTGCATCTTGGTTAGGTGTTTCCTATAATTAGGTTTTTATCATTAGTCCACTACCCCCTTTTCACATTACACATTGTGAAGAAAATAAATAAACATATCGATCAATTAAAATGAGGTAAATGAAGCGATAAATAAATAAAATAATCCTACTTAAATTATTATAAGAACAAATCATCCAACATAAAAAATGAAAATGACATACATAAATTGGGCTATTTAATAAATTCGAGAATAATGGTTTCCATATACATTTTTACAAAAATCCTCTTATATGGGTTTTCAAGAAGAAAAATTGGACATTGGTCCATTTTACTTGAAAATCCCCAATTAATTAGATAAAAAAAATGATTTTCAAAGAATTTTTCAATTAGCGTGCAAAAAATCCTTTTTTACTAACCATTACATTCACAAAAATTGAAATACATCTAAAAAATAAGCAGTACAAAAAATCAAATTAATAGAATAAACCAACCACAAAGCATAATTAAATAATGCAAAAAATAAATGCAATAAAAATAAGAAAAAGGCAAAGAAAGAAGAACCCTTGAATCATTGATAGATGGTTGTCCCTCAAATAAGCTCTCAAAAATCACAAAAATGCCCTTGAATCTAACTTGGATATTTGGGTCGTGACTCACTAACAGACGACTATCCGTTATTGAGTCATAAGAAGTCCTAAACGGTTTGGACAAGGGCATCTACAAGGAGATTGTAAGGCCCCTAACATGACCCTAATTTAATTTGCATATTTTTGTGTTTAAGTAAGGGGGTAAATTAACACATTGTTATGTTAATTCCATGAAAATAAAATAAAAGAGTATGGTTTAATATCAATTGAGGGTGCAATTGAAGTAAAAAGGTGTTACTTTGGGGTCAATGTATTGATTTGGAAACTCAAGGGTCAAATGTGGATAGAAATAAATGTTTAAAGGTCAATTTGAGAGATGGAATAAATGGATAGGTTAATATTTGAAAGGAATTAAATGGAGAGGTTAAAGTTTAACATGCAAAGATTTGCTAGGTTATTGTGTAGCATGCAAAAGGTTAAAGGACTAAAGAGGTAATTATCCTTTGCTAATATAAAAAGCCAACTTTGAAGAGAGAGAAGAAAGAATGGAATCGGCAATTCTTCAAGAAACTCAGAAAATGCTTCTTTCTCTCTCTTTTATGATTTAAAGTTGATACCTTAAGTAATCTTGAAGAGGAAATTGTGCATGTTGGTTAATCAAGAGTTTAAGGTTTTAAACTAAGGTAATTAAACCATCAATGAGCCCTACAACATCATCTTCTTCTTCTTCTTCTTTTTATTTTAACTGAAAAGAACGTTAACAGTGTGCTGGAACTTGTATGTCGTTCATTTTTGTGAAGGAGAAGAGGAAGGAAGGAAGAGCAAAAGAAAGGATATTGCTTGAGGTTAAAGATATAGGAATTGTCAGCCAAGGTATGGGAATTTAGGCTGTTCATAATACATGTGAAATTGATTGCTAGAACTGGGTATGATTTACAGAATTTAAAGTTACATTTTGCTGGTTTTTCTTGATGTGAGGTTGAAGAAGATTGTCCTTGCCGAGTCGTGAACTTTTGTCCGACTCGTGAAGCTTTTCACAAGTCGTGCATCTTCTTCCATTGTTGGGTTCACTCATGAAGCTCTTCACGAGTCGTGAACATTAGTCCGACTCGTGAAGCTCTTCACGAGTCGTGAAGTATATATGCCTTTCTTCTCCACTCATGAACTCATTCACGAGTCGTGAGGTTTGCCCTTTTTGCTTCACTGGTGAAGCTCTTCACGAGTCGAATGCCCTTCACGATTGAATGAACCACCTGGATTGTTTTGCTCATAAATTGAGCTACAGAATAGCAAATTGAGTGATTATTTTTGCATTGAAAAATAGACTTTCATACTTATATTTCATATGAAGAAACCTAAACTTAAATCTATCTCTAAGTACATGGAATCTAGGGTCGAATTCGGACTAGTTTCCTAAACTGCTCATAAAAATAGAATTTACTATTATGTGCAGATTGTTGCTACACTTGATAATATGATTTTTAATAAATTGAGACAGATATCTGTTTATGTTATAGTAAAGTTAATTGGATAGAGCATGTGATATGGCTATCAATGAAGGATTTATATGAATACATATGCATTCAATTGTGTATATGAATAAAGACTAGTGATGAAATATCTAAACTATACATGTAAATAGTTTTGTGAATAATTTTCACTTGCCAAATTGATATATATATACACATGTAATCTTATGACATGATAGTACACATTTTGACATGTACCTATGCTACGAAATAGGGACTATAATAGTACGACCTTGGCATGTGTATATGCCCATGTGGAAACATGTTGATATTTTGTATAGCACATGATGTGAATGATGATAAAGGTATATATATATATATATATATATATATATATATTGGTAACATGCTCATAAGACTATGTCAACTATATGCGAATGTACCCACAGGTATGTACATTTATGATTATGTATATGAGTATATGAGCATGTAATTGCCCTATGAGATAGAAGATGTTTTGGCATGACTACGAACATGTGAAATGCTTAATGAGAACATGATCAAGTATATGATATGATGATTATATGTCATGCCTATATGTTATGATGCAAATTATATAGTCATACAGATTTGAATAAGCCAAATGTATAACTTGGCATGTGAAATGTGCATATATCTGATTATGCACCATAGAATTCATAGTTATATAAGACTATGTATATGTGCACAACATTATACTATGAATACAATATCAATATGTGAATTGAACACGAATATAGTTCTGCCTGCGATACAGTTTTAGATGTGGATAGATAGGCGCCTATAGGGAAATTGCAGCTGCCATAGTTTGGCCCGCTTGGGTCCATAGTATATGTATGATCCCATTTGGATCATGATCAGCCCCGTTTGGGTTGAGAGGCTATCCCGTTTGGGTATGCTTGACCGGTCCATAGTATAGTTTGGCCCCGTTTGGGTCTATAGATTTGATATCTTCGGATATCCTTCTTTGATACCGATGTGTATCCATAGTTCCCGTTATCCACCGATAAAGCTAAGGCAGGCTAAACGTTATTCATAGTAATGATAAAGAAATTAAACAGTTAAAGTGATTTGACTAAAGATTGATATTGTGGATCATAATGTTGTTTTACCACAGGAATTATGTTTTATTTGAGTATGTTTACATGGAAAATTACTGTCTATATGAATTATGAATATGAGAATATTTGTTACTCTTTGGGTACAATGTTATGCACATGAGAATATGCTTTATGCTTTAAAGTATATGTTATTGTTGCCATGCTATGTTGGACATGTTGTTTATAGTATATGTATATATTGTATATGTATGTTTTGATGACCTATGTGAGTGGTCATCCATCTGTAGATATTCCCCACTAAGCTTTATAGCTTAGCACGGGTTATTTTATCCGTGTAGGTTCTAATAGCAAGACTTTTGTTGAGGGACGTTCTCTGCATCAGGAAGGGCCAACCATCGACTTATAACCTTGATGTAGGATATTTTGTAATACAATTATCATATGTTTTGTATATGGGCCAGTTATCTTATGATATGTATAAAAACCTATGTGGAATATTGTAACTCATTAGTAGTAAAGCTAAGACAGATGTGTGTGCATGTGATATGCATAAAGTGATCTTCATATAGTTTAGTATGCATGATAATAGGTATAAAAAGGAAAAACAGGAATAGACTTGTAGCACGAATATAAGCATATAAAATCATATGGCATGATTAAATGAACATGTAGCATAAGCATGATTAATAGTATTCATGATACATGTTTAATGGGGTAGTTGCATAGGGGGTGCTACAGAGATAGCCTTGAAGAAAGCAGCCATAGATGCTCGGTCCTCTGCAACAGGCAGTCGTCTGTCACAGGTAAAGACCAAAATTCAAGGCTTCTAAATTCTTTTCAAAACTCTATAAAAAAAGAATGTTAAAGCCCACAAGAATATTTCATAAATATGTGGAAATCAAGGCCAAAACTTGGGATTCGCACTTTCTATCACAAATCTAAGTAGTTCCTCATCATTAGATAACCTTGATCTGAGCTTATTGGATCATAGTGTCTACAATATGGCAGTCAATAAAACAACTTGAAACATCCTAAGTTTAGTGCCTTTATCATCTATTATACCATACATTTCAGTCATATTATAGTAGGATATTAGCCTATTAAACCAATATTAATCATTCTAATAATCCATTTAATCAGACAACATGTATATTAATTAGGTGCTTCACACAACTTTCATTACTTTAATTACATATGCATAATGCCTCATCATGCAACACACTTATCATATTAATGCTAGATTTAACTATCCTATTTTATATTCATTGTCATGCATAGCATTACACATTCCATCATATATAAATATATATAATCATTCTAGCTCCTATATGCATACACATACTAGCATTCTCATGGTGAGCTTATTACAACATTATCTTTCATATGACATACATATATTTTATATCCTTTTATACATGTTAAACATGTGAAAGAACTTATACGAAATTAACCATTAAAATCCCTACATCAACTTCTCGAAACTGGTGTTGGTCTGTCCTGATACAGAGAATGTTCCTATGCAAAAGCCTTGACTATAGAACCTACACGGATAAAATAACATGTGCTAAGCTATAAAGCTTAGTGGGGATACTAAATATTAAAGACAACCGCTCACATTGTTCATCGAAAACATATAACATATAATAATTGAAAATATTAAGAATGACATATTCGAAATAAGCATATAATAAAATATAATATCTTAAACAACAGCCTAGCCCTACATTTAATTCAACATCCTTAAATTTCCACATTTCTTAAGATGATCTATACATTAATATACACACATAAATATAATACATGCATTAGAAACCACAGTTAAACATGGTATTCCATATAACATATGCATTAGTTACACTGTAATTTATTTGTGATACATTCATTCTTTAGTTTAGCCTGCTTAAGTTCTAAAGGTGGATAACAGGTATAGGGGATGCCCAAGGGTATCAAAATAGGGGATATCAAAATAAAAGATATCCGAGGGTATTGAAAACATAGACCTAAACGGGGCTAATAGAATAGGGGACCGATCAAGTGAACCCAAACGGGTTAGCTAACAAGCCAAATAAGGCTATTCATAATCCAAACAAGATTAGCAAAAATTTAGACCCAAACGGGGTCAATAGGAGCAACTGCAATATCCCTATAGGCACTTATCTATCAATAGTTGAATTATAATAGTAGGAAATACAGTTTTCAAGTTCACTTAAAATATCATACTTGTACTTATATCATACACTTTGCACATGTATGCAATCACATAATAATACACATTCTCCAGTGTATATACATGTATTCATATAGCAATACGAGTACTGGTATTTAAATATACAAATCATCATAAATCATACATTATTCACATATATGCAATCATATCATAATACACAATTCTCCAGTGTATATACATGTATTCATGTATTCATATATTTAAACATATTATCTTTTGGCTTCACATCATATCATATTCATGTTTTTATATATATATGGTAAATAATGATTTACCTTAGCTTATAATTTCTATGTCAAGATATACTTTATAATTATTTAACAAGGGTTACATAGACTTTATAGTACTTTTGGATATGGATATCACATGTTATTCTTGTTTAAAACCATTATCTTTATGCTTCTAATGCATTAAAAGTGTTTGGGATGGTCTAAAAATGCTTTAGTATCAATTTATAAGCTTAAGAGGGTCAACTCAGATAAATAGCACGACTTGGATAGGTGGGAGTCATGACTCATGTCATCTATCCGAGTCATGATAGAGGACACATTGTCACAAGTCGTGATAGTTGTACAAGTCGTGACAGGGCAACGATTGGTTTCTAGGTTCAACTTCTGAGCAATTTTTGACCTTCAAAATGGCATTTTCAGCAAAAATAATCTTCTAAAACTTTATTCCCCTATTATTTTAATTTCTAAAACATCAAGAATTATTTTAATATCATTTCTAAAAATCAAGATAAATGGAAATTACTAATGACTATTCATTAGGCTAGGCAACACAGGATTTCAATTTTCAAGTGAAGTTTAGGCAGGTTCATAAAGCATTTTTAGACTTTTCTTTCTTCATAAAAAATCATGTTTCTACTAATCTTCAATTTTTAATTGTTTCTACTAATCTTATTCACATGCAAGTATAACAATTCATAACCCCATACCTTGACCAAATTCCTCTTCTAACTTTTAATCTTGCATTTTTTCCTTTCCTTTGTTCTTTCCCCCTTCTTCTTCTCCTTTCACAACAATTCATCTATTTAACAAGAATTTCCTGCATTTTACTTAATCAATCCTCAACAAAAATAAGAAGAAGATGATGAATTATCAAATTAATATAATTACCTTAATGCTTACACTAATTGCCCTTGATTAATTCCACATGCAAGGATTTCTTCAAGAACACTTAGATATGTTTTAAGAGATCAAAGAAAGTGAATAAGGAAGAGAACCAAATACTATAATTCTTAATTGAAAATCCACCCCTCTCCACTCAAAAATCCCCCTCTCACATCTCTTAACTTTAGCTTATATAGTGACATGGAAAATCCCCTTTTTAATCCTTCCACTTTTTGCATGTCCCACTTAAACCTCTCATTTTCTTGCATGTTAAACATTGACTTCTCTATTTATTTCTTCTCTTAAATCAACCACTCCATTCTTTCCTTCATTCACATTTGACCCTTAAGATGCCATATTTACAATTTTACCCCAAAATTAATAATTCATGCTTCAATTATACCCTTGAATATTATTAAACTAAAATATTAAATTTTATTTTCATACAATTACTATAATATAAACAATTTATCACTTGTCCAATACCTTATGTGTAATTCACATTTTTAATTTAATCTCAATTAATTATAATCTTATTAAAAACATGCATTTCTAACTAAGGTCATATTAGGGGCCTCACAAATCTCTCCCCTTTAAAGAATTTCGTCCTCGAAATTCATACCTGTTTCAAATAATTGAGGAAATTGCTCTCTCATGGTTGCCTCCGATTTCCAAGTTACTTGTACACCATGATGTTGCTAGAGCACTTTGACCAAAGTAATTTGCTTGTTCCTTAATTGTCTGATTTTCCTAGCCAGAATTTCTTTTGATTTCTCATTATAAGTGAAATTCGGTTACACTTGAATATCTTAAACTTGCAGCTTATGTGATTCATCCGAGTGATATCTTCTAAGCATAGATACATGAAACACATCATGAAACTTGGCTAGTTCTATAAGAAGAGCCAATCTATAAGCCACTGGTCTAACTCTTTGCAGAATTTCATATGGACCAATGAATCTCGAACTAAGTTTTCCCTTTTTCCCAAATCTAAGTACCTTTCTCCATGGAGATACCTTTAAAAACACCTTGTTACCCACCTGATACTCGATATCCTTTCTTTTCAAGTCAGCATATGATTTTTGTCTATCACTAGCTTCTTTAAGCCTTTGTCTGATAATTTGAACTTTTTCCTTTGTATCCCTAACAAGGCCAGGACCGATTATTCAGCATTTAGTCAACTCAGTCCAACAAACTGGACTTTTACATTTCATGCCATACAAAGCCTCATATGGTGCCATTTGAATACTCTTTTGATAATTGTTATTGTAGGCAAACTCCATTAAAGCTACATATTTGCCCCAACTTCTAGAAAACTCCAAAGCACATCCCCTCATCATATCCTTTAGAACTTGAATGACCCTTTCAGATTGTCCATCCATTTGAGGATGAAAAGTTGTACTATACTTGAGCTGTGTTCCCAATGCCTGTTGTAAACTCTGCCAAAATCTCAAAGTAAATCTAGAATCTCAATCAGAAATTATAGATACTGGTATACCATGTAACCATACAATCTCATTCATATACAATTTTGCAAGCTTATCCATAGAATAATTTGTTCGAACCGGTATAAAGTGAGCTACTTTTGTTAACTTATCCACTATTACCTAGACAACATCATATTTTCTTTGAGTAAGAGGCAAACCAACAACAAAATCCATGGTAATGTCTTTCCACTTCCACTGTGGAATCGGAATAGGGTTTAAAAGACTTGAAAGAAATTGATGTTCTGCCTTCACTTACTGACATGTTAAACATTTAGAGACATATTCAACAATATCCTTCTTCATGCTAGGCCACCAGTAAAACTGTTTCAACTCTTGATACATCTTGTTTTCGCCTGGATGCATAGTAAATGCAGTATTATGCTCTTCATACAATAGTATTCTTTTCGCTTTTTTGTCACTAGGAACACATAACCTATTATGGTAGTATATACCTCCATCTTCTTTCACTATAAAATCTAATTGATCTCCTTCACATGCTGCTTTCCCAATCTGTTGAACCTTTTCATCATCCTTCTGAGCATCTAACACTGTTTGCCTAACCATAGACCCAGCTTTAAGTTGTGCTAGTAATGCACCATCCAATGCAAATTTCCATCTGCACTGCTTTAACATCAATGCTGCCATTGTCTTATAACTCACAGCATCAGCAACCACATTTGTTGGATTTTAACAATTATATACATCACATACATGAGCAAAATTTTAAAATTTTTTAATCATTAGATCTGATCTTGCCATGAATACACAATATAACTATATGAGAATAAGAAAAATCACCTTTGATTTTTGTTGAACAGTTGATTTTACTTCACACCGGGTTGTCGCAAACCACAGTGTCCAAAATCGAACACCTCCAATGAGTAATCCACACTAGAGAGGGGTAAATTGAACCAACAAATTGGTGTTTAACTAGGGCTGGCTGAAATTCCCAAGAGCTAGCTTAGGAGTTGGCGTAAAAGGGAGAGAGAGATTAAGAGAAAAGACTTTCTTTTTGTTTTAATCACTTAACCCTAATTCTCATTAGTTGGCCTTTTATAGTTAGGTTAAAATTCCAACTCCTTAATGAGATTGGGCTCTTTAAAATTGCTGAAGAATTATTAATTGGGCCTCTGTAATTAATTATAATCATTTGGGCTTAATTAAATCAAATTTAAACCTTTTCATAAAAGTCTATTCACAAAACCCACAAACTAGGCCCTTTGTGCAACTAATTGGATTTAAAAACCCAAATGGATTCCAAATCGAACCAAATTAAATATGTGGGTTCCATAACAATTATATAACATATATAAATTAATTTGGTCCATTACATAGGCCATTAAGGCCATCTGTTCTGAGGTAGGCGTGTGGCCCTTACAGAAGGGCTTCCGCCAACTACTTCATTCCTCTAGCCCTTAATAATTGCTCCAATGGACTTATTAATTATTATACCAGTCATATAACACTTATAGTAGTCCTATAACACTTATAAGACAATACTAATTAATCATGAAATACATTATTTTAATTAGGTCCAATTTTAAAGAACATTTCTCAAAAGTTCCGTGGACAATTTTATTTGATCATAATTAATTAAACTCTTTAATTAATTATTATCATATTCTCTTCTCTACCTTCATAATAATATCAAATATTATTATCCTTGTCATTTTACCATTTTACCTTTTTCTCTATATGTGTGTGACCTATTGGGTTCCTGTCCATGTTGGCAGTATAATATGTAATTGTGAGTTCTATTCAAAACTCACATGATTTAAACTCCTTTAAATCATTTTATCAATCTCTATTGATATTTTGATACATCATTATACAAGTCATGATTGGCCTCTAGCTAGGCATCATGACTACCCAAATGTCAGGAAAGTCATGTGGTTTGACTGTACCATTCCATAGAAACAGTTACCGTGCAATTACTCCTTTCACCACTCTTATCTCAATTAGATTCTGAGTATGGATTTCTGTCAAATCATATAAATCTAATTATGTATGTTCTATTAATTTAACCATTGTTCCTAAAATGCTCTTCATGGATCTCCATCCATCTCGACATATTACTCTGGCCAGAGATTCTCTGAACAAGGCAATTATAGAATCATGCGAGATAACTTCCCTTGTTAAATCTGGGATGGTGAATCCTTTGTTAATCACTCAACTATCTTCAAGTAGGTCATGATATACCCAATCTCCTAACTATGTTCACTCCCAGTTGGAAGTAATCAGTTATGGAGTCAAAGTATACCACTTGCTACTTAAGATAACTTTGGTGATCTCAAGTCTAAGGATACTTGCACAACCGCTATGAAGAGATTCCTCACTGACATAGATTTAATATCCATGTGAGGATTCTCTATGTAGGTCTCCAATGAACTTGTTCTTCTAACATGCATCCATATGTTAGCTTTGATTATCTTCCATAATCACAGTTATGGGAACCACTGCTTGAACCATTCAAGAAGCATAACACGTGCTAGTCTGTCCGAATTAACAATGTCCTATCTTGTTAATTCTATGACTAGGGATATTTAGATATTAACACATTTGCATGCAATAGACATCTCACTTCATGAACACTTTCATGATTGCCTTTGCACTGTGTTTATAATATCTCGGACTTCATTTATTAATTTAAGATTTACAAACTCATGTATTTAAACACAGCATTAATAAATGAATGATGCCTTTTATTAAGAATATAAATTTCATACATATGAAAAACATCCCTATTACATGGGCTCTAGGGCATACTCTCTAACAATCTCCCACTTGCACTAAAGCCAATCACTTATATGTCTCAGACCCATTTTATTTATATGGTGATCATGCTTAATCTAGGAAAGTGCTTTAGTGAGGGGATCCGCCACATTGTCATCTGTGGGAACCCTTTCTATTTTCACTTCATTTCTAGCTACTATTTCCCTTATGAGATGGTAGCGGCCGAGAACATGCTTGGATCGCTGATGAGACCGTGTTTCCTTTGCTTGCACCATGGCTCCATTGTTGTCACAATATAAAGGAATCGGATCAATAATGCTAGGCACCACTCCTAGTTCGGTTATGAACTTTTTGATCCAGACTGCTTCTTTGGCTACTTTTGAAGCAACAATGTACTCAGCTTCCGTCGTGGAATCAGCAGTTGTTTCTTGTTTGGAACTTTTCCAACTAACTACTCCTCCTCCCATTATGAACACATAACCAGATTGTGATTTACAATCATCTTTGTCAGATTGGAAGCTGGCATCTGTATACCCATTTACTTCCAAACTGCCCTCTCCATATACCAAGAATATATCCTTAGTCCTTCTTAAGTACTTAAGAATATTCTTGACAGCTGCCCAGTGTTCCTCTCCAAAATTGGATTGGAATCTGCTTGTGACACTCAAAGCAAATGCTACATCTGGACGTGTACATAACATAGCATACATGATAGAACCAATTGCAGATACATATGGTATTCTATTCATGCTCTCTCTATCCTCTAGTGTCTATGTACACATAGACATAGAAAGTTATTTCCCATGCACCATGGGTATAAACCCTTTCTTAGAGAGATCCATATTGAACCTCTTCAATACTTTATCTATATATGTACTCTGAGAAAGACCTAGCAACCTATTGGATCTATCTCTATAGATCCTTATTCCCAGAATATAGGATGCTTCTCCAAGGTGTTTTATGGAGAATTGCTTGGATAACCATATTTTAACAGATTGGAGAAGAGAAATGTCATTTCCCATGATCAATATGTCATCTACATATAGAACTAGGAAGACAATTGCACTCCCACTGACCCTTTTATACACACAAGGTTCATCTTCATTATGTGAGAAACCAAACTCTTTGATTGTCTTATTGAATCGTATGTTCCAGCTCCTAGAGGCTTGCTTCAATCCATAAATGGATCTTTGAAGCTTGCATACCTTTTCGCCATTTCCTGATGTGAATCCTTCTGGTTGTGTCATATACACATCCTCGGTAAGATTTCCATTAAGGAAAGCTGTCTTCACATCCATTTGCCAAATCTCATAATCATAATGAGCTGCAATGGCTAAAAGTATTCTTATAGACTTAAGCATCGCTACAGGAGAAAAAGTTTCATCATAGTCAATACCTTCTTTTTGACGATAACCTTTTGCTACTAAGTGAGCTTTATAGGTAACTATATTACCTTCCATGTCAGTCTTCTTTTTGAAGACCCATTTGCACCCTATGGGTTTTATCCCTTCAGGTGGTTGAGTTAAAGTCCATACTTTGTTCTCATACATGGAGTCCATTTCAGACCGCATAGCCTTAAGCCATAAATCACGTTCTGAACTGTTCAAAACTTCTTGATAGCTTGTAGGCTCATTGTCCTCTACTACAATTATGCCTCTATCCGAATCAATGTGAAATCCATATCTCACAGGGATAGAACGTATCCTAGTAGATCTCCTAGGATTTTGTGTATAATTAGGTTCAACTATAATCTCATCATTATGAAATTTAGTTTCGGGTTCAATCGGTTGATCATCTTCTATTTGTGGGTCTTTAACTTCACCAAGTTCAATTTTACTCCCACTGTCCTCTCGTAAGAGAAATTCTCTTTCCAAGAAGACAGCATGCCTTGAAACAAACACCTTTTGTTCTAAGCGATGATAGAAATAATATCCAAACGTTTCTTTTGGATATCCCACAAATAAACATTTGTCAGACTTAACATCCAATTTGTCTGACATTGTCCTCTTCACATAAGCAGGACAACCCCATACTTTCATATAAGAATGCGTGGGTTTCTTGTTATTCCACATCTCATATGGAGTAACATCAACAAATTTACTAGGAACTCTGTTAAACACATAAACAACAGTTTCTAGTGCATATCCCCAAAAGGACTTAGGCAAGTCCGCTCGGCTCATCATTGATCGAACCATATCTAATAGTGTTCGATTTCTCCTTTCAGATACACCATTGTGTTGTGGTGTATATGGAGGAGTCCATTGAGATAAAATCCCATTATCTCTAAGATAATCCTGAAACTCTTGACTTAAGTATTCTCCACCTCGATCTGATCTAAGTGTTTTAATACTTTTGCCAAGTTGTTTCTCTACTTCATTTCTAAATTCTTTGAACTTTTCAAATGCTTCAGACTCATATTTCATTAGATAGATGTATCCAAACCTGGAATAATCATCTATGAAAGTAATGAAGTAGGAGTAACCTCCTCTGGCATGTGTAGTCATTGGACCACATACATCTGAATGTATTAATTCCAAAACCATTTTAGCTCGTTCTCCTTTACCAATAAAGGGAGCTTTTGTCATTTTTCCCAATAAACAAGATTCGCATGTATCAAATGATTCATAGTCAAATGATCCCAAATCACCTGACTTGTGCAATTTGGTCATGCATTTTTCATTTATGTGACCTAAACGACAATGCCATAAGTATGAGGTATTTAGATTATCATGTTTCATTCTCTTGGTATCCACATTATGTACTTCTTTAATTAAATCAAGAACAAATATACCATTCTCAATGATAGCTTTTGCATAAAACATATTTTTCCTTAAAATGTAACAACATTTGTCCTTTAAAGAAATATCATAATCGTTCATCAAGCAACTGAAAGAAATAATACTTTTGGACAAAGTTGGAACATAATAACAATTATTTAATTCCAGTACTAATCCACTAGGAAGAGGCAAATAGTAAGTCCCCACAACTGTTGTAGAGATGTTCTGTCCAGTAGCTGACTGCAAACATATCTCTGCCTTTTCAACTCTTCTAAAGCTTCTAAGCCCCTGTAGATCATTACATAAATAAGATCCATATCCGGTATCTAATACCCAAGATTGTTTTGAAGCAATAGAATAATTATTAATTTCAATCATATGAATACCTGAAGTAGAAGCATCAGCTTGCTTCTTCTCTTTGAGAGAATCTAGATAGGCCTTGCAGTTACGCTTCCAATGACCATCCTTTCCACAATGGAAGCAAGTTCCTTTGGGATTCTCTTTCTTGGCAACCTTCTTCTTGGAGATCCCATCATTCTTTGGCTGCGCCTTGGTTATCTTCTTCTTCTTTTGCTTCTTGCCTTTAGCAGAAGTGACAACCATGACACTTTTTGGATCCTTCTTAAATGATCCATCAGCTGTCTTGAGCATATTGATTAACTCAGGAATAGATACTTGGATCTTGTTCATGTTGAAGTTAAGCATGAAAGGTGCATAACTTGGAGCCAACGAGTACAAGATTAAATCTATGTATAGATCATTATCCATAACATAGCCAAGTCTACTCAAATGCTCAATATACCCATACATCTTCAATGCATGAGTAGCAGCTGAAGTGCCTTCCACCATTTTGCAGCTAAATAGAGCTCGAGCAATCTCATATTGCTCAGTTCTAGCCTGAGAAGAATAAAGCTCCTCTAGATGCAAAACGATGGTTCTAGCATCCATCATTTCATGTTGCTTCTGAAGCTCCGAGGACATAGCACCCAGCATCAGATATGCTGCTGCTTCACTATCCTCCATGTATTTTCGATAAATGCCTTTGATCTCATCAATGGCATCATCTGATGGAAGTGGTGGTGGATCTTTATCCAAGACATAGTGGATCTTTTCAGCTCTGAGAACAATTCTCACTTGCCTGATCCAGTCAGAATAGTTATTGCTAACCAGCTTGTTATCCAAGATTGATCGTATATTAATGTTTGATGTGCTCATGATGATGACCTAGATGTGAAAAAGAAAAGATATGAGAGTATGTTCATATATATGTATGCATTAATAAGGTCTTTAATTAATCCATTTACTCCCACTATTTTATTGCGAATTAATACCCCTCACTTTATAATCCGAGAAAACCCGATGGTTTTCTTAGTGGGCCAATATCCAATCCTTGATATGTAATTTGACCTTGACTGTGGTCAACAAGCCAAATTCCATACCCTTGAAAGGTAGGTATCTCTATACCAATTGTGTCTCTACACAACTATTGGATCATTAGGTTATCAACTCTTGATGCATGCAAATCATATATGCATTCCCTAATCTTGCCTCTAAATTCATTAGCCTTGATTGTGGTCAACAAACTAATGGGCTAACTAAGATGACCCATTTAATTAGATTTGAACATATTTAATATAATGTGAGCTTGACTGTGGTCAACAACCCACACTATAAAGAACTCTGGTTCTCCTCAAATTAATGGAAGGCTTATATACCTTAGTATTTGTTTGAGGGTTTTAGTTAATTAAGTCTCATCATACATGGTTGGCATACATTGGTATGCATCCTATATCTATCACATAAATATAAGCATACAAATATGGTATAGTTTTGGACTTTACTACATTGATTTCCCCGAGCCAAAAGGGAAATGAAAAGGTCACACCTAGGTAGTATACATGATTCAAACAAGAAAATAATTACATTATCTTCAAACTTGTTGGATCTCCATCCGGCCCATCTTGCTCTTTGATATTGGTCTCCATCTCTATTTCTAATTCTAATCTAAGTAATCTAATTACATATTACAACTTGAAAATAAATACAAACCAAAACAAGTGGCCGGGACATGAAAGTCCTCATTGGGCCAAAACATGCATTATGCTCAATCACATTGGGCTTTGTCCATAACTAACCATCATGCCAATCATACACCCTTATATGCCTCTCTAATGCATAAAGAAATGGATTACTAACTTTGTTTCAACCTTTGAAACTATATTTTGAGTTATTTTAATGATGTGATCAAATTAGGAAACTTTTTCCATTTTGGAAACTTTCATTTTAGGAAACCTTTTTGTATGCATGTGTTCTTGCCTTAATAATCAATCCAATTAATTATTAATTAAATATAAATTGATTATTTAATTAATTAATCATATTAAATAATTAAAATAATCAATTTTGGGCTTAAAACCAAGGGTGGGCCGAAACCCACAAAAGTAAACCCTAAATGTGTTCACACACAAACTGGTTTTATGTCTTTTGGACCATTTGGGCCTTTTGGAATGAGCCAAGCCCACTCTAGCCCTTAAAACCCATTAATAAAATTAATTAGTGTTTATAATGTTTAATTTAAATCAGCTCCTTGGGCCCACCAAGTCATTCACTAATTTAAACCAAGTCCATAAACATAATTAAGCCCATTAAGTGGTTTTAATAAATTAAAATTAATCAAATTAATTTAAGGCACATTTTAATTAATCCAATTAATTAAAAACACTTTAATATATCATATATATCAGATTTAGAAGATCAAAAGTCGTTCTAACTAAGAACACATCAAGAACACACGAAGAACACCAATTTATCGAACTTTTCGACTAAACTAGTTTTCATGCAAAACTTGTTCGATTTTAATTCCGTTCGATCCTACGGCTTAATATCCCATATTAAACACGTAAAATATCATCTAAATGATGTTTTAATGGATCCATAAGAAATTAAATTAGAACAGCCCCTTAAATCACCTAGGGTTTCTGTGAGACCCCTTACATGACCCTAATTAAATTTCATGTTTTGAGACGAGTTTTTAATTGATTAAGATTAAATATTTATTGAGAAATTCATATAAATTTGGGTTAAAGGATAAATTATGCTTTTATTATTTTAATGGCATGGAAAATAAATTGATTAGTGTGATTTAATTTGAATTGAGGGTTTAATTGGAGTATAATTATTCATTCGGGGTAAATTGGTAATTATGACATTTTATGGGGTCAATTGAGAATTTAAGAATAGTGGAGAGACTAATGTAAGGAAGAGGTTAAATGTTGGGGTTGAATTAGGAATAAATTAAATCATGGGGAATAATGTGTGGCATGCAAAGAAATGAGTGTTAATAATGTGACATGCAATTTCTTGAAAGATTAAAGAGGACATTTACCAAAGCATTATAAATAGATTAATCTTAATGGATGGAAAGAGAAAAGTGAGAAGGTGGAGTGTGGTGTGGTCGACAATGGTGAGAGGAAAAACCACAAATTTACTTCCTTTCAATTTTCATTCAAAGTCTTTGAATCTTCAAGCAATTTAAGTGACAAATCTTGATGGTTAATTAAGGCAATTAAGTGCATAACTCTATGGTAAGTGGTCTCTACTGAATTTCATCATCATCTTCTTCTTATTCTTCTTCATCTCATCTTGGTTGAGGTAAATGATGGATAAATGCTGGAAATTATAATTGATGATGATGATGATGATGTTTGTGAAGGAGAAGAGGAACGTAGAAGGAATAAAGGGAAGGATATTGCAAAGGATTGAAAGCTAGGGTGAGAAAGGGGTCGGCCAAGGTATGGGATTGTATTCACCTTCCATGCTTGTGATTTTTGGTTGTATCATCAAGGTGTATATGTGTGATAGATGGAATAAAAAGGATGAGATATGAATTTAGAATTTGTTACAATAGGTGTTACATGAAGATTTGCTGAAATTATTGACTGTAATTAAGCTATAAAATGAGCTAGGGATCTTAATTTAAAGCTTTGGTAATTTTGATAGTTACATATGAGATATATGTATAAAAGTGTATTTGAAAAATATCACTAATTTGGCCTCTAAATTAATCCCTACATTGATTGAATATTAGATACATCTTTGATTCTAATATTGAACAGCTTGGGTAAAATCTTAATAAATGATCGTATAATGATCAGAATGGCATGAGGTCAATTCCTACTTAAAATAGACTTCAATACCTACAATTTATATGAAGAAATCAAAGTCAAATAATGTCTATAAGATTGCTTAATTTTCACTTGAAAATCGGAGATTCTGTGTTGCTTATTATGTTGAATAGACTTTAGTAAATTGTACATATCTCGAGTTATAGACATGATATTGCAGATATTTTTGATTTTTTAGAAACTATAAACATAGGGGAACAATTTCGTAGAAGAAAACTTTTGCTGAAAATATCGTTTACGATGTTAAAAATGTCATACAAGTTGAAGTTGTAAATCTGTCTCGTAGAAAATTTTTAAGGCCTTAAGGGTAGTCGTGGCCAAGACCATTTGTCTCAGCCGTGGCCACCTTCTGTGGCCAAATTACAGTCTTTAGTCGCAGCTGAGACCATTTGTCTCAGCCGTGGCCATCTTCTGTGATTAATTACAGTCTTTCGTCACCGTGGCCCTTTCCTTTTGAACTTAAATGCACTTTTTAATCAAATAAACTACCAATACTTACTCTAACATTTGAAGTACATCTAAAATATGTAGTTTATTTTAATTTATGGCATGAATATGTGAAAGTGTGAGACTATAAAATGACCATTGAATTATATGTATGATATTATGATTGAAATATGATGTGATGCTTAAAGAATAACATGCTCGGGTATAAGTTCATTGAGAGGTATGTTCAATCACTGACACTTGAACTTTTAAGTGAGTATAAATACATGTTTATATAGTGGAAAATGTTGTGCTATAATATGAACATATAAGTGTACAGGGTGTATGAGACAATCACAAAAATGATATATATATTATATAAACATGAAAAACTATATTGCCTTCTACTAGAGTTTAATTATGGATAGATAAGGGCCTATAGGGAATTACAGCTACCACAGTCGACCTTTTTAGGTCCACAGTATAGTTAATCCTGCTGGATCTTGCACAACTCATTTGGGTTGTTGCTTCGCCTTTTTGGGTCCTTGACCGGTCCACCGTATAGTTGACCCTGATTGGGTCCATAGTTTTGATACCCTCGGGTATCCACCGATCCCGTTATCCACTCTTAGAACTTAAGCAGGCTAAAGTAAAGCAATAATGTATCATAGTGAATCACAATATGAACTATGCATCTGATATATGATTTATCATATTTAACAGTGGTTTCTTAAGCATGTATTGGTATCTATTTATATTATATACATATCTCATATTGAATTGTATGAACTCAAGTATGCTGAATAAATTGTGAAGGGTTCTCTTGTTATGCAAGTATTATTATTATTCAATTGTTTTGAATATCCTATATTTTGATGACCACTGTGAGTGGTTGTCTTTCATGTTTAGAATCGCCACTAAGCTATATGGCTTAGCACGGGTTATTTTGATCCGTGTAGGTTTTGGTAGTCAAGGCTTTTGCACAGGAACTATTTCTGCATCAGGACAAGCCAACACTAGTCTATAGAAGTGGATGTAGGAAACTTTTGATAAATCTTGTTTAGTTCCTTACATGTTTAATATGTATAAAGGTTGTAATATATGTATATGTAAGTTATATGGAAATGAAGGTTGTAATAAGCTCATAGTGAGAATGCTAGTTTATGCATGCATCTAGAAGCTATAATACTTTATATAAATGTGCTGAAATGCTGAATGCTACATATGAAAGAGAAAGGGCTAAAGTATGATGATATAGTATAATTAATAAGATATTGGGATTGCATATGAAGTCAATATGATTATTCAAATTTAAATGTACAGGAAAGATGTGAGAATCCTGATTAGTATTTTAGTTATATGATTATTTGGATAAAATGACGTAGATTGCATTTATATCGTAAAGATGTGGTTTAGGGTGTTTCAATTTGGTATCAAAGCTTAGGTTTAGCCTTTTCTGGGCAATGCAAGTATAGAAACTTTAATATGAGATAGTGTTGTGTTGGCCTAATGCAGAAGTTCCTATTTTCTTATAGATTAAAGATGGATAATTCCTCTATGGATACTATAGAAGAATCGACTGAAAGTAATTTGCCGGTTTGATCAAATCCTCTTAATCCAGTGACTTCATCATCACATCGAAATGAAATTCCTACTTCAGTTCCTGGAGAAGCTTTGTTAATAATTTCTCAGGATATTGCCCAGATTCTGCAGAGAATGACTATGCCCAAGGCTCCAATATTCGAAATTAGAAAGCATGGAGCACAAGAATTTATGGGCACTAATTTAGAACAATCTGAAGAAGCTGAGTTCTGGTTAGAAAGGCTGGAAAGGATATTTGATGAAATTAATTGTCCTGCAAATCATAAGGTATCTTGTGTTGTGTCCTTACTTCAAGGCATGGCTTATGATTGGTGGAAGTTGATTTTGAGACAACCTCAGTTACCTGACCCACTTACATGGGAATTCTTTGAGGGGGAGTTCAGAAAGAAATATGTTACTGAGGCTTACAAGGAGGAGAAATTGAAGCAGTTTCTGAGTTTGAGACAAAAAGTTTTATCTGTGGCTGAATATGAAAAAGAATTTAGCCGATTATGCAAATATGTTCCCAAGGAGATGTTGACAGGAGTGTTTAAATGCAGGCACTTTGAAGATGGGCTGAATGATAGAATCAAAGAAAAATTATTTGGATTTACATCTCTAAATGTGGTAGATTTTAATCAACTGGTTACAACTACTATGAAAATTGAAAAGTATGAGATAGCTAAAAGAGAGAGGGAGCATAAAAGAAGTGGTTCCAGGGGAGGATCATCTACTAGAAAAAGATTTAGGGGAACTCAAGAAGGTCAGCCTGTAGAGTCCATTTTTAGTTCTGCTAATAAAGGAAAGAAACAAGAATCTTCTGCCAAGCTTAAAAATGAGAGGGAAGCTTCAGGAAGACAGAGTGGGGGTCAAGCACCTGAGTGTTCTCATTTTTCCAGGCACCATTGGGGTAATTGTAGGAAACTGGCTGGAGAATGCTTTAGATGTGGCAGTGCTGATCATTTCATGGCAAATTGTCCTTTGAAATCGGATCAAGGTTCTAAGCAACAAAATAGTAGGGGAGCTTCTAATGCACCCCCATCTGGAAGAGGTAGAGGCAGAGGAAGGTTTGGATCAGCTCATCATGGATCTCAGTCTCAGAATATGTCAGAAACAGTTGATAGACCTTCTACTCAAATGGTTGCTAGACAGGCTTATACCATGAAGGCTCGGGAGGAACAGGATGCTCCAGAAGTTATAGCTGGTACTTTTTCTCTTTATAATTGTAACATACATGCACTCATTGATCCTGGCTCTACTCACTCATATGTTTGTATTGGGGTTTTGGGTAGAGATAGTTTTAAAACACAACAGTTAGATTTTGATGTATGTGTAACTAGTCCTTTGGGACATAGTATAATTGTTAATAAGGTGTGCAAAGACAGTCCTATAGTAGTTCAAGGGAGAGAGTTTCCAAAAGATTTGATTGTGTTGCCTTTTCATGAGTTTGATGTAATTCTAGGAATGGATTGGTTATCCAAGCATCATGCAGTGGTAAATTATGAGATGAAAACAGTAACTCTCAGGGATGATGAAGGAAAGGAAGTGGTAGTAGAAGGCAATTATTCTAAGCTATCAAATAATGTTATATCAGCAATGCAAGCTAGGCGATATCTTAGAAAAGGATGTGAAGCATTTTAAGCTTTAGTCCTTGACTCAAAAAGGGATATAGTGGAGCTTGACAAAATACCGATTGTGAAAGAATTTTCAGAAGTATTTCCTGAGGAATTACCTGGTCTTCCTCCAGAAAGAGATTTTGAGTTGTTTATTGATCTGTTACCTGGTACGGCCCCAATCTCTAGGGCACCATACAGAATGGCTCCATCTAAATTAAAAGAGCTGAAGGTTCAATTATAGGAATTGTTAGACAAAGGCTTTATCAAACCTAGTGTGTCACCTTGGGGTGTTCCGGTTTTATTCGTTAAGAAGAAGGATAGGTCTATGAGACTGTGTATCGACTATAGACAGTTGAACAAAGTGACAGTGAAGAACAAATATCCTTTGCCACGAATAGAGGATTTATTTGATCAGTTAAGTGGTGCTGGTGTGTTCTCAAAGATAGATTTGTGATCAGGATATTATCAGCTCAGAGTTAAAGATGGGGATGTTCCTAAGACTGCTTTTAGAACTCGTTATGGGCATTATGAATTTTTAGTTATGCCATTTGGGTTGACTAATGCACCTGCTGCATTTATGGATCTTATGAATAGGGTATTCGGACCCTACTTAGATCGATTTGTTGTTGTGTTTATTGATGACATATTAATTTACACAAGAAATGAAGCTGAACATGCTGAACATCTGAGAATTGTATTGCAATCTTTGAAAGAAAATGAGTTGAATGCCAAACTGAGTAAATGTGATTTCTGGCTTAAGGAAGTTTCTTTCCTAGGTCATGTTGTATCTGCTGAAGGTGTTAGGGTCGATCCAAATAAAATTGAAGCTATTGTTAATTGGAGACCACCCAGGAATGTACATGAAATTAGAAGTTTTCTTGGGTTGGCAGGTTACTATCGTCATTTTGTGAAGGGTTTTTCTATCATTGCTTCACCCCTCACTAAGTTGTTAAGAAAGAATATTAAGTTTGAATGGTCTAATCGTTGTCAAGCAAGCTTTGAAAGGTTAAAGAAGATGTTTACTGAGGCTCCAGTGTTGACTCAACCGGTGTCAGGGAAAGAGTATGCAATGTACAGTGACGCTTCTAAGGTTGATTTGGGTTGTGTATTGATGCAAGATGATAAAGTCATAGCTTATACATCTAGACAGTTGAAACCACATGAACAGAATTACCCGACTCATGATCTAGAACTGGCAGCTGTGGTATTCGCTTTAAAGATTTGGCGGCATTACTTGTATGGGAAAAAATGCAGGATTTATACTGATCATAAAAACCTCAAGTACTTGCTTACTCGGAATTGAGACAGAAAAGATGGTTGGAAGTATTCAAAGATTATGATTGTATAGTTGATTACCACCCAGGAAAAGCAAATGTGGTTGCTGATGCCTTGAGTCGTAAGTCAACGGCAGTGTTGATGTTAAAACAGTATAGATGGAAATTTACTTTGGATGGAGCTTTACTTGCACAGCTTAAAGTTAAGCCTATGTTTAGGCAGACAATGATTGATGCTCAGAAGGATGATGTCAAGTTACAACAGATTGTTAAAGTAGTTTGTGAAGGTAATCAATCTGATTTTTCAGTGAAAGAAGATGGTGGTGTATACTACCATAACAGGTTGTGTATCCCTGATGATAAAGAAGTGAAAAGAACATTGTTGCATGAAGCACATAATACTGCATTTACTATGCATCCAGGTGGGAACAAGATGTATCAAGAGTTGAAACAGTTTTACTGGTGGCCTGGCATAAAGAAGGATATTGTAGATTATGTTACTAATGTTGGAATTTAATGGTTACATGCATCACATACATGAGCGGAATTTTAAAAATTTTTTAACCATAAGATTTGATCTTGCCATGAATACACAATATAACTATATGAGAATAAGAAAAATCACCTTTCATTTTTATTGAACAGTTGATTTTACTTCGCACCGGGTTGTCGCAAACCACAGTGTCCAAAATCGAACACCTCCAATGAGTAATCCACACTAGAGAGGGGTAAATTGAACCAACAAATTGGTGTTCAACTAGGGCTGGCCGAAATCCAAGAGGCTAGCAATGGAAGTGGCGCAAAAAGGGAGAGAGAAATAAGAGAAAAAGACTTTTCTTTTGTTTTAATCACTTAACCCTAATTCTCATTAGTTGGCCTTTTATAGTTAGGTTAAAATTCCAACTCCTTAATAAGATTGGGCTCTTTAAAATAGCTGGAGAATTATTAATTGGGCTTCTGGAATTAATTATAATCATTTGGGCTTAATTAAATCCAAATTAAATCTTTTCATAAAAGACCATGCACAAAATCCACAAACTAGGCCCTTTGTGCATCTAATTGGATTTAAATACCCAAATGGATTCCAAATCCAACCAAATTAAATATGTGAGTTCCATAACACTTATGTAACATATATAAATTAATTTGGTCCAAGAAAAAGCCCTCTAAGCCCTTCTGTATGGAGTTGGCGTGTAGCCCTCTTCTGGAGGGCTTCCTCCAACTTCTTCATTCCTTTGGCCCTTTATAATTTCTCCAATGGTCGTATTAATTATTATATCAGCCCTATAACACTTATAGTAGTCTTATAACACTTATAAGACAATAATAATTAATCATGAAATACATTATTTCATTTAGGTCCAATTTACAGAATATTTCTCAAAAGTTCCGCGAACAATTTTATTTGATCATAATTAATTAAATTATTTAATTAATTATTATCATATTCTCCTCTCTACCTTTATAATAATATCAAATATTATTATCCTTGTCATTTTACCATTTTACCCTTTTCTCTATATGTGTGTGACCTATTGGGTTCCTGTCCATGTTGGCAGTATAATATGTAATTGTGAGTTCTATTCAAAACTCACATGATTTAAACTCCTTTAAATCATTTTATCAATCTCTATTGATATTTTGATACATCATTATACAAGTCATGATTGGCCTCTAGCTAGGCATCATGACTACCCAAATGTCAGGAAAGTCATGTGGTTTGACTGTACCCTTCCATAGAAACAGTTACCGTGCAATTACTCCTTTCACCACTCTTATCTCAATTAGATTCTGAGTATGGATTTCTGTCAACTCATATAAATCTAATTATGTATGTTCTATTAATTTAACCATTGTTCCTAAAATGCCCTTCATGGATCTCCATCCATCTCGGCATATTACTCTGGCCAGAGATTCACTGAACAAGGTAATTATAGAATCATGTGAGATAACTTCCCTTGTTAAATCTGGGATGGTGAATCCTTTGTCAATCACTCAACTATCTTCAAGTAGGTCATGATATACCCAATCTCCTAACTATGTTCACTCCCAGTTGGAAGTAATCAGTTATGGAATCAAAGTATACCACTTGCTACTTAAGATAACTTTGGTGATCTCAAGTCCAAGGATACTTGCACAACTGCTATGAAGAGATTCCTCAGTGACATAGATTTAATATCCATATGAGGATTCTCTTTGCAGGTCTCCAATGAACTTGTTCCTCTAACAAGCATCCACATGTTAGCTTTGATTATCATCCATAATCACAATTATGAGAACCATTGCTTGAACCATTCAAGAAGCATAACATGTGCTAGTCTGTCCGAATTAACAATGTCCTATCTTGTTAATTCTATGACTAGGGATATTTAGATATTAACATATTTGCATGCAATAGACATCTCACATCATGAACACCTTCATGATTGCCTTTGCACTGTGTTTATAATATCTAGGACTTCATTTATTAATTTAAGATTTACAAACTCATGTATTCAAACACAGCATTAATAAATGAATGATGCCTTTTATTAAGAATATAAATTTCATACATATCAAAAACATCCCTATTACATGGGCTCTAGGGCATACTCTCTAACAATCTCCCACTTGCACTAGAGCCAATCACTCATATGTCTCAGACCCATGCTATTTATATGGTGATCATGCTTAATCTGGGAAAGTGCTTTAGTGAGGGGATCCGCCACATTGTCATCTGTGGGAACCCTTTCTATTTTCACATCATTTCTAGCTACTATTTCCCTTATGAGATGGTAGCGTCTGAGAACATGCTTGGATCGCTGATGAGACCGTGGTTCCTTTGCTTGCGAAATGGCTCCATTGTTGTCACAATATAAAGGAATCGGATCAACAATGCTAGGCACCACTCCTAGTTCGGTTATGAACTTTTTGATCCAGACTGCTTCTTTGGCTGCTTCTGAAGCAGCAATGTACTCAGCTTTCGTCGTGGAATCAGCAGTTGTTTCTTGTTTGGAACTTTTCCAACTAACTGCTCCTCCTCCCATTATGAACACATAACCAGATTGTGATTTACAATCATCTTTGTCAGATTGGAAGCTGGCATCTGTATACCCGTTTACTTCCAAACTGCCCTCTCCATATACCAAGAATATATCCTTAGTCCTTCTCAAGTACTTAAGAATATTCTTGACAGCTGCCCAATGTTCCTCTCCAAAATTAGATTGGAATCTGCTTGTGACACTCAAAGCAAATGCTACATCTGGACGTGTACATAACATAGCATACATGATAGAACCAATTGCAGATGCATATGGTATTCTATTCATGCTCTCTCTATCCTCCAGTGTCTGTGGACACATAGACTTAGAAAGGTGTTTCCCATGCACCATGGGTATAAACCCTTTCTTAGAGAGATCCATATTGAACCTCTTCAATACTTTATCTATATATGTACTCTGAGAAAGACCTAGCAACCTATTGGATCTATCTCTATAGATCCTTATTCCCAGAATATAGGATGCTTCTCCAAGGTCTTTCATGGAGAATTGCTTGGATAACCATATTTTAACAGATTGGAGAAGAGAAATGTCATTTCCCATGATCAATATGTCATCTACATATAGAACTAGGAAGACAATTGCACTCCCACTGACCCTTTTATACACACAAGGTTCATATTCATTCTGTGAGAAACCAAACTCTTTGATTGTCTCATTGAATCGTATGTTCCAGCTCCTAGACGCTTGCTTCAATCCATAAATGGATCTTTGAAGCTTGCATACCTTTACACCGTTTCCTAATGTGAATCCTTCTGGTTGTGTCATATACACATCCTCGGTAAGATTTCCATTAAGGAAAGCTGTCTTCACATCCATTTGCCAAATCTCATAATCATAATGAGCTGAAATGGCTAAAAGTATTCTTATAGACTTAAGCATCGCTACAGGAGAAAAAGTTTCGTCATAGTCAATACCTTCATTTTGACGATAACCTTTTGCTACTAAGTAAGCTTTATAGGTAACTATATTACCTTCCATGTCAGTCTTCTTTTTGAAGACCCATTTGCACCCTATGGGTTTTATCCCTTCAGGTGGTTGAGTTAAAGTCCATACTTTATTCTCATACATGGAGTCCATTTCGGACTGCATAGCCTTAAGCCATAAATCACGTTCTGAACTGTTCAAAACTTCTTGATAGCTTTTAGGCTCATTGTCCTCTACTACAGTTATGCCTCTATTCGAATCAACGTGAAATCCATATCTCACAGGGATAAAACGTATCCTAGTAGATCTTCTAGGATTTTGTGTATAATTAGGTTCAACTGTAATCTCATTATTATGAAATTCAGTTTCGGGTTCAATCGGTTGATCATCTTCTATTTGTGGGTCTTGAACTTCACCAAGTTCAATTTTACTCCCACTGTCCTCTCGTAAGAGAAATTCTCTTTCCAAGAAGACAGCATGCCTTGAAACAAACACCTTTTGTTCTAAGCGATGATAGAAATAATATCCAAACGTTTCTTTTGGATATCCCACAAATAAACATTTGTCAGACTTAACATCCAATTTGTCTGACATTGTCCTCTTCACATAAGCAGGACAACCCCATACTTTCATATAAGAATGCGTGGGTTTCTTGTTATTCCACATCTCATATGGAGTAACATCAACAAATTTACTAGGAACTCTGTTAAACACATAAACAACAGTTTCTAGTGCATATCCCCAAAAGGACTTAGGCAAGTCCGCTCGGCTCATCATTGATCGAACCATATCTAATAGTGTTCGATTTCTCCTTTCAGATACACCATTGTGTTGTGGTGTATATGGAGGAGTCCATTGAGATAAAATCCCATTATCTCTAAGATAATCCTGAAACTCTTGACTTAAGTATTCTCCACCTCGATCTGATCTAAGTGTTTTAATACTTTTGCCAAGTTGTTTCTCTACTTCATTTCTGAATTCTTTGAACTTTTCAAATGCTTCAGACTTATATTTCATTAGATAGATGTATCCAAACCTGGAATAATCATCTATGAAAGTAATGAAGTAGGAGTAACCTCCTCTAGCATGTGTAGTCATTGGACCACATACATCTGAATGTATTAAGTCCAAAACCATTTTAGCTTGTTCTCCTTTACCAATAAAAGGAGCTTTTGTCATTTTTCCCAATAAACAAGATTCGCATGTATCAAATGATTCATAATCAAATGATCCCAAATGACCTGACTTGTGCAATTTGGTCATGCGTTTTTCATTTATGTGGCCTAAACGACAAAGCCATAAGTATGAGGTATTTAGATTATCATGTTTCATTCTCTTGGTATCCACATTATGTACTTCTTTAATTAAATCAAGAACAAATATACCATTCTCAATGATAGCTCTTGCATAAAATATATTGTTCTTAAAAATGTAACAACATTTGTCCTTTAAAGAAATATCATAATCGTTCATCAAACAACTGAAAGAAATAATACTTTTGGACAAAGCTGGAACATAATAACAATTATTTAATTCCAGTACTAATCCACTAGGAAGAGGCAAATAGTAAGTCCCCACAACTGTTGTAGAGATGTTCTGTCCAGTAGCTGACTGCAAACATATCTCTGCCTTTCGAATTCTTCTAAAGCTTCTAAGCCCCTGTAGATCATTACATAAATGAGATCCACATCCGGTATCTAATACCCAAGATTGTTTTCAAGCAATAGAATAAGTATTAATTTCAATCATATGAATACCTGAAGTAGAAGCATCAGCTTGCTTCTTCTCCTTGAGAGAATCTAGATAGGCCTTGCAGTTACGCTTCCAATGACCATCCTTTTCCACAATGGAAGCAAGTTCCTTTGGGATTCTCTTTCTTGGCAACCTTCTTCTTAGAGATCCCACCATTCTTTGGCTGCGCCTTGGTTATCTTCTTCTTCTTCTGCTTTTTGCCTTTAGCAGAAGTGACAACCATGACACTTTTTGGATCTTTCTTAAATAATCCATCAGCTGTCTTGAGCATATTGATTAACTCAGGAATGGATACTTGGATCTTGTTCATGTTGAAGTTAAGCACGAAAGGTGCATAACTTGGAGCCAACGAGTACAAGATTAAATCTATGTATAGATCATTATCCATAACATAGCCAAGTCTACTCAAATGCTCAATATACCCATACATCTTCAATGCATGAGTAGCAGCTGAAGTGCCTTCCACCATTTTGCAGCTAAATAGAGCTCGAGCAATCTCATATTGCTCAGTTCTAGCCTGAGAAGAATAAAGCTCCTCTAGATGCAAAATGATGGTTCTAGCATCCATCATTTCATGTTGCTTCTGAAGCTCCGAGGACATAGCACCCAGCATCAGACATGCTGCTGTTTCACTATCCTCCATGTATTTTCGATAAATGCCTTTGATCTCATCAATGGCATCATCTGATAGACGTGGTGGTGGATCTTTATCCAAGACATAATGGATCTTTTCAGCCCTGAGAATAATTTTCACTTGCCTGATCCAGTCAGAATAGTTGTTGCCAACCAGCTTGTTATCCAAGATTGATCGTATATTAATGTTTGATATGCTCATGATGATGACCTAGATGTGAAAAAGAAAAGATATGAGAGTATGTTCATATATATGTATGCATTAATAAGGTCTTTAATTAATCCATTTACTCCCACTATTTTATTGCGAATTAATAGCCCTCACTATATAATTCGAGAAAACCCGATGGTTTTCTTAGTGGGCCAATATCCAATCCTTGATATGTAATTTGACCTTGACTGTGGTCAACAAGCCAAATTCCATACCCTTGAAAGGTAGGTATCTTTATACCAATTGTGTCTCTACACAACTATTGGATCATTAGGTTATCAACTCTTGATGCATGCATATCATATATGCATTCCCTAATCTTGCCTGTAGAACCATTAGCCTTGATTGTGGTCAACAAACTAATAGGCTAGCTAAGATGACCCATTTAATTAGATTTGAACATATTCGATATAATGTGAGCTTGACTGTGGTCAACAACCCACACTATAAAGAACTCTGGTTCTCCTCAAATTAATGGAAGGCTTATATACCTTAGTATTTGTTTGAGGGTTTTAGTTAATTAAGTCTCATCATACATGGTTGGCATACATTGGTATGCATCCTATATCTATCACATAAATATAAGCATACAAATATGGTATAGTTATGGACTTCACTACATTGATTTCCCCGAGCCAAGAGGGAAATCAAAAGGTCACACCTAGGTAGTATGCATGATTCAAACAAGAAAATAATTACATTATCTTCAAGCTTGTTGGATCTCCATCCGGCCCATCTTGCTCCTTGATATTGGTCTCCATCTCTATTTCTAATTCTAATTTAAGTAATCTAATTACATATTACAATTTGAAATGAAATACAAACCAAAAACAAGTGGCCGGGACATGAAAGTCCTCATTGGGCCAAAACATGCATAATGCTCAATCACATTGGGCTTTGTCCATAACTATCCATCATGCCAATCATACACCCTTATATGCCTTTCTAATGCATAAAGAAATGGATTACTAACTTTGTTTCAACCTTTTAAACTATATTTTGAGTTATTTTAATGATGTGATCAAATTAGGAAACTTTTTCCATTTTGGAAACTTTTATTTTAGGAAACCTTTTTGCATGAATGTGTTCTTGCCTTAATAATCAATCAAATTGATTATTAATTAATTATAAATTGATTATTTAATTAATTAATCATATTAAATAATTAAAAGAATCAATTTTGGGCTTAAAACAAGTGTAGGCCGAAACCCACAGAAGAAAAACCCTAAGTGTGTTCACACACAAACTAGTTTTGTGTCATTTGGACCATTTGGGCTTTTTGGAATGAGCCAAGCCCACTCCAGCCCTTAAAACCCATTAATAAACTTAATTAATGTTTATAATAGTTAATTTAAATCAGCTCCTTGGGCCTACCAAGTCATTTACTAATTTAAACCAAGTCCGTAAACATAATTAAGCTCATTAAGTGGTTTTAATGAATTAAAATTAATCAAATTAATTTAAGGCCCATTTTAATTAATCCAATTAATTAAAAACACTTTAATATATCATATATATCAGATTTAGAAGATCAAAAGTCGTTCTAACCAAGAACACATCAAGAACACACGAAGAACACCAATTTATCGAACTTTTTGACAAAACTAGTTTTCATGCAAAACTTGTTCGATTTTAATTTCGTTCGATCCTACAGCTTAATATCACATATTAAACACATAAAATATCATCTAAATTATTTTTAAATGGATCCATAAGAAATTAAATTAGAACAGCCCCTACATTACCTAGGGTTTCACGCCAAACCCTAATGGGTTTCACGCCAAAACCAAATCTTAATCATTCAAAAATTTCGTTTTTGTTTCCACAAAATTTATTTGATCACACATACAACCAGAAATAAATATTTCTCATTCATGAACAATCAAATCTAATATTTTAAAGTTCATGAAATAAATAACTCAAAACAAAACAAAACTTATTCCACAGAAAAAATATAGAATTGTATATCCATGGCAAAACCGTGGCTCTGATACCATGTTGGAATTTAATGGTTGCATGCATCACATACATGAGCGGAATTTTAAAAATTTTTTAACCATAAGATTTGATCTTGCCATGAATACACAATATAACTATATGAGAATAAGAAAAATCACCTTTGATTTTTGTTGAACAGTTGATTTTACTTCGCACCGGGTTGTCGCAAACCACAGTGTCCAAAATCGAACACCTCCAATGAGTAATCCACACTAGAGAGGGGTAAATTGAACCAACAAATTGGTGTTCAACTAGGGCTGGCCGAAATCCAAGAGGCTAGCAATGGAAGTGGCGCAAAAAGGGAGAGAGAAATAAGAGAAAAAGACTTTTCTTTTGTTTTAATCACTTAACCCTAATTCTCATTAGTTGGCCTTTTATAGTTAGGTTAAAATTCAAACTCCTTAATGAGATTGGGCTCTTTAAAATTGCTGGAGAATTATTAATTGGGCTTCTGGAATTAATTATAATCATTTGGGCTTAATTAAATCCAAATTAAATCTTTTCATAAAAGACCATGCATAAAATCCACAAACTAGGCCCTTTGTGCATCTAATTGGATTTAAATACCCAAATGGATTCCAAATCCAACCAAATTAAATATGTGAGTTCCATAACACTTATGTAACATATATAAATTAATTTGGTCCAATAAAAAGCCCTCTAAGCCCTTCTGTATGGAGTTGGCGTGTAGCCCTCTTTTGGAGGGCTTCCTCCAACTTCTTCATTCCTTTGGCCCTTTATAATTTCTCCAATGGTCCTATTAATTATTATATCAGTCCTATAACACTTATAGTAGTCTTATAACACTTATAAGACAATAATAATTAATCATGAAATACATTATTTCATTTAGGTCCAATTTACAGAACATTTCTTAAAAGTTCCGCGAACAATTTTATTTGATCATAATTAATTAAACTCTTTAATTAATTATTATCATATTCTCCTCTCTACCTTTATAATAATATCAAATATTATTATCCTTGTCATTTTACCATTTTACCATTTTCTCTATATGTGTGTGACCTATTGGGTTCCTGTCCATGTTGGCAGTATAATATGTAATTGTGAGTTCTATTCAAAACTCACATGATTTAAACTCCTTTAAATCATTTTATCAATCTCTATTGATATTTTGATACATCATTATACAAGTCATGATTGGCCTCTAGCTAGGCATCATGACTACCCAAATGTCAGGAAAGTCATGTGGTTTGACTGTACCCTTCCATAGAAACAGTTACCGTGCAATTACTCCTTTCACCACTCTTATCTCAATTAGATTCTGAGTATGGATTTCTGTCAACTCATATAAATCTAATTATGTATGTTCTATTAATTTAACCATTGTTCCTAAAATGCCCTTCATGGATCTCCATCCATCTCGGCATATTACTCTGGCCAGAGATTCACTGAACAAGGTAATTATAGAATCATGTGAGATAACTTCCCTTGTTAAATCTGGGATGGTGAATCCTTTGTCAATCACTCAACTATCTTCAAGTAGGTCATGATATACCCAATCTCCTAACTATGTTCACTCCCAGTTGGAAGTAATCAGTTATGGAGTCAAAGTATACCACTTGCTACTTAAGATAACTTTGGTGATCTCAAGTCCAAGGATACTTGCACAACTGCTATGAAGAGATTCCTCAGTGACATAGATTTAATATCCATATGAGGATTCTCTTTGCAGGTCTCCAATGAACTTGTTCCTCTAACAAGCATCCACATGTTAGCTTTGATTATCATCCATAATCACAATTATGAGAACCATTGCTTGAACCATTCAAGAAGCATAACATGTGCTAGTCTGTCCGAATTAACAATGTCCTATCTTGTTAATTCTATGACTAGGGATATTTAGATATTAACATATTTGCATGCAATAGACATCTCACATCATGAACACCTTCATGATTGCCTTTGCACTGTGTTTATAATATCTAGGACTTCATTTATTAATTTAAGATTTACAAACTCATGTATTCAAACACAGCATTAATAAATGAATGATGCCTTTTATTAAGAATATAAATTTCATACATATCAAAAACATCCCTATTACATGGGCTCTAGGGCATACTCTCTAACAACTAAATGTCTAACATGTCAGCAACTGAAAGCAGAACATCAATTTCCTTCAGGTCTCCTAAATCCCATTCCAATTCCACAGTGGAAGTGGGAAGACATTACCATGGATTTTGTTACTGGTTTTCCTCTTACTCAAAGGAAATATGATGTTGTTTGGGTAACAGTGGATAAGTTAACAAAAGTAGCTCACTTCTTACCGGTTCGAACATATTATTCCATGGATAGGCTTGCAGAATTGTATGTGAATGAGATTGTACGGTTACATGGTATACCTGTGTCTATAATTTTGGATCGAGATCCAAGGTTTACATCGAGATTCTGGAAAACTTTATAGCAAGCTTTGGGAACACAGCTCAAGTACAATACAGCTTTTCATCCTCAAACGGATGGGCAATCTGAATGGGTTATTTAGATTCTAGAAGATATGATGAAAGGATGTGCTTTGAAGTTTTCTGGAAGTTGGGATAAATATGTAGCCTTAATGGAATTTACTTATAATAATAGCTATCAGAAGAGTATTCAAATGGCACCATATGAGGCTTTGTATGGCAGGAAATGTAGAACTCCAGTCTGCTGGAATGAGTTGACTGAATGTAAGTTAATTGGTCCTGACCTTGTTAGAGATATAGAAGAAAAAGTTCAAGTTATCAAGCAGAGGCTGAAAGAAGCAAGTGACAGGCAAAAGTCATATGCTGACCTTAAAAGAACGGATATCGAGTACCAGGTGGGTGATAAAGTATTTTTAAAGTATTTCCTTGGAGAAAAGTGCTTAGATTTGGGATAAAGGGAAAACTCAGTCCGAGATTCATTGGTCCGTACGAAATTCTTCAAAGAGTCGGACCAGTAGCTTATAGATTGGCTCTTCCTATGGAATTGGCCAAGCTTCATGACATGTTTCATGTATCTATGCTTCGAAGATATCGCTCGGATGAATCTCACAAGTTACAAGTTCAAGATATTTAGTTGCAGCCGGATTTCACGTATGGTGAGGAACCGAAGGAAATCCTGGCTAAGGAAATCAGACAATTGAGGAGCAAGCAGATCCCGCTAGTTAAAGAACTCTGGCAACATCATGGTATACAAGAAGTAACTTGGGAGCCAGAGGCAGCTGTGAGAAAGCAATATCCTCAATTGTTTAAATCAGGTATGAATTTCGAGGACGAAATTCCTTAAGAGGGAGAGAATTGTGAGACCCCTTACATGACCCTAATTAAATTTCAGGTTTTGAGAGGAGTTTTTAATTGATTAAGATTAAATATTTATTGAAAAATTCATATAAATTTGGGTTAAAGGATAAATTATGCTTTTATTATTTTAATGGCATGGAAAATAAATTGATTAGTGTGATTTAATTTGAATTGAGGGTTTAATTGGAGTATAATTATTGATTCGGGGTAAATTGGTAATTATGACATTTTATAGGGTCAATTAAGAATTTAAGAATAGTGGAGAGACTAATGTAAGGAAGAGGTTAAATGTTGGGTTTGAATTAGGAATAAATTAAATTGTGGGGAATAATGTGCGGCATGCAAAGAAATGAGTGTTAATAATGTGACATGCAATTTCTTGAAGGATTAAAGAGGACATTTACCGAAGCATTATAAATAGATTAATCTTAGTGGATGGAAAGAGAAAAGTGAGAAGGTGGAGTGTGGTGTGGTCAACAATGGTGAGAGGAAAAACCAGAAATTTACTTCCTTTCAATTTTCATTCAAAGTCTTTGAATCTTCAAGCAATTTAAGTGACAAATCTTGATGGTTAATTAAGGCAATTAAGTCCATAACTCTATGGTAAGTGGTCTCTACTGAATTTCATCATCATCATCATCTTCTTCTTCTTCTTCTTCTTCTCATCTTGGTTGAGGTAAATGATGGATAAATGCTGGAAATTATAATTGATGATGATGATGATGTTTGTGAAGGAGAAGAGGAAGGTAGAAGGAATAAAGGGAAGGATATTGCAAGGGATTGAAAGCTAGGGTGAGAAAGGGGTCGGCCAAGGTATGGGATGGTATTCACCTTGAATGCATGTGATTGTTGGTTGTATCATCAAGGTGTATATGTGTGATAGATGGAATAATAAGGATGAGATATGAATTTAGAATTTGTTACAATAGGTGTTACATGAAGATTTGCTTAAATTATTAACTGTAATTAAGCTATAAAATGAGCTAGGGATCTTAATTTAAAGCTTTGGTAATTTTGATAGCTCCATATGAGATATATGTATAAAAGTGTATTTGAAAAATATCACTCATTTGGCCTCTAAATTAATCCCTACATTGATTGAATATTAGCTACACCTTTGATTCTAATATTGAATAGCTTGGGTAAAATCTTAATAAATGATTGTACAATGATCATAATGGCATGAGGTCAATTCCTAATTAAAATAAACTTCAAGACCTACAATTTATATGAAGAAAGCAAAGTCAAATAATGTCTATAAGATTGCTTAATTTTCACTTGAAAATCGGAGATTCTGTGTTGCTTATTATGTTGAACAGACTTTAGTAAATTGTACATATCTCGAGTTCTAGACATGATATTTCAGATATTTTTGATTTTTTAGAAACTAGAAACATATGGGAATAATTTTTTAGAAGAAAACTTTTGCTGAAAATATCGTTTTCGATGGTAAAAATGTCATACAAGTTGAAGTTGTAAATCTGTCTCGCAGAAAATTTTTAAGGCCTTAAGGGTAGTCGCGGCCAAGACCATTTGTCTCAGCCGTGGCCACCTTCTGTGGCCAAATTACAGTCTTTAGTCGCAGCCGAGACCATTTGTCTCAGCCGTGGCCATCTTCTGTGATTAATTACAGTCTTTCGTCAGGGCCGAGATGAAATGTCTCAGCCGTGGCCCTTTCCTTTTGAACTTAAATGCACTTTTTAATCAAATAAACTACCAATACTTACTCTAACATTTGAAGTACATCTAAAATATGTAGTTTATTTTAATTTATGGCATAAATATGTGAAAGTGTGAGACTATAAAATGACCATTGAATTATATGTATGATATTATGATTGAAATATGATGTGATGCTTAAAGAATAACATGCTCGGGTATAAGTTCATTGAGAGGTATGTTCAATCACTGACACTTGAACTTTTACATGTGAGTATAAATACATGTTTATATAGTGGAAAATGTTGTGCTATAATATGAACATATAAGTGTACAGGGTGTATGAGACAAGCACAAAAATGATATATATATTATATAAACATGAAAAACTATATTGCCTGCTACTAGAGTTTAATTGTGGATAGATAGGTGCCTATAGGGAATTGCAGCTGCCACAGTCGACCTTTCTAGGTCCATAGTATAGTTGATCCTGCTGGATCTTGCACAACTCATTTGGGTTATTGCTTGGCCCTTTTGGGTCCTTGACCGGTCCACCGTATAGTTGACCCTGATTGGGTCCATAGTTTTGATACCCTCGAGTATCCACCGATCCCGTTATCCACTCTTAGAACTTAAGCAGGCTAAAGTAAAGCAATAATGTGTCACAGTGAATCACAATATGAACTATGCATCTGATATATGATTTATCATGTTTAACAGTGGTTTCTTAAGCATGTATTGGTATCTATTTATATTATATACATATCTGATATTGAATTGTTTGAACTCAAGTATGCTGAATAAATTGTGAAGGGTTATCTTGTTATGCAAGTATTATTATTATTCAATTGTTTTGAATATCCTATATTTTGATGACCATTGTGAGTGGTTGTCTTTCATGTTTAGAATTGCCACTAAGCTGTATAGCTTAGCACAGGTTATTTTGATCCGTGTAGGTTTTGGTAGTCAAAGCTTTTGCACAGGAACTATTTCTGCATCAGGACAGGCCAACACCAGTCTATAGAAGTGGATGTAGGAAACTTTTGATAAATCTTGTTTTGTTCGTTACATGTTTAATATGTATAAAGGTTTTAATATATGTATATGTAAGTTATATGGAAATGAAGGTTGTAATAAGCTCATAGTGAGAATGCTAGTATATGCATGCATCTAGAAGCTATAATACTTTATATAAATGTGCTGAAATGCTGAATGCTACACATGAAAGAGAAAGGGCTAAAGTATGATGATATAGTATAATTAATAAGATAATGGGATTGCATATGAAGTCAATATGCTTATTCAAATTTAAATGTACAGGAAAGATGTGAGAATCTTGATTAGTATTTTAGTTATATGATTATTTGGATAAAATGACGTAGATTGCATTTATATAGTAAAGATGTGGTTTAGGGTGTTTCAGTTTCATGCCAAACCCTAATCACAATCATTCAAAAGTTTCGTTGTTGTTTCCACCAAATTTATTTTATCACACATACAACCAGAAATCAATATTTCTCATTCATGAACAATCAAATCTAATATTTTAAAGTTCATGAAATAAATAACTCAAAACAAAACAAAACTTATTCCGCAGAAAAATATAGAATTGTATATCCATTGAAAAACCGTGGCTCTGATACCATGTTGGATTTTAACGGTTACATACAGCACATACATGAGCAGAATTTTAAAATTTTTTAACCATTAGATCTGATCTTGCCATGAATACACAATATAACTATATAAAAATAAGAAAAATCACCTTTGATTTTTGTTGAACAGTTGATTTTACTTCGCACCGGGTTGTCGCAAACCACAGTATCCAAAATCGAACACCTCCAATGAGTAATCCACGCTAGAGAGGGGTAAATTGAACCAACAAATTGGTGTTTAACTAGGGCTGGCCTAAATTCCCAAGAGCTAGCTTAGGAGTTGGCGCAAAAGGGAGAGAGATATTAAGAGAAAAGACTTTCTTTTTTATTTAATCACTTAACCCTAATTCTCATTAGTTGGCCTTTTATAGTTAGGTTAAAATTCCAACTCCTTAATGAGATAGGGCTCTTTAAAATTGCTGGAGAATTATTAATTGGGCCTCTGGAATTAATTATAATCATTTGGGTTTAATTAAATCCAATTTAAACCTTTTCATAAAAGTCTATGCACAAAACCCACAAACTAGGCTCTTTGTGCAACTAATTGGATTTAAATACCCAAACGGATTCCAAATCAAACCAAATTAAATAGGTGGGTTCCATAACACTTATGTAACATATATATATTAATTTGGTCCATTAAATAGGCCATTAAGGCCTTCTGTTCTGAGGTAGGCGTGTGGCCCTTAGAGAAGGGTTTCCGCCAACTGCTTCATTCCTCTGGCCCTTAATAATTGCTCCAATGGACTTATTAATTATTATACCAGTCATATAACACTTATAGTAGTCCTAAAACACTTATAAGACAATAATAATTAATCATGAAATACATTATTTCAATTAGGTCCAATTTTGCAGAACATTACTCAAAAGTTCCGCGAACAATTTTATTTGATCATAATTAATTAAACTCTTTAATTAATTATTATCATATTCTCTTCTCTACCTTCATAATAATATCAAATATTATTATCCTTGTCATTTTACTATTTTACCCTTTTTTCTATATGTGTGTGACCTATTGGGTTCCTGTCCATGTTGGCAGTATAATATGTAATTGTGAGTTCTATACAAAACTCACATGATTTAAACTCCTTTAAATCATTTTATCAATCTCTATTGATATTTTGATACATCATTATACAAGTCATGATTGGCCTCTAGCTAGGCATCATGACTACCCAAATGTCAGGAAAGTCATGTGGTTTGACTGTACCCTTCCATAGAAACAGTTACCGTGCAATTACTCCTTTCACCACTCTTATCTCAATTAGATTCTGAGTATGAATTTCTGTCAACTCATATAAATCTAATTATGTATGTTCTATTAATTCAACCATTATTCCCAAAATGCCCTTAATGGATCTCCATCCATCTCAGCATATTACTCTGGCCAGAGATTCCTTGAACAAGGCAATTATAGAATCATGCGAGATAACTTCCCTTGTTAAATCTTGGATGGTGAATCCTTTGTCAATCACTCAACTATATTCAATTAGGTCATGATATACCCAATCTCCTAACTATGTTCACTCCCAGTTGGAAGTAATCATTTATGGAGTCAAAGTATACCACTTGCTACTTAAGATAACTTTGTGATCTCAAGTCTAAGGATACTTGCACAACCGCTATGAAGAGATTCCTCACTGACATAGATTTAATATCCATGTGAGGATTCTCTATGTAGGTCTCCAATGAACTTTTTCTTCTAACAAGCATCCACATGTTAGCTTTGATTATCTTCCATAATCACAATTATGAGAACCACTGCTTGAACCATTCAAGAAGCATAACACGTGCTAGTCTGTCTGAATTAACAATGTCCTATCTTGTTAATTCTATGACTAGGGATATTTAGATATTAACACATTTGCATGCAATATACATCTCACATCATGAACACTTTCATGATTGCCTTTGCACTGTGTTTATAATATCTCGAACTTCATTTATTAATTTAAGATTTACAAACTCATGTATTTAAACACAACATTAATAAATGAATAATGCCTTTTATTAAGAATATAAATTTCATACATATGAAAAACATCCCTATTACATGGGCTCTAGGGCATACTCTCTAACAACATTCACTTTTCTCGGATGGTTATCAACTATACAATCATAATCTTTGAATAACTCCAACCATCTTCGCTGACTCAAATTAAGTTCTTTTTTAGTAAGAAAGTATTTAAGGCTTTTATGATAAGTATAAATTCTGCATTTTCCCCATGTAAGTAGTACTGCCAAATCATCAAAGTAAAAACCATAGCTGCCAGCTCTAGACCATGATTCGAGTAGTTCTGCTCATGCAATTTCAACTACCTAGATGCATTAGCTACCACTTTTCCATCTTGAATTAATACACATCCCAAACCAACTTTGAAGGCATCACTATACATTGCATATTCTTTCCCTTGCACTGGTTGAGTTAACACTAGAGCTTTAGTCAACATTTTCTTTAACTGATCAAAGCTTGCTTGACAACGATCAAACGACTCAAACTTAATATTCTTCCTTAACAGTTTAGTGAGTGGTGAAGCAATGATGGAAAAACCTTTCACAAAATGACGATAGTAACCTGCCAACCTGAGAAAACTTCTAACTTTATGCACATTCTTTGGTGGTTTCCAATTAATAATAGCTTCACCCTAATGCCTTCAATAGATACAACATGACTAGGAAAGAAACTTCCTTAAGCCAAAAGTCACATTTACTTAACTTGGCATACAACTTATTTTCTTTCATGGTTTTCAACACAATTCTCAGATGTTCAGCATACTCAACTTCATTTTTGGAGTAAACTAATATGTCATCAATAAACACTACAACAAATCTATCCAAGTAGGGTCTTAATACCCTATTCATTAGATCCATGAATGTAGCAGGTGCATTTGTCAATCCAAATGGCATAACTAAGAATTCATAATGCCCATAATGGGTTCTAAATGTAGTTTTAGGGACATCCCCATCATTAACTCTAAGCTTATAATAACCTGATCGCAAATCAATTTTTGAAAACACACCAACACCACTCAACTGATCAAACAAATCCTCAATAGGAGGCAAAGGATATTTGTTCTTCACTATCAATTTTTTCAACTGCCTATAATCGATACACATCTTTATTGATCCATCCTTTTTCTTAACAAATAAAATTGGAGCACTCTAAGGTGACACACTAGGTCTGATGAATCCTTTGTCTAACAATTCTTATAATTGAACCTTTAGCTCCTTCAATTTAGATGGAACCATTCTATATGGTGTCCTAGAAATTCTTATAATTGGGGTTGTACCAAGTAATAGATCAATTGACAACTCAACATCTCTTTTTGGAGGAAGACCAAGCAATTCCTCAGGAAATACTTCTAGAAATACATTCACAATAGGTATACTCTCAAGCTTTACTGTATCCTTTTTTGAGTCAAGGACTAAAGCTAAAAATGCTTCACATCCTTTTCTAAGACAACGTCTAGCTTGCATTATTGATATAACATTAGTCATTAGCTTAGAACAACTGCCTTCTACTACCACTTCCTTTCCTTCATCATCCCTGAGAGTTACTATTTTCATTTCACAATTCACCACTACATGATGTTTGGATAACCAATCCATTCCTAGAATTACATCAAATTCATGAAAAGGCAACACAATCAAGTCTGCTGAAAACTCTTTCCCTTGAACTACTATAGGACAGTCTTTACATACTTTTTGGACAATTACACAATGTCCCAATGGACTAGTCACACAAACATCAAAATCTAACTATTGCAATTTAGACATATCTCTACCCAAATCCCCAATACAAATATAAAAATGAGTTGAGCCAGGATTAATAAGTGCATGTATATCACAATTATAAAGAGAAAAAGTACCAGCTATAACTTCTAGAGCATTTTGTTCCTCCCAAGCTTTCATTGCATAAGCCCGACTAGAAACCATTTTAGCAGAGGGCCTATCAACTGATTCTGACACATTCTTGGACTGAGATCAATTATAATTTAATCCACCCTGACCTCTACCTCTACTAGATGAAGGTGCATTAGAAGCTCCTCTGTTACCTTGTTTCCCAAAACCTTGGTCCCATTTCACAGAAAAATTAACCAAAAAATGATTAGTACTACCACATCTAAAGTAATCACCAGCCAATTTCCTACAGTTACCCCAATGATGCTTGAACAATGAGGACATACTGGTATTTGACCCCCACTTTATCTTCCTGAAGCTTCCTTCTCAGACTTAAACTTGGTAGTGGATTCTTGTTTATTTCCTTTGTTAGCAGAACTAAAAATAGACTCTGCAGGTTGACCTCTTTGAGCTCCTTTAAATCTATTCCCAGTGGAAGATCCTCCTCTAGAACAATTTTTTTTGCTCCCTCTCTCTTTTACCTATCTCATACTTCTCAACTTTCATGGCAGTTATAACCAGTTAATTAAAATCCACCACATTCAAAGAAGTAAATCCAAATAATTGTTCTTTAATTCGATCATTCAGGCCATCTTCAAAGTGTCTGCATTTAAAAACTCCTTCAACATATCCTCAGGAACATACTTGCACAAACGGCTAAATTCTTTTTCATATTCAGCCACAGATAAAGTTCTTTGTCTCAAATTCAAAAACTGCTTCAATTTCTCCTCCATGTACGCCTCAATAACATATTTTTTTTCTGAACTCCTCAAAGAATTCCCAAGTAAGTGGGTCAGGTAGTTGAGGCTATCTTAAAACCAGCTTCTACCAATCGTATGCCATGCCTTGAAGTAAAGACACAACACAAGATACTTTATGATCAACAGGACAATTTAATTCATCAAATATTTGATGGTATATGACATGGTATGATGGTGATGATAACACAACGAAAAAACAAAAATTTTATCATACATACCATACAATTCCAAAGCAAGAAATGAAACATGCAATTTTAGTTGTAAAACTTACAACTTTAGATGCACTTCAATATTTGGTTTTGGTGATGACCAGCAATCAAGAGTGATATATCAACCTTTGATCTTCTTTTCCAATGCCAAAAGAACAGCCTTTACGCCACTCTTCTCTATGTTCACACACACAATTGCAAAGACGGCTTAAAATCGAGATTGCTAGCTCTTTGTTTAAGTATCGTGTAATGGCAACTGATTGAAGCTACAAAATTTGATTTTTCACTTCTCTAAGGTTGCTATTACTACCCAAGATCACAACAGAATGAGGAATAATCCTTTCTCCTTGTGAAAAATTGGCCAAAATAAAATTGTGAGAGAGAGTTACTATTCACGAGTTACTATTCACCCCACACAAAAATTAGGTTTTTGTTATTTTGCTTTTCTCTCTCATCCAATATATATATATATATATATATTATCTTATTTATTAAGTGATAAATCTCAAATATACTACCTTAGGATAATTAATATTTGCCTTTATCACTTAATTAAAATAAGTAATATTTATTGATAAAAACTCTTTTAATTTATCCAAGATAAACACAAAAGACATATTAATCAAATTAACCATTTAATTAAATAGGAATATACAAGACATATTAATCAAATAAACTACTTAATTAATATAAAGGATATGCCGAAATTCCTTGATTTCTCTCTAGGAATTTCGGCCAATAGTATTCCTATTTAAGTGATTTATTTGATCATAATTCTTTTAGGCTTTAAAACTCAATTAATTAAATTAATACAAGACATTTAATTAATTGAAATTAAACCTTGTGGGCTGAATTTTTCTCTCTCATAGGCCAAGGTCCAATAGCAATCTAATAATCCATTACACACATTAATTTGACTTTAATTAAAAGACCAAATTAATGCCCAATACTTAATTTAAATATTTTAAGCCCAATGCTTTATGTGCGATCCTATAGGTCCATTTAATGTTGGCAATGAATTAATGAATTAATTCAAAGGCTATATATATTCTCTAGCAAGATATTATAGCATTCCAAATTAAATGAAAATGCATATGGCATTTAGTGACCTAATGCAATTTTGCATAGTCCCTTACCCATAAATATCAGAATTAATATAAGGCATGGAACTAGTCATCCTTATATATATTAATTCCTTTCTTGATATTTCAGTGACACTGAACTCTCAGATAAATAATGATTACTCATTATTTCATCTCGGTATGGCCATACACTTCTCAGTTCACTGATCAAGTGGCCGATGATATTTTCTCTCTTATAGAGAGGGGTAATCCCTTCACTTCTCTCATGCTCTCTAACATGAATCAACGTATACCCAAGCATACCCGTACTTGTCACTCTGTTACGAGCACATTAGGTGTATGTCAAAGCACACAGTAATTCATAAAGAGTTTCATAGAGATTTTAGGTCTAAGAACTCCGATACAAAACTTGCATATGAGAAACACTTATGACTTGTACCATATAGTGTTCTCATGAGTGGATCGAATCCAGATACCATGTTCTAAACATGTATCTATGATCTATAATTGACACTCTTGTCCTTATGATCCGTAAGACAGAACTTAACTTATCAGAGAGAGCATACTAGTCTTAATTCATTGTTATTCCCATAACAATGACTGACTAGGGATATTTAGAATGAAGTCTCATTTGTTTCAAGGTCTTACAACCATGTGCCTCACACCTGATAACTTAAACTGAAACAACATTCTTGGATAGTTATATCTATCGATATGCACAAGAATACAATAGATAAAACAAATGCCTCATTTATTAACTAAAGTGTCTTATTACAATGTATTAGGGCTAGGGCTTACACTAACAATATTCTCTCTAGCTTCTCCAACCAAAACTCAGCTTCTTCAAATTATTCTAAATTAGTGCCCAAAAATTCCTGTACCCCATGCTTCCTAATTTCAGATATTGGAGCTTTAGGCATAGTCATTCTTTGTAGAATTTGAGCCATATCCTTAGAAATTTTTAACAAGGCTTCTCTAGGAACAGCCGTAGAAATTTCATTTTGAAAAGATGATGAAGTCACTGGGTTAGAAGAATTTGATCTAATCGGCAAATTACTTTTAGTCGATTCTTCTATAGCATCCCTGAGGAATTCTCCATCTTTAATCTATAAGAAAATAGGAACTTCTGCATTAGGCCAACACGACACTATCTCATGTTATAGAATCCTATACTCATATTGCCCAAAAAAGTCTAAACCTAGACTCTGATACAAAATTGAAACACCCAATATTTAGTGCCTTTATCATCTATTATACCATACATTTCAGTCATATTATAGTAGGATATTAGCCCATTAAACCAATATTAATCATTCTAATAATCCATTTAATCAAACAACCTGTATATTAATTAAGTGTTTCACACAATTTTCATTACTTTAATTACATATGCATAATGCCTCATCATGCAACACACTTATCATATTCATGCTAGATTCAACTATCCTATTTTATATTCATTGTCATGCATAACATTCAACATTCCATCATATATAAATATATATAATCATTCGAGCTCCTATATGCATGCACATACTAGCATTCTCATGGTGAGCTTATTACAACATTATCTTTCATATGACATACATATATTATATAGACTTTTATACATGTTAAACATGTGAAAGAACTTATTCAAAATTAACCATTAAAATCCCTACATCAACTTCTACAAACTGGTGTTGGCCTGTCCTGATGCAGAGAACATTCCTATACAAAAGCCTTAACTATAGAACCTACACAGATAAAAAAAAAACCCGTGCTAAGCTATAAAACTTAGTAGGGATACTAAATATGAAAGGCAACTACTCACAATGGTCATCGAAAATATATTACATATAATAATTAAAAATAATAAGAATGACATGTTCTAAATAAGCATATAATAAAATATAATATCTTAAACAATAACCTAGCCCTACATTTAATTCAGCAACCTCAAATTTCAACATTTCTTAAGATGATATGTACATTAAAATGCACACATAAATATAATATATGCACTAGAAACCACAATTAAATATGTTATTCCATATATCATATGCATTAGTTACATTATAATTTATATGTGATGCATTCATTCTTTAGTTTATCCTGCTTAAATTCTAAAGGTGGATAATGGGAACAGGGGATACCTGAGGGTATCAAAACAGGGGATATCCGAGAATATCAAAATAGGAGATATCCGAGGATATCGAAAACATAGACCCAAATGGGGCAAATAGAATAAGGGACCGATAAAACAAACCCAAACGGGGTCAGCTAACAATCTAAACGGGGTTGTTCAAGATCCAAATGGGATCAACAGAAATTTAGACCCAAACAGGGTCAACAGGAGCAGCTACAATATCCCTATAAGCGCCTATCTATCCATAGTTGAACTCTAGTAGTAGCAATAAAGTGTTCAAGTTCACTTAAAATATCATACTTGTACTTATATCATACACTTTGCATATGTATGCGATCACATCATAATACACAATTCTCCAGTGTATATACATGTATTCATATAGCAATACAAGTACTAGTATTTGAATATGCATATCATCATGAATCACACACTTTGCACATATATGTGATCATCTCATAATACACAATTCTCCAGTGTATATACATGTATTCATGTATTCATATACTTAAACATGTTATCATTTGGCTCCACATCATATCATATTCTTGCTATTATGTGTATATGGTAAATAATGATTTAGCTTAGCTTACAATTTCTATGTCAAGATATACTCTATAATTATGTAACAAGGGTTACATAGACTTTATAACTTTTTGGGACATGGATATCACATGTTATTATTGTTTAAAACCTTTATCTTTATGCTTTCAATGCATTAAAAGTGCTTGGGATGGTCTAAAAATGCTTTAGTATCAATTTATAGGATTAAGAAGGTCAACTCAAACAGATAGCACGACTTGGACAGGTGGGAGTCATGACTTGTGTCATACATCCGAGTCGTGATAAGGCAATGACTAGTTTCTAGGTTCAACTTGTGAGCGTATTTTGACCTTCAAAATGACATTTTTAGCAAAAATGGTATCTACAACTTTGTTTCCTTATGTTTTTAGTTTCTAAACCATCAAGAATCATTGCAATATCATTTCGAGAACTTAAGATAAATGGAAATTACTAATGACTATTCATTAGGGTAGGCAACACAGGATTACGGTATTCAAGTGAAGTTTAGGCAGGCTTAGAGGCCTTTTTAGACTTTTCTTTCTTCATAGAAAAGGTAGAAACATGAGTTTATCTTATAACCCAACTATAATTATCCCTTTCTCATATCTAAATCTCAAGATAATGCAAAAAAAACTAAGAACTGTTTCTGGAAATAGTGCAACAACTATTCTGGATTCAAGTTAACTTTTGTCATTCTTAGAAATAGAATCAATTTATGCTTTCTTCATATAAATTGTAGATTTTGAAGTCTATTTTTCTGAGATATTAACCTCATAGATATCTGACAATATACACAATGATACATCATTTTTTCCACAACCTGTTCCAAAACTAAAATCAACAGCTTATGGAAAATTCAATTAATTATTTGGATGACTTAAAGGCAAATACAATGCTAGGTCCCTCCTACAATTTTGTTGGCATATATCTTATGTAACTTTAGAAATAAGAATGATATCAAATTAAGTTCTCTAACTCAAATTATGTTGAAATTACAGTCATTATTTCACAAGGCTTCATGTTTTCTCTTAAGTAACACTTCTTAAAATTTACTTCTCGTTTCAATTGTTTATAACACAAGCCATTAAAAATCATGTGTCTACTAATCTTATTCACATGCATGTATGAGAATTTCTAATCCCATACCTTGGCCGAATTCCTCCTCTAACTTTCAATCTTGCACTTTTCCCTTTCCTTTGTTCTTTCCCCCTTCTTCTTCTCCTTTCACAGCAATTCATCCATTTAATAAGAATTTCCAGCATTTTACTTAACCAATCCTCAACAAAAATAAGAAGAAGATGATGAATTATCAATTAACACTAATTACCCTTAATTAATTCCACATGCAAGGATTTCTTCAAAAATACTTAGATATGTTTTAAGAGATCAAAGAAAGTGAATGAGGAAGAGAACCAAATTCTATAATTCATACTTGAAAATTCACCCCTCTCTACTCAAAAATCCCCCTCTCACATCTCTTAACTTTAACTTATATAGTGACATGGAAAATCCCCTTTTTAATCCTTCCACTCTTTGCATGTCCCACTTAAACCTCTCATTTTCTTGCATGTTAAACATTGATCTCTCTATTTATTTCTTCTCTTAAATCAACCACTCAATTCTTTCCTTTATTCAGATTTGAATTTTAAAATGCCATATTTACAAATTTACCCCAAAATTAATACTTCATGCTTCAATTACACCCTTGAATATTATTAAACTAAAATATTAAATTTTATTTTCATACAATTACTATAATATAAAGAATTTATCACTTGTCTAATATCTTATGTGTAATTCACATTTTTAATTTTATCTTAATTAATTATAACCCTATTAAAATTATGCATTTTTAACTAGGGTCATATTAGGGGCCTCACACATCTTCCTAATAGGAGATTGGCAAATTTGCCTTAGTCATCATGAATCTTACAACATCTATGAGTGTTCTATTTCTCCCTTCTGCAACACTATTTTGTTGTGGAGTTCTGGGAATAGACAACTAATGTTCAATCCCCTTTTAATCATATAAAGCTTTAAATTCATCTGAAAGATATTCATGACTTCGATCAGTTTTTAAAGCTTTAATTTTTCTACCTAATTAATTTTCAACTAAGTTTATATAAGTGTTGAAGTAACTTAATACCTCTGACTTATGAGAAATCAAATAGAGATGACCATACCTAGTATAGTCATCTATAAATGTGATGAAGTAGTAAGCCCCATACCTTGCCCTCACATTCATTGGACCGCACACATCAGAATGAATTAATTACAATGGAAAATAGGCTCCTGTTCCTTTTCTGAACAATTTTATAACTAGTTTTCCTTTTAGGAAATGCTTATAAGTAAGCAATTCAACCTTATTTAAATAATCTAATGAACTTACATTTGGTCTTGCCCTATGGTGTCCCTTATTTAACTAAATCCTTAATATGATATGATTGTCTTCTCCTACTTGGTCATTAATTATCCTGGATATTCCTTAACTTAAACTCTCTCAACTTCTTATTCTACAATACCCTGGTTTTATATTTTGTTAATTAACATTCCATTTAGTGAAATTTTGGGAGCATGATGGCTTATAATTCATGCTACACAAACCTTCAAAAATTTAATTTACACTCCCAATATAGATTCCTCCAACTCCAATACTCCAATCAATAGCACAGCACTTCTATAATCTCATCATAACACAACTCAAACCACATATATGAAAAATTTGCAACCCATTCATCCATACCAAAGTTAAGTTCATATAACATTTATTTACAGGCAGATCTCGTACAAAAATTCTAATAATTTACTACAAGATTACACATAATTTTCATAAATATAACCCAAAAGTCTTCTTATTTACATGCCAATGTCTTCTTCTTTCTTGCTTCTCCTACTTCACCTGTCCCTGCATGCAGTCAATATAAACTACACGCTAAGTAATATAGTAGCTTAGTGGTGGATGCATCTACATGAAATCCCAGCTCAATGTTTTATTTAATTAAATTAATTAATTCACTATTTATTTATTTATTTCTCCTCATATTAAATTTATTCCTTACATAATAAACCTTCTTTTATTTATCTCTTTAACAAATTTTCTTGCTTAATTTCAATAGTTCTCTAGTTTAAATGAATAATTTCATTTACATCCCTAAAGTTTGACTTTTTAGTTGACTTTTCTCATTTTTAGCTAGTTTGACCTCTATTTTGACCCATTTGACTTCCTTCCACTTTCACTTTAAGTCAATTTTGTAAATTACATTTTAGTCTCTACAAATTTTCCTTTAGGTGGAAAATTACAATTTAGTCCCTATAAATTTTCTTAATTACAGTTTTGCCCCTAATTTACTGTCTTATTCAACTCAGTTTTCCCTGAAATTTCACCTGGGATAACTTTCGTGCTCAACATCGTACTATACATGATAGATGCAAATTTGAGGGTGTTACATGCCCGATGTGGTTTAATCTAGCATGCCATAATTTCACATTATTCTCATAAATATGTGAAAAAGATGAAATTAAAAAAAATAGATTTATTCATATAGCCAGGATCGATATGCATAACAATAAAATTGTTCCAAATAAAACCAAAACAATAATAAATATCATCCAAACATAAGCGTACACCATTATCCTTAAACTATAAATCAAAAATAGGTTTCATCAAAGTAAAAATATAAACTAAATTTTTACAAATATCTAGAGCATAAAATACAACATATAGGAGTAGGGTTCAGCCTTCACACAAGACTAATCTACACATGTCAATCCCTTGAACTATCACTCTAACATTATTTTCCACATAAATCTATTTAGCTCCATTAGGTATTCATCAGAATTCGACAAAGGCATCTTAATCCTTTATCATGTGGTCCGTTACTCCTAAATCCACAGCCTATAAATGATAAAGTTTAGTTAGAAATATAGAAATAGATACACAAATTTAACTCACTCTTAAGTCATTATAACGTACCTATTGGGAACAGTGAAGTCTATTACATAGTGTCTTTGAAACATTTCACTTTTGAAATGTTCACTTTCTTCTTGCCTTTGGACCTTTTGTTGTTCTGTTTCACTTTTTGCTTTTTAGCCTCATGAGCCTTTTCCTTATCCCTATTTCTGAAGCTTCTTTTCTTGTTCTAATTAGAACTCATTCCAAAAGAATGGGATTGTACTGTAAGTACTTTGACATTGACCTTAATCGCTGCCAAGTGGTCCTCTTTAAGCTCTAAATGATGAGCAACATCTCCAAATGTCTTAATGTTGTCTATATGAGTTAGTTGCATTTTCATATGATTTCAACTCTTAGGTAAGGAATGGATAATAGCTTGGATATGTTGCTCATTAGTTAAGTTATGACTAGCTTCACTAAGCTTACATATCATGTTTTCCATCTCTCTTAGAGTTTCCTCATCGAATGATCATACTTTTTTGTAATCAGTATCAAACTTGTTCAATTATTGGAGCTTAGTCAAAGCCACTCCTTTAAACTTCTCTCATAAAGCAATCCACAAATCCATTATATTTTAATACTTACAAAACTACTTAGAGATGCCATCATCCATTGTACTTAGCAAAATGATCTAAGCAGTAGAATTCTTCTTTTTCCATTCCATATAGGCATCTCAGTTTGGCCTATGTTGGGCTGATTTGCCATCCTTAAGTTTAGTCATAACTGAACTTAAGAGCTCAAGAGCCTTTTGCTCCTCAAGCATTTATTGGATCTTCATACTCTAAATTTCATAATTATCACCATTTGCACATCATTAAAGGAGATTAGGCAATAAATGCAATTTACTATGCATCTGAAATAATTAACCTAATAAAGTTTTCTATTAAACTCATTCAAAAAGGCTACTTATAGTATCCAATTACCCTTTAAGTCTTAATGTCTAACCTCACTGGTTAAAAGTTCGTACATATTAAATGTGAATTATTAGATATTAAGTTCACAAACTTTAAAGGGGAATTCTTGGATTTTAGTTCATTAAGTCTCTACTTAATAAAAATGTAATTATTTTACACATACTATTGCAAGGAAATTAATTATTAAATAAGCACATTTATTATAAAGTTAAAAGCCAGCAATTAAACTTATTTATTCAACCAATAAATATCCAACAATCAAAAATTAGGCACTCATGTCAAAGATAATAGGAAACACAAATCCTATTCTAAGAAAATAAATGTTAACTAAAATTGACACCTATATTAACTCTACTAAAAGTCTAGATCCTCAAAATCTTTGACCAACTTCATCAAATCCTCAGACAACTCATAAGATTGTTGATGAATTCACAGATGATGCACAAAACATCGACTCCTTAATACCATTGTAGATTTAGTATTGCTTCTTAATGTGCCTTTTTTCACAACCCTGAGCAAAAAGTGGATAATAGATTTTCTATAAAATATATCTCTTATGAACTAGGTAATTTCCATTAACTCCATCAATTTCAAATGGTATTTGAAGGAATCAATCACAACCTTGTATAAGGCTCTATCATTCCTTCTTAGATATAGGACACCAATCCAAATGTACTTATGCATTTGTCCTTGCAGTTAAACTATATTATGCACTATTGCATCAATGTCATCAGCTTAAATCCTCCTATTCATTTTGGTGCTATAGACTTTTTGCACGTGGAATCATAGGTGTCTTTATCATCACCATTTTTGCTACACATAACAAAAATTAATAGGTTAATACACACATATATTAAACTCATATGATTGAAACTCATTTCAATCAAAAATAAATACTAATCCAAAAATAAATTCAAAAATAAATTAAAGGTAGAAAAATACATTTTTTAAAATTTTTCAAGAATATTTATATTGAAAAAATTCAAAAAATATTTTTTGTCATAAAAAATGTATTAAAATACACCAAAAAAATCAAGAAAATTATAAAAAATAAATATCTGAAAAAAAATTGGAGCTAAAATGGTAGTCAGAGAATGCCTCACGTGCCCTCACACATTGGTGGATAGTGTTCAGATGTGCCAAAATGACTCTATGTGCGACTAATACTTATGTGCCATATGGCATTTACCCACTAGTCCATGTGTCATAACACGTGTCACCACGTCAAACATCTATCAAGACATGTGGCGCTCCCTGGTTGGTCTGCCTGGCTACCATGTGGCACCCAGATGACACATCATTGACATGTAGTATGACCACAATCATCCATATGTCACATCCTTATTCATCAACATCTCAAAATGACATGTCACTTAACATGTGTCCATGAGACATGACATGACCGCTGTTGTCCACATGTCGTTCCCTTATTGGGCCATGTGTCAAAATGATGCATCATATTGGTACATGGTTTAGCACATGTAAAAAAGACGCCCTGTGTATGGTGGTGCATGCATTTCATACGCCACCTTGCCTATGATTTCAAACTATTAGACTTAGCCGATGGGGGATTTTTAGGGTCCATTATCTCAATGGTGTGGTCAAAAAATTTAAATCCTACTTTCAATTTAGCATTTTTAGACATTTATATCTAGCCCTCAAATTGCAGTTTATATGCACAGTTTTAAAAGTCTATATATACACATATATATATATAATAAACATAAAAAAAATTATTTAGTGTTACATGCATCCTATTTAAATCTACCTTTTACATATAAAATTCAAATCCAATTTTAAGTCACATGCCAAGACACAAAAACTAACACTGTGATACTAATGATAGATTTCATACATAATAAATTAGATATAATAAATTATATCAATCAAATAAGAGGGAAATATATTGACCTCTTATTGCACAAAAATCTTTGAATACCAGAAGTGAAGAATCTTGATTTGTGTCACTGGCTAGGCTTTTATCCGTAAGCAACGATTGTGGGGTAAGAGCAAAAATTCCACGATCTAAATATCCTTTGGAAATTATAAGTTTTAAAGAGGAAGAATGTTGAATTCTTTTTTAAAAGAGCATATGGGAATCAAGTAATAGGATTAATAAGCTTAAAACTCACTTCTAATCCCCTTTATATAGAAGTATTCTAAAGTTATTTTCCTAGTATAACTCAGAACTCTTTTTGGGATAGGATCAGACAATTATATTAAGATAAAGATACTTGTATTTTTATTTGATTGGAACTCATCTAATATAAAGTCATGGGCATATCCGAACTCTATCACATACATACATACATACATACATACATATATATAAACTCGTACACCAATGTTTTACAATTAAATCTTATTTTATATTATATTTATTTGTAAATATTATATATATATATGTAATTTATAAATAAATATAATATAATATAAGATTTAATTGAAAAAAAATTGGTGTACGAGTTCGATTTCAGGTTAGCAGTCATTCAGTTCAAATCACTATTTTCTGGCAAATTCAGATCAGGTTAAAAAAATTTTAGTCTAAATGGATGGAATTTTTTTTATAAAGTTTAGGATAATTAGAACTATATATGTTTAATTTTTTTTAATAAAAACCAATGGCTAATAGCTAACCGATTAGCAACTAACCATTTGTTAATGGACAGAATTTGAACCTTTTTAAGAAAACCAATATTAATAGACTAAACTCTAAAAATAAGCTATGAACCAGTATCAGTTCATGCACATCTCTATTTATAAGTGACCTTGGAAAAATAAATATTTTTAAAAAAAAAGTATAGACTCCTAAAGCCATTTCAAAAGTTTTTATGTCACTTAGAACACAGATATAGATGTTATTTTGTTCCATTAAAAATTAACTTCTTATTCTTCTAAGGTAGTATTTGTTAAACGTGGAAAAGTTAGGATGGAAATAACATTGAGTTATTTCAATTTTTTTGACCTTTCCAAATGTTTGTTTAAAAAAAAAGGGACTCACCAAAAAAACATGTGACTTATTAAGCAATTATATCTCAAAAATTTAAGATATCTATGTCAAGATATGCATCCTGTATTTTATCGGATAAGAGAAAAACATCTCTCTCTTAATTGATACTCTATCCCTTCTCAAACTTTTTTTGTCGCCATTGAAGAGTAACGGTATGAGTTCATCTACAATTCCTATATTTTTATAAATGCAGCTGCAACAATAGAAGCATCCATGGTTTTCAATTAATTTCTTCACAACCTTTATCTTTCTTCTTAATCTCATGTTAGATGAAATATTATTCTTGTTGTAACACCCTTTATCGCTATATTATATTGTATTACTATTTATTTGCTATAAATTTCAGTAGTATAATGGATGCACAATAACCATACCCTCCTATAAATTCAAACAAATACCTTCCTATATTCTGATCATAACTCAACCAACATTTCATAGCAATTCCATTGCAATGTTTCTAAGTACCACATGCATTAACTATACTACATAGGTTTATAATATATAATAAGTTCCCATATACAAAAACCTCTTGCAGGCACATAACCATTTACATCAAAATATACATATAAATGCCATATTTATTCTTAATTTACTTCACCTAATTCCTTGCTTGACAGCTCCCAAAATGTCAGAAGCATGCTTGCTCTATAACGGTCCTCCATTTTGCCTAAACCTACGTGCAACAAAACACTATGCTCTGAGCATAATTTGTCCAATGGTAGATACATGTCTAATATTTTCCATTGTGTGTGTGTGTGTGTATATATATATATATATACACGTTTATGCACTTTTAAATCTATACATTACATATATTAGCATTGATTTAAATCATTAATTCAATTTATGCTTAATTAATCCCTTAGTTTCCATATTATTCATTTATCATAGATTCACATATGTATATTGATAACTCTGATTTAGTGTTTAATTTCGGTGTATTTTTTATCTACATTTGTATCTCATTTTGCGTGTTTTTCTTGTTTTAGGTGTTAAATTCCTCTTTTATGATAAATAGGATAATATTGAGATTTATCAAGTTCTAGTGTGCTTATTGGTGTAATTTTGACTTGCACAAGGTGGAGACCAAAGTGTCTCAGCCATGTGCCCTATAGAATCACCAATCCGCACCTTTTCATTAAAGTACACGGCAGAGACCAAAGTATCTCCACCATGTGCTAGGTAGAATTCGAAGCTATTCAGTCTAAAATTGTGTACACGGCTGAGACCAAAGTGTCTCTACCATATACCAATGCTACAGTGCTTTTTTGACTGATTGCACATGGTTGAGACCAAAGTAACTCTATCGTGTGCCTCTTCAAACACTCTAAAATATGCATTCTATTTGGTTTAATGAGAGTTTTTTGGAAGTTTTTCATTTATTTTTAGCTTTAGTACACAGTTCTTAGCTTTATTTGTAAATTTCTAGGGTTTTATACCTAGTTTATACTTGTAAAAACATCATTTTCATTTTGGTTTATACTTACAATACAAAAACACTACAGTTAAAGCTTAGTTTACAGAGTTATAGTTTTAGTTTCAATCAAGTTCAACTTAGAAGGAAGAGAATGAACTCATTCTTTATTCTTGCTTTTTACATTATGCATAGTGAGTAGTCTCCTAGTTGTTTGGGGATCTTTGAATCCCCATATCCATGTAAGACAATGAACTCATTTGCTTAAATATATTTACAAATGTTTCTTTTACTTTGTTCTTATCTTGATATTGATGTTATTCAAGTTTTATGCTGTTAATCTTATTTAGGATAATGGATTTATGCTTGTTTAAAGTAGATATCATGTATGCTCAATTTTTACATGCATTTGTTGTACATTTGATGGTGATTCTGAAATAGGGGTTGTTATATCTAGAGTTAGTGTGTTATAGATCTGGAAATAGTGAGAAAAATGAATGGGTATTGAGTTGGTTGGCTCCAAAATGGGAATCTAACTCATATCTAGGATTTATAGACCCGTGCTTAAGCTAGCTATCGGATTGTCTCCAAAATGGGAAATTGGGTAGTTAGAATAGTTGGCTCTAGAATGGAAAACTTGGATTTAGTTGGGTTATCCACATCTGAAATATATAATTTTATGTTAAAATTCATCTTACATTGGGTATGGGGAGGATTTGATTTCCAAGCAGCGTTTTTAGTCATTATTATTACAAAATCTTTTATACTCTCTTTTTATTACACTTGTTAATTTTACACTTTTGCTTTGTCCATTTTTGTTTTAGTTGTTTAAAATTAGTAGACACAGCTCACACTATTATACACCTAGGGAATTCTTTAGCACATAATTATAATCAATCAAGTAACTTTGTGTAAGGCAAATGCCTTGGTTACGGTATTATTTGGAGTCTTAAATATACTCTATTATATTACTTATCGATTTAGTGCACCTACTGAGCCAATGACACCATTGCCAAGGATCTTGGCATGCTTATTTACATATTTGTTTGATTATTTTTATGTGTTTTTCTTTTATTTACTTTTGTTTTCCTTTTCTTTTAGGTGATTATGGTGTATGAATGAATGGCACTTGCAGGAACATCTAGCATCGTTTGACCCTAAAATCGAGAGGACCTTACATTAGAAAATAAGATATTCAATTTTAAGACATGAATGATCCACCAAATCCTAATATGCCTCTTAAGAACGAAGAAGGAGAAGGGTAACAACATGAAAGAAATCACAATGGTCAAAGACCAAGGACCATTCAAGATTATGCCACTCCAAGGTTGAATGAAGAGCATATGATAGTATTGCTACCTCGATAACAATATTTTTGGCTAAAACCGGCAACGATCACTATGGTTCATAGAAACCAATTTTTAGGATCGGAGATTGAGGACTCAACGGAACACTTAGATATCTTCTTAGAGATAAGTGACACGGTCCAAATTCAAGGGGTGTCAATGGATGCAATACAACTAAAGCTCTTTCCCTTCACACTCATAGAGAAAGTAAGAGATTGGTTGTCCATGCTTTCAAGTCAATCCATCCAATCATAGGAGAAAATGCAAGAAAAATTTCTAGTTAGGTTTTTCCCACCTACCAAGATAGCTAGTGTGAGGAACAACATCTATAAAGAAGCCTTCCATAAAGCTTAGGAAAGGTTTAGGAGATTATTGAAAGGCTATCCACACCATGAGATTGCAATGCACCAATTGATGTCAACATTATATGTAGCATATAATCCCAACACAAGGTCTTTATTGGATGCAGCATCCGAAGGTAGCTTCATGAACAAAATACTTGGAAAGGCATTCTTACTTTTGGATGAAATGGCGATGAATGAAGCTTAATTGGCCAACACAAAGGCATTGACCAAGAGAGTCAAAGTTCACAACATAGATGAAGTTACAATGTTAAAGGCTCAAATGGAGCTTTTCAAGAAAGAGCTTAATGGATTGAAAATTCAAAAATGTATCAACAATTAGTCAATATAAGAGTGCATTTAAAGAAGGTAACTTGGCAAGTGATTCAAAGGCAATTGAACTTTACACTTAAGGAATGGGAGAAGTGAATGCCTTGCATGATTTTAAGAGAAATGATCCATTTAGTAACCACTACAATCCTAGGTGGAGGAATCATCCCAATTTTTCATGAAAAGAGGGTAACCAAGCTTTCACCTCAAAAACCCAACCAAAATTCCCATTTAATGCACCCACACATGCTCAAGGTAGCCATAACTAAATTTACCATCCATAATGCCAACCTCCAATAGTAAACACTCATTACAAAACACCTCAAGCCCACCAAACACACTTCCAACCACCTAGATTCCAAGCTAGACCACCCCTATCACAGGATGAGAAACCAAATCTAGAGGATATGTTTGCTAGCTTTATGTTTAACCAAACTTAATTTATGTCTAGCTAAGATTAAAGGTGGAAGTCACAAGAGTAATGAAATAGGAACCAAGATGCAACCATAAGAAATTTAGAAAAGTAGATAGGGCAATTGGCCAATTTGATCTCTATAAGGCAGTAGGCACATTTTCTTCTAATGTTGATCGAAATCTAAAAGAAAAAGCTAAGGCAATCACTCCAAAAGTGGTAAAGAGGTTTAAGGAGCTGAACAAGGTACATCTTCTTCTTCTTCTAAAGTGTTAAAGCCGACAATGGAGGTATGTGATCCTAACTCTAAAAATGTAGAAGAGATTCCAAAGTTGAAAATTAAGGGTAAGGCCATCACTAACTTTGGTTTACCATTTAATACATCACATTTACCATTCCCTTCAGTAGCCAAGAAAGAAAGAAATAATGAGTAATTAGAGAAGTTCTTAAATATGTTCAAGAAATTGCATGTTAACTTGCAATTTAATGAAGCTTTACTCCATATGCCAAAATATAAAAAATTCATTAAATTTTTGTGCTCAAATAAAAAGAAACTAAAGGAGATAGGTATTGTTCAGTTGTCTAAGAGTTGTAGTGCTATTCTCACAAATAAAATTTCAGCTAAATTAGAGGATCCAAGAAGTTTTACACTACCTTGTGAATTAGGGGAAATTTTATGGGAAATACTTTATGTGATTTAGGAGCCAACATAAATTTAATGCCATGTTCCATTTGCAGGAAGTTAAAACTAGGTGATATCAAAAGAAAAACAAGGATGACCTTTAAAATGCAGATCATTCGTTCAAGCATCCAAAGGGAATCATTGAGTATTTACTAGTCAAAGTGGGCAATTTCATTTTCCTAGTGGATTTCATAGTTATTAACATGGATGAGGACAAAAAGGTTTCATTGATCATAGGAAGACCATTCCTAAATACAGCTAGAGAACTCATAGATGTACATGGGAAAACGTTAACTTTGAGATTCAACGATGAAGAGATGGTGTTTGATGTAAACAAGGTGATGAAGCACCTGTCATGTGAATTTGAAGAGTCGCTATGCTTTGTGGATGCTATTGAGGACTGTAAGGAAGAAGTATAAGAAAAAATCCTATTAGACGACCTATTAAATAATTGCTTTATACATATGGCTAAGGAAGAGGACTTCACCAAGAATGAAAAAGAAATTGTGAAGGAGCTAGAGAAAGAATGTGAAGAAGAGGAATCAAATGAAGAAGGGTTTGAACTACCAAAGGGAGATTTGAAAACTGAACTCAAACATCTTCCCTCACATTTGAAGTATGTATTTTTGGAGAATGGAACAAAATCGGTAATAATATCTTCTATTTTGATAGGTGTTGAAGAAGAGTTGTTGATAGAGGTGCTAAGGAAGCACAAAGAAGCCATCAAATGGGAGATGTCAGATCTTAAGGGGATCCGCCCAAGCTATTACACTCATCACATCCCGATGGAAGAGGATTGCAAACTAGTTGTGCAACCTCAAAAAAGATTAAAGTTGCCAATGCTAATGTGAGATTTTGAAGGGGGGTTGTTGCTTCATTATATGCATGCTAATGTGGGAAGTATGTTTCTCATTATGGTTCACCTTTATATTTTTTACAGTCCATATCATGTGAGTTATTGCAGTCCTAGGGAATTTGTTTGGTGTCTCAAAGTTGTAATCTTCCTATTAATGATTGTGACACCTTTTATAAGATACATATTGCCTTGGGGTTAAATGAGCTTTTGGGGGGCTATAGTAATTACAAGCTTAGCTAGCGCCATACCTGTAGTAAGAGATACCATAGTGACTTGGCTTTAGTAGTGACTTGGCTTTAGTAGTGACTTGGCTTTAGGGTGGTTTCTCCATGGATAATGCCACCTTAAATCATTTTTTTAAGTCTTTATCATTTACTTCCCTTTATTTTAGTTAAGAAAGAGATTTTGAAATTGCTAGACGCATGTATAATCTTTTCAATCTCTGATAGTAGTTGGGTAAGCTTGGTATAGTGTGTTCCCAAAAAAGGAGGGATGACAGTGATAGTAAATGAGCATAATGAATTCATTATGACTTATATGGTTATAGGTTAGAGAGTATACATTAACTATAGGAGGCTAAATAGTGCAACTAGGAAAGATCACTTTTCTTTGCCATTTATTGACCAAAAGCTAGAGGGGTTAGCGGGGATTAGGTTTTATTGCTTTCTAGATAGGTATTTGGGGTATTTGCAAATCCCTATGGCCCTTAAGGATCAAGAGAAAATAACCTTTACCTGCCTTTATGGCACTTTTTCTTATAAAAGAATGCCCTATGGATTGTGCAATGCACTAGCTATATTTTAGCAGTGTATGATGGCAATATTCTATGAATTCATAAAGAAATTTATGTAGGTATTTATGGATGAATTTACCATTTATAAAAAGGGACTTCAAGAGCTATTTAAAGCATCTTGATGTAGTACTAGGTAGGTGTGAAGAGACTAACTTGCTGTTGAATTCGGAAAAATGCCATTTTATGGTGAGAAAATGTGTTGTTTTAGGACATAAGATATCTGAGAGAGTAATAGAAGTCGATAGGGCCAAGGTAGAAATGATTGAGAAACTACCACACTCAATCAGTGTCAAAGGTATTAGAGGATTTTTAGGGCATGTAGGGTTTATCGTAAGTTTATTAAGGACTTTTCAAAAATTGTTGAGCCTTTGTCAAATCTAGTAATGAAAAATGCTCCATTTGACTTCAGTGATTAGTGTTTGTGGGCATTTAACACATTAAAATAAAGAATAATTTCAGCTCTGATAATTGTTTCTCCAGATTGGAGCCTTCCATTCAAATTAATATGCAATGCAAATGATTTCATAGTAGAAGTTGTTTTAAGATAGAGGAAGGAGAAGGCCTTTTATACCATATACTATGCAAGCCACACCTTGATGGAAGCCCAAGTAAACTATACCACAACTGAAAATTAGGTTTTTTCCATAGTTTTTGCCTTTGAGAAATTTGGACCCTATCTCTTTGGTGCTAAAATTATTGTGAGGTCTAATCATATAGCATTGAGACATCTTTTTGCCAAGAAGGAATCCAAGACAACATTGATTAGATGGATGCTTCTTTTGCAAGAGTTCAACTTGGAAATCAAGGATAAAAAGGGGGCAGAGAATTTTGTGGCGGACCATTTATCAAGGTTTGAGCATGAGCATATCAAGAAGGGAGAAATCCTAGACTTATTTCTTGATGATGGCATATGTGCATTATATGTTTGTGAGGTTGTCATCCCATGGTTTGCTAACTTAGCTAACTATCTTGCAGGTGGTTTTGTGTCGAATGATTATACATGGCAACAAAAGAAGAAGCTAAAGCTGATGTGAGATATTACGTATGGGATGATCCTTACCTTTTCAAGTTGTGTGCTGACCAAGTGCTAGGAAGATGCATTCCTAAAGCAAAAGAATAGGAAATTATCAAGGCATGTCATAGTAAAGGAGCCGATGGACATCATGGACCAAATAAGACAATATCAAAAATTCTCCAATCTAGATTTTATTGGCCTACCATGTTTAACGACGTTAAAATTTTTATCCAATCTTGTGATAGATGTCAAAGAATAGGCAATATATCTAGGAGGGATGAAATGCCATTAACTAACATGCTTGAGGTAGAATTGTTTGATGTATGGGGAATAGACTTCATGAGACCTTTCCCAATGTCTTATGGGTTTGAATATATACTAGTGGTTGTAGATTATGTCAGTAAAGAGGTAGAAGTTATTGCCACTAGGACTTATAATGCTAGAGTAGTGCTGGAATTCTTAAGAAAATATATATTCACCTGACATAGAGCACCTAAGCTTATTATTTGTGATGGTGGCAAGCACTTTGTCAACCATCAATTCAAAACCTTGCTGAAAAAGTTTGGTGTTAGGCACAAAGTCACTACCCCATACCATACACAAGTTAATGGCAAAGTAGAAGTATCAAACCAAGAACTTAAATCCATTTTAGAGAAAATGGTGAATTCCTTTAGAAAAGATTGGTCCCTCAAACTTGATGAAGCATTGTAGGCCGATAGGACTACCTTTAAAACACCTATAAGGATGTCCCCTTTTAGGATAGTTTCTGGCAAATCCTATCACCTACTAATGGAACTAGAACACAAAGCTTATTAGGCCACTAAATTTTTGAACTTTGACTCTTCATAATGCAGGGAAATATAGTGCATTTCAATTGAATGAGTTAGAAAAGCTGAGATTTTAGGCCTATGATCATGCTAAAAAGTATAAGGAAAATACCAAGAGATGGCATGACAACAAGCTGGTGCCCTAGGAATTTTCCCAGGAATGACCATGTTAGTGTATGATAGTCATCTCAGACTATTTCTAGGAAAGCTCAAGTCGAAATGGAAAGGACCCTATGAAGTGGTCGATGTCACTCAGTATGATGTTATCACTGTCAGGCACCCAAATGCTGGTAGGGAATTCAAAGTCAATGGTCATCGCCTCAAGCCATACTTCGAATCCAAGTTTGAAGTTGCATTGGTGGTTGTGACACTGAAGGATGTTCAATGAGTTCATTCAAAGTTGACTTGGTGACTTGTTAAACCCAGAACTCATTCTAACTCTACCTCTCTACTTGTTTTTATTTACTTGTGCTTAATGTTTTTAGTTTTTGAGTTTTTGTTTTCTTGGTGTGATTTAGTTTAATAAGTGGCGATAAAGTGTGTTTGAATGATTGCTAAATTATGCAGTGTAAGTATACATGAAAGAGGGTGTTAGATTTTGAATATATGAAAAAATTTGGTTGCACACGGTAGAGACCATTTTGTCTCAGCCTTGGGCTTTGTGTAGTTTGAGTTTCAGAAGCGGTCACATGGTAGAGACCATTTTGTCTCTACCATGTGCAAGTCTTTAGTTTAAATACAATAGGAGTCACACAGCTGAGACCATTTTGTCTGTGTCATGTGCAATGTGTGATCCTAGGAATAGAAAGGGTTACACGGCAGAGACCATTTTATCTCCACCATTTACAATTGCATTATTTTAGTACAGAATGTGGTACACGATAGAGACCATTTAGTCTCTACCGTGTGCATATTGAAACTTTTAGAACATAATGGTGTACATGGTTAAGACCATTTTGTCTCTACTATTTTCAATTCAAAATTTTCAAAATAGAATGGTGTACGCGACTGAGACCATTTCGTCTCAACTGTGTCCTTTATAAATCGATGTTGTGCCGTTTGGGGTGTTGTGTGTGACACGGCGGAGAACATTTTGTCTTCACTGTGTACCAAGGGCTTTCAATCATGTCCCTCTTTAAATACCCCCCTTTTGTTTTAAACTTTCACCTTTTTTTCATTCCTTCTCATCTTCCCCCGTTTTCAGCTAGAGCACTACTTTTCCTCTCATTTGTGTGCAATTCTTCAAGTATATGAGCACCAATCAACAAGTAAGTACTTCATCCTTTCTATTTTGTTTTTCAATCTTTATTTTTAGTTTGTTTTTAATGGTTTATTTGGAGTAAGAATTTCTCTTGTTAGCACTCTGTTTGTTTATGTATGGTATCAAATTTTTTGTTGATTAGAAGGTATTCTACATGTTTAAGGTTAGGCTAAAGTTGTGTTCATTTGTTTTGCTTCTCTTATGTGAGTATGCTTGAACTTTTTATCATTCTAGGCACAAAATCTAGTGTTTTGAATTTATTCAACATGTAAAAAATTGTCTTTTGACTACAAACTTTGTTCATGCATGCTTGTTGCTTGATTAAATGCCTCAAAGAAGTGAAATTTTGTTTTTAGCCACCCTACCCTTGTTTTTGTGATTTGTATGTTAAGAGTAATATATTTTGGATGTTAGAATGCATTGTGGGTGTTTATATGTATGTTTGATGTTAATTTGCTCACTTATCCAACTAATGCCTATGTAACACTAGAAAAAAATCATTTTACCGATGGATTTTTATCGACAGAATTAAGCATTTTACCGATGAAAAATGACCTTACTGATGGAGTTCATCCGTCGGTAAAATGCACATACGTAGCAATTTATCGGCAAAAAATTTCGTCATTAAACATTACCGGTAGAATTATACAAAACATTTTGTCGATAATTTTATTTAAAAACCATCATATGTTTCATCGCGTTGACAATCTACTAATGGAATATTGCGTCGATAAACTAATGGTAAATTTAATGAATAAATTATTAATTTATTTTAGTATAAATAGCAATGGATTTTTTTCATTAGTAATTTTGTCGGTAAATATATTTAGTATAAATATTAAAATTATTAAAATAGCAACGATGGATTTTTTTCGTCGATAATTTGTCGGTAACATAAACTTTTCTATTTAATTGTTCATAATTTTTTGCAAAAATTATACATTTCTTGCTTGCAAATTCCAAATTAAACAAGATAAATTCAATACAAAAAATATAAAATTTAAATTAAAGATATATATTATAATTCAAAATCAATATATACATTCTAATTCCTGTGCAAGGAATATCAATATAAATATATATTGTGCACAATGTTTGCATTATTATACAAAATAATTATCTAAAATTCCATTTGTACAAATATTATGTAAATCACAATACTAAAATAAAGATCTATCTATATACAAAACATAGAATTCAACTATAAATTAGCCTCTTTTAGAATTGGTACCATTATTTGATATGTGTAACTTCCAAACATGAAATAATATAATACCTGTAGAAGAACAAGCTCAATTCCCTAACCCTTCTTAAGCTGGTTTACAAGATATTGGAAGAGACCCCTCAATTCCATAGATGTATACTTCTTATAACTAAGAGCAAGCAAAATTTCCTCGTAAAATATGGAATTTATAGTGGTAAATGACCAGTGTCTAGCAAGTGTACTAGATCGGCTAGTAATATAGGAAAATAAGATTATGACCCAAAATATCGAACCCAAGGGAAACTTGTGCTTGTATGTGCTATTTCAATTTCAAAAACTATTTTGTGTGCAAAGAGAGAAAAGAAATCCCAAAGTTGTGATGATTTGAAAACTAAGTTAAAACAATTAAAAAGACTAAAGTAAATAAGAGATCTATTTAAAAGCAAGTAAATTGAATGAGATAAAAATCAATGATAAAAACAACTTTCACTAAAGGACTATCCACCTTAACAAGTATTGCTATGACTTAATTAAACAAAAACATACAAGTGATCATGGAAATTCAGTTTAGTAGACCCAAATAACTTTATTCAAGATTATTATTCCAAGTATTAAACTCCTTTATTCAAAACAATTCAACACTTAGCATAAAGAACTGAATTAAGTCTCCTAGATGTCTATTAAAACCTTTCTCAAGAGAATTAACTTTCACCTATTCTTGGTTACCCTTTTCTTAATCTTAACTTACTCAAATTAACACACAATTATAGTTTATTCAGATTATAACCATATATTAATCCAACTAAATCAACCTAAGAGCATGCAAATCATTAATCAACTTAAATCAATTAATTAACCAACTCTTAATCAAGTTAATAATCAATTTAATATTGAGAAAAGATAAGACTATTTTAAGAACCAAAAAATAATCAACTTGTATTAAAATTTAAGAACAACCTCAAGTCATGTCAATACAAGTCAAGAATTCAAGTATCCTTTAGCAAAAGTAAAGAAAACTACTCACAAGACATTCTTAAAAACTAAAAAAATAATGTTTTGGAAAAAACTGTAAAAACAACGAATGAAAAAAAAAAACTAACTAAGAAAGCTTAATTCTAAAAACTAATTCAAAAGCTTGATAATGATAATTGATGATTGAATCCCCTTCTTTTGTGTTTTGGACTGCTATTTATAGTCAAGAGAAGATGTGGATTCCTTCTTAAACTCATAGAACCAAAAAGGAAGCAATTCTGATCAGAATAGGACGTTCGATAAAATCCTTCGCACCATGGGAATAGCATCACGTGGCCACGCCCTTCAATTGCCTTCTTCTTCACGTGGGCACGTGTTCCATTTGCTCTCCTTCACACGTGGTCACGTGTGGATCATCCCTTCCTCACACGTGGTCACATGTTCCATGGATTTCTTCATTTCTTCTTTCACATGGCCACGGCTTCACCTTTCTTACTTCTTCTCTTTTCTTTACATGGCCATGTCTCTACTAGCTTTGTTCTTCACGTGGCCATGTGTGAGACTCTTCAATGAACTCACGTGGTCACGTCTCAGGGCTCTGGACTGGACGTCAACTTGTCTTACATCAATTCTTCATATTTGCACTTTTGGCCCTAAACTTTGCCCTTTTTACACTTTAAACCCTTTTATGTCAAATTAACCCTGAAAATCAACCAAAACACAGAATTAACCTTAAAATCATAATTATTACAAATTAACTCTAAATTAACCTAAATAAAAACAAAAACAACTAAATAATTTAACTAAAAACATATTAAAAGTTATATATATTTCACACTTATCAAATACCCCACACTTAAACCTTGCTTGCCCTCAAGCAAATAAGAACAATCCCACCTTCAAAACCATCAAACTTGAACAAAGCCATGCAATTTCAAAACCAAGCTTAACATTTTAACAAAAGCACTCAATATAAACTCTAAATAGATTAACTTCAACAAGAGAATATAAACTAGTTTCCTTGAGTGTGTGCAAGACCAAAACATTTTAAGTATTTTCAAAATCCAAATATCAACACAACTAAGCAATGAAGTATAGAATATATGAATGCATAAGCATACAATTGATTTCGTGCTTGAAACTCTAGAAACACAATAGGCCTCTCCTTTAGCACCGGAACCCGAAGGTCATCTCCGCTAAACAACCCAAAACCAACTTAAAATCACATAGGTCTTATAAAGGGTGTAATGGGGCTAAGGGTATGTTTATCAAAGAATGGATAATAGATAATCAAAATGAATATAACCACTCTAAGACCAAATAAATTACAAAAAACCCCAATAACTTAAGCAATACAAATTCAACTCATCCTTCCCTTGATTCCCAACTTTTCTTTATGCTCTTTCACCAAGAAGTCATTATTTTTTTTTCATCAAGGTTTTTCCTTGTACTACCCCACATTTATCTTTTTCATATTTGCTAGCTCTCTTTTTCTTTCTTTTTCTTCTTTTTTTTTTCTTCTTCTTTTCTTTTCTTTCTCTCTTTTTTTATTGAACTAGCATTCACAAGCTAACATCAAGGTAATACAAGGTCTATTTTCATTTGACTTCATCAATAACTTTGAAACTTTCTTACTACACCCAATAAAACTTTATTCTTTTTATGCATCCATCTAATCCTAAAGTGGCTAATTTCATAGGGTGGGATAAAAGCTTTTTAGGTTATATGGTTAAAATATTAGGTGCAACAAGAAAATATTAATAGTACGCCTTAAGCATACCCTTATAGGCTCAAAATGGCTTAACAAAGGATAAATTTATCAAGGTAGGACACAATTTTTTTTAAAAGAATTTTTCAAGAAAATTGTTGCCTAGATCATTTTCTAAGATGCTTGAGTTGTTCATATGCTTTGAAGGGTGATGAGGAAGGTTCTAGTGTTCTAAATTTTCTTACTTCACTACTTCATTGCATTGAGTTTTTCTAAGTTAAAAACTAGTCTAAGTGCTTTTAAGAATTTAGAAACTAATAAATATTTATCAAGTTGAAGATTAATCCATCCAAAGACATATTAAACAACATAAATGTTCTCTTGCTAAGCAAAGGTCCAAAACATGCATACTCCATATCCAAGTTCAAAGTGTTCAAATTTTGAAGTCTACTAGGACAAACTAAGTTTTCATGCAAATTAAATGAAAAGGTGAACTACATAAGTCTTTAATACATTTTACAAACTCAAACAAAACATAAACACAATAAAAGAAAAGAAAATAAAACACAAAACAATAAAATAATAGAATTTTTGATTCATGAAAATAAAGGTGAAGGAAAACTTCCTGAAAGGAGGCTACCCCCTCCTCAAAACATTGTTGTCCACAGCAAATGATCAATGGTGGCGGTGGTGGTGGAGGAAACCGCTGCCAAAAATGATGAATAAAATGCTCAACTCTCTGATTTCCTTCCATGACCGTATCTCGAAGTATATCTAATCTCCCTTGAATTTGATCGAGTCTCATTTGTTATGCAACCATCCGTCCACTTAGTTGATTAAATGGTGCTTCCCATGCCAGTGTTGTAGGCTCATTAATTGGGGAAGGTACCACTATAGCAATATGTTCCTCATTCGGTTCCTCTTGCTGTTCCTCTTGTTGCTCCTCTTGCTGCTCCTCAAACCGAATATTATTCTCTCTTAAATACTCCTCCCGAGTTGCCCAATGACCACAAGGCTTAGGAATCAAAATTTTCATTCGTTTCAACATTGTATTATCCACACAAGGCAAATCTCCCTTAAGTGGTTCGCCATAAACCGGATGCTCAACTGCAGAAGCTAGAACCGTAACTATCCATCCTATTGAAATTTTATCCATGTTCCCTGGCATTTTCTGCAAGTCCTTAATTCGGGAAGCTATAATTCCTGCTCCATTTATTACTATTCTGTCCATCATACAGCGAAGAACCATGGCTTGAGAGACACTAATGGTACTTGCATTCTTCAAATTGTTGTACATACTCTTTACAAGAAACCGATGAATGATCCTCAATGCATGAGTCCTTAAAGCATGGACCTTGCATTGTCCCCCTACCCATGGTTCATCCAATTCAAGGTCCTTAATCCTTTCCCAATTCTCCATAGGTGAAGCATCTTCCAGTTCAGTAGGGACATTTGGCATAAATCCCAGAATTTCAGAGAATTGACTAAAAGTTAAAGAATATCCTCTTTTACCCAACTTAAAGCCCACTGTGCCGTCATCATCATCTCCCTTAAAATAGCATTCAAAGGAGTATAAGAAATCCCTTGCCATATTCGGATAGACTTTCGGCTTTTTCCCAATGAAACTCCCCCATCCAATGTTTCGGATCAATGGCTCTATCTCTTGATCCCACAGATTTCCAGCCGGGATGTTGAGGAATAAATGACTTAAATAAGCTGGCTGGACATAATTACACTTGCTGAAATAATCAAATTTGTTAATCTTTGCCTTGTCTACATATGATGGAATTCGTACCCCGGAAGAACTTGCCACATCTGGATACTTAGTCCTTCGAGGTGCCACTACAAAGAAAGAAAAACATAATGTAAGTATTTATAACCCAAAACCGACTAAAGTGTAAACATAGGGAGCATGTATTGAATGAATTAAACTACTCTTTGATGCAATGAGCAATGTGGATAGCATGTGTGGAGATCAAAATGATAGGCATAAAAGATGTTCAAAAATTGGAGCACAAAACAAACTATGTTAAACATAATGCCTATCATGCATGAATAATACTATGAAACAATCCTTGATGAAGTGAATTACATCATAATGCATCCATGCACATTATAAACATGCTACCCAAACGTGAAAGTTCAATATTTCTAAAGCAAAAACTCATTGAGGCATTTTATCAAGCATGTTATTAGCATACATTTGAGCATTAATTTACAAAGCATAACAAAGATTGTTTACTACCCAATTACATGCCAAACATCTATATCATGCATATAATACTCATATTTATCCAAAGAATCAAAAAGAATTAACATGCAACCCAAATTTGTTAAATACAAAATAACCTAAAAACTTAAAATTTATGAAAAATTAGAACAAATTACAATCCATGATTGTTAAGCCAACAAATTAAAGAGTAATGGGAGTAAATACTTACTTACTAGTGAGATTTCACTAAAATTTCAGCACAAATTGGAGGTGGTGTGTGGGAGTAGTAAAAAACCTAAAAAAAATTGAAGAAAATGTGGAGAAGTAAGAAATTATGTGTAGGAGAGAGAGAAAGATGAAAGAGAAGGCAAATAGAGATGGTAATGATCGGTGATGAGTGAAAATCCTGTGGTCATGGGTTGATTTTGTGATGGTAAGGCGTGGGCACGGAGAGAGTGAAATGCAAAATGAAAATGAAGAGAAGAAGTGAAGAAAGAATCATGAAGTTTTATAAAGGAGGGGCTTGGGACATGGCCACGCGAATTTTAGTGAGGGATATGCACGTGGTCACGTGTGGCAACATAAAATGGGCAGTGAACTTTGGCGTGGCCACGTGAATTTGAGTGAGGGAAGACCCGTGGTCATGTGTGTGCAAGTGAAGTGTGGTATGTGTGTTATGCGTGGCCACGTGAGAGTCCAAGAAGAAAGAACCCGTGGTCCCGTGTGTGCAAGTGAAGTGAGATAAGTGTGTGATGCATGGCCACGTGAGGTTCAATGAAGAACTACACGTGGTCATGTGTAAAGATGCAATTGTTACAGAGGACTTGGGCGTGGACACGTGAAATTTCATCAAGAAAGACCCGTGGCCATGTATATTTTGTGAACTCCTTATTCTAGGAACCCGTGGCCACATGATGGCAAAGGGAAAGCCACACGTGGTCACGTGTCTGCACTGTTTTCTGCCTATCTTTTTCGATACACACCCATTCACTTGATTTTTAAATGCACGTATCTCTATGTTAAAACCTTGATTTAGTTATTCTTTTCATGAATCAAAACAGTTAAACATACAAACATGCAGAAATCAAAACACTTAAACACACAAACATGCAAAAACACAAATTTTGACTGAAAATATAAAAGAGATAGAAAGGTAGAGTTCTGGGTTTTCTGGAGTCTCCAGCTAGACTCTCCAAACCGATTTTTAAGTATCTTTAAAAATCATGGTTGCCTCAGCAACCTCTTGTTGTCCGATTTGGTATGGTTTAAGTCGGTGTCCATTGACTGTAAATTCGCGTCCATCTTTTAAGCTTTTGATCATCACTACACCAAGTTTATTGCTTGTCATCACTTGATACGGTCCAAGCCACTTTGATTTCAGCTTTCCTGGAAACAAACGAAGACGACTATTATAAAGGAGCACTAACATTCCCGGGACAAAATCTTTTACCCTTAGATGCTTGTCATGCCATCGTTTGGTCTTTTCTTTATAAAGTGCAGCATTTATGTATGACCATTGTCGAATTTCATCAAGTTCATTGAGCTGCAATTTTCTTTTTTCTCCTGCATTTCTCAAATCAAAGTTAAGAAATTTAGTAGCCCAATATGCTTTATGTTCTAATTCGACCGAAAGGTGACATGCTTTTCCAAAAACAATCCTAAATGGAGACATACCTATAGGAGTTTTAAATGCAGTTCAATAAGCCCATAAGGCCTCATCTAACCTAAGAGACCAATCTTTTCTAGAGTTATTCATCGTTTTTTCTAAGATTGACTTCAATTCCCTATTAGATACTTCCACTTGGCCATTGGCTTGAGGGTGGTATGGGGTTGTGATTTTGTGATTAACACCAAATTTCTTAAGAAAGGTTTTAAATTGATGGTTGACAAAGTGTTTGCCTCCATCACTTATAATAGCTCTAGGTGCTCCGAATCTAGTGAAAATATTCTTACGAATGAATTCCAGCACAATTTTTACATCACAAGTCCTAGTAGCTATTGCCTCTACCCATTTACTCACATAATCCACAGCTACCAATATATATTCAAACCTAAATGAATTTGGAAAAGGTCCCATAAAATCAATGCCCCAAACATCAAATATTTCCACTTCTAGCACATTGTTCATAGGCATCTCATCTCTTTTGGATATATTTCCTACTCGTTGGCATTTATCACATGTAGATATAAAAGATCTTACATCCTCAAATAGAGTAGGCCAGAAAAAACCTGATTGAAGTATCTTTTGAACCGTCCTATTTGGTCCGTGATGACCTCCAACTTCACCTCCATGACATTGGTTCATGATCGCTTCTTGCTTCGACTCCGGTATGCATCTTCTTAGTATTTGATCCGAGCATATCTTGATGAGGTATGGATCATCCCAAAGGTAATGCTTGGCATCCGCTAAGAGCTTTTTCTTTTGTTGCCAAGTAATTTCTTTAGGAAGATAGCCACCTGCAAGAATATTAGCTATATTAGCATACCATGGAACTGAATTCTCATAGGTGTAACAAGCACAAATAAGTTCATCGGGAAATAAGTCAGAAATTTCTCCCTTTTCGATACTAGTATGATCCAATCTAGATAGATGGTCAGCCACAAAATTTTCTGCTCCCTTCTTATCTTTGATTTCAATATCAAATTCTTGAAGTAGTAACACCCATCGGATAAGTCTTGGCTTAGAATCCTTCTTTGCAAAATGATGTCTCAATGCGGCATGGTCCAACCACACCGTAATTTTGGATCCTAAGAGGTAAGACTTAAATTTCTCAAATGAGAAGACTATTGCTAAGAGTTCCTTCTCCGTAGTGGTGTAATTTACTTGGGCTCCGGTGAGTGTATGACTTGCATAGTAGATGGTGTAGAAAATCTTCTCCTTTCGCTGTCCTAAAACTGCTCCAACTGCATAATCACTTGCATCACACATGATTTCAAATGGTAAGATCCAATCAGGTGATGCAATGATCGGTGCACTAACTAACTTTTGCTTCAATAGGTTAAAAGCCTGCATACACTCAACATTAAAATCAAATGCAGCATCTTTAAGCAATAAATTAGAGAGTGGTTTGGCAATTTTAGAAAAATCCTTAATAAACCGACGATAGAACCCGGCATGACCAAGGAAACTCCTAATGCCTTTTACACTAGTTGGTGGAGGCAATTTTTCTATTACATCAACTTTTGCTTTGTCAACCTCAATGCCTTTTTCAGAAATTTTATGCCCTAACACAATGCCTTCTCTAACCATGAAATGACATTTTTCCCAATTAAGTACCAAATTTGTTTCTTGACACCTTTTTAAAACTAATGCTAAATTATGCAAACAAGATTCAAAATCATAACCATATATAGTGAAATCATCCATGAAAACTTCAATAAATTTTTCAATAAAGTCATGAAATATGGCCATCATGCATCGTTGAAATGTAGCAGGTGCATTACAAAGACCAAAAGGCATTCTCCTACATGCAAATGTTCCATATGGACATGTGAATGTGGTCTTTTCTTGGTCTTCCGGGGCTATAGGTATTTGCATATACCCCGAGTAGCCATCTAAGAAGCAATAGAATTTATTTCCTGCTAATCTCTCTAACATTTGGTCAATAAAAGGCAATGGAAAGTGGTCTTTTCTAGTGGCATTATTTAACCTTCTATAGTCAATACATACCCTCCATCCCGTTACCGTGCGTGTAGGAATTAGTTCATTGTTTTCATTTATCACTACAGTCATTCCCCCCTTTTTAGGTACACATTAAACGGGACTTACCCAATTACTATCGGAGATAGGATAAATAATACCTGCATCAAGCAGTTTCAATACCTCCTTTTTCACTACCTCTTGCATAGTTGGGTTGAGCCTTCTTTGAGGTTGCACCACTGGTTTAAATTATCTTCCATGGGTATTCGATGTGTACAATAGCTTGGGCTAATCCCTTTTAAGTCGGATGTCGCCCAACCTATTGCTCCTTTATGCTCTTTGAGTACTCCAATGAGCATTTTTTCTTCCAAATCTGTCAACAAAGATGAAATGATTACCGGATTAGCATTATCACTTAAAAATACATATTTCAAATGAGATAGAAGTGTTTTAAGTTCAGAATCTCCCTTAGGAGGGGATGGTTCATCCTCCATTTCACTAACTTCACTATGTTCTTTTTCCAGAATTTGTATCAACTTTTTCTCCTTTGTATCCAACTCTTTCGTTTCCTTTGGATGCATTAAGCAACTTTGAAGCTCATCTTTGAGAATAATTTCCTCTTGCTTTGTGTTGGCACATTCTTGAACCTCATCAACAAAATAAATGGATTCTTCAAAATCATATGAGGGGTGTTTTAAAATTTTGTTTACATTAAAAACCATTTTCTCCTCATTAAATCTTAAAGTAACCGTTTGTCCATGAACATCTATTAAAGCTCTTGCGGTGTTCAAGAATGGCCTCCCCACAATTAACGGCACCTTTCTATCTTCTTCCATGTCCATAACCACAAAATCCACCGAAAATATGAAATTTCCTACTTTTACCAATAGGTCCTCGATGATTCCTTTTGGCCTCTTTACCGATCTATCCGCCAATTGAAGCGTCATTCGGGTTTCCTTTAAATAGCCTAGATTCAATTTCCTGCAAATCGAATAAGACATCAAATTAATACTTGCACCCAAATCACATAAAGCATTGCCAACAAAATTACTTCCTAACTCACAAGGTAATGTAAAACTACCTGGATCTTCTAATTTTTCAGGAATTTTATTGGTCAATATAGCACTACAATTATCGAACAATTGAACTGTTCCTATGCCTTCTAGCTTTTTCTTATTAGAGCACAATTCTTTCATGAATTTAGCATATTTAGGCATGTGTAATAAAGCTTCAGCAAATGGTAGGTTTATATGTAGCTTTTTAAACATGTCCAAAAATCTACTTAATTGTTCATTTTGTTTCTCTTTTCTAGCTAGAACTGGAAATGGCAATTGAGATTCATCAAGAACAATGGATACAAGCTTTTCTTTACCTTTACCCTTCTCAATTGTAGGAGGTCCTTTTTCATTTTTTTCAGAATTAGAAACACTTACCTCCGTTGTCGGTTCCACCTTTTTAAAAGAATCCTTACCAAGTTCAGTCTTCTCTAACTCTTTCCCACTCCTTAAAGTGATTGCTTTGGCTTCCTCCTTTGGGTTTCGGTCTACATTAGATGGAAATGTCCCTTGAGCCCTGTTGGATAAAGAACTAGCAAGTTGCCCCATTTGGTTTTCTAGGTTCCTAATGGATGCCTCTTGGTTTCTCATCCAAATATATAGCTAAAATGGAGTTTTGGGAAGCCATGAAATTTGCAATCATTTCCTCAATATTAGATTTCTTTTCTTGAGAAGGGGCAGGTTGAGGTTTTTGAAAACCGGGTGGTTGGTGGTATGCTTGTGAAGGATATTGATTTGGATAATGAGGTGGAGCTTGGTTTTGGTATGGATGTTGATTATTGGAAGCTTGATTGTGGTTGAATTGGGGTCTAGGATTGGGGTTAGAAGAAGAACCTTGATTACCTTCCCTCCATGAAAAGTTTGGATGGCTTCTCCATCCCGCATTGTAAGTATTGCTATATGGATTCAAGGAATTGACTTCTTCAACTATACTTTCAGCATTCTTCATTTCCATAGATCCCGAAATTCCTGCATAAGAATCAACTCCATTAGATAACATAGAGACATTTTTAGCTTTAAGCTCATTTATTTCTTTTGAATATTTCTTTTCCATTAATTCTAATTGAGCTTTAAACATAGCTACTTCATCAATATTATGAACTCCCTGTTTCTTTTGAGTTGCTCTAGAGCTTGCCCATTGAGCATCATTGGTGGCCATCTCATCTAGGAGTAAAAATGCATCTTCGGGAATTTGATTCATGAAGCTTCCATTTGAAGCTGCATCTAATAAAGATCTTGTTGATGGATGAGCACCTACATAGAAAATATGCATTAATTGAAAAATAAGAACTTCATGATGAGGGCAACTTTTTAAGAGTCTCCTAAATCTTTCCCAAGCTTCATGGAATGGTTCCTCATAAAACTGCTGAAAATCACCAATTTGTTTCCTAATGAGGGCGGTCTTAGTAGGTGGGAAAAATTTGCACAGAAATTTCTCTTGCATTTGTTGCCAAAAATGGATGGATTGATTTGGTAGCATTTGAAGCCAATCCCTAACTTTTCCTATGAGGGTGAATGGGAAGAGTTTCAACCTAATTGCATCAGTCGATACATTAGGAATTTGCACAGTGTCACTCACTTCTAAGAACATATCTAAGTGTTGTGCGGGATCCTCTAGTTTTGAACCCAAAAATTGGTTTCTTTGTACCATAGTTATGGTAGCGGGTTTAATCTCAAAGGGTTGGTGGTGAGGAATCCAAATAGTTCTATGCTCTTCATTCCACCTAGGGATAGCATAATCCCTAATGGTTCTAGGTCTATACCCATTCCCGGGAGCTTGGTGGGGTATATGTTGCTCTTCGATCCTAGGTGGTGGATCATTCATAGGTTGCTCAATTTCTGGATCGTTCATGTTGTCTCTCAATCTTCTAATCCTATGGAATGTCCTCTCAATTTCAGGGTCTAATGGTAAGATGGGGTTGTCTCTCACCATAAACCACTAGTCACTTAAAAAGAAAATAAGAAATTAGATGGAGAAGAGAAGAAGACACACAAAAATCACTTTAAAATCAAAATAAAAAAACAAACGCCAATGTATCCCCCGCAACGGCGCCAAAAACTTGACCGGTGTCTAGCAAGTGTACTAGATCGGCTAGTAATATAGGAAAATAAGATTATGACCCAAAATATTGAACCCAAGGGAAACTTGTGCTTGTATGTGTTATTTCAATTTCAAAAAAAATTTTGTGTGCAAAGAGAGAAAAGAAATCCCAAAGTTGTGATGATTTGAAACTAAGTTAAAATAATTAAAAAGACTAAAGTAAATAAGAGATCTATTTAAAAGCAAGTAAATTGAATGAGATAAAAATCAATGATAAAAACAACTTTCACTAAAGGACTATCCACCTTAACAAGTATTGCTATGACTTAATTAAACAAAAACATACAAGTGATCATGGAAATTTAGTTTAGTAGACCCAAATAACTTTATTCAAGATTATTATTCCAAGTATTAAACTCCCTTATTCAGAACAATTCAACACTTAGCATAAAGAACTAAATTAAGTCTCCTAGATGTCTATTAAAACCTTTCTCAAGAGAATTAACTTTCACCTATTCTTGGTTACCCTTTTCTTAATCTTAACTTACTCAAATTAACACACAATTATAGCTTATTCAGATTATAACCATATATTAATCCAACTAAATCAACCTAAGAGCATGCAAATCATTAATCAACTTAAACCAATTAATTAACCAACTCTTAATCAAGTTAATAATCAATTTAATATTGAGAAAAGATAAGACTATTTTAAGAACCAAAAAGTAATCAACTTGTATTAAAATTTAAGAACAACCTCAAGTCATGTCAATACAAGTCAAGGATTCAAGTATCCTTTAGCAAAAGTAAAGAAAACTACTCACAAGACATTCTTCAAAACTAAAAAAACAATGTTTTGGAAAAAACTGTAAAAACAACGAATGAAAAAAAAAACTAACTAAGAAAGCTTAATTCTAAAAACTAATTCAAAAGCTTGATAATGATAATTGATGATTGAATCCCCTTCTTCTGTGTTTTGGACTGCTATTTATAGGCAAGAGAAGATGTGGATTCCTTCTTAAACTCATAGAACCAAAAAGGAAGCAATTCTGATCAGAATAGGACGTTCGATAAAATCCTTCGCACCATGGGAATAGCATCACGTGGCCACGCCCTTCAATTGCCTTCTTCTTCACGTGGGCACGTGTTCCATTTGCTCTCCTTCACACGTGGTCACGTGTGGATCATCCCTTCCTCACACGTGGTCACGTGTTCCATGGATTTCTTCATTTCTTCTTTCACATGGCCACGGCTTCACCTTTCTTACTTCTTCTCTTTTCTTTACATGGCCACGTCTCTACTAGCTTTGTTCTTCACGTGGCCACGTGTGAGACTCTTCAATGAACTCACGTGGTCACGTCTCAGGGCTCTGCACTGGACGTCAACTTGTCTTACATCAATTCTTCATATTTGCACTTTTGGCCCTAAACTTTACCTTTTTTACACTTTAAACCCTTTTATATCAAATTAACCCTGAAAATCAACCAAAACACAGAATTAACCTTAAAATCATAAATATTACAAATTAACTCTAAATTAATCTAAATAAAAACAAAAACAACTAAATAATTTAACTAAAAACATATTAAAAGTTATATATATTTCACACTTATCAGTAAAAAAATAGTAAAATGAGGAAAAATCACAAAGAAAACAAAAAATTTGCACAACTTGGATATTTTAGGAAATGAATGTGTCATACAACCAGCCCAGCCATTATAAACATATGTGCAAACAACTTAAATCATTGAGAGACCAAATCTGGAAGAAGGTAGCAGTTTCATTAACAATAACTTCCTCAGAAGGTCATTTGAATTATCAAAAATTTCACATTAAAAAACAACTAAAAAGTAGATAGTATGAATGACAATGTACAAGCAAGAGCCATAGGATATAAAAGGACACATTATGCTTGATTAGAAAACTTTAAAATAGAAATCCATGGGCACTCACATGTGGAAACAACAAATGACACTTTACAAAGAAGCAGCTAACATGACACATAATGTGGTTGATAATATATAGACAACATTGTGATTGACTAAAGACCAAAGTGTCTTTGCCATGTACCAATGCTATAGTGATTTAATGAGAGTTTTTTGGAAGTTCTTTCATTTGTTTTTAACTTCAGTACGTAGTTCTTAGCTTTATCTATAGATATCGAGGGTTTTATACTTAGTTTATACTTGTAAAAACTTCATTTTTATTATGGTTTATACTTACAGTAAAAAAACACTACAATTAAAGCTTAGTTTATAGAGCTATAGTTTTAGTTTCAATCAAGTTCAGCTTGGAAGGAAGAGAAAAAGTTGCTCTAACTTCATATCTATTATTCAAAAATGGGTTTAAGAGTCTCTTCTTTCTTTATTCTTGCTTTTTACATTATGCATAGTGAGTAGTCTCCTAGTTGTTTGGGGATCTTTGAATCCCCATATCCATGTAAGATAATGAACTCATTTGCTTAAATATATTTATAGATGTTTCTTTTCCTTTGTTCTTATCTTGATATTGATGTTATTCAAGTATTTATGCTATTAATCTTATTTAACTTAATGAATTTATGCTTGTTTGAAGTAGATATCATGTATGCTCTATTTTTACATGCATTTATTGTATATTTAATGGCGATTCCGAAATGAGGGATGTTAGGTCTAGAGTTAGCGTGTTGTAGATCCAAAAATAGTGAAGAAAATGAATGGGTATTGAGTTGGTTGGCTCCAAAATGGGAATCTAACTCATATCTAGGATTTGTAGACCCGTGCTTAAGCTAGCTATCGGATTGTCTCCAAAATGGGAAATTAGGTAGTTAGAATAGTTGGCTCTAGAATGGAAAACTTGGATTTAGTTAGGTTATATAATTTTATGTTAAAATGCATCTTACATTGGGTATGGGGAGGATTTGATTTCCAAGCAGCGTTTTTAGTCATTGTTATTACAAAAGCTTTTATACTCTATTTTTATTACACTTGTTAATTTTACACTTTTGCTTTGTTAATTTTTGTTGTAGTTGTTTAAAATTAGTAGACACAACTCACACTATTATACACCTGGGGAATTCTTTAGCACATAATTATAATCAATCAAGTAACTTTGTGTAAGGTCAGTCCCTTAGGTACGATATTATTTAGGGTCTTAAATATACTCCATTATATCATTTATCAATTCATTGCACTTGTTGAGTCAATGAACATATATAGTCCATTTTATACTTCTACTGTCTTTATCATTAATATCAATAGTATTAGTAGTAGTATTAGTAGTAGTAGCATTATTACTATTGATGCTGCTGCTGTCATTCTTCTTTTATTTCTTAAATTCCTTTTTATTCCATATTTGACTATAAACTTGTCCAATTTACTTTTTAGTCCCTAAATTTAACTCATAGTGTTGAAATTGCTATTTGGTCTCTAATTCTTTCTCAATTTTCAAATTTTCCTTTTAAAATCTTATAATTTTTATTTTACCATTACATTTTTATCTTTCATTTTTAATTCATTATTGTACATATAAATTTACATTGTTAACCCCTATAAATCCCTTTTTATTCATACTACATTTTTAGTCCCTGTTTTTATACTCTTAACTTATATCTATTATTTATTTTCCACATTTCTTCATATTTTCTCTTTTGACCCTAATTCTTATATAATTACCATTTTCCCCTTTTTAATTCAAATTCTTTACATATTTATCCTTTCCATTACACTTTCTCTACATTCATTCTATATTCTCTTGTTTAATCTTATATTCTTATTTTAAATTTTATTTTCATATTTTTCCTTAGTAGTATTCAGTAGAAATCATCGAATTGGATATATAGGATAGGGCTCCAACATCAAATCAATCAAAATGACCTACTAGGGGGTTATATTGCTCTCTGATAGTGTCATAATGGCCTACTAAGGGGCCATATTATGCTCCAACAACATCTTACATAATATGCAACATATGACATGTTACAAATAACATATGTGTATACCACCATTGATCTATAAATGCGAGTCGCCATAACTCACTACCACAATATACTATATTGTCTCTATGACTAGCCAATTATATCCTGTATCTTTGATTTAACTACCAGTATACTAAGGGCACATATTTATTTCATGTCATCACATATTCATGTAAATGTACTACATTACCACATCATTCATTCATGTCACAATAATGACTTCATATCATGTACCATATCACCTTATTTGCATTTAAATATTAATTTCTATCAAATTCTTATTTTAGTCACTTATACAAGTATACTTTTATTCTCTCTCTTTAACATGTGTACATGTATCTTTCATCTAAATTACATTTTTATTTCATTTTACGCTTATATATTCAATTTTTTTTCTTTTAGTCCACAATACCTCCATAACCTAAAATATATCCAACTAATTTATAAAAATTACCAGTAAATTATTATAAGCTTATTTTATTTTTACTTATTGATTTATTTGTATTTATTATCTTATTTTATTTTATTTTTTAAATACTTCTCATATTATCCATCATTTCTTAGTCCAATTAACATGTTTTTATGCTTATATCATTTTTTTCATGTATGTTTTACAATCTCACACATAAACATACACATGATATAGTCTAAATTAATGGAAAATAAAAGAGTATGTATCCACAAACCTCAAACCCCTCCTTTCCAAGCCTTACTTTTCCTTTTCCTTTTTTTTCCCTTTGGATTTCACCTTTTCTTCTTTTTCTCCTTCATTGACCAAAACACACGCATAAGATTTCCTTCAAATTTCTTCTTCCATAATTCAATTTATGCACATAACAATAATATCTAGGCTCAATTCTACCCATAAAACCCTTCAAATAATCAACTTTTAATTAATTTTACTTACTTGGTTTTTATACCATACCTTTTTTTCTCAGTTCCAACCACCTCCTCCACTTCAATTGAGCTTTTGGATGATCATAAATGAAGTTAGGACCTTAGAATTGCTTTGGGCTAGAACATTTAGTGAGTTTTGGTGAATTAAGGTGAAGAAAACTATGGAATTAGGGAGGAAGAGAGAGCCACGGATGAAGGTTGTAAAAGGGAGAAAAAATTTCTACAAAACTCTGATTTTTATGCTATCTATATACCCAAAATAGAAGGCTAAGATTGAGTTGTGTACCTTAATCTAAAGGCTCATATTATGCCACTCGTCACTTCTTTAATAATCCCTACTCATCTCACTCCCACCTCATAGGAATGAGTGACTATGAGTCACTCCCACCCTATGGGAGTGAGTGAATCACCACTTAACCCAAATAACAAAAATTATATCCATTTTTCACCATTTCATTAGCTTTAATATTTTTCTTTATCAGATTTCTCTAAAAACTGGTTTAAAATAAAGAAAAATATTAATTGAGATGTGTTTAAAATCAATTCAAGTTCATTTTGATACATCGCTAAACCTAGAGGCAAACTTACCGGTCTAAAACCTTAATTTTTTAAAGTTGTTCAAAAATTTATTTCACTTTTAAAAATTCATTAGGATTATTTCTTGTGATTTTGTGCAATTAAGAAAATTTTTTGGGGTTTGTAGAATATTTTTGAGCCAGTCAAAGTTTGGTCAAATCTAATACGGCTCGGATAAATTTTTCAATGTATTTTTCGAAGGCCTATTTGATGTCAATTTTATCTCAAATTATATCATCAGACTCATCATAATTAGTACTTTCCAGTAGTAAAGAAAATTTTTTGTGAACCTTGGGTGGGACTTTTCACCTTGGTGATACTATTCACGATCTGAGAAAGTACTATTCACAAAAATTAAAATTTTGGTCCATTACACTTGCTGCATCTCTTTTCATTCGATTTTATTTTTTTTAATTTGATTATGCAATTTGCGACCTTTTGTTGATTTGTTGGAAACAAATTGCATGTTAAGCTAGGCTTTTATCAGCACAAGAGTTTTGTTTATCTAAAAATGGCATTTAGCTCTTTAATGTTTTTATTTTGGTGATTTGGTTGAATATGGACTTTGCCCATTTAGTTCATTTCACTTTCAAAACTCTATTTAGTAAAACTTAAAGTAGGAATTTTTTAATTTTGTTATTCTTTGTTGAAATTGTAATGCTTCCTGTGGAAATTGGAACTTACACATTTTTTTTATTCTTAAATTGTAACGATTTTGAAAATAAAGGTATATTAGTAAAATTTCTATTTCATTGTAGTTTTATCTATTTTAACCAATAAATTGAAAGAAAAAAATATATTGTTTAATTTATCCCAAAAAATTTAACAAACAACTATAAAATAAATTTTGGAATGCTTTTCAGTCTTATTTTGAGTATTTCATATATTAATCTGAAAAGTATTTCAGTATTATTTTAAAATTTTTTTGTTTTGATCAATTTAACAAATATTATCTAAAATAATAAAAATATGTAGTAATTTGTTGTTAATTAGAGAAAAGAATAGGTGTATTTTTATCGATTTAAAAATTATTATTAATTTTTTTGAATAGTATTTTTTGGGTCGTGAATAGTAATACCGGAGTGATATCAGGCTAAATAGTGCCACCCAAAACCTGTAAAAATATTTCTTTACCATTAGAAATTATAATTCATGATGAATATAATGATATAATTTAAGGTGAAATTGAGGTCAAATAAATCCCTAAAAGACACAAAGATAAAAACACCTGGATCATAAAAGGGTTGATTGAAACTTTGGCAGGTCTAAAAATATTCTAAGGATCTCAGAAAATTATTCTAATTGCATGAAACCATTATAAATAGTCCAACTGAATTTTTGAAAGTGAAAAATAAATTTCTAGAAATATTAGGGTTTCAAACCGGTAATTTTGCCTTTAGACTTTGAAATGTATCGAAACAAATTTGGATTGATTCAAAATTTTAAATACACCCTAATTAATATTTTTATATATTTTTTAGACTAATTTTAAAGGTGATTTAGCAATTGGAGCATATAGCAAATAAAAAAGTGACAAGTGGCACAATATGAATCATACCTTTAATAAGCTAGTTCGACGTTCATATTGGAAGGGGGCATAAAAAGGCTAAAGGAGGCAGATTTCTCTAGAGAAAACTAACCTCCTCTTCATCCTTTTCCTCCTCCATTATCTTTTCTCCATAATTCCACCATAACTAACCAAAATTCCAAGCTTTCTCCTACATAAATTCTCACCCAAATTTCATCTAGAATCATACCTTCATACTATTTTCTACCTTAGAACAAGCTTAGATTGAATTTTATGTGGAGAACAGTAAAGAATTCCAAGTTGTGAAAAATTGCCAAAAGAAAAATTGAAGAAGGAACTCATGTAAGATTCAGCCAAGGAAGGAATTCAAGGGGAATCAAGTGGGATCAAAGGAAAAGGTAAGAAAAAGAAGAGAAAATGGAGAGAGAGCTTGGAAAACTAGGTATGTGGATGCCTAAACTAATTTATTTCATATATTTAAGGTTATGTAACTTAGAGTTTTGTGGGTAAGATAAATTAAAATTAAGTTGATGATAAATAATTGATATTGGATGTTAAATAATGGGATTGGTGAAAACAAATGGATGAAAGCATGATTAAATATGGTGGAGTAGTATTAGAACCTATTATGTAACTTAGGGTTTTTACACATAAGGTATGTCTAAATTTAAGTTAAAGCTAATTAAGTGAAATTGAATGATAAATAATAAAATTGATGAAGTTAAATGCACAAAAACATAACCTAATTTAGCAAATTATAATTGATACTCATTATATAAGCATAAGAAATTAGGGTTATGTAAGGAATTAAATTGATTAAATGTTGGAATTACATTAATTAGGCTTGGAAAAAATGTTTAGATTGACTTAGATGAAATAAAAAAAAACTTGATATGAGTATAGTCCTATAGTGGATGAATGGTACTAATGCTAAATAAGATAAAATAAATGTTGATTATAACAAAATAATAGTAAACAAACATGATTCAAGCTTTAAAAATATGGGAGGAGCAAATTATGGCATGAAAAGTATGAAAATGGTTGTGTATACATAATGGCCGAATGTATACCAATTGTACACTCAAGATAATTTGATGGAATAATAATAAAGCAAAAGTATGAAATTTAGGTTTTGAAAGGAAATTTATAGATAATTAAAAAAAAATAACCATTATGTACTAATTATAAGATAATACAAATATAAAATGAGTACATGTAAATAATGGCCAAATTAAGAATAAAAAGAGAATTAAGAGTAATTTGATGAAATATCGATAGAAATGTATGCCTTAGATACTTAAACAAACCTAGTAACTAAATAAAATAAAAATACAATGAATGGTGATGGAATATTGGTTAATTGAATAATAGCAATGAATGAAACTATGGCAATTCGAGGTAAAATGACAAATAGGAACAAAAAAATGCATAAATGGGTAATAATGTGGTGATAGTGCAAGAGAAATTAATATGTAAGAAAAAAATTACATATAAGCCAAATCATAACCATGAGAATTGATTATGGGTAATTGATATGTAATGCCAAATGAAAATATGAGATAAATAGTTAAGCATGAAAATGATGAATTAGTGTGATAAAATATTATACGTGATGGTCATATGGTATGTGATGTATTATTTGATGTGAATATGTTAAGTGATGAAAAGTAATAATGTGATGAATATATTCTATATGGCATGAAGTTTATTTGTGACATGATATGAAAATGTAAAGCAATGTGAGATTGATGTGTATTCTATTGAAATGGTAGAAATGGCATTACCCTTAGTACTTAGTAGTGAAACCAGAGGTATAGGATACAATGGCTAGCCATAGGGACACATATACTGTGGCAGAATGATGAGTTGAGACTGGATCATAGACCACCATTGGTCTACCTATTGATGAGATGTACATTAGAATGTCAGTTGAGGTGTTGATCACTCGATGTGATCCCTTAACACATACTGGAGTCATTCATCACTCCACATGGCCACTCCAGCTTATTTTGGACCTGTATGATCCATGTCCTATGTATCCACCTCGAGGTTTCCTTACTAGGGGCAAAACATGAAATTGATTAACAATGTATGGTAAAAAAAATAAAATTCATAAATTATTAACAAAAAAATGAGTAAATATGTAAAAAATAGGGAAAAGTGGTAATTATGTAAATAAAGGATAAAAAGGGGCCAAATAAGTAAATTAACTAGTAAATAATGAATTAACATGTGGATAAATGATTATGTATGGTATAAATGTAATAAAAGATGAAAAAATGATTAAAAAGGGGTAAAATGGTAAAAATGATGAAAATGTAAGAAAATAAAGTTAATAGGGACTAAATGGTAATTTGCCACTATATAAGGAAATTATATGGATAAAAATGTAATTTGAAGGATAAAAATAAAATAAAAGATATAAAAAGGGCAAAAAGGTAAATTAGCATAGTAATTAGTGAGATACATGATAAAATGAAAGTTTAGAGACTAAAATGAAATTTTTACTGAAATTGTGAAATGAGTAAAAGATAGAAATGAGTAATAAGAGGGATTAAAGGGGTAATTTGAAGATTTCAATGAAAATTTAAAATATAAAGGTGGAAAATGGAAGAAAATTAAAAATCAAGGACTAACGAGGAATTTTGACACACAAAAATGCTTAAAGGTTAAAAAAGACAATGAGAAATATAGTTGGAAGGGTAAAAGTGGAATTATAAATTAAAAGAAGGGCAAAATCATAAATAAGTAAAAAAGTTGTAAAAATAGGGACTAAATTATAATTTTGGTAAAAAGAGTGGATTTAAGGACTAAAGTAAAAGAAAACGCAACTTAGGCATTGAAAATTTAAAAGAATAATAAAATATGCTTAAAAAGGAGAAATTAGGAACAAAATGATAATTATGGCAAAAGATGAAATTTTAAGGACTTAAATGTAATTTTGACAAAAGATAGGGAAATAAACATAATTTCAACAAAAGATAAGACCATTAGGGGTAAAAATGTAAATTTCACTTAGAAATAAGGATGATAGTGAAAATGATAAAATTATTGTAAAAATATGAAATTATAGGGACTATATGGTATTTTGACAAAAAGAATTGCCTTTGAGAAAAAGATGGATGAAAAATTTTAAAAGAAATAATGGTAATAAAAAGGACAATTTGATTAAACCGACACTAAAAGAAATATGGAACCTATGATGTAGAATTTAAGATTATAGAATAATCTCTCTCATTTATTTGCATGTCATATTTTGATCCCATTCAATTCTTCAATTCCATTTCAACCCCTATCAAATTCTATTTCTTTTGAAATTAACCCCACTTAATCATTATTATAACATTGGCATCTAAATTAACCTACTCAAGAGAGGTTTAAGGTGGTTCTTGGCGAACTCAGTAACAAATCTGCATAGAGATAGAATTTAAGGTTCATTTTTAAAGCTATAATTGACTTATTTAGAGACATTTTATGTCGAAATAATCTTCTAAAAACATGATCCCTTTTGTTTCTAGTTTCAGGAACTTTAAAAATAACTTCAATATCATTTATACTTTTTAAGATATTACAAAAAAAAATTAAGATATGTTGATGAAAAATTGCTGTCAACAATTCCGAAATTAAGTTTACCTTTTTACATATTTGGAGACAAAAAAAAATCATGGTTTCTTCATAAAAGTTGTAGATATATAAGTGTAGTTTCATCATAATTTTGAATCATAGCATTTTGACCTATATAAAATTAATTATACACAAAACACTGCAAACTGTCCTCTGAAAAGTACTGTCAATAGTTTTGAATTCAAGTAATTTTTTGACATATTAAGAAATAGAATCAAATTATGTTTTCTCCATAAAAGTTGTAGATATATAAGTCTAATTTCATCATAATTTTGAATCATCTCATTTCAACCTCTATAACAAGAGATACACTCAAATTACTACAGTCCATTCTCATTCCCTAGGCAGCACTTTACTGCACCCAATTCAGTTTTTATCACTAATTAATAAATTCATATAATAAAATAGGTACAGAATTTAAACAACCTTCCTTCATGAAAGAGATGCTCCTATGAGTCTATTTTAACCAAAATTTTGTTTCAATGGATTTCGACTTCTCAATAAATATTTAGAGCAAAAATACTGTAACATGTTCTTAACAACTAGGTAACCGCTCAGTCCGAATTTTAAATTAATTTTAGGAGCACTTAGAGGCAGAATTAAATATAGGTTTCTTCTACAAAATTTTAATTCCAAATCTTAAGAGTAAGTACCAACTGAGTTTACTCAAATCAGAGTTTTAAAATTCAAGATATCCATAAAATACAACAATAGGTTCCAAGATCCTTACATGAATTTCTCCATACAAGCAAACCAAGACTTAATTTTCACAATCCATATTCTCCATTTTATGCAATAAACTATTCCTTCTCTTCATTCTATAACATATATCCATGAAAATAAACCACTTCAGTCCCATACCTTGGCTGACCAACTCCGTCACTTCAATCCTTTGCAATCTTTCTTGCCTTTCTTTATCTTCCTAGCTTCCTCTTAAAACAATCACATTTCATATACAACCATGCATCAAATTACAGCATTATTTATCCTTTGGAAAACAACCTAACTATATAGAAGAAGAAGAAGAAGAAGAAGAAGAAGAATAAATTAATTAATATCTTGAATCCATTTAACTTAAAAATTCCTTGTCAAAACCTCTTAATTCATAACATGCAACTTAATCTCTTTGAGAGTTTAAAGATGAAAGAATGGAGAACTTTAGAAAGATGAGAAATGAGAGAGAGATGAGAGAATGAGTTGTCGTCCCTATCTCCCCTCCTATAACTCTCTTCCTTACATGCAACCAATAGGAGATTAAAGTGGAAGTAAAAGTTCCTATTTGGTCCTTCCAAAATTCTTCTTTTAATCCTTTAACTTATTGCATGCTACACAAATCTCTCTCATTTATTTGCATGTCATATTTTGATCCCATTCAATTCTTCAATTCCATTTCAACCCCCATCAAATTCTATTTATTTTGAAATTAACCCCACTTAATCATTATTGTAACATTGGCATCTAAATTTATATCCTCTTTTAATTGAACCCCAAATAAATATTATATTATTACATTTGACCCTAAATTTTTAATTATATCAAAATTGACCCTTGACATTAAAATTTTATTTCAATTGCACTCATAAATAAATAACTAATTTATCCTTCGATTCAATAACTTAAAATTTCATTTCAATTGACCACTTATCTTTAATTTCTTTTCAATAATGCACTACTATACAAAATTTTTTTTATTTAACTCTCTACTCCTCTATCACATAAGACCATCAATCCTTTAGGTCTTAACTTATAATATTTCATCTATTTAATCTTGATTAAACATTAAAGATCATGATTATGCCTTGAATTCTACTAGAGCCTATTTTGGGTCCTTAAAAAATATAAAATTTAAAAATTTATACGAATAAAATAATTATCTAATTCAAACTTTTTAAATTCTTCGGTTGATGCCTTTAAAGCCAACAGTGTAGCTGATCTCAACCAGTTTTGGTAACAAATGAGAACCTCAGTTGTAATCAGAGTTAAAGAACTTCTAAATTTGTCTAAAATCCTTCCTCTGCTACTAAAAGCTAATTTAGAAGCCACTGTCAAGCATTAAACAATCAAAATATCTCTAGCAATTTTAGCCAAAATTGGATAATTTGGCTCTTTTATCTTTTACTAACTCAAAATGTCAAAATCAGGAGAATTCACAAAAAGCACAAAAACCATAATCGAGTAGCAAAGTAATAGATAATCCAAAAGAGTAGCAGATAAGCAGAGTAGAAACACTATAAGCAAAAATTGAATAGAAGAATTGACCTGCTACGTCGATAGTTGTGGCAAGAGGCGAATGGCAGTGGTGAGGGGCGGAGATCGTTTGCAAGCTCAAATTTGCAAAGTGGACCAAATGAAAAGGACTAAACCGACAAAAGGGGTGAGTGATATAACTTTGTGAGGTGAAGAAAGAAAGAGAGAAAAAGAGACACTGAGATGTAGGTGAGGGGCAGTGGCGAGAGGTGGAGCAAGGAGGAGACTGGTGAAGGCGTATAGGAGGCAGAAGGGGGAAAGATTGAAGGAAGAGAAACCTAAACCTGATATTCTCTATTACCTCAAATAATTTTATTTTTAATATTTTAAAAATTATTAACTACTTAAATTCAATTTTTAACTGCCTCCAAAAACCCAAAATCAAAAACATTCCCTCTTAAAAATTTTAAATTTATTTTTTAATTCCCTCTAAAAATTTTTAATTTTTCTCTTTTATTATTTTTAAATATACAACTAAAATTTCATTATATAAAATAACCATATAATTAAATTATTAATTTGTATATTTATATACGCCTTGAACCAAAAATAAATGAATACTATTTGAATGACACTAAAAATAAGTAAAATTAATTGATAAAATAATTATATACTCATATAATTACATTAATTGATAAAATTTTATTATATATAATCACATTATTAATTTATAACTCCATTATTAATATAGGTATTATGCAAAAATATATAAATACTAGTTGAATGATACTAAAAATAAATGAAATTAATTGGTAAAGTGACTATACACTCATATAATACATTAATTAGTAATATTTTATTATATATAATAACTATATTTAATTATATTATTAATTTAGATATTTTTATAGGTATTGTGCTAAAAATAGATAAGTATTAGTAAAGTGATACTAATAGTAAATGAAATTAATTGGCAAGACAATTATATATTCATATAATTACATTAATTAATAAAATTTCATTATATATAATAATTGTATATAATTACATTATTAATTTACATACTCAATTATTCATATAGCTATAATGCCAAAAATATATGAGTATTGCTAGTTGAGTAATACTAAAAGTAAATAAAATTATTGATAAGATGGTTATATACTCATATATTTATATTAATTGATAAAATTTTATTATAAATAATAACAATATATAATTACATTTTTAATTTACATATTCATATTATTATTGTGTGAAAAATAGATGAGTACTAGTTGAATAGTATTAAAAATAAATAAAATTAATTGATAAAATACTTATGTGATAAATTGTTTAGCTTATGTATATATATAAATATTTGTAAAAAATAAAAAAATTAATTGATAGTTGAGTGATATTAAAAATAAATTAAATTAAACACATTGTTTTAGCACTCACTCTCTCTCTACATATATAATTAAATTTCTATTATTAGTAATTAAAATATTTAGTTTAATTTATTAACTAATTATTATCTTAATTTTGTGCATTAAAATATATAATACAAATAATTATAAAGTTAAATTTATATAGTACATGTAATTAGAAATTATAAATAATATTTATATATAAATTATTAGTATTATATATAATAATTAATAACTATCGGTTATTTCGGTACAATTCAGTGCTAAAACAGTTCGGTATAATTCAAAACGGTTTACGGTCCGGTTCTAAATAAAATATTCAGATTTGTTCCAAATAAAGTTAACGGTATAATTCAATTCGGTTTTAGTAAAAAAAATTAACGGTATAATTCAATTCTGAATTTTTTTTCGATATTTCAATTCGATACAGAAAAATTTAGACTAATATATACCCATATCTGTTCATAATTGTGTCTAAAAATAAAGCTGAGGATTGTGATGTCACAAACTGATATGTAGAAGGAATATTTCCGTTTCCGGATGCTCGCTCATAGCTTTTAAAATATTAATGCATTGCCCTTATAGACATTTAGAATATTTTTAATTTTCTTTGATTCCAAGACGACCCTATACTAAATATTTTAAAAACGTTACACGTTATTAGATAGAGAAACAACCAATTTCTTTAAAAATTCTAACCGACAATCTAACGGTCCGTATCGCACCATGTGACACAGCATTTGGCACGCCAAACGTACCAAATCAATACCCTATATAGCAATATGCGTGGCCCGTACTTTGACATGTTTGGCTATTACATCCTTGTTTCACCCAAATCCAGTCTTGTATCTCGAACAAACCATGAACTTGTGACCCATCTCCAACCGTTCAACAACCGCTTTTGTACTTCCTGCATTTGCAGGACTCTTGATTTCTGGTATCCGTTGCGGAATAATTGCAAAATAAGAAATAGAATTAAATAGCAAAAGCCAATTGGACGTTCTTATTTGCTTTGGTGGTAGCTTTGGACAAGTCAATTAACTTCTGGTTTTGCTGGGCAAAACACTAGAGATACCGAACCTTTTACCCAAACAAACTCAGCAGAATGCTTACGGTAGGCCGTTTGTAAAGCTTTTACCCAAACAAAATCGGCAGAATTATATTTTACGGCATTAGCGCCTATCCAACACGTATCATCTACACTTGAAATATAATGCTACTTCTCAGAAAAACCAAATAAAGAACGCTCCATTTTACAAAACCAATTTCTGCCCTCTTCATTTGACCAAATTATATAAAGAATATTTTAATGTTTTACAATCATCGGGAAGCTTTTCTCTTGAAGCCCCTCTTCGGTAAACCCATAATTTCCCATAACCCATTCGTTGACTATACTCGGTTACAAAATTTAGAGAAATAAGAAAGAATATTTTCTACCCTTAACCAAAAATTACCATTACAACTACCAACCACCCCCAAGAATGACTAGACGTCCACCTTTAACTTACATAGCAAAGGATGTCCAGGGGATCACATGCCAGTGTCCCCAGGAGAGGCAACTGACTAAAACAAAAGATCCCCAATACAAATTAAAAATGAAAAGAAAATGAGCAAAATGGCAACACAAACACGACAAGAAAGGCCTCTTCGGACATTGAATTGGCTGGACTCATCAAACAATAAATACCCCAAAACCAGCGCACGAGGTTCCCTCATCCCACAATCTGCTATCAAGCACGCCATGTACCAATATCCTGAAAACTCTCCAGAGGCTACAGGCCTTCTTCACGACTGTTGAACCAACCAAATGGTTTGGAAGGACTGGCTTTCACTCTCGACCCCTCTTAAAACATGAACAGAATAGCAGCAAAGATGAAAGCTATGCAAACTTAAGCCTCGTTGTATGCAAAGCTTAAGCTATGACACAGCAGCAGCAGATGCTCTCTCCATTCTTTCCTTTTCAATCTCCACTCTCCTCTGTTCAGCATGCTGAGCAACACCATTTGCAAGCGCTTGGTGATGGAAATCCAGCGTCTGTGTAAGATTCTGGAACCTCACTGGATCTGATGCTTGCATGCCTAGAATCAATGTGAAAAAATAAAAAAATAAATAAATAAAAATTAAAAAAAAAATAATTGTGTGAAAAATAATTAGTCATTTGAACCAAAGAATTGGGTGTCAAATATAATATATTGAGGGGAGAAGTTCCTTCACCTTTGATTGTGTCCACAAAGAAAATGAAAGGGTCCACCTCATCAATTGGCGACTGCAACTCTTCATCATCACTGTAGTCATCATCCGAATCTTCATCATCCTCATCATGTGGTCTGAAAGCCTTTGCCTGAGATATTCATATCAGCAGGTGACAAACATGAGACACCCAATATGTGAATTATTACAGTTTTGGTACGAGGGACACTGAGCAGGAAAATACAATGCACTACTCAACACGAAGGATGAGTAGCCCTTCACACAAAACAAGATCCACCACTCAATAAGATCATAAAATCAATATTGGAATCCCTCCTAGGAATTGGATTTTCTGAAATCCTCATTTTTCTAATTTGTTTCAGTTTAGTTTCCCTTCAATTCAAGGTTTAGAAATGTATCAGAGACAAGGAGGATTGAATTCACGAGTGCATGTGTCTGAACCAAGTTTGTTTTTATTTGTGGAATTTGAACAATTCCACAAGTTTTAGATATTGGGAAGATGACCTAAATATCAAAAAAAGAAAATCATGCAAAAAAGGAAGTGCATTAACAGCTTGCATAACCAGGATTTCAACCAGGTCAAATTGACTAGCCGTGTTTCAACATAAAGCAAGGTAAGAAAAAGTACTTTAAGATTTTAACATCCAGAGTATGTCATATTTTACCAACAGCTTGACATATATCTTGATTATAACTCACCCACGATCGGTCAACTTATGGCATATAAGTACTCAACTGTCACTATGCCACAATTTACAACTCAAAATCATCAAATGTCCACCATCATATCAATAAAATCCTTTGCACAGTTTCCAGCTTAAGTTCAGGACAGTTGTTTAAAGTGCAATCCAAATATACAGTGACTTGTTTGTGTTTTTCTCATGGCATCTCTCCACTCTCCCTCTCCACAAACAAGCTAAGGGTTGCTATTGGTACATAAAAGGTCAGGAAAGTTCCAAGATAGTCAAACAGAAAAATCTTCAGTGTTCTGCTGGACTGAAGCAACAGAAGGCTGTAGCTTAAGGACTCTGATCAAGTCCCTTCTGGAAATGTTTGGCACCAGGATATATTGCAAATGGTTGATGAAAATTGTAAGAGAAATAGTTCTGATATTGGAGAATTCATATTTATATACCTGTACTTGACAAAAATAATGTCTTCTACACCTGATTTTTTTTTATAACCTATGTAACACATGATCAAGTCCCTTCCAGAAATATTTGGCACCAGGATATATTGCAAATGGCTGATGAAAATTGTAAGAGATAGTTCTGATACGGGATAATACCTAGTTACACACGTGCTTGGCAAAAATATTGTCTTATACGATCTTTTCTAATAACCAATGACACATGAACTTGGCAAAAACAACCTACCACCCCTGGACCAGGCATATTGCACTTTTTACACCCTTCAAGTGACACAAGGCAGCAATTAAGAATTTTGCTGCGTGAATTTTCTTTATTGAATACTTTTGTCTAGATGCTAAGTTCAGGCGGGCAATTTTCATCAAGTTCAGGTATGCCATGAGTCAATAGAAAACATCAACTGTGAAAGAATATTTTTGCCAAGTATGTAAATATGTATTATCCTAGAGAATATTTTTGCCAAGTACATGTATGTAAATGTGTATTATCCCTTCTGGTATTTGATGTATGACATAATGGCTGTAAAAAAGGCAAAGCCCATTAAAGTTAACTTGGTTTTAGTACATAATTTCATTAACTACCACATCGATTCTAGATATGATCATTTGAATAAAAAATATGTCAATCGAATACAAGTTTTTGGAAGTACGGCAATTACTAGTTTATCCTCCCACCAAAAGTTCCATTTCAGAAGTTAATCTGCCTCCCAAAACTTTGTTAGTGTTTAACCTAATGATTCATATCGAATCAGGAACTTCTGCAAAGACCTCCCTTACGACTAGCAAAAATCATGCAAGACAGCTTACAGGACAAACATGTAAGAGGTGATGCTGGAAAAGGACGATGAAAAGTTAGGTGCACTAAGATCCTGCTAAGAAATAATACCTTTAGTCAGAAGATTGAACAATTTAAAAATATATACCTGTGCAGCTAACTTTTGCAGCTTAATACTGTCAGCTTCATCTCCGTCCTCAGCATCAACTCCCATGTCCTTGTCATACCCATCACCATCATCTTCATCATCAGTTTGGAAACCGTCCATATCATCATCTTCAGCTTCTTCTTCTTTTGCTTCCTCTGTGTCCACACAGGCCACAGGCACAAGAGTGTTCATATTGCAAAGAACTTGAAAACAGAAAAATTCCAAAGCACAAGACATATATGGAGCCAAGAAAAGTGGGACAGAGAGAGACCTGCAACTTGATCCTTATATGCAATTAAAAGGTCAAGTGTGGCCCTGAAAACACGATCCAGAGCCTCTCCAGGTAATTGATTTGCAGGAAGTGCAAGCAGTGATGTCAAGCCCAAGCAGCAAACTTTCTTGTCATGCTCCCTGAAAGAATCATTTAGTGCACACCAAAATCAATGCAATAGTACAGTTTTAAACCGCTCAACCACCATAAAACCAACCCTCCAAAGGATATTACATATATGAAGCCAATGACAGAGAAGTGAAGCACATTTCGGATACCTTTTAAAATTAACTCTTACACCACTCTTCTTTACTTGTTGAAGCATTTGGAACCAAAGATTAAAGATATCAGTAGCGACACCAAGCTTTTGCAGAATGCCTAATGTCAAAGACGCATTATAGTAGAGAGCATCTGCAATCTGAAACAAATATATAACACCATTAGAAATAAATGTCAATTCAATCTCCAACAAACCACTCCTATTATAACACTTATGCATAGTATTTAAACCATCTTTATTTTCAATATTGACAAGGCCAACTTCTCTGCTGAACAAAGTTGTGAGGGAAGATAGGGAGGGGACAACACAAAACTCAAATAGATAATTTCTGCATTTGACAAAGAGAGAGAGAAAGAGCAACAAAAAGGCATTCCCAGATGATACTCAACATATGATCCCTACCACTTGCATAAGAAGGCATTTCAAATATGATTTCTCTGCCCGTTGCAACCGCTCGACAGTAATTCTAATATATGGCTCAACCCACTGATCCACCTGGCCTCTACAGTTCTGGAAAACCACTTCAATCAGTTTTGGAGCAGGCTCAATATCATTGTCCTCCAAATTTCTATCTGCCATGATCTGCAAAAAGAATAATTAGAGAACACCGGATCAGCCCGAGGCCAGAGAAAAACTATGAAAGAAGTATCAAACCCACTTAAAAAAATCTAGACAACATGATGCATCAATAGTATTTGTAGCAGCAAAGGTTCTTCTAATGATGAAGATAGAACTCACAGTTGAAATCATCTTCCAAAGGCTTCGTTGGTAATCTGGATCCTTGCATGTAAGGAAATGTGCAGTTCCCCTTAATATGTAGTTATCCAAAGGAACAAGAATATCTGCATTAAACCTGAATATCATGAGCACGATAGAGGATAGGTTCTTCGAAGAAGATACAGTTTGGCAAAGCGAAGTGCATTACCAGTCACATATCATTGCAAAATTGAAATTCAGATTTTGTTTTTCAACAGAGGGAGTAAAAATAACAGCTACAAGCATGGCTACCTAAACATTTTGAACAGCAGTTTCACAGCAATGAACTAATACATACTTGGAAAGAAATCAATAGCCCAATCTGCCAGTGCTTCCATCATCAAAGGCCAAAGACTCCACATTTCCAGAGATATTGTTGGAGAGAAAAAGGTCATGTATGAGACAATTTCCAGAACTTCTTCAAACACCTCTGGAGAAATACATAAACTAACCATATTACTTGGAAATCTACAATAAATTAAAACTACAATCGAATATCAAACCCACCAAATATCACAAAGTCTAGACAAAAAATCGGTACTTTAATGGATGATAGAAATCCTAGCCGCATCAACAGGGAACACAATTAACCATCCTGCAAGTTGATGAAATAGCTTTCGATGGGATAAATGCATATGCAACAAAATGATCTGCAATTCCGAATCCCTATTTAGTCCATATGGACAGTACTAAATTACATTACAAGCCGCTATGGCATATTCGGATTCTTCGTAGAAGGCTAGCTGTTTTCCCATGGAAGAAAGACCCACGGTCAAGAGCACAGGCAGCGCCAAGACTTCCATGATGAGTAACCAACAACTAATGTTGCAAAAGGGGCAAGATTGTTTGGCTTGAGAACACAACTACAAAAATGATCCCTCAAGATCACACTTATGATAGCACAACCATAACAGCCAGAAAATTATGACTGGTACCAATAATCAAAAGAATGTTAGCTAGTTTCAATCATCCCCAAGACGCAGGAACGACAAGAAAAGATGCATGCACTCAGCCAATGAGAAAGAAGCCACAAGTTAAAGAGCAACACATAATTGAATAAATACCTACCTTGACCATCAGTTGTCAACATTCTACGCATTATAGGAAGCAAAGTTGGCTCAATATGGACAAAAAGGTGAGGAAGCCTGCTAATTGATTCGAGAATTGTGCTTATAGCACGTAAACAACCAACTGCTGCCAAAGCACCAGGATCATCAACTTCATCATCAGCTTCAGCAGTGTTCATACACCTCCAAAATGCAGCGGCCTGAAAGTACAGATATAATAAGTCTCAAGAAGAACATAAAAATCCAGTAGACATATTTGAGAGAAAAAAATTAAGCGTTACCAAGTTCTGACATAATCCCAGAGCATAGGGTGCCATTTCCTCGCCAAATTTGTCCACTATAGTCTCTAGAGTAAAGACTAGGTCCTCATTTTCCACCTCATTCATTAGTTTAAAGAACTCTAGAGAAACAGATGAGTAAATACAAAGATATGAAAATGAAGTAGATTGATCATAACTTTGCATTATGAAATTGGTATGATTTAATATTTAATTGAATGGAAAGGTGAAAAGAAAACAATACAGTCACATAAACCAATCATTAATGATGGCTGCACAAACTTTATAAAGCTCATGAATTGATGGAAAACCAACCAAATAAGGATTGCTATTCCAGAATGAGATATCAAAAGCAACATACCATCAAGTAGTTGAGGAAGAATAGGGCGAATTTCATTCAAATCTGCATAACAGACAGGTCCACTTAGAGAGACAAAAACACAGAATCAGAGAGCCAGAATCCAATAAGCAAGATAATACAGCTGCATACCCTTGCAAGCTTCGACAAAGCTTCGCAATGCAAAAACCGAATCAACACGAACAGGAAGCTCTGGATCACGCAACCCAGAGACAACACTGTGCAAGGCTTTACGAAAATTGTTCTGGTCTGAGAAGTTAATGTGCGCATACTGTCCTGCAACCCATGCCGCCTAATATCCACAATAACTGATTAATAAATCAATCCCTCATTGGACTAAGTTTCCATTCTAAGGAAAAAACACAAATGAATAATAACAAAATTAAAAAAAAAAAGGAACTGAGTGGAGACACAATTAAGAATAAATGTCAACAAAATGAATAGCTACAAAACAAAATGGTAAGAATAAATATAAAGGCAACATACCTTTGCCCTAAGATGGCCCACAGGACTGCTAAATTCAGGGAAAACATGTTGTACTAACATTCGCTCTAGCTCAGATTTGTAGGGTTCAGTTTGTTTTAATTTGTCACAAAGTGCTCCAATAGCAAGCAGGGCACCATCTTTCTGACGATAAGGTTTGTATTCCACCAGTGCTTCATCATATCTACATCAATGGAAAAAGAAAACAGCACAGTTTGAGCTTTGGCTTGCATTAAAAATTTATTTTACACCCTAACTAGGATGAATACCTCTTGAAAATTTCAACAATGAATTGTATAAACTTTTGAAGATTCTCCTTCCCACGTTTTCTAACCAATTCACTGACAAAATCCATTGAAGCAGTCCTTGGACTATACAAATCCTCAATTATATCTGCAGCAAAAGAAAATAATGCAAACAATAAGCAGTGCAAGTTCCATGCCATTCTAGCAAACATTCTGGTGTTTCAAGCTCACCATAACCCTTCCTAACATATTCATGAGGATCTTCATCCCATAGCTTTTGATCATTGTCGTTGAAGCACATAAGAGGGAAAACAATCTCAAAAAGCAGAACATTGAGTTGCGGCTGCAGGAGATTATACATGCTATTCTTCGAGACACTGCATATATGTGAAATTTAGCATTTAAAAAAATAAATAAAAAATAAAAAAAGAGCCCTTTAAAGATAAGCAGCTGTAGCAACACCACAGCAGACCAAAAAAGTCAGAATCCCAATATAGATAAGATCAAAACTGCATATAAAGAGGCACAAGAAACAGCACATTGTTTATTCCCTTGTGCTCAGCTAGCTAAAACATGCATAAGCTTGACCTTTTTTTACCAAAAAAAAAAAGAGACTTCTGATGATAAGATAGGAGGCCAAAAGACAAGTAACATATTCTAACTTTTTCATGCCCAAATATTCTAGAAGCTGGCAAATAGTCAATCACGTGTCCCAATCACATTACAATAGCCAGAAATGTGACAACATGATGATGCATACATGTCAGTTGATATAAATAAAATGAAACAAGAAACATCAGGATAGAAAATTTGAAAAATGAGGATGTATAATGTCAATAATTGCATATACCTGTTGCTCAAATACTGCAGAATCAGGTTGGTTACTCTGTCGGGTAAATAACCGCCAACACGCACCACATTCAACAAAGTCAAGTGGCACTCCAAAATCTTTCCAGCATAATTTTTCTGAAACATTTGGGCAAAGGCTCTGTTTTCTTGGTTCTGAAGTTTCAAGTCTCCAAACCTGTATGTTTCCCAATAGAGAGAATTCAAAAACAAGCCACCATACAACCTCAAATTATGTATAAACTATAAAGTAATTTGAAACACACCTAGTGTAAAGCCTGTTCAAAATGTGAACCGTCCACTTTTTCACTTTCCACCATCCCCATGACTTCCTGAGCTCGGGATCCACAGGCTGCCCCTCAACAGGGACAGGCCTCTCCAAAACATTTAAGAAAAGAATCATCCAGGCATTGAAGACGTTAGGATCAAATAGCTGCTTTGGAATCTCCAACTGAATGTAAATGACAATACATGGAAAACTAAATCATTCCCAGAGAATCAGAGAAAATGTTCAATTGCACAAAATCATTGGACTTTTAAAAATAAAAAATACGGCACTAGAAATTTTTAGAAATTTATTTCTTTTTTTTTTTTTTTTTGTCAGCACCATCCCTACCTTCTATTCTGGCAGGAGTGCCCATGCATATAACTCATATAGGCATAAACTTGATCCATATCTAAATCAAAGTTGTACATACAAGGGAAGCTGATAAATATCCTTTAGACAAATTTGAAAACACCGCCCACATTATTCCATGATAAAAGCACACGTTACATGCACATTGTCAGCTTATGATAACCTCAACCACTTAACATATTTATATGCTGACCATAAGCTAAATGAAAAAAGAGAAATGAATGATGGGACTTGAACAGCTACAACAAGCAAAATAAATGGAAATAAACTTGAACCATAGCACGATATAGCCAACCCCACCTAGTATGGGATTAAAGCTTAGTTGTTATTGTGAACTTGAAATATGGCACCAAATATATAGGTCTCTTTCCATGATAGTGAACTATGTAAATTTCCAATCATGTTCCCAAAACCATTCAACAAGTCTACTATTAACATCAAACTTACATATATTGATGACCAGAATATTTTACAGATAAGCTTGATCAAGTCTGCTACTTCCAATGATGGATTCACAATCTGGACAAGCCCGTTAAAAATATTTAGAAGATGCGGGAATGTCTCCTTAACAATGTGATAAACAGGTGTCCTCTCCTCATCCGATTTGAATCTAAAAATTATAGGAGATAAAGTATGAGATGCCAGAAATACTAAAATACATATTTTAACATCTTCACTGATGTTAAGATATATACATATTGACAGAGATAAATTGATTGCATGGCACTCCAAACAATCAGAGAGAAAGTGGCACCTTGGCAAGCACCATATTAAGCAACACATTCAAAATGGAAAAAGAAAAAGAAAAAAAAAAGGCAACCTATTAAGCATAGGATTCCACAAAATAACATGCAAGAAGGAAAAATTTTAAACAAATCAGTGTGGATGCCAAATACATATCGAAGAAACGGCCACCATTCTTTACTCTCTTTATAGATACTTGGATGAAAGGTAAAATAGAACCGTCTAAGTTTATATCAATAGTCAAATAGGCCTTTTCATGTTTTGATTGGATCAATATCACCCTAAAAGAATCAAAATTGGATCAAATAAGCCCTTATTTAATGACTTGTTCAGCTTTACTAATAAAATACTCAATGACTAAGTTGTACAAGATTGAAATTGCTAATTTGGATATAGAATGATACTGAGATGTAAATGTGGCAGAAATCAGGGAAAAAAAATTCTTTATCTCAATTAGGCCTTACTTAACTCAATTTTGATTTTTTAAGGTTCTATTTGATCTATTTTTAATTTTTAAGTGTAGGTGAAATTGATCCAACCAAAAAATGAGGATTTAATTGACTATTGTGAACAAACTTGAGGGGTCTATTTGGCTTTCAAGCCTATACAATTTAAAAAGAATTCAAAGACAAACTTTTGTTTTCAAAACAAGAATTCAAAGACGACTTGGTTCACATGTTGTCCAAATCTTTGACGCCATGCCAAATATATACATATACATATATATATGTATATATGTATAATGCATTGGCTTTTCTTTCCCTAACAGCAGGGAAAGGGCCATCTGATCAAATAATTGAAAATAATACAAGAAGACAACCATCAAATCCAGAGCAGCCATGAATGTATAAAAAGACATATCTTTGGAGAGAACAAATCAAAATACTAATCACAAGCATATCCTCACTCATATTTTCTAGAAAGGATCCGCAACACAAACAAAGCCCCATAAACTTGCTGATCTTGTAAATTATGCTTAATCCAGTCCAGAAGATGTGGCCACTGTTCTGGGTAATCAGCATGGATAATTGTCTTCAGGCACTCACCCAACTGCACCCTGTAAATCAAGTCATTTGATATTAGAGCAAACAACACCAAAGCACTCTGCTAATGCATTTTAAAACCTTAGGTTTAACAAGCATAATTAAGCGCAGATGAAACCCAGAAATTGAAGGCAAATGGCAGAGACACGGAGTAGGAAAAGATAATATGCAACAAAAGAGAACATGAAAAATAAAAGGGCTGTGCACACATTATAAGTGAAATAAAACTGTCAAAAAAGCCACCAAATACAATGAAACAGTAGAAAATTGAACAAATTATACCTCAACAACGGAGGAACTTGCACAATAAACACAAGGATATGATCCCTCACCATGTCTTTGTCACTTGGTAATATCTTTGCTTGCTCATCTACATGGAATAACAATAACACTCAATTATCAGTTTTCAACAATTCCAACAGTTGCCTATTATGCATGTCACCGTTCGCAATTAAGACAGTTAAGAAATCACGAGGATACCAGGCTCATGAGGTTCCCAATTCTTTGCAATGAAGTTCTTGAAATGAATACTAGCAACTTGTCGCACTGCCATGTCGCAATTATTATCCACGATGATCTGTAGCAACCTCACCAGATGCTGAGGAGCATATTGATACTGCAAAGACACGAACTTTCAGCTATGACAGAGTCAAGTTGATCATGCATAATTAGTAAACAAAGACACCAATCAACTGAAGAAGAAACACAACAATTAGTAGAAATAGATAAAGATTAGTAATAACAATAACAATCTATAAAGTAAAATAGCATCAAGTACAATGAATCAGCCTTTTCTAATTAATAACTAAAATCCAATCAGTCTCCAACACCGGAAAAAAAAAATAAGAGCACAATTAATTGGAAAAAGACAAATAAGTAAACCTGATTGAGATTTTGTTCGGCGTGTTTGCGTTCATCAGGATTAGGGCTGAGAGCAGCTTGGAGAGTAAGAGCCAGACTAGGGAGATCCATATCTGGAATTAATATATGAGTAATTAACTAAAAGTGTTGAGCTAAAAATCCAAAATTCAGGAATCGAAATTGATCTTCAAGCTATCTAAATCCCGGGTCGAGCTCACACTGCAGCACAAATGGCGTCTACTAGGGTTTAGAGAGATAAAAGAAATAAGAGAGAGAGAGAGAGAGACAGCTAGAGAGCGAGGGACTATTTAAATCGCTAGGGTTTACGGTCGTTTAACTACAAAAATAACAAATACATTGTCGCTGCTCTGGTGACTCGGACTCTGAGTCGTGCACATTATTGGGTTTTCCTGAAATCTGGGTCGGTTTGGGAACGCGGATCACAAAGGCATCGATTGCGTAAAGTTGGTCATCTTTATAAGTGATACATAAGAAGGAACAGAATGAACGACGTGTCGTTTTAGCCGATAAGTCATTGTGTTTATCGAAATGGAACGGCCGCGTTTTGCAGATTTTGTGGTGGTGCTACAGGTATATTTAATGATGCCGGACGCAGAATAGGCCTTCGAGCCCTATGTGTCCGTCCAGGTTGTACGATGACAGGAGAGAAGATGCCTTAAAGTTTTTGCCTTTGTTTTCAGCCACATTCTCCACGCATATATAAATTAATGAACTCATTTAGTACTCTACATTTTTGCTAATTTGCTCTTATTAAAAAAAAGATAATTAATTATTAATTAGTTGGCAATCGAGTAGAGTCAGATAGATTCGGGTTTTGATCACTTTTAGCGGCTTTATCAAGCGGATTTAAGTTAGTTCTCGGTTTATAGCCAGAATTGAAAAATCTGTTTGAAAACCTTACTGGACTGGACCAGAAATAATTTAATATATTTTATTTGATTTTGAAATAGAAATTCAGTTATATCTATTCCATTTTCAATATCCAAAAACCAATAAAATCATACCACTTGAACTATTAGTAAAATTATGTCATTTTGATGCTGAAATTAGGAGTCTGACGGTGACGAAGATAAAGTGAGATACAAAGGACAACGAAATGAGTAATAGACAATAGACAAAAAAAAAAATCAAGAGTATAAATCTACATATATATATATATATATATATATATATATATATATATATATATATATATATATATATATACACTAACCAAAAATGACATCTGATTGAATTTCGATTTATTTTTATTTGAATGTTTTATTTTTTTATCTTTTGCTTACTGTTCAAAATTTAAATAATTAGATATTTATATTTTGTTTCAATTAAATTTAATTTTTATATAAAAACTGAAATGAAAATATTAATAAAATAGTGTGTGTACACACACATATATATATACATACATACATGCCTGTATGTGTATACAAACACACACATATATGTGTATATATTAAAAAATTCATGAAAAAAGTGAGATTGTGTGCAATTTTTTCAATAACAAAAGATCGTGAATCCAAATTTAAGATTGACTTCACATAGATTAAAACTACTTTACTAGATTTTAAAATTAAAAAGAAAAAAGACGAAGAGGGCCACGTAAAAATTGGACCAAACTAGTTGATTTGATCGGAAAAGCCGTGAATTGGTTTTTTAATCTGATCCAAATATGGTATAAAACTCTTTAAATAAAAAAAAAAAAAACCTGCTAGAATTGGATGGTTAAACCACAAACAAGTTCACAGGGCCGATTCTAATCTCTTTTATTCATGAGTTGTTACTTATGATAAACACTAGGAATGAGCATGGATTGATTAATGATTTTACAACCTATTTTTCAAGTTTAATCCATTAATATTAGTTTTTCAAAATTAAAGTTTGAATTCAATTCATTAATAATTAGTTAATTGTTAAATGCAGTCAGTAAACTATTAAAAAATTTTGTAGAAATTTTAAATATAAAAGTACAACTAAAAATACCAAATCATTAAATATAATAAAAAAAATTACATGAAAGCTCATCAAGATAATAATAAAAATAATTCAAAACTAATATGCATGTGCATGTGTGTATATAGATAGATAGATAGATAGATAGATAGATAGATAGATGTAAACATACATATATTATATTAACATTATATCGTTTTTATTAAAATTTTTATATAAAAATTAAATTTAATTAAAACAAAATATTATTATTACTATTCTAAATTGCCAGCTATTCTCTTATAATTCTCAGCTAAATTTTGTATCCCCTAGATTATAGCTTAGACATCACTTTTTATTAGGATAAGAAATTTTGTTCTTGTTCTTTACCGTGAATATATGGTATAAAATGATGGGACTCATTTTCAATAGAAAAGGCCAATTCTCAAGTTTTTATAGCTTATTATTCTACTAAGACAACCGCGTCTCAGCTTTCTAATCAACAGATGGATTTTTTCATTAATAAAAGTGTGACACCCTCATACCCCTTAAAAGGAATAGGAGAGCACAACAACCTAACAATTTCATCTCATTAAATTACATTCCTTGAATTAGATCAAATAGAATTAAAACATATTTATAGGTTCTTTGCACATAACTTCATTATACTTTTTGCATTATTAAAATTACTTTCTTAATTCTACATACAATTTTCATATCATAATAAGCAAATACATATACAAGCTTAGAATATCTATAACATCTTTATATTTTTCTTGTTCATTACACAAATTACATATCTTTACACAATACAATACAATACAAGGATAATTGTATACCAAAATAAGACTTCAAGTTCCACCCCTAGTGGCTTGCAGATGTTGGCTTAACAATCTGGCACTTCTATTGTACACTTGTATACCTACACGAGAAACACTTGTGCTAAACAATAGCTCAGTAGGGAGCAAAATAATGCAATTGACTTCTTGACAAAGTCACAAACATAAATGGTATAACATGCAAGTACAAACTTCACATATACATACATATATATACGTGTACATGTATATATATATATATATACATGTACATGCATATATATACATGTATATGTACATGTATATATACGTGTACCTGTATATATACATGTATATGTACATGTATATGTATATATACATATATATGTATATATATATACATGTACATGTATATGTATATATATGTACATATATATACATATACATGTACATGTATATATATATACATGTATATATATAGGTACACGTATATATACACGTACATGTACAGGTACATATATATTCATGTACATGTATATATATATATATATACACAATACATGTATATGTACATGTATATCTTTACACAATACAATACACTACAATACAAGGATAATTGTATACCAAAATAAGACTTCAAGTTCCACCTTGCAAATGTTGGCTTAACAATCTGGCACTTCTATTGTACACCTATATACCTACACGGGAAACACTCATGCTAAGCAATAGCTTAGTAGGGAGCAAAATAATGCAATTGAATTCTTGACAAAGTCACAAACATAAATGGTATAACATGCAAGTACAAACTTAACATATACATACATATATATACGTGTACATGTACCTATATATATACATGTACATGTATATGTATATACATGTACCTATATATATACATATACATATATATGTACATATATATACATGTACATGTATATATATATACATGTATATACATATGTATATATACAAGTACATGTTTATACATATATATATATATATATACATACATACATATATATGTACATGTATATATACATCTATATACATGTACATGTAATATACATGTACATGTATATACATATATATATGTACATGTACATATATGTACATATATATACATATGTATATATACATGTACATATATATATGTATGTATGTATATATACCTTAGAAACACTTCAATACACACATGCATTCTCAATAATAATTACACATATTAACTGATACATCAATACCATCATTCATTACTGTAGCATTATTAATAAACACATTAACATTACAATAGATCACTGATTCATTTGCATTATTAACAATAAAATACTTATCAATAAAATGCAACTATTACACTTTAGTCATCTGAATTTCCCATTAATGGTGGATAACGGGACAATCACTAGATACTTATGAGAAGTATAAAAAACTAGAGACACAAGTCACTACAAAAAAATGGATTTTACCGACGGATTTTACCGACGGACATATATTCCATTGGTAAAAGTAATATATATCGACGGATTACCGACCAAACTTATAATGCGTAGGTAAAAAAATCAAATTGATAAATGACGACATTTTTACCGACGAAAATAATAATTGGTCGGTATTATTGGCGGGAAATGTTGGCGCCAATTGTTAGCGACCGATTTACCGACGGTTATTTCCATCGGTAAATAATTTTTTCAATTAATTGATGTGGCGACAGATATTCGTCGGTAATACAAGCATTTTTTATTTACCTACAGATTGTGTGACGGATTTATAGTCTGTCGATAAGTAAGTGCGAAAAAGTTTTAGGGCTAAGGGGTTTAGTCTTAGCTACGGTTTATTTTTGTCGGTAAGCTGTCGGTAATTATTAATAAAATATTTTATATTTTTTTAATAAAATATATAATAAAACAATTTAGGGAAAAAAATCTCCGTTTGTCTTAGTTCCTTTTTCATAAACAGCCCTGGTCTTCAAATTTCCCTGAGCCGTTCAAACACCCATCCTCACCCCCATGGTCGCCCACTCATCGTCTCGTCCTATAATATCTCACTGCCACCGATGAACGGTGGTTCGATCTTCCTCTCTCCTCGTTCATGTCAGTCACCATCTCCATCCTCGTCCTCTGTTCCAGTCTGCTTCGTTCGCATCTCTTTGGCATTCTAGTAAGGTATGTCTTTGGATCTCTGTTCTTGTTCTTTTCTCTCATATTTTGTTTCATTTTTTTTTGTTCCATTTCAACAAATTCTTCACTTTCTCATCCCTTCTACCTTAAACCTCGTCAATGGCTCTTAACAACTGTCCTTATTCTTGCTTTTGCTTTAATGGGTTTTCAAGAAAGTGCTCTTCTTTTTTCTTTTGTTTTTAATAGGGAGTTTGATTATTTTTAGATTCATGTTTTGTTCAGCTTACTGAGTTTTGCAATAAATTATTCGACTTATAAAAAAATATATAGTAATTATAGATATATGTTTGATAAATTACCTAAATTATTTTTTTTTCTTTAAAGCATGTATAAGATTGAAGCAAAAATTGTAGCTGCTGTGCAGAGTTTGGTTTCCAATTTTACTTACTGCTAGAGTTTGTTTTCATTTTGTAAAAAAATTCATTTTTTTTCAAAAGCCCACAAACTGAGTAGAGGGGTTAGATTGAACGTGGAAACTTGAAGGGGCAACGCAAATATATAAAGAAGGGAGGACGTCAATATCTTCTCATTCATAGTTACATTTTATGTCCTTTCCGTTAAACATCTTCTTCCATTTCCTCTCTCGCTCCTAACTGTAAGATCGAGAACATAGCAAGGTAAATCTTTTAACTGATCTTTTTTGGTTTGTGTATTTTCTGGATCATGGGCAGTTGAATTCTATTTATTGATGATGTGGACTGAGTTTGTTTTATATAGTTAGCTTGTTAAGAGTTGGGTTTTTGGTTTGGTTGATTATTGTAGTTGAATTGCAAGATCCATTGTTCTTACTTGGTCTATGGATCTTTAATATTTGTGAATTATGGGTCTGACTTTCTGAATTGTATATTTCTATTTTTATGTAAATGGTTTCCTAGATCTAAAACTTTAATTGCGTTATCTGCTTCACTTGACATCTCTGGCTGCAAAAAATAAAAAAATAAAAACTTGGATCTGATTTCACTTCCTAGGACCATCTAAATCGTAATATAATTTTTGTTAGCACTGGAATTTTATGTGTCTTGAATTCACATTGAATTTTATGTTGGTGGCCCCATCATGGTCGTGATTGCATTCGAGGTAACCTTTGGGGTGTCTTATTTTGATTTGCCAGACTTTGCTATTTCTTGCTTTGACCTGGTGGAGGTTTTGGCATTTCGGAGCTGTCCTCTTTTGACTTGATAGACTTGAAAGTCGAGACATCATCATTATTTTATTTGCTGCTTGTTTTTGGAGTAGCATTTGTATATTTGTTACCAGATTTATTGGTACTATCCTTGGGCATCATTTTGCATCAAATTTTCCAGTTCATTACTATCTCAAAGTTACTCATATATATTTGCAACATTCTGCTTTCTAATACAGAAAAAACATTACCTTCTGCAGTTAAAGCATCAAGCAATGTGGCTTCACCTTTCTGGGATTCTTAGAAACCACAAAAGTCTTCTTCTTAGCCTTCTTTCAACGATGTCATGGGGCCCTCTGCAGCTGCATTTGCGGCAATGGCAGTATTAGGAAAGATAGACAAATACTTGTGCCAAAAGGAATTTCAATGACAATTGCTCCTTTAGGGACTGTTTGTGCCATTCTTTTTGCCACTCCTTCTCTTGCTACTCGGGTACTCTTCTCCCTTCTTTCTTTTCTTTATCACCCTTTCTAATTTCAATTTTTCATATGCCATCTGAGTTTATTATGTCTTTTTGCTGTTCCAATTAACATTATTAATGGATTGACTATTTTTTTTTTCTTATTTTGCTATTTCCAATTTATAATTTACAAAATCCTATTCATGTATAATTGACTTGTGTAGCCATTGGAGTTGTGGTCTTTGCAATATTTGGTCCAAGTTGGCTTGTTAGAAGTGCTGCTCTTTCTACATCAATTACTTTCATGATCTATACGTGTTATGCACACCCTCTCGGTACTATTTCAACACTCATTCTGAATTTCAAGATTCAAGAAATTAGATTATAGTGTTATAAATGCGAGTAATTAATAAGAGAAAAATGTTCAGCTGCAAGCTTGCCATTGCTATTCATTGATGGGGTTAAGTTACATAGTTTGAATTATTGGTACACATTGTTCCCTGGGTTTACATGATGCATTGTTCTGTGTCTGATTGTAAGTATCTATCTTTCATATTTCAATATCAGTTCACTCGGATTTGTGGTTTAATTTAACTTCTCATTCTTCAAATGTTGCAGCAAGAAATTATGCTATATCTAAAGGAAAACGTAAGATTTAATGCATTGATAAAAGTCATTAAAGGGTAATGATGTTCTTGCTCTGATTTGGAAGATCATAATTGAAGAAGAGAAAAAGAGTTGGTTATATTGACAATGAAATGTTTTCATAACTTGGCTAATCGCTCTTTTTGAACATTATTATTAATATTTCTCCCAAAAAATTATTTATTAATGTTAATTGTTGAGTCATAAATAGTAGCTTAAACTAATTAATTTATAAGTTTTTTCTTTTGAATGCATATAGTATCGAAGTATAGTTTTCTTATTTTTTTAGCAATATATCGTTTTGATAAAGTGGAATGCCACACTTTGCTAAACTGTCAAAGAAAATGAAATTAATTGTCAGTTTGGAAATTAGTTAAAGAAATCATCAGATGTGTTGCTAAGTTCTTATTTCCATGTTTGGGGGCTACATCTTATGCTCTGCAGAATATTCTTCTTGTTGATTTAATGGTTGATTCCTTCTTATAATTTTCAGGAACCTTTTGAAGATGAAGATGTCTATCGCAATATGACTTCGCCTATCTATGTTATCCTACCCCGTCTTTTGACTTGTCTAACTATCTTAGCCAGGTGAGTTTCTGTGAATAAGTTGAAAATTGGTTTTTACTGAAGTATGATATTCCGCTATTTCAATAGAAATAGATAAATAAAGCATGAATGGCATTGCGTTGTTTTATAATTTTTTCGCAGTAAAAAGCATGAATAGCAAAACATATAAAGGCATTTAATGGTCAAACTAGAAATCATGAAAGTAATAAAAATTCAAAAATAACGGTGAATCCATGTGAGGATGGTTATTGGTCGTTCCGAACCCACATGCACCTCTCCACTTATAATTTATAATTAAATCAAACTTTTGGAAATTCTTAATTTGGATAGTGGCACATCTCACAACATTTTTGTCCTTTGCCTCCTACGTATGTCGTACATCTTATTTCATATTTTCTTAAAAGTAAAAATCAGATTAATAATTTATTATCAAATATTACAAATAATTTTGTGAAATCATAGTTTATTATTATTGGCATAATTAATTGGACATACATACATACATTATAATATAGTGTTTTTTTAAGGGTTTGTTTTCCCCTTATTATGTTGCATGGGACGACTTTGTGTAAGATTTCTTGACCTGTCGTATTAATTATTTAGACAGCAATCTACCTTTCATGTGCCCTTGTTTATATATATATATATATATATATATATATATAATGGCCTACGTACAAAACATAATAATTATCTGTTCAACTTGATTTACATTTTCGTTGAGTTGTCATAATAAAAAAGAAAAAAAAATAAAAGGCATACTAATTAATTTCTTTAATTGTTCCTTTAAATGCTAAATATTACTATAATTGAACTAGGGCCAAAACTAGATCCTGGTTATAAGAGTTGTCATCATTACCATCACCTGTTGTTATATATATATATATAAGTTTAAAGAAAAAAAAAACTCAACTCTTGATTAATTTTCTGCACATATTGCTTCGTTTGGTGTTCTTCATTCATATAAATTACACACCACTACTATTTTTTATGCTAACATGATATTCAATTTTTTTTAGTGAATTATTAATATTATTTATTATTTGTAGCATATAAATGTAATATGGGAATTAAAATTCTATAATCATATATTAAATTATAAATTGAATGCCAGCTGAGAGTTCTGTGTACAGGGTCCTCAAGTTTCAATGCAAAATGAGAACAGGGTTTTCCATTGAGTTATGCTTTTACTCAATACGTACAGGGTCCTTCTACTATTTATTTAGTCTGGATAAAAGATAAAATCTTTTAATTGTTTAGTCTTGATTTATTTGTATGTGGCTACTTTTATTTTGTTTATGTATCTTGTATTGATTATATGATTCATGCCCTGAACTGCAGAATTGGCGTACTCATCTTCATAAATTCAACCGCTACTGCTGCTCTTCCTTCTGGTTATGTAGAATTTGATTTCTCTGACGTATTCTTGGAGTTTTCTTACATATGAAGGTATCCTGGCTATTGCTTTCCCTGCTCGTATTTCTATTTACATTTAATTTGTGGCAAAGCCACCTGCAATCATTTTTATTTAACATAACACATTATTATTTAGGATCTGCCAAACATAGTAATATCACCTTCAACTAGAAGAGGGGAACCTATCTTAACAGTGGGTTCTCTTTTTGGTGCCCTTTCCTCTGTACACTTCATTAACAGGTATTGTGTCTTGTATTTCCACATGTGCTTTCTGTCTTCTTTTGACTGTATTCTTGATGAAAATATCATATGATGATGCTGCGAAGTAACACCATCGACCTTTCCCCGCCAATGATTCAACCCCGCAGCCTTCCACCCCCACCACCACCACTAAAGTAACATTTAGATTTTCATATTAGAAAGACATTTAGAGAGTAAGTGCTTCGGTGTTTTACTTTCCATAAAATTTCTTGAGTTGATTCTGTGAGTTAGCTCTTGAACTTTCATAGTTGATTTTTTTTATTTGTAATGCGTGCTTGTTCTCTAATTCAATTCTTAAAGTAACTTCTTTCTATATATGAATGATCAAAACTAACGTTGATTAATTCTTTCATAATTGAGTTTTTATGGGTAATTAAGTGCTGTAGTTTTCGTATCAGTACCTGTTGATGTTATGCTATATCCCTGCTGCCGCAAACTTTCTGTTATTTATCTAATTATATTGCTTTTTTTTATAATCTTGAAAAAATAATTATAATTTACACAACCGGCTTTATATAACCCAAGATCTGTTGAATTTCGGCAAAAAGTCTATTATTTTATTATTTACTGTATTTAAATTCTGCCACCTAGATTGTTGATGTTATCCATATGGTAATTGATTTAAGCTAGCATAGATTCCATGATCATTCATTATGTTATTTTATTTTTCTTTTTACAACTATTAGCCATGCTTTGTATTTAAATCTATACAATTAGTAGCAATGTTTAGCATTTAAATTCAGGATTTCATTTGTCTAAATCCATGTTTTCATTTATAAGGAGGCATAATCAAAATTTATTGGCTTTGCCTTTTTCTATTTCTTCTATTTCTCTATAGTTAAATTTTTCAATTTGCTAGCTTGCAGTAACAGGTAGCAGTTGAATTGAGATTGATTTAAGAAATTGGGACAAGGAAAAATAGCACAGTAAACTGAGAAATTGATTTTTATTGATATCTTTTTGCAAATAATGTTAGGTTTTAGTCTAAAAGGTGAGGATTTTGTGAGGTCGTTGCTGGAAATTAGTTTCCTAGATTCTTTTCCATTCCCGTTTTATGTTTATTGTAGGACCCTTACTGTGTCCGGTAAATTGAAACCAGAGGAAGCCATTTTAGCAACATTGTCTTCTCTACCTGATGAGGTTGTAGATATTGTTGGTGTTACAGCTTTGCCATCGCAAGATTTTATTTCTGAAAGGAGGAAAAGTGGAGTACCTTGAGATGCAGCTATGTAAACTTAGTCGTGCACTTGCCGTCGTAGCTTTAGCATCTGTAAGGATTGGGATTCCAAAATGTTTAATAGTCAACTTTCATTTACTTTTGAAGCCTGTCTTGAGCAAGACCTTGAATTTTTGAATCATGCTGATTACTTGTGACTGGTTGTATAAATCAAGCTTCCCATGGTTTACTAATAAAGCACAATAAGATGTTCTTGTAAACTACATGGTTGATTGTTTTATTTTTCTAATTAAAGATTTGAGGTTCTCCTTTATATTGATTTTAGACTTTTTGTATTGATTGTGTTTAATTAATGCGGGATTTGTAAACAGAAAATTAGCAAAAAAAATTATAAGAAATTAAATAGAAATATTTTAATTTACCGACATATTACCGACGAAAATATCCGTCGCATATATATATTCATAAATTTAACATTAATACTAAATAATTTTGCCGACAAGATTACCGACGACATAAACCGTCGCTGTTTATACTAATATAAATTATAATTTTTATTTATTAAATTTACTGACGGTTTACTGACGAAAAAATTTATCGGTATACGGTCAATGCGATGAAACATCCGAAGGATTTTTAATAAAGCTACCGACGAAATTTTATTAATAAATCCGTTGGTAATATTACTGACGGAATTTTTCGCCGGTAAATTAGTACCTACAAGCGTTTTAGGGACGGATTCATTCCGTCGGTAAAGTAATAAAAAATCGTCGGTAAGGTTATTTTCCGTCAATAAAATGCTAAATTTTGTCGCTAAAATCCGTCGGTAAATTGCATTTTTTTGTAGTGAGTCTTAAATCACTAGAAACCAAAAGTTATCAACACTAGACACCTTTCGGTGCCAACACTAGCAACTGTAGTCACTAACTTTTATAGGCACGTCTATTGATATGAGCTTGAAAAGCTCATAAATATTATGTCTTTATGCGTAGTTTTATTGAGAATAGTGTTTATTATTTTGTTGTTTTATCTGTACTTTGTTGCTTTTATGTGTTTTGTGAGCTTGTGAATGTTTTGTTTGTTTTTTAGGAGAAAGGAAATGATTTGGGGCTCAAAGGAGATCATTTGAAGAAGAAGGAGAAGGAGTGAGGCTACAAGGGCATTGTTACGAGCATGACAGTGCAAGGGAGGTCGCGACAGCTAACGGAGCAAGCCAAAGCCTAGGCGTGTATTGCCACAAGCGCGATGGAGGGCAGATGAGGAAGTTGAATTTTGAAGAGGTGCACTTTTTCATCAACAATTGCAACTTTGGTGAAGAGTCATTTTTGAAGGGACATCTCTTTAGAGATACATATATATATATATCAAGTTGAACAGAATTGGGGAGGATGAATTTTTGGATTTTGATTGTGTGATTCTAAGAATAATAGTTTTTTCTTTAGTACTTAGTTTAACTTTAATGATTTGAAGAAGAAGGCAAGCAAGGGAAAAGATACTTTTTGTGAAGGGAAAAAGGTTGAGAGATCCCCTTTTTATATTTCTTACTTTTTATTTCTTCCTTGTAATCTTTAAAATGGATGTTGTTTTGGCATTTGATTTTATATAAATAATTTACTATTTTCCATTTATATAATTGATCTTTGAATGTAGAATTTGCTATTGAAATTTTATTAGTATCATTATAGGTTAAGGAAAACGACCTTCGATGGCAATTCCTTTTCTGAAAATCAACTTAATGGTCATAAATAAGAGAGTTAGCGAGAGCAACGTCTTATTGAAAGTTAATAGGAAATTCATTATCAAAGCATAGTTTGAGAGATCACATGTGGAGATAATTTCTATAGGTTGGTGATTAATCTTAAAATATGTAATTAAAATTAACTAGTTTATTAACGAGAGTTGAGAATTAGCACTTTAATTGCATGTCTTAGGCATTCTAATTCATGTCAAGAGAGTGAATTAGAAATATATTCCAACTTGGCTTACTAATAAGATTAAAACATATTAATTAAAATAATGGTATCAAGTGCATGATCATTGAATTTCATTATATTTACTGTCTTATTTGATTATATTTAACTAAGATTTAATTAATTTATGTAATAGAGTAGTTTATAGTTAATTCCCATTTATGAGCGTCGTAAACAAGATCAAAATTGAGTAGTAATAACGGGTAATTTCAATCAACATTTCCTCGTGGGATCGATATCTAAAGTACTAAAATCGGTACACCATATACTTGCGGTATTTAAGTTTTTAGAAAAAGCATATCAAGTTTTTGGCGCCGTTGCCGAGGAATATGTTTGATTGAATTATTGCATTATGAATTTTGATTTAAGATTTTGGATTACGATATTTAATTTGTTTTTGTATTGTTGTGAATTTTTAGGATTTGACAGTTCATGCCGCGTACAAGGATTTCGCAAGAAGAACTTGAGCCGTTGAATCTAGAGATAGAGAGATTTATTTCGAGTAACCGCAAGTCCAATAAGAAGAAAAATCAAACTAGAAGATTGACCATGGCTGATGAAAAGAATCCACCACAGTTGATGGACTTTCCCACGCTGGAATTGAGTGGTGCTCAACAAGGGGTGGTAAAACCAACGGTAAATGCGAACCAATTTGAGATTAAACCATCACTTTTACAAATGATTCAAAATAGTATACAATTTTATGGTTTAGCAAATGAGGATCCCAATGCTCATTTGGCAAATTTCTTAGAAATATGTGATACCTTTAAAATTAATGGGGTTTCGAGGGATGCAATTAAGCTTAGGCTTTTTCCTTTTACATTGAAGGACAAAGCCAAAGCTTGGTTAAATTCCCTAACTAGGGGTTCTATAACAACTTGGGATCAATTAGCCCAAGCATTTTTATCAAAATATTTTCCCCTAGCCAAAACTGCCAAAATTATAAAGGATATCACTACATTTGTTCAATATGATACTGAATCTTTGTATGAAGCATGGGAGAGATTCAAAGACTTGCAGAGAAGTTGCCCACACCACAATCTACCAAGGGAGTTGTTAATGCAAATGTTCTATAATGGTGTGAATCCAATTACTAGAGGCACAATTGATGCTGCAGCTGGGGACTCTCTTATGAGGAAGACAACAGAGGCTGCATTTGAGTTATTGGAGGAAATTTCAATAAATAATTATATGTGGCCAACCGAGAGAGTAAGAGAACCTAATGTTAATACAAATGCTAATACTAGGGTGGTCCATTCAATCAATTATGTTGTGGACTTGCAAGCCCAAGTAGCTGCATTAACCCAAAAGATTAATAGCCTAGGAGTGGAAGGAAATCCACAAAATGAGTGCACCATTTGTGGCCAACTAGGTCATGGTCATGAGGGTTGTAGTTTGGGCATGAGTAGTACAAATGAGCAAGTTAGTTTTTTACAAGGGCAAGAACAAGGAAACCCGTACTCAATCACTTATAATCCTGGTTGGAGGAGTCACCCAAATTTTTAATGGGCAAATAATAACAATGAAAATAGAGGTGTAGGATTTCAACAACCTTAAGATAGGTTTGGAGCCTTGAAGGTGAAGGTAGATAGGTTTATAGAGGAGCTTAATTGAAAATTTACTTCACAAGAAGATAATCAAAAGAGGTTGGAGACTAAATTTGACCAAATAACAAAGAATCAAGCCTCATCTATTCATAACTTCGAAGTGCAATTAGGGCAAATTGCCAAGGCTTTACCTTCCCGGGTACATGAAAATTTACCAAGCAATACGGAGGATAATCCTCGCGAATGTTTGAAGGAAGTCTAGGATAGATTTCAGATTATTTATATTTTTATTTTAAGTTGGTTTAGTGGTTAGTTGCATGTTTAATTTCTATCTCCATTTTTATTTTTCTTTTATTATTTTATTTTCACATTTATTTGAGATACCTACATAGTTTTATTTTTATTTTTATTTTTACAGGTTCTTTTGTAAAACTAACATTTATTTTTACTATATATATAATATACACAAAATTATTGTTCTCCATATAAAAAAAGGGGTTAAGTCATGAAGTATCTTCCTTGTCGCGAGCGCGATATGGATATGTTAAATGGATTACAAGGCTTTATCATGAACGTAACATCATCGCCCTCGCGACTGTTTCATCATGAGCTTGGGCATTAGGGTTGAGCGCGAAATCATCGCCCTCGCGACTACTAAATTGGAAGATTAGGCTTTTGGGATCTGTCGCGAGCACGACATGCCTCGCGAGCTAGAAAGGTTAAATTTTCGCGTACTTTTTCGAGCGCGACAGGACACAAAAATTGAATTTCTGTGGTTTTTAGCTGCCTTTTCACCTCCCCTATAAATAGCTAAAACCCTAACCTAAACCCTTCACCTACCTCACTTCAGCTGCTCTACTTTTTTTTTCTGTGTTTTGAGCTCTCAACCATTTTTCTTCTTCTCCTCATCTTTTCTTCTTTACCTAATTTTGTGGAGAGATTTTGCTTGGATTTAGTGTTGTTTCTTCTTTTTCTTCACTTACTTTTATGATTGTAGCTTGGTTTTCACAAAGTTTTCCATCATGGTTCGCACCAAATCTATGGGACACAAGGATAAGCAACCTATAGTAGAGCCAAGTTCGCCATCGCCTGTTGTTGATTACCTCCAAGACAGGTTTGAGTGTCCTTTTCCTATTTATTTTGAGGAGGAAGGAAAAAAATTTAAGTTTTTCAACACCAAAACTTATGTGGGTATGCTACACCTAGATAATAATTTGCTTAAGTATCTAGGTTTTACTGCACAATTTGATAAATATGTCAAATATATGAAGTGGAAAAAATTTTCTAGTATGACCTTGCCTATTAGGAAGGATTGGGCCGTTGAATTTTTTGTTATCTTGGCATATGTGTACAATAAAAAGACTCATTTTAAGTTTAGACATTAGGGTGCTGAATTTATTTTTGGGTTTGATGAGATGCATGCTTGGTTTGGTTTTCCTTTGAATGAAAAACGTTTTAATGCTAATTTATTTGATCACCGATCCATTAGGACTACAATAACTGGCTTAAATGAATTCAACAACAAGAATGCATCCAATAGACTTATTAGGGATAATGCTATATTCTTATTTCATAAGTATCTTTGTCATGCATTATTTGGACGAGTCGAATGCACTAAGGTTCAAACCAAGGATTTATTTGTGCTTGATTTGTTGCTGACGCGTAAAACACCCTGTTCTATAGATTTTATCTTTGATGGTTTATATCATGCGTCCATTGTTAAAACAAAAATGGTGGTAATGTGTCACATGGTAACCGACATTATTCTAGGGTGTTTAGGTGATTTGGATAATTTTGTTGTTGATGAAAATGAGCATGTTGCTTTAATAGATATCCATTATTTATGTAATTCACATGTATTAGATAGAGGCACTTGGCCTCTGCAGTTTCTCTCACATTTTGTGCAGGATGCTGGTGCTCGTCGTGCTAAGGGCAAATGTAAAGCCCCTTAATCTTCAATTGCTACAGCATCTGATGATTCAGATGGCGATGATGATGAAGATGAAGCTGGACAAGCTAGTGATTCGGGTGCTGGACATGATGATAGTCCTGGACAATATGCTGGTGCTAGGCGAGGTGATATTACGGGAATGCAGCAGGTTATGTCCCATTTAGATGGCATTGAAGCTACAAATCAAAGTATGGCGGCACAGATGGATTCTCTTGAGGCAACTTTGCAACAAATGCATAAAAGTCAAAAGAGCCTCAGTCGCAAGCTGCTTTCCTTCTTTCGCCATAAGAATGTTCAATTCATTCCTTCTCCGTCGGGGTCCCCAAGTAGACCAACTGAGTAATGTTCCTTTCTCTCCTATTTTTCATTTTTATTATGTTTTTGTGATTGTTTGTGTTGTGTGTTCTGTTTTTGTGCTTGTTCTCACACAATGGGGACATTGTGTCCTTTAAATGTGGGGAAGGAATTGTGTTTTTATTTGTGTTTTTATAAGCATGTTGGATTCTTAGGTTGTTGTTTTTAGTTTGCATAATCTTGGAGAGTTTTGTAGTTGATGAATGCTTGGTAATATAACATGAGACAACTTCATTGGCACAAAATTTTTGGTCTAGTTAGCAAAATTCTTGAGGAATATAAATGTTTATTTTGCTTTGGCATTTCTATGTGCATAGTGAGGGTTATGATTTGGCAAAGCACTTTAGTTTAGGTACTTCTTAAGTTATTTATCTTTTCACATGAAATATGATTATTTTGTCAAATCATTGCTTAGAGTAATCCATCCTATAGCTAAGTGAGCTTTTGAGCCTTTACATTGATATATTTCTTTGTATGAGAGCCTTGATATGTCATTTACTCTAGAACTTGTTTTGGGTAAATTTCAAGATTACATGTAGTATAAGTTATGCATGAGAAATGATAAGGGCACTAGATTATAACCAATTTAACTTGCTTAAATAGACCACCCTTTTGACTTTAGGTAGCCAATTTTGAGCTTGAACCAATTTTTGTTGTTCCAACACATAATTAGCTTTAATCTAATTTTTAAACAATGAACTTTTCTTTTGGCACCCTCTATGTGTAGAGGATTAGGATTGCTGTGTCTTTGGAGACAATTTTTTTTTTATTATTGAGTATTAGCATGATAAATAGTTAGCTCCCTTTATTGGCACAAGTCCAATGTTAAAACAGAAGCTAGTAGAAAGAAGAGAAAAAGAAAGAGAAAAAAACATAAAAAAAGAAAAAAAAGTTAAAGAGTGAGAAAAAGAAAAGAAAACTAGCAAAATGAATGGATATGGTGATCACTATTTTTCTCTATACATTATGAGCTACCTAACCAAATTAATCCTACCCTTACCTAAGCCAAGTTACAACCTTGATTAGGACCCTTTGATTTCATACATTTGCCTATATTGGTGGTGGAGATATTTATTCAATTACAAGCTTATGGTATGTGATGGCATACTAAAGGAAAGAGTGAAAACACTAACCCTAAACACTTGAGTGAAGAAATAATGAAGTGTTTGAGGGAGAGTTACTTTAGGCAATGTTTTGTATGAAATAGTCTATACATGTGTTAAGATATTTAATTTCTTGAGTGCTTATATTTTTGTGTTTTGAAATGTCTTAATTCTCCAAATATGCATGGGTGTTGAGTTGAATATGCAAGGATATTGCTTGAGAATTTGCAATTTGAGACTAAGATACATAGAGATGAAGTTGTAACATGGTTCTTCCAAGTGGTCATCAATTATGAATGCAAGCTCCACTATTGTGTGAATGTTTGGTATGTGGTATTTGATGTTATTTTCTTGCATTTTGAGTTTTTGCTTGAGGACAAGAAAAAGTTCAAGTGTGAGGAATTGATATGAGCTTGAAAAGCTCATAAATATTGTGTCTTTATGTGTAGTTTTGTTGAGAATAGTGTTTATTATTTTGTTGTTTTATTTGTACTTTGTTGCTTTTATGTGTTTTGTGTGCTTGTGGATGTTTTGTTTGTTTTTTAGGAGAAAGGAAATGATTTGGGGCTTAAAGGAGATCATTTGAAGAAGAAGGAGAAGGAGTGAGGCTACAAGGGCATTGTCGCGAGCATGATAGTGCAAGGGAGGCCGCGACAGCTAGCGGAGCAAGCCAAAGCCTGGGCGTGTATTGTCGCGAGCGCGACGGAGGGCAGATGAGGAAGTTGAATTTTGAAGAGGTGCACTTTTTCATCAACAATTGCAACTTTGGTGAAGAGTCATTTTTGAAGGGACATCTCTTTAGAGATACATATATATATCAAGTTGAACAGAATTGGGGAGGATGAATTTTTGGATTTTGATTGTGTGATTCTAAGAACAATATTTTTTTCTTTAGTACTTAGTTTAACTTTAATGATTTGAAGAAGAAGGCAAGTAAGGGAGAAGATACTTTTTGTGAAGGGAAAAGGATTGAGAGATCCCCTTCTTCTATTTCTTACTTTTTATTTTTTCCTTGTAATCTTTAAAATGGATGTTGTTTTGGCATTTGATTTTATATAAATAATTTACTATTTTCCATTTATATAATTGATCTTTGAATGTAGAATTTGCTATTGAAATTTTATTAGTATCATTATAGGTTAAGGAAAATGACCTTCGATGGCAATTCCTTTTCTGAAAATCAACATAATGGTCATAAATAAGAGAGTTAGCGAGAGCAACGTCTTATTGAAAGTTAATAGGAAATTCATTATCAAAGCATAGTTTGAGAGATCACATGTGGAGATAATTGCTATAGGTTGGTGATTAATCTTAAAATGTGTAATTAAAATCAACTAGTTCATTAACGAGAGTTGAGAATTAGCACTTTAATTGCATGTCTTAGGCATTCTAATTCATGTCGAGAGAGTGGATTAGAAATATATTCCAACTTGGCTTACTAATAAGATTAAAACATATTAATTAAAATAATGGTATCAAGTGCATGATCATTGAATTTCATTATATTTACTATCTTATTTGATTATATTTAACTAAGATTTAATTAATTTATGTAATAGAGTAATTTATAGTTAATTCCCATTTATGAGCGTCGTAAACAAGATCAAAATTGAGTAGTAATAGTGGATAATTTCAATCAATATTTCCTCGTGGGATCGATATCTAAAGTACTATAACCGGTACACCGTATACTTGCGGTATTTAAGCTTTTAGAAAAAGCATATCACCTATCTATCCACTACTATATGAAATTTAGACACTTATTAAACTTTAATCATTTAACAATTTATATTCAATACATTCATGAATACTTAACTTTATTTATTTAAAAATGCAACTATATTCAATAATTCAGGATAAAAATTGTTCATATATGCTTTAAGGCTGTGATAAACAATAATGCATTTGAAATCCATATATACATTCATTAAGCACTTAGTATGCCATCTTTAAAATATATAATTTAATGTTAAACTATTCGTTTCAAGTTCATTTTATCATGCCTTATACATGTGTTAATAGGGTTTAATCAGCATTTGAGAATGATTGATTTAAGTTCACAAGTATAAAACTCATTAATGTACTTAAATCATACTTTATATTCACAATTTCTTATATTCATGTTAACAAAAATTCTTTATTTTAATGTAAAAACATACATTTCATATGTAAATTGTTATGTTACATCCCTATGTATATGTTTATAAGGTTCTAGAAATATTTGGAAACGTTCGAGTAAGTTGTGAGGTCTTCTAAAGTTCACTTGGTTGTCTTGGCGGAATTCCTAACTTCTTGTGTTTTTTATTTTGACATGGTTATAGTAAGATTTAGACTGGATGGTCTTTTAGGATTTTATTCTTCTATTTTTCTAGTTTTCATAAAATTAAAAATCAAATCATTTAGACTTTTACATCTTGAAAAGTTGCTCCAAGCGATAAGATATATAGCAGCTATAACCCAACTTCAATCCAAAATTCAAAAATCCTAGAGACAAAATCTATTTTTGGTTTCTTTCTAAAAGTTTTAGATTTATGTCTCTAGTTTTTATATAACTAAGATTCACATTAGGCTTCTATATTAAGAGATATCTCTAAAATACTAAACTACTCTAGTTGAGAGGGCAATAACTATCACTTCACTTTGGACTAAATTTTGATAGTCTTAGAGGTAGAATCAGGTTTCGGCCTCTGCATAAGAAATTTAGTATGTGTATCTAGTTTATGCTCCAATTTTAATCAACCTATTTGGAGCTCTATAACTCAACTTATGAGTAAATATGCACTACTGGTCATATGGGTCCTATACTAGAATTTCACTACTCACTTCTTTCTCTACTTTTTCTTCATTGATGCAAACTATTCTGTCAAATCCACATATATATGACACTTCAACATCAATTATACATTCCAACAAATTAAATCTGGCATGCATACACACATATATACAACTCCCATACCTTACAAAGCTTGAGTTTATTCCTTGAACCAAGGTGAGATGGATACCTTTAGTGTATGCTAAAATTTAGGGTGAAATTTTGATGAAATTTGATTAAAGAGATGAAGATGATGGTGGAAAAATAGAGACATTAAGTCAGCCAAGGAAGAAAGATGAAGAAACGTATGGTTTCTTAAATATTATAAGGTATTCATCCTTATATATACTCACTTGGACGGATATGATTGAATGAAGAAATCGGACGGTCATCAATTAACCACTTATCACCTCCTTATTAGTTCTTACTCATCTCACTCCCACTCTATGGGATTGAGTCACTCCCACCCCATGGAAACGAGTGACTTAAATGTATGGCCAGAATCGCATCCACTTGTCACCATGTCATTAGTCTAAATGTTTTTTTTGTCAAATTTCCTTTAAATCCCTCCTTACACTTTTAATTACCAATTCACTTAAATTCTCTTTTATCTCATCAATTTAACCCCTAATTATACTTTTACATCATAATTTGCACAATTTACTAAATGCCCTTACAATTTCATAAATTCTGGTTACGTTCCCACTACACTATTAATGCTTTTTTTCACTAGAACTCACACAATCACTTGCTCTAATCCTTTTAGGGTACATCTTGGGGCCTCACAAAAAGTTAGATTATAAATATGTTATCTTTATCCTGGAAAGAAGCTGAACTCTCAACAATTCTTAATAAAGTTTCATCTTAAAAGAGTAATTCTACTAATGATGAGGCATCACCATCTCTTTATCACTTGAAAGATTCTCAAGACCCATTTCCAGACATTGTAATGTAAAAAAATTAACAAAATTCTTTATAGGTACTTATTTGATATTTCTATTGGCACAAAATAATAGATGACTCAGCAGTAGGATTTTTAATAATTACAGCATTATTCATCCACAATAAGATTCTCAATTATTTCAGCATTATTCATCAATAGTAAGATCCTTAATTATCTCAACACTATTTATCAATTGTAAGATTCTCCATTATCTCGGCACTATTCATCTACATAAATATTTTCTCTCTTTAAAGCTAAAGTTGACACCATTCTCAACAACAATAATTGAAGACCTCTTTTCTAATCTATCTAAGGGGTGACATCTAATCATTCTAGGCAGAGTGTTTTTTAGCATATTCCTAAAAGGATTAGAGAAACAAAGAAAAAACCTCTTATAGTTTCTAACTCTTTTTGTCATAAGTCATTAGATTTATTGGTTGTATCCTTAGAGGCTTATTCATGTATCCCTTCAATCTCTACTTGTAATTCTTCTTTAGAAATTAATAAGATATCAGGTATTTAATTCTAAAATATTAGTCATTTTGTAAATGAATTTACAAACACTCTTGCATCTTTAGAATTTTCTAATAATCAAGAAAAATTTATTTTAAAAGCTGAATTTTAGCATTTTTATTAGAAAAATATACAAAATTTCATCATCAGTTTTGAGATTGTCTAAGATTATTATAGAAAGCTCTATTTAATTGATTTATTATTAGATTTTTTGCAATTATATATGCACACACACACACACAAATGTGTGTGTATATATCTGTGTATATATTTGTATATGTGTATACGTGTATATACACACACATACACATATCTACACATATATAGACATATATGTTTACATACACACACACACACACACACACACACACACTCAAGCACCATTTTTGATAACATCTTCTATTTAAACTTAATTAATAATTTTATCTCTAAATAAAATAACTACTTATATCTCCTTAACTTCACTAGGCTCTGATACCAATACGTAAATAGGCGGGTATATTTGTAAAATTTAAAATTTTATTATGGTGTTGTTGTAAAAATGTTAATAATAAATCAATTAAAAAATATTTTATAATAATCTTGATAATCACTAAACTAGGGGTAAGCAAAAAAAATCGAAAATATGATTAACCGTAAAATCGTTTTGAAATTGAATCAATTTTTTTGGTTAACCTATCTGATGGACTCGGTTACGATTTTTAATTTTTATATTTTCGATTTTTAACTATGATTTCGATTTTTGGTATCGATTAACCGTTAGTTCATGGTTAACCAGTTCATATATATATATATATTATGTTTTTATTTTTATATTTAAATATTTTTTCTTTTTTCTTTTATTGATCTCTAAAACATACACAAAATAATACTTTAAAATATTTTTAAATTATATTTTTATTTTTATACCTTAATTTTTTATATTTTCCTATAAATTTTTTATAGTACTTTAAACTAAATTTATATTACATCATTATTTTTAATTATATAGTAATATTTATTTATAGTAACCGATTAACTTTTATATATATATTTTTTATCATATATAATAACATTTAATTACATTTTCTTATATTTTAACATTTAATATTATCCAAAATTTTATTTGACTTAGAATCAAGCATGTTAATTTCTAACAAATATCAAATCTATTTTATAATATTAGCTATTAATTTGTTGAACATGAATTATGTTTGTTTTGTAATTTTTATTTTAAATTATTTTGCACATTTAAAATTGAATTAAACATTCCATAATTTTTTTATAATTTTATGTAATAAATTTTAATGGTTAACCGAAAAATATTGGTTAACCAAATCAAAAAATTCAAAATTGATGGACTGATTAACCGAATGTAACAGATTGATTAACAGTTAATGATTTTATAAAACTGATGTTAATGGATTGGTTAATTTTTCTGCTCACGGACAGGTTAATTGTTCCCTACTTACCCTTAAACAAAACTGATGATGAAATTATTTATTTTGTTCTAATAAAAAGGTTTGTAAATGCAATAATTTAGCTTTTACAATAAACAATTTTTGATTATTAATAAATTCTAAAGATATAAGAATGTTTATAAATTTGTTTAAAAAATGGCTCATATTTTAGAATTAAATAGTTGATACTGTATTGATTTCTGAAGAAGAATAACAAGTAGTGGCTGATGAGATACATGAATAATTTTTTTGAGAATACAAGTTGTAAATCTAATGCTGTATTATAAAAGGAAGTAAAATTATGAAGGGTTTTTTCTTAATTTCTCTAATATTTAAAGGACTATGCTAAAAAATGTTGTACCTGGAATGAGTATATGCCACTCTTTATATAGATGAGAAAAGAAGTCTTTCCTTATTGCCATTAAGAATGGTGTCATCTTTGGCTTCAAAGCAGAAGAATTTTTTGTAGATGAATAGTGCTGACATAATGGAGAATCTTTCTCTAGATGAATAATACCAAGATAATGAAGAATATTACTATTTTTAAATAGTGGATAATCTTAATGAAGAATATTACTATTTTTAAATAGTGGATAATCTTACTATTGATGAATAGTGCCAAAATAATTGAGAATTTTATTGTTGAGTTATTTGTCATTTTGTCTCGATATAATTCAGATAAGTACTTGCAAAGAACTTTTTTGTTAGTAATTTTTTTTAACATTATAATATATGCAAAAGGGTTTTGAGAATCTTTAATGTGAATAGGAGATGGTGATGCCTCATCATCAGTATAATTACTCTTCTCAAAAAAAGCCTTACTAAAAATAGCTAAGAGTTTAACTTCTATTAAAGTTGAAGATAAAGTGTTTATACCAAAAGATCCATTTATCGATTAGAAAGTTGAGAAGCTATTGTTTTGTTAGACTAATAAGCTATAATAGCTTGAGAACTAGCCTTTTTGATTGAGAATGAGTCCCACTATTTTACCTCGTATTCAAGGTAGAGAATTAGAACAAGAATGTCTTGCCTTGATGAAAAATGATATGCCTAAGTTATAATCCAGGGAATCCCAAACATAGCTCATAATCGTAAGAAAATATCTAACATTGTAGAATAATAATAATCTTGAAATTTTTTATATCATTGAAAGATTGGTTGAGGAAGAGCACAATTAATAAGTCCAAAATACCAATACCATTTTATAAACCAATTAGGAAAACTGCCTAATAATTTATTATAAAAATAGAAGAAGCGGGAATGATTAAAGTTCCTTAATTGTAATGCCTTATACTAAGCTTCTTAATAGTCATAATAGTTGTAAACTGCTTAAGCGGATATCTTGCTAAAGTCTTCAAAAAATGTGGTCTCTGTCCCTATTTTGATAAAGTTAGAACTTGAATGATTTTTACTTTACTATAGCTTATTTTGGATGGATCTTGTTTATCATAATTATGCTCAATTTCAATAACTCTAGAATTAACAAGCATTGTCTCATAAATCAATTAAAGAAAGCTTTTTATAATATATCAATTAAAGAAAGCTTTTTATAATAATCTTTGACAATCACAAAATTAATGATCAATTTTTTTATGTTTTTCTAATAAAAACATTTATAAATGCAATAATTTCGCTTTTAGAGTAAATATTTCTTAATTATTAATAAATTTTAAAGATGCAAGAACATTTATAAATTTGTTTACAAAATGGCTCATAATTTAGAATCAAATACCTAATATCTTATTAATTTATGAAGAAGATTTACAAGTAGTGGTTGATGGGATACATGAACAAGTTTATAAGAATACGAGTTGTAAATTTAATGATTTATTTCAAAAGGAAGTAGAAATTATAAGGACTTTTTTCTTAGTTTCTCTAATGCTTAAAGGACTATGCTCAAAAAATGATTCGACTAGAATGAGCAAATGCCACTCCTTACATAGATAAGAAAAGAAGTCTTTAATTATTGTTGTTGAGAATGGCATCAACTTTAACTTTAATGAAGAAGAATCTTTCTGTAGATGAATAGTGCTAAGATAATGGAAAATCTTTATGTGGATGAATAATGTCGAGATAATGGAGAATCTTATATTGATGAATATTGGAGAATCTTACTATTGATGAATAATGCTGAAATAATTAATAATTTTACTGTTGAGATATTTATCATTTTGTGCTGACATAATTTAGATAAGTACCTATGAAGAATTTTTTGTTGGTAAATTCCTTTTCTTTTCTTTTTTGATAATAATATCTTCAAAAGGGTCTTAAGAATCTTCAAAGTGATGAGGAGATGGTGATGCCTCTTTATTAGTAGAATTACTCTTCTCAAAAGAAACATTATTAAGAATAGCTTAATGGTTCAGTTTCTATTGAAATTGATGATAACATGTCTATAATCTAACTTTTATCATCCAAAAAATCCATATGTCAATTAGAAAGTTAAGAAGTGGTTGTCTTGGTAGAATAATAAGCTATAACAACTTGGGAATAACATTTTCAATTGAGAATGAGTCCTACCATTTTAACCTATATTCACGATAGAGAATAGGAATAAAAATTTCTCCCCCTAATGAAAAATGATATGTCTGGGCTGTAATCCAGGGAATCCCAAATGTAATAGAGAATTGTAAGAGAATAGTTGGCATTATCGAATAATAATAATAATAATCTTGAAATTTTTTATATCATTGAAAGATTGGTTGAGAAAAAGCATTATCAATAAGTCCAAAATACCTATACCATTTTATAAACCAATTAGGAAAATTTCCAGAGAACTTGTTAGAAATATAGAAGAACCAGGAATGATTAAATTATCTTAAGTAGAATGCCTTATACCAAGTTTTTTTATAGTCATAATAGTTGTCAATTGTCAGAGTAGGATATCCTACTAAAGTCTTCAATGAATGTAGTATGTGTCCCCATTTTGATATAACTTGAATGATTTTTACTTTACTATAGCTTATTTTGGATGGATCTTGTTTATCATAATTGTGCTAATTTCAATAGACCGAGAATCAACAAACACTATCTTATAGACTTCCATAGTCTTAGATAAATTGTCTTCATAAAAATGGAATCCTGTAGGGTAATTGAAGTCAATTAATTTATAAAAACTCCAATTTTCAACCAAACTGACCTCTTTTTGCTTAAGAATCTCGATAGTTTGCTTATGAGGATTTTGAATATATTGTGAAGAATATTTTTTAGAAGGATAGGCAAGATTAGGAGAATTTGAAGAGGATGATGCTATTGTTGTTAAATAATTTAAAGGCCTAGAAGAGGTTGATGGCAAAGGGATTTATGGCCTAAGAATAAGAGATGAGGTAGGAGAAAGAGATAAGGTCTTAGTCCTGTCATAAAATGGCAATTTTGTTGGGTGATATTGAAAAAATTTGATTATAATTCACCATCTAATTAGAATTTTGATTTTCTAATGATAATGAAGCTTTTGTTAAAACTTTCTTATTAGAATTCATTTTTCCTATAAAAATTCACGAGAAAGGAAATTTGTTAAGCTATTATTTTCTCCTTTGGTAAATCAAAATCAAAATCAAAATCAAAATCAAAATCAAAATCAAAATCAAAATCAAAATCAAAATCAAAATCAAAATCAAAATCAAAATCAAAATTACTTAATAAAACTTGCCATCATGTAAAAATCTATTTAGAAATTGCATTGTTGACATCTCTCACTAAAGCATGTTTTGCTGCTTAATAATTAATTTTTAGTAAAAAAAATTCCATGTATCAATCATCTTTATATTTTTTTTATGCACAAAACAATACTTAAAATTTCCTTTTTAATAGTAGAAATTTTTGTGGGTAGAATTCGAACTTCTAGAATAGAATTCGAACTTCGTTATCCTATATCACTAGCAACTGTATCAATTATTAAGAATACTTCAAGATGTGGAATACCAAGAGAAGAAAGGCTCTAAATCTTTTCTTTTATTTGTCTAACTATCTTAGTATGCTTTTATGTCCATAGTTTTGGGTTTTTTTGAATCAATTATGTAGTGGTTTGTATAATTTCCCTAAATTTGGGAAAAATCATGAACATAATTCAAACATCCTAAAAACTAGAAGTGGCAAATGAGTTGGATTGGGTGGGTTTGGGTCGAGCCATAAATAGGTCCAAAAGGATGAATCCTAAATGGATCAATGCCCAAATGCATTGGATGGATTTGGGTCGACTTATGGATTTACTACATATTGGCCCAAATGGTTTTCTTTTTAAGTTAGATGGGTCGCAACCCATTTGATTCCAATTTTTTAATGAAAATTAATTCTCAATATAATAATGGGATATCAAAAGGGGTATTATAAAAAATTTTAGCCTAAATAGGTCGGATGGTGGCCCAAATAGGCTAAAATATGGGTTAACCCATTTGACCCATATTTTAACAAAAAATAATTCTCGATATAATAACGGGTACCAAAAATACTGCTGTCCAAATGGATCGGGTTGCCCAAATGGGTTAAATGGTGGCTTAGATAGGCTAAGATGTGGGTTAACCCATCTCTATTAGTCTTCCAACCAACTTTGTGATGGGATACAACATGGCATATCAATGATGATCACACAACGGAAAAATAAAAATATTGATCATACATACCACGCAATCCACAATAAGAATCGAAAACACGCAATTTTAGGGTTTTGAAACTTACAATCTTAGATGCACTTAAAATCTTGATTTTGATGATGACCAGAAAATAGGATGAACTTATATGCTTTAGATCATGATCACCAATGCCAAAGAAATAACCTTTATGGCACTCCTCTTTATGCTCACACACACAATTGCAAGGAAGGCTTAAAACTTAGAGTGCTAGCTCTAATCTTTGTGTATTTGGTAATGGGTATTAAACTAAAGACACAAGGCTTGATCTTATTCTTTCTAAGGTTCACCAATGGCTGCCCAAAATCCAAGAGAAGAAGGAAGAGTCCTTTTCCCTTGAGAGTGGCGGCTTATAGAGAGAAAAAACCTAATTGGCAAAGTTACTTCTTATCTATATATATCACTTAGCTTAGGGTTTTGTGTGTGCCGAAATTCACTAGCATTTAGGTAGTAATTTCAGCCTTCATCACTTCCTAATTAAGAGGTATATATTGATTCAAAGACATATAGGAATTTAAATCTAAAGACAAATAGCCAATTATCTAAAGATAAATAAATAATCAATTTATTCACTCCTTTTGCCGTGTTTTTTTCACTCTCCATGGGCTAAAGTCCATTTACCAATTTAATACCCATTATCCACATTAATTTGACTTTAAATAAAAGTCCAAATTAATCTCCAATACTTTATTTTAAATATTTTAAGCCTAATGCTTTGTGTGTGATCCTATAGGTCCATTTAATATTAACAATGAATTAATAAATTAATTCAAAGGCTATATATATTCTCTAGCAAGATATTAAAGCATTCAAAATTAAATGAAAATGTAAATGGCATTTAGTGACCTAATGCAATTTTGCATAGTCCCTTACCCTTAAATATCAGAATTAATATAAGGCATAGAACTAGTCATCCTTATATATACTAATTCCTTTCTTGATATTCCAGTGACATTGAACTCTCAGATAAATAATGATTACTCATTATTTCATTTCGGTATGGCCATACACTTCTCAGTTCATTGATCAAGTGGACGATGATATTTTCTCTCTTATTGAGAGGGGCAATCCCTTTACTTCTCTCATGCTCTCTAACATGAATTAGTGCATACCCATACTTGTCACCCTGTTATGAGTACGTTAGGTGTATGTCAAAGTACACAGTAATTCATAAAGAGTTTCATAGAGATTTTAGGTCTAAGAACTCCGATGCAAAGCTTGCACATGAGAAACACTTATGACTAGTACCATGCAGTGTTCTCATGAGCGAATCGAATCTAGATACCATGTTCTAAACATGTATTTATGATCTCTGATTGACACTCTTGTCCTTATGATCCGTAAGATAGAACTCATCTTATCAGAGAGAGCATACTAGTCTTAATTCATTTATTATTCTTATAGCAATGACTGACTAGGAATATTTAGAATAAAGTCTCTATTGTTTCAAGGTCTTACAACCATGCGCCTCACACATGATAACTTAAACTAAAATTATATTCTTGAATAGTTTTATCAATTGATATGCACAAGAATACAATAGATAAAACAAATACCTCATTTAATAATTTAAGAGTTTTATAACAATGCATTGGGGCTAGGACTTACACTAATACTTTGGTTGTCAAAATAAATAAAATCAAAATATCTATTAGCATCCAATTAAGCTAATATATTTTTCCTTCAAAGTTATCCCAATTTTAGACATTATACTATAAACACTGTGACCCGAGGCAGCCTAAATTAAGGTTACTCGATGATATGGAATTAGTATATTTTTTGAGAGAAAGCATGAATTTCAAAGCTTCAATCTTGATTTCCACATTTTCATAAAAGTTTTGTGGTTTTATAGATTGATTTTTCTAAGAGTTTTTTGAGAAAAACTCCAAAAACTTTAATTTTGAACCCTAGTAGTGATAAACAGACGTTTATCATAGAGGGACATCTGTCTATGGATGTCTTACTTTAGTCTATATAAGATCAAGGGCATTTTCATAAATTTTAGGAAATCATGTGAGGGACGACTGTTTGCCAATGACAGATGCCCGTTTGTGGGGTTATTTCTAGATTTCTCACATTTTTCAATTTTGAAATTATGGATAGTGATCAAATTTGAAATTATGGATAGTGATCAAACTTATAGGATGGTATGCTAGATGTTATTCTCTCTCTTTGATGCATGATAAAGTTGTTTAATTTATTTTTCATTTTGCATGATTTAATTGTCTTAGCGTGATTTATTTTGCATTTTATGATTACTCATGTAGATTTGGCATGTTTTAGTGTTTCAATATTGCATGTTTAGGTTTTAGAATTTGTTTCCTTTATTTGAGTTTTTTTTCCTTTTATGTCTATTTTTCAAGTGATAAACGGGAAGAAGACATCACATATGGTCGTCTGTCAATGCGACGGACGAGACATTGTGATGCCTTCTCCTTGTCCCGTCTCTCCCTTTGGCTTGAGCATCTGTCTTTTTGTTTGGGTTTATTTGCCTCTTTTTATAGCATATTTTAATGTCATTTCTGTTAGTCTAGGTCATTTTAAGTGTTTAGGTGCATTTTAGCTTCATTTTTGCTTATGTATGACATGATTTATATTATTTATTTTCTTATTTATTTATTTATTTATTCTAGCATGTCTTTTGTGGTTATTCTTTTCAACTAATTAGTTTATTTGATATTTGATCTCGTTTAATATACCAATCAATTTGCTTTGCTTGTGTATTTTTGTGAGTTATTTTTTATGCATTTTTGGAGTTTTTTAGAGAGAGTAATCCTGCCTTGGAGGTTGTCTTTTAATTGGTTCTTTTTTTATCCCTTTTACCTCTTATTGCATTTGAATTATATTTCATTTTATCTTATTTTATTATGCTTTATTTATTGTTTTACCTTGTTGATTCAATTTTAGTGCTTTTCTCTTTAGATGTCTTTTACTTTTTTTTTGGGATGTAATAGTTTAGTAAAAAAGGAATTTTGGCATGGCAATTCATAAAAAACCATCAAATGTTTATACTTAACTAATTTGTATTTTCACTAATAAAATGAATCAATGTCCAATTTTCATCCTAAAATCACATAATAAAAGGAGAGTCTTATTTTTCACCAAAATTGGGATCATTTATCCCACATTTTCTTAAAAATAATGTAGACTCTTTATCTCTCTTTTTGTAAGTATATATAAGGCAACCGATGTTCCCAAAATTGATGAATATCCTATTTTATGTATGATATCTTATCTTTTCTATTCTTTGGATGATTTACTTATGTAATAATTAAATAGTGGATTTATTTTCTTGCTTTATTTACTATTTTACTTATTTGATTGGCGTGTTTATTTACTTTATTTGTAATGCATCATGTGAGAAGGGAACTAGTGGATTAATAAATAAAAACCTAATTATAAATAAACACCTAACTAAGATGCCAAGTAAGAGTGATATACAGAATACCAATCTCTGTTTAAGCATTAAAAGGTTGAGAATCATTTTCCAATGTTATGTTTGTTAGAGAGTATGCCCTAGAGCCCATGTAATAGGGATGTTTTTCATATGTATGAATTTATAATCTTAATAAAAGGCATCATTCCTTTATTAATGCTATGTTTAAATACATGAGTTTGTAAATCTTAAATTAATAAATGAAGTCCTAGTTATTATAAACACAGTGCGAAGGCAATCATGAAAGTGTTCATGATGTGAGATGTCTATTGCATGCAAATGTGTTAATATCTAAATATCCCTATTCATAGAATTAACAAAATAGGACATTGTTAATTCGGACAGACTAGCACATGTTATGCTTCTTGAATGGTACAAGCAGTGGTTCTAATAACTGTGATTATGAAAGATAATCAAAGCTAACATGTGGATGCTTGTTAGAAGAACAAGTTTATTGGAGACCTACAAAGAGAATCCTCACATGGATATTAAATCTATGTCAGTGAGGAATCTCTTCATAGCGGTTGTGCAAGTATCCTTATACTTTAGATCACCAAAGTTATCTTAAGTAGCAAGTGGTATATTTTGACTCCATAACTGATTACTTCCAACTAGGAGTGAACATAGTTAGGAGATTGGATATATCATGACCTACTTGAAGATAGTTGAGTGATTGACAAAGGATTCACCATCCCAAATTTAATAAGGGAAGTTATCTCGCATGATTCTATAATTGCCTTGTTAAGAGAATCTCTGGCCAGAGTAATATGCCAAGATGGATAGAGATCCATGGAGGGCATTTTGTGAACAATGGTTAAATTAATAGAACATACATAATTAGATTTATATGAGTAGACAGAAATTCATATTCAGAATCTAATTGAGATATGAGTGGTGAAAGGAGTAATTGCACGGTAACTGTTTCTATGGAAGGGTATAGTCAAACCACTTGACTTTCATGACATTTGGGTAGTCATGATGCCTAGCTAGAGGCCAATCATGACTTTTATAATGATGTATCAAGAATATCAAAAGGGATTGATAAAATGATTTAAAGGAGTTTAAATCATGTGAGTTTTGAATAGAACTCACAATTACACATTATACTGCCAACATGGATAGGAACCCAATAGGTCACACACATATAGAGAAAAAGGATAAAATGGTAAAATGAAAAGGATAATAATTTTTGATATTATTATAGGGATAGAGAAGTGAATAAGAGAATAATTAATTAAAGAGTTTAATTAATTATGATAAAGTAAAATTGTTCGCAGAACTTTTGAGAAATGTTCTATAAAATTGGACCTAATTGAAATAATGTATTTCATAATTAATTATTATTGGACTATAAGTATTATAGGGCTGATATAATAATTAATAGATCCATTGGAGGAATTATAAAGGGCCAGAGAAATGAAGTTGGCGCAGAAACCCTCTAGAAGAAGGGCCACACACCAACTCCAAACAGAAGGCCTTAGAGGCCTATTTATTGGACCAAATTAAATTAAATATGTTACATAAGTGTTGTGGAGCCTACATATTTAATTTTATTGGATTTGGAATTCATTTGGGTAATTAAATCCAAGTATTTGTACAAATGGCCTAGTTTGTGGGTTTTGTGCATAGTCTTTTATGAAAGGGCTTAAATTGGATTTAATTGAGCCCAAATAATTATAAATAATTCCAGAAGCCCAATTAATAATTCTCCAGCAATTTTAAAGAGCCCAATCCTATTATGAAGTTGGATTTTTAACCTAACTATAAAAATCCAAGTGATGAGGAATTAGGGTGAAGTGAACAATTAAGAGAAATAGTTTTTCTCTCCTCCAAAAACCCTAGCCTCCACTTCCCTTTGCTAGCTCAAGGGATTTTTGGCCAACCCCTTGTTCTCTTCCAATTTTTGGTTCATTCTGTCATTCTCTAGTGTGGATTACTCATTGGAGGTGTTCGATTTTGGACACTATGGTTTGCGATAACCCGGTGCGAAGGAAAATCAACTGTACAACAAAAATCAAGGGTGATTTTTCTTATTCTCATTAATATGCATATTGTAAATTCATGGCAAGATCAGATATATTGGTTAAAAATTTTAAATTTTGCTTATGTATGAGATGCATGTAACCGATAAAATTCTAACAATGTTGGGTGGTGACTCCATGAGACCTACCTCTTTGAGCCCACATTAGACGCCTTTATAGATTGACCGTCAATAATGATTCGGGCTTAACCCCCTTTTCATTATAGCGAGCCTCATCTGGTCTCAGACCTTAAAAGCGGGCCTCTAAGAACCCAAATCGAAATAGAGCGAGCTTCAACGTGTATCACAGTGGCAATCCCACTGGGGAACTAAGAGACCTTACTCCTAAAGTATCTTAATTAAGTTACTTATAATTGGGTTTCTGTTAGTAATCTTATCTCTTTTCTAAATTGCATTTCTTGCATACATTTTAGAGCCTTAGAATTAAGTTAAGCGTCCCTATTTTAGCTCTAGTTCTATCCTAAGCATGCCCTATGTTTACTCAATGTAGGGAGGCATCAAGGGGAACCACTAGCCCAAGTCTAGTACCAATTAATATATGAAATAGTGACCCATTAGTCATTATGAGCTAGACCTATTGCAAGGACCATGCTTGGATAGCCCTAAAATTTTAATCACCCAACTGCCACCCATGTAATGATAGTAGATACTTCCCTTAGGTTGTATAACCATAACATTTCATGCTTGCTATGTGGACCCTTATATATTGACTAAACTTAGATAAATTAAAAGGGTACCAGTTAAAGGCTACCATGCCCTAGTGGGCCCAACCCAATTTGTATGAGTTACTCAAAATACATAATGGCTAAGAATACATACACATGTACTTTCAATTAAGAAAGGTTATACTGCTGGTTTTTTTGACGTGCACCATATACATCCGTTGGGTTTCTTATTGACCCATGGGCTAAGCCTACCTAAGAAAGAGACTGCATGACCTCCTGTATAAGAGTAATAAGGTTAGAAGGCTTTGGCTTGCTTGTATGTGATTGTGATTGATGTCTAACAAATGCATTCATACATCACGTATATACCATGCTCATGCATCATCCCTAATATTTGACTTTTGCAACCATTATACATTTATTTAGGTGGTTAAGAGGGTTAGATGGTGACCTTGTTCGGAGATTTATACTTGAGCTGCTTAGGTTGAGTTTTGAGTTAAGTTCAGAGTTGGGATCCAAGATTAGTTCTAAGTTTGGTTTAGTTGAGCTTTTAGAAAGCAGTCAAGAGACTACATTAGAAGATATGGCTGATGATGACATGGAGCAAAATAAGATATGCAGGATAACAAATGAATTTGGGGTGAGAATGTCCAATTTAAAGGATATATTAGCTTATGCTTTGGCTCCTCTAGTTCCACAGGATGAGATAGATAGGAGACTAGATAGGTGACTCCAGTAGTTTAAGGATGATGGTCCTACTTGGTGGGTTAGTGGCTCCCTTAGTACCTCCTCCTAGAACTCAACTTAGAGCACTTGTTTATGGTCCAACAGAGCCAACCTATGTTGGGGACACTACCTAAATAGCTACTACAGAGCTTCGAGTCCCACCAAATGAGTAGAGAAAATAGAGGAGATATAAGCCAGAGAACGACTACATTAAATAGGAGGAAGAAGATGAGGAGCCTCCTATGGTAGTTATGAAGAATAGAGGCCCTACTACTGAGGATGTAGCTTTTAAGAAGGTGGAGGAGAAGATTGAGGCTATGTCCAAGTTGTTGTCGGCTGAAAGAGGGATAAACCACAAGGATAGAGATCTATATGGAGATAAGTCACTCCCTTAAAGGTTCAAGATGCTAGACTTGCCCAAATTTAATAGTATTTTTGACTTTTTGACACATATTAAACAATATACATTGATCATGAAAAAGACCACCTTGACTAAGAAATAAAAGGTTGAGTATTTCTATTTGAGCTTAATAGGCCCAACAATAGACTAGTATCATGGGCTAAACAAATGGACTGAAGAGGATTGGGATTTATTGACTGAAGAGTTCCTCAAGTAGTATGATTGTAGTACGAGGATAGAGGCTACTCTAAAAGGCCTTGAATTGCTCCAACAAAAGCATGACGAGTCTTTTCATGAGTATCTCACTAGGTGGAAGAACCGAGTAATGGAGATGAAGAGGAAGCCTGATATAGTTGACTAGATTAGGCTTTTTATTTGAAATGCATGTCCCTACCTAAGGGATGGCCTAAAGATAAAGTGATTGAAGGATTGGGAGTCCCTAAAGGACATAGCTATAGAGGCTGAAGGTAAGTACCTAGCTAAGAGGGCCAATAATAAGGGTGTAAAGAGGAATTTTGGCAATAACAAGGCAATTGGGAGTAGTAGTGGAGCAAATAGAAGTGGAAAAATGGCTGAAGTATTTGTTACAGAGGTCAATCAGAGGAATTACTCCAACCTGGGTAAGTCATTGTCTTGGGTGTTCGATCGATTGACTAAAGAAGGGAAGTTACAACAATTACCATTAAAGCCCACCAAAAGCTAAGGGATGCCTAACCATAGGGAAGATCAGTATTGTGCCTACCACCATCACACAGGGCATCTCATTGATTATTACCACACCCTGAGGAATAAGATTCAAGATGTAATAGATAACAAACAAATTTTAGATCTTGAGAAAAGAGAGAAGAAGAAGAAAGAAGGATACAATGTCATACCGCCTCCTGTGTTTATCATTGAGTCTAGCTTACCTGAGTAGTATGTAATGAGATACCTATTTGGGAATGAGTATATGGTAGTTACTCATTCCACTCCTAAAGTAACGAAGCCAAGTGATGAAAATTGGCTAATTTAGGGTAAATTGTTAGGATTACCCCACAGAAAGCAAATAAGAAAGGGCAATGGTGCCCATTGATATTTGGAGTTCAGCCAATGAGAGTGAATAAGAGGTGAGGGGAGAAAAGAAGGTAAAGGCAATCACCAGAAGTGGAAGGGTGGTGCCTAAAATTGAGAAGTAGCCAGCTCTAATTATGGTGTTTACAGAAAAGAAGGTTGAAGAGAATTGATTATCAAACAGCTGAAGAAGACCTAAGCCCAGATTTCTATTTAGGATTTATTGAGACAATCTCCATCACATAGGCATAAATTAGTGGATGGCTCGTACGAGTCTACTGTTGCTACTACCATTTCACCATCTGAATTACTAGATCTGGTTAAGGGAGGAACAAGGTAAAATGTTATGTATTCCAATGCAGATCTACTCGCTGAAGGTAGAAACCATAATCATCCTGTTTACATCAAGGCTTAAGTAAATGGTAAGCACATAACTTGTGTGATGGTAGATGATGGGTCCTCTATTAATGTGTGTCCATTAGTTACAACTTCTGCTTTTGGGCTAAATAAGAGCATACTGAACAAATTATACTTGACAATTTCTACCTATGATAATTTGAAGAGACAAGCTGCTGGGACCTTCAAGGCTATAGTGAAGATAGGGATGGTTGAAATTGGAGCTGAATTTATGGTGATGCCCATTCCTACCAACTTTTCTGTGCTACTGGAAAGACCATGGTTCCATAAATTAGGGGGAGTGCCTTCGATGCTACATCAAATGATCAAGATACCTTATCACGGTCAGGTGGTCATAATCAAAGCTATAAGGGAGAATGAGGTATCTATCCTTAAAATAGCTAAGCAACCATTTAGTCGATTTTATACGTCTATGATTGATGATGAAGAGAATGAAGACAGTTTTGTTGATAGCCCAGAAGTAATTAACATGTTGAAGAAAATGCATTTCTTGCTTATAACTAGTTTGGGTAAGAATTCTCAGAGGCCTCAGGATGCCATCACTACCAAAGGGCAAAAAGATGGAAAAGGGTTAGGCTATACTAGTTCAAGTTAGAAGGGTAAAGTAAACAAAGCAACAAATGAAATCCCCCATACCTTTGAGAGCTTTATGCCAGCCTCAGGGGTTTTCCTTTACTGTACAGAGAACGAGCCTCAGCTAGTGGGAGACTAAATTGTGCCTGATTTTGAATTATTTAATGATGGTTTTATTGGAAGCAAGGAGTTATCAAGCCAGTTGAGAGTTTTCAAGATAAAGAGATCCTTTTACATCATTTAGCATGGGATAAAGAAGTGCCAAAGGATATTGTGACTGAAAAATTGCTCGTTGTTCAGAAGAAAGGCAAATAGAAGATAAAAGTTGAAGTTCCACCAAAGCTAAGCATGGAAGCTAGAAAGGCATCTACTTCTACAAAGACTAAAGATAAAGATGATTTTATTGACATTATTTATTTTTTAGAACTTTTTAATGAGAACAATGATTTCTCTTTTGATTACATTAATAAGATAAACAATTTTGCTTACTTGTGTGATGTTTCTCTTGATCATGAATCATTTATATTTGACATTAATTCGACTAATACATGTTCATTCAATCTAAAAAAAAAGAAAATCCCTAAGAAATCTTATTAGCATTAGACATAACTCCTGATGAAAGGGAACAATTTTTGAGAATATTGAAAAAATATGAAAAAGTCTTTGCCTAGACCTAAAAGGACATGTTGAGAATCGATCCAGAGATAGCTGAACATGCCATCCCAACTTATCCTGGGTACAAGCTAGTTAAGGTAAAACTTAGGAGACTTAGGCCAGAGTGGGCTGAAAAGGTCAAAGAGGAAGTAAACAAGTAGATAGAGGCCAAGTTCTCGGTAGAGGTCCAATACCCAACACAGTTAGCAAATATAGTCCCTGTAGCTAAGAAAGCTAGAGGAGTTAGGATCTATGTGGACTATAGGGATTTGAATAAAGCTTGCCCTAAGGATAACTTCCTTTTGCCTCATATAGATGTCTTGGTGGATGGTGTAGTTGCTTGTGCTATGTATAGCTTTATAGATGGGTATGCCTGATATAATAAGATTCTGAACAAAATTATAAACAAGATCAAGATAGCTTTCATCACTGAATGGGGTACTTATACCTATCGAGTTATTCCTTTTGGACTTAAAAATACAGGTGCCATCTATTAGAGGATAACAATTAGGATTTTAGATTACGTGATCCATAAAGAGGTAGAAGTGTATGCAGATGACATGATGATCAAGTTGGCTACTCAAGAAGGCCATTTTTGGGATTTAGAGAAGTTTTTTCAAAGGATTGATAAATATAATCTCTACCTCAACTGGAAGAAATGCATATTCGAAGTTACCTCAAGTGAACTTCTAGGGCATATGGTGAGTTAGAAGGGAATAGAGATAGATCCCGATAATGTTAAAGCCATTAGAGAGATGATTATACCCTAGAAGGAGAAGGAAGTTAGAGGATTTCTAGGTAGGCTTCAGTATGTAAGTAGGTTTGTAGCCAAGTTGACTTCAATTTGTAAATTAATTTTCAAGGCATTTAGAAAAGATCAGCCAGTGATTTGGAATAAAGACTGTCAGAAGGCATTCGATACAATTAGAGAATACCTTTTTTATCCACCAGTGTTGAGACCACTATAGGTAGGTAAGCCTTTGATTTTGTACTTAGCTAGAAAGGAAAACTCAGTAGGGGCTATGATGGCTCAAGAGGATGACTTTGGGATCGAATATGTGGTGTATTACCTCAGTAAGAAGTTCTTGCCTTATGACACTAAGTACGAAGAGGTGGAGAAGATTTTTTTAGAGATCATATGGGCTTCAAAGAAGTTAAGCCATTACTTCCATTCTTATAGAGTGTAAGTTGTGGCCAAGTAGAACCCTCTCAGATACTTATAGAAAGCACCATCACTGTTAAGGAAGATGGGTAGGTGGTTAATCCTCTAACAAGAGTTTGACATTGAATACATCACTAGGAAAACTATTAAAGGAGGAGCCATAACAAAATTCCTAGCTGATCAACCATTAGAGGTATAGGAGGTAACATTCGAGTTTCCTAATAAGGATATAATCGCCATAATAGCCATAACAGTGCAAGGTTGGCAAATGTAACCCGAAGATACAAATGTATTTCTTTTGGCTTACAATGGATACAGACTGCTCTAAGGAATGTTAGTTATGCCAACAATATATAGACCTAAGGCATTTGCCAGTTTTTGAACTATACAACCTTACATCGCCTTGGCCATTTGCTGTATGCTGCATAGACATCATGGGTATAATCCATCTGCCAGCATCAAATGGGCATAGATTAATTATAGTTGCCATAGACTACTTCACGAAGTGGGTAAAAAGCAAATTCTTTTAAGAAGGTAGACACTAGGGATATAGCCAAGTTCATTAAGAAGAATATGATATGTAGATATGGATTACCCCATCACATAGTGTTAGATAATGTGATGTAGTTTCAAGCTGAAAATAAGTAGATGCTCATAAAGTATAGGGTTCAGCATCATAGGTCTTCACCTTATTGACCTTAGGCAAATGGGGTGGTTGAAGCAGCTAACAAGAATGTTGAAAGGATTCTGGCTAAAATGGTTCGAACTTACAAGGATTGGGTTGATAAGCTGCCTTTTGTGTTGTGGGGATACAAAACTATAGCCAGAACTTCAATAGGAGCCACTCTATTTTCTTTGGTTTATGGGACATAAGTCATGTTACTAGTAGAGATTGAGCATCAGTCTTTGAGGGTAGTTTTGGAAATTGAATTGCCAGAGATAGAGTGGGCCAGATAGAGGTTGCTTCAATTAAACCTATTAGATAGAGATAGGATGTGATCCTACTACTATAATCAGGTTTATTAGAAGAGGTTAGCTCGTTCATTCGGAAAGAAAGTTAGAAAACATCCTTTGAAGGAAGGGGATCTAGTGTTTAAGCAAATAAGGCTAGAGATCTCAAACATCCGAGGAAAGTTTAGACCTATTTGGGAAGGACTTTTTGTGCTGAAGAAGTTACTATCTAAAGGAGTTGCGATCTTGACTAATAATGATGGCAACAAGTTCAGAGAACTGATTAATATTGACAAACTTAAGAGGTTTAATGGTTAAAGACTTAAAAAGAGAAAAAGAAGAGAACAAAATCATAACAGGTTAAAAATCAATAAAATGGCCGCCTTACTGATCCTAGGCAAAAATTAATGGCTGAGAGAAAATAATCAATCAAGAAATCCCAAGAGGGCTAATTGATGATAGGAGTTCTGATGCCTTTAAGATTTCATTTTTGAGGTTAAGTAACTTGTGTTTTTAAGTTAATATTAAATAATGATCATGTGTACTAAATTCAGATAGAAATGTCATGTTTGTATGTAATGTTTTATTAATATGATTAGAAGGAATTCATCCAATACGTTCAAAGTGAAAAAGTTCTAATGAAAACAAGAATGCAAATGTCTTTATTTCATCTAAATCTCTATCTGTCCTCAACTGTTTTGGGTTAGTGACCCACCTCATGTACTTAATGGTAGTAAAGAAGTCGCAATCTACAATCTCTAGCAAGATAGTCTTTATAGGAACCTGAGCTCAAAGCTGATGATAGTAGGCGAGGAAACCAATAGATAGAGGACATCATGAAAAGACAAGAGGAATCTGATGATATCCTGTCACTCTCTAAACTATCGTGTATAGCGGGAGGTAATACATAAAATGGCTCAGTACAACCCTCACAAAGGAATGAATTCAGAAGGTCCATCCATGGTCACATGGCAGAAGGGTATCATTAGGTCCCAAAAAGCAATCTCATCAGCTAATATAAAGGATAGCCAAATCACCCCCTCATCTAGGGAGAAGAAGTCATATAGCTTCTGTTTATGTGAATAATAACCTAGATTGTAATGACCAATCACCTTAGAGGGAGGCTCTTTTACTAGCTTCAGCTTCTCCTACAGCCAAACTTGGAAAAAAAAGCCACTTGGGTAAGTTGGATTCATCTAAAGCAAAAATAAGGAAAGGAAACTCATGAAAATCCCAAATGACACATTTTCCAATAAGAAAAACTAGTGTGAAAATCCATAAAAGGTGCAGTACCCTTAAGAAAATGTTGTACTTGGAGTAATAAGGGTGCTAGTAAGGAAAGTAGTTAGGTCAACAGATATCATATCAAGACCCATGATGGTCTTCGCCAAGATCAGAGGAAATGGGGTTAGTCCATGGTGTATTTCCCTTACAATTTTAAATAATCGATATTCTCCTATCGATATGTCAGGGCTCACTGTCAAGTTTGAGTGAAGCTACATAATAAAATAATATTGACCCGGTATCTATGGTACTCAAGCAACTCAGACATAACATCAATCAAATCCTCTAAGGAGAAAGGTATTCTGGAGATACCAATTCATAGACAACAGAAGGAGGGAGACTTGAAGTGTGTGTCACCTCCTTTGGGTAACTGTTCATAGGTCGGGGTATACAAGGAAAAGTCCCTTAAAAATATCTCAAGCCTAAGATTTAGGTAAATTCTTCAGCTAGAGGACACAACTCCTGGTGTGTGAAGCAAAAAATGTGAAACCTCAGATCTTAGTATCAACTAGTAGATGAGATCAAAGTGGTATTAGGCTTCGCTTGCCTTAAAAATCTCAAAATAGACTAATCATGTAGAAATAGGTGTTGCTAAATCTGAGGGTCATCTAAGAGTTGATGAAGTCTATTAATAGCCTAGGTTGACATAGTGCCAATGTTCAAGTAGTCTAGATGCAAAAAATAATAAACAAAAATAAAAATGATTGCAATAAAAAATGAAAGGAAAAAGAAAAGAAGAAGAAAGAGAAATACATAGAGGAGAGGCTGCTACAAAAAGGAGGAGTCAAGGCAAAAAAACCAAGGATAATCAAGCTATTTATAAAAAAGCCCTAACAGACACTTGTCCCTCAAGGAGCAACTCACAGGCTAGCCATCTATCACCTCTAGACTGCCTTCCATTTTCATTTTTGCAAGAAATACAAGAAATACACTGACGCTGTGAGTACATTCTAGAAATTTTAAAATTCATGGAGTATTTTGTCATAAAAAAGAGAAAAAAAGAGAAGGGAAGAAATGATAATAAGCAATGTATAATAATGTGTAAATAACAATAATTTGAGTATAACAATAATATAATTTGGATTAATATAAGATAAAAGAATAAAATAAGAAAAAATATAAATTAAAGAAAATAAAAAAGAAAAAAATCAAAAAATAGGAAATGGAGTGACAGATGGGACATAAGTGGCACCCGTTGCTCACTTGCTACAGATGCCTTGCCCATATGTCGCTCAAAATTTTGAAATATTACCTTTTCTTCTTCCTCTTCCTCTTTTTTCCCCCTATAACCACCATTAGCGGTGATTCAAGCTTTCTTCCTCTTAGTTTTTTCACTTTTCTTCTTCATTTTTACACTGTTTCTCAAGCTGTTTGCACCAAAATTCTTTGAGAGTTAGTGTGCACCTCGAGGTTGTGTTTGTTTTAAGTTTCATCATGTTTTTTGTATACTTATTTTTACAGAAAACAAGGAAGGCTTCTAATTTTTCTCTTCTTTTTATTTATTCTTTCCTATTGTTTATTTCAATTAAACGTGTAGGTTGATTAGTGAGAGTCAATTATTCTCCTAAAATAGTTATTCACCGCTAAAATAGTTACCTGCCAATGGAATAACACTAGCCTACCTATACAGATGTGAAGTTTCAAGTTGTATTCTTTCCTAGATAAAGGATGGAAAAACCTAATTACTAAGAACATTGTTAAGCCAAGCAAATTCCCTTAAACTCAAAACAAAATCAACATATATAGCAATTACCACATGCTACAAATCAGAATTCAACCCAATATAACATGCATGTATTAGCTAACATTCAAGGTATCTAAAGATAAACAACTAATAATTTGTAATGGATACAGCTCTTGAATGAAATCCCACTTGTGTATAAGAAAACAAAGGATTTAAGAAAAAAACAAATATTTCATTTATTAAATAAAACCTAATATAACATGCTTCATATATATCGAATATCCATAAAAATTTTATATAACTCTTGCATTTAACATTATCTTCCTTCAAACCTTCCAATAGGCAGTATTGCTTGGACCTTAGTATAAGAAATATTCAACAATTAGATATAACATTTAGAATAGCATATGATATTTAGGAGATTAATTACAAAAATGCCTTCTAACCTATGACTTAATTTTTACTCTGGCCTCCAAATTTTAAAACATACCAAATCAATTTCCAATGTTTAGATACATTCAAATCAAATCTTCTGCTACATCTGCCATCCATGACTAACAGAGTTCCCAATTAAGTATAGGATAGTTACAAATATTCTCTAAATCTATCATCTAAATTTCAATGAAACTCCCAAAATATAAAATCGAACAAATTTACCTCTCCAAACAGTGCTACCAACTCAATATTCCATTAGTAATTAATATATATATATATATATATTAATTAAATGATGCAATTTTGCAGTACCTGATCGTAAATGATTAAGTGTAAATAGCTTTATTCACATTATGACATTGCTGAAGTTATACCAAAGACGTACCTCGGATTCAAAAGTTATGGCATCTCCTTGTTCTGTGAATCTCTCTCTCCGGCATAGATTGTCTAGATAGTCAAGTGTCTCCAACCCTTCTATTCTCACTTCACTGATGTTCAATTACAGCATGAATATATCTATCACGAAAGCCTCATTATGTCAGTAGCTTTAAAGAATTTATGATTTTTGTCTCTGATTGTTGGTTCACTTCCTCATACACGAATTGATAGATATAATAAAACTTGATTCAGAACCTAATAGAATTTAAAAAATAGCTAATTATTGGTGAAATTTAAAAATAGGAAAAAAGGGACCTTAGCTACTCCATTATCCAACAATTAACAGCTTAATTGGCATCAACCAGATTATGCATGTGTTGAAGAAAACATATATTTTGCAAGAAGATTCATGTTCTGCTAACATTTTGATGAAATATGACATGGTATGATAATCATGATAGCACAGCGGAAAAATAAAATTTTTATCATACATACCATACATATCCAAAACAAGAATCGAAACATGCAATTTTAGGGTTTTAAAACTTACAACTTTTGATGCCTTTTAATCTTGAATTTGGTGATGACCAGCAACTAAGATACCTCTATCCACCTTAGATCTTGATCACCAATGCCAAGGAACAGCCTTTTACGCCACTCCCTCTATCCTCACACACACACTTGCAAAGAAGGCTTAAAATAGAGATTGCTAGCTCTCTTTTAAGTATTGTGTAATGGCAATTGTTTGAAGCTACAAGACTTGATCTTGTTCTTCTTTAAGGTCCTATTAATGGCCAAGAACACAAGAAAGCAAGAAAGAGTTCTTCCTCTTGTGTGTTTCGGCCTAGAGAGAAAAATGTGTGAGAGAGAGATTTTTCACGCCAACTTAGAAGGATTAGGGTTTCTTTTTCACGCCAAAATCAACTCTCTTATCCTAGGGTTTTATCTCTTTAATATATATCCCTATCTTTTGGCAAGTGTTTGATTTGAACTTTACTATCTTAAGATAATTAATTCAATCTCAATCACTTCCTAAAATAAGTAATATATATTGATTTAAACACCTTAAGATAATACATTTAATCCAAGATAATCCTTTTGATTTAATCTAAGATAAATGTAAGACATAATAATTAACTAAATCACTTAATAAAAGAATTAATCATGTGCCGAAATTCCATAGATATTATCTTGGAATTTCGGCCACACCATCCATTTATTAAGTGAATTAATTCAATTAAAATCCTTTAGGTTTTAATACTCAATTAATTAAATTAACACAAGATAATTAATTAATTGAAATTAAACCTTGTGGGCTGAATTTCTCTCTCTCATGGACCAAAGCCCAATAGCAATTTTATAACCCATTACACACACTAATTTGACTTTAATTAAAAGCCCAAATTAATGTCCAATACTTAATTTAAATATTTTAAGCCCAATGCTTTGTGTGCGATCCTATAGGTCCATTTAATGTTGGCAATGAATTAATAAATTAATTCAAAGGCTATATATATTCTCTAGCAAGATATTATAGCATTCCAAATTAAATGAAAATGCATATGGCATTTGGTGACCTAATGCAATTTTGCATAGTCCTTTACCCTTAAATATCAGAATTAATATAAGGCATGGAACTAGTCATCCTTATATATATTAATTCCTTTCTTGATATTCCAGAGACACTGAACTCTCAGATAAATAATGATTAATCATTATTTCATCTCGGTATGGCCATACACTTCTCAGTTCACTGATCAAGTGGCCGGTGATATTTTCTCTCTTATCGAGAGGGGTAATCCCTTCACTTCTCTCATGCTCTCTAACATGAATCAATGCATACCCAATCATACCTGTACTTGTCACTCTGTTACGAGCACGTTAGGTGTATGTCAAAGTACACAGTAATTCATAAAGAGTTTCATAGAGATTTCAGGTCTAAGAACTCCGATACAAAACTTGCATATGAGAAACACTTATGACTTGTACCATGTAGTGTTCTCATGAGCGGATCGAATCCAGATACCATGTTCTTTAACATGTATCTATGATCTCTGATTGACACTCTTGTCCTAATGATCCGTAAGACAGAACTCATAATATTAGAGAGAGCATACTAGTCTTAATTCATTTGTTATTCCCATAACAATGACTGACTAGGGATATTTAGAATGAAGTCCCATTTGTTTCAAGGTCTTACAATCCATGTGCCTCACACATGATAATTTAAACCGAAATAACATTCTTGGATAGTTTTATCAATTGACATGCACAGGAATACAAAAGATAAAAAAATGCCTCATTTTATTAACTAAGTGTTTTATTACAATGTATTGGGGCTAGGGCTTACACTAACAATCTTCCACTAGCACTAGTCCCAATTGGGCATAGCCCTAAGACCGAACGCTCTCAAATGAGCTTCGTGCAGATTTGGACGTAACTGTTTCGTCAAAGGATCTGCTACATTGTCTTCACTTGCTATCTTGCTAACCTTGACGTCCCCAGGATCAATGATTTCTCTGATCAAGTGGTACCTCCTGAGTATGTGTTTGGATTTCTGGTGTGACCGGGGCTCCTTGGCCTGTGCGATGGCCCCGTTATTGTCACAGAAAATTTCTAATGGATTTAGGATGCTTGGGACCACTCCTAATCCATTAATGAAATTTTTAATCCAAACAGCCTCTTTTGCAGCCTCACTTGCTGCAATATACTCAGATTCTGTAGTTGAGTCGGCAACGGTCTCTTGCTTTGAGCTTCTCCAGCTGACAGCACCACCGTTTAAAACATAAACAAATCCAGATTGTGATCTAGAATCCTGAGTGCTGGTCTGAAAAGCAGCATCGGCATAACCTTGTATGACGAGCTCTTCTTGACCACCATACACCAAGAAGTGATCTTTAGTCCTTCGCAGGTACTTAAGGATCCCTTTTACAGCAGACCAGTGCTTCTCACCAGGGTCTTGCTGAAACCTACTGGTTATACTCAGTGCATGAGCAACATCCAACCTAGTACATAACATAGCGTACATGATAGATCCAATAGCAGATGCATATGGGATTCTACTCATGTTGTCCCTTTCCTCTTTGGTTTTAGGGCACTGTTCTTTAGTCAAAGGAACTCCCAAAGCCAAAGGTATGTACCCTTTCTTTGAGTCTCCCATACTAAAATGATTTAGTACTTTATCTATGTACTTTTCTTGACTTAGTCCCAAAAGCCGATTCGATCTATCTCTATAGATTCGAATACCAAGTATTGTCTCGACTTCACCTAAGTCTTTCATTGAGAAACATTTTCCCAACCATTGCTTAACCTTTTGCAATGTTGGAATGTCATTCCCAATGAGAAGGATGTCGTCCACATATAGGACCAGAAATACTACTATGCTCCCACTAACCTTCTTGTACACACAAGGCTCATCTTCGTTCTTGATGAAGTCAAATTCTTTTACTGCCTCATCAAAACGAAGATTCCAACTTCGGGATGCTTGCTTTAATCCATAAATGGATTTTTGAAGCTTACAAACCTTCTTAGGATGCTTGGGATTGACAAAACCTTCAAGTTGTGTCATATACACATCCTCAAGTAAATTTCCGTTGAGGAAAGCAGTTTTGACATCCATTTGCCATATCTCATAATCATGATATGCAGCTATGGCAAGCAAGATCCTAATGGACTTGAGCATGACTACAGGCGAAAAGGTCTCGTCATAGTCTATACCATGAGTTTGTCGAAAACCTTTTGCTACTAGTCTACCTTTGTTGGTCTTATCAGCTTTTAGTTTGAATAACCACTTGCATTCAATTACCTTAGCACCTTCCAGTGGATCAACCAAGGTCCAAACCTAGTTATCGTACATTGATTGCATCTAGGATTTCATGGCTTCAAGCCAATTTTCCGAGTCTGGGCTTTCAATAGCTTATCGGTAGGTAGTAGGATCCTCACGATCTACTAACTCAATAGTGTCACTGTCAGTGATTAGAAATCCATATCTCTCAATCTCCTGACGTACCCTACCAGACCTTCTAGGTACTTGTGTAATGGGTTCTTGTTCCACAACTGGTTGTGAACTTGATCCCACTTCCAACTCATCCTCTATAGGAGCTTGTGGCACTTGAATTTCACCAAGTTCTACTTTAATCCCACTGTCTTTCTTGAGAAGGAACTCCTTTTCCAAGAAAACAGCCTTGCGAGCAACAAATACTTTGTTCTCGGCTTGTGAGTAAAAGTAGTATCCCTTTGTTTCTTTGGGATAACCCACAAACAAGCAGACAGTCGATTTGGACTCTAGTTTGTCAGATGTTAATTTCTTAACATGTGCTTCACAGCCCCAAATCTTGAGAAAAGACATATTGGGTTCTTTCCCAGTCCATACCTCGTATGGTGTCTTCTCAACTGCTTTAGTTGGAGTACGGTTCAATAGAAACGCAGCAGTTTCTAATGCATAACCCCAAAAAGAGATAGGAAGATTAGCTTGACTCATCATAGATCGAACCATGTCCAACAGAGTTCGATTTCTCCTTTCGGACACACCATTCCATTGAGGTGTTCCAGGAGGAGTGAGCTGTGAAATAATACCACACTCCTTTAGATGACTGTCAAACTCTTGGCTTAAGTATTCGCCACCTCGATCTGATCGAATGGCTTTTATACTTTTGCCAAGTTGGTTTTCTACTTCGTACTTAAACTCTTTGAATTTCTCAAAAGTTTTAGACTTGTACTTCATTAGATAGACATAGCCATATCTACTGAAGTCATCTGTGAATGTCACGAAGTAGCTAAAACCACCTCTAGCATGTGTACTTAAAGGTCCACATACATCGGTATGTATTAGTTCCAATAAGCCATTAGTCCTTTCACCTTTCTTATTAAAAGGACTCTTTGTCATTTTTCCATGCAAACATGGCTCGCATGTGTCATAAGACTCTAAGTCGAATGACCCAAGCACTCCAGTTTTGTGGAGTCTTGAAATGCGTTTTTCGTTTGCATGTCCTAAACGACAATGCCAAAAGTAAGTAGGGTTCAATTCATTTGATTTAACCCTCTTTGTATTAATGTTGTATATCGACTCTTTGTTTTGTAAATCAAGGATATAAAGGCCATTTTGCAACATGGCATTGCCATAAGAAATGCCTTGGCGACGAATATGAGCATTGCCATTTTTAATAACAAAATCAAATTCATCATTATCCAAACATGAAACTGAAATAATGTTTTTGCTCATAGCAGGCACATAATAACAATTATTCAAAACAATACAAAGTCCGAAAGGTAAAGTGAGGTGATAGTCGTCTATCTCCATGGCAGCAACTCGTGCTCCATTCCCCACACGGAGGTCCACTTCATTCTTCCCAAGTAACCGCCTATTTCTTAGCCCCTGCACATTTGAACAAATGTGAGAACCACAACCGGTATCCAATACCCAAGTGGTAGAAATAGAAAGGTTAATTTCAACAACAAAAATACCAGAACTGGACGCCTTGGCTCCATTCTTCTTTTGTTCTTCCTTGAAGAGAGCGCAATTCTTCCTCCAATGCCCTATCTTGTTGCAATGGAAGCAAGTGCTCTCACTCTCTTTGAGTTTTGGGGCCTTGGTCTTGGATTGGGCCTAAGGTGCACTCCCACTTGACTTGGGTTTTGCCTTTCCCTTTCCCTTTCCCTTAGCGGGTCTCTTCTTAATTCCCTTTTGAACCATTAGAACAGGATTGGTCTTTCGAATGTTCTCTTCAGCATTCTTAAGCATCCCATGAAGCTCAGTGACTGACTTGTTCATTGCATGCATGTTATAATTCATCACAAATGGATCATAAGCAGCAGGCAATGATCCTAAGATCAAGTCAGTGGCCAATTCCTTTGGCACTTGTACCTCAAGCTTCTCAAGAGTATCAAGATACCCTTTCATCTTGAGTACATAGGTACTAACAGGAGTACCCTCAGCCATCTTGCAAGAAATTAAAGCCTTTGTTGTCACGAACCTCTCGTGACGAGCTTGCTCTTGGAACATCTCCTTGAGGTGCACCATGATCGCATAAGCCTCTTGGTCCATAAATTGCTTTTGCAAGTCAGGCACCATAGTGGCCAGCATCAGACAGGTCACATCGTTGGAGTCGCTCTTCTTGGTCTCAAAAGTTTCCTTTTGAACCGCAGAGGCGTTCCTTCCTGGTTCTTCAGGCAAGGGTGCATCCAAAACATACGACTTTTTCTCTTGCTTAAGAACTATTCTTAAGTTTCGAGACCAGTCTATGAAATTGGTGCCATTTAATTTGTCCTTTTCAAGAACCGATCGCAATGAGAAATTGTTATTTGAAGATGCCATTTTCAATCTACAATAAAATTTAGCAAGATTAAATGAGGTCTTATTTATGATCCCATAAACCGAATTAATATCCCTTTAAATAATTCGCGTTAGTGATTTAATGTGGGCCAAGATCCACTTTTCACAACAACTTATTAGTCAAGCTGAGCTTGTACACCTAACAAGTTAAGTTACTTAGGTAGGAAAACTCCAATCATGTCTCGTACATGACTCTTGGATCAAATGGGCTAACATCTTAAGATGTTATAGCACAACCCATTTATTAGTTGCCTAGGTCTGGGCATCCCTTTCCATGATAAGTCCAACCTACATTCACAACCCATGCCTCACAAAGATAATCGGGCGTATCTAGGACTCCTAGTCTACGTGACCGATGATCGATGCCTTGACATGTTTCGAATTAGGAAGGCAACTTTGTGACTTACTATTTTTTTTTAGGGATTCATTTTATTACGGCTTACATGGCATACGCTTTGTCATCCATACATAGAATGCATATATAAATAATTGTATAAAGTAAAGCGTGACAAACATGGGCCCAAAAACCTACAACTAAGATTCTATATTATTACATAAGAATCTTCGAGTTGGGCTTCTCCACTCCGGTGGGCTTCGTCTTGATTTACAAAGTCTTCAAATAAATTCTATTCTAAGAAATAAATGAAACTTTTACAATAAAATATAATGGCACGCAGGCCATATTTAATTACAAAAACCCAGGGCCCATGAATGCACCATGCATATCCATTCATCACACCAAACAAGCAAATAAATATACATAGCATTCATGGATCAAACAAAGTCCAATTTTAATTAATTTAGCCAAGCCCATTAATGGAAATTGTGTACTTGAACCTTTAAGAGATGACCCCGTGATGGGCCTGGGCCGAAGCCCAATGGACTAAATCCTCTTATTGAATAAGTTCTCTTACAAGCCCAAAACACAAACTAGTTAGATTTGTGCCATAAATCAACTCTAGTATAATTTCCAATTTTGCCATTTTTAATTTTATGTCATACAGCCCATAAACATTAAAAATACATATAATATGTTCTAACATGAATTAAAAATAAAATCATGAAGAACACATATAATAACACACGGCATTCATGCAAAAACAAACAAACAACAAAACTAGTTGTTTAATGCTTATGTAATGCCATGAAATGCACAAACATTTAAATCAATTTTATGAGTCATTTAATAATCTAAATAAGTCCATAAATATTGATTTAATATTCTGTACCATTTTAATCTAAATGTGTTTTTACCATTTTAATCAAAACAAAACAAACAATCTTGATTAAACATGTAACAAACACAAACTAGTCATATTTTTAAGTGATTTTAAAATTAATCAATTAAATTGTCATGGACCAGAATTAAAACCAAATTTAAAATATGTCCAGACCTGATAATTAATCTTTAAATATCACTTACAAACATGCCAAAAACGTTTTTACATTTAATTTTGAAAACTAGTTGTTAAACTAGCAATTTACATGCCAACTAGCACCTAGTTTCATAATTAACATGTACCATCAGGTATAAATAATTAAATCCGACCATTACCAGCCCTAATAACATCTTAGGACAGTATATTAACATGTCATATTAATTATAATACCTATCTAATCAATTAAAATCGTTTTTACACCAAAACAATGCAAAAAACTCAAAACAGAAAATTTCAGATTTGCATGTTTTCAAAATAACGATTTTTAATTAATTTTTTCATGCATCTAAAGTACTAAAATAAGCATGTCTAGGCTCTGATACCACTAATGGAATATGACATGGTATGATAATCATGATAGCACAGCGGAAAAACAAAATTTTTATCATACATACCATACATATCCAAAACAAGAATCGAAACATGCAATTTTAGGGTTTTAAAACTTACAACTTTTGATGCCTTTTAATCTTGAATTTGGTGATGACCAGCAACTAAGATACCTCTATCCACCTTAGATCTTGATCACCAATGCCAAGGAACAGCCTTTTACGCCACTCCCTCTATCCTCACACATACACTTGTAAAGAAGGCTTAAAATAGAGATTGCTAGCCCTCTTTTAAGTATTGTGTAATGGCAATTGTTTGAAGCTACAAGACTTGATCTTGTTCTTCTTTAAGGTCCTATTAATGGCCAAGCACACAAGAAAGCAAGAAAGAGTTCTTCCTCTTGTGTGTTTCGGCCTAGAGAGAAAAATGTGTGAGAGAGAGATTTTTCACGCCAACTTAGAAGGATTAGGGTTTCTTTTTCACGCCAAAATCAACTCTCTCATCCTAGGGTTTTATCTATTTAATATATATCCCTATCTTTTGAAAAGTGTTTGATTTGAACTTTACTATCTTAAGATAATTAATTCAATCTCAATCACTTCCTAAAATAAGTAATATATATTGATTTAAACACCTTAAGATAATACATTTAATCCAAGATAATCCTTTTGATTTAATCTAAGATAAATGTAAGACATAATAATTAACTAAATCACTTAATAAAAGAATTAATCATGTGCCGAAATTCCATAGATAATATCTTGGAATTTCGGCCACACCATCCATTTATTAAGTGAATTAATTCAATTAAAATCCTTTAGGTTTTAATACTCAATTAATTAAATTAACACAAGATAATTAATTAATTAAAATTAAACCTTGTGGGCTGAATTTCTCTCTCTCATGGACCAAAGCCCAATAGCAATTTTATAACCCATTACACACACTAATTTGACTTTAATTAAAAGCCCAAATTAATGTCCAATACTTAATTTAAATATTTTAAGCCCAATGCTTTGTGTGCGATCCTATAGGTCCATTTAATGTTGGCAATGAATTAATAAATTAATTCAAAGGCTATATATATTCTCTAGCAAGATATTATAGCATTCCAAATTAAATGAAAATGCATATGGCATTTGGTGACCTAATGCAATTTTGCATAGTCCCTTATCCTTAAATATCAGAATTAATATAAGGCATGGAACTAGTCATCCTTATATATATTAATTCCTTTCTTGATATTCCAGTGACACTGAACTCTCAGATAAATGATGATTACTCATTATTTCATCTCGGTATGGCCATACACTTCTCAGTTCACTGATCAAGTGGCCGGTGATATTTTCTCTCTTATTGAGAGGGGTAATCCCTTCACTTCTCTCATGCTCTCTAACATGAATCAATGCATACCCGTACTTGTCACTCCGTTATGAGCACGTTAGGTGTATGTCAAATTACACAATAATTCATAAAGAGTTTCATAGAGATTTCAGGTCTAAGAACTCCGATACAAAACTTGCATATGAGAAACACTTATGACTTGTACCATGTAGTGTTCTCATGAGCGGATCGAATCCAGATACCATGTTCTTTAACATGTTTCTATGATCTCTGATTGACACTCTTGTCCTAATGATCCGTAAGACAGAACTCATAATATCAGAGAGAGCATACTAGTCTTAATTCATTTGTTATTCCCATAACAATGACTGACTAGGGATATTTAGAATGAAGTCCCATTTGTTTCAAGGTCTTACAATCCATGTGCCTCACACATGATAACTTAAACCGAAACAACATTCTTGGATAGTTTTATCAATTGACATGCACAGGAATATAAAAGATAAAACAAATGCCTCATTTTATTAACTAAGTGTTTTATTACAATGTATTGGGGCTAGGGCTTACACTAACACATTTGACTGGAAACAGGACCACAGGTCCTTATTGTTGAAGCATCACTTTCCAACAAAAGGTCATCGAATCAAAACGAAGACATTTACCTAACTAAAAGATTCCATAGCAAGAGCAATACCTAATTAAACATTATTGCTAGTACAAGTCTAAAATATTTTAGAAAACAGAACACCTTACTACTGGTGAATAATAGTTCTTCCCCATGTTCAGTCCTCCACGAAACTACTTGTCCTCCATCCAGGCTCACCTATTATCACAAAATTAGAAATTATTAGCCCTAAAAAATAGGGAAAAATGCTGATTATTGAATTTATTTCTCCTATAAAGCCACGCCAGAAAAGAAAAATAATAAGAAATGAAGAGAAAAGTCACCCTGGCAGTAATTGCACTGCTACTCAATAATTTCATACATCAATGAGCTGGAAATTCCAAAATTGGTTTTATAATGTTTGCTATTTAATCAAATGTTTATCGATTTTCTTTTTGTCACTCTTTGGGTTTTTCTTTCTTTGAACTGAAATTCTAATCAAGTTTTATTTTTTATACTTATTTATTTATCTCTCTAATTTTTGTAAATTATATATATATATATATATATATATATGTGTGTGTGTGTGTGTGTGTGTGTGTGTGAAGAAATAATTATAGCTATATATGATTTGGAGACGTGGTGTACTAAATAATTAAGCAAGCTAAGTTATCATATTTTAGAATTTTTTAGCTAATATGGTATTTTACGTGGACAAAACAGCACTACGTACCGATCTTTCTAATTTTCAAAGTGATTTAACACAAAAAATAATAATTAATAGCTTTTTCTTAATTATTTAACACAAAAATAATTCTTAATTTTTGTTTTGTTTTTTTAACAGATCTACATTTGCCTTCAACATGAGTACATTAATAATTAATAGCTTTTTCATTGATCTGCATCTGCCTTCAACAAACATAATTAATAACTAATAGTTTTTTCACAGATCTAAATCTGCCGTCAACATAAGTACATAAATAAAAGTATAACTATTAATTTGTTGGTGTAATTAATAACTAAATTCCAATTCAAGTGCAAAAGGAAATTCATCAAGGAATGATTATACACAATAAAACAACAGAGACAACAAGAAAAACCTGTGCTCAATCTTGCTTGTATTTGCTTTCATAGAGCTCGCTCTGCTAATAGTTGCTTAAGGTTAGCAGTCCCAAGGGACTTTACATCCTCTTTGCTTTGATTACTTATACGCATTCTAGGGGTTTCCTTATTTCTAGGATCAATTGACTTTCCATGATCTAAAAGGGACGGAACCATTATCTCACCACCCAACTCAAAACACAAAATAAAATAACTAATTATTGTGCTAATGGGAAAAAAGAACTGGATCAACTTAAATAATTAATCACTATGTTATGAGTTATGATGTGATTGCTTGCTGCTATATGTGCTCCACCCAGTCTCCAATTTGCCAAACAATTCTTTTTATTTGGTGTGTTATTTATTGCTAGTATAGATTCTTTCAGTTTATTTTAGCCTTCATAGTAGTAGCCATCCTTCATAAGGTAACATAGAGAAAAAACAACACATATACGCAGCTAAAAGTACTAACTAATAGAAGATCCAACTAATTCTAAAACAAAACATTGAAATAGCACCAGTAACAATAAGGTCAGGGTAAACAGAGAACAGAAGCCTGGCCAAAAATCAGCCAATCAAAAAAGTAAAAGCACTTGCTATAGCTGTAGACATTTAGGAAACAAACGACAGTGGACAAAACACTTGGGAATAACTATAGTAGCAACAAAAGCATGATAGAACAGTATCAAACTGCTAAACAACAAACCTAACAAAAACAGATCGACCAAATTATTATTATTTTTTTCTATCAAATAAGATAAGAACTAGCTACTCTATTTTTAGACAAGTAAAAAGAAATAAATTTTAAAATTATTTAAAAATATATAAAAGAAATATAAATCAGTAAACTTAAAAACACTTGCCTCGTTGTGTAGGGGTTTTAGTTCTTGGAGATTGTTTGGAGCTGAAGAAGAAGTTATCCAATTGCTCATGGTTCTTCATCCTAGGAAACGCCAACAAAGCAGCTCATTGTTTGGCAAAAATCAAAGATGCAGAGAAAGTGAGAGCACAGGGAGAAGATCGGTAAGAATGAGAGGAATACCTTCAATAAACAAAAATCGATTGACGAAAAAATTAAAATCTAACCTTTGAAATAAGCTGTGTAGGGAAGGAAGGTCAGAGGACCACCGGTAAGGGTAACGACGGAGTGAAAATGGCGAGAGGCATAACCCAAGAAATAGTGAGAGAGAGAGTGTGTGTGTATAGAGGGCAAAAAGGCAAGACAGGAGAAGAAAAAAGCAGTATTTATACCAAGGGCAAAGTAAAAAATAGCAACGGAATTCGTTTTCCATTGCTATTTTAGCAACGAAATTAATTTCGGTTACTATTTTCTCAACTGAAAATTTTAAAGGTTATTTAAATAGCAATCGAATTTAATTTTCGTTGCTATTTTAGCAACGAAATTAAATTCCATTGCTATTTTAGTAACCTCAATGAAATTCAAGTTTGCTAAAATAGCAACGGAAATTAAATTTCGTTGCTATTTTAGCAACGGAAATTAAATTCCATTGCTATTTTAGCAACGAAATAGATTTCAGTTGCTATTTTCACAAATGCAATTTAAGTTTACAAAAATAGCAACGAAATAATTTTTCCGTTGCTAAAATAGCAACGGAATTTAAATTTCGTTGCTAATTTTCATCCCAAATTTTTTTCGCTATCAAGTGCCGCCATATTTAGCAACGAAAATTATTTTCCGTTGCTAATTTCCGTTGCTATATTTTGGCGCTAAAATATCCCCCTCTTTTTAGTAATAGAATATAACCATTTTGTATTTCGTTGCTAAATCCCTAAAACTTCAACCAATTTTAGCAACGAAATTGATTTTCCGTTGCTAAATAGCAATGGAATTGGTATTCCGTTGCTAAATTAGCAACGGAATAAATTCTGTTGCTATTTTTTCGTTGCTATTTTGCTATTTTCTTGTAGTGTCTTAATCTAATTTGAATATTATACGTCGCTAATTAAATTGTGAAATTAGTAGATTTTCTTAAATGAGCCGTCGATGGTCACTGAGGCATGTGTTGTTGCTATTTTAAATGCTTTTTATACAAAGGGGCATGCATATTTTCTAGCCAAAATGCTATCGAATTTTCATTAGGAATTTTGTAAATAGTTGTAAATTCAATTTTGTTGATTGCCATGCATGTTTGCTAGAATGCCCACTGATGAGCTTAGGGTGTTGTAATACTTTTATGGCACTCAATGCGAAGTTCGATGTAGGTTGGCTAGCATCAATTTAAGCTAGAATGTTGTCGAAATTTTGACAAAATTTATATGAATTTCATTTGTTACTTGCAACGCAAATTATTTTCAAAAATTGACTATTAAACTTTTATAGGATGCCACATCGTGAGGCACAGGCTACATTAGCACTGTTTACTCCAGGATGTATGACAACACAATAGGTCGATAAATACAGAGCCTTTGTCTAGATTCTAGTACCATGCCAGTGGGTTCATGTCACGACAGTCCTTGCAGACTATCGATATGATGGACGGGGTGGATGGACTACTGGCTGCTGCAAGATGGACCACATTCTTCACTCTATCATTTCCCACTTATCCGGATGTGTTGTGAGAGTTCTTGGTGAACCTCCAATACATGGGCTTTCAGAGGCCAGACATGGAGGAAGGAGTTATTACATTTGGGGCACAAGGCATCCAGTATAGCATCACACGACGCCGCTTTACAGAGGCTATAGGGCTGCCCATTGGACCGGATGTTATGACCTGCTGCAATGTAAATTTTATTACCTTAGTCTCTAAGACTTAGATAGAGTGAGTAGGGTGTCAAACGTTGGGAATCAATATATATATATATATATATATATATATATATAAGAGTTGTTTTTTATTAACCGAATGGATACTAAGATGGATAGGCAATAATAACTTTGAATAAATTTGTTTATAGTAAAGCCTTTACTAAATTAAACAAATAATCTAATTTAAATTTATAATTAACAAACAATCAAATAAGACATTACGATTACAAGTCATAAATTGATCAAATAAAGATTCAACAAAACACATATGCATGCAATGATTAGAGAATAAGGCCTACAATCCTTAAGTGCAATTCTCATTATCAAATAAGGGCATTTCCATCTAGAGTCCACAAGCACTCTCATATCATTATAGAGATAGATAAAAGCTATGAAGTTTTATGCCTATTCTTTAACCCCTTAAATTGAAATCTTTGTCTCCTATGTGATTTCTAGACTTCAAGTAAATTCAATTGCTTTTCCACCAAAATGCCTCAATTCTTATTGTGAACAAATTGATTAACACATTATATATGGTGATCAAACATACATAACAAGCATCCAATTGAACTTAAATCATTCATACATTGATATAAAATAATTGTACTAATATAGATCAATTCATACTTGCAATTCTAACAAACAAAATTAGCCTAAATACATGTTGTCAAAACAATAACACAAGGAAGAGAATAATATCAAGCAAAGATCTAAAGAAATAGAGAAGAAAGAATAATGGTGACTTCTCAATGCTTCTTCAAAAAAATACTTGAATGTTGAATGACCTTTTTTTTATCTCTATTCTTCCTTAGTGTATTCTTTTTTCTCATAATCTTTTCTAATTGTTTTGGAAGTTACTTGGTAATTTTTCTATCTCTAAAATGTAGTTATCTTCATGTATTTATAGGCCCAAAGGTGTCCCAAATGATGCATTTTCAAAGAGGGGTGTAATCTTAAAGAGGTGTGTGAAAGGTTGCATTGGTTGGTTTTGGTGATGACTCGGCTCACTGGTACCGAGTTGGTTAAGTCGGCACAGATAGTTTCTGTAACGAGTCAGCACCATGATCATGACTCGGCACACTTTTAACTACTTCACAACTTGGTTCAGTAAAGGATGAGTTGGCATCTTGAGTCACTGTAACGAGTTGACACATGTTGGCACGAGTCGGCACAGGCTCTAAAACTCCTTTAAAATCTTTCTCTTTAATTCTTTAATAAAATTCCTTCATTTATGCTTCAAATCATCCAATTAGATGCACTTAGCCTGCAAAACAAAGAAAACATAAAAAGTAACACAAAACATAATAAAATAAATAAAACATATGCATTAAACTCACAAAATGTTGCATAACTAAACAAAATGGCTATGCTAAATCTCAGGACATCAGAACCCCAGAGAGGGGAGTTATGAGACAGCATTACACAATAATTACACTTTTTGGAGCTGCGTACCACCCTGATATGACCAAAAGTACTATGCTAGCCATATAGGCATTTAGATACATTCAGAGGGTTCTGGCTACCTTATACCTCGGCTGCACCGGCAGCTCTAGGTCAGTTAATGTAGTCGACATAGTTTGTCTTTGGGCCATGCACACTTTTCGGAGTATCAACATCATCCATGAGATTATTTCTATGCTCCTCAGGGTAGCCACACAACCCACCTCGCAGATCTACATTAGAAGAGTAGTGACAAGATTACTACTAAACTTGGGGGTAGATGATGTCATGCAATATAGCATAGCCATTTTATTTAATTATGCATAACTTTTCTTATTTTAATCCATATGTTTTGTTAATTTTATTGTGTTATGTGTTACCTTTTGTGTTTTCTTTGTTTATAGGTTTTTTTTGTCCAAATAGGCGATTTGAAGTATAATTAAGGGCTTTTGATTGAAGAATTCAAGGAAAAAGACATTAAAGAAGGTTTAGAGCTTGTGTTGACTTGTCCCATAAAGGAGTCATTACAGTGCCACTCGTGCCTTGTTGTATTGAGTAGTGACCAAGTATAAAGCATTCCAACTCTTTCCCTCCTGTGCAAACTTGTTATAGAGCCAGCCTATGCTGACTCACCTAACTCGACACCTGTGTGCTGAGTTGTCACCAAAGCGCAATATTACAACCTTTCAAGTGCCTCTTTATGCTTACACCCCTCTCAAAAAAGGAATTAATTATGACACTTTTAAGCTTATAAATACATGAAGTTAACCACATTTTGGGCATGGAAAAACTAACAAATAACTACTAAAACAATTCAAAATGATTATGAGGAAAAAGCATACAACAAAGAGGAGAAAAGATTTCAAGAGGTCATTTAACATTCAAGTACTTTTCCAAAGAATCATCGAGGAGTCATCAATCATTATTTTCTTCTCTTTTTCTTTAGATTATTACTTGACCTCATTGCTCTTCTTTGTGTTTGTTTGCTTTGACAATATGTATCTAGGCTAAGTTTGCTAATTAGAATTACAAGTATGAATTGATCATTATTTATAATATGTTGTTTAATGTATGAATGATTTAAGTTTAATTGGATGCTTAATATGTTATGTATACTTGATCACTATATATAATGTGTTAATTAATTTTTTCACAAGTGATTAAATTTACTTAAGGGATAGAAATCACTTGGAGACAAGGGTTTCACTTTGAGGGGTAAAAAATAATAGGTATAGAACTTCATGGTTTTCATCTATCTCCACAATGACATGAGAGTGCTTGTGGACTTTAGATAGGAATGCCCTTATTTCATAATGACAATTGTACTTAGGGAAAGTTGGCTATATTCTCCAATTATTTGCATGTATATGTGTTAATTAAATCTCTTACTTGATCAATTCATTTCTTGTTTTTCTAATAACGTTATTGAATTGTATTGTTAACTAGAATTAAGATTAGTTTATTTTAGTTTGATGATTTAGGATTTCAGTATAACCAACTCATTCAATTTACCTTTGCCTATCCATCTAAGTATCTATTTAGTTAATATAAAGCATACCATTTAGATTCCCTATGTTTGACACCCTACTCACTCTTTCTAAGCCGTAGAGACTAGGGTAATAAATTTACCCCATAACAAAAGTTTTGGAGCCGTTGCCGGGAATCATTGTGTTTGCTTTTATTAATTTAGGGTAGAGAATGGTTGTTTTAGGCCTTCTTTTTATTTTCTTTAGTAGTATATTTAGACTTTTTTAGTAATATAGTTTATGTATTGTTTGTTTTCTTTATTATATGCGTAGGAGCGATAGTGGTAATAATATTCTTTAATTTGATCTTGAAATTGAAAGAACTCTTTGTGCTTTGTGCGGAGACCAAAGAGAACAAAAAGAGGAAGACCAAAGTTCAAATAATATATGGCTGATTAAGATAGGCGTACTTTGGGCGATTTTGCTATATTCGACATTCGGGATGTTTAAGAGGAATTGTGGCACCATCAATTACCAAAAATAATTTCAAAATCAAGCCAAGTATTATTCAAATTGTGCAAAACAACCAATTTAGAGGTCCGTTAGGAGATGATCCTTATGCCCACATATTGGCCTTTCTCAATGTGTGTGAAACACTTAAGATCAATGGATGATGGATGATGCAATAAGACTTAGACTATTTCCATTTTCTATTAAGGACAAAGCATAACTTTGCTTGCTAGTTTGCCTAGTGAGTCAATCAAAACATGTGATCAATTGAAGTAAGCATTTCTTCATAAGTACTTTCTACCCCATAAAATGGCCAAGTTTAGGAATGAAATCACAACATTTAGAGAAAATGCAAGTGAGACAATTTATGCAACTTGGGAAAAGTTTAAGAAACTTCAAAGGCAATGCCCTCACCATGGTTCATTGAATTGGATGATTTCTCAAATCTTTTACAATGGATTGATAGATGAGAATCGCAACATTGTCAATATAGCCTCAAGTGGGAAATGGATGGACAAATAACCAAGGAAGCAATTACTTTGCTTGGGGAACTTGCATCTCAAGGGTACATAAGAGATGAACCCAATCTCTATTTGGGGATCAAAAAGTTGAGAATCATTACCCAATGTTATGTTAGGTGGTGACTCCATGACACCTACCTCTTTGAGCCCATATTGGATGCCTTCATAGATTAACCATCAACAATGATTCGGGCCTAACCCTTTTTCATTGTGAAGTGGCTAGTTTATATGTTATTGTGAGTCTTATTCGATCTTGGACCCTAAAAGCCGGCCTCTAAAAACCCAAACCAATATCAAGTGGGCTTCGATGCACGTCACATATATAATAATAGAAAAATTACATCCTGCATATGCTACTTACAATCAATATTAATAGTCATAATATGCCACGTAATTAATGTAGCATTTTCAATTTAAATATTATACCCATTAGTTGGTAGTATGTTGATAGATCCATAGATTGAGTGCAAACAAACGAATAAAAATCTAGCCTTCAATAATGTAATTGATGATTGACATTATTATTATTCAGTACAAAACCAACTAAGGCAAGGAAGCTTATGAACAACCTTGCTACACCTTCTAGCATGGGCCAACAAAATACAACAAAAACAGTAGAAGCAATTACTAAACAAATTTTCTTTATTAACCCAAATTTATTAAAAAATTTCAAACACATTGCTCCCCATATTCCCACATAAAGGCTATAAACAATAATGTTTCAAAACTACAAAAACTATCAATGCTGTAATGCACTACTTCAAAAATGCAAAATAGCAACAACAAAAGGTGTCGCTAACTGATAATTTTTCATCACTAAATCAGTTTCACGAGAACTTAGCGATGACAATGATTTTGTAACAAAAGTTGCAGTAGTAGAATTTAACGAGGACAACAAGTCATCGCCAAATTTTAGCGAGGACAAACATTGTCGCTAAATGTTAGGGAGGAAACGTTTCTCACTAAATTTTAGAATGGAATTTATTGTTGCTAAATTACAATGAATATCGTGACAACAATGTTCTAATTAAATATCACGATGATAATGTTCTCACTAAATTTTACGCCGACAATGTTCTTGCTAAATTTTGCAACGATTGTGTTCTCGCTAAATTTTACGATGACAATATATTTATCGTCATATTGCAACGATGATGTTCTCGCTAAATTTTGCGATAACTTTACGTTTGTCACCATATGACAAATTTCCCTCACATATTGCTTATTTAGCGACAAAATATCTATCGCTGATGTACTTTTGCAAAATGAACTAGAGTTTTTTATAGCTAATTTTTAACTAAATAACTATTGTCTATACATACTAGTCCCTCACTAAATTAAAATTATTTTTAATTTTTTAAATTAATATCAAAATCCCATCATTTAAACAATAAATCACAAAAGGCAAATATATATATATATAGACAACTCAACATTTAACATATATATATATATATATATATTAATGAATAAATGGTTATTTACAAGTGCATATCATTGTTAATTGTATAACCAAAATAATACATACATATATAGCAATAACTGATGATATCCATGATATCCTAATATAAACTTATAACTATAATGTATGTAAAATAATATCTATAACCCGAAGTGTACGTGAATCATGTGTTAAAGCACTTGAACCATTAATTTGGTTAGTACGAGATGTGAGTAGATGTATATGCTCCTCAATCCGCTGCTGGAAAACATGAATTCAACATGATGTTCAATAATTGTCTTTAATCAGAGTAAGAATTTGACAATTAAAAGTAATAAGTAAGAAATAACCAAAAAGGTGGAACCAGTATGTGGTATGTGATACCATATGTTCACTTATACTTCCATATGTCATATGATGCTACTACCGTTTCGTATAGCTATTTAACTAAATTGCTTGTTTTATATGTTAAGTCGATAATCCACGTTAACATTTCTATTTCCTATATTCACTTTAATGTTGCTAGGTTATTATTCATTTGGTATAAATTTCGGCAGAATGATGACTTATAATTCATGCTATCCAAACGTGCAATTGATCAAAATTACACTCCCTAATAGCAACCTCCATCTCCAATACTCTAATTACATACATTGCACTTCTAAAATCAGCCCACAACTCATCCATACAACACAAATATTGCATCGCATATTTCATCACATTTACCAACATTTAGTGTACAATTACATTCCATTATACAAATATCTAGTTACATTACATAAGACATATATATACAAAATCACATATCCCAAAAAGTCTTCAAATGTACATGCCACATTGATAGCCTTTGCCAACCTTCGCCTTACCTGTCCCTGTATGTAGTCAAAATAAACAATGCGCTAAGTAATTTTGTTTCCTTGTGGTGGATACAACTACATAAAATTTCGTCTACTAAACTATTTTAAGTAAAATTACCATTATGCCCCTAGTGTCATTTTCACTTAATTAGTTTAAAATTTACTCTCATACTTCTTAAAATCACTATTTAATTCTTCTTTTACTTAGTTTCTTTATTTAATTCTACATATTTCACTACTTAGTGGAAAATTACCGTTTGATCCTTAAATTTTTTTTCTTTATATTTTACCCTATCTAACTCCAATTTTGGTCATTTATGTTTCCTTCGACTTGTATTTCATTCTAGGTGGTAAATTTCTATTTTAGTCCTTATATTGACTTATAAGGTGACAAGTTACGTTTTAGTCCCTGAACCTTTACTTATATATAATTTTGTCCTTTTTCACTTATTTGACTAATTTAACTCTTTTAATCATGTTTTTAATGCCAAATTACAATTTACCCCTATTTCTCCTCGTAATTACATTTTTGCCCTTTTTAACCTATTTAATTCCATTTTTCATTTTTTTCATTATTTTATTGCATCTTTAATATCTTTTAGGCATAATTTAATATTTAGTCCTTAATTTTTCATCAAATTACAATTTTGCACCTAATGTACTTAGTGAAAAATCCTCAAATCGAGGGATGAGGACTTTAATGCTGCTAATAGATTGGAGTGACCACTTGTTGTGATCCTACTACTCCAATGTGAGTGGAGGGACTAGTCGTGATCCTGCTACTCCACTATATGTGTGTGTGCTGGTTAATCCATTATGTGTACTATCCAACTAATCTCGTGATGCTACTGCGGTATATGTGTCCCTATGGCTAGCCATTATATTCTAAGGTTCTGGATTGCCTACTATACATTAAGGGCAATTATATATTATAGCTTATATTATATTTTTGTGTAATTTTCCTTACTAATTACATTATGTCATAAATACTACATACCTATATAGAATCTAATCATGTTTAATTATTATACATTGATCATAAATACACAAAATATCATATAAAAGTAATATAAACATATCATTATTCTCACATCTACCATTCGGCCTTAATGGGATTCCCTATATATCATCTAATTATTTCTTCATTTAGATGCCAAATGTGTTTCTAATGTCATTTTAAACATTTATATAATAATACAAATTGAATTCACCTTATAATACCTAAGTTACCTTTAAGTCTATCATTATGTTCAATTGTCCATTATCATGTATACTTATTATTTTTCATTCTAACCAATCCTATTATATTCTTCATATGTCATATTGTGTATTTCATACTAAATATACCATAAATTATTAATTTAACTCACATTATTCCTTAATACCCAATTTATCCTACATTAAATCTCTTAATTCCAATTTGTTTTCTTCATCAATTCATGCTCAAATAATCTTAGTTCATCATTTTATCATGTTAGTTTGAATTATTTCTCATTTCTACTTAAGTTCATCTAGTTACACGTGTATTCATATAGTCATATAAAACTATGAGTATCGAAAATTGAACATATATCATTGTAATTATGTACTTTAATATATTATCATTTAAGTACCACATGTGAACATGCTTATACTAAAATGTTTCTTATGTCATAGTATAAGTGCATGTTCAAATAAAAATTTACTCTATCATTAGAGTACAAACATGTAAGATTAATTAAATATAACGAGCATGTACATAAGTTTAATCATGTATAAATATTTTATATCATTAACTTTAATCTTTACTTATGTATACACAAGATTATATATATAGACCTTTATCAAAACATCATATTACATGCCATATATAACTCAATGTGCTTTCATATCGGCATATATTTAACATAACAATATTTAAACAATAATAGAAAATACATTAAAATTCTGCCTACAAAATTTTGTATAGGGCCAGCATTCTTGATCTAACTTTTATGCCTTTTTTGATTTGGAAAATGTTATTTTTAAGCCAAGTGACCTTCTATAAATTTATTCCCCTATATGTCCAGTTTCCAAAATATCAAAATTTATCTTAATATCATATTTGTAACTTGAGATATTTGAGAAAAAATAGTAGACTGTTCATAATAACAAAAACATTTTTTTATTACCACTTCTAAAATTCCTAATATAAAATGAGGACAGAATTAGACCAACTTTCCCGCATCAAAATTCTGCTCCTAGGTATTTAGTTTACCCAAAATTTTAAAGCATAGCATTTTGACTCCTCTACCAGGATCTATGCTCGAAATACCAAAATCTGTTGCATAATAGCAAAAACGGTTTTTACGAATTTCATGCTAAAATTTGACATGCTTGGAAATAAAATTAGGCATTATTTTCTTCATATGAAATGTACATTTAGAAGTTTATTTTTCATATAATTTAACCTCAAAGAAATCCAACCACTTTACAAGAAAATACATTATAATTTCAACAAGCTATTCCAGAACTAAAATCAACAACTCACATGAATTTCAATTTCATATTTGGATGACTTATAGGAAAATTTAGCATTGGATCCCTTCTACAAATTTGTATATATATTTATTATGTAGCATTAGAAATTGGAATGCTCTCAATTAGAGTTTTTTAACTCAATTTATGCTAAAATTATAGCCATCAATTCTTAAGGTTTTCATGTCTTCACTTGTTGTAACACTTCCTGAAATTATTTCTCCTTTCAATTAATCATACTATTCAAAAATAAAATCATAATTCCACTCTAATTATCTACATACAAGTATGAGAAACCTAATTCCCATACCTTGGCTGAATTTTCCTTTGACTTCAATCTTTTGTAAGTCTTTTCCCTTTGTTCTTTCTACTTTCTTCTTCCCCTTTTAAAACAAATTCATTCTTTAAACTTAAATTTCCAGCATCTTACTTAACCAACATTCAGCAAAATAAGAAGAAGAAGAAGAAGAAGAAGAAGAAGAAGAAGATATGAACCAAAATAAAATTGTTACCTTAATGATTTACACCTAATTATTCTTAAATAATCAACATACAAAAGATATTCTTCATTAATTCTTAGAGATTGTAAGAATTTAAGAGATTGAGTGAGGAAGGAAAAAGTAAAAATCTGTAATTCTTTCTTCAAAATTCATCCTTCCCCCTTTTTATACCCTAAAAGTGGTATTTCTCTCTCCAACATGCAATGCTCTAAAGTGTAAAATGGGAGGATAAGTCTCCTTCAGGTCCTCAAACATTTTGCATGTCAAAAATCTTCCCCCACTAATATTTTCATCATAATTTCAACCCCTTATATTTTTTTCTCTTATGAAAACAACCCCAATTAATCCTTATTTCAACATTAGCCCCAAAAGTTCTATCCTTTTTTAATTTAGCCCTCAAATTATTATTTTTTAAATTATTCCCTTATAAATTCATACCATATAATTCAAACATTTATTGCATAATTAATTACAACTTAATAACATTTATGCCCCAATCAATATTTAAACTATATTTTATTCCAATTATGCATGCTATATACTATAATATCAATTGACTATTGTATACTCTATCACATAAGACCACGAATTCATTAGATCTTAACTACTAATAATTCATCCAATAATGCCTAATTAGACTTTAATAACATGTAATTGCCCTTGAATTCTACTAAGGCCTATTTTGGGTCCTTACAAATCTTTCCCTCTTAAGGAATTTCATCCTCGAAATTCATTCTTGCATCATTTAATCAAATGTATCACTATCAATTCTCATACTTCTATGTCTAACACTATAAACTTTCATTCCATACTATCTCTGCCAACTTTTTTTATGCCTACTTTAACTTAATTCGCTTCTCTTCTAACTTAATCTCCATATAAAAGAAATCTTATCATACAATTACATCATTACTATGCTCCACATATATCCTATCAGTTTCCTATATCAGTTGGGGCCTATACATATAATATGATACTTGATGCTATGCTATGCATGATTGATGCTTTCGTGTATGCAGTAAGATACAAATGCATATTCTCATGTGGCATATATGTTTTTGCCCCATTCCATGTGTAATGTTTCGTCAATTGGCCGTACTCGATAAGGAAACACCGACAGGTATATAGAGCATTATAATCACTCCTTAACTTGATATCTCAAAACCCTCGACCATAGATATTTTCATCAACTAAGCAAAACTCCATCTCATATATCATAATTAAATAATCATTAAGTATTCTACTAACACACCTATTTCATAATCCCATATACATTTCATATGCGCATATTATGTACTATATTATGTACATATAGTCCATTTCTGAAACTTGATTCATATACATTTACCCATATATACAATTATTCATATATCCTATTTATCAGATTCTATCGAATCATCACACTTCAGTCTAACCATATCAAGACAAGGATATCTGCATTGACCAATACTCTAAAACTTCCTACGATAACAACCTTAAACAACTATAGCCTAGAAATGGCTAAACCTAAGCTTTGATACCACTAAATTATAACACCCTTATACCTTAACCCACACATATCACTTTATCCTTCTTATTACATAAGTTTTATAGTGCCACTTAAACATAAACTAACTATACAGAGAATATGTATTCATACTTAATCCATAAGAGTGCTATACTATGAAAACTTTAAAATATACATTAGAATCTCTTTACATTAAATAAATGATAAAAATCTATACATATCATATTTCCTATACCACAAAAAAAAACTTTATTATATACAAAGAGCCCAAAATAAAAGTCTACACCAGTTTTTCTAGTTGACTTGAATTGGCCATCCTACTGTAGATATCACCTCAACAATCTATACGGATAAAACACTTGTGCTAAGCAATAAAGCTTAGTGGGGAACATAAATCATGAAGACGACCTCTTTTAAAGGTCGTCAAAATGCAAATACATACAAGCATATCATTAAGCACATTAACTAATCATTTATAAACATATTCGCAAAATTTTCTAGGTACTAGATTATACATGTTAAACTTATACCCATTACCAATTGCCCATTAATATTTCATTTGCTTGTCATTCTTACTCTTATAACTCTTCATTTAACACTTAAAGTTTTCACATAAAGCTTACTTTTAGGACTTCTTTATATATATAAATTCATTACAATCCTTAAATTTTTCCTATACACATATATCAATCTTAAAAACATGGCAATATGATTCTATATTTCATAGAAAGGATATTATAGATCCTAGAACATTAAGTAAATAAATTATATATTATGCACTATTAGATACCATTAAATGTTTATGCCTTTTTAGGGGCGAAACACAATTTGTTACATTAATACCAATTAATAACAACATTATATAAAGTTCACCACTTATAAGTTCATAAATCATCTACATTTACATATAAGATGTTGCATTTCATTTTCCAAAAGAGATTAATAAATGAGCTGTAAGGACCCAAAATAGGCCCTAGAAGAATTCAAGGGCAATTTCAAATTAGAAAAGTATAATTAAACAATATTGGATGAATTATTACGTTTTGCTTGATCTTTCGATACTCTTTTGCTTATATCTCTAGTTATAAAGCATCAAATTTGATGATTCCAATTGGGTTTGAAAATAGACATCCATATCTAGATTTCATATGAAGAAACCAAGTTTCAAATCTATATTTAACTAGGCTATATTTAAACATTAAATTCGGAACAGTCTGCTGCCTAGTCACTAAGAGCATACCTCAGTGTTTTGTAAATATCTTAAAATCTAAAACGACTATTGAGATGATTCTTGATGTTTTAGAAACTAGAAACATATTGTAATAAGTTTTTAGAAGACTACTTTAGCTAAAAATGCTTTTTGGAAGGTCAAACATTACTTACAAGTCAAACTCATAAAACTACTTATGATAGAGAATATAATAGTCAAGTAATAATAATGTAGTTTGAAGGCTAAATTAAAAAAGGATGAAAATTTAGGGGTCAATTTGTTGATATAAAAATTTTAGGGTAAATTATAAAAAGGGAAATAAAGGAGAGGTTGATTTAAGAAAAGAAAAAAATTAAGTGGAACATTGTGTAACATGCAAATAAATGAGGAAATTTAGTGAGACGTGCAAAAAGTGGAAGGATCAAAAAGGGAATTTTACCTTGCTATTATAAATAGTGAATTACATAAGTTAGAGAGAGAAGAGAGAGGAGAAGGGGACAACATTTCTTGAGGGAGTTACAGAATTTTCTTTCTTCTCAATCTTTCATTCTTTGATGAATCTCTCTAAGAAATCCTTGAAGAAATTCTTGCATGTGGATTTTTGAAGAATAAGTTAGTGTATATCTACAAGGTAATTAACTTAATTTGATAATTCTTCTTCTTATTCATCTTCTTGTTTTGGATTGAGTTAAATTCTGGAAGTTTGTGTTAATGGATGAAATTTTTGTGAAAGGAAAAGAAGGAGAAAGTTAGGATCATGAAAGAAGAAGATAGTGAGAGAAAAAAAGAGAATTTTTAAGAAGATTTGAGTTGCATGTCCAGGTTTGGGTGTGGTTTTACATGCATGTGTGCAGATATCATGGTTTATGCTTGTATTACTTAGTTTTTAATGGTAATTTATTAGTTTGTTTAGGGTTAATGAGAGATTTATATTGGAAAAATCATGTTTTTGAATGTTGAGGAAAACTGGGTGTGGTTTTTGTGAACCAGGCTACTTGTTTTGTCCATATCTGGAGTTGTAGACCTCAGATTGAGGTGATTCAAAATTTTGGGTAAACTAAATTAAAGTATCTACAGTTCATTAGATGGAGTCGTGGCTTGATTCTATTGTTAGAGAACTCATAAAATTTGTATAAGCGAACTATTTGAGTGTATAGGCAGTTTTGAACAATTACCAATGTTTTAACCATAACTCCTTATATTTAAGTCATAATTGAGTGAGGTTTGATTATATGTAAACTTGATAGAATGATAAAAAATTTTGTAGAAGGAACCTAAAGCGAAATATGCATATAACTCATCTAAATATTTATATGAAAATTTAAGAGAGCTGTTGATTTCGGTTCAAGAACAGATTATAGTAATTATGGCCTAAGTCATGGTAGAGGAGTCAAAATGATATGATATAAAATTTTAGATAAACTAAACATATAGGAGCATAATTATTGTGAAGAAATGTATATCTGATTCTACAAATTTTCAAAATTGACATTAAAAAACTATCTTTAGGTTAGTTTGAGCTAATAGGAGTATTTTGCTTATAACTTGAGTTTTAGAACTTAAAAATATGGTAATTCTAATTTGCATTGAATCAAAATTTTCATATATACATTTTATATGCAGAAAACAAATCCTAAATCTGTCTCTAAATATGTCTAAATTTAGTTTGAAAATCGGAATTAACTGCTCACTGTTACTGGAACAACCTTCTGGAATTTCAGAATATCTTGAGTTATAGATATGATAATGAGATGATTTTTAATGTTTCAAAAACTATAAATATAGAGGAATAAGTTTATAGAAGATCATTGCTTCTAAAATTGTCGTTTACTACATCTAATTTAGTGTACAAACTAGTAACTAGAATCTGTCCATGGAATTTTTAAATGCCATCTCATATAATTAATTAGAAGAGTACTTAAATAACTTTGATAAATTATTTAAGAACTCAATTACCATGTTTTCTTAGGCATGTAATTAGATATATTTATGATTCTAATAGGCTTTAAAAGAGAAAATAAAAATATGTAAACTAATTTAACATTGAAGAATTAGGTTATAATATGTTACAAGTATATAAAGAAATGTAAATACTTTAACGTAAAAATAATTATAAATTTAAAAGAACTTGTAGATATATATATATATATATATATATATATATTTAGTATATGTACAATCATAATGAATATTACTTTTTGTAAATAGTAAAGTTATGATTGTATGCTTATACTCTTATGTTATTATGAGATAACATAAAGTTATAGTGCTATGTGCTTACATGTATTTGCATATTCACGTGTGTATTTAAGATTGTATATCTATATGTCTATGTATGTATGTATATGTACATGTATCTATATGTGTGTATAGATATGAACAAAATATGAACACATAAGGATTAAGTGATTACCTTGGGAAAAAGGTATGTGTATAATTGAATTATCATTATTGAATATAATAATTTGATCATATATGTTCAACTCACCAATTTAGGCTTGATAAATAATGATGTGTTGTAAATATAAAATGTATAAGATTGTTATACAATGAATGGTACATATATATATATATATATATTTATGAAATAATAATAATCTATAAACATGTTGTTTCCATATAATTAAAGTGGTGAAAATATCACACAAAAAGGGATAGTAAAGCATGTATGCATGCATATGATTTTCATAATAAATATGTGGAATAGTTACATGATTTATAAGGATTATAAGTAAAAAATAATAATACTTAATTGTGCCCAAGATAACATGTTTATAGAAAATTTATACGTGTACATATCTATGACACCATGCTCATATATATACATGAATATATGTGTATGAACATCAATATGTATATAAGGAGAAAAGAGCCAAGTACAGAATAGCAATACCTAGTAGTGCAATATGATCACATGTTTACAGAAACTTACACATGAGCATATATATGATTACCTTGTACATAGTTATATAAGAGTATACCTGTGTATATATATATATACTTGTGATTATGAATCTTTTTACATGATCACATCCATATGATGTGTTATAGTGCAAAGTTCTTATAACAAGGCATGTTTTATGATGAGCACTTGAATAGGTACGACACATTACGTGATTGTCATAGTATGATCATGTTAATGTGAAATCTGTTGATAGCATGATTAATAAAGTATGTGAAGCATTATAGAAACCTTGCATACATAATTATGCCATGGCAATAATATGTCTATTTTATAGTTATACATGTGCAAATTGACTAGTTGAGTGCAATCATGATATATAAAAAGAAAATTTAATACAATATTGCTTGCAATTAGAGTTCAATTATTGATAGATAAGCACCTATAGGGATATTGCAACTGCCACCGTTGACCTTTTTAGGTCTAAAGTATAGTTGATCCTATTGGATCATGCACAGCCTCATTTGGGTTGTTAGCTGACCCCATTTGGGTCCATTTGACTGGTCCACCATCCAGTCGACCCCGTTTGGGTCTATAGTTTTGATATCTTCGGATATCCACCATTTTGATACCTCGAGTATCCACCGATCCCATTAGCCACCTTTCGAACTTAGGTAGGCTAAACTATAAATACAGTACAGACATTAAAGTATAAAGTACAAAGCAAGCATCATATAAGAGTTAAGGATATTGCTTGATTATATGTCTGAAATGATTTGCTTGTATTGTTTCAAGTGTTTAAATAAATAGAGGTTAGAAAGTAACACATGATATGTATGCTATTTATAGTTGGTTCCAAATGTTCAAAATTTTTTAAATGAGTTAAATGCATGTAGAATTCTCAGTCAGTATACAATACAAGCATGCTAAGTTAACTGTTAAGTTTTTTAAATGCTTTTATTGTTTAATAAGTGTGGTTGTTAGATTTGTAAAGATTTTCTAATCCATTAATTACATGATAAATAAATGTATATATATAAAGTGTGTTGAGTGTGATTACTGATGAAGCAATAGTAATATCGAAATGCTGTAAAAGTTGAAAAATATACAAGGTAAAGATATAACAGTTTAATAAAAATAGTAAGTATTCAAACGAATGAGAATGCATCTTATACATGGAATATATTATACATATGTATAGAGAATATAATTTATCTGAATACAGTACCATGTTTCTAAGATAGTTAAGTATATCAAAGTGATCACTAAAATCAAAATGTGGGAACTCATGTTAAGCTGCTAAAAGAGCATTTATTTGAATGAATTTTGCTTATTATTTTGCGTTCTTTTAAGTCAGTTTTAGGTGTTTTTCATTGGTTTTTTTATTTTTCTAACCGCAGGAGTGGATTTTGAGGAAGTTGTATTTTTGGGGCAAATTGTTGATGATTTGGAGAAGCGAAGAATTTTTAGGGTTGATTTAAAGCAAAGAGCTGATAGTTTAAAATTCTGAAAGTTGCCTTGAACAAGGGAATTGCCCAGTTGCCCAAGGCAGAAAGCTAAGCCTTGCCCAGTTCCCTTGCCCAAGTTGCCTAAGGGACTTGCCCAAGGAAAATTGACAGTGGACTGCGATTTTTCAAGACAATTTTAAGCGAATTTAACCTAGCCGCCACTTAAATCCTAGCTGGTATTTAGGAATTTGAAGACTTTATTTTAGGAGTAAAGAGGCAGTGATTGGAGGGATTTAGAACTCCTTTAGGAATTTTATATTAAATTTCTTTGTTGGGTTGGTTTTCTTTCCTGTTTTTGGTTATTATTTAAGAAAGGGGTCCTCGGTTTGAGGGGATCTTCCTTCTGCGATTTTTGTAACTCGAATTCTGTAGCAGGGGTTTTCTCAAATTTTACTTTTTATTTTGTGAAATTCTCATGGCCATGAGTAGCTAAAACATTATTTTCAGTTAAAGATTAATTCAAAGCTAGGATTTATTTCACTGTGAGATCGTTGTGCTTACTTTTTGTTCTTTATTTCATATGGTGTTCATGTTGTTTACTATAGCTTAGAGAAATCATTTCTCAATTGTTATTTGTTTTATGTTCAATGAGGCGCCGTTGTTCATTTGATTAAATAACATACTGCTAATTGAAGATATCAAATCCTTAATTGTTTGGTAGATTCAATAATGAGTAGTGATCAGTTAGATTCCTCATAAGGGTTGTTATGTTGAGTAGATGCATGAATTGGTCTAAATTGATCTCACTTGTAGATCGGTTGGTCTAGGTCGGGTCTTTTTATTTCTTAATGCTGTTAATAGATTAAACTCTTGCTCTTGTTAAGGGTTGTCTATGGGTGAGGAATTAATTACAATCTTACTTGGTTAATTCATTAATACGGAAAGATTAGGTCGGGAGTGCGAAGCTGACGGCTATAACTGGCCCATTATTTGATTTTTTTTAGAATTATTTCTTAATCTATGATGAGTTGAATGAATCCTGTGTTGCAAATATCTTTAACTGGAATTATCATCCCTTGAATTTTCTCTTAATTAATTTATGACTCATTTATTTATTTGCTTCAGTTCATTATTTCACTTTCAATTTATAAACTCCCCCATTCAATTTTATTGTTAAAAATCTGGTTGTTTAGAATTACTTCAGTGCTAGTCTCTGTGGATTTGACTCTTTCTTCCCCTATTTGCAATTTATTTGTAGGGATAAGTTAGGTTTTTATTTTTGGTGGCTTCGACACCCATCAAATTTTGGCGCCGTTGCCGGGGACTAGTCTAACTTGATTTAATTTGTTAATTACCAGATCTGAAATTTTGGGAGAATTATTATTTGACTCCGAAATCGAGAAAATAGCTCAGAGATCGAGGAAGGAGACAAGAATATATAAAGCATTTGCTGGAACTTCCTCCAAGCCGTAAAAAGAAAAAGAGGTAGCTGATTTTACTAAATATCCAGCTGAAATAGAAAAGGAAAAGATGGCAAAAAGGACCTTAAGAGAGTTACACATGCCACCATTGAATCAGCAACCGCTGTGAATTACATACCCAACAGTAGACACTTCTTTTGAGCTGAAATCTAGATTGATTCATCTACTGCCCACTTTTTGAGGTTTGGAAAATGAAGATCCTCACGAGCATCGTAAGGAATTTCATGTTGTTTGCTTAGGAATGAAGCCACATGGAGTTACCGAGGAGCAAGTAAATTAAGGGCTTTTCCTTTCTCATTAGCCGACTCAGCAAAAGATTGATTGCTAAATTTACCATTTGGAACTATCACAACCTGGACTAATATAGTAAGAATGTTTTTAGATAAATTTTTTCCTGCATCTAGAGTTGCTAGAATTCGAAGGGAAATTAGTGGGATTCGACAAAACACTACAAGAAAATCTTAAAATAGCAACGGAAAAATAGCAACAGAATTAATTTCGTTCCTAATTTAGCAACAGAAACACAATTTCGTTGCTATTTAGCAACGAATTATAGTTTCCGTTGCTAAAATTGGTTGAATTTTATAAAATTAGCAACCGAAAAAAATTTGGTTAGTTTCTATTGCTAAAAGTGGAGGGAATTTATGGCGCCATTATTTAGCAACAAAAATTAGCAATGGAATTTGTATTCCGTTGCTAATTAAGGCGGCAAAAAATGGCGGATAAAATTTGGGGTGGAAAATAGCAACGGAATTTAAATTCCGTTGCTAATTTAGCAACCGAAATTAATTTCGTTACTATTTAGCAACGAAATTTAAATTTCGTTGCTAAAATAGCAACAGAATTCAACCAAATTTTATTCGGTTACTATTTAGCAACAAAAATTTGTTTCGGTTGCTAAAATAGCAGCGAAAATTAATTTCCATTGCTAAATAGCAACCGAATTTAATTCGGTTGCAAAAATAGCAACGGAATAATGATTTCGTTGCTAAATTAGGGGCATTTAAGTACTTTTACCTTTGTTAGAACTATAAATTGGGAAAACCCTAGATTTTCATCTCTTCCCTCACACACCGTCGTCCTTCTCTCTGTCTCTCTAATGAAGCAGTCGACGGCAGACATCTCCTCCCTCACACACCGCCGCCCATCTGTCTCTCTCTCTAGCAAAGAAGTCGACGATAGACTCATCTCCTCCCTCATAGATGGCGTCGACTTGTTGCAACTCGCCACAGGCGGGCTATTTCGGGTACGATTGTTCCATTTTTTTTGAAGGCATTAGATTGCTGCAACTCGCCACATATGGGCTCTCCTTTTTTTTTTTCTAAAAACATTTCTTGGTTTGTTTTATCTATTTTAGCTAGTTCAGGTATATATCTTCACTGTTCAATTCTAATTTTTATGTTGTTTAACCTTAATTTTTTCCATTATTCTTCTTGTGAATCTGATGTGGGTTCGAAATTGAAGGCAATTGACTTGTAAATTTTTAGTTTTAGATAGAATAGAGGCGTATGATTGATAAACTTGCTATTAAAAGTTTAGTTTATATTCATGTACATCACCTATTTGTTCATTTGCTTGAATGAAAATTTTGTATTAGTTTGCATATTTTTAATGTATGTTATTCAACATTCTCGCAAGGTAATTCCTCTTTAAATTGTGAATGTAAGCTGTACAATTAAGTGAAAATCTTGTTAGTGTGACTTGATTGCTAAACCAATATGGAATTCACTCATTTTTATGGGCATCGTTATTGGATTAATAGTTGCTGCCAGTGATAGCTTCTTTCTTTTAGCACTTAAATTTACTTAACAATGTAAAGATGATTTATTTATTTTATACAGTTTTTTATTTAAATTCAATGTATATAAAAGTAAATGTCTAGTAATTTAATATAATTCAATAATATGCTTTTTATAAATTTTTTTACTATATTTATTTGGATATAGATGGTGATGATGGGTATCTATATCTGTAGAAGTGTGATATAACATTCGGTGTCTTGATTAGTAGCCTTTTAATTAGTATATTACTAATGCAAGTCACCTAATTTATTAGGCTACCAGAAATCGATTTTTCTTATTTCAATTTCTTCTAATTTATAAGTTTGTTTCTAATTGTTTGAAATTTATGATTTAAATTAGAGCTCTCCATCTCTTGAACATGGCTCAAATCTGAAGATTTTTGCTTATTAACTTATCAGGTGAAGTATTCCTTTCTTCTTTCTACTTTTAATGTTGTTTAGATTTTCATTTTGTCTGTGTTGTTGCAAAGAAATAAAACCTTACACAAGAGCTCTTGCTTCATTGAATTGTATAAATGCAGGAGTTTCTTACTCTTTCAAGTTCCCCATCTTTAGATAGGTGTTGCCAATATTATATGCATAATACTCTCAATTTCTATATTTGGTAAGTTATGTAATGGCATAATGTGAACGGATTAGTGATACTAAGATATACATATAAATGGTAATTTATATTATATTTGATCATTACATGCTGCTTTTTGTACATGTCAACCATTTCTTAGGCATTTTTATCTAAAGATGAGGATTAGGTAAAAGATTTTATTAGAGTATTTGAAACAAAATTTAAACACAAATAAAAACATATTACATAGGCATTAATTGCAATGCTTTAGTAGCAATGTTGTTTATTTATTTGGTTCTTTATTGTTGGGCTTTGAAAAGGTGGAGTGCAGTTTTTAACATCAATTTTTCTTATGATTGATGCTTTAGTAAACATTATCTACTTAAATGCTAAGGGTAGCTACATGTGACTTATAAAGGAGAGTACTATTTAAGATTTTTCATTTCTGGATTTTCAGTACGAGGGAACCTTAATTATTAGCTACTTTATTTAATGGCTTTGTTTGTTACATTTATCTGCTACAGGTGAAATTAGTGACAAATATTGTGGTTCAATCTTACAAGCATTTTGTATTCTATATTTCAGTTTTCTTCTTCCTTTCTGAATTACATGTGTGTCTGAGAGTTGGTGTAATGTTGGTTTGCTGAAGTAAATATCTCATGTCCTGTGACCGAGACAAGTAGTTAAATTAATTGTTGTAACATGTTTTACATTCCATCTTGCAGTTGCTATACATTATAAATGGAATTCGTATAGGGACTGTACATTTATTTTAATATTTAAACATAAATGAGAGATTACAAAGATGAAGAGGAAGTCATATGCAACAGAGTTCTTGTGGATAGTTTATGCCATATTTGCATTTATGTTTTTTGAACTTGTGCTAAAGCGTTCTTGTATTGTCTATTTATAGTTTAGGTTTTAACAGCTGCAATAAACAATAAAATTGTTGGTGTTGGGAGTGGAAATTGATTGATTAGGAAAAACACTATTGATCTCCTAAGTTTGACAATTGGACTTCAGGTTTATCCTTCCTGGTTACAAATTTTTGTAAGCAATCATAAAGGATATTGATTGTTTGTTTCATGTTCCAGCATCACTTTCTCTTTGACTAAGATGATGTTTATTGAATGAACAAGTTTCCAATCTTTGGATCATTTTTGATATGATTGTTAATTAATGACAGCTTATGGTCTTCAATTGCTGCTTTAGTTAGATATTATTATTTCTATTTTATTTTTTTTTGTGCTTCCATCCTTTCTTTTTCTTTGCTTTTTTTTTTATTTTTTTGGATAATTATAGCATTTGGTTGCTAGAAATATGTGGGGAAATAATAAGAGGAAAATCCTATGTTCAATCTTAAGTTCTATATTTGTTATAAATTTATAAGCGAGGACCATATGGCCTTATATGTTGCTTTTTCATGGTAATTCGGAATTGCAAATATTGATAAACCTTTCCTATTTATTTAACCCATAAATCTAATTATGAAATTACCTTATTTGAATAACAGTTACGCAAACATGAGTAATGTTCATTGATCTTGGATGTATAGGCGATTAATGCCAGATGGTCTCATTAATATTGAGTTTGCCAAGGGAGTTCAATCATTCATTGAATATGCAAGTTTGCAGCCTGCATATATGGATGGTCCAAAAATTAGATGTCCATGTAAAAAGTACAAACATATTTATTTCCTCCCTACTGAAGAAGTGCATCTATATTTGTTAAAAAAAGGGTTTGTTCCAAATTATTTTCAATGGACACGGCATGGGGAGCCAATAATTTGTAGCACCTCAAGGGGTAATCAAGCATCGTCAGCAATAAATATAGATGGATTTGCAGGGGGAGCTGGTATTCGACCAAATAATATGGATGTAAATGTTAATATTTAAGCACAAATGGTTTATGATGTAGCTGGTTATTCCTTTGAAGAAAATATACAGAATAGTGAAGAGGAACCAAACCCATATGCAAAAAGATTTTTTGACTTACTAGAGTCAGCTGACCAAGAATTATGGCCAAACTGTGAAAAAATGACTCAACTGTCCACCATTGCCCGAATATTGAACATAAAGTCTGAAGGTCATATTTCTGAACAAAGTTTAGATAAAATTCTTACATGGTACAATGATTCATTGCCTCCTGATCATAAAATGGTTGAGAATTTTTATTAAATAAAGAAGCTTATTCGGGGTCTTGGTTTGCCCGTTGAACGAATAGATTGTTGTAGATTGGGATGTATGTTGTTTTGGGGTGAAGATGTGGAATTAGAAGAGTGCAAATACTATAGCCAACCTAGGTTCAAACCAAGAATGCGTACTAGAAAGCAAAAACTAGTTCCTTGGAAGCAGATGTATTATTTTCCGCTAACTCCAAGACTTCAAAGACTGTATGCCTCTGATGTTACTACAGCCCACATGAGATGGCATAATGAACATGAACAGAATCATGAAAGTATGACCCATCCATTGGATGGGCTCACATGGAAACATTTCAATGACACACATACTGAGTTTACAGCAGAAAGTTGAAATGTTAGGTTGGGATTATCAATAGATGGCTTTCAACCTACATTTTGTTCACATTATTTTGAGCATCATGTGATCACTCGAGAAAGAAAAGTTCCTCGTAATGACGGTGGGGGTGAGCGGATTGGTGATGATAACTTATCTATTTTCAAATATCCTGGCCGAACACATGGACACTCAACAAGAAGAATGTTAACAGACAAAGAAATGGAGGCTGCACATGGTTACATTTTATTGAATTGCCAAGAAATTAGACCTTTTGTGCAGTAAGTTTATGTTATAGTTGAAATTGGCTAAATTATTTTTCTAGATGATTGGAGTTTATAGCTAAGATAATTTATAATTTTTTTAGTGAATACGAGGGGTTGTTAAGTGAGCTAATGCCAGGAAACTCACAACATGACATCAATAAAGAAGTGGATAAAAACTTTCCACGTTGGTTTGCAAATTATGTAAGTCTTTAGAGTGCAATAAAAATGAATGCTTGTTGCAATTACTGTAAAACTTACAAAATATTATATGTATTGATTATTTTTTTTATGTAGGCTTTTGAAAATAGAATAGAAAACAGGCTCATATGTGATCTTGCTAAAGGGCCATTGCGAACTGTCAAATCAGATCCTGTCTATTTTGTTAATGGATATAAATTTCAAACAGAAAAGCATGGACATAGCATGGCAACAATAACCAATGTGGTTTGCATACAAGGGGAACTGATAGATTATTTTGGCAAAATTATTGAGATACTTGAAATAGAATATCCTGCATTGCTGATAAAACGGTGTATACTTTTTAAGTGTGAGTGGTTTGATCCAACTCCTAACGTCGAAACAAAAGTACATAGCTGATATAATCTCACTGAAATCAACTAAGGAAGAAGATTTAAGCAATTTTGAACCATTCATGTTAGCAATGCAAGCGACCCAGGTGTATTATGTCCCTTATCCCAGCTTAAGAAGGGATAAGTCAGATTGGTTAAGCGTCTGTAAAGTTAAACCAAGAGGGGTTTTTGATGGACATGCAAAGGGAGAAAGCAAGACAAAAGAAAGTGAAGCATTTCAGGAAGAAGAACCGGATGTACATGAAATAAATGCATGTTTCGATAATGAAATTTTAAATCATCTAAATAATGAATTTGTGGAAATTTTATTTGGAGATGATGACGAATCCATAGATGGACAGAATTTTAAAGATGAGTCTGACTTTAATTCTGAATATTCAGAAACAGAGGATGATTTTGATGTGCAATTAAGTGATGATAGCGATTAAATTGTGTATGTTTTATTATCTCAAAACCAAAATGTGTTATTATTGTAATGATGTACTAATGTTACATATTCTTTAATATAATTATATAATTCGATTTGAATAAGTATATTCAATTTCTTTGAATTTCTTGTTTAAATTATGCCACCCAAAAGAAGAAAGTCATTGCTACCGCCAAGATTTAGACTAACATCTAATGTAGACAACAGTGGACAAGTCCACCCATCTCAGGTTGCAGGGTCTGTAGGTTTAGGTGTGTCATGTCCATATCCTAACCAGCAATAACAAAACCGTCACTCTTCTAATCAACCAAGTGATTCAGCATCCAACAACCCAAATATATATGCTGACCATGTAAATACATCTACTCCAATCCCAAATCCTGAATCTATGCCTACATAAGTACCAGGTTCCGATATTGAGGATGAAGGACTCCAGCCTTGTGCAAAGGGAGTTGATGGAAGAATTTACATTAAGATTATCAATGATATGTGAGTTTAATTATAAAAAAATTTGTATTGCAAGATTAAAACATAAACTTATACTAATAGTATGGATATCTAATTTGATATTGATTTTGTTCATATTAACAGGTTTATTCCATCAGGTATTTGTTCAAGAAAAATCAGATCCACATTCAAGGAGAAGATAGAAATTGAGGATTATGTTTGGAAAAATCTTTCTCTACAGACAAAGGATTTTTATTATCAGGAGTTTGAGGTACAAAAAATAAATAACATTATCTGTTTTAAAATAATTAGCTTCATACATTAATGCATTATCTATTATACTTTGCAATATTTATGTTATTTTTTTTCAGAAAGAATTTTTTTGAGATTCAAAATTTAATGATGTCATTTATCAAGTTTGGGAAAAGCGGGCCTGCCAACGATATAAAGAATTTTTATTTAATTTACACAAGGGTGGTCAACGACCTAATTTTATTTCTTAAGAAATATGGAATCGTTGGTAGCAATACTGGGCAACACCCGAAGCAATTGCCAGTTCAGATAGGAATTCTTCAAATAGGCGGGGAGGCTCAGATGGTGAGAGTCTAGCCTTGTTGCTTTATGGCTTATTTTATTTACTTCGGAGGTCGAGCCTTGTTGCTTTGGAGAATGTCCTCGAGAGGTTACAGGCTTAAGCCATAGAATAATCCCTCCTTGCCTGTAAGGTGAAGTTCTTCACAAATAATGTTAAACTACCACTTGGACCTGGTGACAAATGTAGGGTTTACTTGCTTTTAATTTCTTGGAAAACCTGAGCATTTTAGAAATTTACTTGTTGGGTCATTGGTGATAAAATTTTTGCCACAGGAACTTATATGGGGTCTTGATTAGATGTTAGTCACCTGTTGGCTCATAGAAATGAAATATGCTTCACATGTTTATGTATCCAGTAGGACATTATTTCTTTTATGGTGTGTTTTTCTAGAAGATAAATTGAACTCTTATATGTGTTTGTTTTTGTCCTTCATCTGCCTTTCGTTTAAATTGTTTCTTTTTGTGTTCTTTCAAAACTCAAGCTATTGCTGTAGTAAAAGGCTAATTTTCCTATACCTTCGAGCTAAAATCTGTTTCTTGCTTGTAAATCTGAATGCTACATTCTTGCTGCGAGAAACTTAATAACACTCATGATGAGCTGAAATGGTAAAAAAACTTATTGATTTACCTTCATGTGTTCTTCTTTTAGTTGAAGGAGGGATGTTCTCCTTGTTATCATTTTCACTTAAATTCTTATATAGATTGCTCTTTATTCTATTTTTTAATTGTAATTGTGAAATTTTATCCCCTTATTGTAGAATGAATAGTGGTATTTTGACTATTATTTCTTATTGCTTGTTATACAGGAAATAACTATGGGTAGAAAGCCTACATATCCTGAAGTTTTTATGCACACTCACACAAAAAAGCGTGATGGTCAGACATTCGTCAATACCCGTTGTAGACAACTCAATGTATGTTAAATTATACATCAATATTAATTATTTTATAAAAATATAGCTAATTAATTTTAATTATTGTAATGATAAGAGCAAATACAAAAGACTCTCATTCAATAGTAGCAGAGCTCTGAAAGTGTTAATGAGAGTCAGATTTTTCTTCAAGTAGGTGGTAAGAATAACCGTGGCAGGATTTTTGGTTTAGGTTCAATTGCAAATACTTCACATTCGAATTCCTCTACATCATCTATAGCTGCTTGTAGTAAGGGATGCAAATCTTCTCATAAAGTAATTCAGCTAGAGACTGCACTCACCATGTTGATGGATACTGTAACCCAACTAAAGAATCGAGTAGAAGATTTGGAAACTAGGGGTGCCCAGCAGTCAAATCGTTCTCCTTCACCTCCACCAGCTACCTAGCTTAGACTTTTAATTTTAGATTGTTATTGATACTGATTTTATGCTATTTTTATTATGGTCTCCTTCACCTCCACCAGCTACATAACTTAGACTTTTATTTTTAGATTGTTATTGATTCTGATTTTATGCTGTTTTTATTATGGTTTTCATAGAATTTTACTTTACAGTAATATAATATATTTTTAGGATTTTAATTTTTATACATTACAATTTGAATATTATATTATCAATAACAATATTTTCTTTTCATAATGAATTTGAATTATATTTATTTATAAATAAATAATTTGATTTAACTAAAATATTATGCCCATCTAACAAAACTAGCATAATTTTACAATTTATAATGTTATAAATAGCGGCTAAAGTCAAATTTTATATAGCAACCGAATTCATATTCCGTTGCTAAATTTAGCAACGGAATATGAATTCGATTGCTAAATTTAGCAACGGAATATGAATTCGGTTGCTAAATTTACCTACCGAACAAACATTCCGTTGCTAAATTTAGCAACAGAATTACAATTCGGTTGCTAAATTTACCTACCAAACAATTATTCCATTGCTAAATTTACCAACCGAATTCATATTCCGTTGCTAAATTTAGCAACGAAATGTAATTTCGGTTGGTAATGTTGACCAATTAACCAAAATATACATTAGTTAGATATAGCAAAGGAATTTAGATTCCGTTGTTAATAAAAATTAGCAACCAAAAATAGCAACGGATATTCGGTTTGTATTTTAGTAACCGAATATATTTTCGTTGCTAAATTACCAACGGAAAATATTTTGGTTGCTAAATTTACCAACTATCAAAATTGCAACTGAATTTTCTGTTGCTATTTTCGGTTGCTAATTTTGATTACAAACGGAAATTCACCAAATTCGGTTGCTAACTTTCGTTGCTATTTCCAAATTTTCTTGTAGTGAAAGGATGTAGAATCACTTCATGATTATTAGGAAAGGTTTAAAAGATTGTGTGCAAGCTGTCCCCAATATGGTATAACCGAGTAGTCCCTTATTCAGTACTTTTACGAGGGTATGTTGAGTATGGAATGGAAAATGATTGATGCAGCAAATGGCGGAAGTCTTAACAACAAAACTCCAACTCAAGCACGAGAATTGATCCAAAATATGGCAGCAACGTCCCAAAAGTTTGGACGTTATTAGGACCCTCCTAAACGAGTAATTGAGGTACAATCTTCTTCCCTTGAAGAAATAATTAAAAATTTAACTTCCCTTGTGCAAAACCTGGCTGTAGGTAAGGCTCCTCAAGCTCAAGTGTGTGGAATTTGTGCCTATGCTGGAAATACTACTGATATGTGCCCCACACTTCAAGATGAGTCACAAGAGCAAGTTAATGCACTGGGTGGATATGGTGGACAACCCCATAGAAAACATGATTCATATTCAAATACATATAATTTGGGGTGGTGTGATCATCCAAACTTCAGTTATGGAGTAAGGCAGCAAAATTCACAGCAACCTTTCCACTTAAGGGCACCACCACAACCTTCTCAATTAGCTCATAAGCAAGGTATGTCTCTTGAAGATGTTGTTCACTCTTTAACAACTAATACCAGATATTTACAGCAATATGTAGAGAAAATAGATTCTGGGCTTCAGAACTTGGAAAAATAAATGAGCCAAATAGCAATGTCTTTGAGTAGAATAGAGTCCCAAGGATGTTTTCCTTCACAAACCATAGAGAAACCAAGGCAAAATGCGGGTGCAATTATTCTAAGAAGTGGAAAAGAGCAGGAACAACCCTTGCCCAAGGGGGATAATCAGAAGAAGGTAAAAGAAGTGGAAAAGGAGGCAAAAATAGAGCAAACAGAACGGCCCACAGGTAAAAATTAAAAACAGCCCCCTATTTTAGTTATATAGCCTCCATTTCCTGAAAGGTTAGCTAAATCACAGAAGTAGAAAGAGGAGAAAGACATCTTTAAAACTTTTTGCAAGGTTGAGGTAAACATTCCTTTGATTGATGCTATAAAACAAATACCAAGATATGCAAAATTTCTCAAGGAACTTTGTACTAACAAGAAAAAACATATTGGTTATGAGAAAATTACTATCAATGAAAATGTTTCTGCTCTTATTCAAAGAAAAATGCCTAAAAAATGCAAGGATAAAGGTATGTTTGCTATTTCCTACAAAATTGATAATTTAAGTGTTAAAAGAGCCATGTGTGATTTAGGTGCATCTATAAATGTCATGCCTAAGTCTACTTATTCCTTTTTAAATGCTGGACCTTTAGAAGAAATAGGAATAGTCATTCAATTAGCAAATAGGTATGTTGTTTATCCTAAGGGATTGTTAGAAGATGTATTAGTTCAGGTTAATGGTCTAATTTTCTTACTGATTTTGATGTGATCGATATGGAAGATGATGGAAATTCAGGGGAGTCGTCTGATATTCTATTAGGTAGACCATTCCTTCAAACAGCTCGGACTACAACTGATGTTTACAAAGGTACCCTCACCATGGAATTTGATGGTGAAATAGTGCAATTAATGTGTATAATGCTATGAAATATCCATGTGAGATGTCTTCTATTTGTGGAATTGATGTTATTGAACCATTGACTCAAAAAGTGTTTGAAATGGATGGAATTGATAAGTTACAAGTTGCTATGAATGAAAGTGTTCACAGGGACAGCTTTGATGCAGTAGAAGAGGAGTTGCATTTTGAAGAAGAGCTAGAAGAAATAGTATTGGAGTTGGGAGCTTTGAAACCAATGGTAAATACATCTATTGGGAGCTTTGAAACCAATGGTAAATACATCTAATCCTTTGAAATTAACTAGCACTGACCAAAAACTTTTACCATCTATTTTGCGGCCACCGAAATAAGAGCTTAAAGTATTACCCGATCATTTGAACTATGCCTACTTGGGTGAGGAGAAAACACTTTCAGTGATTATTTTCAATAATTTGACTTCTAAGGAAGAAAAATTATTGATTTAAGCCTTGAAAGAGCATAAGCAAGCAATTGGATGGACTATTGCTGACATCACAGGCATAAGTCCCTCTACATGCATGCATAAGATTCATTTGGAATATGATATCAAACCCAAAAGACAAGCACAAAGATGGTTAAACCCACCAATGATGGAAGTTGTTAAAAAGGAAATCCAAAAGATGCTGGATGCAGGAGTTATATACCTTATTTCAGACAGTAATTGGATGAGTCCAGTCCAAGTAGTACCTAAAAAGATAGGAATCACGGATGTGGAGCATGAAAATGGCGAGATGGTGCCCACCCGAGTCCAAAATGGGTGGAGGGTTTGTATAGACTACAAGAAGTTGAATACCTCTACTAGAAAAGATCATTTCCACTTCCTTTTATTGATCAAATGTTGGAAAGACTCGTTGGAAAATCTTACTACCGTTGTCTTGATGGTTACAAAGGTTTTTATCAAATATCGGTGGCACCCGAGGACCAAGACATGACAACCTTCACCTGTCCCTTTGTCACATTTGCTTACCAGAGGATGCCATTTGGACTTTGTGATGCTCCAGCGACTTTCCAACATTGTATGGTAAGCATCTTTTCAGATTATGTTGAGGAAATAATAGAGGTATTTATGGATGATTTTATAGGTTATGGTAACTCATTCCATGAATGTTTATATAATTTAATCAAGATTTTAAAGAGATCTTTAGAGTCTAATATGGTTTTTAATTATGAAAAATGCCATTTCATGGTAGATCAGTGATTGATCTTGGGTCATATAGTATCTTCAAAAGGAATAGAAGTAGAAAAAGCCAAAATAGATGTTCTTTAATCTCTTCCTTACCCTGCAAGCATGCGGGAAGTTCGTTCTTTTCTTGGACATGCAGGATTTTACAGGCGCTTTATAAAAGACTTTATCCAAAATCACCCAACCATTATGCAAATTATTGCAAAAGGATGTGAACTTTTAATTTGATCAAGCATGCCAGGATGCATTTGATGAGCTGAAGGATAGGCTGGTCTCTGCACCTATAATTCAGCCACCCAATTGGGATTTCCCATTTGAGATCATGTGCGATGTAAGTAACCATGCCATAGGGGTTGTTCTTGGCCAGAGAATTGGGGGAAATCCACATGTTATTTATTTTGCTTCAAGAATGCTGGATAGTGCACAAAGTAACTACTCCATGACAAAAAAAGAACTCTTATCAATTGTTTTTGCTATAGAAAAATTTAGGCAATATTTATTGGGTACTAAAGTAGTTGTTTTTTCTGATCATGCAGCACTAAAGTATTTTTTGAAGAAGAAAAAGCCAAACCCCATCTAATTCGATGGATCTCTTAATGCAAGAATTTGATCTTGAAATTAATGACAAGAAGGGGTCTGAAAATTTAGTAGCTGATCATCTCAGTAGATTACTGTTAAATAAGGAAGCATTGCCTATAAACGATGATTTTCCAAATGAACATTTATTTGTTATCCACACTTTCAATCCCTGGTATGCTGATATTGTGAATTTCTTGGTTACAGGTGCCATCCCTGCAGAGTTTTCCAGGTTTAAGAAAGACAAATTGAAGAGAGATGCCAAATACTACACTTGGGATGAACCATATTTATGGAAATATTGCTCCAATCAAATTATTCAATGATGTATTCTTGATGATGAGATGCAGTTCGTATTGAAATTCTGTCATTCTGAGGCATGTGGAGGTCATTTTGGTCCCAAAAGAACAGCCCGAAAAGTTTTACAATGTGGTTTGTTTTCGCCTAATTTATTTAGAGATGCATATTTATACTGTAAATCTTGAGACAAATGTATAAAAATAGGTAACTTAGGACCCTGAGACCAAATGCCACTCACATCTATTTTAATTTGTGAAATATTTGATGTGTGGGGTATTGATTTCATGGGTCCTTTCCCTTCTTCTTTTGGCAATTCTTATATTTTACTCGCAGTAGATTATGTTTCTAAATGGGTTGAAGCTAAAGCCATAAGGACAGATGATGCCAAAACTGTTGTGAATTTTGTCAAAAAGAATATATTTTGCAGGTTTGGTACACCAAGAGTTCTTATAAGTGACAAAGGGACACATTTTTGCAACAAAATCATGGATGCACTGCTAAAGAAATATGGAGTCACACATTGTTTGTCAACTGCTTACCACCCCCAGACAAGTGGACAAGCTGAAATTTCCAATAGAAAGGTGAAGTCTATACTGGAAAAGACAGTGAATTTAACCAGAAAGGACTGGAGTTTAAAGCTAGAAGATGCTCTCTGAGCTTACAGGACTGCCTATAAGACACCTATCGGTATATCACCATATCGACTGGTGTATTGAAAACCCTGTCATTTACCCGTAGAGTTGGAGCATAAAGCATTATGAACCATAAAACGTTGCAACATGGCGTTAGAAGCAGCAGGTGAAAATCACAAATTAGAGTTGCAGGAATTGGAAGAGTTAATAAATGAGGCATATGAGAGCTCACAAATTTATAAAGAGAAAACAAAAAGGTTCCATGATAAAATGATTTCTAGAAAAGAATTTCAAATTGGACAAAAGGTTTTATTATTCCATTCACGTTTGAAACAATTTCCAGGGAAATTAAGGTCTAGATGGATATAAACCTTTGTTGTTACTAATGTTTTTGCTCATGGTGCTGTTGAAATTCAAAGTTTGGAAACTGGCAAAATTTTTAAAGTTAATGGACATCACCTCAAACCATTCTATGAAAGATTTTTGGCCCAAGGCAATGAGGAATCTCAACTGGCCATAACTGGATTGGAGAATTAATTCTAGGAACGTGTGGCCGAAGACGTTAAAGAAAGGTGCTTCTGCAAGGCAACCCAATATTCAGCCATGCCCAAGGCTGAACTGTTACTATTTAGATTTGCATTTCATCTACCAGTATTTCATTTATTTTAATTTACTATGAAAAAAAAGAATTTCATAAGGGTTTATTATTTTCTGGGCATATCTTTTGAATGATGGGTTTGTTGGGAATTTTTCCAAGCTTTAATTGGACTTTTCATGATGGAAGCCCATTGTTTAGATTTAATGGTTTATGTCATTTGCTTTGTTTTTGGTCATTTGCGGTAAATGGGCTTCCTTTTTGTGGGTTTTCGCAAAGCAACATTTTAATTACTTTCTTTTGTTTTAAATTTCACCTAAGTAAAATTGCTTTTACTTTCACTATTGACCATCTTCCCCTCAACTAAACCCTAACATATCTTTTTCTTCACTTGTAGGAGATTCAACAGCCACCAACCATAACCCGCTGGAAAACCACCACCCTGCCCCACCTTAAGCCACTGCGCCACCGCCGGCAGCAGCCAATCGCGTAGCAATAGCCTACCATGCAGCAGCCGCCATCGCACACCCAGGTGAGCCCAGACATCCAATAGCAGCCCGTCGCGTAGCAGCAGCCACCACCGCGCGCCCAGTCCAACTCTTCACCTCTGCCAGCCACCGACGCTCCTCATATGCCTCCACATGTCGAAGACCCTTTCCCTTCCTTTGCGGCCACCGATCCAACCATCTCTGCTTACCACACTTGTCACCCAACCAGATTTGGTGTTTAACAAGCACAAGATAAAGGTAAACGACCCCTTACTTATGTATCTAGGTAAGTAGAGGCTAGATTGGTTAATGAAAGCACTTCAGATGATGAGTCAGACCAAGGAAATGCACCCATTCCTGACAAGCCATCTAAAAAATTATCACGGCTTGCGATAGGTAAGAGTCAATTTCCTCCAGCGGCAAATGAGTTAGGAGGCAATCTTGACTTTGATAGAGAAGAGCACAAGACAAGGTACTATTCCCTTGATCTTTTGATGATTCTGCTTTACGTGCTTTGGGATTATATGATGAGGTATTGGAATTAATTGACGGTATCGGTTGGCGTTGTTTTTTCATGATTAATATACCTATGTATGATGCATTGATCAAAGAGTTTTTCAGCACTTTCAAGTTTGACCATCAGGGACAAAATTTTAATTTAGCTTATCCATTTGCTTTAACTTGTAGACTGCTCGGCACACTTAAATATTTTTCCACCACTACACTTAACATTACTTTGGGGTTTATCACTGAAGATGAGTCTAAAACAAGTGCTTTTTTAGATATGCTTTTTGATTATCCTGATGAATTTGATGCCTTTACAATTTATAGAGAGTTAACCGGGATGCCTAATATTGAGCTTTTTCTTGGCAAATCCAAGGCATTTTATTTACAAAGTGCTGCGTTGCGAATCCTCCATCAGTTCTTAGCCATTAATTACTCTGCACGTAATGATGATAGCACTATTGTCACAAAAGCTGAATTATTCTTTTTATGGTGCATGGTTCATAAGAAAAGAGTTAATTTGGGCTACTGGCTTGCAGTCAAATTGGATAAACTTTGTTTAAAACCTAAAAAGCTTTATTTGGGGTATTTTGTCACTAGCTTGGCTGTTAACATTTGATTGTTGGATGTATGTAATACCACAATATATGTTGCTTGTACAATGCCACCAATGGATTTAATGTTTTTGGATAAATTACACTTGTTGCAATATAGCGAGAAATGAGCCATTTCTTTTATGGATGCAGGTGCTTTGGCCAAAGATAGAATTTTCAAAAAGGATACTGAGAAGAAAGCCCTGAAAGCCTCATCACAAGCTGCTACCTCTATTCCGTATTCCACCACACCCACCACCACCATTGAAACCCACTTAGAGCACATTAAAGCCGTTGTCCACCAGTTGCAGGTGCATCTTCAGGCCTACTTTGAGCATGTGGGGTTTACACCACCCCCTCCTTTGCAGCATTGATTGGACTCACCCTCCTCCACCAGAGCAGTATTAGTTCTCTCTTTTGTTCTTTTTGCATTTTTGTTGCCCTTTGCCCCACGATTTATTAAGTTGTTCCGTATTGAGGAAAATGCGAGGAGAAAGTGTGGGCGAGGGTTTGAGATAGAAGTGTTGTGCGTTTTGTGATGATGTGTTGATTTCTTTGGACATACTTTTGGCTTTTTAGGTTGTTGCGAATATTTTGGCTAGTTGGTCTTTTTGGTTGTTTTAGGAATTAAATGCACAAAAGTTGATATATATATATATATATATATATATATATATAATTTTGGTTTGTTGAAGCATAATTGTGGTTAGGTAATAGGAGTTAGCATTTGTCCCATGGATTTAAAGGATTTGTTCTTCTAGTTCATTTTTCTTAGCATCTGTTGAATTGCATTCTCTTTTCCAGAAGAAAATACTTATTTTAGGTCAATTCCTTGACCATTTAGTTTTAACCTGTTGGAGGTTAGGTAGAAATGAGTCAATTTCTTGATAATTTACTCTATTGCATACATTTCATGGTAGCCTCATCATTCTTTTGAATTAGAAATCTCAAGGCTCGAATTTAATAAGTGAAATAAATTTTTTGCATGAACTTAATTTGAAATCTTTGCACATTAGGTGATTGTTAAAACTAGTTGAGACATCAAATAAATCTTTGTGTGCTTATGGTTTGGGAATCTTATTGCCAGAATTAAAAAAAAGGGGAGATTAGCAAATAAAATTTTACTTCGCTATCCATTAAAAATTTGGATATGAGTAGAGCTAGTAGCCACTTGGATTTGTGTTGTCAGAGTAACCGGGTGTATATGGGTCAGAACCGGGTGCCCTCGCATAAAAAGGACCTCTACATTCCTTGTAAGCAATCCTAGTCTTTCCCAAAAAAAACATCAAAAGTAAAAATGATGCCAAAAATAAAAATTTTGGTAGTTTGATTCCCTTGTTTAAATTTGTGTGTATATTGTCTCTTCTAGTTTGACAATTGATCTATGTGCATTGATTTAATTTTGAACTTAGACTTAAAATCTCTTGCATGATCAAATTATTTTGAGCCTTGTTGTTTTTAATTTAAAAAAAGAAAAAAAAGTAGTTGAGGAACCCATGTTATGATATGCATTAGTAGGAAATTTTCTAAAAGTCGTTCTCTGATTTGCCTTGCACTTTAATATGGTTGGAGCTTTTGGGATTGGATTTGGTTGAGGATGAGAATGCTTCTGATGGGATTGATTGTGTTGTTTGACTAATGCTTGAGGTCAAGCATGGGATAAGTGTGGGGGAATTTGTTAAGCTGCTAAAAGGGCATTTATTTGATTAATTTTTGCTTATTATTTTGCATTCTTTTAAGTCAGTTTTAGGTGTTTTTCATTGGTTTGTTTATTTTTCTGACTGTAGGAGTGGATTATGAGGAATTTATTTTTTTGGGGGTAATTGTTGATGATCTGGAGAAGCGAAGAATTCTTGGGGTTGATTTGGAGCAAAGAGCTGATAGTTGAAAATTCTGGAAGTTGCCTTGCCCAAGGGAATTGAACAGTTGCCCAAGGCAGAAAGCCAAGCCTTGCCTAGTTTCCTTGCCCAAGGGACTTGCCCAAGGGAAATTGACAGTGAACTGCAATTTTTCAAGATAATTTTAATCGAATTTAACCTAGCTGCCACTTAAACCCTAGCTGGTATTTAGGAATTTGAAGACTTTATTTTAGGAGTAAAGAGGCAGTGATTGGAGGAATTTAAAACTCCTTTAGGAATTTTATTTTAAATTTCCTAGTTGGGTTGGTTTTCTTTCCTGTTTTTGGTTATTATTTAAGAAAATGGGTCCTCGGTTTGAGGGGATATTCCTTCTACGATTTTTGTAACTCGAATTCTGTAGCAGGGGTTTTCTCAACTTTTACTTTTTATTTTGTGAAATTCTCATGGCCATGAGTAGCTAAAACATTATTTTCAGTTAAAGATTAATTCAAAGCCAGGATTTATTTCACTGTGAGATCATTGTGCTTACTTTTTGTTCTTTATTTCATATGGTGTTCATGTTGTTTACTATAGCTTAGAGAAATCATTTCTCAATTGTTATTTGTTTCATGTTCAATGAGGCGCCGTTGTTCATTTAATTAAATAACATACTGCTAATTGAAGATATCAAATCCTTAATTGTTTGGTAGATCCAATAACGAGTAGTGATCAGTTAGCTTCAACACAAGGGTTGTTATGTTGAGTAGATGCATGAATTTGTCTAAATTGATCTCGTTTGTAAATCGGTTGGTCTAGGCCGGGTCTTTATATTTCTTAATGTTGTTAATAGATTAAACTCTTGTGTTTGTTAAGGGTTGTCTATTGGTGAGGAATTAGTTACAGTCTTACTTGGTTAATTCATTAATACGAAAAGATTAGGTCGGGAGCACGAACCTGACTGCTATAACTGGCTCATTATTTATTTTTTTTAGAATTATTTCTTAATCTATGATCATTTGAATGAATCTTGTGTTGCGAATATCTTTAACTGGAATTATCATCCCTTGAATTTTCTCTTAATTAATTTCTGACTCATTTATTTATTTGCTTCAGTTCATTATTTCACTTTCAATTTATAAACTCCCCCATTCAATTTTATTATTAAAAATCTAGTTGTTTAGAATTACTTTAGTGCTAGCCTCTGTGGATTCGAATCTTTCTTGCCCTATTTGCAATTTATTTGTCGGGATAAGTTAGGTTTTTATTTTTGGTAGCTTCAACACCCATCAACTCATAAAGTATAGATGAAGTATATATAAATATTTGTAAATAAGTGATAGAAATATAGTGAGTAATATCTACCTCTCATCTCATTTACACATTGCTCAATAATTAACATGTATTTGTGGTGATATACCTTTACTTATAAATACTATAGAAAAGAAACATATTGTATAAATACAATTTCATATATCATGCATTCCTAAATGTAGGAAACGTATTGAAGCCATCACAAGGATTTTCATACATACAACAACATAATGCTCTTAACTCTACATTTATGTTTTTCCACAAGCTATACATTGTTGCTTAGGAAGGACACACACACACATATATATATAATCTTGTAAGAAGCATATGACTATAAAAGATCATGTATTCCTCAATTAGATCAGTGATAACACATTAATATCAACCAAGTTCATATGCATGACTTCTTGGTCTAACATGACTAAGTGATTCTAATTTGAAAAGTACTCGTATTTACAGTGTAGTCTCATATATATATCATGTATTCCATGTACCATATTTAATCATCATACTATAATAACTGTAATGTATTCATATTTTAGTTTAGCCTGCTTAAGTTCTAAAGGTGGATAATGGGAATGGTAGATACCCGAGGGTATCAAAATAGTGGATATCCGAGAATATCAAAATTATAGGCCCAAACGGGGTTGACTGTATGGTGGACCAGTCAACTGGACCCAAATGGGGTCGGCTGACAACCCAAATGGGGTTGTTCATCAACCAAATGGGATCAATTATAATTTAGAACCAAATGGGATCAACGGTAGTAGCTGCAATATTCCTATAGGCGCCTATCTATCCATAGTTGAACTCTAATAGAAGGCAAATACTTTGTTCATATAACTTTCATTTACCATGCTTTAACAATTCTAAATCAATTTCATGGGCGAATATTCATATAAAGATATACATTATCCTTTCAATCAATCCTTTTGCATACAATTATATATATATCTCTTTACTTTATTTTCCATACTATGCTTTACTTTGTTCAATCACATACATATGTGTATATGACAACTCATATGTAATGATGTCCAAGGTAATCATATCCATGTTCATGTAATACTTTCTTTAAACATGTGATCATACACACTATTAAGTATTGCTTTTCTCTACTTGAAATCAATTCATGGCATGTAATCTCTTTTCAATAATGACTATATATATATACATAGTTGTATAAATCTATTTAAAACTATGAGTAAGCTAATCATAATCATATATATATATGTACATGATTGATTTTCTATAACCCTATATCATGTTCGTGATTAAGCATCTTCATTCCATGCTTTACTCTTTCTTCATCATATACTTATAGGTAACATACATATATATATTCATATTCATACGTAATTTTATATATATTCCATAACATGCACACCTTGTGAGTAATACCTTACAATACTTGAAACTTGTTTTAAATCATGTAATTATTTAACATAAAATCTTATATGGCATTCAAGTAATTGTACATGAACATATCTCCTTATTCTCATATGCTTTAGCATAATAATTCATACGCATAATATATGTAGGTATGTACATGTTATCTCAACTAAATAATAAGTATAATAGTTCATATATTCGTTATATGACATGTTTCATTTTACAAAGAAATACCATCCTATATTCTTAAACATACACTTTATATGCACATGTAAAATCATAGGATAGATATATTGTTGCTATGGAATACTTATGTATGCAAATTTCATATAATGATTCAAATACTTTTTAACATGCTATCATTAGATATCACATATTAGCATAATCATGCTATGTCAATCAAGCAATGTATCATACCTCTTCAAGTGCTCATCATAAAACATGACTCATTCTTAAAACTTTACAATATAGCTCATAATATGTATGTGATCATGAAAAAAAAGAGACACAATCCCTAGTGTATATATACACATGTATTCATATAGTCATATAACAATTCGAGTATCGAAAAATTGAACTTATATCATCGTAATTATGTACTTTAACATGTTATCATTCAAGTACCACATGTGAACATACTCATAATAAAAAATTTCTTATTTAATAGTATAAGTGCATGTTCAAATAAAAATTTACTCAATCATTAAAGTACAAACACGTAAGAGTAATTGCATATAACAATCATGTACATAAGATAAGGATAGAATTAGACCAACTTTCCTTCATCAAAATTCTGATCCTAGGTATCTAGTTTACCCAAAATTTTATAGCATAGAATTTTGACTCCTCTACCAAGATTTATGCCCAAAATACCAAAATCTATTTCATTATAGTGAAAATAGTTTCTATGAATTTCATGCTAAAATTTGACATGTTTGGATATAAAATTAGGCATTGCTTTCTTCATATGAAATGTATATTTAGAAGTCTAATTTTCATAGAATTTAAGCTCATAGCAATCCAACCACTGTATATGAAAATACATTATAATTTCAAGAAGCTATTCCAGAACCAAAATCAACAGCTCATATGAATTTCAATTTCATATTTAGATGACTTAAAGGCAAATTTAGTGTTGGGTCCCTTCTACAAATTTGTAGAAATATTTCTTATGTAGCATTATAAATTGGAATGTTCTCAATTAGAGTTTTCTAACTCAATTAATGCTAAAATTACAGCCATCAAATCTTATGATTTTCATGTCTTGACTTGTTGTAACAATTCCTGAAACTATTTCTCCTTTCAGTTGATCATACTATCCAAAAATTAAATCATAATTCCACTCTAATTATCTAGATGTAAGTATGAGAAACCTAATTCTCATACCTTGTCCGAATTCCCCTTTGACTTCAATCATTTGCAGCTTTTTTCCCTTTGTTCTTTCTACTTTCTTCTTCCCCTTTTATAACAAATTCATTCTTTAAACTTAAATTTTCAACATCTTACTCAACCAACATTCCACAAAATAAGAAGAAAAAGAAGATATGAACCAAAATAAAATTATTACCTTAATGATTTACAGCTAATTATACTTGAATAATCAACATGCAAAAGATATTCTTCATTAATTCTTAGAGATTGAAAGAATTTAAGAGAGTGAATCAGGAAGGAAAAAGTAAAAATCTGTAATTCTTTTTTCCAAATTCATCCTTCCCCCTTCTTATACCTTAAAAGTGGTCTTTCTCTCTCTAACATGCAATGCTTAAAAGTGTAAAATGGGAGGATAAGTCTCCTTTTGGTCCTCAAACATTTTGCATGTCAAAAGTCCTCCCCTACAAACTTTTTCATCACAATTTTAACCCCTTATATTCTTTCTCTTATGAAATCAACCCCAATTAATCATTCGTTCAACATTAGCCCCAAAATTGCTATCATCTTTTAATTTAGCTCTCAAACTATTTTTTAATTTATTACCTTATAAATTCATACCATATAATTCACACATTTATCACATAATTAATTATAACTTAATAATATTTATGCCCCAATCAATACCTTAACTATATTTTATTCCAATTATGCACGTTATATACTATAATATCAATTGACTATTGTATACTCTATCACATAAGACCACGAGTTCATTAGATCTTAGCTACTAATAATTCATCTAGTAATGCTTAATTAGACTTTAATAACATGCACTACAAGAAAATAATCAAATAGCAACGAAAATTAGCAACCAAATTTGTTGAATTTCTGTTGCTAATTTTGATTAGCAACAGAAAATTCGGTTGCAATTTTGACGGTTGGTATTTTTAGCAACCGAATATATTTTCCTTTGCTAATTTTAGCAACGAAATAAAATTTCCGTTGCTATATTTACCAACGGTATTAAAATTTCCATTGAAAAAGGTTAGCAATCGAATAGCAATTTCGTTGCTAAATTTTGCAACGGAAGACAAATCTTTTATATCTATTATAGATATCATTGTATAATCTGCCTCTATATTATTAAATTTGGAAGTGAAACATGTTTTATTCTAAAATACATCATGGTTTTTTCTAACTCAAGCATTCAATCAAAGTTAATAAATTCTTTTTGTGTTTCTTAATAGTGTTTATCTACTTGTCCTTAAAGCACTTGCGTGCAACTACTAGGAGTAAGATGTTTGAAATACACCAAATCTTTTATATATTTATATACACCACCACATATCCTGTGAAGCATCATCTTAATGCAAGGGTCAAGATAATATGCATTTAAGTATCATCTTTTCATAATTTTAATGATGCAATCAAGTGCATTGTGAGAAATAGGGACAACAACTGCATAAATGGAAAGAAAATCTAACATTTACAGTAATTAACATTTTTCTCACAACAATTGAGGTGGTAAAGTTAAACAACAGTCATACAATAACATCCAAAAAAAAACCCCAAGTGCATACTAAAATGTAGTACAATGAGCTATAGTGGAAACAAACTAGTAAGCCAAATGTGAACCAGATATTGTGGTAGTAAGAAAAAATAATTCAAATGCAACTGTACCGAATTTACTAATAATTTATTGCAACTCAAAGCAATTTAAGTTCACCTACTGTCAAGACCATCTGTTCCTACCTCTAGCCAACATGTTGCTATTCCTATGCACATAACAACTTTAGAACTGTGACCCACAGAGAAAGCATGCCACTGCTGACCATATTATTTAAATTTTCTTAAACTGCATGAAGTATTTTAATTGACCTCAGTAGTTTAGATAATTAAGGAAAATAAATAGAAGAGATACTATTTAAAAGAAGAAAAATCCAACAATTAATTAAAATTTGGTGGAACTGCCCGTACTTGACTAAAATTTAGTAATGAGGAAGGTTTTAATTCAACACTAAAAAAAGATGTATATGGGATATGCCGCTTTACTGTATTTCAAAAATAGATGGAAAATCCGAATTTCAAAATTCCAAATGCACGAGGTAGAATAGAAGTTTTAAAAAACTATGACTACTGATGTAGAAAATATGAAAACCGGACCATTTAAATTCTGTTCAGATTTTCTTGTTGCCATTTGTCAATGCAAAGTCCTAAGAATTTTGTGGATTTCGGTTTAAAATTCTAAAAGGAGAAGGAAAAGAATTAAATCTATATATATATAAGAGGTAAAGTTCAAATAACCGAAAAATGTCACTGTGGAAATATGGAAGATTGCATGTTTCAAATATGATGCAATAATTTTTTTTGACATTTTTCAATATAAAAAATCCTAAGAATCTTATATATTTGATGTAAATACGACAAATACTCAAAAAAAGTTGCGATTTAGTGTTGTGTATAGTATGCGTGTGTGTATGCATCATCTTATCAAACATGCACCGTACATAAAAACACCGAATAGCACTTCAAAAACACTGTTATCTAAAGCTTAAAAAAATCATAAAATTCGATGGAAAGTCAAGAGTAATTTTCTTTTTTTTTAATCAAAAATTTTAAATTCGAGTTTTGAATAAATGACATATTTAAAAACTTAATAGAACGTTTTATCTTTTTTATAAGTGCATTTGGCATAAATTTAAATTAATCAAATTAATAAATTTAAAAGTATTATAAAAAGAAGAATAATATTGACATTTATCATTGTCAGCATAATATTGACATAAATTGCAATTCCAATAGAACCACAAAATGATTCACTAAAATTCATTAAAATAAGAACTTCAATAACTGATAACGAGAACAGATCCCAACTCATTGACAAGCTAATCAAAAAAATGCAAATTCCATATTCTCAAAATAATAAATACATCAATTTTGAATTATTAATGTACAGTTCACCTACCAATATGATTTGTAGTAAATTACATCTCTATCCCATCTTCAGAGAGCTGGTAGGAGCAAAACATAATGCCAGCATTGTTTCTAATACAAATATAGAATTAAATGTCTTTGAAAGTAAAGATTAATTGCTTGAAAATATCATTAACAATTAAAGAGAGGAGAAAGGGAGATGACATTAAGATGTTAAGAGGTAGATGAAGAGCAAGGAACTGTTCAGCAAATTCTCCAACATATTTAATGGAGGCCAAATCGAGTTTCATAACATCCATTCGGGCGTTCTTATTTCCTTTAAGAATAATCTGCTTTGCCTTATCTATAACATTCATATTTCTTGCAGCTATAATCACATGATCTTTTCGTAAAGCTAAGACTCTTGCAGTCTCCAACCCAATCCCACTTGCTCCACCTGTACCAAAAATTTTAGATTATTACAATTAGGACTTCCATTTAAAATTTATTTGCACTGTACAACATGAACGAATAGTAAAGGTTCAAGTTTTAAATATAAATCATAGAGTAACACAAGAAGTCGAACGGGGCAACACTCGCTAATTTTAGAAATTAGATATTATACCTGTATTTTTGTAATAAAAGAACAGATCATTGAGTTCATACATCTAACAAGATCGTATTTTACGTAGCAACTTAAGTAGAAAAGGGGAAGAAAGCAACATTCTTCAAATTTGATACTAATTTTACCGTTTTTCTTCATATATATATATATACAAGACAAAACCCATTTCTTATTGTTGTCGGAGATTAGGCAAAAAATGCCAAATAGAAAATCCATATTCAAGGAAAGAACTTAAAGCATAATAAAGACAAAAACCATAATAAATCAACTATAAATCCCTCTGTTCTCACGGATTGCTAAAACAGAGCTAAAACCCGTAAGTTAAGCACCATAAATGAAAAAGAATAAATAATAAATTCTAAAGAAATCATTAGCTAACTAGTAACAATAGCAGTAAGGTTAGAAGTGTTTGGATTTTTTAACTATCAAGAAATGCAGAACGACTCACTGCAGAATGAAGAAAAAATTAATCACTCATTGGAGAACGGCAACAAGTAGAATGACTCATTAGAAATTACTCACTGAAGAATGACTCACTAAAAAAAAGTACAACGAAGAAAGAACGAAAGACTCACTGGAGAACGAAAGGCGGTGGTGACCAGCGGTGGACGGTGTGGATAGGCAGAGGGTAAAAGGAGATTGATTTTAGGGATTTGTTGGACAAGAAACCAGATAATTGATTTTAGGTGCAAGTAGACTTGCATTTTAATGGCTAGGGCAACAAATAGTTCGGTTGCTAAATTAGCAACCAAATTAATTTCGATTACTAAATTAGCAACCGAAATAGATTTCGGTTGCTAAATTACCAACCGAAATAGAATTCGGTTGCTAAATTAGCAACAAAACATAAATACGGTTGCTATTTTAAGGTACGTTATTTAGCAACTAAATTTATATTATGTTGCTATTTTTCATTTTAAAAAGTAAATTAGCAACCGAATTCCAATTTCATTGCTATTTTAGCAATGAAAAATAATTTCGTTGGTATTTTTGGATCCAATGTTATTCCACCTCCTTGGCACAAAAATACCAACCGAATGAAATTTCTGTTGCTATTTTAGCAACGAAAATTTATTTTGTTGCTATTTTTCGTTACAAAATTTCTCCGCCAACCGTTGGCAACTTTTTTAGCAACGGTTTAGAGTTTCTATTGCTAATTTCTGTTGCTAAATTTTGGTGCTAATAATTCCCTCCACTTTAAGCAACGAAAAATAACAAAATATATTTATGTTGCTTAATCTGCAAAGTTTAACCAAATTTAGCAACGGAATATATTTTTCGTTGCTAAATAGCAACGAAATTTAATTTTCCAGTTTTAAAGAGCAACGAAATTCATTTTTCGGTTCTAAAATAGCAACAGAATCATTTTTGTTACTATTTTTCCGTTGCTATTTTCAGATTTTCTTGTAGTGATGTAATTGCCCTTGAATTCTACTAAGTCCTATTTTGGATCCTTACAAGGCCAGTCATCAAAAACACTATCTTCAATATTCACAAAAAAAAATAATGCTATTCAATCCCTAAATAAGTGCTCCCCTACCCCATGCTTTAAATACTTGCTGCCCTTAGTAAGACAATAGAAATAAGTATAAAAATAATAGGAGTGGGGGACTCCCTGCAATAAATTTCTGGTGGAGGTGGGGGAAAGAGGGTATCTTTCCATGATGTCACACTTGTTATAGCAATCATCATTTAGTGGTGCTGCTTCTTGAATTCATCTTGCTTGGCAGCCAAAGCATTTATCCTCTCAATCAATTTAGTATACTAAGCAGAAAATAATGTCACTGCTCCCTGGACTGGTGTATAAGGAGGGTTGCTTAAGCTTCTTGTCATTTTGTCCAAATACTCTCCTTGTTAGTTAAGCAAAAGCCTTGCTCCATAGTAGGGTCTTCAGTGACCACCCTCATATATTTAGGAGCATTGGTAAAATTAAGAAAAAAGTGTAGCATTCCATGAATAGGTATAATGGATGTAGGCACACATTACAACTTGTATCAAAAATTTTATAAAAGCTAGTGCTTCCTATAATATCAATATACCCCAAATGCATAATGTCTAGGAAATTCCTAAAGTGGGTGAATTACAGAAAATAGAGCTAACAAAGTCAAACAAGACACTCAAGCCCTGCCAGACACAATTAAAGTGTAGTAATCTCACAAAATTTGAAGCATAAAGTCAATCACCAAAGAATGCACTCAATAATTGCAAAGCTCCAATTTTCCTAAAATTCCTAAGGGTTGTGAACAAGGGTATGCAATGATAGAGGTAGGCAAAAATTGAATGCAAAATGATTCTTGAAAAAAATGCAAAATGAATGGAATTAATGAGTTTGCAGCCCAAAGAACAATAACTCATTCTTTAGCTTCATGAAAATCATTAGCTGAGTAGCAATAAATGATATTAACAAGTTTATTGCTCCATAAAACTCATAATGCAAGTAAAAGGTGTCTTTAATGCTAATGTAAAGCATAATTGATATATAGAGAACACAAGGCAATAGGTAAACAAATTGAGCATCAAACTTGGCAAGCTCAATGAAAATAATTAAGAAATTTGCCAATTGTTCACATTCCTAATTTTTAAGTCCAAAGGGCAATGTTTTGAATGCAAAGTTAACGACCCAACAACATCACTAAATTCATCAAGCAATTCCTATTCTTACTATGCTGACATTTTAGCATTAATCTCTCAATCAAACAACTAATTTCAGGGGTGTTAAACAATGATTGGAACAAGCTTTCTCAAAACCATGGAAATTATCACCCTCTAAGAAGAATGGAAACCATGTTGATAGTTTTAGGGCTGCACTTATTTGTTCAATTTGGCTCGTAGTTCAAGTTCATCTATTTTTATCTTGACTGCTTCAGTTTGCATGCAATTTCTAAGTTCTAATTGGCAAACTAGTCTTTGGTTCTATATCTAGTCAGCCTTTTGTTGCTTTTATTGGCTAGCAATGTACTATTTTTGTTGCTTAGCTAATTACTTGATGTGTGCTATTTTTCTTGAAGCCAATTCTTATAATGAAATAGAAAATATTTGATGACTATAGGGAATCTCTTCGAACTATCAGTTGTGCATTTAGGTTTAGGGTTTGTGCATGATTAACTAGGGTATTAGCCAATATTTTTGTTGTCTCTCTTGGTATTACTAACTGAATTTTGCATGGGTTGAAGTGTTTTGATCTCACCTTGCTTGACAACTTGAATATTTTCTATATTTTAGCTAAATTTTCTGACTTGCTTGCTATTTGTTTAAAGTTTGATTTTGAACGGACATTCACCCATACTTAACTCTCTTTCTGCTACTGTTACCTATTGTCTACTATTTTATGCTTCTCTTATGGTTCAATTTGATAGCAATTCTTCTTAGAGGGTGATAATTTCCATGGTTTTGAGAAAGCTTGTTAAACAATGATTGGAACAAGCTTTCTCAAATTGAATCAACATTATAGAATGGAAAGCAAGAGTAGAAAAATACATGAAACTATCAACATGCACAAAAGTGAAAAGGAAGTTCAAACTAATAAGCACAAAATTTCATTGACTCAAATTTCAACAATTCAAGCAAGATATAGCAAAAGTGCCCAAATTCTCAATGTATGTAGGTCGAAAGCTCAAATTCCACATAATTACTAACAAAGACCAAAATTTTTCAAGACAATTTCACAATGCATACCCTATACTTGTTGATGTCAAAGCACAAAAATAGGTATGAAAATGCGAGAATAAGACTAATCAAATAAAAAAAATAAAAGAAAAATAAAAAGAAGAAAATAGTTAGGAAAGATAAAGACAATTGCAAAATCAATAGGCAACAAAACAAATGAAAAAGAGAATAAAATAAAAAACACAGCAAATAAAATAAAAAACTAAAGTAAATAAAGATGAAGAAGAAGATTATTTCTTACCTGTTGAAGAATGCAGTTGGAAAATGCAGCAAAAATAATGGAGAAAAGAGGAAAATAAGTCAAAACAATAAGGAGAAAAGATGAAGAAAGAGAAAAGAAAATTGAAGACAAAAAAATGAAGTGAAGAGTTTCCCTAAAAATCTATTTTTTTAAAAAAACAAGGTTAAAGGGGTTACGATCAGCACTCAAAAGCTAGTGATCGTGAGATAACTTTGCTTTTGCTATTGGACTAAAAGAAAAACATAGTTATGGTCAGCACTCAAAAGCTATTGACTGTGAGGTAAAAATGTACCATTCTAGAATGGAAAGGCCTTCTATGTCACGGTGAGCACAAAACACCCATCAACCATGACCAACTAAAATTTAGGTATCGAGGCAAAAAATGGCACGATGTCATGGTCAGCACAAAAAGCCTAATGACCATGACCTAGACTCTCTTAGATCCAGAATAAAAATTTGACCATTTCATGGTCAGCACATAAAATCTAAGCACCGTGATCCCCAAAAATTCTATAAAATTTTCTACTTTGCAAACTCTTAAAGCCACATACTGAATTTTTAAAACCAACTCTACAAGTAAAAACTCATAATGATAGCCTATGAACCAAAATATTTTGAACCATAACCCAACCTAAATAACTACAAAAATAAAATGAAAGCTCGTAAAAGTGAGGGTTAGAAAGTAGTTTTGCATTTACTAAGTCTGTAGCTAGACTTTCAAGTACAACCAAAGCTCACGAAACATTGAAGAGCTTGTATCTCATGGCCTTGATACCAAACCTTAAATTATCATGTAAAAGTATGCATGGAGTTGAGTGATTGAGTTTTGCCTTAGAATTTGCATTATAATCCTTCTGTATCATCCCTTCAAGCCATTTGGCCAATTTATCCGTGCTCTCAGTAATCAAACCTTTTCTTCCCTTTGGATGCATCAACCATTTCCAAAAAGTGACATCCAGTACAACATCTTTAGACTTGGCTTTCATTTCCCCATAAAAATATTAAACACAACAAATCGATTCTAAAAACTCGTATGATAGGTGTTCCATCATTTTGGTCCCTTTGAAAATCATTTTCTCGTCATTAAAATTCAAAGTGACCATCTCCCTATGCACATCTATTAGCGCTCTTACTGTGTTTAGAAATGGTCGTCCAACTATTGGTGGAATTTTCTTATCTTCCTCCATTTCCAGCACCACAAAGTCTAATGGAAAAATGAACCTTGCAACCTTTACCAATAAATCTTTGATAATTCCCTTGGGTCTCTTGATGGATTTATCTACCAATTACAATGACATCTATATTTTCTTGAGATTCCCTAGGTTCAAATTCCCGTATAGTGAATAAAGCATGAGATTGATGCTTGCACCTAAATCACACAAAGTATTTCCAATAAAAGTTCTCCCTAACTCACATGATAATGTAAAACTACCAGGGTCCTCTAACTTTCTAGGTGATTTATTGGTTAGGATGGCATTACAATTCTAATACAAATGAACTATCCCTATACTTCTAACTTCTTCTTGCTAGAATGTATCTCTTTTAAAAGCATAGCATACTTTGGTATGTGAAGTAAGGCATCAACAAATGGTAAATTTATGTGTAACTTCTTCAACATATAAAAAAATTTAGCTAACTGATCATTTTTGCTATCTTTGTTAGCTATAGAAGGGAATAAAGACTCATCTATAATGTGCCATTTTGTAAGTAAAACACCCTTACCATTGTTAATAGGCTTTTGAACATTTTTAATAGTTTTGGGTTTAGAATCACATACCTGAATTGTAGGCTCCACCAAAATAGAAAAAGGCTGATTACCTTCATCCTCACTATATAGCTCTTTGCCACTTCTCAGAGTGATTACTTTCACCTCCTTTTTAGGATTTCTATCCATGTTGGAAGGCAAAGTGCTAGGTTGTCTATTAGAAATTGAATTGGCAAGTTGGCCTAGTTAGGTCTCAAGGTTCCTCATATATGCGTCTTGATTGTGATTCCATTGCTCTTGTGATTTCTGCTACGTCTCTTCACTAGACATAAGTTGTTGGTAACTATTTATGAAGCTTGCAAACATGTCTTTAAGGTTTGGCTTATTCTCTTGCACGGGTGGCCTTGACTGAAATCCAAGTGGATGACATGCTTGATGTTGGTTCTAATTTGAACTTTGGCTTTGGTGATGGTGTTGTGGATATGGGGCTTGGTAATGATTTGTCACTTGTGATTGATAAGACTGGTTGTGGTTATGCTTAACATTTTGGTTGAAAGGAGCTCTTGCTTAGGCTTGAGAAGTGAAGTATTCTAATGTCCCTCTTTTCAAGCAAAATTTGGGTGATTCCTCCAACTCGGATTATACATATTATTGTAAAGATCATTTCTTTGATAATCTCCTACTGCATTCACATCTCCCACAACTTTACTATCTTTACCACATGGTCAACTCTCATATGATCCATAGTCTTGAGAAATTAAAGCTAAGTTTTGTACTTTTAATGTGCTCAATTCTTTCCGTATTAACTCTAATTATGCCTTTAGTATTGCAACTTCATTAAAATTATGTACACCCTATCATTTTAGAACTGCTTTTAAAGTTACCCATTGTGACTCATTCACTGGCATCTCATCTAACAACTGAAAGGCTTCTTCTAGCAACTTATTCATGAATGAACCACTAAATGCCGCATCTAGGAGTGACCTTGTAGCTGGATTTACTCCTGCATGGAAAATTATCATCAATTGATAAAATGCTACCTCATGGTATAGATAGCTCCTTAATATCCTCCTAAACCTCTCTCATACTTTATGAAAGGGTTCTTCATTCATTTGATGAAAACTCATTATATTGTTGTGAGCTTGTTGTCTTTGTCGGAGGGAAGAATCTCATCAAAAAATTTTATTTTAATAGTTCCCACATCCGAATTGACTTACTCGATAAAATTTGAAGCTAATCTCTTGCTTTTTCGATCAGTGTGAAGGGAAACAATTTCAACTGTATTGCATTCATTGTAATGCTCAGAATCTAAACAATATCGTTGACCTCTAAAAATATGTCAAGATACTAATAAGGATCTTCTAACTCTAACCTAGAGAACCGATTTCTTTACACCATGGTAATGGTTGCTAGTTTAAGCTCGAATTGCATACCTCTAGGCAACACAACTGTCCTATGGTCTTCATTCCATCTATGTATAGCCTAATCTCTAATAGTCCTCTACCTAGGCATTTCTTCTCTTCATCTATCCAAAATTTCATCTTATGCCCTTGGCACTTGTTTATCCTTAGGTGGAATTTCACTAATAGGAGGATCTGGATTCATGTTGTTTTCCCTATTGGCTCTTCTTCTTTGATGTAAAGTCATGTAAAGTCCTCTCTATTTTAGGGTTGTAGGATGTAAGTTGTTCTTATCTTAGTTTATGCATACACTATGAAACACCTAAAAGAATTAAAAGAGCAAAATAAGAAAAAGAGAACACATACAAATAACAATCAAAACTCACAAACACGCCAATCCCCAGTAATAGTGCCAAAAACTTAACGTGACCTCAGCAAGTGTAATGAATCGGCAAGTAATATAGGGTGTTCAATTTAAGACCCACGAATATCGTACCAAAAGGATTGTAGATGCAAGCAAATGAAAATTAATTGTATGCTAAAGAATTCCTAGATTTTATTGTGTGATTAGGCTGTTAAACTATAAAAATTTCAGAAATTTAACAAATAAAAATGAAACTTGAAGTAATTTACTTTGACTGAAGTAATTAAAAGTATAACTAGATGAAAATTCAATAATACAAAAGTGTTGCTTAGGTTCACTCATCCTCTCCATACCTAAATGTGAATTTAATTAATCTTAATTTATATAGATGAATTGGGATAACCCTTTATACCTAAGTGTCCCATCCTAGAGCAAGCTATTCTAACCATAAAATGTCCCATTCAGAAGCAAGTTCTATGATTAGCCTATACATAGGTCTAACATCCTAGGTTCGATTTCCTTTCCCATTTCAGAGCTAAACAACACAAAAACACATTCATTTTACTCTAAACTCTAGTTCTAAAACCACAACAGTTGCAACTTATCAAGTTCCATTTTGGAGCAATCTTAAAATTATAGCAATATGATAATAAGAGATGAGTTAAAGACATTTATGGCATTCAACATTAAAATAACATACCTAATCCAAACAACATGAATAAAATCATCCTTCCAAATCAGATAAGTTAATCATAACATTGAAACCCATGAAATAACAATGAAAAACCAGTAAAATGAACTATTCATGCATATATAAAATCAAATAAGATTAGATTAACATTAGGCATTGGGGATTCAAAGATCCCCCAAACAACTAGCTAACTACTCACTACCCATGACAAAATGAGAAGAAAAGGAGAGAATAAACCTAGATTTTTATGTTGAGGATGAAAACCCAGCTATGATATTTGCAAGTATGAATCTATAAACTAAGTATAAAAAATGAAGGAATGAAAAAACAAATGAAAAGAAAAAAACTTAAATCTAAAAATGTTCAAGATATTTTCCAAATAGAAAATCTATCTTATATACCCCCAATAGGCTCACGATCAGTACCCAAATCCTTACTAATTGTGACATGCTCCAAATATGCTTCTGGACTAAAATGGGTCACAATTAGTACTAAAAACCTATTGACCGTGACATGATCCTTTATTGAATTTTTGACTGAAGATTAAATATCTCATGGTCAATACTAAGAACTTGTTGACTGTGAGGTCTTTTCTTTTCAGTTTTGGACTATAGAAAGACTATGTCATGGTGAGCACAAAAAAATTTGTTGATTGTGACATGATCAAATGGTGCATTTTGATATGAAGCCACAAGGTCACGATAAGTACCCAAATACTACTGACCATGAGGTACTTGCAAAAATTGAGATAAAGCACAGAAACCCATTAAAAATCCTCTAAAGTGTATAAAAGATAAGATTTACAAAATTTGGACATAATTTATAAAAACTAAACAAAATAAGACAAAAGAAACATGAAACGAGACTGAAAAGGACTAAAAAGTAGATACTTAATTGGAGTTATCACTTGTGTATATATATATATATATATATATGTATGTATATGTATATGTATATGTGTATATCTATATATACATATATATATATATGTATATATACAGATATATATATATATATGTGTGTATATATATATATATATATATATATATATATATATATATATATATATATATATATATGTGTGTATATATATATATATATATATATATATATATATATATATATATATATATATATATATATATATATATATATATATATAGTGAATATTCAGTTAGCCTAACTACATCTCAAATGGAAGTATTTTCTCAAATTAATTAATAATTTAAAAATGACTAGTTTTCAGATAAACAAATAATTTCTAAGAAATGATTTGAAAGCAAAACATAATAAGCAGAAAGCTAAATGGTATTTTAATAACTTTTCTCAAGCTAAATTAAGTAATTTTCGAAGTTTATGGTCTAAAGATATAAAAGATAAAAAAGTTAATATTACTTTATTTTTATGGTTTGAAAATTATTGTTATTATAATAATATAGATTATCTGTTTGAAAAAGAAATAAATGTATCTTCAAAAATAGGTAAACAATGTAACACTTTAGATGGAAAATCAATAGTATCTATCCATCCTCCATTAGAGTGTATTCAAGTAAAAAATGAAGAAAGAACTTATTTTGCCGAACCATTTAAAGAAATAAAAGCAGAAAATAAAGAAGTAGGAAAAGATTTACAATATTTAATATTACGAAATAAATTTTCAAATCAAATATTAGATACTATAGCTAATTAGTTAAATAGAGTTGAAGAAATAGTACAAACACCTAAATCATAAACAGAAATAGGAAAGATATCAAAAAGAGTAGTAGAAAAAGAAAAACCACCTATGGCATTAGAAACTCCATTATTTAAACCTTTTGAATTCTCACCAGGAACAATCATTGAGCTAAAAGATGAAGACTCTGTATTAAGAAAAATAGAAGAAAAATTAGCAAAGTTAAATATTAAGGATAAATAGATTATGACTATAGACGAAGAAACTATGTCTGAAATAAAAACTCCATCAAAAGTAAAAAATTTAGAAGAATAGTTTAAGCCAAATAATGAAGAAGAATTATCAATCAAAAAATTACATTTTAATACATATACACCTAGACCAAAAAATCAAAATTGTTATCGTAGACCTACACCTCCAGATACTCAACACGAAGAAACTAGATATCAATTAGAATACGATGGTAGATCTTTATATGAATTGAATATAGATGGTTTATTAGAATATCATATATTAAATTTATTACAAGAAATGACAATGGCAGCTAGTGCTTATAAATCAAAAGGGAATAATGAAACAACAATATCTCAAATGTTAATATCAGGATTCACTAGACAGTTAAAAGGTTGGTGGGATCATTTTGTAACAGAAATATATAAAAATTTTATATTAAAAGCAAGAAAAAGAATTATCAAGGTAGAAAATAATGTTCAAATCGAAATAGAGTAAGATGATATAATAAGTACTTTAATATTTACAATAACTAAGAATTTTGTAGGAGATCCTCGTTTATATCAGGAAATAAGTTCATAAATTCTTCAAAACATAAATTGTCCTAAATTACAAGATTTTAGATGGTATAAGGATTTGTTTTTAAATAAAGTAATGAGTAGAAAAGATTGTAATAATATTTATTAGAAATAAAGATTTTTAGCAGGATTACCTAAGTTATTTGCAAAAAGAGTAAGGAGCAGATTAAAAAGCGATAATAATGGTATAATATCTTATAATGAATTAACTTATGGACAACTAATAAATATAGTTAATATAGAAGGATTATCAATTTGGAGTGATTTAAAATTAAAAGCCAAACTAAAGAAAGATAGTGTAGTAGGAAGAAAAGAATTAGGATAATTTTGTGAGCAGTATAGTTATCAACAGATTAGAGCACCATCAGCAACTAAAAGGAAAATAAAACCTAAAAGAATATATATATATATATATAAGAGAAAAAGATATAAACCAAAAAGAAATTATAATCAGGAAAAAGCCATTAAGAAAAAACAATAATATAGAAAGTTTAAACCGAATACTAATAAAAAAATATAGTAATTTGTTATAAATGTGATAGGCAAGGAAATTATTCAAAAAACTGTAGAATAAAGAAACGTATAAATAATTTAGATATGTCAGAAGAATTAAAGAAGAAAATAGCTAAAAATATAATCAATGAAGATTCAGGTAGTGACGAAGAACCTAGTGATTATTCAAAAGATGATTTAAATGCAATAAGTGAAAAATTTGAAACAAGTAGTAAAGATAGTAATTGTGATTCCGAATTTTGTAGTTGCTTAGGACCGTGTCAATGTAGTAATATAAACATGATAAGTGATGAAAAATAATTTTTATTAGACATTATTGATAAAATAGATGACCCAGAAATAAAAAAGAATTATTTACTTAGATTAAGAGAAATAAATAGTGCAAAAGAGAAGAAAGATTTTATATCTTATAATTTAGCTACGTATATAAGAAATTTCAATTTAAGAAGGAATTAACTATTCAGGATCTTTAGGAACAAATTAAGATATTAAAACAAGATGTAAATATTTTAAAGGAAAAAGTTCATGGTTTAGAAGAAGAAAGTTTCAAACTTAGTCTTAGTAATTCTGTAAAAGAAGACAAAAAATTAAAAGGAATAGTATCTTCTAGTATTGTTATTAAAGACACTCAAGATGAATACATAAATAATTTATATCAAGTAAATTATCAAAAAATGGTATGTAAATTTAGATATAGTTGTTAATGATGATTTTCATTTAACTACTTTAGCTTTAATAGATAGTGGAGCAGATCAAAATTGTATTCAAGAAGGTTTAATTCCAACTAAATATTATGAAAAAACTTTTGAAAGATTAGGTACCGCTAATGGATCCAAATTGATCATTAATTATAATTATCAAGAGTTAAGATTTGCAACAAAGGATATTGTGTTAAAACTTATTTAGTATTAGTTAAAAACTTAAATTCTGGAGTTATATTAGGAACACCCTTTATTACAATGTTATATACTTTTCAGATAGGAGACAATGGAGTTAAGACAAAGATTTTAGATAAAGAAATTCTTTTCGAATTTGCATTTCCAATAGTATATAGAGATATTAGTCATGTAAGAAAAAATATTCAAGAAATTAATTTGTTAAAAAATAAACAGAAACATATTAAATTTCTCATAAAAGAAATAAAAGAATAAAAGAATAATTAGATAGTTCAGAAATAAGAGAAAAAATTAAAGAATTTGAAAATACATTTTCAAGAGAAATTTGTGCACCAGTACCTAATGCTTTTTGGAATAGAAAACAACATGTAGTAAAATTACCTTACATAAAAGAATTTGATGAAAAGAAAATTCCAACAAAATCTCAAGCTATTAAAATGACGCCAGATTTAGAAAAATTTTGTCGAAAAGAAATACAAGATTTAAAAGATAAAGGATTAATAAGAGATTCTAAGTCACCTTGGTCAAGTTCAGCATTTTATGTTATGAATAAAGCAAAAATAGAAAGAGGAACACCTAGATTAGTAATAAATTATAAACCCTTAAATGCAGTTTTACAATGGATAAGATACTCTATGCCATACAAAAGAGATTTGTTAAAAAGTTATATGATGCAAATATTTCTTCCAAATTTGATATGAAATCAGGATTTTGGCAAATACAAGTAGATGAAGAAGATAGGTATAAAAAAAGGTTTTAATATTCCATTTTGAAATTATGAATGGAATGTTATGCCATTTGGTTTAAAAAATGCTCCTTCATTATTTCAAAATATTATGAATGATATTTTAAGACCAATACGTGAATTTTATAAGTCAACACATCAAACATTTAAAGATTTTTTTCCACTTAATTCATCAGAATGGATTGGTAGTTTCAGCACCAAAGATGCAACTTTTCCAAACTAAAATTAGATTCTTAGGACATGATATAAATCAAGGCACCATAAAACCAATAAATAGAAGTTTAAAATTTACTAATAAATTTCCAGATGAAATAAAAGATAAGAAACATTTACAAAGATTTTTAGGATGTTTAATTTATTTTCATGATTTTTTTCAAGGATTTAGGAAAATTATGTAAACCATTATAAAATAGATTGAAAAAGAAACCTGAACCATGGACAAAAAAATATACTAGTATAGTTAAGGAAATTAAAGAAAAAATTAAAAGTTTACAATATTTAAATATACCTCATCTAGAAGCTTTTCTAATAATTGAAACAGATGCTAGTGATATAGGTTATTTTGGTATTTTAAAATAAAAACGAAAAGAAATAAACAAAGAAGAATTAGTAAGATATTATTCAGGAAGCCGAAGTCAAACTAAAAAAAATATTCAACTATCAAAAAAGAGATTTTAAGCATTGTTTTATCCATCAAAAAGTTTGAAGATGATTTATACATGAAAATATTTGTGCTATGCATTGATTATTTATCAGTAAAATATATTTTAGAAAAAGATGTCAAAAATTTAATTTCAAAAAAAATTTTTACCTGATTTTCTTTCTCGTGAATTCTTACAATGAAAATGAGTTCTAATAAGAAAGTTTTGACAAAAACTACATTATCAATAGGAAATTCATTATCATCAGGAAATTCTCAACAGGATAATCCACTCATACCTCCTTCTATTAGAATCATATCTAGACCTTTATTTCCAGTAACACCTTCTTTCCTCCACTTCCAAGACCTCAAAATTTTTCACCCTCTGCACCTCCTAGACGATACTTATCAGCTTTAGCTTCTCCCTCTTCTCCTACTTCTCCTATAATACATTCTCCTTCAAATAAAACTTTTTCTCCTTATCATATGAATCAGAAAAGATTATTTATAAAAATTTTGGAACCAGAGGAACTTTATATATTAGAGAGTCAAAGTTTTATAGATTAATAGATCATGTTTTTACCAACAGTTGGCATTTTCATAAGGAAGATTAGAGTAAAACAAGAGAGTATTATGAAACCATGTTAGTAGATATTGAGTTAGTATAAATAGAACATAATTATGATGAAAGAGATAAGAATAGTATTACTTATAGTAAGGTTAAGATTATCCATGTTATTACTCAATCAAAATAGGGATCACGACCATATCAGTTGAAGAAGTTATCAGAATATCCTCCCAAGTTGGTATATAGTTATTATGATTATCAAAAAGCATGGTATAGAGCATTCTACTTAAGGAGTTTTTAACATTCGTGGTTCTTTTACTTTTCTCATAAGTTCGGTGGCATTCTCCTAAATTGGTTCATTAGATGGTTTAGTTATTTTGGTTTGATCATTGAGGCAGCTCCATTCCAGATCAGAGAAGCTTTTATCAAGTTTACTACTTATTGTAATCCCGGTGCTCTAGATAATCTTTTAAAATATTATTCAATGTTTAAGGTTCCATGGATTATTTCATGGACCTATCACATTTCTAAGCAGGTTAATCAACTACCAATGATTTATCGTGAATTTAGAGTAAAATGGTGGGATAGCTTTGATATTAAGAAAGCAGATAGACAAGCAGTTATTAATTATTTATAGCAGCCAGCGTCAACAACTTCATCTTCAGCTGGTCCAGTGGGATTGATTGTAGATAAAAATCAAATTGTAAATTTATTATCATCAGCCTCTACAGAAGACAAATTTAATTCTATTCTCAATTGCATTTCAGCAAAAAGGACCAACTCATCAAAAAGCAATACTCCTCCTCGAAGAGCACTTGAAGATTCTCAAGATTCGTATGCAGATATAGAATTATAAAATATATACGAGGTCATATAGTAGAAAGACTAAATGTGATGTATATGTACATATAAAATGCAAATATGAATGTATATGCAATGTAATGTAGTATAAATACAAATGTAAAAACAAAAAAGAAAAATAAGAAAAAGAAAAAGAAAAACGAAAAGAAAAGTCAAAAATTGTAGGCTTTCTTTAAGCCTTTCTCTCATAACCTTTTACAAACTCACAAAAGAAGTGAATAGTAATTGTACTATTTAAGTCTTTATTACCTTTTATCTGATGATTTCAAAAGTTAAGTTTCAACTTACACGTTTTCAAAAAAGAAACTCAATTCATTTTATCTTTTATCTTTTCAAACCTTTATCCATAAAACACGGTTTCAACACGATCAAAACACGGTGCAATTATTACCTTATCTTCGTCAGAATACAAAGACAGTTGTTAGCTTTGGAAGTCGAATTTATCCTTATGCAATTATCACAAGGGATTCAACATCAACTTTATTCAATTATAAGAAGCAGTTTTTCATCAACAATAAAGGAATGACCTCTACAACCTTTACAATACTTTTATGAGTGTAAAAAATTAGTGATAAAAATGAAAAACCTCTTGTATTATCAACCTCCCTTTGTAATAAAACATTAAATTTACAACTTATATTTTCAAAAGATTGTTCTTGTACTCCTATTACTACATTAGAATATGTATTATCATCAGATTAGAATCTATTAGGTATTTCTTTTTAAACATATCTTGGTGCATAGATAAATTTTTAAATGGTTTATGTGCTATTGATTTTGATAATGATCAAGATATGTTTTTACTCAAAAGAGAATTAATTAGTTTAAAAGATTATTTAACTAAAAAACATGAAGATTTTCATTCAAATGAATTTTGCAATTGTCAAGATTTTCATAAAAAAATAAATCTAATTGATATTTTAATTAATTTTGTTCCTAATATTCCCACAGACCGTTTTACAGATTTATAAAATTTTTATAATGGATAGAGAACGAAAAAGACAAAAATTAATAGAAGGATATGAAAAAATTTGGAATGTTAGAAAAAAGATTTGTGAATTTAATAATCAAATAGCTAGATTAAAAGTTTACCTTATAGTTTATTATCATTTACTTCATGAAAATAATTTGTGTGATTGTATAGATTTTAACCGTAATACAATTTTAGTAAATTTAATGTTAGAATTTTTTAAAGCTTTAATGGAAATTTAAAATGAATAGACTAAAAGAATGTGCAATTGAATTACAAGATAGAATTACTAATATAATAGAATACAATAAAGAATTAAAACTTCAATTAGAAATAGAAAATAAAATTAAAAGATTTATAGAAATATTTGAATTATCTCTAAAGTATAATTTGTATCAGAGAATAAAAAGCTTAGAATTTATGATAAAATTAAATAATTCAAGAATAAAAATATTAAAAAAATAAAATAAATAGGATACCTTTAGGTTAATAATATGGAAAATATTAAAAAGAAATTTAAAAATATAGATAGATCTATAAATGAGTTAAAAGAAGAATTAAAAATTATTGAATCTAGATTAGCCGAATTAGAAGTAAATATAATAAAAATAGAAAATTTGAATTTATCTCCATTTGTAGATTATAATATTATTGTAGAAAGTATTACATATATGATCAATAGAAATAAAAATTTAATTAGGAAATTATAAAATAAGAAAAAATCAATAACTATGTGTTAATTATTATGACAGAGTTATAGCTTATATGTCAAAATTTAACTTTATTTAACCTAATAAATTCTCGAAATTAGGCAGTAGACCCAATCCTATATTTTTCTGGTATTAAATAGTAAAATTACTATTTGACTACTATTCACTTCTTTTGTGAGTTTGTAAAAGGTTACGAGAGAAAGGCTTAAAGAAAGCCTAAAATGTTTTACTTTTCTTTTCTTTTTTCTTTTTCCTTTTTTTTTATGTTTGCATTTATACTACATTACATTGTATATACATTCATATTTGCATTTTATATGTACATATACATTACATTTGGTCTTTATACTATATGACATCATATATATTTTATAATTCTATATCTGTATAAGGATCTTGAGAATCTTCATGGGTTCTTCGAGGAGGAGGAGTATTGCCTTATGATGAGTTGGTCCTTTTCTGATGAAATGTGATTGAGAATAGAATTAAATTCATCTTCTATAGAGGCTGATGATAATAAATTGACAATTTGATTTTTATCTACAATGAATCCTATTGGACCGATTAAAGATGAAGCTGTTAATGCTATCTGCACTAAATAATTAATAACTGATTGTCTATCTGCTTTTTTAACATCAAAGCTATCCCACCATTTTACTCTAAATTCACGATAAAGCATTGATAATTGATTAACCTGCAGAAATGTGATAGGTCCACGAAATAATCCATGGAACCTTGAACATTACACAATATTTTAAAAGATTATCTGGAGTGTCAGGATTACAGTAAGTAGTAAACTTGATAAAAGCTTCCCTGATCTGGAATGGAGCTGCCTCAATGATCAAACCAAAATAACTAAAACATTTGATGAACCAATTTGGGAGAATGCCACCAAACTTATGAGAAAAGTAAAAGAACAACGAATGTTCAAAATTCCTTAAGTAGAATGCTCTATACCATACTTCTTGTTAATCATAATAACTACATACCAACTTGGGAGGATATCCTGATAACGTCTTCAATTAAAATGGCTGTGATCCCTATTCTGATTGAGTAATAACATGGATAATCTTAACCTTACTATAAGTAATCCTATTATTATCTTTTTCATCATAATTATGTTATATTTCTATTGACTCAATATCTACTAATAGGGCTTCATAATACTCTCTTGTTTTACTCTGATCTTCCTTATGAAAATGCCAACTGTTGGAAAAAAACATGATCTATTAATCTATAAAAACTCTAACTTTCTGATATATGAAATTCTTCTGCTTCCAAAATTTTTATAAATAAACTTTTCTGATTCATATGGTAAGGAAAAGAAGTTTTAGTAGAAGGAGAATGTACTATAGGAGATATAGGAGATGAGGGAGAAGCTAAAGCTGATGAGTATAGTCTAGGAGGTGCAAAGGGTAAAAAAGTTTGAGGTCTTTGAAGTGGAGAAAAAGAAGGTGTTACTGGAAATAAAGGTCTAGATATGAATTTAATAGGAGGAGGTAAGAGTTGATTATTCTATTGAGAATTTCCTGATGATAATGAATTTCTTGTTGATGATGTAGTTTTTGTCAAAACTTTCTTATTAGAACTCATTTTCCCTATAAGAATTCACAAGAAAGAAAATTAGGTAAACTATTATCTTTTCCTTTGATAAATTTGATTTCGAAATCAAAGTTGCTAAGTTAAGCTTGCCATCTAGCAAAAATCTATTTTGAAATTAAATTTTTGACATTTTTTTCTAAAACATATTTCGCTGATAAATAATCAATGCGTAACAAAAATTTTTTCATGTATAAATCATCTTCAAACTTTTTGATGCATAAAACAATGCTTAAAATCTCTTTTTTGATAGTTGAATAATTTTTTTGAGTTTGACTCCAACTTCCTAAATAATATCTTAATTTCTTCCTAAAGATCTTGAATAGTTGATTCCTTCTTAATTTCAAATTTCTTATATACGTAAACTAAATTATAGGATGTAAAATCTTTCTTCTCTTTTGCACTAATTATTTCTCTTAATCTAAGTAAATAATTCTTTTTTATTTCTGGGTCATCTATTTTATCAATAATGTCTAATAAAAATTCTTTTTCATCACTTATTATGTTTATATTATTACATTGACATTGTCCTAAGCAACTATAGAATTCAGAATCACAGTTACTATCTTCACTACTGGTTTCAGATTTTTCACTTTGTTAGAGAGTATGCCCTAGAGCCCATGTAATAGGGATGTTTTTCATATGTATAAAATTTATATTCTTAATAAGAGGCATCATTCATTTATTAATTCTATGTTTAAGTACATGAGTTTGTAAATCTTAAATTAATAAATGAAGTCCTAGATATTATAAACACAGTGTAAAGGCAATCATGAAAGTGTTCATGATATGAGATGACTATTGCATGCAAATGTGTTAATATCTAAATATCCCTAGTCATAGAATTAACAAGACAGGACATTGTTAATTCGAACAGACTAGCACATGTTATGCTTCTTGAATGGTTCAAGCAGTGGTTCTCATAACTGTGATTATGAAAGATAATCAAACCTAACATGTGGATGCTTGTTAGAAAACAAGTTCATTGGAGACCTGCATAGAGAATCCTCACATGGATATTAAATCTATGTCAGTGAGGAATCTCTTCATAGCGGTTGTGCAAGTATCCTTAGACTTGAGATCACCAAAGTTATCTTAAGTAGCAAGTGGTATACTTTGACTCCATAACTGATTACTTCCAACTGGGAGTGAACATAGTTAGGAGATTGGGTATATCATGACCTACTTGAAGATAGTTGAGTTATTGACAAAGGATTCACCATCCCAGATTTAACAAGGGAAGTTATCTCGTATGATTCTATAATTGCCTTGTTCAGAGAATCTCTAGCCAGAGTAATATGCCGAGATGGATGGAGATCCATGAAGGGCATTTTAGGAAAAATGGTTAAATTAATAGAACATACATAATTAGATTTATATGAGTTGACAGAAATCCATACTCAAAATCTAATTGAGATAAGAGTGGTGAAAGGAGTAATTGCACGGTAACTGTTTCTATGGAAGGGTACAGTCAAACCACATGACTTTCCTGACATTTAGGTAGTCGCTAGAGGCCAATCATGACTTGTATAATGATGTATCAAAATATCAATAGAGATTGATAAAATGATTTAAAGGAGTTTAAATCATGTGAGTTTTGAATAGAACTCACAATTACATATTATACTGCCAATATGGACAGGAACCCAATAGGTAACACACATATAGAGAAAAGGGTAAAATGGTAAAATAACAATGATAATAATATTTGATATTATTATGAAGGTAGAGAAGTGAATAAGATAATAATTAATTAAAGAGTTTAATTAATTATGATCAAATAAAATTGTCCGCGGAACTTTTGAGAAATGTTCTGCAAAATTGGACCTAATTGAAATAATGTATTTTATGATTAATTATTATTATCTTATAAGTGTTATAAGACTACTATAAGTGTTATAAGACTGATATAATAATTAATAGGTCCATTGGAGAAATTATAAAGGGCCAAAGGAATGAAGAAGTTGGAGGAAGCCCACCAGAAGAGGGCCACACGCCAACTCCATACAGAAGGGCTTAGAGGGCTTTTTATTGGACCACATTAATTTATATATCTTACATAAGTGTTATGAAACTCACATATTTAATTTGGTTGGATTTGGAATCCATTTGGGTATTTAAATCCAATTAGTTGCACAAAGGGCCTAGTTTGTGGGTTTTGTGCATAGTCTTTTATGAAAAGGTTTAAATTGGATTTAATTAAGCCCAAATGATTATAATTAATTCCAGAGACCCAATTAATAATTCTCCAGGAATTTTAAAGAGCCCAATCTCATTAAGGTGTTGGAATTTTAACCTAACTATAAAAGGCCAACTAATGAGAATTAGGGTTAAGTGATTAAAACAAAAAGAAAGTCTTTTCTCTTAATCTCTCTCTCCCTTTTTGCGCCAACTCCAAGCTAGCTTCTTGGAATTTCGGCTAGCCCTAGTTGAACACCAATTTTTTGGTTCAATTTACCCCTCTCTAGTGTGGATTACTTATTGGAGGTGTTCGATTTTGGACACTATGGTTTGCGACAACCCGATGCGAAATAAAATCAACTGTTCAACAAAAATAAAAGGTGATTTTTCTTATTCTCATATAGTTATATTGTATATTCATGGCAAGTTCAGATCTAATGGTTAAAAAATTTTAAAATTCCGCTCATGTATGTGATGCATGTAACCGTTAAATTCCAACATGGTATCAGAGCCAAGGTTTTGCCATGGATATACAATTCTATATTTTTCTGTGGAATAAGTTTTGTTTTGGTTTGAGTTATTTATTTCATGAACTTTAAAATATTAGATTTGATTGTTCATGAATGAGAAATATTGATTTCTGGTTGTATGTGTGATCAAATAAATTTGGTGGAAACAAAAACGAAATTTTTGAATGATTGAGATTAGGGTTTGGCGTGAAACCCTAGGTGATGTAGGGGCTGTTCTAATTTAATTTCTTATGGATCCATTTAAAAATCATTTAGATGATATTTTATGTGTTTAATATGTGATATTAAGCAGTAGGATCGAACGGAATTAAAATCGAACAAGTTTTGCATGAAAACTAGTTTAGTCGAAAAGTTCGATAAATTGGTGTTCTTCGTGTGTTCTTGATGTGTTCTTGATTAGAACGACTTTTGATCTTCTAAATCTGATATATATGACATATTAATGTGTTTTTAATTAATTGGATTAATTAAAATGGGCCTTAAATTAATTTGATTAATTTTAATTTATTGAAACCACTTAATTGGCTTAATTATGTTTACAGACTTGGTTTAAATTAGTGAATGACTTGGTGGGCCGAAGGAGCTGATTTAAATTAAACATTATAAACATTAATTAAGTTTATTAATGGGTTTTAAGGGCTGGAGTGGGCTTGGCTCATTCCAAAAGGCCCAAAAGGTCCAAAAGACACAAAACTAGTTTGTGTGTGAACACAGTTAGGGTTTTTCTTCTGTGGGTTTCGGCCTACATTTGTTTTAAGCCCAAAATTGATTCTTTTAATTATTTAATATGATTAATTAATTAAATAATCAATTTATAATTAATTAATAATCAATTGGATTGATTATTAAGACAAGAACACATGCATGCAAAAAGGTTTCCTAAAATGAAAGTTTCCAAAATGGAAAAAGTTTCCTAATTTGATCACATCATTAAAATAACTCAAAATATAGTTTCAAAGGTTGAAAAAAAGTTAGTAATCCATTTATTTATGCATTAAAGAGGCATATAAGGGTGTATGATTGGCATGATGGTTAGTTATGGACAAAGCCCAATGTGATTGAGCATAATGCATGTTTTGGCCCAATGAGGACTTTCTTGTCCCAGCCACCTGTTTTTGGTTTGTATTTCATTTTAAATTGTAATATGTAATTAGATTACTTAGATTAGAATTAGAAATAGAGATGGAGACCAATATCAAGGAGCAATATGGGCCGGATGGAGATCCAACAAGCTTGAAGATAATGTAATTATTTTCTTGTTTGAATCATGCATACTACCTAGGTGTGACCTTTTGATTTCCCTCTTGGCTCGGGGAAATCAATGTAGTGAAGTCCATAACTATACCATATTTGTATGCTTATATTTATGTGATAGATATAGGATGCATACCAATGTATGCCGACCATGTATGATGAGACTTAATTAACTAAAACCCTCAAACAAATACTAAGGTATATAAGCCTTCCATTAATTTGAGGAGAACCAGAGTTCTTTATAGTGTGGATTGTTGACCACAGTCAAGCTCACATTATATCGAATATGTTCAAATCTAATTAAATGGGTCATCTTAGCTAGCCCATTAGTTTGTTGACCATAGTCAAGGCTAATGGTTCTAGAGGCAAGATTAAGGAATGCATATATGATATGCATGCATCAAGAGTTGATAACCTAATGATCCAATAGTTGTGTAGAGACACAATTAGTGTAGAGATACCTACCTTTCAAGGGTATGGAATTTGGCTTGTTGACCACAGTCAAGGTCAAATTACATATCAAGGATTGGATATTGGCCTACTAAGAAAACCATCGGGTTTTCTCGGATTATATAGTGAGGGCTATTAATTCGTAATAAAATAGTGGGAGTAAATAAATTAATTAAAGACCTTATTAATGCATACATATATATGAACATACTCTCATATCTTTTCTTTTTCACATCTATGTCATCATCATGAGCACATCAAATATACGATCAATCTTGGATAACAAACTGGTTGGCAGCAACTATTCTGACTGGATCAAGCAAGTGAGAATTGTTCTCAAAGCTAAAAAGATCCATTATGTCCAGGATAAAGATCCACCACCACTTCCATCAGATGATGCCATTGATGAGATCAAAGGCACTTATCGAAAATACATGGAGGATAGTGAAGCAGCAGCATGTCTGATGCTGGGTGTTATGTCCTTAGAGCTTCAGAAGCAACATGAGATAATGGATGGTGGGATTTCCAAGAAAAATGTTGCCAAGAAAGAGAATCCCAAAGGATGGTCATTAGAAGCATAACTACAAGGCCTATCTAGATTCTCTCAAGGAGAAGAAGCAAGCTGATGCTTCTACTTCAGGTATTCATATGATTGAAATTAATACTTATTCTATTTCTTCAAAACTATCTTGGGTATTAGATACCGAATGTGGATCTTATTTGTGTAATGATCTACATGGGCTTAGAAGCTTTAGAAGAGTTGGAAAGGCAGAGATATGTTTGCAGTTAGCTACTGGACAAAACATCTCTACAACAGTTGTGGGGACTTATCATTTGCCTCTTCCAAGTGGATTAGTACTGGAATTAAATAATTGTTATTATATTCCAGCTTTATCCAAAAGTATTATTTCTTTCAGTCGTCTGTTGAACGATTATGATATTTCTTTAAAAGACAAATGTTGTTACATTTTTAAGAACAATATGTTTTATGCAAAAGCTATCATTGAGAATGGTATATTTGTTCTTGATTTAATTAAAGAATTACATAATGTGGATACCAAGAGAATGAAACATGATAATCTAAATACCTCATACTTATGGCATTGTTGTTTAGGCCATATAAATAAAAAACGCATGACCAAATTACACAAGTCAGGTGATTTGGGATCATTTGATTATGAATCATTTGATACATGTGAATCTTGTTTATTGGGAAAAATGACAAAAGCTCCCTAAGGAGAACGAGCTAAAATGGTTTTGGACTTAATACATTCAGATGTATGTGGTCTAATGACTACACATGCCAGAGGAGGTTACTCCTACTTCATTACTTTCATAGATGATTATTCTAGGTTTGGATATATCTATCTAATGAAATATAAGTCTGAAGCATTTGAAAAGTTCAAAGAGTTCAGAAATGAAGTAGACAAACAACTTTGCAAAAGTATTAAAACACTTAGATCAGATCGAGGTGGAGAATACTTAAGTCAAGAGTTTCAGGATTATCTTTGAGATAATGGGATTTTATCTCAATGGAATCCTCCATATACACCACAACACAATGGTGTATCTAAAAGGAGAAATAGAACACTATTAGATATGGTTCGATCAATGATGAGCCGAGCAGACTTGCCTAAGTCCTTTTAGGGATATGCACTAGAAACTGCTTTTTATGTGTTAAATAGAGTTCCTAGTAAATCGGTTGATGTTACTCCATATGAGATATGGAATAACAAGAAACCCACGCTTTCTCACATAAAGGTATGGGGTTGTCCTACTTATGTGAAGAGGACAATGTCAGACAAACTGGATGTTAAATCTGACAAATGTTTATTTGTGGGATATCCAAAAGAAACGTTTGGATATTATTTCTATCATCCCTTAGGACAAAAGGTGTTTGTGTCAAGGCATGTTGTCTTCTTGGAAAAAGAGTTTCTCCTACAAGAAGATAGTGGGAGTAAAATTGAACTTGGTGAAGTTCAGGACCCACAAATAGAAGTAGATCAACCGATTGAACCCGAAACTGAATTTCATAAAGATGAGATTGCAGTTGAACCTAATTATACACAGAATCCTAGAAGGTCTATTAGGATGCGCTCTATCCCTGTGAGATATGGATTTCACATAGATTCGGATGGAGGTATAACTGTAGTAGAGGACAATGAGCCTACTAGCTATCAAGAAGTTTTGAACAGTTCAGAACGTGATTTATGGCTTAAGGCTATGCAATCTGAAATAGACTCCATGTATGAGAACAAAGTATGGACTTTAACTCAACCACCTGAAGGGATAAAACCCATAGGGTGTAAATGGGTCTTCAAAAAGAAGACCGACATGGAAGGTAATGTAGTTACCTATAAAGCTCGCTTAGTAGGAAAAGGTTATTGTCAAAAAGAAGGTATTGACTATGATGAAACTTTTTCTCCTGTTGCGATGCTTAAGTTTATAAGAATACTTTTAGCTATTGCAGCTCATTATGATTATGAGATTTGGCAAATGGATGTGAAGACAACTTTCCTTAATGGAAATCTTACTGAGGATGTGTATATGACACAACCAGAAGGATTCACAAAAGGAAATGGCAAAAAGGTATGCAAGCTTCAAAGATCCATTTATGGATTGAAGCAAGCCTCTAGGAGCTGGAACATACAATTCAATGAGACAATCAAAGAGTTTGGTTTCTCACAGAATGAAGATGAACCTTGTGTATATAAAAGGGTCAGTGAGTGTGCAATTGTCTTCCTAGTTTTATATGTAGATGACATATTGATCATGGGAAATGACATTTCTCTTCTCCAATCAGTTAAAATTTGGTTATCTAAGCAATTCTCCATGAAAGACCTTGGAGAAGCATCTTATATTCTGGGAATAAGGATCTATAGAGATAGATCCAATAGGTTGTTAGGTTTTTCTCATAGTACATATATAGATAAAGTATTGAAGAGGTTTAATATGGATCTCTCCAAGAAAGGGTTTATACCCATGGTGTATGGGAAACACCTTTCTAAGTCTATGTGTCCGCAGACACTAGAGGATAGAGAGAGCATGAATAGAATACCATATGCATCTGCAATTGGTTCTATCATGTATGCTATGTTATGTACATGTCCAGATTTAGCATTTGCATTGAGTGTCACAAGCAGATTCCAATCCAATTTTGGAAAGGAACACTGGGCAGTTGTCAAGAATATCCTTAAGTACTTGAGAAGGACTAAGGATGTATTCTTGGTATATGGAGAGGGCAGTTTGGAAGTAAATGGGTATACAGATGCCAGCTTCCAATCTGACAAAGATGACTGTAAATCACAGTCTGGTTTTGTGTTCATAATAAGAGGAGGAGCAGTTAGTTGGAAAAGTTCCAAATAAGAAACAACTGCTGATTCCACGACGGAAGCTGAGTACATTGCTGCTTCAGAAGCAGCCAAATAAGCAGTCTGGATCAAAAAGTTCATAACCGAACTAGGAGTGGTCCCTAGCATTGTTGATCCGATTCCTTTATATTGTGACAACAATGGAGCCATTGCACAAGCAAAGGAACCACGGTCTCATCAGCGATCCAAGCATGTTCTCAGACGCTACCATCTCATAAGGGAAATAGTAGTTAGAATTGATGTGAAAATATAAAGGGTTCCCACAGATGACAATGCGTCAGATCCCCTCACTAAAGCACTTTCCCAGATTAAGCATGATCACCATATAAATAGCATGGGTCTGAGACATATGAGTGATTGGCTCTAGTGCAAGTGGGAGATTGTTAGAGAGTATGCCCTAGAGCCCATGTAATAGGGATGTTTTTCATATGTATAAAATTTATATTCTTAATAAAAGGCGTCATTCATTTATTAATGCTATGTTTAAGTACATGAGTTTGTAAATCTTAAATTAATAAATGAAGTCCTAGATATTATAAACACAGTGCAAAGGCAATCATGAAAGTGTTCATGATATGAGATGACTATTGCATGCAAATGTGTTAATATCTAAATATCCCTAGTCATAGAATTAACAAGACAGGACATTGTTAATTCGAACAGACTAGCACATGTTATGCTTCTTGAATGGTTCAAGCAGTGGTTCTCATAACTGTGATTATGAAAGATAATCAAACCTAACATGTGGATGCTTGTTAGAAAACAAGTTCATTGGAGACCTGCATAGAGAATCCTCACATGGATATTAAATCTATGTCAGTGAGGAATCTCTTCATAGCGGTTGTGCAAGTATCCTTAGACTTGAGATCACCAAAGTTATCTTAAGTAGCAAGTGGTATATTTTGACTCCATAACTGATTACTTCCAACTGGGAGTGAACATAGTTAGGAGATTGGGTATATCATGACCTACTTGAAGATAGTTGAGTGATTGACAAAGGATTCACCATCCCAGATTTAACAAGGGAAGTTATCTCGCATGATTCTATAATTGCCTTGTTTAGAGAATCTCTGGCCCGAGTAATATGCCGAGATGGATGGAGATCCATAAAGGGCATTTTAGGAATAATGGTTAAATTAATAGAACATATATAATTAGATTTATATGAGTTGACAGAAATCCATACTCAAAATCTAATTGAGATAAGAGTGGTGAAAGGAGTAATTGCACGGTAACTATTTCTACGGAAGGGTACAGTCAAACCACATGACTTTCCTGACATTTGGGTAGTCGCTAGAGGCCAATCATGACTTGTATAATGATGTATCAAAATATCAATAGAGATCGATAAAATAATTTAAAGGAGTTTAAATCATGTGAGTTTTGAATAGAACTCACAATTACATATTATACTACCAATATGGACAGGAACCCAATAGGTCACACACATATAGAGAAAAGGGTAAAATGGTAAAATAACAAGGATAATAATATTTGATATTATTATGAAGGTAGAGAATTGAATAAGATAATAATTAATTAAAGAGTTTAATTAATTATGATCAAATAAAATTGTCCGCGGAACTTTTGAGAAATGTTCTGCAAAATTGGACCTAATTGAAATAATGTATTTTATGATTAATTATTATTATCTTATAAGTGTTATAAGACTACTATAAGTGTTATAGGACTGATATAATAATTAATAGGTCCATTGGAGAAATTATAAAGGGCCAAAGGAATGAAGAAGTTGGAGGAAGCTCTCCAGAAGAGGGCCACACGCTAACTCCATAGAGAAGGGCTTAGAGGGATTTTTCTTGGACCACATTAATTTATATATCTTACATAAGTGTTATGGAACTCACATATTTAATTTGGTTGGATTTGGAATCAATTTGGGTATTTAAATCCAATTAGTTGCACAAAGGGCCTAGTTTGTGGGTTTTGTGCATAGTCTTTTATGAAAAGGCTTAAATTGGATTTAATTAAGCCCAAATGATTATAATTAATTCTAGAGGCCCAATTAATAATTATTCATCAATTTTAAAGAGTCCAATCTCATTAAGGAGTTGGAATTTTAACCTAACTATAAAAGGCCAACTAATAAGAATTAGGGTTAAGTGATTAAAACAAAAAGAAAGTATTTTCTCTTAATCTCTCTCTCCCTTTTGCACCAAATCCTAAGCTAGCTCTTGAGAATTTCGGCCAGCCCTAGTTAAACACCAATTTGTTGGTTCAATTTACCCCTCTCTAGTGTGGATTACTCATTGGAGGTGTTCGATTTTGGACACTGTGGTTTGCGACAACCTGGTGCGAAGTAAAATCAACTGTTCAACAAAAATCAAAGGTGATTTTTCTTATTCTCATATAGTTATATTGTATATTCATGGCAAGATCAGATCTAATGGTTAAAAAATTTTAAAATTCCGCTGATATATGTGATGCATGTAACCATGAAATTCCAACACACTTATTATCACTAGGTTCTTCATCACTACATGAATCTTCATTGATTATAATTTTAGCTATTTCCTTCTTTAATTCTTCTGAAATATCTAAATTATTTATATGTTTCTTTATTCTACAGTCTCTTGAATAATGTCCTTGCCTACCACATTTATAACAAATTACTATATCTTTTTTATTAGTCTTAGGTTCAAACTTTGTATATTTTGGTTTTTTATTAATGGTTTTTTCCGGATTATAATTTGTTTTTGGTTTATATGTTTTTCTCTTATATATATATTTTTTTTCTTTTAGGTTTTATTTTCCTTTTAGTTGTTGATGGTGCTCTAATCTGTTGATAACCATATTGCTCTCAAAATGATCCTAATTCTTTTCTTCCTACTACACTATCTTTCTTTAGTTTGGCTTTTAATTTTAAATCAGTGCAAATTGATAATCCTTCTATATTAACTATATTTATTATTTGTCCATAAGTTAATTCATTATAACGTATTATACCATCATTATCGCTTTTTGATATACTCCTTACTCTTTCTGCAAATAACTTAGATAATCCTGCTAAAAATCATTCTTTCCAATAAATATTATCACAATCAGTTCTAGTCATTACTTTAGTTAAAAATAAATCCTTATACCATCTAAAATCTTGTAATTTAGAACAAGTTAAGTTTTGAAGAATTTCTGAACTTCTTTCCTGATATAAACGAGGATCTCCTACAAAATTCTTAGTTATTGCAAATATTAAAGTACTTATTATATCATTTTGCTCTGTTTCAATTTAAACATTATTTTCTACCTTGATAATCCTTTTTCGTGTTGTTAATATAAAATTTTTATCTATTTTTGTTACATAATAATCCCAGCAACCTTTTAACTGTCCAGTGAATCCTGATATTAACATTTGAGATATTGTTGTTTCATTATTTCCTTTTGATTCATAAGCACTAGCTGCCATTGTCATTTCTTGTAATAAATTTAATATCTGATATTCTGATAAACCATCTATATTCCATTCGTATAAAGATCTACCATCGTATTCAAATTGATATATAGTTTCTTAGTATTGAGTATCTGGAGGTGTAGGTCTAGGATAATAATTTTGAGTTTTTGATCTAGGTGTATATGTATTAAAATGTAATTTTTTGATTGATAATTCCTCTTCATTATTTGGCTTAAACTGTTCTTCTAAATTTTCTACTTCTGATGGAGTTTCTATTTTAGACATAGTTTCTTCATCTATAGTCACAGGCAGTTTAATCATATTTTTTTCTTTTTAGACCCGGTGAGGTAGTATGAGCGTACCCTGGTTAAATTTTGAACCTCAATTTCTTTGGGAATTTACACAATGTGAAGTAGTATTGGCATTAGTAGAAATATATTAGGAGCAAAAAATTATCTTAGATATACTAAATGATGTATTATCTAGCACAATTGAATTAGATAATTAGAATCCTTCTTAGAAAATTATTCTAATTAAGAAATCCAATTGAGTATATTTGATTGAGAAAAATTTAAAAAGAATTTTGAGATTATGCTTAGAGCGATGAAACGTTGGTTAGCCTTGAAGGCTTAGCATTGGTCAGCCCTTGGAAGCCGAGATGGCGTGTTGGTGGTCCCGATAAGCTTGGTGGTCTCGTGATTCGCACAGGTTTCATTCATGACTTCTCTTTGAATTTAGCATGATTAAATATATTTGGATGGATAGATTAAGTAGAATATTTTCTATTAAAGATTCTAGATCTGGTTTAACAAGCGAAGATAATATAAAAGAGTTAGATGAAATAAATTCTATAGAAATAAATATTGAAAAATTAGAAAATGATTTATTTGATTGGACTATACCTAAACAATATATTTAATAGGTACTTTTTAATTTTTTCATGATTATTCTATTAAGCAAACAGAACAAACAATAGCTATTAATCAGGAACATGAAACTATTCAATTGTTATCAGAAAAGGCAATAATTGAGTATAAGTAGAAAAAATATAGATTTTTTCATATAGGATCAATACAGATAGTAATAAAACCTTAATTCAGATTAAGATTAGATACTCCGGTCTTAATGTGTTGAAGAGATGCTAGACATATTAATTTTTCCAATTCTTTACTTGCTATGGTAGAAACAAATTTAGCTAATGGACCAGTATATTTTAATTATTTTCCAGGATTTACTATTAGTCCATATGATTCAAATATATTAGATACTTTAACTTTAACTGTTAAAACAAAAAATTTAAATTTTAAGGAAAATGTTAGAGCAATAGCAGTAATGTATAGAATATATTATAAAGTTATGTCCACAACCATAGATCCTAAAGCTAGGAAACCTTTTAAAAGAAGTGAAACTTTATTATTTGAAGCAAATAAAGCTCATTCTAATATTCAAATTCCAAAAAGACTTAGATGGGACGAATTACTAGATCAGGAAATTGGGAACTAAAAGAAGTATGTGAACCTAAACCAATTAATATTAATAATCAATTTTCAAGAATATTAGAACATAGTGATGGATCAGTTCAAATAAAAATTTCCTTAGAAAATAATCAACCGAGTAGTTCTTCAATATATTCAAACAATAGACCTTCAATATCGAAATCATTATCTGCAAATAATTTAGAAGTAAAAGGGGTAGATTTTAATACAAGTATTTCCAGGCCATTATATACTGAAGAAAAAGATAGTGAATATTCAGTTAGCCCAACTAGATCTCAAATGGAAACATTTTCTTAAATTAATTAATAATTTAAAAATAACTAGTTTTCAAATAAACAAAGAATTTCTAAGAAATGATTTGAAAGCAAAATATAATAAGCAGAAAACTGAATGGTATTTTAATTACTTTTCTCAAGCTGAATTAAGTAATTTTAGAAGCTTATGGTATAAAGATATGGAATATAAAAAAGTTAATATTCCTTTATTTTTGTGGTTTGAAAATTGTTGTTATTATAATAATATAGATTATCCGTTTGAAAAAGAAATAAATGTATCTTCAAAAATAGGTAAACAATGGAACACTTTAGATGGAAAATCAATAGTATCTATACATCCCCCGTTAGAGTGTATTCAAGTAAAAAATAAAGAAAGAACTTATTTTGTCAAACCATTTAAAGAAATAAAAGCAGAAAATAAAGAAGTAGGAAAAGGTTTACAATATGTAATACTACAAAATAATTTTTCAAATCAAATATTAGATACTATAGCTAATCAATTAAATAGAGTTGAAGAAATAGTACAAACACATAAATCACAAACAGAAAAAGAACATACATCAAAAAGAGTAGTAGAAAAAGAAAAACCACCTATGGCATTAGAAACTCCATTATTTAAACCTTTTGAATTCTCACCAGGAACAATCATTAAGCTAAGAGATGAAGACCTTGTATTAAGAAAAATAAAAGAAAAATTAGCAAAGTTAAATATTAAGGATAAACAGATTATGACTATAGATGAAGAAACTATGTCTGAAATAGAAACTCCATCAGAAGTAGAAAATTTAGAAGAACAGTTTAAGCCAAATAATGAAGAGGAATTGTCAATCAAGAAATTACATTTTAATACATATACACCTAGACCAAAAATTCAAAATTATTATCCTAGACCTACACCTCAAGACACTCAATACGAAGAAACTAGATATCAATTAGAATACGATGGTAGATCTTTAGATGAATGGAATATAGATGGTTTATCATAATATCATATATTAAATGTATTACAAGAAATGACAATGGTAGTTAATGCTTATAAATCAAAAGGAAATAATGAAATAGCAATATCTCAAATGTTAATATCAGGATTTATTGGACAGTTAAAAGGTTGGTGGGATCATTATGTAAGAGAAATAGATAAAAATTTTATATTAATAGCACGAAAAAGGATTATCAAGGTAGAAAATAATGTTCAAATCAAAACAGAGCAAGATGATATAATAAGTACTTTAATATTTGCAATAACTAAAAATTTTGTAGGAGATCCTCATTTATATCAGGAAAGAAGTTCTAAAATTCTTTAAAACATAACTTGTCCTAAATTACAAGATTTTAGATGGTATAAGGATTTATTTTTAACTAAAGTAATTACTAGAACCAATTGTAATAATATTTATTAGAAAGAAAGATTTTTAGTAGGATTACCTAAGTTATTTGCAGAAAGAGTAAGGAGTAGATTAAAAAGTGATAATGATGGTATAATACCTTATAATGAATTAACTTATGGACAACTAATAAATATATTTAATATAGAAGGATTATCAATTTACACTGATTTAAAATTAAAAGCCAAGCTAAAGAAAGATAGTGTAGTAGGAAGAAAAGAATTAGGATCATTTTGTAAGCAGTATGGTTATCAATAGATTAGAGCACCATCAGCAACTAAAAGGAAAATAAAACCTAAAAGAAAAAAGATATATATATATATATATATATAAGAGAAAAAGATATAAACCAAAAAGAAATTATAATCAGGAAAAAGCCATTAAGAAAAAGCCAAAATATAGAAAGTTTAAACCCAAGATTAATAAAAAAGATATAGTAATTTGTTATAAATGTGGTAGGAAAAGACATTATTCAAGAGACTGTAGAATAAAGAAACGTATAAATAATTTAGATATTTAAGAAGAATTAAAGAAGGAAATAGCTAAAATTATAATCAATAAAGATTCAGGTAGTGATGAAGAACCTGGTGATTATTCAGAACATGATTTAACTGCAATAAGTGAAAAATCTGAAACAAGTAGTGAAGATAGTAATTGTGATTCAAAATTCTTTAGTTGCTTAGGACTGTGTCAATATAATAATATAAACATGATAAGTGATTAAAATAATTTTTATTAGACATTATTGATAAAATAGATGACCCATATATAAAAAAGAATTATTTACTTAGATTAAGAGAAATAATTAATGCAAAAGAGAAGAAAGATTTTATATCTTATAATTTAGCTGACGCATATAATAAATTTGAAATTAAGAAGGAATCAACTATTTAAGATCTTCAGGAAGAAATTAAGATATTAAAACAAGAAGTAAATATTTTAAAGGAAAAAGTTCATAGTTTAGAAGAAGAAAGTTTCAAACTTAGTCTTAGTAATTATGTAAAAGAAGACAAAAAATTAAAAGGAATAGTATCTACTAGTATTGTTATTAAAGACACTCAAGATGAATACATAAATAGTTTATCTCAAGTAAATTATCAAAAATGGTATGTAAAATTAGATATAGTTGTTAATGATGATTTTCATTTAACTACTTTAGCTTTAATAGATAGTGGAGCAAATCAAAATTGTATTCAAGAAGGTTTAGTTCCAACTAAATATTATGAAAAAACTTCTAAAAGATTAGGTACTGCTACTGGATCCAAATTGATCATTAATTATAAATTATCAAGAGTTAAGATTTGCAATAAAGGATATTGTTTTAAAACTCATTTAGTATTAGTTAAAAACTTATTAGGAACACCCTTTATTACAATGTTATATCCTTTTCAGGTAGGAGACAATTGAATTAAGACAATGATTTTAGACAAAGAAATTCTTTTTGAATTTGCATTTCTAATAGTATCCAAATATATTAGTCATGTAAGAAAAAATATTCAAGAAATTAATTTGTTAAAAAATAAATAGAAACATATTAAATTTCTCATAAAAGAAATAGAAGGACAGAGAAAAAAAGAGCAATTAGATAACCCAGAAATAAGGGAAAAAATTAAAGAATTTGAAAATACATTTTCAAGAGAAATTTGTGCACCAGTACCTAATGCTTTTTGGAATAGAAAACAACATGTAGTAAAATTATCTTACATAAAAGACTATGATGAAAAGAAAAAATCTCAAGCTATTAAAATTACACCAGATTTAGAAAAATTTTGTCCAAAAGAAATACAAGATTTAAAAGATAAAGGATTAATAAGAGATTCTAAGTCACCTTAGTCATATTCAACATTTTATGTTATGAATGCAGCAGAAATAGAAAGGGGAACACCTAGATTAGTAATAAATTATAAACCCTTAAATGCAGTTTTACAATGGATAAGATGTCCTAAACCATACAAAAGAGATTTGTTAAAAAAGTTATATGATGCAAATATTTTTTCCAAATTTGATATGAAATCAAGATTTTGGCAAATACAAGTAGATTAAGAATTTAGGTATAAAACAGGTTTTAATGTTTGGACATTATGAATTAAATGTTATGCCATTTGGTTTAAAAAATACTACTTCAGAACTTCAAAATATTATGAATGATATTTTAAGACCAATACATGAATTTTCAATAGTTTACATAGACGACGTATTAATTTTTTCAAATTCTATAAGTCAACACATCAAACATTTAAAGAGTTTTTTCCACTTAATTCATCAAAATAGATTGGTAGTTTTAGCACCAAAGATGCAAATTGTCCAAAACAAAGTTAGATTTTTAGGACATAATATAGATCAAGGAACTATAAAACCAATAAATAGAAGTTTAGAATTTACTAATAAATTTCCAGATGAAATAAAAGATAAGAAACAGTTACAAAGATTTTTAGGATGTTTAAATTATGTTTATGATTTTTTCAAGGATTTAGGAAAATTATGTAAACCATTATACAATAGATTGAAAAAGAAACCCGAACCATGGACAAAAAAACATACTAGTATAGTTATGGAAATTAAGGAAAAGATTAAAAATTTACCATGTTTAAATATACCTCATCCAGAAGCTTTTCTAATAATTTAAACAAATTCTAGTGATATAGGTTATGGTGGTATTTTAAAACAAAAATGAAAGGAAACAAACAAAGAAGAATTAGTAAGATATTATTCAAGAAGCTAGAGTCAAACTTTAAAAAAAAAAATTATTTAACTATCAAAAAATAGATTTTAATCATTGTTTTATGCATAAAAAAGTTTGAAGATGATTTATAATTGAAAAGATTTTTGTTACGCATTAATTGTTTATCAGTGAAATATGTTCTAGAGAAAGATGTCAAATATTTAATTTCAAAATAGATTTTTGCTAGATGGAAAATTTTACTTAGTAACTTTGATTTCGAAATCGAATTCATCAAAGTAAAAAATAATAGTTTACCTGATTTTCTTTCTCGTGAATTCTTACAGGGAAAATGAGTTCTAATAAAAAAGTTTTGGCAAAAACTACATTATCAACAGAAAATTCATTATCATCAGGAAATTCTCAACAGAATCATCCACTCATACCTCCTCCTATTAGAACCATATCTAGACCTTTATTTCCAGTAACACCTTCTTTTCCTCCGCTTCAAAGACCTCAAACTTTTTCACCCTCTGCACCTCCTAGACCATACTCATTAGCTTTAGCTTCTCCCTCTTCTCCTATTTCTCCTATAGTAAATTCTCTTTCTACTACAACTTCTTCTCTTTATCATATGAATCAAAAAAGATTATTTATAAAAATTATGGAACTAGAAGAACTTCATATATCAAAGAGTCAGAGTTTCTATAAATTAATAGATCATGTTTTTCCCAACAGTTGGCATTTTCATGAGGAAGATTAGAGTAAAACAAGAGAGTATTATGAAACCATATTAGTAGATACTGAGTCAATAAAAATAGAACATAATTATGATTAGAAAGATAAAAATAGGATTACTTATAGTAAGGTTATGATTATCCATGTTATTACTCAATCAGAATGGGGATTATAGCCATATCATTTGAAGACGTTATCAGGATATCCTCCCAAGTTGGTATATAGTTATTATGATTATCAAGAAGCATGGTATAGAGCATTCTACTTAAGGAATTTTCAACATTCGTGGTTCTTTTACTTATCTCATAAGTTTGGTGGCATTCTCCCAAATTGGTTCATCATATGGTTTAGTTATTTTGGTTTGATCATTGAGGCAGCTCCATTCCAAATCAGGGAAGCTTTTATCAAGTTTACTACATACTATAATTCCGGTGCTCCAGATAATCTTTTAAAATATTGTGCAATGTTCAAGGTTCCATGGATTGTTTCGTGCACCTATCTCATTTCTATGCAAGTTAATCAATTACCAATGCTTTTTCGTGAATTTAGAGTAAAATGGTGTGATAGCTTTGATGTTAAGAAAGTAGATAGACAAGCAGTTATTAATTATTTAGAGTAGCCAGCATCAATAGCTTAATCTTCATCCGGTCCAGCAGGATTCATTGCAAATAAAAATCAAATTGTCAATTTATTATCATCAACCTCTACAGAAGATGAATTTAATTCAATTCTCAATCGCATTTTAGCATAAAGGACCAACTCATCAGAAGGCAGTACTCCTCCTCAAAGAGCCCTTGAAGATTTTCAAGACCCATATGCAGATGTAGAATTATAAAGTATATACGTAGTCATATAGTATAAAGACCAAATGTAATGTATATGTACATATAAGATGCAAATAAAAAATCAATCGTAAAAAAAAAAAAGAAAAGTAAAAAATTGTAGGCTTTGTTTTAAGCCTTTCTCTCGTAACAAATTCACAAAAGAAGTTTTAAGTGAATAGTAGTTAAATAGTAATTTTACTATTTCAATAGTAATTTTACTATTCAAGTATTTATTAGCTTTTATCTGATGATTTCAAAAGTTAAGTTTCAACTTACACGTTTTCAAAAAAGGGACTCAATTCATTTTATCTTTTATCTTTTCAAAAATTTATCCATAAAACACGATCAAAACACGATGCAATTATTACCTTATCTTTGACAAATTACAAAGACAACTATTAGCTTTGGAAGTCGAATTTATCCTTATGTAATTATCACAAGGGATTTAACATAAACTTTATTCTAGTATAAGAAGGCAGTTTTTCATCAACAAAGACACGACCTCTATGACCTTTGAACGACCTTTATGAGTGTAAAAAATTAGAGAGAAAAATAAAAAACCTCGTGTATTATCAACCTCCCTTTGGAATAGAACTTTAGATTTACAGCTTATATTTTCAAAAGCCTGTACTTGTACTCCTATTACTTCATCAAAATCTATATTATCATCAGATTATAATCTATCAGGTATTTCATTTTAATTATGTCTTGGTTATTTGATAAATTTTTAAATGATTTATATTCAATTAATTTTGAAAGTAATCAAGATACGTTCTTACTTAAACGAGGACTAATTAATTTAAAAAATCATTTAATTAATATGCATGAAAGTTTACATTGTTTTCATTCAAATGAATTTTGCAATTGTTGAAATTTTCATAAGAAAATAAATTTAATTGATCTTATTCATAGTATTCCTGCATATTGTTTTTCAAATCAATAAAAGATTTGATAAAATTAATGTATATAACTATAGAAATTTTTAAATTAGCATAATATTAGTTAATCTAATAATAAAATTGTTTAATCTAATGGATTATCTTAAAGATTTATTTAGAAGATTAAATAATGAAATAAATAGGTTACATTTAGAAATAAAAAATATAAATGCTAAGAAGAAATTATTAACAGATATATATATTTAAATTCAAAAAATTATACTTTAATGATATATTATAATCATCAGATATATAATAGACATTATGAAATAAAGCGATTAAAAATATATTAAATAGGATACCTTTAGGATAATAATATGGAAAATATTAAAAATAAATTTAAAGAGATAGACAGGTTAATAAATGAGTTAAAAGAAGAATTAAAAATTCTTGAACCTAGATTAGCAGAATTAAAAGCAAATATAATAAAAATAGAAAATTAAAATTTATCTCCTTTTGTAGATTATGATATTATTGTAGAAAGTATTACATATATGATCAATAGAAATAAAAATTGAATTAGGAAATTAGAAAATAAGGAAAAAATCAATACTTATATGTTAATTATTATGATAGAATTATAGCTTATATGTCAAAATTTAACTTATTTAACCTAATAAATCACCGAAATTAGGCGGTAGACCCGATCCTGCGTTTTCCTGGTACATATATATATATATATATATATATATATATATATATATATATATATATATATATATATATATATATATATATATATATATATATATGTATATATACATATATGTACATACACACACACACACATTCATTTGTTTAATTATCGTGTTTATTTATCACTTTAGCATGCGTGTACCTTAGCATGCTGTGTGAATTCCTGATGCATCATGCATTTTTTCTATTTTGTTTATGTTATTTCTATTATATCAAATTAATTATTTATTTAATTTATATGACTTAGTTAATTTTTCATCACTTTATTTAATTTAACCCATTATTAACTGATGTTATTTTTTGTTATGACTGTGATTGTGAGGGACACACGACTTGTCCCTAAGCTAAACAAAGTAGGATAGAGGAGAATAGCTTAAAAATTTATTTTAACCTTCATTCATTTATTCAAGCCTGTATTATTATTCTCTTATTTTTATTTATTTCTCTCAATGTATGTAATAATAAAGGTTTTTCACACGCTTAAATTAAAAACCACACGAAACTGATTTATTACAATTGGACCAATGTCAAATAGGATTTTCCTAATAAAATTAGACCAATGTCCTTTTTTATCCCAAAAAATCATACCTAAAATAATAAATTTTTTAATAAAATAAATAATTTTATACAAATTAATAATATTTTCCCTAATAAAATGGGATCAATCATCCCTAATTTTTTTCATATAATACACATACAAAATTGCCTTTGTTAATAATTACATGCAAGAACCAATATTTCCCCCTAAAATGAAAGTTAATTTTCAAATTTATGTATGATTTTACCTTTACATAGTTAAATTAATTTCCATATAATAATTTTACTGCTTTTCTGTGCCATGCCTTTCTTATTTTTGATATGACATGTTTTTACAACTTTTCAACTTGCTTGAGTGTGCCTTTACTTTTTCTAGCATGATAATTCGTGTGAAGGGATAAATAAAATAATTAATTCCAAAACTCGCTTATAAAACATTAACCAAGGTATAAACAAGAGTGATTTCTCGAACTTATCTCTAGTTTTAGCGTAATAAGGTTAAAACTCATTTTTCAATGTTTTATTGGGTAGCGACTCCCAACAGATGCCCTTGTAGGTTGATTGCCAACAATGGAATAAGGGTACCTCAAGACATTGTCCTATGCCTTTTTTAGGCTTGAGGTTTGAGGCTTGGTGAATAAGGTTGAATCCTTATCCATTGTGAAATGACCAACTTTAACGAGTTAAATGAACCTTCATCTGATTTTTGGTCTTAAAAGCAAGCTTTTGAGAGCAAATATGATATCATCGGGGGTTCGGTGCGCATCGTATTGGTGACACCATTAGGGACCCATGAGACTTAGCTTTGAAAGTACCTTTGGTTAATTTAATATAAATGGGTTTAAGATTAAGAAGTTTTATCTCTTTTGAAAATAAATTGCATTGCATTCATGTTAGAGCCTTATAATAGTTTAGGCATCATTCTCTTTACCCCGATGCATTCTTGAAGCATGACCTTATGTTCACTCAATGTTTGAAGTGATTAGGGATAATCACCAACCCAAGTCTCATATCATTTGGTAGATTACATGATTACCCTTGTAATAAGTTAAACCTATTGGCAAGGATTAATCTTGGGTAACCCTAAAGCTGTACTACCGAACCAAAGCCTATGTAATGGTATAAAAACTTCCATCAAGGCCCATGTACTATAATACATTGCTTGTGATGTGGGCTTTTATGTATTAAACGAATCCGAATAAATTTAGATGTTTGCTCATCAAAGGCTTTCTTGTCCCGATGGGCACATTTCAATCTACTTGGGTCATTTAAATACACAATGGCCAAAATTCATTTGCATATGCTTTTCAATAAAAATATTATGTTTCCAACTTTCCACCGTGCACCATATATGTTCATTGGGTTCCCTATTAACCCATAGACTAAGCCCGCTTAAGAAAGAGACCGCATAACCTCCTATGTAGGAAGCAATAAGGTTAGGAGGATTTTTCTTTCTCTTGCATGTGTTTATTTGTGTTGCATATATGTTTCTTATTCATGAAAAAATTAATTAACTTTTGAAACAATAATAATAAATAAAATATATACGTCTCATTTTGTGCGTATAATTTTTTTTATCATTCAATGAATAATAAAACATGTACATTTTGTGTCCAAAATTTTTAACAAAAATAAAAGCACCCATCATTATAACTAGTACATATAAAAATATACCATAGTAAGCATATATTGGCATGTATCATAACATGCATAGACAAACATCCACCATAATATGTACATAAAATATCTATCATTGCATGAAAATTTACCATAATGTGTACATACAAACATATGTCATAGCATGTACATAATAACATATTAGTATATATCATAACACGTACTTATCAAAACCATGACTCGTAATGTTGTTATACGCATGTGTATATAGACACCATATGCATCTCATGTCTAATCATGCATGCACTACAAACACTATGCACATTCCACGTTAAATTATATACCATGTCATGTGCATGTCATCATGCCATATTTTCCTATATCATATATGAACATATACATACCATTATATATGAGATTTACCATATATGGGGAATGCCATGAATATATATCTTATCATTCATAAATTATTATGTCACACATCATATTATGTGCCACACATCATGTAAAACTAGTACCATTAACATTCATACCATGTGTCATACATCAATAAAGTATGTATTGTTCAAATCATACCTTGTGCCATGTGTTGTCATGTCATATATATGTCATACAATGCATCATTTGTCATATACAAGCATTCCTATACCACGTACATATGCCATTCATCATGTATGCTCATTCTTATACATGTCATACTCCATGTATGCATTTTTACTACGTACCATATGTATTATTCTTTTCTTACATATGTATGATTTATGTACTTTTTAAAGATAAATAAAATGCATACATCTCACACTTTTATAGTGCAACACTAATGCATCATTCTAACACTCTATTTCCTTAGTCATCATAGATCAATCACTTAGGTGGTTCAGGGGTTCTAACAGTTGCCTTATTAGAGAGCCTTTGTCGGAGCAAATAGAGTATAGTGGGTCTAATAGCTCAAATTTATGTTTGAGTGCTATCTTTGGCAGAACTTCAAAACCATCAGTAATGGATGACCCAATTCAACAGGCTGGTCCTTTTAACCCCTAGTAATGGTTGACCTAATTCTTTAATTAGTGGGATGGCCACTACCTTAGCACCAACACAAAAAATACAGCCTATGGCACTTATTACTAGTCAGGTTGAATCAACAACAACTGGGGCACCTTTATAGTGTTGGCTATAGTCCCTCTATCTATTGCAGATTTAGAAGAACCATTGGTCGCATTAGCTAAATAGAAAAAAGAATGAGATAAACATCTTAAAAACTAATTTATAATTGATGAAGAGGATGGCCCAAAAGTTCCCAAAGTGCACAAAAGTAAAGTCACACGGAAAAAAGATCCAGCTTTGAAAAGGATGAAGAAAAAGATAAATATAATGGCTATAGGATGAGGAATTAGCCCTAAGGATCGAGATCTAAACAGTGAGAAAATATTTCCCCAAAGGTTTAAAATGCATAATTTGCCTAAGTTTGATGGCACTTCTGACCCATTAGGACACATAAAACAATACATGATGATGATGAAGGGGATCACACTTACCAAAAGGCAAAAGGTTGAATACTTTAGCCTTAGTCTTATGAGCCCTTCTATTGACCGGTACCACGGGTTAGATCATAGGACAAAAGAGGACTAAGACATTATAGACATTGGGTTTCAAGGTGGCTTTTAATCAGGGTTATCTAATAAGGATATTGTTGCTTAAAAATATACAATGAATGGATGTGATAGGCTCTCCCTGGTTTTTATGTTCTTAAATGCATTTTCATGGCTTTACTCTAGGATTTTCAATGTTAAAAAAATCTCTTTTTAGGGTTTTTCCCCTTTCCCTCAATTGCCAAGGAAAAGATACATGATTTTCAAGGTCAAAAAGTTATTTAATGTTGAGTCACTCCTTTAACTCACAAGTGAAAATCGTGACTCAACCCAAAAAATGACAAAATAAGCATTCTTGATAAAAGTTTGACCAATTTGGACTGAAATAAAAACCCCTTTGACTCACTCTCATGACTCATAAGTCAAGGGAGGGAATCACTTTATTTTTTATGTTTCTCGACAATTCACAATCGGCAATAGTGAAAAAAATCCAAATCTTCTTAATTCTTATCTAAGCATTTGTTGCTCATTATAAGGGGCTTTTAAAGGTAGAAAAAATCATTTTAAGAGGGCTCTCTTTCTCTTTTTTCTAAAAAAAACTCTGAAAGCACTAAATTCCATAGTATTTGAGGAATAAACACTGAAAGCAATATTCATGAGCCCCAAAGTGCCTTTAGTCCTATGTTTATTTCATTTTTTTTACAGTAAGTATCAATTTAATTTCTTTATTCTTTGATTTTTTCTATTTCTTTGATCTCTTTAATTTAAACTTGTTAATTTGTTATCTATTACTATTTGTGTTTATTTTGGTCATCAATATATCAAAACCCATTTAAATCATGCTAAAATTGAGTAAATAGAGTTTTGGATTTTTACTATTTGTAAAGACTACTCTATACCCTTCATGGACAATCATGTCATACATATACTATCATACATATGCCATTCTGTATGCAATCACTCACAGATATAGCTTATTTGAGTAATTATCAGATTAGTTAGCATGCTTTTTAATTCATTTTTCAAATTAGATAAAATCATGTAAGAGAACTATTTACTATAGTGTGATTTACAACTATTTACGTTTTACAAACCATTATATTTAGTACAAAACGAGAATATACAAATCAAAAGAAAAAAGGTTGCTTCTTTATACTTGACTCTTCCTAGTGTTGGCTCGGATGCTGTAGATCTTACCCCTCAAAAAGAATCTGAACTTGAGTACCTACACAGATGAAACCCGTGCCAAGCTAAATAGCTTAATGGGCAAACAATTACAATGTGAACAACCACTCACATTTGTCATTCTTAAGCACACAAACATGCAATCATACAAACATATAGTCATTATCATTAAAGAATGGTGTAATTAATAACAAGAGAAAAATGTACTTCTACATTACTTATGGTGTAATTGTAATCTTGTATAACCCATCAGTATTTAACATATTCTTAAATAATTCTCTTCTTTTTTGTGAAAGCCTTTCTAAGCTCTATGAGTGTGGATAACGAGAACTATGGATACTTGAAGGTATCAGTCATATAAATACCCATAGTTATTAAATCATGTGAATTTCCAAAAATATCAAATATGTGGACCTAATGGGGTCAAACTATAGCCCCAATGGGACAACTATAGACCCAAATGGGGTTGAACCTATGGCAGCTGAAATTCTATCCCTATAGGCATGGCTATCTATCCACAACCAAGTTCTATATGCAGGCTTTAACCTATTCTCACATGTTTCAATATTTTAAGTGTAATCCATTCCAGTATGTACATATACAATTATAAGTATTCAAAATGATTACAATGCTAATATTTGATCATATGTGCATATTTAAAATATACATGTTACTATCATATGCATATCATGTCATTAAATGCCTTAATCTTACATTTCTATGTGTTTAATCACAAGTACATGCATGTATATATGTGTATACATATATGAATATACCTCTAGGCTGTCATACATTTCATATCATATTATAAGTTAATTGTCCCTTATTAAATTAATCAAAAGTCCTTAACTTCATCAAGGGAAGAAAACAAAAGAAATAATGAGAAGGGAAGAGAAAGAAAGGACGAGTCGTGACACCTGGAATAACTTGTGTCATCTGGAATGACTCGTTATAGAGGCTAAAGTGCATTACTTGTGTCCTTATGCTTGACTCATGTCACCCGGAATGACTCATATTGCTTGGAATGACTCGTTAGTGAGGCTAAAGTGCAAGACTTGTGTTAGTAGAGATGAGTCATGACTGAGATAGTTTCCCTAGGTCATTTTGTTTTGCATTTTCGTCATACATCTAGCTAGATTCAGTCAAAATGGTCTTCTACAAATTTGTTAATCTATATTTATAATTTCCAAAACATTAAAAATCACTCCATTTGGTATTATAAATATCATGATATTGACTAAACAATAGGGACTGCTCCTGATTGTAAGGCATCAGACATGGTCAGGATTCAAGTAAATTTTTGACCATTATAAGGGATGAACCAAACATTGATGTCTGCTTATAAAACTTAGTTTTTTGAGTCTAGTTTATATTAAAACTAGAATTAATCCATTTAGAGCTCTCAAACTCTAGATATAGGCAAAATAGTCTTGATAAGTTTAGTGAACCCAAGGACAACTTTTGCCAAAAAGTGGGTCTATCACCTAATTTTTGTTTCTATGCCAATTTAACACTTTTAAATCATATCATGAAGCAAATACCCATAAATAATGGTAAGGAGTTCCCATAACTATTTGTAGTTAAATAATCTTCAAGCTCCTCCTTCAAACTTCACCTTCCCTTTACTTGAGTGCCCTTCTACATAGAGTTAATTCATATGCAATTATAACAGGAAGAATTCATATAGCTTTGTAATTTGACCATCCAAAAATCAAATAAGAGAAGGAGAAGAAATTGTTACCCTAAAATGGTAACCCCTAAACTCTCTCTCTCTCCTCAACAAAAATCAACGTAGGATTTTTAGGGTTTTTTTGAGAGTTAAATGGAGAGAATTTTCTGCCTTAGAACCCTTGAAATGGCTGGCTCCCTCTCTCTCAAATAATCCCTTTAAATTCAATTTTTTCTCAAGAAGATTCTAGTAAGATAGGTGTTATGTTCCTATTGGCTCCTATTTCCAAAATTTCAAAATTGGACTTCTTAAATTTATGTTTCTACCCCAAAACTTTCTCTTTTCTTTTTCAATTGGGTCCCTTAATTAAAATATAACCCATAATTAATCACATGCATTGCTTAAGTTAAAATGACCATTTTACCCCTTATCTTTTAAAGTAATTACCTTTATGTCCCATCTTGCAGTTTACTAACCATACTCACACAGAGTGATCTTGCTACACATGTATATCCTCTTAAGGCCTAGATAGGGGCCTCATATTTCTCTCCTCTTAAAGGAATTTCTTCCTCGAAATTCATACCTGGTTTGAATAATTATGGTTATTGAGCTCTTATAAGTTATTCAGGTTTCCATGTGGCTCTTCCATGCCATGATGTTACCATAATACTTTCACTAAGGGAATCTACTTGTTCTGCAATTTTTTGACTTCCCAAGCTAAAATTTCTTTCGGTTCTTCATCATAAGAGTGGTTAAGTTGTATTGTTATTTTCTGTAGTGTATTATATGAGATTTATATTATCTGTACCTTTAAAGCATAGAAATATGAAAGACATCATGCAACTTGTAAAACTATAAAGGGAGTGCCAGTCTATAAGCAACAGGTCCAACCCATTTTATAATTTTATAGGGACTGATGAATCTCAGACTAAGCTTGCTTTTCTTTCAAAATTGTAATACTTTTCTCCCTGGTGACACTTTTAAGAATACCCCATCACCTACTTGCTATTAAATATATTTACTCTTCAAGTCTATATGAGATTTCTATCTATCACTGGCGGTATTTAATCTTTGCTTGATAATTTTCACCTTTTCCTCGATATCTTTAATAACATTAAGGCCAATCACCCTTTTCTTAGTTAGCTCGATCCAACAAATTGGAGTTCTATACTTTTTGGCATAAATAGCTTCGTAAGGTGCCATCTCGATGCTAGTTTGATAACCATTGTTGTATGCAAACTCCATCAAAGCAAGTTATTTATCCCAACTCCCTGAAAAATCTAAAGCACAACCTCTCATCATATCTTGTAGCATGTGAATAACTCTTTCAAATTGCCCATCTGTCTATGGATGAAATGATGTACTATAGTGGAGTTTAGTGCCCAAAGCCTACTATAAGCTCTTCCAAAATCTAGATGTAAATCTTGGATCTCGATCAAAAATTACTGACACATGAATTCCATGTAATTGAATAATTTTGTTTACATACAATTTGGCCAATTTATTTAGTGGATAATCCAATCGAATTGGTATAAAGTTAGCCATCTTGGTTAGCCTTTCTATAATTACCCATGCTGGATCATGTTTTCTTTGAGTGAGGGGCAGTCCTGCAACAAAATCCATGATGATATTTTTCCATTTCCACTATGGAATTGGAATGGGATTTAATAATCCAAAAGGGAATTGGTGTTCTACTTTCACTTGCTGACAAGTTAGACAATTGGAAACATAGTCAATCGTGTTTCTTTTCATTCTCAACCGCCAATAATTCTACTTCAAGTCTTGACACATCTTGTTACCTCTAGGATACATTGTAAAAATTGTGCTTTACGCTTCTCGTGATAAAGTTTTCTTCAATTCTATATTATCTGGTACACACAGCCTGTTTCGATAATACACACCTTCATCTTCTCTTATTGAGTACTTTACTAGACCTCCTTTTATGTATCAGTTGAACTATTTGCTATAATTTTTCATCATCTTTCTAGGCATTAATTATGGTTTGCTTCATATTGGGTCGTGCTCCCAATTGAGCTATCAATGCTCCATCTGATGCAAGTCTCTATTTACACTATTGCAACAATAATGATGCCACCATCTTTCCACTCAAGACATCTGCCACCATATTTGCTTTACCAAGATGATAATCAACTATTTAATCATAGTCCTTGAATAATTCTAACCATCTACATTGTCTCAAATTAAGGTCTTCTTATGTAAGCAGATATTTAAGACTCCTATGATCTATATAAATCTTACATCTTTCTCTATACAAGTAATGCTGCCATATCTTTAAAGCAAAAACTACTGCTGCCAACTCCAGATCATGAGTAAGGTAGTTTTACTCATGAGCCTTCAATTACCTTGAGGCATATGCCACAACTTTACCCTCTTGCATTCATACACAACTCAATCCATTGTTGGAGGCATCACTGTATATAGCATATTCTTTACTGGATATCGGTTGAGTAAGAACTAGGGCTTCTATTAACATCTTTCTTAATTGTTCAAAACTTACTTGACAGTTATCGGTCCATTCAAACTTAAAATCTTTTTGGAGTAGCCTAGTAAGTGGAAATGCAATGACTAAAAATTCTTTCACAAAGCAACGATAATACCTTGCTAGGCCTGGGAAACTCCTTACTTTCGGTACATTTCGAGGTGGCTTCCAATTAATTATGACTTCTAGCTTTTTAGGGTAAACTTTAATACCTTCAGATGATACAATGTGCCCAAGAAAAGAAACTTCTTTAAGCTAAAATCCACATTTGATTAACTTAGCATATAATTATTTCTCTCGCAAAGTCTATAACACAATTCTCAGATGCTCTACATGATCTACTTCATTCCGAGAGTAGACCAGTATATCATCGATAAACATTACAACAAATTGGTCTAGATAGGGTCTAAACACCCTATTCATCAAATCCATAAAAGCTATGGGAGCATTGGTTAACCCAAAAGGCATAACCAAGAATTCATAATGGGCTACACCGAGTTCTAAAATCAGTTTTTGGGACATCTATGTCTTCCACTCGAAGTTGATAATACCCTGATCTCAATTCGATCTTAAAAAAAACCTCGACATCTTTTAATTGATAAAATAGATCTTTAATCCAAGGTAGAGGATATCTATTCTTCACCGTCACCTTGTTGAGCTATCTGTAATTAATACACATTCTTAAGGTGCCATTTTTCTTTTTAACAAATAACACTTGCGCACCCCAAGGGGACACACTAGGCCGGATAAAACCCTTATCCAATAGCTGTTGCAATTGAAATTTTAGCTCCTTTAATATTGATGGTGCCATCTTATACGGTGCCCTATAAATGGGAGTAGCTCTTGGTAAGGTTTTTATGGATAACTCCACTTCACTTTTAGGTGGAAGACCTGTTAGTTCTTCAGGAAACACATCAGAAAATTCACTAACAACTAATATGTCATGAATATTTACTTTTTTATCTTGGAATCAAACACTAGGGCCAAGTATGCTTCACACCCTTTCTTAATGAAACATCTAGCTTGCATAGCCGAGATGATGTTTGTTAAAGTTTTTGGTATAATACCCTGGACTGTTATTTCCTTGCCCTTTACATCTTTTAGTTCTACCATCTTTGTCTTACAATTCGCTACTACTTGATGTTTAGTTAACCAATCTACGCTTAGTATCACATCAAATTCATGGAATGGTAACTCTATTAGTTTGGCAATAAATTCTCTTCCTTTAATCACAAAAGGGCAATTCCTATGTACTTTATTCACATAAACACTGTGGCCCAGAGGGCTAGTCACACATATATCAAACACTAACTACTCCACATTTGCCATATTTCTATCCATATCCCCAACACAATTATAAGAATGAGTAGAATTCAGATCGATAAGAACATGCACATCAATGTTAAAAAGTGGGAAAATACCCGCTATAACTTTCGGGGCATTTACTTCTTCATGAGCTTTCATTGTATATGCTCGGGCAGAAGGTACAAGAGCAAAAGGCCAATCAATGATCTTAAAAATATTTTTGGACTGGGCTCTAACTCGACCTCTTCCATGCCCTCTATCTACTGTAGGTGTATTAGAAGCTTCGTTATTGCTTTGCTGCATAGATCCCTGCTCTTGATTTAATGGGCAGTTAGCCCTAAAATGATCAATACCTCCACGCCTAAAACAATCACCTATTAACGTCCTACAAGTACCCCAATGTCTCTTAGAGCAATAGGTGCACTTTGGCAGCTGACCTCTACCCTGACCTATTGATGTCTTTTTACCCGATCTAGATAAGGTAAATGTTTCCTATCATCTACCTTGAGTAGTAGGATTGTTGAAAGATCTAGTTGATTTTTGTCCTTATGTAACCCAAGGTCTTTTTCCTGTAGATGCACCACCCCTAGCAAAACTTCTCGTTTTCTCTCTTTCTCTCTTAGCCACTTCATTCTTTTCTACTCAAATGGCTGCTTGAACAAGGAGATAGTAATCCACTACTTGCAATGAAGTAGGTCCAATTAAATGCTCTCTAATATGATCATGTAAGCCATCCTCAAATTGCTGACACTTAAAGGCTTTAATTAACATAGATTTTGGTGCATATTTACTAAGAAGGCTAAATTCCTTCACATATTCGGCTATTGTCATGCCTCTTTGCTTCAAGTTTAGAAATTGCTTCAGTTTCTCATCTTTATAGGCTTTAGTAACATATCTTTTCTTAAAATTCTCTACAAAGAACTCCTAAGTGAGAGGATTTGGAAATTGGGGTTGCATTAAGACTAGCTTCCACCAGTCATATATTGGTCACTGAAGTAATGACACAACACATGTAATTTTTTGACTAGCTGGGCACTGGATCTCATAAAATACACACCGAGCCTTTTCTAGCCAAAACTCTACCTTTTCTGATTCTTCCAATGTAGTGCCAAAGAACTCCTCTGCTCCATATTTTCTAACTTCTACAATAGGGGCTTTAGGAGCCATCATCCTCTGAAGAATTTAAGCCATGTCTTGAGAAAGTTTCAATAATGCTTCCCCAGGGATGGCAGCCGCGGGTACATCACCCCGAATTGAAGCTAAAAATTCTGAATTGGAAGGGTTTGATCACACTGGTAAATTGCTCTTAGTACTTTCATCCCTTGCTTCCCTAGACTCTTCCATGATCACTATCTATAATAAAATAGGGTTATTTGCATTAGGCCAACACCACTAATAGTCTATACATTCATATTTTTAACATCCCAGTAGCTAGAATTGCCTAAACCTAGGCGCTCTGATACCAAAAAAGTAACGACTACTCTATACCCTTTCTGGACAATCATGTCATACATATACTATCATACATGTTCCATTTTGTATGCAATCAATCACAGATATAGCTCATTTGAGCAATTATCACATTAGTTAGCATGCATTTTTATTGATTTGTCAAACTAGATAAAATCATGTAAGAGAACTATTTACTATAGTGTGTTTTACAACTGTTTACATTTTACAAACCATTATGTTTATTATAAAATAAGAATATACAAAACAAAAGAAAAAAGGTGAGTTCTTCATACTTGACTCTTTCTAGTTTTGGCTTGGATACTGCAGATCTTGGCCTTGAAAAGGACTCTAAACTTGAGTACCTACACGGATAAAACCCTTGCTAACCTAAATAACTTAGTGGGGAAACAATTACAATGTGAACAACCACTCATAATGGTCATTCTCAAGCACACAAACATGAAATCGTACAAACATAAGTTCATTATCATTAGAGAATGGTCTAATTAATAACAAGAGAAAAACGTACTTCTATATTACTCATGGTGTAATTGTAATCATGTATAACCCATTGGTATTTAGCATATTCTTAAATAATTCTCTTCCTTTTTGTGAAAATCTGCCTAAGCTCTATGAGTGTGGATAACGAAAACTATGGATACCCGAAGGTATCAGTTGTAACACATTTATTTTTCACATAAATTGACTCACTTTATCTTAAAAGTGTCAACATACTTTACTACGTTATTGAGCCAAAAATTATTAAATATAAAGATCTTTTGAAGAAAACAAGTCTAACAGAAGTGTTATACAATTAAAAACTTTACTTTATACTTTTAAGTCTCTTAGAACGTTTATGATTTACATCCAATAATATTTAGTACAATAAATCGTTTGACATTTTAAATAAAATTGTTGTAACCAAAAAGAACTCAACATAAGCAGCTATACTTTCAGACTCTCTCTCTTGTGTTGGCCCAACTATTGTAGACATTAACTTTGAGATGATCTTTTAACTCAAAACCTACACGGATAAAATAACCCATGCTAAGAAATAAAGCATACTGTGGGAAACTAAATATTAAAGACAACTACTCACAGTGATCGTCAAAATTAAAAAATATATATACATTAATTGAAACATTAAAAGTGACATGTCAGAATAGATATAATTTAAGATGCGCAATTTTAAACAATAATGTAATCCTCCATTTAATTTAGCATACTTAAATTTAAACAATTCATAAAAAGGATTTGCACATAATGTATGTAAATATAACACATGCATTAGAAACCACAGTTAAACATGTTATTCCATATATCAGATGCACTAATTAAACAGTATTTAATTATGAAACATTAATACTTTAGTTTAACCTTCTTACAAATATAATAACATACAAAACAGTCATCTGTAAGCAAACTCAAGCACGTTTGATATATATTTTATTTAACAGATACATAATGGATTAGAAAATCTTGACATATTTATCAACCTCACGTAGTAAACAATAAGAGCATTTAAGAAAATTAACAGTTAACTTAGCATGTTTGTATTGCATACTAACTGAGAATTCTTCATGCATTTAACTTATTTAAACAATTTCAAAAATTTGGAACTAACTATAAATATCACACACACATATATATATATCATGTGTTACTTGGTAACCTCTATTTATTTAAACTTATGAAACAATACAAGCAAATCATGTCAGACATGTAATCAAGCAATATCATTAACTCTTATATAATGCTTGCTTTGTACTTTATACATTTAATGTCAGTATTGTACTTATAGTTTAGCCTGCCTAAGTTCTAAAGGTGGATAATGTGAATGGTGGATATCCGATGATATCAAAAATCATAGACCCAAATAGGGTTGACTGTATGGTGGACCTATCAAATGGACCCAAAAGGGGTTAGCAAACAACCCAAATAGGGCTGTGCATGATCCAATAAGATCAACTATACTTTAGACCTAAAAAGGTCAACGATGGTAGCTGTAATATCCCTATAGGTGCCTATCTACCCACATTTGAACTCTATTTACAGGTAATACTATATTCATGTTCATTCTGCAAATTATACTCATACTTTACAGAGATAATATGGCTTTAGTGCAATTAAAATATAGAATAAGTCAAGTCTTTAGATTTATAAATACATTTACTGATGTATGAAGTTTCATAGTCACATATATATATCATAATGATTGCATCATTTCAAAATCCATGGATAAATATAAGCATTTAAGTATGATTAAGACATTGAAAAATCCCATGCCATAAGCTTATTTATATACTTGTTGTATATATATATATAGTTATGTACTTTCATACAAGGGTATACAATATCCATCACATATTATAGCATTTATGTATTTTCAATCATCAAATGGAAAAGCTAAAGCAATCAGACATATATAATTCACTTTAAGAAAATAACTGACCTTGAGCTTGATCCCAGGCTCAATATGTATAAACTTACTCTTTTAAATATCTCCAAATTATCTAGCATGTACTTTATTAATGAACTTGCTAGATGATTTTATTTGTGAGCTTTTTATATACTCTGATTGCCGCAAATGTTGCATTAATTAAATAACAAATACAATCACTTACCGTTATAAGAGTTTATTCAACTAAATATGAAAGTTAGAACTCATAAAAGATTTATTCCTATCAAAGGAAAATTCAAATAATGATTAAATATTATTTTCATTCAATTAATTTCAAAACTATTTCAAGCCAATTCATTTCAAACTTAACTACTTTAAGAATCTAACTTATACTTATAATGTTTCAACTCTTTGTTTGAGCTTCATTAATGGATTCATATTACTAATATTTGCATGACATTTGTTCTATATTAATGTTCAAGGATATACCTTTCCAATCCTTTGATTAATTTTACAAATGTTTCCTTGCAATTTATAGACAATTACAAATACATCAAACCTATAGTTGTAGTAAAATCAGGATATATAAGAGTCAAGCACACAATTACATTTATTCAACACCTGTCATAGCGAGGACAGCGGCATTCAGGTGAGTTAGCTATAAAGGCTTCAATATCAATTATTTATTTTTACATTTCAGTTACTTAAAGAACTATTCTATGCCAATACACTTCTTATGATCAAATTAATGAGACTATATACATTAACATATCAGAGTATTATAACACCAAACATATATAGAAACTTTGTTTATGTCTTTATAGAAATAGTTAAACTAAGAATTAGTTAAATCATATTTCATACCTCAGGTGAGTATACTTTAATGTCTTAGATTTGTGCCGTATACTTTGAATGAGTGTGACTATAGCTCGGGGGTGAGTATTGTTGGGATATGCATAATCATAGGATTGTTGGCATATGCATAATCATAGGATTGTTGACAATCACGTAATGTATCATACCTTTCTAGTTCTCATCATAAACATGCCTTGTTCTTAAAACTTTACATTATAGCACATCATATATATGTGATCATGTAAACAGATTCATAATCCCTAGTATATATAAGCACATGTATTCATATAGGCATATAACAATTCAAGTATTGACAATTGAGCATATATCATCATAATATGTACTTTAACATGTTATCCTTAAGGCACTACATGTGAATATGGTCATACTATTGTATTTCTTATTTCATAGTATAAGTGCATGTTGAAATATACATTTACTCTTCATGGGAGTACATACATTTAAATAATTTTGCATATAACAAGCATGTATATAGGTTTAATCACATATGAATATTTTATATCATTATCAATAATCTTTACTTATGTACATATATGAATATATATATATATGGGCTTTTATCAAAAATCATATCACATGCCATATCCAATTCATTGTTTTTTCATATAGACACCTATTTAACTTAACTATATTTAAACCATAATAGAAGATACATTAAAATTTAGCTTGCAAAACTCTACACAGGGGTAGCATTTTGGATCCAACTTGTGTGCCATTTTTTATTTGAAAAATATTATTTTTAGGCCAAGTGGCCTTCCACAAACTTATTCCCCTGTATGTTTAATTTCTAAAACATCAAAATTCACCTCAATATCACCTCTATAATTCGATATATTCAAGAAAAACCATAGGCTATTCATAATATCAAAAATAATTTTTATTACCATCTGTAAAATTCTTAGAATAAAATGGGGAAGGAATCAGACCAACTTTCCTTCAACAAAGTTCTACTCCTTGGTATCTAGTTTATTTAAAATTTTATAGCATAGAATTTTGACTCCTCTACCAAGATTTATGCCCAAAATACCACAATTTGTTCCTTAACAGTGCAACCAGTTCTCATGAATTTCCAGCTAACATTAGGCATTCATACAAACAAAATTAGGCAATGTTTCCTTCATATAAAATGTTCATTATTAATTATATCTTTCATAGAAATTAACCTCATAATATTTTGACCAATGTACACAAAGATATATCATTGTTACACAAACCTATTCCAGAACCGGAATTAACAGCTCATCAAAAGTTCAATTAATTTTATCGATGACTTAAAGGATGAATTAGGGCTAGGTCCCTTCTACAAATTTGTAGGCATATCTCTTAAGTAACTTTAAAAATTCGAATGGTCTCAATTTGAGTTTTCTAATTCAACTTATGCTTGAATTATAGTCACTAGGTCACAATGTTTAATGTCATCTCTTCAAGCAACACTTCTTCAACTTGTTCTATTTTTAATTTTTCAAAATTCGAATCATTTACATCAAGTTTCTACAAACATCATCCACATGCAAGCATGAGAATCCTAATCCCATACCTGAGTCAAAAATTCCCCTTTAACTTCAATCTTGTACCTTCCCTTTTCGTTTGCTCTTTCCTTCTTCTTATTTTCCTTTAATAACAATTCATCCATTTAACATAAACTCCTAGCATTTAGCTCAATCCACCATTAACCAAATAAAAAGAAGATGAAAAAGAAGATATGAATTATCAAATTAATATGCTTACCTTAATGTTTAACACTAGTTATCCTTGATTAATTCCACATGCAAGGATTTATTTAAGAACACTTTGGGAGCTTAACAATTGATATAAGAGATGAGAAGAAAGAATATTTTCTGTAACTCTCTCAAGAAATGCTACCCCTCTCCATACACTCTCTCTCTATCATGAAAATGATTATTTATAATGGCAAGGGAAAATTCCCTTTTTGGTCCCTTAAAAATTTGCATGTCTCACAATAATCTTTCACCATTTTGCATGTTATAAATTGACCTTTTCATTTATTCCTTCTCTTAAATCAACCACTCAATTCATTCTTTTATTCACATTTGACCCTTAAGATGCCATATTTACAAATTGAGCCCTAAATTAACACTTTATGCTTTAATTACATGCTTAAATATTATTAAACCAAAATAAATAATTTAATTATATCCTTATAAAATTCATACCATATAATTCACTCACATCAATCACATAATTAATTACAACTTAATAATGTTTGTGCCCCAAACAATATCTTAACTATATTTTATTCCAATTATGCACACTATATACTATAATATCAATTGACTATTGTATAGTTTATTACATAAGACCATGAATTCATTAGATCTTAGCTACTAATAATTTATCCAATAATACTTAATTAGACTTTAATAACATGTAATTGCCATTGAATTCTACTAGGGCCTATTTTGGGTCCTAACATAAGTCATATAAATATCTGTAGGTATTAAATCCTATGGATATTCGATGATATCAAATATGTGGGCTCAATGGGGTCGAACTGTAGTCCTAATGGGACAACTGTAGACCCAAACGAGGTCAAACCTATGGCTACTACAATTCTATCCTTATAGGCATGCCTATCTATCCACAACCAAGTTCTACACACAGGCTTTAAACTATTCTCACATGTTTCCATATTTTAGAGTAATCCATTCCAGTATGTACATATACAATTATAAGTATTCAAAATGATTACAATGCTAATATTTGATCATATGTGCATATTTAAAATTTAAATATTACTCTAATATGCATATCATGTCATCAAATGCCTTAATCTTACATTTCCATGTGTTTAATCATAAATACATACACGTATATATGTGTATACATATATGAATATACCTCTAGGCTATCATACATTTCATGTCATATTATGAGTTAATTGTCCCTTGTGAAATTAATCAAAATTCCTTAACTTCATCAAGGGAAGAAAATAAAAGAAATAAAGAGAAGGGAAGAGAGAGAAGGGACGAGTCGTGATGCTTGGAATGACTCCTTACAGAGGCTAAAATGCACAACTCGTGTCCTCATACACGAATCGTGTAATCTGGAACAACTCATACATGACTCGTTTACCTAGAATGACTCATTACAGAGGCTAAAATGCATGATGCATGTCCTTATACATGATTCGTGTCAGCAGGGATGAGTCATGATAGAGATAGTTTTTCTAGGTCATTTTGTTTTGCATTTTCATCATGTCTCATACAAATTTGTTAATCTATGTTTATAGTTTCCAAAACATTAAAAATCATTCTATTTAGCCTTATAAATCCCAAGATATTCACTAAACAATGGGGATTACTCCCAATTGTAAGGCAGCATACATGATTATGATTCATGCAAATTTTTAATCACTATAGGTGATGAAAAAAACATTGGTGTCTTCTAATGAAGCTTAGATTTTTGAGTATATTATCTATTCCAACTATAATTACTCTATTTGGAGCTCTCAAACTCAAGATATAGGCAAAACAGTCCTAACAAGTCTGGTTAACCCAATGACAGCTTTTGCCAAAAAGAGGGTTTATCACTTAATTTCGGTTCCTATGCCCTTGTAGGTTAATTACCAATAATGGAATAAAGGTACCTTGAGATGCTATCTCATGCCATTTTGAGGCTCGAGGCTTAGTGAATTGGGTTGAATCCCTATCCATTGTGAAATAACTAGACTTCATGAGTTAAATGAACCTTCAACAGGTCTCGGGTCCTAAAAACAAACTTCAGAGAGCAAATCGAATACCATTGGGGCTTCGACATGCATCACTGTGGCTACTCTATTGGGGACCCATGAGATCTTTTCTCTAAAAGTACCTTTGTTTAATTTAATATAAATAGGTTTAAGATTAAGAAGTTTTATCTCTTTTCAAAATTGCATTGCTTTCATACTAGAGTAATAGAACAGGTTAGGAGTCCCTTTTTTTACTCCAATGTATTCCCAAAGCATGACCTTATATTCACTAATTGTAAGGAAGTAACTAAGGTTAATCACCAGCCTATGCCTCGTATCAAATGGTATATTAAATAATAACCCGATCGGTCATTATGTTCATGATAAGCTAGACCCATTGGCAGGGATCACGATTGGGTAACTAAAGCTATATCAACGAACCAAAGCCAATGTAATGGCACCAGATACTTTCACTAGGTAGCATGGTCCACAATACATTGCTAATGATGTGGGTATTTAAGTATTGAATAAATCCAAATAAATTTAAATGCTTGTTGATTAAAGGCTCACATACCCTGTGGGCCCATTTAAATTTACTTAGATCATTTAAATACACAATGATCGAAACTCACATGTGTGTACTTTAAAAAAAAGGTTATGTTGTTAGCATTCCATCACGCACTATACATATTCATTGAGTTTCCCATTAACCTATGGACTAAGCCCACCTAGAAAAAGGACCGCACGATCTCCTATATGGGAAATGATAAGGTTGGGGGGATTTTTTTCTTTTTCTTGCAGGTGTTTGTTCATACTACATAAACATTTGCTATTTATAAAAAATAAATTAATTTTTGAAACAATAATAATAAATAAAATATATACATTCCATTTTGTGTGTATAATAATAAAACATATACATTTTTATACAAACATTTTACTGGAAAATGCTTCCATCATGCACCATAACCAGTATATATAAACATATATCATAGCATGGACATATAATAGGCATCATTGAATCATTTATCATGCATGTTGTTATGTATATGTATATATAGACATCATACACACTTCGTGTTTAATCACATATGCAAAGTAGGCACCATACCTATCTCGTGTTGAGTTTATGCCATGTCACGTGCACCTCATCATGCTAGATTTTCCCTTATCATATATGTACTAATACATGCCATCATACACGAGATTTACCACACATGAACGTACATCTTGTCCTCCATAAATTACATGTCATGCATCATACCGTATGCCGTATATTATTTGTCTATCATAAGAAACTTATGCCATTGGCATTCATACTATGTGTCATACATCATCAAAACCATGTATTGTCCAAACCATACTATGTGCCATGCATTATTATGTCACATATATGCCATACACCATGTATGCCATCCATCGTATACATTCATTCTTATACTATGCAATACTTTGTGTACATCATGCTTAAGTTATGCTATATATATAAATATATGCCATACAACATGTACATTCATTTTTGTGTTATGCCAGGTCCTGTGCACACACCTTTATTATACATTGTATACACATATGCTGTGAATTCATGTATATACATTATTCTTTATATCGTGATACATTCCATTTATGTTTTTTTGTTGTATGCCATATGTATTATTTGCATGTATTGTACATAGGAAAAAATGAATAAAAAATGAAATAATGATAAATAAATAAATAAATAAAATGTGTACATCTCATTCTGTGCATATAATCTTTTTCACATGCATCTTGTTGTGTGTATAAAATCTTTAACATGTATCATTCTAACCCTTTAATTTTTTAGCCATCATAATCTACTCACTTAGGTTGTTTAAGGGTCATGGTGGTCATTCTACTAGAAAATTTTAGAGCAATCAGAATCAAGTATGTCATAACCTAGGTTAGAGTAGTGTTTAGAGTTAGGTTTGGGTTTAGGTCCTACTAACACATCAAATAAGACTTTAAAAAAATGCTAGAGCTTTATAAAAGGGATGAAGATGTTTAATCCAACACAACTTACTAGTACTTTTGACACCTAGGACCTATATAAGATTTGAGGACTTTGAAAGGAGAATAATGGCCATGTTAAGTAAAAAGGTTGCCACCATGGCGCTTGTTTTTAGAACATGGCCTATAGCCCCTACCACTAACCAAGTTGAATCAGCTATAGTTGGGAAACTATTATGGTAGTAGCTATAGCCCTTCCAATTGCTACATACTTAGGGGTAAGGCACCACTTTTTCCTTCAGATGAGAAAGGAAAAAAATAGGGATATGCCCAAAAAGATGACTATATGTAGGCCTTAAATAATAGAGTGGCTGAAAAAGAGAATCCAGCCTTAATGAGGATAGAAGAGAAGGTAGAGGCCATGGCTAGGGAACTCTCAATAGGAAAGGGGTTTTGAAGACATGGATCAAGACAATGAAAAAATGTTACCTCAGTGGTTTAAGATGTCAACCCTGCCAAAATTTGATGGTATATCTTAACCTTCTACCCATATAAAGCAATACGCATTGTTATTGAAAGGGACCACCCTCACTAAATGAAAAAAGGTTGAATACTTCAGCCTTAGTCTTGTTCGCCCTTCTATTGACTGGTATTATAGGTTGGATTGAAGAACTCTGGAGAATTGGGACCAATTGACTGAAAAATTCATGAGGCAGATACCAAAATAGAGGTGAATTTGAGAGATCTGGGGTTATTGTGCCAGAAACCTAATTAATCTTTCCACGAGTACCTTACTTGATGGAGAAATTGAGTTAAGGAGATAGGGAGAAAACTAGAGACTTCAAATCAAATCAAATTGTTTATCAGAAATGCCAACCTCTATTTACATAAGGCACTTAAGATGAATGGGTTAAAGGATTGAGAATCCCTTAAAGATCTAGCCATTGAAGCAAAAGGAGAATATTTGGCTAAAAAAACATTTGATGCCGGCTACAATCACAATCACTCAGGATATGGCAATGTAAGATTCTATAAGGACTTTGGCAATAGTAGTGGAAGTTATAGTGACAAGAGGGTTAGAGTGTTAATCATCGAGATTATTTTACATCATTCCTCTAACTTGGGTAAATCACTATATTGGTACCTTACCCATTTTGTTAAAAAAGAGAAGTTACAGTCTCTGCCACCAAAACCATCCATGAGCCAAGGAAGGTTTATTGCTTTAAATTATAAGTATATTTATTAGCATATTTTTTGTGTGTTTAGGAGTTGTTTGGTCTTAATTTAGTTGATTTTGTGTTTAAGTTTATAAGTCTTTGATTTATTTATGCTTAATTGAATTTTGGTGTTTGTAGGTGACTTTTTGAAGAAAGGACAAATCACCTTGGTAGGGTTGGAAATCAACCTAACTGAGGTCTTTAGAGGGAGTTTTGTATTGTTTCATTCTAGAGGAAAACACCTTGGTGGGGGTAAAAATCACCCCTATCAAGATCTTGATCAGAGAAGATGCAGAAAAGGCCACCTTGGTGGGGGTAAAAATTACCCCTACCAAGGCACATGGAAATTTTTCGAAGAGAAAAAATGACCTTGATTGGGGTTAAATTTACCCCTACCGAGGCTTATGTCCTATTTTGCGATAAAAGTCAGGTTTTTATAATTTAAGAAGTTAGGTGGTGGTTGGATTCCTTTACTTATAGGTATTTAAGCAAGTTTAACACCAGAACTAAGAGACAAAAATTTTTTTCTTTAAGTTTGTTTTAGACCTAGTTTGAAGATTGCAATTGACTTAAGGTTTGAAGCTGCAACTTGGCTTCTATGAAGACATTAAGAGAAGCTTAAGACTTTATGTGTATTGTAACTTTTTTTTTTAGTTTTTCAATTGTTTCTAAGATGAATAATGAGTAGTTTTTCTTACTTTTACTGAAGGAAACTTTAACCCTTAACCTTTTATTGTAATGACTTTGATATGATCTTAATCTGAATGCAAGTGTGTTATTTTCCTAATTCTTGAGCTAATACTTATCTTAGATTTTGTTGAATTAATGCTTAATCTATTGAATAAATGGTTGATTGTCAATTTAGTCTATGACCTATGATTTGTTTGTTCTTAGTTTAATTTACTTATGTTGATGCATGATTGTGTCCTAAGAATTGAGGCTATTATGTGTTACTCAAGAGTAGAATTAGGACTAAGAATTTTTAATTAAGAATATGCTGGAATTAGGTTTTTTGAAAGAAGATTTAATGAAAGTTTAGGATTTTATAAACTAGATTGATATGCTAAGTATTAGATTATTCATAATCTAATGATTTAGTACTTAGAAGGATATTATGAGTAAGATATCTAATCTTGAGTTGGTTTTCCATAATCAATTGTGTTACTTTTAATTGAGTCATTATGATAAAAGTTGAGGTGGATAATAATTTAGCAAGAGTGCCTTAAATATTGATTGTTAGCATTTTTTATATCTTTTTTTATTTTAGTTTTGCAATTAGTTGATTTAGTTTCATTACTTGATTCATTTAGTTATTGTTTTTCACTTAGTTAATTAATAATGAATTCAAAACTTAGGAATTTTTTCACACATTACTCACTATAAAATATGGAATACACAATCTCTAGGGTATGATATTTAAGGGTCTTAGTCTTAGTTCCCTATATTACTTAACTGATCTAGTATATTTGCCAGACACTGGTCAAGTTTTTAGTGCCGTTATTGGGGATTGGTGTTTACTTTAGAGTTTACAATGAATTTTGTGTGCTACTCTTCTTTTTTTTCTATTCTTTATTCTTTTATTCATTTTGATTTTTTATTGTTTACATGTGTCAATAAGGCATGGTAAGAGATGACCCAATTTTACCTATTAATCCTAAAATTTAGAGGATATTTACTAGAATAAGGCAACAAAAAAGGAACAACATTAATCCAGCACGTAATGACCCTCTCCTCAATGATCCACCACCTTTACTTGGAGGGCAAGTCATGCAAAATCAAGCTCAAGAGAATAGGTTAAGATCGAGAACCATAAGAGACTATGCCACTCCCAGATGAAATTAGGAACATAGGACCATCATGATACCTTAAAATAAACATTTTAAGCTAAAACCTGCTACTATTACTATGGTATAAAAGAACTAGTTCATAGGATTGGAGATTGAGATCCAACTCAACGTTTGGACATTTTTCTAGAGATAAGTGATATAATAAAAATCTCAAACGTGTCCATAGATGTAAGGGATTGGTTGCAAATGCTACTATGCCAGTCTATAAGATCATGGGAGCAAATGCAAAAGAAGTTTCTAGTCCAATTCTTTCTACCGACTAAGACAACCACCATTAGGAATAACATTTATAATTTCCAGTAGTTTTATAAGGAACCATTTCATGAGGCTTAGGAGAGATTTAGGAATTTTAAAAAAGTTGTCCACACCATGAAATTGTTGTGCACTAACTAATGTCTACTTTTTATATAGGTGTGAATCAATCAACTAGGTCTCTCTTAGATGCAACTTCAGATGGAAGTTTTATGAACAAGATACTGAAGGAAGCTTTTTTACTCTTTGATGAGATGGTCACAATTGAATCTCAATAGGCAAATATAAGGACCACATAAAAAAAAGCAAATAGTGCATAGTATGGATGCATTTTTAATGCTTAGAGCTCAAATGGAGTTATTGAAGAAGTATTTAAGTGTTTTAAAGGTACAAAAGGTGTCAGCATTGTCTCAAGGATGTGATACCTTTGGGGGAACACAAGTGGCACCTGAAAATAAGATTGGAGAGGGTTTAGGTATAGTAGTGAAGGATATGAATGTTGTAAATCCTAATAGTAACACATACAAATTTAGGTGGAGAAAACACCCTAAATTTTCTTAGAGAAAAGGGAATCATGCCTCTACCTCAAGTTCTCAACCTAGGGCCCCCTTAAATCAAAATATAGCCCTTTATGTAAACACTTGCCAACCCTATGAAGCTCAAGCCCTATCATACTACCCATCTACCTACCAAGCTCCACCTTACCAACCACCAGGATTCTAACTAAATCCTCAACACCCACAAGATAGGAAATCAAACTTAGAGGAAATGTTTGCTAACTTTATAGCTACATAGTCCATATTCATGGCAAGTCAAGATGTTAGATAGAAATCTCAAGATGTTTGGATTAGAAATCAAGATGCCTCCATTAGAAATCTGAAGAATTAAGTTGGGAAACTTGTAAATTCTCTATCCAACAGGAGTCATGGTACATTCTCATTTAATGTGGATCGCTAACCCTAAAGGGGAAGCAAAAGCAATTACTTTGAGAAGTAGGAAAGAGGTAAAAGAGACTGAAAAAGGTAAGATCTCTTTGAAAATGGTGGAACTAACAATGGAGCTAAGTATTCTTAACTCGAATTTTATTAATGAAGTTCCTAATGTTTTTTATCAAAGTAAAGGTAAGGAAAAAGCTGGTGTTTCTAAAGTTGATGAGTCTAAATTTCGTTATTCATCTTTAGCTAGGAAAGAAAGTAAAATGAACAATTAGCTAGATTTTTTGATATGTTTAAGAAGTTGTATGTGAATTTACCTTTTGCTGAAGCTTTATTACACATGCCTAAATATGCTAAGTTTATGAAAGAGCTATGTTCTAATAAGAAAAAGCTAAAGGGTATGGGTACAATGCAATTATCTGAATATCATAGTGCTTTTTTTTATTCTTAAATTGTAGCACTATTTTGATGAATAAAATTCCTGAATAATTAGAAGATCCGAGGAGCTTCACATTTCCATGTGAATTAGGAGGGAATTTTGTTAGACATACTTTATGTGATTTAGGTACAAGTATAACTTTGATGCCCTACTCTATTTCTAAGAAATTGAATTTGGGAGACATCAAAGAGATACACATGACAGACTTTAAAGAATCCATTTGTTTTATTGACGGTGTTTAGGAGTATGTGGATGAAAACCAAGATGAAATGCTATTAGAAGACAAGCTTTAAAGTTATTTAATGCATTTAAAGAGCAAGAAGTAAGTAGGAGAGAAATAGGAAGAGCTATTCAGGGAGTTAGAGAGAGAGCATGATTGGGAAGACACAAAAGAGGAGGATTTGGTTCCTTCTAAGGGAGAAAAAATTTTTTAAACTTAAAACCATTCCTTCACATTTAAAATATGTGTTTTTAAAGGAGAATGCAAAACCAGTAATCATTTCTTCTCTTTTGATAGGTTTGGAGGAAGAGATGCTCATTGAAGTATTGAAGAAGCACAAGAGCTCCATTAGATGGGAGACATCTTACCTTAAAAGAATCAGCCCTAGATTTTGTACACATCAGATTCCTATAGAGAGTGACTTTAAACCCATGGTGTAACCTTAAAGGCAATGAAATCGAACAATGCTAGAAGTTGTGAAAAAGGAAGTGCTTAAATTGCTTGATATAGGTATTATCTACCTTATTTCTGATAGTTGTTGGGTTAGTTTTGTTTAATTTATGCCTAAAAAGGAGGGTATGAATGCACAATAACAGGATGGAGAGTGTGCATAGACTATAGGAGATTAAATAATACCTCTAAGAAGGATCATTTTCCTTTGCCCTTTATTGACCAAATTCTAGAAAGATTAATAGGAAATAGATTTTACTACTTTTTAGATGGTTACTCGAGGTGCATGCTGATGGAATATGACATGGTATGAATGTGATGATGGCACAGCGGAAAAACAAAATTTTTTATCATACATGCCATATAATTCCATGACAAGAATCGAAACATGCAATTTTAGAGTTTTAAACTTACAACTTTAGATGCCTTTAAAACTTGATTTTGATGATGACCAGCAACCAAGAAGGATATGTCCACCTTAGATCTTCACCACCAATGCCAAGGAACAGCCTTTACGCCACTCCCTCTATTCTCACACACACACTTGCAAAGATGGCTTAAAATCAAGAGTGCTAGCTCTATGATTGTGTATTCGGCAATGGGAATGATTTGAAGCCACAAGATCTGATCTTGTTCTTCCTTTAGGTTACTGTTTCAGCCCGAGAACACAAGAGAACAAGAAAGATTTCTTTCCCCTTGAGTATTTCGGCCAAGAGAGAAAAATAGCAAAAACGGCATCCATGTTATTCATTTAATTCATTAATATATATCACTAATTTAGGTCAAGTGTGAGTGCCGTAAATTAAGTGTTAATTTCAGCCTCCATCACTTCCTAATTAAGAGATATATCCTAATTTAAATTCCATTAGAATTTAAATTCAAATGGCAGTAGTCATTTAATCAAAACAAACTTACTTATTTAAGGTAAAATAAGTTGCCGAATTCAACTAGTATTTTAGTTTGAATTTTGGCTACTTTAATTTCCTCTCAAGTATTATATTTTGATTAAATACAAATTAGGATTTAATACTCAATTAACTTAATTATACATAGATAATTAATCAATTGAAATTAAACCTAGCACATGCCAACAAATTTCTCTCGTGACCAACATATTTGCCTAAAATAGCTAGCTGTTTTAGGCAAAATCGTACCTTGACAGTTTTGCCTAAAACAGCTAGCTGTTTTAGGCAAAAAAACTGTTTTTACAGATTTGCCTAAAACAGCTAGCTGTTTTAGGCAAAAATCTGTATACCCATTTTATGCATTAATTTGACTTTAAATAAAAGTCCAAATTAATTCCCAATACACAATTTAAATATTTTAAGCCCAATGCTTTGTGTGCGATCCTATAGGTCCATTTAATGTTGGCAATGAATTAATAAATTAATTCAAAGGCTATATATATTCTCTAGCAAGATATTATAGCATTCCAAATTAAATGAAAATGCATATGGCATTTAGTGACCTAATGCAATTTTGCATAGTCCCTTACCCATAAATATCAGAATTAATATAAGGCATGGAACCAGTCATCCTTATATATATTAATTCCTTTCTTGATATTCCAGTGACACTGAACTCTCAGATAAATAATGATTACTCATTATTTCATCTCGGTATGGCCATACACTTCTCAGTTCACTGATCAAGTGGCCGATGATATTTTCTCTCTTATTGAGAGGGGTAATCCCTTCACTTCTCTCATGCTCTCTAACATGAATTAATGCATACCCAATCATACCCGTACTTGTCACTCTGTTACGAGCACGTTAGGTGTATGTCAAAGTACACAGTAATTCATAAAGAGTTTCATAGAGATTTCAGGTCTAAGAACTCCGATACAAAACTTGCATATGAGAAACACTTATGACTTGTACCATGTAGTGTTCTCATGAGCGGATCGTATCCAGATACCATGTTCTTTAACATGTATCTATGATCTCTGATTGACACTCTTGTCCTAATGATCCGTAAGACAGAACTCATAATATCAGAGAGAGCATACTAGTCTTAATTCATTGTTATTCCCATAACAATGACTGACTAGGGATATTTAGAATGAAGTCTCATTTGTTTCAAGGTCTTACAACCATGTGCCTCACACATGATAACTTAAATCGAAATGAAATTCTTGGATAGTTTTATCAATTGATATGCACAGGAATACAAAAGATAAAACTAATGCCTCATTTTATCAATTTCAAGTGTTTCGTTACAATGCATTGGGGCTAGGGCTTACACTAACACATGCAAATATCCATAGCCTTAGAAGACCAAGAAAAAACCACATTTACAAGCCCTTATGGCTCCTTTACATACAGGCAAATGCCTTATGGTCTTTACAATGCACTTTGGCACCTTTCAAAGGTGTATGATGGCCATTTTTCATGATTTCATTGAAAAATTTATGGAGATTTTCATGGATAATTTTACATTATATGGGTTTGATTTTGAGAGTTGTCTATCTAACCTTGATCTGGTTTTAAAAAGGTGTTAAGAGACTAACCTTATTCTGAACTAGAAAAAATGCCATTTCATGGTGAAGGAAGGCATAGTTTTAGGGGATAAAATCACTGAGAGAGGAATTGAAGTTGATAAGGCAAAAATAAGTGTCATTGATAAATTGCCTCCTCCTATAAGTGTTAAAGGAATTATGAGTTTTCTTAGTCATGCCGATTTTTATCTTCAGTTCATCAAGGATTTTTCTAAAATTGCCAAGCTGCTTTTAAATTTATTACTTAACGATACTGCATTTAACATTAATGATGAGTGTTTGTAGGCTTTTAATTTGTTGAAGCAAAAGTTAGTCTCAGCACCAGTCATAACATCACTGAATTGGAGTTTACCATTTGAAATTATGTGTAATGCTAGTGATTATATAGTAGGAGCAATTTTGGGCCAAAGAAAGATGAGAGGTTTCCATACCAACTACTATGTTAGTCACACACTTACTGGTGCACAAGTGAATTACACCATCATGGAGAAGGTGTTATTGGTGATAGTATTCTCATTTGAAAAATTCCTGCCATATCTTATTGGTACCAAAGTCACAGTATGGTCAGATCATACAGCTCTTAGGCATCTTTTTGCTGATCATTTATCTAGATTGGATCATACTCGTAGGGAAAAAGGGAAATTTTTTTATTTATTTCCCGATGAACATATTTGTGTTTTCTATTCTTGTGCAATTTTGACCCATTGGTTTGCTGATTTTGCTAATTTTCTTGTAGGGGGTTACCTTCCAAATGACTTTATATGGCAACAAAAGAAGAAGTTAAAGATGGATGCAAGGCATTACCTATGGGATGACCCATACCTATTCAAGTTATGTCGTGATCAGGTGCTTTGGAGATATATTCCAAATAAGGACCAAGTAAGCATAATGAGATTATGTCATGAAGGAGAGGTTGGAGGCCACCATGGACCAAATCGCATAGTGGCAAAAATTCTACAGTTAAGTTTCTTTTAGCCTTCTCCTTTTACTAATGTTAAATCTTTTATGGTATCATGTGATAGATGTCAACGTGTAGGCAATATTCAAAATGGGATGAGATGCCCGTGAATAATTTCTTAGAAGTACAAATTTTTGATGTTTGGGGAATTAACTTTATGGGCCCATTTATAAACTCATTTGAGTTTGAGTACAACCTAGTTGCTATTAATTATATGAGTAAGTGGGTAGAGGTAGTGGCTACTAGGACTTGTGATGGTTGAATTGTACTTAAATTCCTTAGGAGGAACATTTTTACTTGGTTCAGGGCACCAATGGCTATTATTAGTGATGAAGGTAAGCATTTTATCAATCAAAAATTTAAATCCTTACTTAAGAAATTCGATGTCAAGCATAAAATTACAATCCCATATCACCCCTAAGCAAATGGGCAAGTAGAAGTGTCAAATAAGGAGTTAAAATTAATCTTAGAGAAAATAGTCAATAATGCTAGAAAATATTGGTCTCAAAGGTTAGATGAGGCTCTTTGTGCTTATAGAACTGTATTTAAGACCATTATAGGCATGTCTCTGGTTAGGTTAGTTTTTGAGAAAGCATGTCATTCGCTAGTTGAACTAGAACACAAATCATATTAGGCTACAAAGTTGCTTAATTTTGATCTAAGATGTATAGGAGAAAAGAGATGTTTATAGCTTAATGAATTTGAGGAGTTTTGACATTGGTCATATGATAATGTTATTTTATATAAGGAGAAAACGAAGCATTGGCATGAAAAAAATGTTAGCTCTAAAAGAATTTGTTCCAAGGATGCTAGTTTTGCTCTACAATAGTAGGTTACAATTGTTTTCAAGTAAGTTGAAGTCAATGGAAATAGTTTAAAGGATGGTTGAAAATATAAAGCCAACGGACAAAATTTAAAGCCTTATAATATTCCTCACATAGAGGTTGCTAAGGCAACCTTGATTTTCCATAGCAACCTTGATTTTCCATGACAAGTAAGGCAGTTTTAAAAAGTTTATCTAAAGACTTTATAAATTCAAAACTAAATTCTTTTACTTTGAATGTTTTAATTGTGTTTTTAGTTTTAGTGGAGTGATTTTTCGTTATTTTGGTGTGTTTTGTGGTTTATGAACTTAAGGTGGAGTTATATGTATTTAGTGTGAGAAATGGATATTGAGTGCAAATTAGTAGGTATGTATGTGCTTCTTTTTGTCCTGTTAGTGTTTTTACCTAAGAATGATATAAGTGTTCAAGGTTGGCGAAAAACTAGAATTTTAGATATAATTAATTTGGGACCTCGTTTTGATATAAATGGCATTTTAGAAGTGAGTTGAGAGTGTACATGAGGAGAAAATAATGATGGATGAGTTAAAAATATTAGAGTTTCATATTGGTGCTCTATCAATTTTCATTTTTAACATTAGAGTCGAGTAGCTTGTACCTCAGTAGGGGTGAATTTCACCCTAGCCAATGTCTCCCTCTCTTTTCCCAAATGCATCACTTTGGGAAGGGTGATTTTCACCCCCATCAAGAGCTCTTTCCCCTCAGTCTTGAATGCATCACCTCGATAAGGGTGAAATTCACCCTCGTCGAGATGCACACCGTACATAAAGCCGCCACCCCTTCCCCAGTTGAGACACACACCATTTTAGCCAATCTTTCTCTTTCCCAACTAAGACTAACACCAATGCAACTGATCCCTTGCACTGGATTTTCATCAATTTTAATCTTCATTCCATCAAGTAAGTGAATAATTTCTTATTTGATTTCTCATGTTACATGTTTAAATTGCCTTGGTTGAATTAAAATGGGATTTGCTCATCTTGTACATGGGATTCCTAAGAGATTATTTTGAGTTGAAATAATGTTCCACTTTTCTCAAATTGCACTTAGTTTAATTGGTGATTGAGATTTAGGTTTGATTTCAATTTTTGGCTTGATAATGATTGAGATTGCTTTAGTATAGGCTTAGTTATTTTGTGCCTACCATGTTTTGATGAAATGCCTCAATGACTTAGTTTAATTCTTTTGCTTTAATTTTCTCATTTGAACCTTCTATAACCAATCACAAATGTCAATGCCTAATTTTGACACTTATTATCTACTCTTTAACCAATTGATCTATATTACAAGAAAATTATGAAATAGAAATAGAAAATTAGCAATGAAAATCAAATTTCATTGCTAAAATCAATGAAAGTTTTTAGCTTTAGCAATGAAAATGGAAAATGGTTGTCTTCCATTACTAAAAATGGAGGGAACTTTTAGCGCCAAAATTTTACGATGAAATTTAGCAACAAAATAGCCTCTCCATTGCTAAATAAGGCGCCAATAAAAATTTACAATAAAAATCACCAACGGAAATAATTACGTTGCTAAAATAGCAACAAAATAATTTTTCGTTCCTAAAACAACAATGAAATGTGTTTTTGTTGCTAAAATAGCAACAAAATGTGTTTTCAGTTGTTAAAATAGTAACGAAATGTGATTTTCGTTACTATTTTAGCAAAAAAATATTCAATTGCTATTTTCATTTTTACACTGGATATAAATTGTCCCCATCCTTGTTGATTTGTTTTCCTCCTCTTTTCTCCCTGCCTCGCTATCTTACTTCTTCCTCCCTAGCCTTCTCCCTTTCCCTCTCCCTTTCCTCTCCGATGCTGGTGCCTCCACTCTTAAATACAAAACAAGATAGTATATGTAGAAACATCTGTAAACCAAAGATGATTTTCTCTTTCTTTGGAACAAAAACCCCAATGCCACGTTCTCGATTTTCTCCTGCTTAACATTTCTCTCATAACTAAACCTCACCCCCCCTGAGGGCAAAAAAAGTTCCTCTTTCTCACTTTCTCCATCTCTTAAATGTTTGTGTAACTTTGTTTGTTTAATTACTTCCTTGATTTTCAAAATCCAAAAATGCTGAAGATTTTAAAGTTGAGAAGAGGAAGAGAGAATAATAGATCCGGATTTGGCTTATATTAATTGGTTCTAGTTCATGAAAGTTGTTGTGAGCATATGGATTTTGTTAGTTTTATGATGATTACGATGATAGAAATGGAAAAGGCAAGCAATGTGAGGCATGGAGCGAATCAGTTCTATAGAAAACTTAGGCAATCTAGAAACAAGTTCATCTTTAGTGAATTTACTCCACTCTCTTTTATTTTCTGGTCCCAAAAATTTACGTTTTTATCTTCAAACTAAGATACAAAATCCCCAATGGGGTACTGTTGTCATTTTCTGTATATTCTTTTCTTCAATCTTGTGATAAGAGTTTAATAGATAATGCTTGTCTCTTATTTCACCTTCCCTCCTCTTTCGTTCTTAGTGTTGTTTGTTATATTTTTTTATTTTTCAAGGTTTGAACGGTGTTTTTATTGATGACTTTGTATCTTTAGATAAATCTTACAAGGAGAGAATTAAGAATTTGTGTGCTGTTAATAGAGCTAGTTCAAGTAAATAGGAGAATTACGAAATGGATTGTGACGTAGTTGATAGAGAAGAATCACTTCTTTCACAAGCTTCTTTCATTAGTGGTTCTGCTACCAGTAAGAAAAATAAGCTACCCAAAAAGGTAGGCAACTAATTATACTGGATACACGGATGCTTAAATTAATTTCCATTTCTGATTAGTTGTTAATTTGTTCTTTTCTTTTCTCGTGTGTTTATTTAAATTTTTCTGTAATTCTTTGAAGATTACAGTGGTGTTGATCATGTTTGTGTTCCACGAAAGCTATGGTAAGGTGCGTGATTTGTAAGTTACAAGAAAAGAACATTTTTTGCTTTATCCTTTTTCTTATTCTTTTTCATTTTTTAGGAAAGTGAAAGGGCAGAATGGGAAGTTCTTTTATGGTTTCCTGTTTAATTATTTAGAGGCTTCTAGGTTTTGAAATCAAGGTTTATTGGGTGGTGGATATTTAAGGAAGTTTCCCATTTTTATTTTTTTCTTTTTCATTTTGGTTTTTTAGCTTTCTAAATTTTGGATTAGGATTGAAGCAAAACTGAAGCTTTTCACTTTTTCTTTCTTTTTATGGACGCAAGATTCTATCTATTTTCTTTTTTAATATTTACTTATTATATTGATGGTTAAACTTTCATGGTGTATTGATTCTTCTGAAATAACTCTGTTTTTTGAATTTTTTTTAGTTCTTTTGCATTCTTATAAGCTTACTTTTAGGAAAGAAGCAAGTGTTTATTCTAAACTTGTTGGTAAGACCTTTCTATTTCTTTATCTATTTATATTTATTTTTTTGTTAACAAATTGATTAAATGAATCTGTTAATATTGATTTTGTTCACTCTATATGTTGAGAATTCATAATCAAATTCGTTGTTTCTTTCCACTGCTATATTTTAGCAATTAAATAATTAAGAAAATGACTACTTTGTGTTGCTTTCTAAAATGCTCAAAGCAGATGGTGTTCATCAGTCTAAGTAGATCTTTAAAATGGAAAGAAAAAAAGTTCGAAAGGTTCCTTTTTTTTTTCTTTTCTTCATTATAAAACTTCAACTTTAAATTTTTTGTTTTGTTCCATAATGTATCATCTCTCTGCCATTTTTCTTTGTGGGACAAGTTAATAACTATAGTTGTTTAATGATTTTTTTTATGTTTTTTAATTATGTTTTCAGTTATAGTAAGGGATGATCTCTTTGGTTCAAGTAAAAGAATTTGTAAATTTAAGCAATGTATACTATGCTAGAAGCCAAAAAGAAAATATGATTCTTCCATTAACTAACATGCAGTGTTCAATTTGGTAGGGAATGAAGTTCTATTTCAACTGATTAAGAAATTTTTGCTTGCAATTCAGAAGGTAAGCTTTGGTTTTAATTGTATGCTACTAGCAAATGGTGTGATAAATATATTTGCTAATATTGATGGGTTTCAGAGAACCCATTTGGTGATTCTTATCCACCAAGATCTTTGAGGCCGTGAGTGATAGTTTTGTCAGACTGGCTTTTAGTTAATAGCTTTTTGTAAAGCCTAAATTGCCAATTGTTGTATATGGTAGGTACAACTATTGGTAGAGGATTATTTATGACCTTTGTAGTCTTTTTTCACATTCAAATTTCACCCTGACTTGGTATAATTGATTTTAATGTAGGTAATTGATGTTCTCCACCTAGGGAGACCCAAGTTTCCATAACTCTATTCTAATGCAAATTTGTTTCCTAATATGTTACTCTGTTTGCTCTCTGCAGTCTAATGTCTCTTGTGTTAAAGAAGCAAAAGATTGGTGAAAATTATAAATTCCCATTTTAATTCTCTACTTTTTGCTTTACCATGCATTATAGATCATATGGTTATGATGGGCTTAGATATCTGCCACATTTGCATGTTTGGCTAATGTTTTGATTTCTATGTCGTTCCCATAGTTAACATTGGGGTCTTGAACTAAATTGATGTTATTTCATTATACTACTTGTATTATAGTCCCAATAAGTGAAAAAAATCAATATATCTGATTTAAATTTCTTGGGTGTGCATCTAATCTGTTTGGGACTGGTAGTTATTCTTATTTCTATGGTCATTTTATTAATTTTCCTTTCTTTTGGGTGCATTTCTTATTATTAAGGCATAGCTGAAGGAGAAGCTCGCAAGTTTGTACGAGGTGAATGATCCCAACATGATTTTGTATGTAAGTTCAGGACAAATTTTGGAAGTGGCGAATCCACTGGATTTTTGTTAATTTATGATTCAATTGAGAATGCAAAGTGTGATAGAGGTGCTTTCTTACAGTAATGCTGGACAAGTGAGAAATAGCTTATCAAGAAAACCATATGGTTTTGGTGGATATTTCATTTCATTGAGTAAGCTTTCCTTACATAATTTTTGTTGCTAATTTAGTATTTTCTTGTGGTGCTAGTATATTGGAAATTGATGTATTTTGGCTATATTTGACTTGTTTTTCTTAGGATGATTTTTCAACATTAAATTCTAGACTGTTACTTTTGCTATTTTCATGGCTCCAAAAGGAACAAGGAATATAGGTGCTTTTAACCCTTCAAGACTACACATTCTTCCCTACATCAATGCAGAGCATGTCATGTTGTATGAGTAATTCGGGATAGCCTAATGTGTAAAGCCGGTGTATCTAGGGAAATTTTATCTTAACATCTCTACAGGAATCTTTGAGAGGAGGTTTCCCAACTAATTGGTAACGTAGGTTGGATGGTGTTTATAAAGAAGAAGCCTGAAGTGTATCCTTCCCTTTCAAAAGACATTCTCACCACCTTTAGTTACCACTTTAAGGATTATAATGATTGTGGCATTATTTGCTTTCAATTGGGTCTGAAACCCTACACTATGTCATTTATAGAGTTCACACGGCACATGGGATTTTTGGTGGACAGTATAAGCTATTTACCTAATTCCACTCCGAGTGAGAATCGAGAAGTGATCCGTAAAATATACAAGTGTTTGCAGTCCATCTTTCATATATTGCTCTCTGTTTTTCTTAATTATATTTTAATTCTTATTTGTACTTTATTTATACTTCAATTTCTCACCTTTGTTTATTTACAATATTGATTGTCTTATATCATTAATTACATGATTACTTTTCTCCACCTTTTATTTTATTTTTTCTTACCACTTGGTATTTTAATTATTCGTAATGACTCCATATGATGGAAAACTACATTTTAGTCTTTTTAATTCAATTCTTCGCACATTTCCCTCTTTAATAATTCAAATCATATTTTTAATCTTCTAATTGCCCTTTAATTCTTTTTGTTATTATTTTTGTCTTTTATTTATTTACTTTCCACCTTTAAATAATAATTACATTTTAGTCCCTAAATTTAATTTCATCATATAATTCTCTAGTTTTAATGGCAAATTTTATTATTTTTATTTTATTCATATCCTTTATCTCCTTTAAGCTCTTCAAATTATGTTTTATTCTTTAACAACTCTCTTAAGTAATGGTAAATGACCATTTGGTCGCTACTAATTTTATTTTCTTATATTTCCATTTCTTTATCCTTAATTACTTAATATTATATTTTATCTCACAATTTCTCATTTAACTTTTCAAAATTACTATCTAATCCTTATTGCTACTTTTTTATGTCTTTTTCACCCTTATTCTCTAATTAGGATGAAAATTATAATTTGGTCCTTAAACTTCCTTTTTAACACGTTTGATTATTTTTTACTAATTTTACTCTTTTTACTATTTCTTGGGTCTTTATTCCCCTTTATTCCCAAATTTACATTTTAGCCTTCATATTTCTAATACATGGTGGCAAATTACAGTTTGGTCCCTAAAACTTTCCTTAATTACATTTTATCTATTTTGACCTATTTTCTTGCATAATTACATGGCAAATTATAGTTTGGTCCCTAAAACTCTTTTAACTACATTTTTAGTGTAAATTTATGATTTTATCCTTATTTTCTTGCATAATTACATTTTAGCCCTTTTTAACCAACTAATTATATTTTTCACATTATTCACTATTTTATCACATATTTTACATCTTTTATGCATAATTTACTGTTTAGTCTTTATTTTCAAGCATAAGTATATTTTTACCCATAGTAGTGTCTAGTGGAAATCCCCGAACTGGATATACGGGATGAGGACTCTAGTGATGCAAATAATCTAGAGTGACCAATTAATGTGATCATACTACTCCGTAATGAGGGGGTGACCACATGACGTGACCAACGTCTTTAAAATGTGTCGATGTGACAACTTGAAGTGGCTAGTGCCTCAATTATCAATCCAATATACATTTGCTTATCTCATGGTGCTACGGTGGTATATTTTCCTATGGCTTGCCATTATATCCTATAATCTTGAGTTATCCACTATACATTAAGGGCAAATGCTTTTGTTCACTTTATGTCATATTTTCACAACTCTATTCATGCCAGTAACATTATGTCACAAGTCTCATTTTCTCATGACCCATTCTTTCATTCTCATCATACATGTATTCATATCAAACATGAATAATATAATTCAAACTTGATGGACTCATGCCATTTTGACCATTTGTACCATTCGACCAAGTAATAGACATATACATACATCTGGTTTCTCATATATTATCATGTCTCACATATTCCTATGGTCATTTCAAGCTTTTATATGGCAATACATATTCAAATTATACTATTAACCATTTACTAACATAAGTGAACACCGTTATGTCCATTTAATCATCTTTATGTCCAAATGTAAATTAATGTTCCAATCAACCACACTAGGTTTATTTATTCCCATAACGCTCATTTTATGTTAAATATTTAATTAATCATCAAAATATCAATTGACAACCCTTAGATTATCATTCGGTGACTTGAAGTTCCATTTCTTCTGGGTTGTTATTTTCACTAATTATCATTTAATTCATGTTATTGCATCAATTTATCAAGGTATCTTAATTTGTTTCATCATTTTCATCGTTTATTCTATCCCATTCCTATTCTTTATTATTTGACCATCATTAGGTCATATACATATAGATTTGTTTAATTCATCAAACACATTCCAATCATGCTTTTCATGCATATTAAACTAAATCTAACATTAAATTAATGTAATTCTTTATATAAACTTAATTTCATTTTCTCACATAATAGTTTCCATAACTAACCTATCTTTTCTAATCACATTCATATACATTTAACATCACATATCTTAGACTTTTTCTCTCAATTACATTAATTTGAATTTAAACTATCATTATTTAATTTATCCTTTAAGGACATAATAGGTTGAACAACTAACATGTGATCCCTAACTATGTTTTCATACATTTGACATCAAATATTCTATTATCTATCATCTAATTTTACTAATTTATCATTGATTTGAATTATAGTTTGCATTTAACAACTTTTCTCTAAGTGACATAATAGGGTTTTAAACTAATTTCACACTTTTATTCTTTGTTTCATACTATTTTTCATTTTAAATCAATTCTTTAACATTCAATTTCATTTTTCTTCCATTAATTCAAATTTAAGTATTTGTGAATTCTACTATACTATACTAATGTAATCACACCAAATATCATTCTAATGTTACTATTTACGGTCAAGAAAATACTATTTATACCAGATGAAATTTTAAGGCATTACACATACCCAATGAAAGATTCATTTTAACATAAAATTCATATATTTCAGATGTGGATGACCCAAATAAATTGAAGTTTTCCATTTCGGAGCCAACTATTTTAACTACCTGATTTCATATTCCAAAGCCAATTGACCGGTGTCTAGCAAGTGTACTAGATCGGCTAGTAATACAGGGAAATATAGATTAAGACCCCAAATATCGTACCCAAGGGAACATGGATTGCTAAGGATAATATCTATGTATGAATTAAATCAACCTGAGATTGTTTCCCAAATGTTTTTGATTTGAAAGCAAAAATTAAACAAAATAAACAATTAAACAAAATAAAAGGTAAAACATGAATTAAAAACAAAACAATAACTGAAATTCTTTTGCTAAGGAAACTATCCACCTTAACTTTCATTGTAATGACTTAAATTCAAAGAATAATATCAGTGATTATGAAGAATTAAGATAAATAAAACCAGATAACTTTATTCAAGATTATCATTCCAAGCATTAAACTCCCTTATTCAGAACAATTCAACACTTGGCATAAAAGTCTGAATTAATTCTCCTAGATGTCTATTAAAGCCTTTCTCAAGAGATTTAACTTTCACCCATTCTTGATTACACCTTTCTTAATCTTAACCTACTCAAATTAACACATAATCATAACTTGTTCAGATTATAACATGCATTAATCCAACTAAATTAACCTAAGAACATGCAAATCTTTAAACAACTCAAACCAATTAATTAACCGATGTTTAGTCACGTTAACAATTAACTTGAAGTTGAATAAAAACAAGACTAAAACTTAAGAACTAAGAAATAATCAAACTTGTAATTGAATTGAAGCACAAACTTAAGTCATAACAATACAAGTCAAGGATTCAAGTATCCTTTAGCAAAAGTTAAAGAAAACTACTCAAAAGACATGGTTAAAACTAAAAACAAAAGCTTGAATAAAAACTTGAAAACTAAAAACGTAAAAGAAAAACTTTAGGAAAGACAAAGCTAAACTAAGGATCTGATCTCTATATCTTCTTTCTTCTGTGTTTTGGGGCTCTATTTATAGGCAAAAACGTGGTAGATTTCTTCCAAAATTGCAGAATCAGAATAGGAAACGAAGTCTGCTCAAAATAGGAAGATTAGTCTAAACAGGAGACTGAGGAAAACTGCGCGAAGAGGGAACTTTGGAATCACATGGCCACGCTCAAATCTGTGTCTTCCTACACGTGGGCACGTGCTCAATTACTCTTCCTCCATACGTGGCCACGTGTGGTCCTTCACTGGGAATCCACGTGGTCACGTGGTCTTCCTTCCTTCTTCATATTTTGTACCCATGGCCACGGCTTCTTCCTTAAATTCATCACATGGCCATGTCCTTAAGCCTTCTCACCATCACGTGGCCACGGCTCTATTGCTTCATGATTTCACGTGGTCACGTGTTGGAGCTCTGGACTAAAACTTCACTTGTCTCGCATCAATTCCTCATAATTGCATTTTTGGCCCAAAACTTTGCACTTTTTACACTTTAAGCCCTTTTTCATCAATTTAACCCTGAAAATCATACAAAACACAGAATTAACCCTAAAAAAAATAAACATTAATAAAATAACTCTAAATTAACATAAATAAAACCAAAATAACTAATTAACACAACTAAAAACACATTAAAAATCATATATAATTCATACTTATCACCAATCCGATAGTTAGCTTAAGCATGGGTCTAATAAGTCCTAGATATGAATTAATTTCCCATTATAGAGCCAACCAATCCATTGCTCATTCATTTTACCCCTATTTCTACATCTATAATGCATTAACTCTAGATCTAATAGCCCCTATTCCGAAATTGCCATCAAATATACAATAAATGTATGTAAAAATAGAGCATACATGACATCTCCTTTAAACAAGCATAAATCCATTAACTTGAATAAGATAACATCCACATACTTGAATAAACATCAATATCAAGATCATTACAAAGGAAAAGAAACATCTTAAATTGTACTTGATCAAATAAGCTTCTCTGTCTTACATGGGTATAGGGATTCAAAGATTCCCAAACATCTAGAAGCCTACTCACTATACATGGTATAAAATGCAAAGACAAAAGGAAAGGGAAACTCTTAAACCCATTTGTTGAAGATAGATATGAAGTTTAAAGCAGCTTCCACTCTTTAATCCAAGCAAAACTTGATTGAAAACTAAAGCTGTGTCTATTGTAATTAAGTTAAATCTATAATTTTTGGTATAAAGAGTATAAGACCCTAATAAAAATGAAGTTTTTACAAATAAAAACAAAGCTTAGAATCCTAAAAATCTATAGAAAAGCTAAAAACTATGTTATGCAACTAATACTCTAATAACTCCTTCAAAAAAGGTTCTTTGAACCAAATAAAAACTCATCTTTTACAGTATTTGTATAGGAACATAGCAAAGACACTTTGGTCTCTGCCATGTACAATCAGTTAAAAAATTACTGTATATGTGGCACATGATGGAAACCATTTGGTCTTTGTTGTGCACACCTTTCTGGATTGAAGCTCTTTAAACTCTAATTTGCACACGACATAGACACTTTGGTTTATCATGTGCTTTAATGAATTGGTGTGCTTTGGCAATTCTGCATGGGACACAGTGGAGATTATTTTATCTTTACCATGTGTAAGGCCCAATTTCTGCAAAAAGTAAAAAATTCACCATTAAAGCACACCAAAACTTCATAATTCTCAATATTACCCAGTTGGCATAAAAATAGGAATTTAACACAAAAAACGTTAACAACATGCAAAATGAAATACAAACACAAACAAAAATATATTGAAAATAAACACTAAATTGGAGTTATAAAATACCCCATACTTAGTGTTTGCTCAATCTCGACAAAATGAATAGACACATTCGTATATACTCAAACTTAAAGGGATAAATCAGAAATTTGGAAAAAAGGTTAAACAACACTATAGCAAAAGTCACTAAATGAAATCCTAAATCGAAAAAGCATTCAAAGTAAAACATACTAGTTAGTCTCTTGGTGTGCGTGTGTAATAGGCTTAAAATAATTAAAATAACTTTTTAAACCTCAAAAATTTCAATGCAATCTGACAACCAAGAAAAGAATTCATATTCAAAATTTTACATATGCATTTTCATGCTTGAAACTTAAGAGATGCCATAGGCCTCTTATTTGGCACTAGAACCCGAAGGTCATCTCCGCAAATAGCTCTAAACAAAGTAAGATCCTTAGGTCTTAGGCAGGTTATAATGTGGGTAAGGTATGGCTAACAAAGAAATAAAAAGGATATGTAACATAGAACAACAATTCTCTAATTCAGATCACCACTTTTTTTACTCAAAAACAAGACCTCAATTCTGCCCTTGCTGAAGTCAACAAAATTACCAAATGCTAGACTACCTAGAATACAAAATAGTTTTTCCATAGGAAGATTACTAAGTGGAAGAAATCTCTAAAAAAAAATTCGCTGTAAGCACATTTGATCAAATAACATTTTAATGTTATTAACTCTTCTCTCTTAACAAATAGAGTACACCACGCTTAGATTGAGCCATGATTACTAGGTTTGATTTATTATTATTATTATTATTATTATTATTATTATTATTATTATTATTATTATTATTGTTTCATAATTAAAAGAAGCTAGAGTAATCAAAACTATACATTTATAAGCAGAGACTAATAGAATTCCTTTTGAGGACTACATTCTAAAAATTTTTAGTATCTCACTGGACATTGGCAATGTATCCCACCTATAGAACCATACACTTCTCTTACTTGAAACATCTCAGAAAAATTTTATCCGACTCACTCTTAGAATGGCTAGTTTTACAAAGGCTTTTTAGGCTAGGGGCAATAATATAAGCACAATCAATAAACATAATCTTAGCATGCATTTAGCATTCTCACATAGGCTCAAAAGGGCTTACAAGGGATATTATATAAAAGTTAGATAAAAGATCTTTTCAAAGTTAAATCAAGAAAATTCTGCCTAAGTCATATCTAGCCTTACTTTTGAGTTGTGTTAATTGCTTCGAAGGGTGATGAGGAAGGTTCCAGTGCTCTAGGATTCAAACTGGATCATCTTCATACACTGGTTTTTCTTATTTCTAAAATAGGCCTAAAGTGCACATTTTATTAGGAGATTTACTGGTATTGATCTAATTGAACCTAACTGATAAAGCAAATACATTTAACAACTAACTATTCTTTGGTTATTTAACTAATCTAAATAAGTTTTCCTACTTCTAAGTTCAAGCTATTCACAACTGAAACAATATAAGGGTGAACTAAACTAAAGATGCAAAAGTATTTAATAGCAACCAATAAACACAAACATAAACAAGCACAACTATATTAAGATAAAAATAAAAGCTTAAAAATAAAGTTAACTAAAAGAACAAAATAATAACAAACTAGTAAATTAAAACTAAAATAATAAAAGAAAAATAAGAGATAGAAACATAACATACTACAATACATTACTAAATTAAAAATTCAAATACACTAATTAACTAATGAATAGTAAAAACATAAGATAAAGCTACTATGGTGATAAAGTTTGGATTACAATAATCAAAAACTATCAACAAAACCACTCTAAAAATACTCTCATCCCACACTTACATTTTTTGCTGCCCTCAGTAAAAGCACAAAAATAACACAAAAATAATTTGTTAGGGGTTGGGGGGAGGAGTTAGGGAGTCCTTGAAGAACATCAGTTCTGTAGAGGTAGAGGGGAGAAATACTGGTCAAATCATGACTACATAAGGGAGAAGGCGGTCATCAGCTGGTTTATGTTAACCTTGATTTTAGCTTTGCCAGCAGTCAACATGTCCAACCGACTTGTGATTTCACTATACTATTGTGAGCATAGAGTAACTATTACAACATCTGCTCGTAAAAGCACTGTCATTGTCTTAACCACATTATCTAAATATGTTATCCTGTTGAACACAACTAGATAACCTTGCTTCGAAAACCTAGGATCATCTATTAGAACTGACAATAGTATAGTGAAAATTTCTTGAACATATTTAAAAATTTCTCTAATTACTCATTATTTATTTCTTTCCTAATTACTGAAGGAAATGGTAAATTTAATGTATCAAATGGTAACTTAGAGTTAACCTCTTCTACATTTTTAAGATTATAATCAAATACCTTCACTGTCTATTCCACCACTTTAGATGAGGAAGAAGACTTACTTTGCTCATCTCCTTATACTTCCTTATCACTCCTCAGAGTGATAGATTTGGCTTCTTCTTTAGGATTTCGATCAACATTAGAAGACGATATGCTCTGTTGCCTCGTAGAGATCAAATTGGCCAATTGCTATATTTTTTTGTTTCCAAATTCCTTATAGCTGCATTCTGGTTCTTATTCCATTATTCTTATGATTTCCATCTTGTTTCTTGGCTAGACATGAATTGGGTTTGTCTAGTCATAAAGCTAGTAAACATATCTTCTAGATTAGGATTTTTTTCATGTGGTGGGGGCTGTATAGCTTGGAAACCCGACGGCTAAAAATGAGTTTGGTATATTGTAGATTGATTATGTGTTTGATAATGGGTTTTCACCACTAGTGGCTGAAATTGTTAATGATAACCTTGATTGTGATTACCTTGAGAATGTATAGGTGGATTAAATGGAGCTATTGGATGTGTATTTGATATGAAAGCTTGGTTACCCTCTCTTCAATAAAAATTAGGGTGGTTCCTCCATCTGGGGTTGTAGTGATTGCTGAATGGATCATTTCTTTTGAAGTCATGTACAACATTCACTTCCTCTAAGCCTTGAGAATATAATTCAATCACCTTGGGTTCACCACCCACATTGGCTCTTTCATAAGCACTTCCTTCTTATGAGATGGTTAAAACATTATGAATTCTTGATCCATTCAACTCTTTTTTCAGTAGCTCCATTTGAGCCTTTAGTATAAAAGCCTCATCCATGCTATGCACTCCCCCTCTCTTGCTTAATGTCTTATGTTGGCCCATTGGTCCTCATTCATTTCCATCTCATCTAGTAGCAATAATGCTTTTTTTGATATTTTGTTCATGAATTTCCCTCCAGATGTGACATCCAATAGAGATCTTGTAATGGGATTATATGATGCATAAAAGGTTAACATCAATAGGTGCATTGTAGTTTCATGATGTGGATAACTTTTCAATAATCTCTTGAACCTCTCAAGCTTCATGAAAAGATTTCTCACTTAGCTGTTGAAAATTGTTGATGTTGTTCCTTATGCTAGTTATCTTCATGGGTGGGAAAAATCTAACCAGAAAATTTTCTTGCATTTGTTCCCATGATTGGACAAACCAACTAGGAAGAATAGACAACCAATCTCTCACTTTCCCTATGAATGTGAAGGGAAAGAGCTTCAGCTATATTACATCCATTGATACCCCTTGTATTTGGATCGTGTCACTTATCTCTAAAAAGAAATCCAAGTGCTCCGCTAGGTCCTCAATCTCTGATTCTAAAAATTGGTTCAGTTGAGCCATTATAATTGTCACTAGTTTTAGCTCAAAATATTGTTAATGAGGTAGCACAACTATTATATACTCTTTATTCCTCCTTGGAGTGGCATAATCTCGAATGTTTCTTGGTCTATAACCATCTTGATTTCTCTCTTGTTGTTTCCCTTCTCCTTGTTCACTCCTAAGAGGCACATCGAGATTAGGTTGATCATCCATGTTTCTAAATTCATTTTCCCTTCTTCTTCGATGTAAGGTCCTCTTAATTTTAGGATCAAATAGTGCTAGAAGTTGTTGTAAATGCAATTTGTTTATGCACCAGTATCACCTGAAAAGAATCGGCAACCAAAAATAAATAAAAGAAAAACACATAAAAATAATCAATCAAATATGCATATAAACATGTCAGTTCTAATATAATGAGTATATTTAAAACCGCAAAGATTATCGAACCCTAGGGACTGGTTTATGCAATTTTAACTTGATTGCTTACAAATAAGTGTTAAAGAATTTCCCAAGTGTATGTTTGTGTGAGTTATATATGATGGAATATGACATGGTATGATAATCATGATAGCACAGCGGAAAAACAAAAATTTTATCATACATACCATACATATCCAAAGATAGAATCGAAACATGCAATTTTAGGGTTATCGAACTTACAACTTTTGATGCCTTTTAAAACTTTTATTCCGATGATGACCAGCAACTAAGATGGCTTTGTCCGCCTTAGATCTCGATCACCAATGCGAAGGAATAGCCTTTTGCGCCACTCCCTCTATTCTCACACACACAATTACACCGTCGGCTTAAAAACGAGATTGCTAGATCTCTTTTTCGGTATTGTGTAAGGGTTATAGTTTGAAGCTACAAAACTTGATTTTGTACTTCTTTAGATTGCTATTACTGCTCAATAACACAAGAGAATGAGGAACAATCCTTTCTCCTTGTGAAAAATTGAACAAAAGAATTAAGAGAGAGTCACTATTCACGAGTTACTATTCACGAGTTACTATTCATCCCACAAAAAAAATTAGGTTTACGGTTTTATTTCTTTTAATATATATGCTTATCCTTTGGCAAGTCTTTGATCTGAATTCAACCATCCTAAGATGATTAATTCAAACTCTATCACTTCCTAAAGATAAGTAATATATTTTGAATTAAACTCCTTTGAATTTAAATTCAAATTTGAAATAAAACATAAGACATTTAATTAAATAAAATTACTTAATATAACTTAATTGCATGTGCCGAAATTCCTTGAATTCCATCTTGGAATTTCGGCCACTTCATTATATATATTTAAGTGATTTGATTTAATTTAAATTCCTTTAGGCTTTAATACTCAATTAACTTAATTAATGTAACATAATTAATTAATTGAAATTAAACCTTGTGGGCTGAATTTCTCTCTCATGGACCAAAGCCCAATAGCAATATTATAACCCATTACATACATTAATTTGACTTTAATTAAAAGCCCAAATTAATGCTCAATACTTAATTTAAACATTTTAAGCCCAATGCTTTGTGTGCGATCCTATAGGTCCATTTAATGTTGGCAATGAATTAATAAATTAATTCAAAGGCTATATATATTCTCTAGCAAGATATTATAGCATTCCAAATTAAATGAAAATGCATATGGCATTTAGTGACCTAATGCAATTTTGCATAGTCCCTTACCCATAAATATCAGAATTAATATAAGGCATGGAACTAGTCATCCTTATATATATTAATTCCTTTCTTGATATTCCAGTGACACTGAACTCTCAGATAAATAATGATTACTCATTATTTCATCTCGGTATGGCCATACACTTCTCAGTTCACTGATCAAGTGGCCGGTGATATTTTTCTCTCTTATCGAGAGGGGTAATCCCTTCACTTCTCTCATGCTCTCTAACATGAATCAGTGCATACCCAATCATACCCGTACTTGTCACTCTGTTACGAGCACGTTAGGTGTATGTCAAAGTACACAGTAATTCATAAAGAGTTTCATAGAGATTTCAGGTCTAAGAACTCTAATACAAAACTTGCATATGAGAAACACTTATGACTTGTACCATGTAGTATTCTCATGAGCGGATCGAATCCAGATACCATGTTCTTTAACATGTATCTATGATCTCTGATTGACACTCTTGTCCTAATGATCCGTAAGACAGAACTCATAAGATCAGAGAGAGCATACTAGTCTTAATTCATTTGTTATTCCCATAACAATGACTGACTAGGGATATTTAGAATGATGTCTCATTTGTTTCAAGGTCTTACAATCCATGTGCCTCACACATGATAACTTAAACCGAAACGACATTCTTGGATAGTTTTATCAATTGATATGCACAGGAATACAAAGGATAAAACAAATGCCTCATTTTATTAATTTCAAGTGTTTCGTTACAATGTATTGGGGCTAGGGCTTACACTAACAATCTCCCACTAGCACTAGTCCCAATTGGGCATAGCCCTAAGACCGAACGCTCTCAAATGAGCCTCGTGCAGATTTGGACGTAACTGTTTCGTCAAAGGATCTGCTACATTGTCTTCACTTGCTATCTTGCTAACCTTGACGTCCCCACGATCAATGATTTCTTTGATCAGGTGGTACCTTCTGAGTATGTGTTTGGATTTCTGGTGTGACCGGGGCTCCTTTGCCTGTGCGATGGCCCCGTTATTGTCACAGAAAATTTCTAATGGATCTAGGATGCTTGGGACCACTCCTAATCCATTAATGAAATTTTTAATCCAAACAGCCTCTTTTGCAGCCTCACTTGCTGCAATATACTCAGATTCTGTAGTTGAGTCGGCAACGGTCTCTTGCTTTGAGCTTCTCCAGCTGACAGCACCACCGTTTAAAACAAAAAAAAATCCAGATTGCGATCTAGAATCCTGAGTGCTGGTCTGAAAAGCAGCATCGGCATAACCTTGTATGACGAGCTCTTCTTGACCACCATACACCAAGAAGTGATCCTTAGTCCTTCGCAGGTACTTAAGGATCCCTTTTACAGCAGACCAGTGCTTCTCACCAGGGTCTTGCTGAAACCTACTGGTTATACTCAGTGCATGAGCAACATCCAACCTAGTACATAACATAGCGTACATGATAGATCCAATAGCAGATGCATATGGGATTTTACTCATGTTGTCCCTTTCCTCCTTGGTTTTAGGGCACTGTTCTTTAGTCAAAGGAACTCCCAAAGCCAAAGGTATGTACCCTTTCTTTGAGTTTCCCATACTAAAACGCTTTAGTACTTTGTCTATGTACTTTTCTTGACTTAGTCCCAAAAGCCGATTCGATCTATCTCTATAGATTCGAATACCAAGTATTGTTTCGGCTTCACCTAAGTCTTTCATTGAGAAACATTTTCCCAACCATTGCTTAACCTTTTACAATATTGGAATATCATTCCCAATGAGAAGGATGTCGTCCACATATAGGACCAGAAACACTACTATGCTCCCACTAACCTTCTTGTACACACAAGGCTCATCTTCGTTCTTGATGAAGTCAAATTCTTTGACTGCCTCATCAAAACGAAGATTCCAACTTCGGGATGCTTGCTTTAATCCATAAATGGATTTTTGAAGCTTGCATACCTTCTTAGGATGCTTGGGATTGACAAAACCTTCAGGCTGTGTCATATACACATCCTCAAGTAAATTTCCGTAAAGGAAAGCAGTTTTGACATCCATTTGCCATATCTCATAATCATGATATGCAGCTATGGCAAGCAAGATCCTAATGGACTTGAGCATGACTACAGGCGAAAAGGTCTCGTCATAGTCTATACCATGAGTTTGTCGAAAACCTTTTGCTACTAGTCTACCTTTGTAGGTCTTATCAGCTTTTAGTTTGAATAACCACTTGCATTCAATTACCTTAGCACCTTCTGGTGGATCAACCAAGGTCTAAACCTGGTTATCGTACATTGATTGCATCTCGGATTTCATGGCTTCAAGCCAATTATCCGAGTCTGGGCTTTCAATAGCTTCTCGGTAGGTAGTAGGATCCTCACCATCTACTAACTCAATAGTGTCACTGTCAGTGATTAGAAATCAATATCTCTCAATCTCCTGACGTACCCTACCAGACCTTCTAGGTACTTGTGTAATGGGTTCTTGTTCCACAACTGGTTGTGAACTTGATCCCATTTCCAAACCATCCTCTATAGGAGCTTGTGGCACTTGAATTTCTCCAAGTTCTACTTTACTCCCACTGTCTTTCTTGAGAAGGAACTCCTTTTCCAAGAAAACAGCCTTGCGAGCAACAAATACTTTGTTCTCGGCTTGTGAGTAAAAGTAGTATCCCTTTGTTTCTTTGGGATAGCCCACAAACAAGCAGACAGTCGATTTGGACTCTAATTTGTCAGATGTTAATTTCTTAACATGTGCTTCACAGCCCCAAATCTTGAGAAAAGACATATTGGGTTCTTTCCCAGTCCATACCTCGTATGGTGTCTTCTCAACTGCTTTAGTTGGAGTACGGTTCAATAGAAACGCAGCAGTTTTTAATGCATAACCCCAAAAAGAGATAGGAAGATTAGCTTGACTCATCATAGATCGAACCATGTCCAACAGAGTTCGATTTCTCCTTTCGGACACACCATTCCATTGCGGTGTTCCAGGAGGAGTGAGCTGTGAAATAATACCACACTCTTTTAGATGATCATCAAACTCTTGGCTTAAGTATTCGCCACCTCGATCTGATCGAATGGCTTTTATACTTTTGCCAAGTTGGTTTTCTACTTCGTTCTTAAACTCCTTGAATTTCTCAAAAGTTTCAGACTTGTACTTCATTAGATAGACATAGCTATATCTACTGAAGTCATCTGTGAAAGTCACGAAGTAGCTAAAACCACTTCTAGCTTGTGTACTTAATGGTCCACATACATCGGTATGTATTAGTTCCAATAAGCCATTAGTCCTTTCACCTTTCTTGTTAAAAGGACTCTTTGTCATTTTTCCATGCAAACATGGCTCGCATGTGTCATAAGACTCTAAGTCAAATGACCCAAGCACTCCAGTTTTGTGGAGTCTTGAAATGCGTTTTTCGTTTGCATGTCCTAAATGACAATGCCAAAAGTAAGTAGGGTTCAATTCGTTTGATTTAACCCTCTTTGTATTAATGTTGTATATCGACTCTTTGTTTTGTAAATCAAGGATATAAAGGCCATTTTGCAACATAGCATTGCCATAAGAAATGCCTTGGCGACGAATATGAGCATTGCCATTTTTAATAACAAAATCAAATTCATCATTATCCAAACATGAAACTGAAATAATATTTCTGCTCATAGCAGGCACATAATAACAATTATTCAAAACAATACAAAGTCCAGAAGGTAAAGTGAGGTGATAGTCGCCTATCTCCATGGCAGCAACTCGTGCTCCATTCCCCACATGGAGGTCCACTTCATTCTTCCCAAGTAACCGCCTATTTCTTAGCCCCTGCACATTTGAACAAATGTGAGAACCACAACCGGTATCCAATACCCAAGTGGTAGAAATAGAAAGGTTAATTTCGACAACAAAAATACCAGAACTGGACGCCTTGGCTCCATTCTTCTTTTGTTCTTCCTTGAAGAGAGCGCAATTCTTCCTCCAATGCCCTATCTTGTTGCAATGGAAGCAAGTGCTCTCACTCTCTTTGAGTTTTGGCGCCTTGGGCTTGGATTGGGCCTGAGGTGCACTCCCACTTGACTTGGGTTTTGCCTTTCCCTTTCCCTTTCCCTTAGCGGGTCCCTTTTTAATTCCCTTTTGAACCATTAGAACGGGATTGGTCTTTCGAATGTTCTCTTCAGCATTCTTAAGCATCCCATGAAGCTCAGTGACTGACTTGTTCATTGCATGCATGTTATAATTCATCACAAATGGATCATAAGCAGCAGGCAATGATCCTAAGATCAAGTCAGTGGCCAATTCCTTTGGCACTAGTACCTCAAGCTTCTCAAGAGTATCAAGATACCCTTTCATCTTGAGTACATGGGTACTAACAGGTGTACCCTCAGCCATCTTGCAAGAAATTAATGCCTTTGTTGTCACGAACCTCTCGTGACGAGCTTGCTCTTGGAACATCTCCTTGAGGTGCACCATGATCGCATAAGCCTCTTGGTCCATAAATTGCTTTTGCAAGTCAGGCACCATAGTGGCCAGCATCAGACAGGTCACATCGTTGGAGTCGCTCTTCTTGGTCTCAAAAGTTTCCTTTTGAACCGCAGAGGTGTTCCTTCCTGGTTCTTCAGGCAAGGGTTCATCCAAAACATATGACTTTTTCTCTTGCTTAAGAACTATTCTTAAGTTTCGAGACCAGTCTATGAAATTGGTGCCATTTAATTTGTCCTTTTCAAGGACCGATCGCAATGAGAAATTATTGTTTGAAGATGCCATTTTCAATCTACAATAAAATTTAGCAAGATTAAATGAGGTCTTATTTATGATCCCACAAACCGAATTAATATCCCTTTAAATAATTCGCGTTAGTGATTTAATGTGGGCCAAGATCCACTTTTCACAACAACTTATTAGTCAAGCTGAGCTTGTACACCTAACAAGTTAAGTTACTTAGGTAGGAAAACTCCAATCATGTCTCGTACATGACTCTTGGATCAAATGGGTTAACATCTTAAGATGTTATAGCACAACCCATTTATTAGTTGCCTAGGTCCGAGCATCCCATTCCATGTTAAGTCCAACCTACATTCACAACCCATGCCTCACAAAGATAATCGGGCGCATCTAGGACTCCTAGTCTACGTGACCGATGATCGATGCCTTGACATGTTTCGAATTAGGAAGGCAACTTTGTGACTTACTATTTTTTTAGGGATTCATTTTATTACGGCTTACATGGCATACACTTTGTCATCCATACATAGCATGCATATATATATAATTGCATAAAGTAAAGCGTGACAAACATGGGCCCAAAAACCTACAACTAAGATTCTATACTATTACATAAGAATCTTCGAGTTAGGCTTCTCCACTCCGGTGGGCTTCGTCTTGATTTACAAAGTCTTCAAGTATATTCTATTCTAAGAAATAAATGAAAAACTTTTACAACAAAATATAATGGCTCGCAGGCCATATTTAATTACAAAACCCAGGGCCCATGAATGCACCATGCATATCCATTCATCACACCAAACTAGCAAATAAATATACATAACATTCATGGATAAAACAAAGTCCAATTTTATTTAATTTAGCCAAGCCCATTAATGGAAATTGTGTACTTGAACCTTTAAGAGATGACCCCATGATAGGCCTGGGCTGAAGCCCAATGGACTAAATTCTCTTATTGAATAAGTTCTCTTAAAAGCCCAAAACACAAACTAGTTAGATTTGTGCCATAAATCAACTCTAGTATAATTTCCAATTTTGCCATTTTTAATTTTATGTCATACAGCCCATAAACATTAAAAATACATATAATATGTGCTAACATGAATTAAAAATAAAATCATGAAGAACACATATAATAACACACGGCATTCATGCAAAAACAAACAAACAACAAAACTAGTTGTTTAATGCTTATGTAATGCCATGAAATGCACAAACATTTAAATCAATTTTATGAGTCATTTAATATTCTAAATAAGTCCATAAATATTGATTTAATATTCTGTACCATTTTAATCTAAATGTGTTTTTACCATTTTAATCAAAACAAAGCAAACAATGTTGATTAAACATGTAACAAACACAAACTAGTCATTGTTTTAAGTGATTTTAAAATTAATCAATTAAATTGTCATGGACCAGAATTAAAACCAAATTTAAAATATGTCCAGACCTGATAATTAATCTTTAAATATCACTTACAAACATGTCAAAAACGTTTTTACATTTAATTTTGAAAACTAGTTGTTAAACTAGCAATTTACATGCCAACTAGCACCTAGTTTCATAATTAACATGTACCATCAGGTATAAATAATTAAATCCGACCATTACCAGCCCTAATAACATCTTAGGACAGTATATTAACATGTCATATTAATTATAATACCTATCTAATCAATTAAAATTGTTTTTACACCAAAACAATGCAAAAAACTCAAAACAGAAAATTTCAGATTTGCATGTTTTCAAAATAACGATTTTTAATTAATTTTTTCATGCATCTAAAGCACTAAAATAAGCATGTCTAGGCTCTGATACCACTGATGGAATATGACATGGTATGATAATCATGATAGCACAGCGGAAAAACAAAAATTTTATCATACATACCATACATATCCAAAGATAGAATCGAAACATGCAATTTTAGGGTTATCGAACTTACAACTTTTGATGCCTTTTAAAACTTTTATTCCGATGATGACCAGCAACTAAGATGGCTTTGTCCGCCTTAGATCTCGATCACCAATGCCAAGGAATAGCCTTTTGCGCCACTCCCTCTATTCTCACACACACAATTACATCGTCGGCTTAAAAACGAGATTGCTAGATCTCTTTTTCGGTATTGTGTAAGGGTTATAGTTTGAAGCTACAAAACTTGATTTTGTACTTCTTTAGATTGCTATTACTGCTCAATAACACAAGAGAATGAGGAACAATCCTTTCTCCTTATGAAAAATTGAACAAAAGAATTAAGAGATAGAGAGTCACTATTCACGAGTTACTATTCACGAGTTACTATTCATCCCACAAAAAAAATTAGGTTTAGGGTTTTATTTCTTTTAATATATATGCTTATCCTTTGGCAAGTCTTTGATCTGAATTCAACCATCCTAAGATGATTAATTCAAACTCTATCACTTCCTAAAGATAAGTAATATATTTTGAATTAAACTCCTTTGAATTTAAATTCAAATTTGAAATAAAACATAAGACATTTAATTAAATAAAATCACTTAATATAACTTAATTGCATGTGCCGAAATTCCTTGAATTCCATCTTGGAATTTCGGCCACTTCATTATATATATTTAAGTGATTTGATTTAATTTAAATTCCTTTAGGCTTTAATACTCAATTAACTTAATTAATGTAACATAATTAATTAATTGAAATTAAACCTTGTGGGCTGAATTTCTCTCTCATGGACCAAAGCCCAATAGCAATATTATAACCCATTACATACATTAATTTGACTTTAATTAAAAGCCCAAATTAATGCTCAATACTTAATTTAAATATTTTAAGCCCAATGCTTTGTGTGCGATCCTATAGGTCCATTTAATGTTGGCAATGAATTAATAAATTAATTCAAAGGCTATATATATTCTCTAGCAAGATATTATAGCATTCCAAATTAAATGAAAATGCATATGGCATTTAGTGACCTAATGCAATTTTGCATAGTCCCTTACCCATAAATATCAGAATTAATATAAGGCATGGAACTAGTCATCCTTATATATATTAATTCCTTTCTTGATATTCCAGTGACACTGAACTCTCAGATAAATAATGATTACTCATTATTTCATCTCGGTATGGCCATACACTTCTCAGTTCACTGATCAAGTGGCCGGTGATATTTTTCTCTCTTATCGAGAGGGGTAATCCCTTCACTTCTCTCATGCTCTCTAACATGAATCAGTGCATACCCAATCATACCCGTACTTGTCACTCTGTTACGAGCACGTTAGGTGTATGTCAAAGTACACAGTAATTCATAAAGAGTTTCATAGAGATTTCAGGTCTAAGAACTCTAATACAAAACTTGCATATGAGAAACACTTATGACTTGTACCATGTAGTATTCTCATGAGCGGATCGAATCCAGATACCATGTTCTTTAACATGTATCTATGATCTCTGATTGACACTCTTGTCCTAATGATCCGTAAGACAGAACTCATAAGATCAGAGAGAGCATACTAGTCTTAATTCATTTGTTATTCCCATAACAATGACTGACTAGGGATATTTAGAATGATGTCTCATTTGTTTCAAGGTCTTACAATCCATGTGCCTCACACATGATAACTTAAACCGAAACGACATTCTTGGATAGTTTTATCAATTGATATGCACAGGAATACAAAGGATAAAACAAATGCCTCATTTTATTAATTTCAAGTGTTTCGTTACAATGTATTGGGGCTAGGGCTTACACTAACAATATATATCAAATTTTAACAAATAAAATTAAAGTGATTTTAATTAAAAAATGTAAAACAAACAAGTGCAGTAAAATAATGTATAAATTTTTAGATAATAACAATAACTAAAAATGTTGTTTGGGAGTCAAATTTTCTCCATACCCAATTCAAGATTCATTTTAACATAAAGTTCATATATTTCAGACGTTCATACCCCAACTAAATCAAATTTTCCTATTCCGGAGCCAACTATTCTAACTACCCAATTTCCTATTCCAGAGCCAATCCGATAGCTAACTTAAGCATAGGTCTAATAAATCTTAGATATGAATTAGTTTCCCATTCCAAAGACAACTAATCCAATACCCGTTCATTTTTCTCCTATTTTTTGATCTAGAATACATCAACTTTAGATCTAACAGCCTCCATTCCGAAATTGCCATCAAATATACAGTAAATGTATGTAAAAATAGAACATAGATGATATTTCCTTCAAACAAGCATACATCCAATAACTTGAATAAGATAATAGCTAGATACTTGAATAAACATCAATATCAAGATCATCACAAAGGAAAAAGAAACATCTAAAATTATATTTGATTAAATAAGCTTCCCTGTCTTACATTAGTATAAAGCTGCTCACTCTCTTTAATCCAAGAAAAACTTGATTGAAAACTAAAGTTGTATCTTTTGTAACTAAGTTAAGTCTTTAGTTTTTTGTATTAAAAGTATAAAACCCTAATAAAAATGAAGTTTTTACAAATAAGAACAAAGCTTAAAACCCTAAAAATATGCAACAAAGGCTTAAAACTACGTTATAAAGCTAAAACTTTAAAAACTCCTTCAAAAAATGCCACCTTCAACCAAAGAAAAACTTAGCTTTTATAGTATTTACAAAAGCAAACAATAGGGACACTTTTGTCTCTATCATGTATAATGAATTATAAAAGTATTGTAGTAGTGTCACATGGGTCTGCACAGCCTTTTGGACTAAACTTAGCTTTTATAATATTGTTGTGAGCTTGTTGTCTTTGTCGGAGGGAAGAATCTCATCAAAAAATTTTATTTTAATAGTTCCCACATCCGAATTGACTTACTCGATAAAATTTGAAGCTAATCTCTTGCTTTTTTGATCAGTGTGAAGGGAAACAATTTCAACTGTATTGCATTCGTTGTAATGCTCAGAATCTAAACAATATCGTTGACCTCTAAAAATATGTCAAGATACTAATAAGGATCTTCTAACTCTAACCTAGAGAACCGATTTCTTTACACCATGGTAATGGTTGCTAGTTTAAGCTCGAATTGCATACCTCTAGGCAACACAACTGTCCTATGGTCTTCATTCCATCTAGGTATAGCCTAATCTCTAATAGTCCTCTACCTAGGCATTTCTTCTCTTCATCTATCCAAAATTTCATCTTATGCCCTTGGCACTTGTTTATCCTTAGGTGGAATTTCACTAATAGGAGGATCTGGATTCATGTTGTTTTCCCTATTGGCTCTTCTTCTTTGATGTAAAGTCCTCTCTATTTTAGGGTTGTAGGATGTAAGTTGTTCTTATCTTAGTTTATGCATACACTATGAAACACCTAAAAGAATTAAAAGAGCAAAATAAGAAAAAGAGAACACATACAAATAACAATCAAAACTCACAAACACGCCAATCCCCCAGTAATAGTGCCAAAAACTTAACGTGACCTCAGCAAGTATAATGAATCGGCAAGTAATATAGGGTGTTCAATTTAAGACCCACGAATATCGTACCAAAGGGATTGTAGATGCAAGCAAATGAAAATTAATTGTATGCTAAAGAATTCCTAGATTTTATTGTGTGATTAGGCTGTTAAACTATAAAAATTTCAGAAATTTAACAAATAAAAATGAAACTTGAAGTAATTTACTTTGACTGAAGTAATTAAAAGTATAACTAGATGAAAATTCAATAATACAAAAGTGTTGCTTAGGTTCACTCATCCTCTCCATACCTAAATGTGAATTTAATTAATCTTAATTTATATAGATGAATTGGGATAACCCTTTATACCTAAGTGTCCCATCCTAGAGCAAGCTATTCTAACCATAAAATGTCCCATTCAGAAGCAAGTTCTATGATTAGCCTATACATAGGTCTAACATCCTAGGTTCGATTTCCTTTCCCATTTCAGAGCTAAACAACACAAAAACACATTCATTTTACTCTAAACTCTAGTTCTAAAACCACAACAGTTGCAACTTATCAAGTTCTATTTTGGAGCAATCTTAAAATTATAGCAATATGATAATAAGAGATGAGTTAAAGACATTTATGGCATTCAACATTAAAATAACATACCTAATCCAAACAACATGAATAAAATCATCCTTCCAAATCAGATAAGTTAATCATAACATTGAAACCCATGAAATAACAATGAAAAACCAGTAAAATGAACTATTCATGCATATATAAAATCAAATAAGATTAGATTAACATTAGGCATTGGGGATTCAAAGATCCCCCAAACAACTAGCTAACTACTCACTACCCATGACAAAATGAGAAGAAAAGGAGAGAATAAACCTAGATTTTCATGTTGAGGATGAAAACCCAGCTATGATATTTGCAAGTATGAATCTATAAACTAAGTATAAAAAATGAAGGAATGAAAAAACAAATGAAAAGAAAAAAACTTAAATCTAAAAATGTTCAAGATATTTTCCAAATAGAAAATCTATCTTATATACCCCCAATAGGCTCACGATCAGTACCCAAATCTTTACTAATTGTGACATGCTCCAAATATGCTTCTGGACTAAAATGGGTCACAATTAGTACTAAAAACCTATTGACCGTGACATGATCCTTTATTGAATTTTTGACTGAAGATTAAATATCTCATGGTCAATACTAAGAACTTGTTGACTGTGAGGTCTTTTCTTTTCAGTTTTGGACTATAGAAAGACTATGTCATGGTGAGCACAAAAAAATTTGTTGATTGTGACATGATCAAATGGTGCATTTTGATATGAAGCCACAAGGTCACGATCAGTACCCAAATACTACTGACCATGAGGTACTTGCAAAAATTGAGATAAAGCACAAAAACCCATTAAAAATCCTCTAAAGTGTATAAAAGATAAGATTTACAAAATTTGGACATAATTTATAAAAACTAAACAAAATAAGACAAAAGAAACATGAAACGAGACTGAAAAGGACTAAAAAGTAGATACTTAATTGGAGTTATCACTTGTGTATATATATATATATAGTGAATATTCAGTTAGCCTAACTACATCTCAAATGGAAGTATTTTCTCAAATTAATTAATAATTTAAAAATGACTAGTTTTCAGATAAACAAATAATTTCTAAGAAATGATTTGAAAGCAAAACATAATAAGCAGAAAGCTAAATGGTATTTTAATAACTTTTCTCAAGCTAAATTAAGTAATTTTCGAAGTTTATGGTCTAAAGATATAAAAGATAAAAAAGTTAATATTCCTTTATTTTTATGGTTTGAAAATTATTGTTATTATAATAATATAGATTATCTGTTTGAAAAAGAAATAAATGTATCTTCAAAAATAGGTAAACAATGTAACACTTTAGATGGAAAATCAATAGTATCTATCCATCCTCCATTAGAGTGTATTCAAGTAAAAAATGAAGAAAGAACTTATTTTGCCGAACCATTTAAAGAAATAAAAGCAGAAAATAAAGAAGTAGGAAAAGATTTACAATATTTAATATTACGAAATAAATTTTCAAATCAAATATTAGATACTATAGCTAATTAGTTAAATAGAGTTGAAGAAATAGTACAAACACCTAAATCATAAACAGAAATAGGAAAGATATCAAAAAGAGTAGTAGAAAAAGAAAAACCACCTATGGCATTAGAAACTCCATTATTTAAACCTTTTGAATTCTCACCAGGAACAATCATTGAGCTAAAAGATGAAGACTCTGTATTAAGAAAAATAGAAGAAAAATTAGCAAAGTTAAATATTAAGGATAAATAGATTATGACTATAGACGAAGAAACTATGTCTGAAATAAAAACTCCATCAAAAGTAAAAAATTTAGAAGAATAGTTTAAGCCAAATAATGAAGAAGAATTATCAATCAAAAAATTACATTTTAATACATATACACCTAGACCAAAAAATCAAAATTGTTATCGTAGACCTACACCTCCAGATACTCAATACGAAGAAACTAGATATCAATTAGAATACGATGGTAGATCTTTATATGAATTGAATATAGATGGTTTATTAGAATATCATATATTAAATTTATTACAAGAAATGACAATGGCAGCTAGTGCTTATAAATCAAAAGGGAATAATGAAACAACAATATCTCAAATGTTAATATCAAGATTCACTAGACAGTTAAAAGGTTGGTGGGATCATTTTGTAACAGAAATATATAAAAATTTTATATTAAAAGCAAGAAAAAGAATTATCAAGGTAGAAAATAATGTTCAAATCGAAACAGAGTAAGATGATATAATAAGTACTTTAATATTTACAATAACTAAGAATTTTGTAGGAGATCCTCGTTTATATCAGGAAATAAGTTCATAAATTCTTCAAAACTTAAATTGTCCTAAATTACAAGATTTTAGATGGTATAAGGATTTGTTTTTAAATAAAGTAATGAGTAGAAAAGATTGTAATAATATTTATTAGAAATAAAGATTTTTAGCAGGATTACCTAAGTTATTTGCAAAAAGAGTAAGGAGCAGATTAAAAAGCGATAATAATGGTATAATATCTTATAATGAATTAACTTATGGACAACTAATAAATATAGTTAATATAGAAGGATTATCAATTTGGAGTGATTTAAAATTAAAAGCCAAACTAAAGAAAGATAGTGTAGTAGGAAGAAAAGAATTAGGATAATTTTGTGAGCAGTATAGTTATCAACAGATTAGAGCACCATCAGCAACTAAAAGGAAAATAAAACCTAAAAGAATATATATATATATATAAGAGAAAAAGATATAAACCAAAAAGAAATTATAATCAGGAAAAAGCCATTAAGAAAAAACAATAATATAGAAAGTTTAAACCGAATACTAATAAAAAAGATATAGTAATTTGTTATAAATGTGATAGGCAAGGAAATTATTCAAAAAACTGTAGAATAAAGAAACGTATAAATAATTTAGATATGTCAGAAGAATTAAAGAAGAAAATAGCTAAAAATATAATCAATGAAGATTCAGGTAGTGACGAAGAACCTAGTGATTATTCAAAAGATGATTTAAATGCAATAAGTGAAAAATTTGAAACAAGTAGTAAAGATAGTAATTGTGATTCCGAATTTTGTAGTTGCTTAGGACCGTGTCAATGTAGTAATATAAACATGATAAGTGATGAAAAATAATTTTTATTAGACATTATTGATAAAATAGATGACCCAGAAATAAAAAAGAATTATTTACTTAGATTAAGAGAAATAAATAGTGCAAAAGAGAAGAAAGATTTTATATCTTATAATTTAGCTACGTATATAAGAAATTTCAATTTAAGAAGGAATTAACTATTCAGGATCTTTAGGAACAAATTAAGATATTAAAACAAGATGTAAATATTTTAAAGGAAAAAGTTCATAGTTTAGAAGAAGAAAGTTTCAAACTTAGTCTTAGTAATTCTGTAAAAGAAGACAAAAAATTAAAAGGAATAGTATCTTCTAGTATTGTTATTAAAGACACTCAAGATGAATACATAAATAGTTTATATCAAGTAAATTATCAAAAAATGGTATGTAAATTTAGATATAGTTGTTAATGATGATTTTCATTTAACTACTTTAGCTTTAATAGATAGTGGAGCAGATCAAAATTGTATTCAAGAAGGTTTAATTCCAACTAAATATTATGAAAAAACTTTTGAAAGATTAGGTACCGCTAATGGATCCAAATTGATCATTAATTATAATTATCAAGAGTTAAGATTTGCAACAAAGGATATTGTGTTAAAACTTATTTAGTATTAGTTAAAAACTTAAATTCTGGAGTTATATTAGGAACACCCTTTATTACAATGTTATATACTTTTCAGATAGGAGACAATGGAGTTAAGACAAAGATTTTAGATAAAGAAATTCTTTTCCAATTTGCATTTCCAATAGTATATAGAGATATTAGTCATGTAAGAAAAAATATTCAAGAAATTAATTTGTTAAAAAATAAACAGAAACATATTAAATTTCTCATAAAAGAAATAAAAGAATAAAAGAATAATTAGATAGTTCAGAAATAAAAGAAAAAATTAAAGAATTTGAAAATACATTTTCAAGAGAAATTTGTGCACCAGTACCTAATGCTTTTTGGAATAGAAAACAACATGTAGTAAAATTACCTTACATAAAAGAATTTGATGAAAAGAAAATTCCAACAAAATCTCAAGCTATTAAAATGACGCCAGATTTAGAAAAATTTTGTCGAAAAGAAATACAAGATTTAAAAGATAAAGGATTAATAAGAGATTCTAAGTCACCTTGGTCAAGTTCAGCATTTTATGTTATGAATAAAGCAAAAATAGAAAGAGGAACACCTAGATTAGTAATAAATTATAAACCCTTAAATGCAGTTTTACAATGAATAAGATACTCTATGCCATACAAAAGAGATTTGTTAAAAAGTTATATGATGCAAATATTTCTTCCAAATTTGATATGAAATCAGGATTTTGGCAAATACAAGTAGATGAAGAAGATAGGTATAAAAAAAGGTTTTAATATTCCATTTTGAAATTATGAATGGAATGTTATGCCATTTGGTTTAAAAAATGCTCCTTCATTATTTCAAAATATTATGAATGATATTTTAAGACCAATACGTGAATTTTATAAGTCAACACATCAAACATTTAAAGATTTTTTTCCACTTAATTCATCAGAATGGATTGGTAGTTTCAGCACCAAAGATGCAACTTTTCCAAACTAAAATTAGATTCTTAGGACATGATATAAATCAAGGCACCATAAAACCAATAAATAGAAGTTTAAAATTTACTAATAAATTTCCAGATGAAATAAAAGATAAGAAACATTTACAAAGATTTTTAGGATGTTTAATTTATTTTCATGATTTTTTTCAAGGATTTAGGAAAATTATGTAAACCATTATAAAATAGATTGAAAAAGAAACCTGAACCATGGACAAAAAAATATACTAGTATAGTTAAGGAAATTAAAGAAAAAATTAAAAGTTTACAATATTTAAATATACCTCATCTATAAGCTTTTCTAATAATTGAAACAGATGCTAGTGATATAGGTTATTTTGGTATTTTAAAATAAAAACGAAAAGAAATAAACAAAGAAGAATTAGTAAGATATTATTCAGGAAGCCGAAGTCAAACTAAAAAAAATATTCAACTATCAAAAAAGAGATTTTAAGCATTGTTTTATCCATCAAAAAGTTTGAAGATGATTTATACATGAAAATATTTTTGCTACGCATTGATTATTTATCAGTAAAATATATTTTAGAAAAAGATGTCAAAAATTTAATTTCAAAAAAAATTTTTGCCTGATTTTCTTTCTCGTGAATTCTTACAATGAAAGTGAGTTCTAATAAGAAAGTTTTGACAAAAACTACATTATCAATAGGAAATTCATTATCATCAGGAAATTCTCAACAGGATAATCCACTCATACCTCCTTCTATTAGAATCATATCTAGACCTTTATTTCCAGTAACACCTTCTTTCCTCCACTTCCAAGACCTCAAAATTTTTCACCCTCTGCACCTCCTAGACGATACTTATCAGCTTTAACTTCTCCCTCTTCTCCTACTTCTCCTATAGTACATTCTCCTTCAAATAAAACTTTTTCTCCTTATCATATGAATCAGAAAAGATTATTTATAAAAATTTTGGAACCAGAGGAACTTTATATATTAGAGAGTCAAAGTTTTATAGATTAATAGATCATGTTTTTACCAACAGTTGGCATTTTCATAAGGAAGATCAGAGTAAAACAAGAGAGTATTATGAAACCATGTTAGTAGATATTGAGTTAGTATAAATAGAACATAATTATGATGAAAAAGATAAGAATAGTATTACTTATAGTAAGGTTAAGATTATCCATGTTATTACTCAATCAAAATAGGGATCACGACCATATCAGTTGAAGAAGTTATCAGAATATCCTCCCAAGTTGGTATATAGTTATTATGATTATCAAAAAGCATGGTATAGAGCATTCTACTTAAGGAGTTTTTAACATTCGTGGTTCTTTTACTTTTCTCATAAGTTCGGTGGCATTCTCCTAAATTGGTTCATTAGATGGTTTAGTTATTTTGGTTTGATCATTGAGGCAGCTCCATTCCAGATCAGAGAAGCTTTTATCAAGTTTACTACTTATTGTAATCCCGGTGCTCTAGATAATCTTTTAAAATATTATTCAATGTTTAAGGTTCCATGGATTATTTCATGGACCTATCACATTTCTAAGCAGGTTAATCAACTACCAATGATTTATCGTGAATTTAGAGTAAAATGGTGGGATAGCTTTGATATTAAGAAAGCAGATAGACAAGCAGTTATTAATTATTTATAGCAGCCAGCGTCAACAACTTCATCTTCAGCTGGTCCAGTGGGATTGATTGTAGATAAAAATCAAATTGTAAATTTATTATCATCAGCCTCTACAGAAGACAAATTTAATTCTATTCTCAATTGCATTTCAGCAAAAAGGACCAACTCATCAAAAAGCAATACTCCTCCTCCTCGAAGAGCACTTGAAGATTCTCAAGATTCGTATGCAGATATAAAATTATAAAATATATACGAGGTCATATAGTAGAAAGACCAAATGTGATGTATATGTACATATAAAATGCAAATATGAATGTATATGCAATGTAATGTAGTATAAATGCAAATGTAAAAACAAAAAAGAAAAATAAGAAAAAGAAAAAGAAAAACGAAAAGAAAAGTCAAAAATTGTAGGCTTTCCTTAAGCCTTTCTCTCATAACCTTTTACAAACTCACAAAAGAAGTGAATAGTAATTGTACTATTTAAGTCTTTATTACCTTTTATCTGATGATTTCAAAAGTTAAGTTTCAACTTACACGTTTTCAAAAAAGAAACTCAATTCATTTTATCTTTTATCTTTTCAAACCTTTATCCATAAAACACGGTTTCAACACGATCAAAACACGGTGCAATTATTACCTTATCTTCGTCAGAATACAAAGACAGCTGTTTGCTTTAGAAGTCGAATTTATCCTTATGCAATTATCACAAGGGATTCAACATCAACTTTATTCAATTATAAGAAGCAGTTTTTCATCAACAATAAAGGAATGACCTCTACAACCTTTACAATACTTTTATGAGTGTAAAAAATTAGTGATAAAAATGAAAAACCTCTTGTATTATCAACCTCCCTTTGTAATAAAACATTAAATTTACAACTTATATTTTCAAAAGATTGTTCTTGTACTCCTATTACTACATTAGAATATGTATTATCATCAGATTATAATCTATTAGGTATTTCTTTTTAAACATATCTTGGTGCATAGATAAATTTTTAAATGGTTTATGTGCTATTGATTTTGATAATGATCAAGATATGTTTTTACTCAAAAGAGAATTAATTAGTTTAAAAGATTATTTAACTAAAAAACATGAAGATTTTCATTCAAATGAATTTTGCAATTGTCAAGATTTTCATAAAAATAAATCTAATTGATATTTTAATTAATTTTGTTCCTAATATTCCCACAGACCGTTTTACAGATTTATAAAATTTTTATAATGGATAGAGAACGAAAAAGACAAAAATTAATAGAAGGATATGAAAAAATTTGGAATGTTAGAAAAAAGATTTGTGAATTTAATAATCAAATAGCTAGATTAAAAGTTTACCTTATAGTTTATTATCATTTACTTCATGAAAATAATTTGTGTGATTGTATAGATTTTAACCGTAATACAATTTTAGTAAATTTAATGTTAGAATTTTTTAAAGCTTTAATGGAAATTTAAAATGAATAGACTAAAAGAATGTGCAATTGAATTACAAGATAGAATTACTAATATAATAGAATACAATAAAGAATTAAAACTTCAATTAGAAATAGAAAATAAAATTAAAAGATTTATAGAAATATTTGAATTATCTCTAAAGTATAATTTGTATCAGAGAATAAAAAGCTTAGAATTTATGATAAAATTAAATAATTCAAGAATAAAAATATTAAAAAAATAAAATAAATAGGATACCTTTAGGTTAATAATATGGAAAATATTAAAAAGAAATTTAAAAATATAGATAGATCTATAAATGAGTTAAAAGAAGAATTAAAAATTATTGAATCTAGATTAGCCGAATTAGAAGTAAATATAATAAAAATAGAAAATTTGAATTTATCTCCATTTGTAGATTATAATATTATTGTAGAAAGTATTACATATATGATCAATAGAAATAAAAATTTAATTAGGAAATTAGAAAATAAGAAAAAATCAATAACTATGTGTTAATTATTATGACAGAGTTATAGCTTATATGTCAAAATTTAACTTTATTTAACCTAATAAATTCTCGAAATTAGGCAGTAGACCCAATCCTATATTTTTCTGGTATTAAATAGTAAAATTACTATTTGACTACTATTCACTTCTTTTGTGAGTTTGTAAAAGGTTACGAGAGAAAGGCTTAAAGAAAGCCTAAAATGTTTTACTTTTCTTTTCTTTTTTCTTTTTCCTTTTTTTTTATGTTTGCATTTATACTACATTACATTGTATATACATTCATATTTGCATTTTATATGTACATATACATTACATTTGGTCTTTATACTATATGACATCATATATATTTTATAATTCTATATCTGTATAAGGATCTTGAGAATCTTCATGGGTTCTTCGAGGAGGAGGAGTATTGCCTTATGATGAGTTGGTCCTTTTCTGATGAAATGTGATTGAGAATAGAATTAAATTCATCTTCTATAGAGGCTGATGATAATAAATTGACAATTTGATTTTTATCTACAATGAATCCTATTGGACCGATTAAAGATGAAGCTGTTAATGCTATCTGCACTAAATAATTAATAACTGATTGTCTATATGCTTTTTTAACATCAAAGCTATCCCACCATTTTACTCTAAATTCACGATAAAGCATTGGTAATTGATTAACCTGCAGAAATGTGATAGGTCCACGAAATAATCCATGGAACCTTGAACATTACACAATATTTTAAAAGATTATCTGGAGTGTCAGGATTACAGTAAGTAGTAAACTTGATAAAAGCTTCCCTGATCTGGAATGGAGCTGCCTCAATGATCAAACCAAAATAACTAAAACATCTGATGAACCAATTTGGGAGAATGCCACCAAACTTATGAGAAAAGTAAAAGAACAACGAATGTTCAAAATTCCTTAAGTAGAATGCTCTATACCATACTTCTTGTTAATCATAATAACTATATACCAACTTGGGAGGATATCCTGATAACGTCTTCAATTAAAATGGCTGTGATCCCTATTCTGATTGAGTAATAACATGGATAATCTTAACCTTACTATAAGTAATCCTATTATTATCTTTTTCATCATAATTATGTTATATTTCTATTGACTCAATATCTACTAATAGGGCTTCATAATATACTCTTGTTTTACTCTGATCTTCCTTATGAAAATGCCAACTGTTGGAAAAAAACATGATCTATTAATCTATAAAAACTCTAACTCTCTGATATATGAAATTCTTCTGCTTCCAAAATTTTTATAAATAAACTTTTCTGATTCATATGGTAAGGAAAAGAAGTTTTAGTAGAAGGAGAATGTACTATAGGAGATATAGGAGATGAGGGAGAAGCTAAAGCTGATGAGTATAGTCTAGGAGGTGCAAAGGGTAAAAAAGTTTGAGGTCTTTGAAGTGGAGAAAAAGAAGGTGTTACTGGAAATAAAGGTCTAGATATGAATTTAATAGGAGGAGGTATGAGTTGATTATTCTATTGAGAATTTCCTGATGATAATGAATTTCTTGTTGATGATGTAGTTTTTGTCAAAACTTTCTTATTAGAACTCATTTTCCCTATAAGAATTCACAAGAAAGAAAATTAGGTAAACTATTATCTTTTTCTTTGATAAATTTGATTTCGAAATCAAAGTTGCTAAGTTAAGCTTGCCATCTAGCAAAAATCTATTTTGAAATTAAATTTTTGACATTTTTTTCTAAAACATATTTCGCTGATAAATAATCAATGCGTAACAAAAAATTTTTCATGTATAAATCATCTTCAAACTTTTTGATGCATAAAACAATGCTTAAAATCTCTTTTTTGATAGTTGAATAATTTTTTTGAGTTTGACTCCAACTTCCTAAATAATATCTTAATTTCTTCCTAAAGATCTTGAATAGTTGATTCCTTCTTAATTTCAAATTTCTTATATACGTAAACTAAATTATAGGATGTAAAATCTTTCTTCTCTTTTGCACTAATTATTTCTCTTAATCTAAGTAAATAATTCTTTTTTATTTCTGGGTCATCTATTTTATCAATAATGTCTAATAAAAATTCTTTTTCATCACTTATTATGTTTATATTATTACATTGACATTGTCCTAAGCAACTATAGAATTCAGAATCACAGTTACTATCTTCACTACTGGTTTCAGATTTTTCACTTTGTTAGAGAGTATGCCCTAGAGCCCATGTAATAGGGATGTTTTTCATATGTATAAAATTTATATTCTTAATAAGAGGCATCATTCATTTATTAATTCTATGTTTAAGTACATGAGTTTGTAAATCTTAAATTAATAAATGAAGTCCTAGATATTATAAACACAGTGTAAAGGCAATCATGAAAGTGTTCATGATATGAGATGACTATTGCATGCAAATGTGTTAATATCTAAATATCCCTAGTCATAGAATTAACAAGACAGGACATTGTTAATTCGAACAGACTAGCACATGTTATGCTTCTTGAATGGTTCAAGCAGTGGTTCTCATAACTGTGATTATGAAAGATAATCAAACCTAACATGTGGATGCTTGTTAGAAAACAAGTTCATTGGAGACCTGCATAGAGAATCCTCACATGGATATTAAATCTATGTCAGTGAGGAATCTCTTCATAGCGGTTGTGCAAGTATCCTTAGACTTGAGATCACCAAAGTTATCTTAAGTAGCAAGTGGTATACTTTGACTCCATAACTGATTACTTCCAACTGGGAGTGAATATAGTTAGGAGATTGGGTATATCATGACCTACTTGAAGATAGTTGAGTTATTGACAAAGGATTCACCATCCCAGATTTAACAAGGGAAGTTATCTCGTATGATTCTATAATTGCCTTGTTCAGAGAATCTCTAGCCAGAGTAATATGCCGAGATGGATGGAGATCCATGAAGGGCATTTTAGGAAAAATGGTTAAATTAATAGAACATACATAATTAGATTTATATGAGTTGACAGAAATCCATACTCAAAATCTAATTGAGATAAGAGTGGTGAAAGGAGTAATTGCACGGTAACTGTTTCTATGGAAGGGTACAGTCAAACCACATGACTTTCCTGACATTTAGGTAGTCGCTAGAGGCCAATCATGACTTGTATAATGATGTATCAAAATATCAATAGAGATTGATAAAATGATTTAAAGGAGTTTAAATCATGTGAGTTTTGAATAGAACTCACAATTACATATTATACTGCCAACATGGACAGGAACCCAATAGGTAACACACATATAGAGAAAAGGGTAAAATGGTAAAATAACAAGGATAATAATATTTGATATTATTATGAAGGTAGAGAAGTGAATAAGATAATAATTAATAATTAATTAAAGAGTTTAATTAATTATGATCAAATAAAATTGTCCGCGGAACTTTTGAGAAATGTTCTGCAAAATTGGACCTAATTAAAATAATGTATTTTATGATTAATTATTATTATCTTATAAGTGTTATAAGACTACTATAAGTGTTATAAGACTGATATAATAATTAATAGGTCCATTGGAGAAATTATAAAGGGCCAAAGGAATGAAGAAGTTGGAGGAAGCCCACCAGAAGAGGGCCACACGCCAACTCCATACAGAAGGGCTTAGAGGGCTTTTTATTGGACCACATTAATTTATATATCTTACATAAGTGTTATGAAACTCACATATTTAATTTGGTTGGATTTGGAATCCATTTGGGTATTTAAATCCAATTAGTTGCACAAAGGACCTAGTTTGTGGGTTTTGTGCATAGTCTTTTATGAAAAGGTTTAAATTGGATTTAATTAAGCCCAAATGATTATAATTAATTCCAGAGACCCAATTAATAATTCTCCAGGAATTTTAAAGAGCCCAATCTCATTAAGGAGTTGGAATTTTAACCTAACTATAAAAGGCCAACTAATGAGAATTAGGGTTAAGTGATTAAAACAAAAAGAAAGTCTTTTCTCTTAATCTCTCTCTCCCTTTTTGCGCCAACTCCAAGCTAGCTTCTTGGAATTTCGGCTAGCCCTAGTTGAACACCAATTTTTTGGTTCAATTTACCCCTCTCTAGTGTGGATTACTCATTGGAGGTGTTCGATTTTGGACACTATGGTTTGCGACAACCCGATGCGAAATAAAATCAACTGTTCAACAAAAATAAAAGGTGATTTTTCTTATTCTCATATAGTTATATTGTATATTCATGGCAAGTTCAGATCTAATGGTTAAAAAATTTTAAAATTCCGCTCATGTATGTGATGCATGTAACCGTTAAATTCCAACATGGTATCAGAGCCAAGGTTTTGCCATGGATATACAATTCTGTGGAATAAGTTTTGTTTTGGTTTGAGTTATTTATTTCATGAACTTTAAAATATTAGATTTGATTGTTCATGAATGAGAAATATTGATTTCTGGTTGTATGTGTGATCAAATAAATTTGGTGGAAACAAAAACGAAATTTTTGAATGATTGAGATTAGGGTTTGGCGTGAAACCCTAGGTGATGTAGGGGCTGTTCTAATTTAATTTCTTATGGATCCATTTAAAAATCATTTAGATGATATTTTATGTGTTTAATATGTGATATTAAGCAGTAGGATCGAACGGAATTAAAATCGAACAAGTTTTGCATGAAAACTAGTTTAGTCGAAAAGTTCGATAAATTGGTGTTCTTCGTGTGTTCTTGATGTGTTCTTGATTAGAACGACTTTTGATCTTCTAAATCTGATATATATGACATATTAATGTGTTTTTAATTAATTGTATTAATTAAAATGGGCCTTAAATTAATTTGATTAATTTTAATTTATTGAAACCACTTAATGGGCTTAATTATGTTTACAGACTTGGTTTAAATTAGTGAATGACTTGGCTGGCCCAAGGAGCTGATTTAAATTAAACATTATAAACATTAATTAAGTTTATTAATGGGTTTTAAGGGCTGGAGTGGGCTTGGCTCATTCCAAAAGGCCCAAAAGGTCCAAAAGACACAAAACTAGTTTGTGTGTGAACACAGTTAGGGTTTTTCTTCTGTGGGTTTCGGCCTACATTTTTTTAAGCCCAAAATTGATTCTTTTAATTATTTAATATGATTAATTAATTAAATAATCAATTTATAATTAATTAATAATCAATTGGATTGATTATTAAGACAAGAACACATGCATGCAAAAAGGTTTCCTAAAATGAAAGTTTCCAAAATGGAAAAAGTTTCCTAATTTGATCACATCATTAAAATAACTCAAAATATAGTTTCAAAGGTTGAAAAAAAGTTAGTAATCCATTTATTTATGCATTAAAGAGGCATATAAGGGTGTATGATTGGCATGATGGTTAGTTATGGACAAAGCCCAATGTGATTGAGCATAATGCATGTTTTGGCCCAATGAGGACTTTCTTGTCCCAGCCACCTGTTTTTGGTTTGTATTTCATTTTAAATTGTAATATGTAATTAGATTACTTAGATTAGAATTAGAAATAGAGATGGAGACCAATATCAAGGAGCAATATGGGCCGGATGGAGATCCAACAAGCTTGAAGATAATGTAATTATTTTCTTGTTTGAATCATGCATACTACCTAGGTGTGACCTTTTGATTTCCCTCTTGGCTCGGGGAAATCAATGTAGTGAAGTCCATAACTATACCATATTTGTATGCTTATATTTATGTGATAGATATAGGATGCATACCAATGTATGCCGACCATGTATGATGAGACTTAATTAACTAAAACCCTCAAAAAAATACTAAGGTATATAAGCCTTCCATTAATTTGAGGAGAACCAGAGTTCTTTATAGTGTGGATTGTTGACCACAGTGAAGCTCACATTATATCGAATATGTTCAAATCTAATTAAATGGGTCATCTTAGCTAGCCCATTAGTTTGTTGACCATAGTCAAGGCTAATGGTTCTAGAGGCAAGATTAAGGAATGCATATATGATATGCATGCATCAAGAGTTGATAACCTAATGATCCAATAGTTGTGTAGAGACACAATTAGTATAGAGATACCTACCTTTCAAGGGTATGGAATTTGGCTTGTTGACCACAGTCAAGGTCAAATTACATATCAAGGATTGGATATTGGCCTACTAAGAAAACCATCGGGTTTTCTCGGATTATATAGTGAGGGCTATTAATTCGTAATAAAATAGTGGGAGTAAATGGATTAATTAAAGACCTTATTAATGCATACATATATATGAACATACTCTCATATCTTTTCTTTTTCACATCTATGTCATCATCATGAGCACATCAAATATACGATCAATCTTGGATAACAAACTGGTTGGCAGCAACTATTCTAACTGGATCAAGCAAGTGAGAATTGTTCTCAAAGCTAAAAAGATCCATTATGTCTAGGATAAAGATCCACCACCACTTCCATCAGATGATGCCATTGATGAGATCAAAGGCACTTATCCAAAATACATGGAGGATAGTGAAGCAGCAGCATGTCTAATGCTGGGTGTTATGTCCTTAGAGCTTCAGAAGCAACATGAGATAATGGATGGTGGGATTTCCAAGAAAAATGTTGCCAAGAAAGAGAATCCCAAAGGATGGTCATTAGAAGCATAACTACAAGGCCTATCTAGATTCTCTCAAGGAGAAGAAGCAAGCTGATGCTTCTACTTCAGGTATTCATATGATTGAAATTAATACTTATTCTATTTCTTCAAAACTATCTTGGGTATTAGATACCGAATGTGGATCTTATTTGTGTAATGATCTACATGGGCTTAGAAGCTTTAGAAGAGTTGGAAAGGCAGAGATATGTTTGCAGTTAGCTACTGGACAAAACATCTCTACAACAGTTGTGGGGACTTATCATTTGCCTCTTCCAAGTGGATTAGTACTGGAATTAAATAATTGTTATTATATTCCAGCTTTATCCAAAAGTATTATTTCTTTCAGTCGTCTGTTGAACGATTATGATATTTCTTTAAAAGACAAATGTTGTTACATTTTTAAGAACATTATGTTTTATGCAAAAGCTATCATTGAGAATGGTATATTTGTTCTTGATTTAATTAAAGAATTACATAATGTGGATACCAAGAGAATGAAACATGATAATCTAAATACCTCATACTTATGGCATTGTTGTTTAGGCCATATAAATGAAAAACGCATGACCAAATTACACAAGTCAGGTGATTTGGGATCATTTGATTATGAATCATTTGATACATGTGAATCTTGTTTATTGGGAAAAATGACAAAAGCTCCCTTTATTGGTAAAGGAGAACGAGCTAAAATGGTTTTGGACTTAATACATTCAGATGTATGTGGTCTAATGACTACACATGCCAGAGGAGGTTACTCCTACTTCATTACTTTCATAGATGATTATTCTAGGTTTGGATATATCTATCTAATGAAATATAAGTCTGAAGCATTTGAAAAGTTCAAAGAGTTCAGAAATGAAGTAGACAAACAACTTGGCAAAAGTATTAAAACACTTAGATCAGATCGAGGTGGAGAATACTTAAGTCAAGAGTTTCAGGATTATCTTTGAGATAATGGGATTTTATCTCAATGGAATCCTCCATATACACCACAACACAATGGTGTATCTAAAAGGAGAAATAGAACACTATTAGATATGGTTCGATCAATGATGAGCCGAGCAGACTTGCCTAAGTCCTTTTAGGGATATGCACTAGAAACTGCTGTTTATGTGTTAAATAGAGTTCCTAATAAATCGGTTGATGTTACTCCATATGAGATATGGAATAACAAGAAACCCACGCTTTCTCACATAAAGGTATGGGGTTGTCCTACTTATGTGAAGAGGACAATGTCAGACAAACTGGATGTTAAATCTGACAAATGTTTATTTGTGGGATATCCAAAAGAAACGTTTCGATATTATTTCTATCATCCCTTAGGACAAAAGGTGTTTGTGTCAAGGCATGTTGTCTTTTTGGAAAAAGAGTTTCTCCTACAAGAAGATAGTGGGAGTAAAATTGAACTTGGTGAAGTTCAGGACCCACAAATAGAAGTAGATCAACCGATTGAACCCGAAACTGAATTTCATAAAGATGAGATTGCAGTTGAACCTAATTATACACAGAATCCTAGAAGGTCTATTAGGATGCGCTCTATCCCTGTGAGATATGGATTTCACATAGATTCGGATAGAGGCATAACTGTAGTAGAGGACAATGAGCCTACTAGCTATCAAGAAGTTTTGAACAGTTCAGAACGTGATTTATGGCTTAAGGCTATGCAATCTGAAATAGACTCCATGTATGAGAACAAAGTATGGACTTTAACTCAACCACCTGAAGGGATAAAACCCATAGGGTGTAAATGGGTCTTCAAAAAGAAGACCGACATGGAAGGTAATGTAGTTACCTATAAAGCTCGCTTAGTAGCAAAAGGTTATTATCAAAAAGAAGGTATTGACTATGATGAAACTTTTTCTCCTGTTGCGATGCTTAAGTCTATAAGAATACTTTTAGCTATTGCAGCTCATTATGATTATGAGATTTGGCAAATGGATGTGAAGACAACTTTCCTTAATGGAAATCTTATTGAGGATGTGTATATGACACAACCAGAAGGATTCACAAAAGGAAATGGCGAAAAGGTATGCAAGCTTCAAAGATCCATTTATGGATTGAAGCAAGCCTCTAGGAGCTGGAACATACAATTCAATGAGACAATCAAAGAGTTTGGTTTCTCACAGAATGAAGATGAACCTTGTGTATATAAAAGGGTCAGTGAGAGTGCAATTGTCTTCCTAGTTTTATATGTAGATGACATATTGATCATGGGAAATGACATTTCTCTTCTCCAATCAGTTAAAATTTGGTTATCTAAGCAATTCTCCATGAAAGACCTTGGAGAAGCATCTTATATTCTGGGAATAAGGATCTATAGAGATAGATCCAATAGGTTGTTAGGTCTTTCTCATAGTACATATATAGATAAAGTATTGAAGAGGTTTAATATGGATCTTTCTAAGAAAGGGTTTATACCCATGGTGTATGGGAAACACCTTTCTAAGTCTATGTGTCCGCAGACACTAGAGGATAGAGAGAGCATGAATAGAATACCATATGCATCTGCAATTGGTTCTATCATGTATGCTATGTTATGTACATGTCCAGATTTAGCATTTGCTTTGAGTGTCACAAGCAGATTCCAATCCAATTTTGGAAAGGAACACTGGGCAGTTGTCAAGAATATCCTTAAGTACTTGAGAAGGACTAAGGATGCATTCTTGGTATATGGAGAGGGCAGTTTGGAAGTAAATGGGTATACAGATGCCAGCTTCCAATCTGACAAAGATGACTGTAAATCACAGTCTGGTTTTGTGTTCATAATAAGAGGAGGAGCAGTTAGTTGGAAAAGTTCCAAATAAGAAACAACTGCTGATTCCACGACGGAAGCTGAGTACATTGCTGCTTCAGAAGCAGCCAAATAAGCAGTCTGGATCAAAAAGTTCATAACCGAACTAGGAGTGGTTCCTAGCATTGTTGATCCGATTCCTTTATATTGTGACAACAATGGAGCCATTGCGCAAGCAAAGGAACCACGGTCTCATCAGCGATCCAAGCATGTTCTCAGACGCTACCATCTCATAAGGGAAATAGTAGTTAGAATTGATGTGAAAATAGAAAGGGTTCCCACAGATGACAATGTGTCAGATCCCCTCACTAAAGCACTTTCTCAGATTAAGCATGATCACCATATAAATAGCATGGGTCTGAGACATATGAGTGATTGGCTCTAGTGCAAGTGGGAGATTGTTAGAGAGTATGCCCTAGAGCCCATGTAATAGGGATGTTTTTCATATGTATAAAATTTATATTCTTAATAAAAGGCGTCATTCATTTATTAATGCTATGTTTAAGTACATGAGTTTGTAAATCTTAAATTAATAAATGAAGTCCTAGATATTATAAACACAGTGCAAAGGCAATCATGAAAGTGTTCATGATATGAGATGAATATTGCATGCAAATGTGTTAATATCTAAATATCCCTAGTCATAGAATTAACAAGACAGGACATTGTTAATTCGAACAGACTAGCACATGTTATGCTTCTTGAATGGTTCAAGCAGTGGTTCTCATAACTGTGATTATGGAAGATAATCAAAGCTAACATGCGGATGCTTGTTAGAAGAACAAGTTCATTGAAGACCTGCATAGAGAATCCTCACATGGATATTAAATCTATGTCAGTGAGGAATCTCTTCATAGCGGTTGTGCAAGTATCCTTAGACTTGAGATCACCAAAGTTATCTTAAGCAGCAAGTGGTATATTTTGACTCCATAACTGATTACTTCCAACTGGGAGTGAACATAGTTAGGAGATTGGGTATATCATGACCTACTTGAAGATAGTTGAGTGATTGACAAAGGATTCACCATCCCAGATTTAACAAGGGAAGTTATCTCGCATGATTCTATAATTGCCTTGTTTAGAGAATCTCTGGCCAGAGTAATATGCCGAGATGGATGGAGATCCATGAAGGGCATTTTAGGAATAATGGTTAAATTAATAGAACATACATAATTAGATTTATATGAGTTGACAGAAATCCATACTCAAAATCTAATTGAGATAAGAGTGGTGAAAGGAGTAATTGCACGGTAACTATTTCTACGGAAGGGTACAGTCAAACCACATGACTTTCCTGACATTTGGGTAGTCGCTAGAGGCCCATCATGACTTGTATAATGATGTATCAAAATATCAATAGAGATTGATAAAATGATTTAAAGGAGTTTAAATCATGTGAGTTTTGAATAGAACTCACAATTACATATTATACTACCAATATGGACAGGAACCCAATAGGTCACACACATATAGAGAAAAGGGTAAAATGGTAAAATAACAAGGATAATAATATTTGATATTATTATGAAGGTAGAGAATTGAATAAGATAATAATTAATTAAAGAGTTTAATTAATTATGATCAAATAAAATTGTCCGCGGAACTTTTGAGAAATGTTCTGCAAAATTGGACCTAATTGAAATAATGTATTTTATGATTAATTATTATTATCTTATAAGTGTTATAAGACTACTATAAGTGTTATAGGACTGATATAATAATTAATAGGTCCATTGGAGAAATTATAAAGGGCCAAAGGAATGAAGAAGTTGGAGGAAGCTCTCCAGAAGAGGGCCACACGCTAACTCCATAGAGAAGGGCTTAGAGGGATTTTTCTTGGACCACATTAATTTATATATCTTACATAAGTGTTATGGAACTCACATATTTAATTTGGTTGGATTTGGAATCAATTTGGGTATTTAAATCCAATTAGTTGCACAAAGGGCCTAGTTTGTGGGTTTTGTGCATAGTCTTTTATGAAAAGGTTTAAATTGGATTTAATTAAGCCCAAATGATTATAATTAATTCTAGAGGCCCAATTAATAATTATCCATCAATTTTAAAGAGTCCAATCTCATTAAGGAGTTGGAATTTTAACCTAACTATAAAAGGCCAACTAATAAGAATTAGGGTTAAGTGATTAAAACAAAAAGAAAGTATTTTCTCTTAATCTCTCTCTCCCTTTTGCACCAAATCCTAAGCTAGCTCTTGGGAATTTCGGCCAGCCCTAGTTAAACACCAATTTGTTGGTTCAATTTACCCCTTTCTAGTGTGGATTACTCATTGGAGGTGTTCGATTTTGGACACTGTGGTTTGCGACAACCTGGTGCGAAGTAAAATCAACTGTTCAACAAAAATCAAAGGTGATTTTTTCTTATTCTCATATAGTTATATTGTATATTCATGGCAAGATCAGATCTAATGGTTAAAAAATTTTAAAATTCCGCTGATATATGTGATGCATGTAACCATGAAATTCCAACACACTTATTATCACTAGGTTCTTCATCACTACATGAATCTTCATTGATTATAATTTTAGCTATTTCCTTCTTTAATTCTTCTGAAATATCTAAATTATTTATATGTTTCTTTATTCTATAGTCTCTTGAATAATGTCCTTGCCTACCACATTTATAACAAATTACTATATCTTTTTTATTAGTCTTAGGTTCAAACTTTGTATATTTTGGTTTTTTATTAATGGTTTTTTCCGGATTATAATTTGTTTTTGGTTTATATGTTTTTCTCTTATATATATATTTTTTTTCTTTTAGGTTTTATTTTCCTTTTAGTTGTTGATGGTGCTCTAATCTGTTGATAACCATATTGCTCTCAAAATGATCCTAATTCTTTTCTTCCTACTACACTATCTTTCTTTAGTTTGGCTTTTAATTTTAAATCAGTGCAAATTGATAATCCTTCTATATTAACTATATTTATTATTTGTCCATAAGTTAATTCATTATAACGTATTATACCATCATTATCGCTTTTTGATATACTCCTTACTCTTTCTGCAAATAACTTAGATAATCCTGCTAAAAATCATTCTTTCCAATAAATATTATCACAATCAGTTCTAGTCATTACTTTAGTTAAAAATAAATCCTTATACCATCTAAAATCTTGTAGTTTAGAACAAGTTAAGTTTTGAAGAATTTTTGAACTTCTTTCCTGATATAAACGAGGATCTCCTACAAAATTCTTAGTTATTGCAAATATTAAAGTACTTATTATATCATTTTGCTCTGTTTCAATTTAAACATTATTTTCTACCTTGATAATCCTTTTTCGTGTTGTTAATATAAAATTTTTATCTATTTTTGTTACATAATAATCCCAGCAACCTTTTAACTGTCCAGTGAATCCTGATATTAACATTTGAGATATTGTTGTTTCATTATTTCCTTTTGATTCATAAGCACTAGCTGCCATTGTCATTTCTTGTAATAAATTTAATATCTGATATTCTGATAAACCATTTATATTCCATTCGTATAAAGATCTACCATCGTATTCAAATTGATATATAGTTTCTTAGTATTGAGTATCTGGAGGTGTAGGTCTAGGATAATAATTTTGAGTTTTTGATCTAGGTGTATATGTATTAAAATGTAATTTTTTGATTGATAATTCCTCTTCATTATTTGGCTTAAACTGTTCTTCTAAATTTTCTACTTCTGATGGAGTTTCTATTTTAGACATAGTTTCTTCATCTATAGTCACAGGCAGTTTAATCATATTTTTTTCTTTTTAGACCCGGTGAGGTAGTATGAGCGTACCCTGGTTAAATTTTGAACCTCAATTTCTTTGGGAATTTACACAATGTGAAGTAGTATTGGCATTAGTAGAAATATATTAGGAGCAAAAAATTATCTTAGATATACTAAATGATGTATTATCTAGCGCAATTGAATTAGATAATTAGAATCCTTCTTAGAAAATTATTCTAATTAAGAAATCCAATTGAGTATATTTGATTGAGAAAAATTTAAAAAGAATTTTGAGATTGTGCTTAGAGCGATGAAACGTTGGTTAGCCTTGAAGGCTTAGCATTGGTCAGCCCTTGGAAGCCGAGATGGCGTGTTGGTGGTCCCGATAAGCTTGGTGGTCTCGTGATTCGCACAGGTTTCATTCATGACTTCTCTTTGAATTTAGCATGATTAAATATATTTGGATGGATAGATTAAGTAGAATATTTTCTATTAAAGATTCTAGATCTGGTTTAACAAGCGAAGATAATATAAGAGAGTTAGATGAAATAAATTCTATAGAAATAAATATTGAAAAATTAGAAAATGATTTATTTGATTGGACTATACCTAAACAATATATTTAATAGGTACTTTTTAATTTTTTCATGATTATTCTATTAAGCAAACAGAACAAACAATAGCTATTAATCAGGAACATGAAACTATTCAATTGTTATCAGAAAAGGCAATAATTGAGTATAAGTAGAAAAAATATAGATTTTTTCATATAGGATCAATACAGATAGTAATAAAACCTTAATTCAGATTAAGATTAGATACTCCGGTCTTAATGTGTTTAAGAGATGCTAGACATATTAATTTTTCCAATTCTTTACTTGCTATGGTAGAAACAAATTTAGCTAATGGACCAGTATATTTTAATTATTTTCCAGGATTTACTATTAGTCCATATGATTCAAATATATTAGATACTTTAACTTTAACTGTTAAAACAAAAAATTTAAATTTTAAGGAAAATGTTAGAGCAATAGCAGTAATGTATAGAATATATTATAAAGTTATGTCCACAACCATAGATCCTAAAGCTAGGAAACCTTTTAAAAGAAGTGAAACTTTATTATTTGAAGCAAATAAAGCTCATTCTAATATTCAAATTCCAAAAAGACTTAGATGGGACGAATTACTAGATCAGGAAATTGGGAACTAAAAGAAGTATGTGAACCTAAACCAATTAATATTAATAATCAATTTTCAAGAATATTAGAACATAGTGATGGATCAGTTCAAATAAAATTTTCCTTAGAAAATAATCAACCGAGTAGTTCTTCAATATATTCAAACAATAGACCTTCAATATCGAAATCATTATCTGCAAATAATTTAGAAGTAAAAGGGGTAGATTTTAATACAAGTATTTCCAGGCCATTATATACTAAAGAAAAAGATAGTGAATATTCAGTTAGCCCAACTAGATCTCAAATGGAAGCATTTTCTTAAATTAATTAATAATTTAAAAATAACTAGTTTTCAAATAAACAAAGAATTTCTAAGAAATGATTTGAAAGCAAAATATAATAAGCAGAAAACTGAATGGTATTTTAATTACTTTTCTCAAGCTGAATTAAGTAATTTTAGAAGCTTATGGTATAAAGATATGGAATATAAAAAAGTTAATATTCCTTTATTTTTGTGGTTTGAAAATTGTTGTTATTATAATAATATAGATTATCCGTTTGAAAAAGAAATAAATGTATCTTCAAAAATAGGTAAACAATGGAACACTTTAGATGGAAAATCAATAGTATCTATACATCCCCCGTTAGAGTGTATTCAAGTAAAAAATAAAGAAAGAACTTATTTTGTCAAACCATTTAAAGAAATAAAAGCAGAAAATAAAGAAGTAGGAAAAGGTTTACAATATGTAATACTACAAAATAATTTTTCAAATCAAATATTAGATACTATAGCTAATCAGTTAAATAGAGTTGAAGAAATAGTACAAACACATAAATCACAAACAGGAAAAGAACATACATCAAAAAGAGTAGTAGAAAAAGAAAAACCACCTATGGCATTAGAAACTCCATTATTTAAACCTTTTGAATTCTCACCAGGAACAATCATTAAGCTAAGAGATGAAGACCTTGTATTAAGAAAAATAAAAGAAAAATTAGCAAATTTAAATATTAAGGATAAACAGATTATGACTATAGATGAAGAAACTATGTCTGAAATAGAAACTCCATCAGAAGTAGAAAATTTAGAAGAACAGTTTAAGCCAACTAATGAAGAGGAATTGTCAATCAAGAAATTACATTTTAATACATATACACCTAGACCAAAAATTCGAAATTATTATCCTAGACCTACACCTCAAGACACTCAATACGAAGAAACTAGATATCAATTAGAATACGATGGTAGATCTTTAGATGAATGGAATATAGATGGTTTATCATAATATCATATATTAAATGTATTACAAGAAATGACAATGGCAGTTAATGCTTATAAATCAAAAGGAAATAATGAAATAGCAATATCTCAAATGTTAATATCAGGATTTATTGGACAGTTAAAAGGTTGGTGGGATCATTATGTAAGAGAAATAGATAAAAATTTTATATTAATAGCACGAAAAAGGATTATCAAGGTAGAAAATAATGTTCAAATCAAAACAGAGCAAGATGATATAATAAGTACTTTAATATTTGCAATAACTAAAAATTTTGTAGGAGATCCTCATTTATATCAGGAAAGAAGTTCTAAAATTCTTTAAAACATAACTTGTCCTAAATTACAAGATTTTAGATGGTATAAGGATTTATTTTTAACTAAAGTAATTACTAGAACCAATTGTAATAATATTTATTAGAAAGAAAGATTTTTAGTAGGATTACCTAAGTTATTTGCAGAAAGAGTAAGGAGTAGATTAAAAAGTGATAATGATGGTATAATACCTTATAATGAATTAACTTATGGACAACTAATAAATATATTTAATATAGAAGGATTATCAATTTACACTGATTTAAAATTAAAAGCCAAGCTAAAGAAAGATAGTGTAGTAGGAAGAAAAGAATTAGGATCATTTTGTAAGCAGTATGGTTATCAATAGATTAGAGCACCATCAGCAACTAAAAGGAAAATAAAACCTAAAAGAAAAAAGAAATATATATATATATATATATATAAGAGAAAAAGATATAAACCAAAAAGAAATTATAATCAGGAAAAAGCCATTAAGAAAAAGCCAAAATATAGAAAGTTTAAACCCAAGACTAATAAAAAAGATATAGTAATTTGTTATAAATGTGGTAGGAAAAGACATTATTCAAGAGACTGTAGAATAAAGAAACGTATAAATAATTTAGATATTTCAGAAGAATTAAAGAAGGAAATAGCTAAAATTATAATCAATAAAGATTCAGGTAGTGATGAAGAACCTGGTGATTATTCAGAACATGATTTAACTGCAATAAGTGAAAAATCTGAAACAAGTAGTGAAGATAGTAATTGTGATTCAAAATTCTTTAGTTGCTTAGGACTGTGTCAATATAATAATATAAACATGATAAGTGATTAAAATAATTTTTATTAGACATTATTGATAAAATAGATGACCCATATATAAAAAAGAATTATTTACTTAGATTAAGAGAAATAATTAATGCAAAAGAGAAGAAAGATTTTATATCTTATAATTTAGCTGACGCATATAATAAATTTGAAATTAAGAAGGAATCAACTATTCAAGATCTTCAGGAAGAAATTAAGATATTAAAACAAGAAGTAAATATTTTAAAGGAAAAAGTTCATAGTTTAGAAGAAGAAAGTTTCAAACTTAGTCTTAGTAATTATGTAAAAGAAGACAAAAAATTAAAAGGAATAGTATCTACTAGTATTGTTATTAAAGACACTCAAGATGAATACATAAATAGTTTATCTCAAGTAAATTATCAAAAATGGTATGTAAAATTAGATATAGTTGTTAATGATGATTTTCATTTAACTACTTTAGCTTTAATAGATAGTGGAGCAAATCAAAATTGTATTCAAGAAGGTTTAGTTCCAACTAAATATTATGAAAAAACTTCTAAAAGATTAGGTACTGCTACTGGATCCAAATTGATCATTAATTATAAATTATCAAGAGTTAAGATTTGCAATAAAGGATATTGTTTTAAAACTCATTTAGTATTAGTTAAAAACTTATTAGGAACACCCTTTATTACAATGTTATATCCTTTTCAGGTAGGAGACAATTGAATTAAGACAATGATTTTAGACAAAGAAATTCTTTTTGAATTTGCATTTCTAATAGTATCCAAATATATTAGTCATGTAAGAAAAAATATTCAAGAAATTAATTTGTTAAAAAATAAATAGAAACATATTAAATTTCTCATAAAAGAAATAGAAGGACAGAGAAAAAAAGAGCAATTAGATAACCCAGAAATAAGGGAAAAAATTAAAGAATTTGAAAATACATTTTCAAGAGAAATTTGTGCACCAGTACCTAATGCTTTTTGGAATAGAAAACAACATGTAGTAAAATTATCTTACATAAAAGACTATGATGAAAAGAAAAAATCTCAAGCTATTAAAATTACACCAGATTTAGAAAAATTTTGTCCAAAAGAAATACAAGATTTAAAAGATAAAGGATTAATAAGAGATTCTAAGTCACTTTAGTCATATTCAACATTTTATGTTATGAATGCAGCAGAAATAGAAAGGGGAACACCTAGATTAGTAATAAATTATAAACCCTTAAATGCAGTTTTACAATGGATAAGATGTCCTAAACCATACAAAAGAGATTTGTTAAAAAAGTTATATGATGCAAATATTTTTTCCAAATTTGATATGAAATCAAGATTTTGGCAAATACAAGTAGATTAAGAATTTAGGTATAAAACAGGTTTTAATGTTTGGACATTATGAATTAAATGTTATGCCATTTGGTTTAAAAAATACTACTTCAGAACTTTAAAATATTATGAATGATATTTTAAGACCAATACATGAATTTTCAATAGTTTACATAGACGACGTATTAATTTTTTCAAATTCTATAAGTCAACACATCAAACATTTAAAGAGTTTTTTCCACTTAATTCATCAAAATAGATTGGTAGTTTTAGCACCAAAGATGCAAATTGTCCAAAATAAAGTTAGATTTTTAGGACATAATATAGATCAAGGAACTATAAAACCAATAAATAGAAGTTTAGAATTTACTAATAAATTTCCAGATGAAATAAAAGATAAGAAACAGTTACAAAGATTTTTAGGATGTTTAAATTATGTTTATGATTTTTTCAAGGATTTAGGAAAATTATGTAAACCATTATACAATAGATTGAAAAAGAAACCCGAACCATGGACAAAAAAACATACTAGTATAGTTAATGAAATTAAGGAAAAGATTAAAAATTTACCATGTTTAAATATACCTCATCCAGAAGCTTTTCTAATAATTTAAACAAATGCTAGTGATATAGGTTATGGTGGTATTTTAAAACAAAAATGAAAGGAAACAAACAAAGAAGAATTAGTAAGATATTATTCAAGAAGCTAGAGTCAAACTTTAAAAAAAAAAATTATTTAACTATCAAAAAATAGATTTTAATCATTGTTTTATGCATAAAAAAGTTTGAAGATGATTTATAATTGAAAAGATTTTTGTTACGCATTAATTGTTTATCAGTGAAATATGTTCTAGAGAAAGATGTCAAATATTTAATTTCAAAATAGATTTTTGCTAGATGGAAAATTTTACTTAGTAACTTTGATTTCGAAATCGAATTCATCAAAGTAAAAAATAATAGTTTACCTGATTTTCTTTCTCGTGAATTCTTACAGGGAAAATGAGTTCTAATAAAAAAGTTTTGGCAAAAACTACATTATCAACAGGAAATTCATTATCATCAGGAAATTCTCAACAGAATCATCCACTCATACCTCCTCCTATTAGAACCATATCTAGACCTTTATTTCCAGTAACACCTTCTTTTCCTCCGCTTCAAAGACCTCAAACTTTTTCACCCTCTGCACCTCCTAGACCATACTCATTAGCTTTAGCTTCTCCCTCTTCTCCTATTTCTCCTATAGTAAATTCTCTTTCTACTACAACTTCTTCTCTTTATCATATGAATCAAAAAAGATTATTTATAAAAATTATGGAACCAAAAGAACTTCATATATCAAAGAGTCAGAGTTTCTATAGATTAATAGATCATGTTTTTCCCAACAGTTGGCATTTTCATGAGGAAGATTAGAGTAAAACAAGAGAGTATTATGAAACCATATTAGTAGATACTGAGTCAATAAAAATAGAACATAATTATGATTAGAAAGATAAAAATAGGATTACTTATAGTAAGGTTATGATTATCCATGTTATTACTCAATCAGAATGGGGATTATAGCCATATCATTTGAAGACGTTATCAGGATATCCTCCCAAGTTGGTATATAGTTATTATGATTATCAAGAAGCATGGTATAGAGCATTCTACTTAAGGAATTTTCAACATTCGTGGTTCTTTTACTTATCTCATAAGTTTGGTGGCATTCTCCCAAATTGGTTCATCATATGGTTTAGTTATTTTGGTTTGATCATTGAGGCAGCTCCATTCCAAATCAGGGAAGCTTTTATCAAGTTTACTACATACTATAATTCCAGTGCTCCAGATAATCTTTTAAAATATTGTGCAATGTTCAAGGTTCCATGGATTGTTTCGTGCACCTATCTCATTTCTATGCAAGTTAATCAATTACCAATGCTTTTTCGTGAATTTAGAGTAAAATGGTGTGATAGCTTTGATGTTAAGAAAGTAGATAGACAAGCAGTTATTAATTATTTAGAGTAGCCAGCATCAATAGCTTAATCTTCATCCGGTCCTGCAGGATTCATTGCAAATAAAAATCAAATTGTCAATTTATTATCATCAACCTCTACAGAAGATGAATTTAATTCAATTCTCAATCGCATTTTAGCATAAAGGACCAACTCATCAGAAGGCAATACTCCTCCTCAAAGAGCCCTTGAAGATTTTCAAGACCCATATGCAGATGTAGAATTATAAAGTATATACGTAGTCATATAGTATAAAGACCAAATGTAATGTATATGTACATATAAGATGCAAATAAAAAATCAATCGTAAAAAAAAAAAAGAAAAGTAAAAAATTGTAGGCTTTGTTTTAAGCCTTTCTCTCGTAACAAATTCACAAAAGAAGTTTTAAGTGAATAGTAGTTAAATAGTAATTTTACTATTTCAATAGTAATTTTACTATTCAAGTATTTATTAGCTTTTATCTGATGATTTCAAAAGTTAAGTTTCAACTTACACGTTTTCAAAAAAGGGACTCAATTCATTTTATCTTTTATCTTTTCAAAAATTTATCCATAAAACACGATCAAAACACGATGCAATTATTACCTTATCTTTGACAAATTACAAAGACAACTATTAGCTTTGGAAGTCGAATTTATCCTTATGTAATTATCACAAGGGATTTAACATAAACTTTATTCTAGTATAAGAAGGCAGTTTTTCATCAACAAAGACACGACCTCTATGACCTTTGAACGACCTTTATGAGTGTAAAAAATTAGAGAGAAAAATAAAAAACCTCGTGTATTATCAACCTCCCTTTGGAATAGAACTTTAGATTTACAGCTTATATTTTCAAAAGCCTGTACTTGTACTCCTATTACTTCATCAAAATCTATATTATCATCAGATTATAATCTATCAGGTATTTCATTTTAATTATGTCTTGGTTATTTGATAAATTTTTAAATGATTTATATTCAATTAATTTTGAAAGTAATCAAGATACGTTCTTACTTAAACGAGGACTAATTAATTTAAAAAATCATTTAATTAATATGCATGAAAGTTTACATTGTTTTCATTCAAATGAATTTTGCAATTGTTGAAATTTTCATAAGAAAATAAATTTAATTGATCTTATTCATAGTATTCCTGCATATTGTTTTTCAAATCAATAAAAGATTTGATAAAATTAATGTATATAACTATAGAAATTTTTAAATTAGCATAATATTAGTTAATCTAATAATAAAATTGTTTAATCTAATGGATTATCTTAAAGATTTATTTATAAGATTAAATAATGAAATAAATAGGTTACATTTAGAAATAAAAAATATAAATGCTAAGAAGAAATTATTAACAGATATATATATTTAAATTCAAAAAATTATACTTTAATGATATATTATAATCATCAGATATATAATAGACATTATGAAATAAAGCGATTAAAAATATATTAAATAGGATACCTTTAGGATAATAATATGGAAAATATTAAAAATAAATTTAAAGAGATAGACAGGTTACTAAATGAGTTAAAAGAAGAATTAAAAATTCTTGAACCTAGATTAGCAGAATTAAAAGCAAATATAATAAAAATAGAAAATTAAAATTTATCTCCTTTTGTAGATTATGATATTATTGTAGAAAGTATTACATATATGATCAATAGAAATAAAAATTGAATTAGGAAATTAGAAAATAAGGAAAAAATTAATACTTATATGTTAATTATTATGATAGAATTATAGCTTATATGTCAAAATTTAACTTATTTAACCTAATAAATCACCGAAATTAGGCGGTAGACCCGATCCTGCGTTTTCCTGGTACATATATATATATATATATATATATATATATATATATATATATATATATATATATGTACATATATGTACATACACACACACACATTCATTTGTTTAATTATCGTGTTTATTTATCACTTTAGCATGCGTGTACCTTAGCATGCTGTGTGAATTCCTGATGCATCATGCATTTTTTCTATTTTGTTTATGTTATTTCTATTATATCAAATTAATTATTTATTTAATTTATATGACTTAGTTAATTTTTCATCACTTTATTTAATTTAACCCATTATTAACTGATGTTATTTTTTGTTATGACTGTGATTGTGAGGGACACACGACTTGTCCCTAAGCTAAACAAAGTAGGATAGAGGAGAATAGCTTAAAAATTTATTTTAACCTTCATTCATTTATTCAAGCCTGTATTATTATTCTCTTATTTTTATTTATTTCTCTCAATGTATGTAATAATAAAGGTTTTTCACACGCTTGAATTAAAAACCACACGAAACTGATTTATTACAATTGGACCAATGTCAAATAGGATTTTCCTAATAAAATTAGACCAATGTCCTTTTTTATCCCAAAAAATCATACCTAAAATAATAACTTTTTTAATAAAATAAATAATTTTATACAAATTAATAATATTTTCCCTAATAAAATGGGATCAATCATCCCTAATTTTTTTCATATAATACACATACAAAATTGCCTTTGTTAATAATTACATGCAAGAACCAATATTTCCCCCTAAAATGAAAGTTAATTTTCAAATTTATGTATGATTTTACCTTTACATAGTTAAATTAATTTCCATATAATAATTTTACTGCTTTTCTGTGCCATGCCTTTCTTATTTTTGATATGACATGTTTTTACAACTTTTCAACTTGCTTGAGTGTGCCTTTACTTTTTCTAGCATGATAATTCGTGTGAAGGGATAAATAAAATAATTAATTCCAAAACTGGCTTATAAAACATTAACCAAGGTATAAACAAGAGTGATTTCTCGAACTTATCTCTAGTTTTAGCGTAATAAGGTTAAAACTCATTTTTCAATGTTTTATTGGGTAGCGACTCCCAACAGATGCCCTTGTAGGTTGATTGCCAACAATGGAATAAGGGTACCTCAAGACATTGTCCTATGCCTTTTTTAGGCTTGAGTTTGAGGCTTGGTGAATAAGGTTGAATCCTTATCCATTGTGAAATGACCAACTTTAACGAGTTAAATGAACCTTCATCTGATTTTTGGTCTTAAAAGCAAGCTTTTGAGAGCAAATATGATATCATCGGGGGTTCGGTGCGCATCGTATTGGCGACACCATTAGGGACCCATGAGACTTAGCTCTGAAAGTACCTTTGGTTAATTTAATATAAATGGGTTTAAGATTAAGAAGTTTTATCTCTTTTGAAAATAAATTGCATTGCATTCATGTTAGAGCCTTATAATAGTTTAGGCATCATTCTCTTTACCCCGATGCATTCTTGAAGCATGACCTTATGTTCACTCAATGTTTGAAGTGATTAGGGATAATCACCAACCCAAGTCTCATATCATTTGGTAGATTACATGATTACCCTTGTAATAAGTTAAACCTATTGGCAAGGATTAATCTTGGGTAACCCTAAAGCTGTACTACCGAACCAAAGCCTATGTAATGGTATAAAAACTTCCATCAAGGCCCATGTACTATAATACATTGCTTGTGATGTGGGCTTTTATGTATTAAACGAATCCGAATAAATTTAGATGTTTGCTCATCAAAGGCTTTCATGTCCCGATGGGCACATTTCAATCTACTTGGGTCATTTAAATACACAATGGCCAAAATTCATTTGCATATGCTTTTCAATAAAAATATTATGTTTCCAACTTTCCACCGTGCACCATATATGTTCATTGGGTTCCCTATTAACCCATAGACTAAGCCCGCTTAAGAAAGAGACCGCATAACCTCCTATGTAGGAAGCCATAAGGTTAGGAGGATTTTTCTTTCTCTTGCATGTGTTTATTTGTGTTGCATATATGTTTCTTATTCATGAAAAAATTAATTAACTTTTGAAACAATAATAATAAATAAAATATATACATCTCATTTTGTGTGTATAATTTTTTTTTATCATTCAATGAATAATAAAACATGTACATTTTGTGTCCAAAATTTTTAACAAAAATAAAAGCACCCATCATTATAACTAGTACATATAAAAATATACCATAGTAAGCATATATTGGCATGTATCATAACATGCATAGACAAACATCCACCATAATATGTACATAAAATATCTATCATTGCATGAAAATTTACCATAATGTGTACATACAAACATATGTCATAGCATGTACATAATAACATATTAGTATATATCATAACACGTACTTATCAAAACCATGACTCGTAATGTTGTTATACGCATGTGTATATAGACACCATATGCATCTCATGTCTAATCATGCATGCACTACAAACACTATGCACATTCCACGTTAAATTATATACCATGTCATGTGCATGTCATCATGCCATATTTTCCTATATCATATATGAACATATACATACCATTATATATGAGATTTACCATATATGGGGAATGCCATGAATATATATCTTATCATTCATAAATTATTATGTCACACATCATATTATGTGCCACACATCATGTAAAACTAGTACCATTAACATTCATACCATGTGTCATACATCAATAAAGTATGTATTGTTCAAATCATACCTTGTGCCATGTGTTGTCATGTCATATATATGTCATACAATGCATCATTTGTCATATACAAGCATTCCTATACCACGTACATATGCCATTCATCATGTATGCTCATTCTTATACATGTCATACTCCATGTATGCATTTTTACTACGTACCATATGTATTATTCTTTTCTTACATATGTATGATTTATGTACTTTTTAAAGATAAATAAAATGCATACATCTCACACTTTTATAGTGCAACACTAATGCATCATTCTAACACTCTATTTCCTTAGTCATCATAGATCAATCACTTAGGTGGTTCAGGGGTTCTAACAGTTGCCTTATTAGAGAGCCTTTGTCGGAGCAAATAGAGTATAGTGGGTCTAATAGCTCAAATTTATGTTTGAGTGCTATCTTTGGCAGAACTTCAAAACCATCAGTAATGGATGACCCAATTCAACAGGCTGGTCCTTTTAACCCCTAGTAATGGTTGACCTAATTCTTTAATTAGTGGGATGGCCACTACCTTAGCACCAACACAAAAAATACAGCCTATGGCACTTATTACTAGTCAGGTTGAATCAACAACAACTGGGGCACCTTTATAGTGTTGGCTATAGTCCCTCTATCTATTGCAGATTTAGAAGAACCATTGGTCGCATTAGCTAAATAGAAAAAAGAATGAGATAAACATCTTAAAAACTAATTTATAATTGATGAAGAGGATGGCCCAAAAGTTCCCAAAGTGCACAAAAGTAAAGTCACACGGAAAAAAGATCCAGCTTTGAAAAGGATGAAGAAAAAGATAAATATAATGGCTATAGGATGAGGAATTAGCCCTAAGGATCGAGATCTAAACAGTGACAAAATATTTCCCCAAAGGTTTAAAATGCATAATTTGCCTAAGTTTGATGGCACTTCTGACCCATTAGGACACATAAAACAATACATGATGATGATGAAGGGGATCACACTTACCAAAAGGCAAAAGGTTGAATACTTTAGCCTTAGTCTTATGAGCCCTTCTATTGACCGGTACCACGGGTTAGATCATAGGACAAAAGAGGACTAAGACATTATAGACATTGGGTTTCAAGGTGGCTTTTAATCAGGGTTATCTAATAAGGATATTGTTGCTTAAAAATATACAATGAATGGATGTGATAGGCTCTCCCTGGTTTTTATGTTCTTAAATGCATTTTCATGGCTTTACTCTAGGATTTTCAATGTTAAAAAAATCTCTTTTTAGGGTTTTTCCCCTTTCCCTCAATTGCCAAGGAAAAGATACATGATTTTCAAGGTCAAAAAGTTATTTAATGTTGAGTCGCTCCTTTAACTCACAAGTGAAAATCGTGACTCAACCCAAAAAATGACAAAATAAGCATTCTTGATAAAAGTTTGACCAATTTGGACTGAAATAAAAACCCCTTTGACTCACTCTCATGACTCATAAGTCAAGGGAGGGAATCACTTTATTTTTTATGTTTCTCGACAATTCACAATCGGCAATAGTGAAAAAAATCCAAATCTTCTTAATTCTTATCTAAGCATTTGTTGCTCATTATAAGGGGCTTTTAAAGGTAGAAAAAATCATTTTAAGAGGGCTCTCTTTCTCTTTTTTCTAAAAAAAACTCTGAAAGCACTAAATTCCATAGTATTTGAGGAATAAACACTGAAAGCAATATTCATGAGCCCCAAAGTGCCTTTAGTCCTATGTTTATTTCATTTTTTTTTACAGTAAGTATCAATTTAATTTCTTTATTCTTTGATTTTTTCTATTTCTTTGATCTCTTTAATTTAAACTTGTTAATTTGTTATCTATTACTATTTGTGTTTATTTTGGTGATCAATATATCAAAACCCATTTAAATCATGCTAAAATTGAGTAAATAGAGTTTTGGATTTTTACTATTTGTAAAGACTACTCTATACCCTTCATGGACAATCATGTCATACATATACTATCATACATATGCCATTCTGTATGCAATCACTCACAGATATAGCTTATTTGAGTAATTATCAGATTAGTTAGCATGCTTTTTAATTCATTTTTCAAATTAGATAAAATCATGTAAGAGAACTATTTACTATAGTGTGATTTACAGCTATTTACGTTTTACAAACCATTATATTTAGTACAAAACGAGAATATACAAATCAAAAGAAAAAAGGTTGCTTCTTTATACTTGACTCTTCCTAGTGTTGGCTCGGATGCTGTAGATCTTACCCCTCAAAAAGAATCTGAACTTGAGTACCTACACAGATGAAACCCGTGCCAAGCTAAATAGCTTAATGGGCAAACAATTACAATGTGAACAACCACTCACATTTGTCATTCTTAAGCACACAAACATGCAATCATACAAACATATAGTCATTATCATTAAAGAATGGTGTAATTAATAACAAGAGAAAAATGTACTTCTACATTACTTATGGTGTAATTGTAATCTTGTATAACCCATCAGTATTTAACATATTCTTAAATAATTCTCTTCTTTTTTGTGAAAGCCTTTCTAAGCTCTATGAGTGTGGATAACGAGAACTATGGATACTTGAAGGTATCAGTCATATAAATACCCATAGTTATTAAATCATGTGAATTTCCAAAAATATCAAATATGTGGACCTAATGGGGTCAAACTATAGCCCCAATGGGACAACTATAGACCCAAATGGGGTTGAACCTATGGCAGCTGAAATTCTATCCCTATAGGCATGGCTATCTATCCACAACCAAGTTCTATATGCAGGCTTTAACCTATTCTCACATGTTTCAATATTTTAAGTGTAATCCATTCCAGTATGTACATATACAATTATAAGTATTCAAAATGATTACAATGCTAATATTTGATCATATGTGCATATTTAAAATATACATGTTACTATCATATGCATATCACGTCATTAAATGCCTTAATCTTACATTTCTATGTGTTTAATCACAAGTACATGCATGTATATATGTGTATACATATATGAATATACCTCTAGGCTGTCATACATTTCATATCATATTATAAGTTAATTGTCCCTTATTAAATTAATCAAAAGTCCTTAACTTCATCAAGGGAAGAAAACAAAAGAAATAATGAGAAGGGAAAAGAGAGAAAGGACGAGTCGTGACACCTGGAATAACTTGTGTCATCTGGAATGACTCGTTATAGAGGCTAAAGTGCATTACTCGTGTCCTTATGCTTGACTCATGTCACCCGAAATGACTCATATTGCTTGGAATGACTCGTTAGTGAGGCTAAAGTGCAAGACTTGTGTTAGTAGAGATGAGTCATGACTGAGATAGTTTCCCTAGGTCATTTTGTTTTGCATTTTCATCATACATCTAGCTAGATTCAGTCAAAATGGTCTTCTACAAATTTGTTAATCTATATTTATAATTTCCAAAACATTAAAAATCACTCCATTTGGTATTATAAATATCATGATATTGACTAAACAATAGGGACTACTCCTGATTGTAAGGCATCAGACATGGTCAGGATTCAAGCAAATTTTTGACCATTATAAGGGATGAACCAAACATTGATGTCTGCTTATAAAACTTAGTTTTTTGAGTCTAGTTTATATTAAAACTAGAATTAATCCATTTAGAGCTCTCAAACTCTAGATATAGGCAAAATAGTCTTGATAAGTTTAGTGAACCCAAGGACAACTTTTGCCAAAAAGTGGGTCTATCACCTAATTTTTGTTTCTATGCCAATTTAACACTTTTAAATCATATCATGAAGCAAATACCCATAAATAATGGTAAGGAGTTCCCATAACTATTTGTAGTTAAATAATCTTCAAGCTCCTCCTTCAAACTTCACCTTCCCTTTACTTGAGTGCCCTTCTACATAGAGTTAATTCATATGCAATTATAACAGGAAGAATTCATATAGCTTTGTAATTTGACCATCCAAAAATCAAAGAAGAGAAGGAGAAGAAATTGTTACCCTAAAATGGTAACCCCTAAACTCTCTCTCTCTCCTCAACAAAAATCAACGTAGGATTTTTAGGGTTTTTTTGAGAGTTAAATGGAGAGAAATTTTCTGCCTTAGAACCCTTGAAATGGCTGGCTCCCTCTCTCTCAAATAATCCCTTTAAATTCAATTTTTTCTCTAGAAGATTCTAGTAAGATAGGTGTTATGTTCCTATTGGCTCCTATTTCCAAAATTTCAAAATTGGACTTCTTAAATTTATGTTTCTACCCCAAAACTTTCTCTTTTCTTTTTCAATTGGGTCCCTTAATTAAAATATAACCCGTAATTAATCACATGCATTGCTTAAGTTAAAATGACCATTTTACCCCTTATCTTTTAAAGTAATTACCTTTATGTCCCATCTTGCAGTTTACTAACCATACTCACACAGAGTGATCTTGCTACACATGTATATCCTCTTAAGGCCTAGATAGGGGCCTCATATTTCTCTCCTCTTAAAGGAATTTCTTCCTCGAAATTCATACCTGGTTTGAATAATTATGGTTATTGAGCTCTTATAAGTTATTCAGGTTTCCATGTGGCTCTTCCATGCCATGATGTTACCATAATACTTTCACTAAGGGAATCTACTTGTTCTGCAATTTTTTGACTTCCCAAGCTAAAATTTCTTTCGGTTCTTCATCATAAGAGTGGTTAAGTTGTATTGTTATTTTCTGTAGTGTATTATCTGAGATTTATATTATCTGTACCTTTAAAGCATAGAAATATGAAAGACATCATGCAACTTGTAAAACTATAAAGGGAGTGCCAGTCTATAAGCAACAGGTCCAACCCATTTTATAATTTTATAGGGACTGATGAATCTCAGACTAAGCTTGCTTTTCTTTCAAAATTGTAATACTTTTCTCCCTGGTGACACTTTTAAGAATACCCCATCACCTACTTGCTATTAAATATATTTACTCTTCAAGTCTATATGAGATTTCTATCTATCACTGGCGGTATTTAATCTTTGCTTGATAATTTTCACCTTTTCCTCGATATCTTTAATAACATTAAGGCCAATCACCCTTTTCTTAGTTAGCTCGATCCAACAAATTGGAGTTCTATACTTTTTGGCATAAATAGCTTCGTAAGGTGCCATCTCGATGCTAGTTTGATAACCATTGTTGTATGCAAACTCCATCAAAGCAAGGTATTTATTCCAACTCCCTGAAAAATCTAAAGCACAACCTCTCATCATATCTTCTAGCATGTGAATAACTCTTTCAAATTGCCCATCTATCTATGGATGAAATGATGTACTATAGTGGAGTTTAGTGCCCAAAGCCTACTATAAGCTCTTCCAAAATCTAGATGTAAATCTTGGATCTCGATCAAAAATTACTGACACATGAATTCCATGTAATTGAATAATTTTGTTTACATACAATTTGGCCAATTTATTTAGTGGATAATCCAATCGAATTGGTATAAAGTTAGCCATCTTGGTTAGCCTTTCTATAATTACCCATGCTGGATCATGTTTTCTTTGAGTGAGGGGCAGTCCTGCAACAAAATCCATGATGATATTTTTCCATTTCCACTATGGAATTGGAATGGGATTTAATAATCCAAAAGGGAATTGGTGTTCTACTTTCACTTGCTGACAAGTTAGACAATTGGAAACATAGTCAATCGTGTTTCTTTTCATTCTCAACCACCAATAATTCTACTTCAAGTCTTCACACATCTTGTTACCTCTAGGATACATTGTAAAAATTGTGCTTTACGCTTCTCGTGATAAAGTTTTCTTCAATTCTATATTATCTGGTACACACAGCCTATTTCGATAATACACACCTTTATCTTCTCTTATTGAGTACTCTACTAGACCTCCTTTTATGTATCAGTTGAACTATTTGCTATAATTTTTCATCATCTTTCTAGGCATTAATTATGGTTTGCTTCATATTGGGTCGTGCTCCCAATTGAGCTATCAATGCTCCATCTGATGCAAGTCTCTATTTACACTATTGCAACAATAATGATGCCACCATCTTTCCACTCAAGACATCTGCCACCATATTTGCTTTACCAAGATGATAATCAACTATTTAATCATAGTCCTTGAATAATTCTAACCATCTACATTGTCTCAAATTAAGGTCTTCTTATGTAAGCAGATATTTAAGACTCTTATGATCTATATAAATCTTACATCTTTCTCTATACAAGTAATGCCGCCATATCTTTAAAGCAAAAACTACTGCTGCCAACTCCAGATCATGAGTAAGGTAGTTTTACTCATGAGCCTTCAATTACCTTGAGGCATATGCCACAACTTTACCCTCTTGCATTCATACACAACTCAATCCATTGTTGGAGGCATCACTGTATATAGCATATTCTTTACTGGATATCGGTTGAGTAAGAACTGGGGCTTCTATTAACATCTTTCTTAATTGTTCAAAACTTACTCGACAGTTATCGGTCCATTCAAACTTAAAATCTTTTTGGAGTAGCCTAGTAAGTGGAAATGCAATGACTAAAAATTCTTTCACAAAGCAACGATAATACCTTGCTAGGCCTGGGAAACTCCTTACTTTCGGTACATTTCGAGGTGGCTTCCAATTAATTATGACTTCTAGCTTTTTAGGGTAAACTTTAATACCTTCAGATGATACAATGTGCCCAAGAAAAGAAACTTCTTTAAGCTAAAATCCACATTTGATTAACTTAGCATATAATTATTTCTCTCGCAAAGTCTATAACACAATTCTCAGATGCTCTACATGATCTACTTCATTCCGAGAGTAGACCAGTATATCATCGATAAACATTACAACAAATTGGTCTAGATAGGGTCTAAACACCCTATTCATCAAATCCATAAAAGCTATGGGAGCATTGGTTAACCCAAAAGGCATAACCAAGAATTCATAATGGGCTACACTGAGTTCTAAAATCAGTTTTTGGGACATCTATGTCTTCCACTCGAAGTTGATAATACCCTGATCTCAATTCGATCTTAAAAAAAACCTCGACATCTTTTAATTGATAAAATAGATCTTTAATCCAAGGTAGAGGATATCTATTCTTCACCGTCACCTTGTTGAGCTATCTGTAATTAATACACATTCTTAAGGTGCCATTTTTCTTTTTAACAAATAAAACTTGCGCACCCCAAGGGGACACACTAGGCCGGATAAAACCCTTATCCAATAGCTCTTGCAATTGAAATTTTAGCTCCTTTAATATTGATGGTGCCATCTTATACGGTGCCCTATAAATGGGAGTAGCTCTTGGTAAGGTTTCTATGGATAACTCCACTTCACTTTTAGGTGGAAGACCTGTTAGTTCTTCAGGAAACACATCAGAAAATTCACTAACAACTAATATGTCATGAATATTTACTTTTTTATCTTGGAATCAAGCACTAGGGCCAAGTATGCTTCACACCCTTTCTTAATGAAACATCTAGCTTGCATAGCCGAGATGATATTTGTTAAAGTTTTTGGTATAATACCCTGGACTGTTATTTCCTTGCCCTTTACATCTTTTAGTTCTACCATCTTTGTCTTACAATTCGCTACTACTTGATGTTTAGTTAACCAATCTACGCTTAGTATCACATTAAATTCATGGAATGGTAACTCTATTAGTTTGGCAATAAATTCTCTTCCTTTAATCACAAAAGGGCAATTCCTATGTACTTTATTCACATAAACACTGTGGCCCAGAGGGCTAGTCACACATATATCAAACACTAACTACTCCACATTTGCCATATTTCTATCCATATCCCCAACACAATTATAAGAATGAGTAGAATTCAGATCGATAAGAACATGCACATCAATGTTAAAAAGTGGGAAAATACCCGCTATAACTTTCGGGGCATTTACTTCTTCATGAGCTTTCATTGTATATGCTCGGGCAGAAGGTACAAGAGCAAAAGGCCAATCAATGATCTTAAAAATATTTTTGGACTGGGCTCTAACTCGACCTCTTCCATGCCCTCTATCTACTGTAGGTGTATTAGAAGCTTCGTTATTGCTTTGCTGCATAGATCCCTGCTCTTGATTTAATGGGCAGTTAGCCCTAAAATGATCAATACCTCCACACCTAAAACAATCACCTATTAATGTCCTACAAGTACCCCAATGTCTCTTAGAGCAATAGGTGCACTTTGGCAGCTGACCTCTACCCTGACCTACTGATGTCTTTTTACCCGATCTAGATAAGGTAAATGTTTCCTATCATCTACCTTGAGTAGTAGGATTGTTGAAAGATCTAGTTGATTTTTGTCCTTATGTAACCCAAGGTCTTTTTCCTGTAGATGCACCACCCCTAGCAAAACTTCTTGTTTTCTCTCTTTCTCTCTTAGCCACTTCATTCTTTTCTACTCAAATGGCTGCTTGAACAAGGAGATAGTAATCCACTACTTGCAATGAAGTAGGTCCAATTAAATGCTCTCTAATATGATCATGTAAGCCATCCTCAAATTGCTGACACTTAAAGGCTTTAATTAACATAGATTTTGGTGCATATTTACTAAGACGGCTAAATTCCTTCACATATTCGGCTATTGTCATGCCTCTTTGCTTCAAGTTTAGAAATTGCTTCAGTTTCTCATCTTTATAGGCTTTAGTAACATATCTTTTCTTAAAATTCTCTACAAAGAACTCCTAAGTGAGAGGATTCGGCAATTGGGGTTGCATTAAGACTAGCTTCCACCAGTCATATATTGGTCACTGAAGTAATGACACAACACATGTAATTTTTTGACTAGCTGGGCACTGGATCTCATAAAATACACACCGAGCCTTTTCTAGCCAAAACTCTACCTTTTCTGATTCTTCCAATGTAGTGCCAAAGAACTCCTCTGCTCCATATTTTCTAACTTCTACAATAGGGGCTTTAGGAGCCATCATCCTCTGAAGAATTTAAGCCATGTCTTGAGAAAGTTTCAATAATGCTTCCCCAGGGATGGCAGCCGCGGGTACATCACCCCGAATTGAAGCTAAAAATTTTGAATTGGAAGGGTTTGATCACACTGGTAAATTGCTCTTAGTACTTTCATCCCTTGCTTCCCTAGACTCTTCCATGATCACTATCTATAATAAAATAGGGTTATTTGCATTAGGCCAACACCACTAATAGTCTATACATTCATATTTTTAACATCCCAGTAGCTAGAATTGCCTAAACCTAGGCGCTCTGATACCAAAAAAGTAACGACTACTCTATACCCTTTCTGGACAATCATGTCATACATATACTATCATACATGTTCCATTTTGTATGCAATCAATCACAGATATAGCTCATTTGAGCAATTATCACATTAGTTAGCATGCATTTTTATTGATTTGTCAAACTAGATAAAATCATGTAAGAGAACTATTTACTATAGTGTGTTTTACAACTGTTTACATTTTACAAACCATTATGTTTATTATAAAATAAGAATATACAAAACAAAAGAAAAAAGGTGAGTTCTTCATACTTGACTCTTTCTAGTTTTGGCTTGGATACTGCAGATCTTGGCCTTGAAAAGGACTCTAAACTTGAGTACCTACACGGATAAAACCCTTGCTAACCTAAATAACTTAGTGGGGAAACAATTACAATGTGAACAACCACTCATAATGGTCATTCTCAAGCACACAAACATGAAATCGTACAAACATAAGTTCATTATCATTAGAGAATGGTCTAATTAATAACAAGAGAAAAACGTACTTCTATATTACTCATGGTGTAATTGTAATCATGTATAACCCATTGGTATTTAGCATATTCTTAAATAATTCTCTTCCTTTTTGTGAAAATCTGCCTAAGCTCTATGAGTGTGGATAACGAAAACTATGGATACCCGAAGGTATCAGTTGTAACACATTTATTTTTCACATAAATTGACTCACTTTATCTTAAAAGTGTCAACATACTTTACTACGTTATTGAGCCAAAAATTATTAAATATAAAGATCTTTTGAAGAAAACAAGTCTAACAGAAGTGTTATACAATTAAAAACTTTACTTTATACTTTTAAGTCTCTTAGAACGTTTATGATTTACATCCAATAATATTTAGTACAATAAATCGTTTGACATTTTAAATAAAATTGTTGTAACCAAAAAGAACTCAACATAAGCAGCTATACTTTCAGACTCTCTCTCTTGTGTTGGCCCAACTATTGTAGACATTAACTTTGAGATGATCTTTTAACTCAAAACCTACACGGATAAAATAACCCATGCTAAGAAATAAAGCATACTGTGGGAAACTAAATATGAAAGACAACTACTCACAGTGATCGTCAAAATTAAAAAATATATATACATTAATTGAAACATTAAAAGTGACATGTCAGAATAGATATAATTTAAGATGCGCAATTTTAAACAATAATGTAATCCTCCATTTAATTTAGCATACTTAAATTTAAACAATTCATAAAAAGGATTTGCACATAATGTATGTAAATATAACACATGCATTAGAAACCACAGTTAAACATGTTATTCCATATATCAGATGCACTAATTAAACAGTATTTAATTATGAAACATTAATACTTTAGTCTAACCTTCTTACAAATATAATAACATACAAAACAGTCATCTGTAAGCAAACTCAAGCACGTTTGATATATATTTTATTTAACAGATACATAATGGATTAGAAAATCTTGACATATTTATCAACCTCACGTAGTAAACAATAAGAGCATTTAAGAAAATTAACAGTTAACTTAGCATGTTTGTATTGCATACTAACTGAGAATTCTTCATGCATTTAACTTATTTAAACAATTTCAAAAATTTGGAACTAACTATAAATATCACACACACATATATATATATCATGTGTTACTTGGTAACCTCTATTTATTTAAACTTATGAAACAATACAAGCAAATCATGTCAGACATGTAATCAAGCAATATCATTAACTCTTATATAATGCTTGCTTTGTACTTTATACATTTAATGTCAGTATTGTACTTATAGTTTAGCCTGCCTAAGTTCTAAAGGTGGATAATGTGAATGGTGGATATCCGATGATATCAAAAATCATAGACCCAAACAGGGTTGACTGTATGGTGGACCTATCAAATGGACCCAAAAGGGGTTAGCAAACAACCCAAATAGGGCTGTGCATGATCCAATAAGATCAACTATACTTTAGACCTAAAAAGGTCAACGATGGTAGCTGTAATATCCCTATAGGTGCCTATCTACCCACATTTGAACTCTATTTACAGGTAATACTATATTCATGTTCATTCTGCAAATTATACTCATACTTTACAGAGATAATATGGCTTTAGTGCAATTAAAATATAGAATAAGTCAAGTCTTTAGATTTATAAATACATTTACTGATGTATGAAGGTTCATAGTCACATATATATATCATAATGATTGCATCATTTCAAAATCCATGGATAAATATAAGCATTTAAGTATGATTAAGACATTGAAAAATCCCATGCCATAAGCTTATTTATATACTTGTTGTATATATATATATAGTTATGTACTTTCATACAAGGGTATACAATATCCATCACATATTATAGCATTTATGTATTTTCAATCATCAAATGGAAAAGCTAAAGCAATCAGACATATATAATTCACTTTAAGAAAATAACTGACCTTGAGCTTGATCCCAGGCTCAATATGTATAAACTTACTCTTTTAAATATCTCCAAATTATCTAGCATGTACTTTATTAATGAACTTGCTAGATGATTTTATTTGTGAGCTTTTTATATACTCTGATTGCCGCAAATGTTGCATTAATTAAATAACAAATACAATCACTTACCGTTATAAGAGTTTATTCAACTAAATATGAAAGTTAGAACTCATAAAAGATTTATTCCTATCAAAGGAAAATTCAAATAATGATAAAATATTATTTTCATTCAATTAATTTCAAAACTATTTCAAGCCAATTCATTTCAAACTTAACTACTTTAAGAATCTAACTTATACTTATAATGTTTCAACTCTATGTTTGAGCTTCATTAATGGATTCATATTACTAATATTTGCATGACATTTGTTCTATATTAATGTTCAAGGATATACCTTTCCAATCCTTTGATTAATTTTACAAATGTTTCCTTGCAATTTATAGACAATTACAAATACATCAAACCTATAGTTGTAGTAAAATCAGGATATATAAGAGTCAAGCACACAATTACATTTATTCAACACCTGTCATAGCGAGGACAGCGGCATTCAGGTGAGTTAGCTATAAAGGCTTCAATATCAATTATTTATTTTTACATTTCAGTTACTTAAAGAACTATTCTATGCCAATACACTTCTTATGATCAAATTAATGAGACTATATACATTAACATATCAGAGTATTATAACACCAAACATATATAGAAACTTTGTTTATGTCTTTATAGAAATAGTTAAACTAAGAATTAGTTAAATCATATTTCATACCTCAGGTGAGTATACTTTAATGTCTTAGATTTGTACCGTATACTTTGAATGAGTGTGACTATAGCTCGGGGGTGAGTATTGTTGGGATATGCATAATCATAGGATTGTTGGCATATGCATAATCATAGGATTGTTGACAATCACGTAATGTATCATACCTTTCTAGTTCTCATCATAAACATGCCTTGTTCTTAAAACTTTACATTATAGCACATCATATATATGTGATCATGTAAACAGATTCATAATCCCTAGTATATATAAGCACATGTATTCATATAGGCATATAACAATTCAAGTATTGACAATTGAGCATATATCATCATAATATGTACTTTAACATGTTATCCTTAAGGCACTACATGTGAATATGGTCATACTATTGTATTTCTTATTTCATAGTATAAGTGCATGTTGAAATATACATTTACTCTTCATGGGAGTACATACATTTAAATAATTTTGCATATAACAAGCATGTATATAGGTTTAATCACATATGAATATTTTATATCATTATCAATAATCTTTACTTATGTACATATATGAATTTATATATATATGGGCTTTTATCAAAAATCATATCACATGCCATATCCAATTCATTGTTTTTTCATATAGACACCTATTTAACTTAACTATATTTAAACCATAATAGAAGATACATTAAAATTTAGCTTGCAAAACTCTACACATGGGTAACATTTTGGATCCAACTTGTGTGCCATTTTTTATTTGAAAAATATTATTTTTAGGCCAAGTGGCCTTCCACAAACTTATTCCCCTGTATGTTTAATTTCTAAAACATCAAAATTCACCTCAATATCACCTCTATAATTCGATATATTCAAGAAAAACCATAGGCTATTCATAATATCAAAAATAATTTTTATTACCATCTGTAAAATTCTTAGAATAAAATGGGGAAGGAATCAGACCAACTTTCCTTCAAAAAAGTTCTACTCCTTGGTATCTAGTTTATTTAAAATTTTATTGCATAGAATTTTGACTCCTCTACCAAGATTTATGCCCAAAATACCACAATTTGTTCCTTAACAGTGCAACCAGTTCTCATGAATTTCCAGCTAACATTAGGCATTCATACAAACAAAATTAGGCAATGTTTCCTTCATATAAAATGTTCATTATTAATTATATCTTTCATAGAAATTAACCTCATAATATTTTGACCAATGTACACAAAGATATATCATTGTTACACAAACCTATTCCAGAACCGGAATTAACAGCTCATCAAAAGTTCAATTAATTTTATCGATGACTTAAAGGATGAATTAGGGCTAGGTCCCTTCTACAAATTTGTAGGCATATCTCTTAAGTAACTTTAAAAATTCGAATGGTCTCAATTTGAGTTTTCTAATTCAACTTATGCTTGAATTATAGTCACTAGGTCACAATGTTTAATGTCATCTCTTCAAGCAACACTTCTTCAACTTGTTCTATTTTTAATTTTTCAAAATTCGAATCATTTACATCAAGTTTCTACAAACATCATCCACATGCAAGCATGAGAATCCTAATCCCATACCTGAGTCAAAAATTCCCCTTTAACTTTAATCTTGTACCTTCCCTTTTCGTTTGCTCTTTCCTTCTTCTTATTTTCCTTTAATAACAATTCATCCATTTAACATAAACTCCTAGCATTTAGCTCAATCCACCATTAACCAAATAAAAAGAAGATGAAAAAGAAGATATGAATTATCAAATTAATATGCTTACCTTAATGTTTAACACTAGTTATCCTTGATTAATTCCACATGCAAGGATTTATTTAAGAACACTTTGGGAGCTTAACAATTGATATAAGAGATGAGAAGAAAGAATATTTTCTGTAACTCTCTCAAGAAATGCTACCCCTCTCCATACACTCTCTCTCTATCATGAAAATGATTATTTATAATGGCAAGGGAAAATTCCCTTTTTGGTCCCTTAAAAATTTGCATGTCTCACAATAATCTTTCACCATTTTGCATGTTATAAATTGACCTTTTCATTTATTCCTTCTCTTAAATCAACCACTCAATTCATTCTTTTATTCACATTTGACCCTTAAGATGCCATATTTACAAATTGAGCCCTAAATTAACACTTTATGCTTTAATTACATGCTTAAATATTATTAAACCAAAATAAATAATTTAATTATATCCTTATAAAATTCATACCATATAATTCACTCACATCAATCACATAATTAATTACAACTTAATAATGTTTGTGCCCCAAACAATATCTTAACTATATTTTATTCCAATTATGCACACTATATACTATAATATCAATTGACTATTGTATAGTTTATTACATAAGACCATGAATTCATTAGATCTTAGCTACTAATAATTTATCCAATAATACTTAATTAGACTTTAATAACATGTAATTGCCATTGAATTCTACTAGGGCCTATTTTGGGTCCTAACATAAGTCATATAAATATCTGTAGGTATTAAATCCTATGGATATTCGAAGATATCAAATATGTGGGCTCAATGGGGTCGAACTGTAGTCCTAATGGGACAACTGTAGACCCAAACGAGGTCAAACCTATGGCTACTGCAATTCTATCCTTATAGGCATGCCTATCTATCCACAACCAAGTTCTACACACAGGCTTTAAACTATTCTCACATGTTTCCATATTTTAGAGTAATCCATTCCAGTATGTACATATACAATTATAAGTATTCAAAATGATTACAATGCTAATATTTGATCATATGTGCATATTTAAAATTTAAATATTACTCTAATATGCATATCATGTCATCAAATGCCTTAATCTTACATTTCCATGTGTTTAATCATAAATACATACACGTATATATGTGTATACATATATGAATATACCTCTAGGCTATCATACATTTCATGTCATATTATGAGTTAATTGTCCCTTGTGAAATTAATCAAAATTCCTTAACTTCATCAAGGGAAGAAAATAAAAGAAATAAAGAGAAGGGAAGAGAGAGAAGGGACGAGTCGTGATGCTTGGAATGACTCCTTACAGAGGCTAAAATGCACAACTCGTGTCCTCATACACGAATCGTGTAATCTGGAAAAACTCATACATGACTCGTTTACCTAGAATGACTCATTACAGAGGCTAAAATGCATGATGCATGTCCTTATACATGATTCGTGTCAGCAGGGATGAGTCATGATAGAGATAGTTTTTCTAGGTCATTTTGTTTTGCATTTTCATCATGTCTCATACAAATTTGTTAATCTATGTTTATAGTTTCCAAAACATTAAAAATCATTCTATTTAGCCTTATAAATCCCAAGATATTCATTAAACAATGGGGATTGCTCCCAATTGTAAGGCAGCATACATGATTATGATTCATGCAAATTTTTAATCACTATAGGTGATGAAAAAAACATTGGTGTCTTCTAATGAAGCTTAGATTTTTGAGTCTATTATCTATTCCAACTATAATTACTCTATTTGGAGCTCTCAAACTCAAGATATAGGCAAAACAGTCCTAACAAGTCTGGTTAACCCAATGACAGCTTTTGCCAAAAAGAGGGTTTATCACTTAATTTCGGTTCCTATGCCCTTGTAGGTTAATTACCAATAATGGAATAAAGGTACCTTGAGATGCTATCTCATGCCATTTTGAGGCTCGAGGCTTAGTGAATTGGGTTGAATCCCTATCCATTGTGAAATAACTAGACTTCATGAGTTAAATGAACCTTCAACAGGTCTCGGGTCCTAAAAACAAACTTCAGAGAGCAAATCGAATACCATTGGGGCTTCGACATGCATCACTGTGGCTACTCTATTGGGGACCCATGAGATCTTTTCTCTAAAAGTTCCTTTGTTTAATTTAATATAAATAGGTTTAAGATTAAGAAGTTTTATCTCTTTTCAAAATTGCATTGCTTTCATACTAGAGTAATAGAACAGGTTAGGAGTCCCTTTTTTTACTCCAATGTATTCCCAAAGCATGACCTTATATTCAATAATTGTAAGGAAGTAACTAAGGTTAATCACCAGCCTATGCCTCGTATCAAATGGTATATTAAATAATAACCCGATCGGTCATTATGTTCATGATAAGCTAGACCCATTGGCAGGGATCACGATTGGGTAACCCTAAAGCTATATCAACGAACCAAAGCCAATGTAATGGCACCAGATACTTTCACTAGGTAGCATGGTCCACAATACATTGCTAATGATGTGGGTATTTAAGTATTGAATAAATCCAAATAAATTTAAATGCTTGTTGATTAAAGGCTCACATACCCTGTGGGCCCATTTAAATTTACTTAGATCATTTAAATACACAATGATCGAAACTCACATGTGTGTACTTTAAAAAAAAGGTTATGTTGTTAGCATTCCATCACGCACTATACATATTCATTGAGTTTCCCATTAACCTATGGACTAAGCCCACCTAGAAAAAGGACCGCACGATCTCCTATATGGGAAATGATAAGGTTGGGGGGATTTTTTTCTTTTTCTTGCAGGTGTTTGTTCATACTACATAAACATTTGCTATTTATAAAAAATAAATTAATTTTTGAAACAATAATAATAAATAAAATATATACATTCCATTTTGTGTGTATAATAATAAAACATATACATTTTTATACAAACATTTTACTGGAAAATGCTTCCATCATGCACCATAACCAGTATATATAAACATATATCATAGCATGGACATATAATAGGCATCATTGAATCATTTATCATGCATGTTGTTATGTATATGTATATATAGACATCATACACACTTCGTGTTTAATCACATATGCAAAGTAGGCACCATACCTATCTCGTGTTGAGTTTATGCCATGTCACGTGCACCTCATCATGCTAGATTTTCCCTTATCATATATGTACTAATACATGCCATCATACACGAGATTTACCACACATGAACGTACATCTTGTCCTCCATAAATTACATGTCATGCATCATACCGTGTGCCGTATATTATTTGTCTATCATAAGAAACTTATGCCATTGGCATTCATACTATGTGTCATACATCATCAAAACCATGTATTGTCCAAACCATACTATGTGCCATGCATTATTATGTCACATATATGCCATACACCATGTATGCCATCCATCGTATACATTCATTCTTATACTATGCAATACTTTGTGTACATCATGCTTAAGTTATGCTATATATATAAATATATGCCATACAACATGTACATTCATTTTTGTGTTATGCGAGGTCCTGTGCACACACCTTTATTATACATTGTATACACATATGCTGTGAATTCATGTATATACATTATTCTTTATATCGTGATACATTCCATTTATGTTTTTTTGTTGTATGCCATATGTATTATTTGCATGTATTGTACATAGGAAAAAATGAATAAAAAATGAAATAATGATAAATAAATAAATAAATAAAATGTGTACATCTCATTCTGTGCATATAATCTTTTTCACATGCATCTTGTTGTGTGTATAAAATCTTTAACATGTATCATTCTAACCCTTTAATTTTTTAGCCATCATAATCTACTCACTTAGGTTGTTTAAGGGTCATGGTGGTCATTCTACTAGAAAATTTTAGAGCAATCAGAATCAAGTATGTCATAACCTAGGTTAGAGTAGTGTTTAGAGTTAGGTTTGGGTTTAGGTCCTACTAACACATCAAATAAGACTTTAAAAAAATGCTAGAGCTTTATAAAAGGGATGAAGATGTTTAATCCAACACAACTTACTAGTACTTTTGACACCTAGGACCTATATAAGATTTGAGGACTTTGAAAGGAGAATAATGGCCATGTTAAGTAAAAAGGTTGCCACCATGGCGCTTGTTTTTAGAACATGGCCTATAGCCCCTACCACTAACCAAGTTGAATCAGCTATAGTTGGGAAACTATTATGGTAGTAGCTATAGCCCTTCCAATTGCTACATACTTAGGGGTAAGGCACCACTTTTTCCTTCAGATGAGAAAGGAAAAAAATAGGGATATGCCCAAAAAGATGACTATATGTAGGCCTTAAATAATAGAGTGGCTGGAAAAGAGAATCCAGCCTTGATGAGGATAGAAGAGAAGGTAGAGGCCATGGCTAGGGAACTCTCAATAGGAAAGGGGTTTTGAAGACATGGATCAAGACAATGAAAAAATGTTACCTCAGTGGTTTAAGATGTCAACCCTGCCAAAATTTGATGGTATATCTTAACCTTCTACCCATATAAAGCAATACGCATTGTTATTGAAAGGGACCACCCTCACTAAATGAAAAAAGGTTGAATACTTCAGCCTTAGTCTTGTTCGCCCTTCTATTGACTGGTATTATAGGTTGGATTGAAGAACTCTGGAGAATTGGGACCAATTGACTGAAAAATTCATGAGGCAGATACCAAAATAGAGGTGACTTTGAGAGATCTGGGGTTATTGTGCCAGAAACCTAATTAATCTTTCCACGAGTACCTTACTCGATGGAGAAATTGAGTTAAGGAGATAGGGAGAAAACTAGAGACTTCAAATCAAATCAAATTGTTTATCAGAAATGCCAACCTCTATTTACATAAGGCACTTAAGATGAATGGGTTAAAGGATTGAGAATCCCTTAAAGATCTAGCCATTGAAGCAAAAGGAGAATATTTGGCTAAAAAAACATTTGATGCCGGCTACAATCACAATCACTCAGGATATGGCAATGTAAGATTCTATAAGGACTTTGGCAATAGTAGTGGAAGTTATAGTGACAAGAGGGTTAGAGTGTTAATCATCGAGATTATTTTACATCATTCCTCTAACTTGGGTAAATCACTATATTGGTACCTTACCCATTTTGTTAAAAAAGAGAAGTTACAGTCTCTGCCACCAAAACCATCCATGAGCCAAGGAAGGTTTGTTGCTTTAAATTATAAGTATATTTATTAGCATATTTTTTGTGTGTTTAGGAGTTGTTTGGTCTTAATTTAGTTGATTTTGTGTTTAAGTTTATAAGTCTTTGATTTATTTATGCTTAATTGAATTTTGGTGTTTGTAGGTGACTTTTTGAAGAAAGGACAAATCACCTTGGTAGGGTTGGAAATCAACCTAACTGAGGTCTTTAGAGGGAGTTTTGTATTGTTTCATTCTAGAGGAAAACACCTTGGTGGGGGTAAAAATCACCCCTATCAAGATCTTGATAAGAGAAGATGCAGAAAAGGCCACCTTGGTGGGGGTAAAAATTACCCCTACCAAGGCACATGGAAATTTTTCGAAGAGAAAAAATGACCTTGATTGGGGTTAAATTTACCCCTACCGAGGCTTATGTCCTATTTTGCGATAAAAGTCAGGTTTTTATAATTTAAGAAGTTAGGTGGTGGTTGGATTCCTTTACTTATAGGTATTTAAGCAAGTTTAACACCAGAACTAAGAGACAAAAATTTTTTTCTTTAAGTTTGTTTTAGACCTAGTTTGAAGATTGCAATTGACTTAAGGTTTGAAGCTGCAACTTGGCTTCTATGAAGACATTAAGAGAAGCTTAAGACTTTATGTGTATTGTAACTTTTTTTTTTAGTTTTTCAATTGTTTCTAAGATGAATAATGAGTAGTTTTTCTTACTTTTACTGAAGGAAACTTTAACCCTTAACCTTTTATTGTAATGACTTTGATATGATCTTAATCTGAATGCAAGTGTGTTATTTTCCTAATTCTTGAGCTAATACTTATCTTAGATTTTGTTGAATTAATGCTTAATCTATTGAATAAATGGTTGATTGTCAATTTAGTCTATGACCTATGATTTGTTTGTTCTTAGTTTAATTTACTTATGTTGATGCATGATTGTGTCCTAAGAATTGAGGCTATTATGTGTTACTCAAGAGTAGAATTAGGACTAAGAATTTTTAATTAAGAATATGCTGGAATTAGGTTTTTTGAAAGAAGATTTAATGAAAGTTTAGGATTTTATAAACTAGATTGATATGCTAAGTATTAGATTATTCATAATCTAATGATTTAGTACTTAGAAGGATATTATGAGTAAGATATCTAATCTTGAGTTGGTTTTCCATAATCAATTGTGTTACTTTTAATTGAGTCATTATGATAAAAGTTGAGGTGGATAATAATTTAGCAAGAGTGCCTTAAATATTGATTGTTAGCATTTTTTATATCTTTTTTTATTTTAGTTTTGCAATTAGTTGATTTAGTTTCATTACTTGATTCATTTAGTTATTGTTTTTCACTTAGTTAATTAATAATGAATTCAAAACTTAGGAATTTTTTCACACATTACTCACTATAAAATATGGAATACACAATCTCTAGGGTATGATATTTAAGGGTCTTAGTCTTAGTTCCCTATATTACTTAACTGATCTAGTATATTTGCCAGACACTGGTCAAGTTTTTAGTGCCGTTATTGGGGATTGGTGTTTACTTTAGAGTTTACAATGAATTTTGTGTGCTACTCTTCTTTTTTTTCTATTCTTTATTCTTTTATTCATTTTGATTTTTTATTGTTTACATGTGTCAATAAGGCATGGTAAGAGATGACCTAATTTTACCTATTAATCCTAAAATTTAGAGGATATTTACTAGAATAAGGCAACAAAAAAGGAACAACATTAATCCAGCACGTAATGACCCTCTCCTCAATGATCCACCACCTTTACTTGGAGGGCAAGTCATGCAAAATCAAGCTCAAGAGAATAGGTTAAGATCGAGAACCATAAGAGACTATGCCACTCCCAGATGAAATTAGGAACATAGGACCATCATGATACCTTAAAATAAACATTTTAAGCTAAAACCTGCTACTATTACTATGGTATAAAAGAACTAGTTCATAGGATTGGAGATTGAGATCCAACTCAACGTTTGGACATTTTTCTAGAGATAAGTGATATAATAAAAATCTCAAACGTGTCCATAGATGTAAGGGATTGGTTGCAAATGCTACTATGTCAGTCTATAAGATCATGGGAGCAAATGCAAAAGAAGTTTCTAGTCCAATTCTTTCTACCGACTAAGACAGCCACCATTAGGAATAACATTTATAATTTCCAGTAGTTTTATAAGGAACCATTTCATGAGGCTTAGGAGAGATTTAGGAATTTTAAAAAAGTTGTCCACACCATGAAATTGTTGTGCACTAACTAATGTCTACTTTTTATATAGGTGTGAATCAATCAACTAGGTCTCTCTTAGATGCAACTTCAGATGGAAGTTTTATGAACAAGATACTGAAGGAAGCTTTTTTACTCTTTGATGAGATGGTCACAATTGAATCTCAATAGGCAAATATAAGGACCACATAAAAAAAAGCAAATAGTGCATAGTATGGATGCATTTTTAATGCTTAGAGCTCAAATGGAGTTATTGAAGAAGTATTTAAGTGTTTTAAAGGTACAAAAGGTGTCAGCATTGTCTCAAGGATGTGATACCTTTGGGGGAACACAAGTGGCACCTGAAAATAAGATTGGAGAGGGTTTAGGTATAGTAGTGAAGGATATGAATGTTGTAAATCCTAATAGTAACACATACAAATTTAGGTGGAGAAAACACCCTAAATTTTCTTAGAGAAAAGGGAATCATGCCTCTACCTCAAGTTCTCAACCTAGGGCCCCCTTAAATCAAAATATAGCCCTTTATGTAAACACTTGCCAACCCTATGAAGCTCAAGCCCTATCATACTACCCATCTACCTACCAAGCTCCACCTTACCAACCACCAGGATTCTAACTAAATCCTCAACACCCACAAGATAGGAAATCAAACTTAGAGGAAATGTTTGCTAACTTTATAGCTACATAGTCCATATTCATGGCAAGTCAAGATGTTAGATAGAAATCTCAAGATGTTTGGATTAGAAATCAAGATGCCTCCATTAGAAATCTAAAGAATTAAGTTGGGAAACTTGTAAATTCTCTATCCAACAGGAGTCATGGTACATTCTCATTTAATGTGGATCGCTAACCCTAAAGGGGAAGCAAAAGCAATTACTTTGAGAAGTAGGAAAGAGGTAAAAGAGACTGAAAAAGGTAAGATCTCTTTGAAAATGGTGGAACTAACAATGGAGCTAAGTATTCTTAACTCGAATTTTATTAATGAAGTTCCTAATGTTTTTTATCAAAGTAAAGGTAAGGAAAAAGCTGGTGTTTCTAAAGTTGATGAGTCTAAATTTCGTTATTCATCTTTAGCTAGGAAAGAAAGTAAAATGAACAATTAGCTAGATTTCTTGATATGTTTAAGAAGTTGTATGTGAATTTACCTTTTGCTGAAGCTTTATTACACATGCCTAAATATGTTAAGTTTATGAAAGAGCTATGTTCTAATAAGAAAAAGCTAAAGGGTATGGGTACAATGCAATTATCTGAATATCATAGTGCTTTTTTTTATTCTTAAATTGTAGCACTATTTTGATGAATAAAATTCCTGAATAATTAGAAGATCCGAGGAGCTTCACATTTCCATGTGAATTAGGAGGGAATTTTGTTAGACATACTTTATGTGATTTAGGTACAAGTATAACTTTGATGCCCTACTCTATTTCTAAGAAATTGAATTTGGGAGACATCAAAGAGATACACATGACAGACTCTAAAGAATCCATTTGTTTTATTGACGGTGTTTAGGAGTATGTGGATGAAAACCAAGATGAAATGCTATTAGAAGACAAGCTTTAAAGTTATTTAATGCATTTAAAGAGCAAGAAGTAAGTAGGAGAGAAATAGGAAGAGCTATTCAGGGAGTTAGAGAGAGAGCATGATTGGGAAGACACAAAAGAGGAGGATTTGGTTCCTTCTAAGGGAGAAAAAATTTTTTAAACTTAAAACCATTCCTTCACATTTAAAATATGTGTTTTTAAAGGAGAATGCAAAACCAGTAATCATTTCTTCTCTTTTGATAGGTTTGGAGGAAGAGATGCTCATTGAAGTATTGAAGAAGCATAAGAGCTCCATTAGATGGGAGACATCTTACCTTAAAAGAATCAGCCCTAGATTTTGTACACATCAGATTCCTATAGAGAGTGACTTTAAACCCATGGTGTAACCTTAAAGGCAATGAAATCGAACAATGCTAGAAGTTGTGAAAAAGGAAGTGCTTAAATTGCTTGATATAGGTATTATCTACCTTATTTCTGATAGTTGTTGGGTTAGTTTTGTTTAATTTATGCCTAAAAAGGAGGGCATGAATGCACAATAACAGGATGGAGAGTGTGCATAGACTATAGGAGATTAAATAATACCTCTAAGAAGGATCATTTTCCTTTGCCCTTTATTGACCAAATTCTAGAAAGATTAATAGGAAATAGATTTTACTACTTTTTAGATGGTTACTCGAGGTGCATGCAAATATCCATAGCCTTAGAAGACCAAGAAAAAACCACATTTACAAGCCCTTATGGCTCCTTTACATACAGGCAAATGCCTTATGGTCTTTACAATGCACTTTGGCACCTTTCAAAGGTGTATGATGGCCATTTTTCATGATTTCATTGAAAAATTTATGGAGATTTTCATGGATAATTTTACATTATATGGGTTTGATTTTGAGAGTTGTCTATCTAACCTTGCTCTGGTTTTAAAAAGGTGTTAAGAGACTAACCTTATTCTGAACTAGAAAAAATGCCATTTCATGGTGAAGGAAGGCATAGTTTTAGGGGATAAAATCACTGAGAGAGGAATTGAAGTTGATAAGGCAAAAATAAGTGTCATTGATAAATTGCCTCCTCCTATAAGTGTTAAAGGAATTATGAGTTTTCTTAGTCATGCCGATTTTTATCTTCAGTTCATCAAGGATTTTTCTAAAATTGCCAAGCTGCTTTTAAATTTATTACTTAACGATACTGCATTTAACATTAATGATGAGTGTTTGTAGGCTTTTAATTTGTTGAAGCAAAAGTTAGTCTCAGCACCAGTCATAACATCACTGAATTGGAGTTTACCATTTGAAATTATGTGTAATGCTAGTGATTATATAGTAGGAGCAATTTTGGGCCAAAGAAAGATGAGAGGTTTCCATACCAACTACTATGTTAGTCACACACTTACTGGTGCACAAGTGAATTACACCATCATGGAGAAGGTGTTATTGGCGATAGTATTCTCATTTGAAAAATTCCTGCCATATCTTATTGGTACCAAAGTCACAGTATGGTCAGATCATACAGCTCTTAGGCATCTTTTTGCTGATCATTTATCTAGATTGGATCATACTCGTAGGGAAAAAGGGAAATTTTTTTATTTATTTCCCGATGAACATATTTGTGTTTTCTATTCTTGTGCAATTTTGACCCATTGGTTTGCTGATTTTGCTAATTTTCTTGTAGGGGGTTACCTTCCAAATGACTTTATATGGCAACAAAAGAAGAAGTTAAAGATGGATGCAAGGCATTACCTATGGGATGACCCATACCTATTCAAGTTATGTCGTGATCAGGTACTTTGGAGATATATTCCAAATAAGGACCAAGTAAGCATAATGAGATTATGTCATGAAGGAGAGGTTGGAGGCCACCATGGACCAAATCGCATAGTGGCAAAAATTCTACAGTTAAGTTTCTTTTAGCCTTCTCCTTTTACTAATGTTAAATCTTTTATGGTATCATGTGATAGCTGTCAACGTGTAGGCAATATTCAAAATGGGATGAGATGCCCGTGAATAATTTCTTAGAAGTACAAATTTTTGATGTTTGGGGAATTAACTTTATGGGCCCATTTATAAACTCATTTGAGTTTGAGTACAACCTAGTTGCTATTAATTATATGAGTAAGTGGGTAGAGGTAGTGGCTACTAGGACTTGTGATGGTTGAATTGTACTTAAATTCCTTAGGAGGAACATTTTTACTTGGTTCAGGGCACCAATGGCTATTATTAGTGATGAAGGTAAGCATTTTATCAATCAAAAATTTAAATCCTTACTTAAGAAATTCGATGTCAAGCATAAAATTACAATCCCATATCACCCCTAAGCAAATGGGCAAGTAGAAGTGTCAAATAAGGAGTTAAAATTAATCTTAGAGAAAATAGTCAATAATGCTAGAAAATATTGGTCTCAAAGGTTAGATGAGGCTCTTTGTGCTTATAGAACTGTATTTAAGACCATTATAGGCATGTCTCTGGTTAGGTTAGTTTTTGAGAAAGCATGTCATTCGCTAGTTGAACTAGAACACAAATCATATTAGGCTACAAAGTTGCTTAATTTTGATCTAAGATGTATAGGAGAAAAGAGATGTTTATAGCTTAATGAATTTGAGGAGTTTTGACAGTGGTCATATGATAATGTTATTTTATATAAGGAGAAAACGAAGCATTGGCATGAAAAAAATGTTAGCTCTAAAAGAATTTGTTCCAAGGATGCTAGTTTTGCTCTACAATAGTAGGTTACGATTGTTTTCAAGTAAGTTGAAGTCAATGGAAATAGTTTAAAGGATGGTTGAAAATATAAAGCCAACGGACACAATTTAAAGCCTTATAATATTCCTCACATAGAGGTTGCTAAGGCAACCTTGATTTTCCATAGCAACCTTGATTTTCCATGACAAGTAAGGCAGTTTTAAAAAGTTTATCTAAAGACTTTATAAATTCAAAATTAAATTCTTTTACTTTGAATGTTTTAATTGTGTTTTTAGTTTTAGTGGAGTGATTTTTCGTTATTTTGGTGTGTTTTGTGGTTTATGAACTTAAGGTGGAGTTATATGTATTTAGTGTGAGAAATGGATATTGAGTGCAAATTAGTAGGTATGTATGTGCTTCTTTTTGTCCTGTTAGTGTTTTTACCTAAGAATGATATAAGTGTTCAAGGTTGGCGAAAAACTAGAATTTTAGATATAATTAATTTGGGACCTCGTTTTGATATAAATGGCATTTTAGAAGTGAGTTGAGAGTGTGCATGAGGAGAAAATAATGATGGATGAGTTAAAAATATTAGAGTTTCATATTGGTGCTCTATCAATTTTCATTTTTAACATTAGAGTCGAGTAGCTTGTACCTCAGTAGGGGTGAATTTCACCCTAGCCAATGTCTCCCTCTCTTTTCCCAAATGCATCACTTTGGGAAGGGTGATTTTCACCCCCATCAAGAGCTCTTTCCCCTCAGTCTTGAATGCATCACCTCGATAAGGGTGAAATTCACCCTCGTCGAGATGCACACCGTACATAAAGCCGCCACCCCTTCCCCAGTTGAGACACACACCATTTTAGCCAATCTTTCTCTTTCCCAACTGAGACTAACACCAACGCAACTGATCCCTTGCACTGGATTTTCATCAATTTTAATCTTCAATTCATCAAGTAAGTGAATAATTTCTTATTTGATTTCTCATGTTACATGTTTAAATTGCCTTGGTTGAATTAAAATGGGATTTGCTCATCTTGTACATGGGATTCCTAAGAGATTATTTTGAGTTGAAATAATGTTCCACTTTTCTCAAATTGCACTTAGTTTAATTGGTGATTGAGATTTAGGTTTGATTTCAATTTTTGGCTTGATAATGATTGAGATTGCTTTAGTATAGGCTTAGTTATTTTGTGCCTACCATGTTTTGATGAAATGCCTCAATGACTTAGTTTAATTCTTTTGCTTTAATTTTCTCATTTGAACCTTCTATAACCAATCACAAATGTCAATGCCTAATTTTGACACTTATTATCTACTCTTTAACCAATTGATCTATATTACAAGAAAATTATGAAATAGAAATAGAAAATTAGCAATGAAAATCAAATTTCATTGCTAAAATCAATGAAAGTTTTTAGCTTTAGCAATGAAAATGGAAAATGGTTGTCTTCCATTACTAAAAATGGAGGAAACTTTTAGCGCCAAAATTTTACGATGAAATTTAGCAACAAAATAGCCTCTCCATTGCTAAATAAGGCGCCAATAAAAATTTACAATAAAAATCACCAACGGAAATAATTACGTTGCTAAAATAGCAACAAAATAATTTTTCGTTCCTAAAACAACAATGAAATGTGTTTTTGTTGCTAAAATAGCAACAAAATGTGTTTTCAGTTGTTAAAATAGTAACGAAATGTGATTTTCGTTACTATTTTAGCAAAAAAATATTCAATTGCTATTTTCATTTTTACACTGGATATAAATTGTCCCCATCCTTGTTGATTTGTTTTCCTCCTCTTTTCTCCCTGCCTCGCTATCTTACTTCTTCCTCCCTAGCCTTCTCCCTTTCCCTCTCCCTTTCCTCTCCGATGCTGGTGCCTCCACTCTTAAATACAAAACAAGATAGTATATGTAGAAACATCTGTAAACCAAAGATGATTTTCTCTTTCTTTGGAACAAAAACCCCAATGCCACGTTCTCGATTTTCTCCTGCTTAACATTTCTCTCATAACTAAACCTCACCCCCCCTGAGGGCAAAAAAAGTTCCTCTTTCTCACTTTCTCCATCTCTTAAATGTTTGTGTAACTTTGTTTGTTTAATTACATCCTTGATTTTCAAAATCCAAAAATGCTGAAGATTTTAAAGTTGAGAAGAGGAAGAGAGAATAATAGATCCGGATTTGGCTTATATTAATTGGTTCTGGTTCATGGAAGTTGTTGTGAGCATATGGATTTTGTTAGTTTTATGATGATTACGATTATTGAAATGGAAAAGGCAAGCAATGTGAGGCATGAAGCGAATCAGTTCTATAGAAAACTTAGGCAATCTAGAAACAAGTTCATCTTTAGTGAATTTACTCCACTCTCTTTTATTTTCTGGTCCCAAAAATTTACGTTTTTATCTTCAAACTAAGATACAAAATCCCCAATGGGGTACTGTTGTCATTTTCTGTATATTCTTTTCTTCAATCTTGTGATAAGAGTTTAATAGATAATGCTTGTCTCATATTTCACCTTCCCTCCTCTTTCGTTCTTAGTGTTGTTTGTTATATTTTTTTATTTTTCAAGGTTTGAACGGTGTTTTTATTGATGACTTTGTATCTTTAGATAAATCTTACAAGGAGAGAATTAAGAATTTGTGTGCTGTTAATAGAGCTAGTTCAAGCAAATAGGAGAATTACGAAATGGATTGTGACGTAGTTGATAGAGAAGAATCACTTCTTTCACAAGCTCCTTTCATTAGTGGTTCTGCTACCAGTAAGAAAAATAAGCTACCCAAAAAGGTGGGCAACTAATTATACTGGATACACGGATGCTTAAATTAATTTCCATTTCTGATTAGTTGTTAATTTGTTCTTTTCTTTTCTCGTGTGTTTATTTAAATTTTTCTGTAATTCTTTGAAGATTACAGTGGTGTTGATCATGTTTGTGTTCCACGAAAGCTATGGTAAGGTGCGTGATTTGTAAGTTACAAGAAAAGAACATTTTTTGCTTTATTCTTTTTCTTATTCTTTTTCATTTTTTAGGAAAGTGAAAGGGCAGAATGGGAAGTTCTTTTATGGTTTCCTGTTTAATTATTTAGAGGCTTCTAGGTTTTGAAATCAAGGTTTATTGGGTGGTGGATATTTAAGGAAGTTTCCCATTTTTATTTTTTTCTTTTTCATTTTGTTTTTTAGCTTTCTAAATTTTGGATTAGGATTGAAGCAAAACTGAAGCTTTTCACTTTTTCTTTCTTTTTATGGACGCAAGATTCTATCTATTTTCTTTTTTAATATTTACTTATTATATTGATGGTTAAACTTTCATGGTGTATTGATTCTTCTGAAATAACTCTGTTTTTTGAATTTTTTTTAGTTCTTTTGCATTCTTATAAGCTTACTTTTAGGAAAGAAGCAAGTGTTTATTCTAAACTTGTTGGTAAGACCTTTCTATTTCTTTATCTATTTATATTTATTTTTTTGTTAACAAATTGATTAAATGAATCTGTTAATATTGATTTTGTTCACTCTATATGTTGAGAATTCATAATCAAATTCGTTGTTTCTTTCCACTGCTATATTTTAGCAATTAAATAATTAAGAAAATGACTACTTTGTGTTGCTTTCTAAAATGCTCAAAGCAGATGGTGTTCATCAGTCTAAGTAGATCTTTAAAATGGAAAGAAAAAAAGTTCGAAAGGTTCCTTTTTTTTTTCTTTTCTTCATTATAAAACTTCAACTTTAAATTTTTTGTTTTGTTCCATAATGTATCATCTCTCTGCCATTTTTCTTTGTGGGACAAGATAATAACTATAGTTGTTTAATGATTTTTTTATGTTTTTTAATTATGTTTTCAGCTATAGTAAGGGATGATCTCTTTGGTTCAAGTAAAAGAATTTGTAAATTTAAGCAATGTATACTATGCTAGAAGCCAAAAAGAAAATATGATTCTTCCATTAACTAACATGCAGTGTTCAATTTGGTAGGGAATGAAGTTCTATTTCAACTGATTAAGAAATTTTTGCTTGCAATTCAGAAGGTAAGCTTTGGTTTTAATTGTATGCTACTAGCAAATGGTGTGATAAATATATTTGCTAATATTGATGGGTTTCAGAGAACCCATTTGGTGATTCTTATCCACCAAGATCTTTGAGGTCGTGAGTGATAGTTTTGTCAGACTGGCTTTTAGTTAATAGCTTTTTGTAAAGCCTAAATTGCCAATTGTTGTATATGGTAGGTACAACTATTGGTAGAGGATTATTTATGACCTTTGTAGTCTTTTTTCACATTCAAATTTCACCCTGACTTGGTATAATTGATTTTAATGTAGGTAATTGATGTTCTCCACCTAGGGAGACCCAAGTTTCCATAACTCTATTCTAATGCAAATTTTTTTTCCTAATATGTTACTCTGTTTGCTCTCTGCAGTCTAATGTCTCTTGTGTTAAAGAAGCAAAAGATTGGTGAAAATTATAAATTCCCATTTTAATTCTCTACTTTTTGCTTTACCATGCATTATAGATCATATGGTTATGATGGGCTTAGATATCTCCCACATTTGCATGTTTGGGTAATGTTTTGATTTCTATGTCGTTCCCATAGTTAACATTGGGGTCTTGAACTAAATTGATGTTATTTCATTATACTACTTGTATTATAGTCCCAATAAGTGAAAAAAATCAATATATCTGATTTAAATTTCTTGGGTGTGCATCTAATATGTTTGGGACTGGTAGTTATTCTTATTTCTATGGTCATTTTATTAATTTTCCTTTCTTTTGGGTGCATTTCTTATTATTAAGGCATAGCTGAAGGAGAAGCTCGCAAGTTTGTACGAGGTGAATGATCCCAACATGATTTTGTATGTAAGTTCAGGACAAATTTTGGAAGTGGCGAATCCACTGGATTTTTGTTAATTTATGATTCAATTGAGAATGCAAAGTGTGATAGAGGTGCTTTCTTACAGTAATGCTGGACAAGTGAGAAATAGCTTATCAAGAAAACCATATGGTTTTGGTGGATATTTCATTTCATTGAGTAAGCTTTCCTTACATAATTTTTGTTGCTAATTTAGTATTTTCTTGTGGTGCTAGTATATTGGAAATTGATGTATTTTGGCTATATTTGACTTGTTTTTCTTAGGATGATTTTTCAACATTAAATTCTAGACTGTTACTTTTGCTATTTTCATGGCTCCAAAAAGAACAAGGAATATAGGTGCTTTTAACCCTTCAAGACTACACATTCTTCCCTACATCAATGCAGAGCATGTCATGTTGTATGAGTAATTCGGGATAGCCTAATGTGTAAAGCCGGTGTATCTAGGGAAATTTTATCTTAACATCTCTACAGGAATCTTTGAGAGGAGGTTTCCCAACTAATTGGTAACGTAGGTTGGATGGTGTTTATAAAGAAGAAGCCTGAAGTGTATCCTTCCCTTTCAAAAGACATTCTCACCACCTTTAGTTACCACTTTAAGGATTATAATGATTGTGGCATTATTTGCTTTCAATTGGGTCTGAAACCCTACACTATGTCATTTATAGAGTTCACACGGCACATGGGATTTTTGGTGGACAGTATAAGCTATTTACCTAATTCCACTCCGAGTGAGAATCGAGAAGTGATCCGTAAAATATACATGTGTTTGCAGTCCATCTTTCATATATTGCTCTCTGTTTTTCTTAATTATATTTTAATTCTTATTTGTACTTTATTTATACTTCAATTTCTCACCTTTGTTTATTTACAATATTGATTGTCTTATATCATTAATTACATGATTACTTTTCTCCACCTTTTATTTTATTTTTTCTTACCACTTGGTATTTTAATTATTTGTAATGACTCCACATGATGGAAAACTACATTTTAGTCTTTTTAATTCAATTCTTCGCACATTTCCCTCTTTAATAATTCAAATCATATTTTTAATCTTCTAATTGCCCTTTAATTCTTTTTGTTATTATTTTTGTCTTTTATTTATTTACTTTCCACCTTTAAATAATAATTACATTTTAGTCCTTAAATTTAATTTCATCATATAATTCTCTAGTTTTAATGGCAAATTTTATTCTTTTTATTTTATTCATATCCTTTATCTCCTTTAAGCTCTTCAAATTATGTTTTATTCTTTAACAACTCTCTTAAGTAATGGTAAATGACCATTTGGTCGCTACTAATTTTATTTTCTTATATTTCCATTTCTTTATCCTTAATTACTTAATATTATATTTTATCTCACAATTTCTCATTTAACTTTTCAAAATTACTATCTAATCCTTATTGCTACTTTTTTATGTCTTTTTCACCCTTATTCTCTAATTAGGATGAAAATTATAATTTGGTCCTTAAACTTCCTTTTTAACACGTTTGATTATTTTTTACTAATTTTACTCTTTTTGCTATTTCTTGGGTCTTTATTCCCCTTTATTCCCAAATTTACATTTTAGTCTTCATATTTCTAATACATGGTGGCAAATTACAGTTTGGTCCCTAAAACTTTCCTTAATTACATTTTATCTATTTTGACCTATTTTCTTGCATAATTACATGGCAAATTATAGTTTGGTCCCTAAAACTCTTTTAACTACATTTTTAGTGTAAATTTATGATTTTATCCTTATTTTCTTGCATAATTACATTTTAGCCCTTTTTAACCAACTAATTATATTTTTCACATTATTCACTATTTTATCACATATTTTACATCTTTTATGCATAATTTACTGTTTAGTCTTTATTTTCAAGCATAAGTATATTTTTACCCATAGTAGTGTCTAGTGGAAATCCCCGAACTGGATATACGGGATGAGGACTCTAGTGATGCAAATAATCTAGAGTGACCAATTAATGTGATCATACTACTCCGTAATGAGGGGGTGACCACATGACGTGACCAACGTCTTTAAAATGTGTCGATGTGACAACTTGAAGTGGCTAGTGCCTCAATTATCAATCCAATATACATTTGCTTATCTCATGGTGCTACGGTGGTATATTTTCCTATGGCTTGCCATTATATCCTATAATCTTGAGTTATCCACTATACATTAAGGGCAAATGCTTTTGTTCACTTTATGTCATATTTTCACAACTCTATTCATGCCATTAACATTATGTCACAAGTCTCATTTTCTCATGACCCATTCTTTCATTCTCATCATACATGTATTCATATCAAACATGAATAATATAATTCAAACTTGATGGACTCATGCCATTTTGACCATTTGTACCATTCGACCAAGTAATAGACATATACATACATCATGGTTTCTCATATATTATCATGTCTCACATATTCCTATGGTCATTTCAAGCTTTTATATGGCAATACATATTCAAATTATACTATTAACCATTTACTAACATAAGTGAACACCGTTATGTCCATTTAATCATCTTTATGTCCAAATGTAAATTAATGTTCCAATCAACCACACTAGGTTTATTCTCTCAATTACATTAATTTGAATTTAAACTATCATTATTTAATTTATCCTTTAAGGACATAATAGGTTGAACAACTAACATGTGATCCCTAACTATGTTTTCATACATTTGACATCAAATATTCTATTATCTATCATCTAATTTTACTAATTTATCATTGATTTGAATTATAGTTTGCATTTAACAACTTTTCTCTAAGTGACATAATAGGGTTTTAAACTAATTTCACACTTTTATTCTTTGTTTCATACTATTTTTCATTTTAAATCAATTCTTTAACATTCAATTTCATTTTTCTTCCATTAATTCAAATTTAAGTATTTGTGAATTCTACTATACTATACTAATGTAATCACACCAAATATCATTCTAATGTTACTATTTACGGTCAAGAAAATACTATTTATACCAGATGAAATTTTAAGGCATTACACATACCCAATGAAAGATTCATTTTAACATAAAATTCATATATTTCAGATGTGGATGACCCAAATAAATTGAAGTTTTCCATTTCGGAGCCAACTATTTTAACTACCTGATTTCATATTCCAAAGCCAATTGACCGGTGTCTAGCAAGTGTACTAGATCGGCTAGTAATACAGGGAAATATAGATTAAGACCCCAAATATCGTACCCAAGGGAACATGGATTGCTAAGGATAATATCTATGTATGAATTAAATCAACCTGAGATTGTTTCCCAAATGTTTTTGATTTGAAAGCAAAAATTAAACAAAATAAACAATTAAACAAAATAAAAGGTAAAACATGAATTAAAAACAAAACAATAACTGAAATTCTTTTGCTAAGGAAACTATCCACCTTAACTTTCATTGTAATGACTTAAATTCAAAGAATAATATCAGTGATTATGAAGAATTCAGATAAATAAAACCAGATAACTTTATTCAAGATTATCATTCCAAGCATTAAACTCCCTTATTCAGAACAATTCAACACTTGGCATAAAAGTCTGAATTAATTCTCCTAGATGTCTATTAAAGCCTTTCTCAAGAGATTTAACTTTCACCCATTCTTGATTACACCTTTCTTAATCTTAACCTACTCAAATTAACACATAATCATAACTTGTTCAGATTATAACATGCATTAATCCAACTAAATTAACCTAAGAACATGCAAATCTTTAAACAACTCAAACCAATTAATTAACCGATGTTTAGTCACGTTAACAATTAACTTGAAGTTGAATAAAAACAAGACTAAAACTTAAGAACTAAGAAATAATCAAACTTGTAATTGAATTGAAGCACAAACTTAAGTCATAACAATACAAGTCAAGGATTCAAGTATCCTTTAGCAAAAGTTAAAGAAAACTACTCAAAAGACATGGTTAAAACTAAAAACAAAAGCTTGAATAAAAACTTGAAAACTAAGAACGTAAAAGAAAAACTTTAGGAAAGACCAAGCTAAACTAAGGATCTGATCTCTATATCTTCTTTCTTCTGTGTTTTGGGGCTCTATTTATAGGCAAAAACGTGGTAGATTTCTTCCAAAATTGCAGAATCAGAATAGGAAACGAAGTCTGCTCAAAATAGGAAGATTAGTCTAAACAGGAGACTGAGGAAAACTGCGCGAAGAGGGAACTTTGGAATCATGTGGCCACGCTCAAATCTGTGTCTTCCTACACGTGGGCACGTGCTCAATTACTCTTCCTCCACACGTGGCCACGTGTGGTCCTTCACTGGGAATCCACGTGGTCACGTGGTCTTCCTTCCTTCTTCATATTTTGTACCCATGGCCACGGCTTCTTCCTTAAATTCATCACATGGCCATGTCCTTAAGCCTTCTCAGCATCACGTGGCCACGGCTCTATTGCTTCATGATTTCACGTGGTCACGTGTTGGAGCTCTGGACTAAAACTTCACTTGTCTCGCATCAATTCCTCATAATTGCATTTTTGGCCCAAAACTTTGCACTTTTTACACTTTAAGCCCTTTTTCATCAATTTAACCCTGAAAATCATACAAAACACAGAATTAACCCTAAAAAAAATAAACATTAATAAAATAACTCTAAATTAACATAAATAAAACCAAAATAACTAATTAACACAACCAAAAAACACATTAAAAATCATATATAATTCATACTTATCAACAATCCGATAGTTAGCTTAAGCATGGGTCTAATAAGTCCTAGATATGAATTAATTTCCCATTATAGAGCCAACCAATCCATTGCTCATTCATTTTACCCCTATTTCTACATCTATAATGCATTAACTCTAGATCTAATAGCCCCTATTCCGAAATTGCCATCAAATATACAACAAATGTATGTAAAAATAGAGCATACATGACATCTCCTTTAAACAAGCATAAATCCATTAACTTGAATAAGATAACATCCACATACTTGAATAAACATCAATATCAAGATCATTACAAAGGAAAAGAAACATCTTAAATTGTACTTGATCAAATAAGCTTCTCTGTCTTACATGGGTATAGGGATTCAAAGATTCCCAAACATCTAGAAGCCTACTCACTATACATGGTATAAAATGCAAAGACAAAAGGAAAGGGAAACTCTTAAACCCATTTGTTGAAGATAGATATGAAGTTTAAAGCAGCTTCCACTCTTTAATCCAAGCAAAACTTGATTGAAAACTAAAGCTGTGTCTATTGTAATTAAGTTAAATCTATAATTTTTGGTATAAAGAGTATAAAACCCTAATAAAAATGAAGTTTTTACAAATAAAAACAAAGCTTAGAATCCTAAAAATCTATAGAAAAGCTAAAAACTATGTTATGCAACTAATACTCTAATAACTCCTTCAAAAAAGGTTCTTTGAACCAAATAAAAACTCATATTTTACAGTATTTGTATAGGAACATAGCAAAGACACTTTGGTCTCTGCCATGTACAATCAGTTAAAAAATTACTGTATATGTGGCACATGATGGAAACCATTTGGTCTTTGTTGTGCACACCTTTCTGGATTGAAGCTCTTTAAACTCTAATTTGCACACGACATAGACACTTTGGTTTATCATGTGCTTTAATGAATTGGTGTGCTTTGGCAATTCTGCATGGGACACAGTGGAGATTATTTTATCTTTACCATGTGTAAGGCCCAATTTCTGCAAAAAGTAAAAAATTCACCATTAAAGCACACCAAAACTTCATAATTCTCAATATTACCCAGTTGGCATAAAAATAGGAATTTAACACAAAAAACGTTAACAACATGCAAAATGAAATACAAACACAAACAAAAATATATTGAAAATAAACACTAAATTGGAGTTATAAAATACCCCATACTTAGTGTTTGCTCAATCTCGACAAAATGAATAGACACATTCGTATATACTCAAACTTAAAGGGATAAATCAGAAATTTGGAAAAAAGGTTAAACAACACTATAGCAAAAGTCACTAAATGAAATCCTAAATCGAAAAAGCATTCAAAGTAAAACATACTAGTTAGTCTCTTGGTGTGCGTGTGTAATAGGCTTAAAATAATTAAAATAACTTTTTAAACCTCAAAAATTTCAATGCAATCTGACAACCAAGAAAAGAATTCATATTCAAAATTTTACATATGCATTTTCATGCTTGAAACTTAAGAGATGCCATAGGCCTCTTATTTGGCACTAGAACCCGAAGGTCATCTCCGCAAATAGCTCTAAACAAAGTAAGATCCTTAGGTCTTAGGCAGGTTATAATGTGGGTAAGGTATGGCTAACAAAGAAATAAAAAGGATATGTAACATAGAACAACAATTCTCTAATTCAGATCACCACTTTTTTTACTCAAAAACAAGACCTCAATTCTGCCCTTGCTGAAGTCAACAAAATTACCAAATGCTAGACTACCTAGAATACAAAATAGTTTTTCCATAGGAAGATTACTAAGTGGAAGAAATCTCTAAAAAAAAATTCGCTGTAAGCACATTTGATCAAATAACATTTTAATGTTATTAACTCTTCTCTCTTAACAAATAGAGTACACCACGCTTAGATTGAGCCATGATTACTAGGTTTGATTTATTATTATTATTATTATTATTATTATTATTATTATTATTATTATTATTATTATTATTATTATTATTATTATTTCATAATTAAAAGAAGCTAGAGTAATCAAAACTATACATTTATAAGCAGAGACTAATAGAATTCCTTTTGAGGACTACATTCTAAAAATTTTTAGTATCTCACTGGACATTGGCAATGTATCCCACCTATAGAACCATACACTTCTCTTACTTGAAACATCTCAGAAAAATTTTATCCGACTCACTCTTAGAATGGCTAGTTTTACAAAGGCTTTTTAGGCTAGGGGCAATAATATAAGCACAATCAATAAACATAATCTTAGCATGCATTTAGCATTCTCACATAGGCTCAAAAGGGCTTACAAGGGATATTATATAAAAGTTAGATAAAAGATCTTTTCAAAGTTAAATCAAGAAAATTCTGCCTAAGTCATATCTAGCCTTACTTTTGAGTTGTGTTAATTGCTTCGAAGGGTGATGAGGAAGGTTCCAGTGCTCTAGGATTCAAACTGGATCATCTTCATACACTGGTTTTTCTTATTTCTAAAATAGGCCTAAAGTGCACATTTTATTAGGAGATTTACTGGTATTGATCTAATTGAACCTAACTGATAAAGCAAATACATTTAACAACTAACTATTCTTTGGTTATTTAACTAATCTAAATAAGTTTTCCTACTTCTAAGTTCAAGCTATTCACAACTGAAACAATATAAGGGTGAACTAAACTAAAGATGCAAAAGTATTTAATAACAACCAATAAACACAAACATAAACAAGCACAACTATATTAAGATAAAAATAAAAGCTTAAAAATAAAGTTAACTAAAAGAACAAAATAATAACAAACTAGTAAATTAAAACTAAAATAATAAAAGAAAAATAAGAGATAGAAACATAACATACTACAATACATTACTAAATTAAAAATTCAAATACACTAATTAACTAATGAATAGTAAAAACATAAGATAAAGCTACTATGGTGATAAAGTTTGGATTACAATAATCAAAAACTATCAACAAAACCACTCTAAAAATACTCTCATCCCACACTTACATTTTTTGCTGCCCTCAGTAAAAGCACAAAAATAACACAAAAATAATTTGTTAGGGGTTGGGTGGAGGAGTTAGGGAGTCCTTGAAGAACATCAGTTCTGTAGAGGTAGAGGGGAGAAATACTGGTCAAATCATGACTACATAAGGGAGAAGGCGGTCATCAGCTGGTTTATGTTAACCTTGATTTTAGCTTGGCCAGCAGTCAACATGTCCAACCGACTTGTGATTTCACTATACTATTGTGAGGATAGAGTAACTATTACAACATCTGCTCGTAAAAGCACTGTCATTGTCTTAACCACATTATCTAAATATGTTATCCTGTTGAACACAACTAGATAACCTTGCTTTGAAAACCTAAGATCATCTATTAGAACTGACATGTTTCTCAACATCTTCTTATCTTTAAGGACAGCATTGCCAACTTCGGAGAGATAATCACTGGAGCTGAAATCAATCTTTGTTTTAAAGTGTTGAAAGGCTGTAAGCACTCGTTAGAGAAATCAAATGTAGCATCTTTTGTAAGTAAATTTTACAAAAGGCTTAGCAATTTTGGAAAAGTCCTTCATAAACCTTCTATAAAAACCTGCATGCCCTAGAAAGCTTCTAACACCTTTGACACTAGTTAGGGGTGCGAGTTTCTCAATTACTTTTTCCTTGACCCTATTGACTTTTATACATTTTGGATATTTTATTTCCAAAAACAATACTTTTCCTTACCATAAAATGGCATTTCTCTCAATTCAATACTAAGTGGGTTTCCTTAAACCTTCCTAGCACTAAATCAAGATGCTCTAAATAGCTCTTAAAGTACCTTCCATAAATGGTTGTCATCCATGCACACCTCCATAAATTTCTCTATGAAGTTATGGAAAATTTCCATCATACACCACTGAAACATAGTCGATGCATTGGATAATCCAAAGGACATTCTCCTGTAAGCAAAAATGCCATATGGGCAGGTAAAATTTGTTTTCTCTTAATCCTCAAGGGCTATTAGGATTTACAAATATCCCAAATACCCATTTAAAAAATAGCAAAACCTATTGCCCTCTAATCTTTCTAACATTTGGTCAATGAATAGCAAGGGGAAGTGGTATTTCCTAGTTACATTGTTTAACCTCCTACAATCAATACATACTCTCCAACCCATAACCATACGAGTTAGGATGAGTTCAGTTTGCTCATTCTCTATCACTATCATCCCTTCATTCTTAGGAACACATTGGACCGAACTTACCCAACTACTATCAGAGATAGGAAAGATTACACCTACATCTAGCAATTTTAGCACTTATTTCTTGACTACCTCTTACATTGGTGGATTCAATCTTCTTTGAGGTTGCATAATTGGCTTGCAATCTTCTTCCATTAGGATATAGTGAGTGCAATAACTTGGGATAATTCCTTTAAGATCTGATGTCTTCCATCCAATGGCTTTATTATGCTTCCTTAGCACTTTTATCAACATCTCTTCTTCAACACTTGATAAAATAGAAGATATGATAACTTATTTTGTTCCATCTTCCAAAAATATATATTTTAAATAAGAGGGAAAAGGTTTGAATTTTATTTTTGAGTCTCTTTTGGTAATTGAAACTCTTTTTCCTTTTGATCCTCTTCTCCACAATCTTTCTTTAGCTCTTTCACAATTTCACTCTCATCCTTAGTTAACCCCTGTTTTTTGGTTGAATGCATCAAGCAGCTCTTCAGTGGATCATACAACAAAATTTTTTGTTGCGCTTCCTCCCTACAATTCTTAATAGCATCCACAAAGCACACAACTCCTCAAAATCACACAATGGGTACATCATCACCTTATTCACATAAAAAACGATCTCTTCATCCTTGAATCTCAAAGTCACTATCTATCTATATACATCTATGAGTGCTCTAGCAGTGTTTAGGAATAGTCTTCCCGCAATCAATGGAACCTTCTTATCCTTACCTATATTCATGACTATGAAGTCTACTGGAAAAATGAAATTGTCGACTTTAACCAATAAATCCTCTTCGATTGCTTTTGAATGCTTAATCGAGCTATTAGCCAATTGAAGGGTTATCCTTGTTTCTTTAAAATCACCCAACTTTAGCTTTCCACAAATGGAATATGGCTTTAAAATTATGCTTGGTCCTAAATCACACAATGCATTTCCCATAATTTTTTTCCCTAGTTCATAGGGTAGAGTAAAACTCCCTAGACCCTCTAATTTAGTCGAGATTTTGTTTGTGAGAATAGCACTACAACTCTCAAACAACTGAATAGTACCTATCCCTTTTAGTTTCTTTTTATTTGACCATAAGTCTTTTATGAATTTTGCATATTTTTTTCATATGAAGCAAAGCTTCAAAAAATGGCAAATTAACATGAAATTTCTTGAACATATTTAAAAATTTCTCTAATTACTCATTATTTATTTCTTTCCTAATTACTGAAGGAAATGGTAAATTTAATGTATCAAATGGTAACTTAGAGTTAACCTCTTCTACATTTTTAAGATTATAATCAAATACCTCCACTGTCTATTCCACCACTTTAGATGAGGAAGAAGACTTACTTTGCTCATCTCCTTATACTTCCTTATCACTCCTCGGAGTGATAGATTTGGCTTCTTCTTTAGGATTTCGATCAACATTAGAAGACGATATGCTCTGTTGCCTCGTAGAGATCAAATTGGCCAATTGCTATATTTTTTTGTTTCCAAATTCCTTATAGCTGCATTCTGGTTCTTATTCCATTATTCTTATGATTTCCATCTTGTTTCTTGGCTAGACATGAATTGGGTTTGTCTAGTCATAAAGCTAGTAAACATATCTTCTAGATTAGGATTTTTTTCATGTGGTGGGGGCTGTATAGCTTGGAAACCCGACGGCTAAAAATGAGTTTGGTATATTGTAGATTGATTATGTGTTTGATAATGGGTTTTCACCACTAGTGGCTGAAATTGTTAATGATAACCTTGATTGTGATTACCTTGAGAATGTATAGGTGGATTAAATGGAGCTATTGGATGTGTATTTGATATGAAAGCTTGGTTACCCTCTCTTCAATAAAAATTAGGGTGGTTCCTCCATCTGGGGTTGTAGTGATTGCTGAATGGATCATTTCTTTTGAAGTCATGTACAACATTCACTTCCTCTAAGCCTTGAGAATATAATTCAATCACCTTGGGTTCACCACCCACATTGGCTCTTTCATAAGCACTTCCTTCTTATGAGATGGTTAAAACATTATGAATTCTTGATCCATTCAACTCTTTTTTCAGTAGCTCCATTTGAGCCTTTAGTATAAAAGCCTTATCCATGCTATGCACTCCCCCTCTCTTGCTTAATGTCTTATGTTGGCCCATTGGTCCTCATTCATTTCCATCTCATCTAGTAGCAATAATGCTTTTTTTGATATTTTGTTCATGAATTTCCCTCCAGATGTGACATCCAATAGAGATCTTGTAATGGGATTATATGATGCATAAAAGGTTAACATCAATAGGTGCATTGTAGTTTCATGATGTGGATAACTTTTCAATAATCTCTTGAACCTCTCAAGCTTCATGAAAAGATTTCTCACTTAGCTGTTGAAAATTGTTGATGTTGTTCCTTATGCTAGTTATCTTCATGGGTGGGAAAAATCTAACCAGAAAATTTTCTTGCATTTGTTCCCATGATTGGACAAACCAACTAGGAAGAATAGACAACCAATCTCTCACTTTCCCTATGAATGTGAAGGGAAAGAGCTTCAGCTATATTACATCCATTGATACCCCTTGTATTTGGATCGTGTCACTTATCTCTAAAAAGAAATCCAAGTGCTCCGCTAGGTCCTCAATCTCTGATTCTAAAAATTGGTTCAGTTGAGCCATTATAATTGTCACTAGTTTTAGCTCAAAATATTGTTAATGAGGTAGCACAACTATTATATACTCTTTATTCCTCCTTGGAGTGGCATAATCTCGAATGTTTCTTGGTCTATAACCATCTTGATTTCTCTCTTGTTGTTTCCCTTCTCCTTGTTCACTCCTAAGAGGCACATCGAGATTAGGTTGATCATCCATGTTTCTAAATTCATTTTCCCTTCTTCTTCGATGTAAGGTCCTCTTAATTTTAGGATCAAATAGTGCTAGAAGTTGTTGTAAATGCAATTTGTTTATGCACCAGTATCACCTGAAAAGAATCGGCAACCAAAATTAAATAAAAGAAAAACACATAAAAATAATCAATCAAATATGCATATAAACATGTCAGTTCTAATATAATGAGTATATTTAAAACCGCAAAGATTATCGAACCCTAGGGATTGGTTTATGCAATTTTAACTTGATTGCTTACAAATAAGTGTTAAAGAATTTCCCAAGTGTATGTTTGTGTGAGTTATATATATCAAATTTTAACAAATAAAATTAAAGTGATTTTAATTAAAAAATGTAAAACAAACAAGTGCAGTAAAATAATGTATAAATTTTTAGATAATAACAATAACTAAAAATGTTGTTTGGGAGTCAAATTTTCTCCATACCCAATTCAAGATTCATTTTAACATAAAGTTCATATATTTCAGACGTTTATAACCCAACTAAATCAAATTTTCCTATTCCGGAGCCAACTATTCTAACTACCCAATTTCCTATTCCAGAGCCAATCCGATAGCTAACTTAAGCATAGGTCTAATAAATCTTAGATATGAATTAGTTTCCCATTCCAAAGACAACTAATCCAATACCCGTTCATTTTTCTCCTATTTTTTGATCTAGAATACATCAACTTTAGATCTAACAGCCCCCATTCCGAAATTGCCATCAAATATACAGTAAATGTATGTAAAAATAGAACATAGATGATATTTCCTTCAAACAAGCATACATCCAATAACTTGAATAAGATAATAGCTAGATACTTGAATAAACATCAATATCAAGATCATCACAAAGGAAAAAGAAACATCTAAAATTATATTTGATTAAATAAGCTTCCTTGTCTTACATTGGTATAAAGCTGCTCACTCTCTTTAATCTAAGAAAAACTTGATTGAAAACTAAAGTTGTATCTTTTGTAACTAAGTTAAGTCTTTAGTTTTTTGTATTAAAAGTATAAAACCCTAATAAAAATGAAGTTTTTACAAATAAGAACAAAGCTTAAAACTCTAAAAATATGCAACAAAGGCTTAAAACTACGTTATAAAGCTAAAACTTTAAAAACTCCTTCAAAAAATGCCACCTTCAACCAAAGAAAAACTTAGCTTTTATAGTATTTACAAAAGCAAACAATAGGGACACTTTTGTCTCTATCATGTATAATGAATTATAAAAGTATTGTAGTAGTGTCACATGGGTCTACACAGCCTTTTGGACTAAAGCTCTTTAAGCTCTACTTGGCACACGATGGAGACACTTTGGTTTCTATCGTGTTCTTTAATGAAATGATGCACTTTGGCAATTATGTATGGCACATAGTGGAGATCATTTTATCTTTATCGATACAAGGCTCAATTTCTATGAAAAACCTAAAATTCACCATTAAGCACACTAAAACTTCATAAATCTCAATATTATCTCATTTGGCACAAAAAGAGGAATGTAAGACATAAAAAATGAAAAACAAGCAACATGTGACACAAACACAAATAAAAATATACTAAAGATAAATAGTGAATTAGAGTTATCTATTTACATTAGTGAAATGTATAGTCTATGTATGAGGGGGTGTGTACTAAGGTAATTTAGTGAGAGAAACCTTTATTTATATACGTGGGCTTGTATGTGATAGTGATCCAATACTTTTTGGTATCTATTGTGTGCACCTTAATGGTGTCTAGTGATTTTATGCCTTTTGGTATCTAGTGTTGGCACCCAAATGGGGTCTAGTGAATTGATACATTTTGGTATCTTGTGTTGGCACCTTAATGGTGTCCATCGATTTGATGCATTTTGGTATCTAGTATAGACACTGTAATAGTGTCTAGTGTTTTGATACCTATACAATATCTAGTGTTCCCAATCGTCCACACCTATATGAAGTTCAAGCTACAAAATTGATTATAATGTAATTAAAATAGTGTTAGAGATGAGTGATAACTCCGAAATAGTGTTTTTTAGTATTTTTATCTATGCTTACACCTCGGTTTGCGTACATTTCTTATTTTAAGTGTTGAAATTTTCTTTTTAAACAATATAGGATTATTTTGATATTTATGAAGTTTTAGAGTGTTTAATGGTGTATTTTTTAATTTTGTGCAGAAACAAGGGCTAGCACTCATCTGGGACCATTTGTCTTAGTCGTGTGCCTTGCAAATCAGCAAAATACACTGTTTCACTAATGGACTTGGTTGAGACCATTTGTCTTCAGCGTGTCCAATGCAGATTTCGAGGATGATCTTGTCTAGAAGGGTGTACTCGGCTGAGACCAAAGTGTCTCTGCTGTGTGCTGAGCTACAATACTTTTTTAACCAATTGGACTTGGCTCAGATCTTTTTTTCTTAGCTAAGTGTTATCCTGGACCACTATAAAAGCTGCTTCTTGTCTAGTTTTAAAAGAGGAATTTTTAGGTTTTTACATTTATAGGGTTTTCCTCTATAGTTTAGCTCGTAGTTCTTTATACATTAGGGTTTTTATACTTAATTTTATAGATTTAGTTGTAAAAATTATTTTTTCATTATAGTTTTACTTCAAAAATACAAAAATACACTTCTATAGTTAGTTTATAGTTTAAAGTTCTAATTTTAATCAAGAGAAAGCTTAGAGAAGAAGAGAAATAGTTGTTGCACGTTAGATCCACACTTTCCAAATAGGTTTTATAGTTTTTTTTCCTTTTTTCTTTGTATTTGACATTTTGAGTAGTGAGTAGTTATTTTGTTGTTTGGGGATCTTTGAATCCTCTTAACCATTTAAGGAATATAAACTTATTTTCTCAATATATGTTTCAGATGTTTCTTTTCCTTTGTGCTTATCTTCATATTTTTGTTCTACAAGTATTTATGTCATTAATCTTATTCAAGTTGATGGATGAATGCTTGTTTAGTGTTTATATCAAACATGCTCGATTTGACTTTATATTTACTGTAGTTTTAATGGCATTTTCGAAATAATTTGCAAATTATTCATCTTTTATGTTAATTGTTTTTGTTAAAAAATACATATAATCAACAACAATTGGGTAATTCTTTAAGGACATATTGAAAATCAATCAATTCGTCCTGCACCAATTTTCTTCCCTAGGGTTTGATACTTGTGGTTTTAAAAATATTCCACTTTATTACTTGTTGATTTGGTACATTTCCCACATTTTGACCAAGTTTTTGATACCGTTGCTAGGGAATATTGGCGTGTTTAGTTACAAGTTTAATTGATTGTTTTTATGTATTTTTCCTTTACTTATTTTTCTTTGCTTATTCTTTTCAGGTGAAATTAGTGGATGAATAGATTTCATGCACATCATCTAGCATCATTTGATCCCAACATCGAAAGGACCTTGCACCAGAGAAGAAAATACGTTCAGAATGAAGAAATGAATGAACAACCAAATTCAAAAGTGCCTTTTGATGATGCAAAAGGAGTAAAACAACAACAAAAACATGAAAGAAATCATGATGCTATAAGACCAAGGACTATCTGTAATTATGCTACTCTAAGATGGAATGATGAAACCTTTCATGAAGCTTGGGAGAGGTTTAGGAGGCTGTTGAAGAGTTGTCATCATTATGAGATCACAATGCACTAGTTAATGTCAACATTTTATACAGCATGTAATTCAACTATAAAGTCTTTATTAGATGCCACCTTGAGGGGAAGCTTCACAAACAAAATCCTGAAAGAAGCATTATTGCTTCTTGATGAAATGGCTATGAATGAGGCTTAGTGGTCTAGTTCAAGAGCATTGATGAAGAGACTAGGAGTTCACACTGTTGATGAAGTGGCTATGCTAAAAGCTCAATTGGAGCTATTAAAGAAGCAATTGAATGGACTAAAAGTTTAGAATGTATTAGAAATTAGCTAAGAGGGCAATACATTTGAGGGAGGAAATTTAGGTAGTGATGCAAGGGCAATTGAGCCATACACTCAAGGAATGGGAGAAGTGAATGCCTTGAATGATTATAATAGAAATGATCATTTTAGCAATCATTACAATCTCGGATGGAGGAATCGCCCAAATTTCTCATAGAGAGATAGAAATCAAGCCTCAACCTCAAACACTTCGATTTTGCGTCCCTAAGTTTCACTTATTCTGATTCACTCACCAGGAGTTTTGTCGTTTCTATGAGGAATTTGCTACTATGGTGTGTGTTACGTTTGACCTTGATGACTGACCATGCTTACCTTCTCTCGTGGTCACTTATCCTAAAGAGGTAGTCCATGCCTTGGGTGTCCTTCCCTTTAAGATCAGGGGTTTGGTGCCTCATGGGGAGAATTTTCCACTAGAGTGGCTGATAGACATGTTGCCTCACTTCGATGATGTCCCCACCTTTCATTTTAGCATAGTGCTGCTCTGTTATCTTTCTCGATGTCTATTGATGCATGCTGGAAATCACATGACTGTGAATTATAAATTATTTGATTTTGTTGCTGGCATCCGTCATAGATATAATACCTTTCCTCTGATTGTGGAAGAGACCATCATAAGCTTAGATGACTTTCGTCATAGGTTTTCTACTCATCACAGCTTTCTTAATAGGTAGTCCATTGTTCCTTCAGGTATGTCCTTATCTTTAGAGGTAATATGCCCTTTGTTTATTTTCATGTTTGATTTTCTTGTTGAAATGTGCATCTTTTCTAATTTTCACACATTTTATGCCTTATTTTTGCTTGAGATGAACCTAACTCACCTCAGTGGCCTTTTTTTAGGAATGGCTCTGCGATAAGTTATAGCTATTGGCTAAGCCTCTTCCTCAAGTTAGAACCATGTGGATTTATCCTATGAGACTTATCATTCCTAGGTGTCTTCAACATGAGTTCCAGTCGATCTAAAACATCGTTGACTGGCTTGGCCGTTCCATAAATGCTGATATTAAATTTAGGCGTCTTTGGTTGCCTATCACTTATGTGTTTATGGATAGAGAGTCAGGATGCATTCCTCTTTGTGGGCTTTGTTGAGCCACCTTTTATGTCTTTGCTCGATGTGTTTGCCAATTTAGAGGTAGGCATGACATTGTTAGGTGACCTTTGGGTTTTCATGGAGGCATCCTTACTGCTTACTTTATGATAGAATATCATCAAAAGATTTGGACCCAACTTCCAGTGAGTACCACCATTTCTGACATGGGTGCCTGTGATTTCACTACCTCTAACTTATACAAGTAGTGGGTAACCAGTCTAGCTACTGACAACAGATTTTCTCACCCGAGGAACCTTGATGGAGAGAGAGAAACATGATATTGATAGATTAGATCAGACACTTTCATCGATTATGTTTTTGTTTTTTATTGAACATATGATAGAAAATGTTACTTTTAGATACTCAAATGACATTTATGAATACATGCATGATATTTCATTTCTAATTTCCATACACAGGATCAATATTTGACTTTATCACAACAACATATATTGTTCAATCTCAAAATGAAACTTTACAAGCATCATTCACTCCTATCATCAATTAGCCCTCTTGGGTTTTCTTGATTGATTAATTTCTCTCAGCCTTTAATTTTTGCCCAGGATGCCTTTTTTCAGTTTTTACCCTAGCAAGGCATCCAATTTTAGTACGGCTACCATTTTTTTTATTTTCAACCTGTAGAGCATTTATTCTCTTCTTTTTGTCTTTTTAGTCTTTAGTCATGGCACATTTTTAGTCTATCAACATTCACAAGTTCTTGGAATTCATTGCCATCATTGATTGAAAAAATAGCAACACCCTTGGATAATAGCTTTTTAACTACAAAAGGTCTTTCCTATATGGGCCTTAATTTGCCTTAGATGTCTGGAATCCCAGGGCTCATCTGCTTGAACACTACGTCTCCTTTTTTAGACGGTGTTTCCTGACTTTTTTCCTAAATGAATGGGCTAACCTCTTATAATAAACTTGATTGTGATAATATGCCCTCATTCTTTCCCCTTCAAATAAGTTAAGCTATGATAACCATTTTTTTTTAGTACCTCAGCCTCCAGAACATCTGTCAAGGATTGATGTTCGATTTCTACCGGCAGTATTGCTTATGTTCTATAAAAAAGGGAAGTCGCTCTTGTTGATGTTCTGGCTGTGGTCTTGTAACCCCATAGTGTAAAGGATAGCTTATCCACCAAATCCTTGTAAGTTCACACCATCTTGGCTAAGATTATCTTTACATTCTCATTAGTTGCTTTGACTGCTTTATTTGCTTGAGGTCTGCAAAAAAGAAGACTTGAGCTATTGAATCCTATATCTACTAAACATCTATCTAGTTTCACCTAAGAACTGTAACTCATTGTCAGAGACCAAGTGATAAGGAAAAACATATCTATATATCTAGTTTTTCTCAATAAACTTGGCCATGTCTACGTGCATCTACCTTTTTAAAGGATTTTGCTTCTACCACTTAGTAAATTAATCGATGGCTACCATGATGAATCTGTGCCCATTTGGGGTAAGTGGATAGATCAGTTCTATGATGTCTATTCCACATGTAGCAAATGGCTATGGCGATGTGAGGTTGCATAGTTCAGAAATAGGCAGATGTCTTAGATCCGCATATTGTTGGCATAATTAAGACTTTCTAGCATAATTAAAGCAATCAATATCCATTGTGAGCCCAAAGAAGCCCTACCTCATAATCTTCTTTGCTAAGGCTAAGCCATTAATATAAGCTCCATATACTCCCGCAGGTACTTCTTCCATTGCCCTTTTTTCTTCCTTTTCATCTAAGCATCTTAATTGAATTCCATCAAGTTGTCATTTATACATCACTCCTTCTACAATGATTAACTGAGTTGATAGTTTACTAATCATTCTTTGGTCCTTTTCAGTTGATTCCTTAGGGGACATTAACTTTTCCAAGTAATTCTTAATATCATAATAACAAGGCTTTCTGTCGTCTACCTCAATATCTATGACCTATTTTTCTTTCAAAGCATGGCCTATCAGAGCTCAAACTAGCATAGATTTCATAATCATTCCCGTTGGATTGTACCACATAGACACCAGGGTAGCTAAGGCATCTATTGGCTAATTTTCCTCCCTAGACAAATATCCAAAAGTGCAAACCTAAAACTAACCGCTCAAAACCTTTAACTATCTAAGATAAGGCAGCAAACATACTTTTTTCACTAACCATTCACCCCTTTCTTGGTAAACCATAAGAGATGAATCTCCAAACACTTTTGCAGACTTTGACCCTATAGCTATTAGAGCCTTTAACATGTAAATGGAAGCTCCGTGCTCCATTTTATTGTTCGTGACCTTGTATTTCAACTTTCTAGCTAAGGACAACCTTTCTCCCTCTAAGGTAACCAAGATCACTCTTGCTCCTACTCATTTTATTGCTAAAAGCTCCATCGAAATACATTTACTAGCCTTGTACTATTATCGCCGTTATGTTTTCATTAGGGAATTTATAGATCACCTCTTCACTTTCTAGAGATTGATCATCTCGGAACTCTGCTACTACTCTTCCTTTAATGGTTTTCCTAGTGATGTATTCTATATCGAACTCTTGTAAGAGAATCAACCATCTTCTCATCTTTCCTAACAGTGAAGGAGCTTTTTGTAGGTATCTAAGGGGATTCTATTTAGCAACAGCTTGTATCTTGTAAGAATGGAATTAGTGCCTTAAATTTTTAAATGCTCATATGACTACCAAACAAATATTTTTGACCTCTACATACTTTGCCTTATACGAGAGGAACTTCTTGCTAAGGTAGTATACTGCATACTTAATCCCAAAATCATCCACTTGTGCAATGATAGCCCTTACTGATTTATCTTTTATCGCTAGATACAAAATCAAAGGTCGCCCTGCCTGAGGCAGTCTCAGCACTGGTGGATGTAACAAGTAAACCCTGATGATATCAAACACTTTCTAACAATCCTCATTCTAAACCATGGGCTGATCTTTCTTGAGCAGCTTGAAGATTGGTTTATATATTAAAGTTAACTTAGCGATGAACCTACTTATATATTGAATTTTTCCCAAGAACTCCCTGACTTCTTTTTCCTTCTGGGCCACTAGCATTTCTCTAATAGCCTTTACCTTATCAGGATCTACCTTTACACCTCTTTGGCTCATGACATGACCTAGAAGCTTACCTAAAGTTATGCCAAATATACACTTCTTTGGATTGAGGTAGAGATTGTACTTGATCATCTTTGGAAAGAACTTCTCTAATGCTTCAAAGTGACATTCTCTAGTTACCAACTTGATCATCATGTCATCTACATACACCTCTACTTCCTTATGAATCAAATCATCTAAGATCTTTGTGGCCACTCTTTGATAGGTAGCTCCTGCATTTTTAAATCCAAAAGGCATAACCCAGTATGCGTATGTCCCCTATTTGGTTATGAAAGCCATTTTGATCCTATCCATTATTTTGTTCAGAATCTGATTGTATATATCCATCCATGAAACTATACATGGTAGAGGTAGCAACACTATCAACTTGAACATCTATGTGGGACAAAGGAAAGTCATCCTTGGGATAGGCCTTATTCAGGTCTCTATAATCCACACATACTTTTATCTTTCCATTTTTATTTGCTAAAGGAACTATGTTCACTAACCATGTGGGATATTGAACTTCCACTAAGAACTTAGCCTCTATTTTCTTTTCGACTTCCTCCTTAACTTTCTCAACCTATTTTTGCCCAAGTCTTCTAAGCTTCTGTTTAACTTGTTTATACCCTAGGTACGTTGGAATGGCATGTTCGATGACTTTTTGATCTATCCCTAGCATGTCTCATAGGTCTAAGCAAAGAGTTTTTCATATTTTTCAATATTCTCTCAAATTTTTCTCTCTCCTCAGGAGTTATATGCAATGCTAGTAAAATTTATTTTAGGTTTTCTTTAGTTTCGAGATTGAATGAACATGTGTCCATGAGTTAATGTCAAATATAAATGTTTCATGACCATGATCATGCATATTGAAATCAGAAGAAATATCACACAAGTAAGCAAAATTGTTCATCTCATTAATGTAATCAAAAGAGCAAACATTATTCTCATGAAATAGTTCAGGAACATAAATAACATAAATAAGGGTGTCTTATTCAATCTTGTCAGCATCAGGAATTTTTCCATTCTCAAGTTGAGCAAGTGGCTCCTTGGCTTGAATTTTCTTCTTGCCTTTCAGTTTAGTGCCAAGTAGCTTCTCTGTCATAACTTTTACTGGTGCTTCTTTAACCCAGGTTGAATGATGCAGCATAATTCCTCATCTTAAAAACCTTCAACAAGCTTGATGATTCCTTGTTTCCAATCAAAAACATCAGTGAATAGCTCAAATCCCAATACTAGCTCACCATCTATCATTAGAGGTTCATTCTCTCCATAATAAAGGCACAAACCTGAGGCTGGTATAAAACTCTAAGAAATGTGAGGGATTCCTTCCACTACCCTTTTCTCCATCATTTTCTTACTGGTACCTGTATAGCCTAACCACTTCTTCTTCTTCTGACCTTTAGTAGTTACAGTAGCCTGAGGTCCTTCAGAATTCTTGCCTAAACTAGCTTCGGGCAAGAGGTTTATCCTTTTGAGCATACTGATCACTTGACGATTGTTAGGAAAGTCATCCCTATTTTCTTCATCTTCAATAATTACCACATGAAGCCTAATAAATGGCTATTTGGTTATTTTGAGTATAGAGACCTGGTTCTCCTTTGCTGCTTTGATAGTAATCAAAATCATATAGATTTTGATCTTTGCACATTTTGGCTAACTCATAAAAATCGAGCTAGGCCAACTGGGGCATGGTAGCCTTTGACTAGTACCTTCCTAATTTGTTTGAGTTTGGTCAATACATAAAGGTCCACATAGCAAGCAAAAGTTATGATGGTTATACAACCTAGGGGAAGTTGCTAATTTTATTACATGGGCTTTAGTTAAAGGTTATGAAACTTTAGGGCTACCTAAGCATGGTCTTTGCAATTAAGTCTAGCCTATCACGAGCATAATGACCGATGGGTCACCAATTTATATACCATTAGATATTAAACTTGGGCTGGTTGGTCTCCTTGGCACCTCCCTACACTGAGTGAATGTAAGGTGTGCTTCAGGATAACATTGGGGCTGAAAAGGGATGCCTAACTTAATTTTAATGCCCTAAGATGAATGCAAGAAATGCATTTTAGAAAGGAGAGATGATTAATTAATAAAACTCAATTATAAATAACTTAACCAAAATGCTTTTCGGAGCAAGGTCTCTTTAGTTCCCCGTTGAAGTCACCACTATGACATGTGCCGAAGCCTGCCCTTCACTTTCAAATTCATTCTCGAAGGCTGATTTTTAAGGCTCAAGATCGGAGGGGGCTCAGTTTTAATCATAAATTAGTTGCTTTGGAATAAGAAGGATAGAACGCTAATTATTGCTAACGATCAACCATGAAGGCATCTACTAGTGGGTTTAAAAAGGAAGGTGTCATGGAGTCGCCACTAAGCAAAATGTTTGAAATTGAATCTTGACCTTATTTTGATGCCCAAATAGAGACTGGTGTTTCTGAGATCCCTCTTATTATGTATCTTGGTTAGGTGTTGTTTTATAATTGAGTTTTTGAATTAATTCGCTCTCCTTTTTCACATGATGCAAGCAATAAAATTTAAGTAAACATCCCAAGTAAGTAAAGAAAGTAATAAATAAATACTTGAAACAAAATCCTACCAAGAAATCATTACATAAGCAAATTGTCTAACAAAATAAGAATAAACCAATATGCATACATAAGTCGATGCATTCATTTTGGGTTACAAACATTGGTTCCATTATGTTTGTTTTACAAAAAAAAAAGGGTTTTATTATATTATGTATACTTTGTGTAGAAAATTGGACATTGGTATATATTTTACGAAAAAATCTCGATTTTTTTGTTAAAAAACATTTTAGATGCCTTTTACTTTGATGTGCTCGAAAAAATCCCTTTTTACTAGCTATTACAAACCCTAAAATAAATAATACATCCAAAATTAAATAAAATACTAGTGAATAAAATGAATAAATAACAAACAACATAATAATCAAATAAAAAATGAAAGTAACCTAAATAAAGATGATGACCAGAGTAGGAGCATGACTAATACCATATGTTCTCCATGGCTATGAATAAATAAATTGCTCGAAAAATATAAAACAAGCAAATTAGTTACTGTTGATAAAAAAATTACATAATTCGTAAACACAAATAGATTAATTATAGCAACACGTATACATCAGCGAAAACATACCAAATATTGAATAAATGTTGTACAAAAATAAAAATTAAAATAAAGGACACAAAAAACCCTAAAATGCATGGAAAAACCCTAAAAAATACCCTAAGGATGGCCATTCATTGAGTGAGGGATGGCTAGGAGAAAGACAAGAGGACATCTCATCCCTTGGATGAGGGACGGCTATCCCACACACCTTCTTCCCATCCCTCACCTCTAGAACCAAATAAATGATGGAATATGACATGGTATGATAATCATGATAGCACAGCGGAAAAACAAAAATTTTATCATGCATACCATACATATCCAAAACTAGGAACGAAAACATGCAATTTTAGGGTTTTGAAACTTACAATAGATGATGCCTTTTATTCTTTGATTTTGTGATGTCCAGCAACCAAGATGCCTTTATCCACCTTAGTTCTCGATCACCAATGCCAAGGAACAGCCTTTTGCGCCACTCCCTCTATTCTCACACACACACTTGCAAAGATGGCTTAAAATCAAGAGTGCTAGCTCTATGATTGTGTATTCGGCAATGGGAATGATTTGAAGCCACAAGATCTGATCTTGTTCTTCCTTTAGGTTACTGTTTCAGCCCGAGAACACAAGAGAACAAGAAAGATTTCTTTCCCCTTGAGTATTTCGGCCAAGAGAGAAAAATAGCAAAAACGGCATCCATGTTATTCATTTAATTCATTAATATATATCACTAATTTAGGTCAAGTGTGAGTGCCGTAAATTAAGTGTTAATTTCAGCCTCCATCACTTCCTAATTAAGAGATATATCCTAATTTAAATTCCATTAGAATTTAAATTCAAATGGCATTAGTCATTTAATCAAAACAAACTTACTTATTTAAGGTAAAATAAGTTGCCAAATTCAACTAGTATTTTAGTTTGAATTTTGGCTACTTTAATTTCCTCTCAAGTATTATATTTTGATTAAATACAAATTAGGATTTAATACTCAATTAACTTAATTATACATAGATAATTAATCAATTGAAATTAAACCTAGCACATGCCAACAAATTTCTCTCGTGACCAACATACTCAAGGGGAAAGAAATCTTTCTTGTTCTCTTGTGTTCTCGGGCTGAAACAGTAACCTAAAGGAAGAACAAGATCAGATCTTGTGGCTTCAAATCATTCCCATTGCCGAATACACAATCATAGAGCTAGCACTCTTGATTTTAAGCCATCTTTGCAAGTGTGTGTGTGAGAATAGAGGGAGTGGCGCAAAAGGCTGTTCCTTGGCATTGGTGATCGAGAACTAAGGTGGATAAAGGCATCTTGGTTGCTGGACATCACAAAATCAAAGAATAAAAGGCATCATCTATTGTAAGTTTCAAAACCCTAAAATTGCATGTTTTCGTTCCTAGTTTTGGATATGTATGGTATGCATGATAAAATTTTTGTTTTTCTGCTGTGCTATCATGATTATCATACCATGTCATATTCCATCAGTGGTATCAGAGCCTAGACATGCTTATTTTAGTGCTTTAGATGCATGAAAAAATTAATTAAAAATCGTTATTTTGAAAACATGCAAATCTGAAATTTTCTGTTTTGAGTTTTTTGCATTGTTTTGGTGTAAAAACGATTTTAATTGATTAGATAGGTATTATAATTAATATGACATGTTAATATACTGTCCTAAGATGTTATTAGGGCTGGTAATGGTCGGATTTAATTATTTATACCTGATGGTACATGTTAATTATGAAACTAGGTGCTAGTTGGCATGTAAATTGCTAGTTTAACAACTAGTTTTCAAAATTAAATGTAAAAACGTTTTTGGCATGTTTGTAAGTGATATTTAAAGATTAATTATCAGGTCTGGACATTTTTAAAATTTGGTTTTAATTCTGGTCCATGATAATTTAATTGATTAATTTTAAAATCACTTAAAACAATGACTAGTTTGTGTTTGTTACATGTTTAATCAACATTGTTTGCTTTGTTTTGATTAAAATGGTAAAAACACATTTAGATTAAAATGGTACAGAATATTAAATCAATATTTATGGACTTATTTAGAATATTAAATGACTCATAAAATTGATTTAAATATTTGTGCATTTCATGGCATTACATAAGCATTAAACAACTAGTTTTGTTGTTTGTTTGTTTTTTGCATGAATGTCGTGTGTTATTATATGTGTTCTTCATGATTTTATTTTTAATTCATGTTAGCACATATTATATGTATTTTTAATGTTTATGGGCTGTATGACATAAAATTAAAAATGGCAAAATTGGAAATTATACTAGAGTTGATTTATGGCACAAATCTAACTAGTTTGTGTTTTGGGCTTTTAAGAGAACTTATTCAATAAGAGGATTTAGTCCATTGGGCTTCGGCCCAGGCCCATCACGGGGTCTTCTCTTAAAGGTTCAAGTACACAATTTCCATTAATGGGCTTGGCTAAATTGATTAAAATTGGACTTTGTCTGATCCATGAATGCTATGTATATTTATTTGCTTGTTTGGTGTGATGAATGGATATGCATGGTGCATTCATGGGCCCTGGGTTTTTGTAATTAAATATGGCCTGCGTGCCATTATATTTTATTGTAAAAGTTTCATTTATTTCTTAGAATAGAATTTATTTGAAGACTTTGTAAATCAAGACGAAGCCCACCGGAGTAGAGAAGCCCAACTCGAAGATTCTTATGTAATAGTATAGAATCTTAGTTGTAGGTTTTTGGGGCCATGTTTGTCACGCTTTACTTTATGCAATTATATATATATGCATGCTATGTATGGATGACAAAGCGTATGCCATGTAAGCCGTAATAAAATGAATCCCTAAAATAGTAAGTCACAAAGTTGCCTTCCTAATTCGAAACATGTCAAGGCATCGATCATCGGTCACGTAGACTAGGAGTCCTAGATGCGCCCGATTATCTTTGTGAGGCATGGGTTGTGAATGTAGGTTGGACTTAACATGGAAAGGGATGCCCGGACCTAGGCAACTAATAAATGGGTTGTGCTATAACATCTTAAGATGTTAGCCCATTTGATCCAAGAGTCATGTACGAGATATGATTGGAGTTTTCCTACCTAAGTAACTTAACTTGTTAGGTGTACAAGCTCAGCTTGACTAATAAGTTGTTGTGAAAAGTGGATCTTGGCCCACATTAAATCACTAACGCGAATTATTTAAAGGGATATTAATTCGGTTTGTGGGATCATTAATAAGACCTCATTTAATCTTGCTAAATTTTATTGTAGATTGAAAATGGCATCTTCAAACAACAATTTCTCATTGCGATCGGTCCTTGAAAAGGACAAATTGAATGGCACCAATTTCATAGGCTGGTCTCGAAACTTAAGAATAGTTCTTAAGCAAGAGAAGAAGTCGTATGTTATGGATGCACCCTTACCTGAGGAACCTGCTAGGAATGCTTCTGTGGTTCAAAAGGAAACTTTTGAGACCAAGAAAAGTGACTCTAATGATGTGACCTGTTTGATGCTAGCCACTATGGTGCCTGAATTGCAAAAGCAATTTATGGACCAAGAGGCCTATGCAATCATGGTGCACCTCAAGGAGATGTTCCAAGAGCAAGCTCGTCACGAGAGGTTCGTGACAACAAAGGCTTTAATTTCTTGCAAGATGGCTGAGGGTACTCCTGTTAGTACCCATGTACTCAAGATGAAAGGGTATATTGATACTCTTGAGAAGCTTGAGGTACTAGTGCCAAAGGAATTGGCCACTGATTTGATCTTAGGATCTTTGCCTGCTGCTTATGATCCATTTGTGATGAATTCTAACATGCATACAATGAACAAGTCAGTCACTGAGCTTCATGGGATGCTTAAGAATGCTGAAGAAAACATTCGAAAGACCAATCCCGTACTAATGGTTCAAAAGGGAATTAAGAAGGGACCTGCTAAGGGAAAGGGAAAGGGAAAGGGAAAACCCAAGTCAGTTGGGAGTGCACCTCAGGCCCAATCCAAGCCCAAGGCGTCAAAACTCAAAGAGAGTGAGAGCACTTGCTTCCATTGCAACAAGATAGGGCATTGGAGGAAGAATTGCGCTCTCTTCAAGGAAGAACAAAAGAAGAATGGAGCCAAGGCGTCCAGTTCTGGTATTTTTGTTGTTGAAATTAACCTTTCTATTTCTACCACTTGGGTATTGGATACCGGTTGTGGTTCTCACATTTGTTCAAATGTGCAGGGGCTAAGAAATAGGCGGTTACTTGGGAAGAATGAAGTGGACCTCCGTGTGGGGAATGGAGCACGAGTTGCTGCCATGGAGATAGGCGACTATCACCTCACTTTACCTTCCGAACTTTGTATTGTTTTGAATAATTGTTATTATGTGCCTGCTATGAGCAGAAACATTATTTCAGTTTCATGTTTGGATAATGATGAATTTGATTTTGTTATTAAAAATGGCAATGCTCATATTCGTCGCCAAGGCATTTCTTATGGCAATGCCATGTTGCAAAATGGCCTTTATATCCTTGATTTACAAAACAAAGAGTCCATATACAACATTAATACAAATAGGGTTAAATCAAACGAAATAAACCCTACTTACTTCTGGCATTGTCGTTTAGGACATGCAAACGAAAAACGCATTTCAAGACTCCACAAAACTGGAGTGCTTGGGTCATTCGACTTAGAGTCTTATGACACATGCGAGCCATGTTTGCATGGAAAAATGACAAAGAGTCCTTTTAATAAAAAAGGTGAGAGGACTAATGGCTTATTGGAACTAATACATACCGATGTATGTGGACCTTTAAGTACACATGCTAGATGTGGTTTTAGCTACTTCGTGACATTCACAGATGACTTCAGTAGATATGGCTATGTCTATCTAATGAAGTATAAGTCTGAAACTTTTGAGAAATTCAAAGAGTTTAAGAATGAAGTAGAAAACCAACTTGGCAAAAGTATAAAAGCCATTCGATCAGATCGAGGTGGCGAATACTTAAGCCAAGAGTTTGACAGTCATCTAAAGGAGTGTGGTATTATTTCACAGCTCACTCCTCCTGGAACACCTCAATGGAATGGTGTGTCCGAAAGGAGAAATCGAACTCTGTTGGACATGGTTCGATCTATGATCAGTCAAGCTAATCTTCCTATCTCTTTTTGGGGTTATGCATTAGAAACTGCTGCGTTTCTATTGAACCGTACTCCAACTAAAGCAGTTGAGAAGACACCATAGAAGGTATGGACTGGGAAAGAACCCAATATGTCTTTTCTCAAGATTTGGGGCTGTGACGCACATGTTAAGAAATTAACATCTGACAAACTAGAGTCCAAATCGACTGTCTGCTTGTTTGTGGGTTATCCCAAAGAAACAAAGGGATACTACTTTTACTCACAAGCCGAGAACAAAGTATTTGTTGCTCGCAAGGCTGTTTTCTTGGAAAAGGAGTTCCTTCTCAAGAAAGACAGTGGGAGTAAAGTAGAACTTGGAGAAATTCAAGTGCCACAAGCTTCTATAGAGGATGAGTTGGAAATGGGATCAAGTTCACAACCAGTTGTGGAACAAGAACCCATTACACAAGTACCTAGAAGGTCTGGTAGGGTACGTCAGGAGATTGAGAGATATGGATTTCTAATCACTGACAGTGACACTATTGAGTTAGTAGATCGTGAGGATCCTACTACCTACCGAGAAGCTATTGAAAGCCCAGACTCGGATAATTGGCTTGAAGCCATGAAATCCGAGATGCAATCAATGTACGATAACCAGGTTTGGACCTTGGTTGATCCACCGGAAGGTGCTAAGGTAATTGAATGCAAGTGGTTATTCAAACTAAAAGCTGATAAGACCTACAAAGGTAGACTAGTAGCAAAAGGTTTTCGACAAACTCATGGTATAGACTATGACGAGACCTTTTCGCCTGTAGTCATGCTCAAGTCCATTAGGATCTTGCTTGCCATAGCTGCATATCATGATTATGAGATATGGCAAATGGATGTCAAAACTGCTTTCCTCAATGGAAATTTACTTGAGGATGTGTATATGACACAGCCTGAAGGTTTTGTCAATCCCAAGCATCCTAAGAAGGTTTGCAAGCTTCAAAAATCCATTTATGGATTAAAGCAAGCATCCCGAAGTTGGAATCTTCGTTTTGATGAAGCAGTCAATGATTTTGACTTCATCAAGAACGAAGATGAGCCTTGTGTGTACAAGAAGGTTAGTGGGAGCATAGTAGTGTTTCTAGTCCTATATGTGGACGACATCCTTCTTATTGGGAATGACATTCCAACATTGCAAAAGGTTAAGCAATGGTTGGGAAAATGTTTCTCAATGAAAGACTTAGGTGAAGCCGAGACAATACTTGGTATTCGAATCTATAGAGATAGATCGAATCGGCTTTTGGGACTAAGTCAAGAAAAGTACATAGACAAAGTACTAAAGCGTTTTAGTATGGGAGAATCAAAGAAAGGGTACATACCTTTGGCTTTGGGAGTTCCTTTGACTAAAGAACAGTGCCCTAAAACCAAAGAGGAAAGGGACAACATGAGTAGAATCCCATATGCATCTGCTATTGGATCTATCATGTACGCTATGTTATGTACTAGATTGGATGTTGCTCATGCACTGAGTATAACCAGTAGGTTTCAGCAAGACCCTGGTGAAAAGCACTGGTCTGCTGTAAAAGGGATCCTTAAGTACCTGCGAAGGACTAAGGATCACTTCTTGGTGTATGGTGGTCAAGAAGAGCTCGTCATACAAGGTTATGCCGATGCTGCTTTTCAGACCAGCACTCAGGATTCTAGATCGCAATCTGGGTTTGTTTTTGTTTTGAACGGTGGTGCTGTCAGCTGGAGAAGCTCAAAGCAAGAAACCGTTGCCGACTCAACTATAGAATCTGAGTATATTGCAGCAAGTGAGGCTGCAAAAGAGGCTATTTGGATTAAAAATTTCATTAATGGATTAGGAGTGGTCCCAAGCATCCTAGATCCATTAGAAATTTTCTGTGACAATAACGGGGCCATCGCACAGGCCAAGGAGCCCTGGTCACACCAGAAATCCAAACACATACTCAGGAGGTACCACCTGATCAGAGAAATCATTGATCGTGGGGACGTCAAGGTTAGCAAGATAGCAAGTGAAGACAATGTAGCAGATCCTTTGACGAAACAGTTACGTCCAAATCTGCACGAGGCTCATTTGAGAGCGTTCGGTCTTAGGGCTATGCCCAATTGGGACTAGTGCTAGTGGGAGATTGTTAGTGTAAGCCCTAGCCCCAATGCATTGTAACGAAACACTTGAAATTAATAAAATGAGGCATTTATTTTATCTATTGTATTCCTGTGCATATCAATTGATAGAACTATCCAAGAATGTTGTTTCAGTTTAAGTTATCATGTGTGAGGCACATGGTTGTAAGACCTTGAAACAAATGAGACTTCATTCTAAATATCCCTAGTTAGTCATTGTTATGGGAATAACAAATGAATTAAGACTAGTATGCTCTCTCTGATAAGTTGAGTTCTGTCTTACGGATCATAAGGACAAGAGTGTCAATCAGAGATCATAGATACATGTTTAGAACATGGTATCTGGATTAGATCCACTCATGAGAACACTACATGGTACAAGTCAAAAAACTCGTTTCACATATTTGCCTAAAACAGCTAGCTGTTTTAGGCAAAATCGTGGCTTAACAGTTTTGCCTAAAACAGCTAGCTGTTTTAGGCAAATATGTGAAACGAGTTTTTTGCCTAAAACAGTTTTAGGCAAATATGTGAAACGAGCTGTTTTAGGCAAAAAACTCGTTTCACATATTTGCCTAAAATAGCTAGCTGTTTTAGGCAAAACTGTTAAGCCACGATTTTGCCTAAAACAGCTAGCTGTTTTAGGCAAATATGTGAAACGAGTTTTTTGATTTGTACCATGTAGTGTTCTCATGAGTGGATCTAATCCAGATACCGTGTTCTAAACATGTATCTATGATCTCTGATTGACACTCTTGTCCTTATGATCCGTAAGACAGAACTCAACTTATCAGAGAGAGCATACTAGTCTTAATTCATTTGTTATTCCCATAACAATGACTAACTAGGGATATTTAGAATGAAGTCTCATTTGTTTCAAGGTCTTACAACCATGTGCCTCATACATGATAACTTAAACTGAAACAACATTCTTGGATAGTTCTATCAATTGATATGCACAGGAATACAATAGATAAAATAAATGCCTCATTTTATTAATTTCAAGTGTTTCGTTACAATGCATTGGGGCTAGGGCTTACACTAACAAAAAAATCTTACAGAACAAAAGAAAAATGTGGGAAATTGCTCAAATAAATACCTTAGTCTTAGATATGCAATGACTAAACATTAAATCATGCTAAAAATATTGAAATACTAAAGCATAAATCATATTGCATTAAAAATGAGGAAACACAATACATAAAAAGAAGAAGAGCTTGATGACAATAATGGAGTAATTCTTTTTTACCATTATGCCTCTAATATATTGTACAAATCGAAAATGAATTATAATTTGACAAAGCAAGCATATTATTTAGTTTTAAAAATCAAAACAAATCAATTTAATATCTATATAATCATGAAATTAAGTGAATGGATTATAAAGAGAGAAAATATGAATGAGCCTAGAATATTACCCTTAAGAGATATTCTAACTCTTTGATTTCTAAAGTCCATATCTCTGCTTCTAATTATGGTCTTTGATTCTTTAAAACAAAGTATGAAATTCTTTTTTTTTGAGTTAAGAAGATTTCTAAGGCATAAACCTTTTAGAGGGAGACAAAAATTAGTTTTCTTCCTTCTCTAATGGTTTTCTCTCAAAGAATAATGATTCCGCCCCCTTTCAAAACACTAAATTTTCATTTTTTTCCTAAAGGAGAGTTTCAATTTAATCACTACTAAAAAATCATTAGATTAGGAGATAAAATCCTCAAAATTCGGACCTAATCTTTATCCAAACTTTCCCCTTTTAGAAATGTTAGGAAAATGTAAGAAAATCCAGGTTTCAACCTAAGGACTAACGTCTGTGAGTGCAGGGTGGCCATTCCTCATCACTAGAGCTTAGATTTCCTAAAATACCCCCTAATTTACACTATTTCAGAGGTGAGAACCCATAGATAGCCACCCCTCAGGCAAAAGATGGTCGTCTATCACCACTGTTTGTCAGGAAATAGGGTTTTTTGCTTATCTTGTTAACGCTTGAAAATGTTTGAAAGTATTTGGAGAATCATGAAAATCTGTAAGAGAAAATGACAAATCCATGATCAGAGCTTTAAGATCCAAACCTATTGTTAGTAATATACTACTTCCTATTTATCGGGTAACCCTAATCTAGGCTACCTAAGGTCACAGTGTCTACACCATTATTTCTTTGATATCTTTAACCTTGTCATGATCCACTTCAATTCCCCTTTAACTCACTACATGACCTAGCAACTTCCTTGATGTAACTCCAATTATGAACTTGTTAGAATTCAGGTAGAGATTGTACCTATCAATTCTCTAAAAGAACTTCTCTTAAAGCTTCAAAGTTACCTTTTTGTGTTGCTGTCCTAATCATCATATCATCGATATATATCTCTACTTCTTTATGAATCTGGTCATCAAAGATCTTAGTGGCCATCCATTGATAAGTAATAGCTACAATCATTAATCCAAAGGGCATCACCTTATAAGTAAAAGTTCCCCACTTTGTGATGAAAAGCTGTCTTGATTTGATCCACAATCTAGTTGAGAATCTGGTTGTATCTGGCATATCTGTCAATAAAACTGTACATACTACACATGGCGGCAATATTAACCAAAATATCTATATGAGGTAATGGGAAGTCATCATTTAGATAGGCCTTGTTCAATTCCTAATAATCAACACATATCCAACCCTATCATCTTTTTTGGCTATAAGAATGACATTAGCCAGCAAAGTCAAATATTGGACTTCTACTAAGAACTTGGCTTCGATTTGCTTACGTACCTTTTTCTAGACCTTTTCTACCCATTCTGGCCTAAGCCTCCTAAGCTTTTGTTTAACTAGCTTGTAAACTGGGTATGTAGGGATGGCATGTGTTAGCAACTTTATGCTTAATTCTCAACATATCTTCACTAGTCTGGGTAAAGATTTTTTGCATATTTTCTTAATATTCTCTCAAATATTTCTCTCTTTAAAAGTTATATCTAATGCTATTAGGATTTTTTTTTCGGATTTTTTGTAGTAACAAGATCAAATGAAGTGGTATCCATTAAGTTAATGTCAAATATAAATGGTTTATAGTTGTGATAATGTATAGTGAAATAATGAGAAACATCACACAAGTAAGCAAAATTACTCATATTATTAATATAATTAGTGCCACATACATCATCATTAAAAAATTCAAGAACAAAAAAAACCATCTATAAAAGTGTCTTCATTTGCTTTTGGTGATATGGGCACTGCAGCCAATGTCCCTCCACTCTCTATGCGTAATAGAGGCTCTTTAAAAACTTTTTTCTTCAGGTCAAGCATTGGCACTTTAGTCTCCATTTTTTCTTTTCTTTTAACCTTGTTAGCCAGCAAGTTAGGAGTAACAATCTCCTTTCAAACCTTGTGATCCAATTCAAAATAGTGTATCATGATCTCTTCATCCAAAAACTCTTCAAGTAGATTGATAACTCCATTTGACCAGTCGAACACATCATTGAGCATTTGAAACCCTAGGATGATCTTTCCTTCAACCGATTGTAGCTCTGCCTCCCCACAGTAGTTACATTCTAGTAATGTTAGCATAAAACTATCCAGAATATGAGGTATTTTAACCGACTCTACTTTTGCCTTTATCTTTTTACCTATTTCAACATAACCTAAACCTTTTTTTTCATATTGGCCTCTTATAACAAATAATGCATATGGCCCTTGTGAATCTTTTCCTAACCTAGTACCCGATGGGAACTGCATCTTCTTCATCATATTAATTACCTAAGAGCTTTCCATTGAACTACTCTCATCATCATCATCAATCACTATTACATGAAAACCACTAAAAGACTGATTAGATATCCCCAAGACAAAAACCTGATTCTTCTTGGTAGCCTTGGTTGTAACCAAGGGTGGTTTTTTAGAAAATAATTGAGGAAACTTTTTGATTTTTTTGTCTCATCAAGCAACGAAGTCGACACTCATATTTGTTGCCTTAAGTAATCTTTAACTCATGGATCACCTCACCTTTACCTTGGTAACTTGGTCCTGCTTTTAGGGTCTAGACAGCTTAAGGTTTCCTTTTCTAGATGTAATCAGTCGCTTTATGATAAGCAAGGGACTCATCCAACTCACTAGGTCTTAAACAACAAAAGGCATTAGACAATGTCTTGAGGTGTCCTTATGCAATCGTTGGCAATCAACAAACAAGAGGTGTCTTTTGGGCACTACAAGGTTGATATAAGAAGCCACCACCCAACAAAACATTGGAAAAAGGTGTTCCAACCTTTTAAGGCAAAAACCCAAAGGGAGTTTGGAACTTCACTTTTATTTATTCCTTTGATAGATATGACATAATGGCTTTCATATTAATGATGTTATCTCTCTTTTTACATGCAAGATTAGAGCAAATAAATAAATTAGAGGCACACCCAAGCACATAGAAAAGTCATAAATCATGGCATAGATTAAAATGTTAAAGCAGGCATCTATAAATTGGGTGATTCATTGTGACCTTTTTGATGAAGACATTGGTCCTCACATATGAATTTAGGAAGAAGCATTCCATTGTGAGTTTTAACGACAAGGATTTATTAGTCCAAATTTTATTAATAAATGTCTCGTGTTATTTAATTATATACAAAATATTTTACTATAAGGCCCCAAATTTGACCTTAGTTTAAATGCATGATTTAAATGATAATATTCATGAATAATGTTTAATTAATTAGGAGAAATTCTATTTTACACAAAAAGGGCAAAGTAGTAATTTTATTTAGGTTATGTATGTGAGTTGTTAAGTATGATAAATTTTAGAAGGTTGCAATTGAAATAAAGAAAATAGATTTGTGGATCAATTTTAGAAGAGGGAAATGTGGGTTGATATTATAAGAGGAAGAAAGGAGAGTGGAAGTTTCTTAAATGCAAATTGATGGAGAAGTAAAAGAGAACTTTTCCCCCAATTTTAAATAAAAGGACTTTGCATGTAGGAGAGAGAAAACTCAAAATTTGTGAGGTTTGAGAGGCTTGGTTAGCTAAAGAAGAAGATAATTTAGATTTCTTCCTCTCTTTCTTTAAAAGTTTTACATTTCATCTCTAATATTTTCAAGAGAAAAATTTTGTTGTATGTTAATTGATTTAGAAGTTTTGAAAGGGAATCTGTAAGATAATAAGTTCATCTCATATCTTCTTCTTTCATCTTCTTTCTTAAAGTCTAAATACATCTTAATGAAGAAGAAATTGGATATAATGCAAGAGTATATGGCTATAAGTAGAAGAACAAAGAGGAAGTAAGAAGAACAAGGGTAAAGGATTTGCTAAGGATTAAAGTGAAGGAAAGGGTTTTTGGCCAAGTTATGTGACTTGGTGTATAAGTGATTACATATATATTTAGAATCTAATTTTAATGAAATTAAGACTTAGTTATAGTATAGAAATAAGGAAATCTGAATATGTTCATGTGAAAGGGTTGAATGAATAAGAAATGTTAAACCCTAAATAAAAATTTTAAAAGTAGAATGCAAAGATAAATTTGTAAGGGAAATATGTTAGTAGTAATCTCTAATTTGATAAATTTTCAATTTAACTTAAGTGTATCAAAATTCCCTTGGTATAAAAATCTGTAATTGAGTTCATCTTACCTGGTGAGCTTATTTTGCTAATATTTAGAATTACAGAAATGCAAATTGGGTAATTGTAATTGGGTTAGAAACTAGACATCCTTATCTACCTTTTCTATGAGAAGACAAATTCTAAATCTTCCTCTAAACCTATCTAAACTTAGTTTGAAAACTCGTATAATATGTTACCCTATCATTGGGGACAATCTTCTGTAATTTGTAAATATCTTAAAATGTAGAGATGGTAATGAGAAAATTTTTAATGTTCTAGCAATTAGAAACATATAAGAATAGCTTGCTAAAGGCTATTTTTCCTAAGAATGTGTTTAAAAGGTTTAAAATCACAAACAAGATGAACTGATAAATCTACCTATAGATAGAATATATGTCAGGGTCAAGACCAATTTGGTAATGATCGTGAAGCCATTCTTAAATAAAAAATGAACCTATTTAAGGGTTAGTACCTATTTGGTAATGACTGTAAGGTCAGTCCAAAACCTAAAGTGCACTTATGTCATGGTCAGTACACATTTATTAATGATAGTGACCCTTCCCTGTTTAACTATTAATTAATTTAAAAGTCCCAAATGGTTACCAAAGTTTACCAAAACCTTCTCAAATATCTTTAAAGCATTTCACAATATAAAAACAACATATAAAGAGAAAGAAGTTCATTAAATATATGATAATATCATGTTGTAAAGCAATAGCCATAAATAGTTGATGAAGCATGTACATGGCAATTACAAGAATAGGTATGTTATTATTTACCTAATTGAGATAGCATGAACAATCTTATATATTTTGATTATATGTCATGCTTATATGTTAACGTGCCAAAATATATGACTAGAAGAATATATTTTTAATTATAGTTACTTATAGTGTTATATGAGATTGAGAATACATGTTTATATATTAGAGATTGAATATCTTATTATATGATATTATATGTGCAAACATGTATAGTAAAAGCACAAGCATGATAATTAAAATGAACATGAACATAGTATTGCCTGTAATTATAGTTTGACTTTGGATAGATAGGTAGACCGATAGGGATAAGTTAGAGCTACTAAAGTTTAGCCCCTTTTGGGTCATAAAGTGCATAAATGGTCCCATTAGGATCATAAATAGCCTCGTTTAGGTTGTTAGCAGACCCCTTTTGGGTCAGTTTGATAGATCTAAAGTATAGTTAGCCATATTTGGATCTAGAGATTCGATATTTTTAGATATCTAAAGTTTTGATACCTAAGGATATCTAGAGTTCTCGTTATCCACTTTTAAAACTTAGGCATGATAAATTCCAATTAAAATTATGATTATAGTATTTGAATTAAAGCTTGATTGCTCAGATGTTATTGTTAAACTATATGATTGGTTCCAATTATAGAAATTGTATCTCAAGTATAATGTTTATAGTCTATCAATCAATCACATAAATTATGTATGCTGAGATATATGTTTATCTCAATTGCCTTATTGATTATGTATTGTAATGTTGCGAGACTTAATTATTTATTTATCATTAATTTCTTATGCTACATATGATTCATGTTGAGTGTGTTTTTCGATGACCACTGTGAGTTGTTGTCCATCATGAATTATTCCCCACTAAGCTTTGTATGTCAGCACGGCTTTTGATCCGTATAGGTTTTGTGGATAAGACTTTTGCTCAGGGATGTTCAGTATATCAGGAAAGGCCAACACAAGTCCATCAAGAAGTTGATGTAAGATTTCCTGATGAATATATATATATATATTAGCTGTATGTGTGTAAAAAATGAATGTAGTTTGAGTTTGTTCGCTTTTATATACTCACTTTTGTAAAGAGAACAAAAATGTATGCTTGTATGATCTAAAGTAACTAACATGCCATACGATATGTATACTATAGTACAAGTAAAAAAGACATGAGAATAGTGATAGCAAATCCCTAAATGGATATGAAATAAAGTATGTGAACAAATATAGTAACACCTAATTGACATGTATGATGACTAATATGATGATGATGATAGTATGATCAAATAATGCATGATGATATCATAGCATAGTAAAATTGATTAAAGTTGTATGATTTAATAATACGATTAGGTTATAGAATCAAGGTGTTACATTTACATTATTAAAATCTAACTTTTATGTGTGAGTTTCTTGGGCAAGAAATAGGACTTTGGTCAAATTTTATTAGCAAAAAACCCCAATTCTTTAATACAAGTATTTTTATGGCATTTTCCATATGCAGTAAAAAACGCCTTTTGTAATAAGAGAAGGGAAATGTGAACTTACCTATAGCACTTCCTTTGCTATCCTCACAAAAAGGTTATTCACAATAATAGTAATAATGATGATGATGATGATGATGATAATAATAGCAATAATAATTAATAAGTATTTAAAGGGCAAAAGGGATAAACAAAAAAAGAGAAAAATCTTTAATTTACATCGAGAAATGCGCTTGTACGCATTAAGTGACATATGGTCGACCCATTTATCTTAAAAGAGTGGGAAAGCATATTTTTGGCCATACATCACATGATACACAATCATACTTTCCTACTAAAATGGTTAGTTTTCCCTTTCTTTTAAAGTAAAGTCCTTGTCGATAAGTAAATCCCAAAAGGGAGGAAAAAGCATTAACAAATCACAAAATAATGATTTTTAAATCAAATTCTTTGAGGAAACCAACTTTAAAATAGATTAAAAGAAAATTTAATGCGACTAGTAATTTCTACTACACAACAAAATATCCTAAAAAAGAGTTTCACAACTTAGATTTAAGCAGAAATAAATATACAATGAAAATGTGGCAATTAAATCAATGAATAAAGTTTATAACATTTAAGATGGTAAATGCATAAACTTTAAATTATCAGAAAAATAGATCGAGTAGAAAAGACTTTTATATTACCTTCAGTACACTTACTCGATTTGACCGTTAAATGTTGGATTTTTTGATCTTTTTTGTATTTAAGTAGCCAAAAGAAACTAGTTTGAAAATGAGAACAAAGTTCATAAAAAATACTTTTTAGGTTTTAAAAGCTTTTGTTTGTTTCTAAAACCAAGAATTCTCAAAACTTTTTAACCTTTTGGCCAATAACATGCTAATTTCTAGCCAACCAAAACTTCTAACCTCAAGCTAACCTTCTAAAAGTTGCTTGGTTAAAATCTTATATAAGAGGGTTTGCACGAGTGTGCGATCCTAAAAAAGTCAGCCAATTTGTCAAGTTAACTCTCAAAATTTGATCTACTTTTTACTTACACGGCCGTGTAATTGGTTTGCATGGGTATACAAATCAAATGTAATAGTCAACTTACCAAATTGGGACTAAAAGGGTATATTCTTTGCCATGTATGTCCATACAAGTTGTTTGCATAAGTGTGCAACCCAAAAATGGCAGTAAATTGGGCAATTTGCCAAATAATGAAAATATTATCTGATTACATGGGTATGTAATGCCAAAAAGTTATCGAAAATGACATTTAAAGCCCCTAATTGGGAATATTCATCATTATTTGCCCCTTACTTTGCTCGAGTGCCCGAACTGAGCACAAAACACTTGAAAACATTCTAAAGGGTCTCATTATAAAAAAGACCTCAGAATCTTTGAATCGTTATCTTTTAAAGAGTAATTTCCCTCATTAGGTAACCCTAACAAAAGCCTCCTTAGACCTAATGTCTATAGTTTCCCCTAACTTTAGGAAGGCTAGTACATAATAGAGCCTAGGTGAGCCAAAGTTTAGAGTGAAAGAGAAGGGCGTTTACTTAAGGAGGCAACCTTCTAGTTGCTTCTTAAAAAGGCTTATAATTGTAAGGAGTGGGTGACCAATGCTAGTTTGTGGTGTGTCCTTAGTTAAAGGCAGTTTAACTTCTATGCATATACCTCAATTTGAAGGCAATTCCACTTTAGTGGCTATACCTTGATTTGGAGGCGATTTCGCTTTTATGGCTATACCTAGATTTACAGTTTATTCCACTTTTATGGCTATACCTTGATTTGAAGTCAATTTTTTCTTCTATGACTATACCTTGATTTGATGGTAATTCCACTTCCGTGGTTATAACTTGATTTGAAGCCAACTTTGCTTCTACTGCTATACCTTTGATTTGAAGGCAATACCATTTTTGTGGCTATACCTTGATTTAAAGGCAATTCCATTTCTGTGGCTATACCTTAGTTTGAAGGCAATTTAACTTCTATTGCTATGCCTTAATTTGAAGGCAATTCTATTTCTATGGCTATACCTTGATCTGTAGGCGATTCCACTTCGATAGCAATACCTTAATTTAAAGGCGATTATGCTTCGGCAGCTATACCTTAATTTGAAGGCGATTCCACTCTAGTGGCTATACCATGATTTGAAGGTGATTATGCTTCTACTTCTGTGGCTATACCTTTGTTTGAAGGTGATTCTGCTTCTATGGCTATACCTTGATTTGAAGGTGATTTCACTTCTATGGCTATACCTTGATCTTTCAAAAAGTTTTTGTATGTTAGGGTTGCTTGGATGTGGAGTTAATTGCATCATCACTGGCCCCCTGTGTGACACGTATCAGAGCCCATTAAATTTTGATTGGGTTTTCTAAGGCCCATTTTTAGGTTTTTAGATCGAAAGAGTTTCACAAAAACTCATAAATTGACCATTTCACAATATAAAGGGATTAAGGCTTAAGATATTATTGATGATCAACCCATGAAGGCATCTTATACAGGTTTAAGAGGTAAGTTTCATGGATTTGTCACTTAATAAAATGTTGGAAAATTAATCTCAACCTTTAGATGCTTAAATAGAGATCGATATTTGGGCCATCACTCTTACTTAGCACCTCGATCAGGTGTTTCTTATAATTAAATTTTTATTATTAGTCCACTACCTTCCTTCTCACACAATGCATTACAAGAAAATATATAAACACATCAATCTTTTTGGAAAGTGCAAAATAAATAGAAAAAGTAAATAAAATAATTCTACTTAAATTATTACAAAAGAAAATAATCCAAAATAAAAATAAGAAAATATACATAAATCGGGCTATTTATTAAATTGGGAAATGTTGGTTCCCCCATGCTTATTTACAATAAAATTCTTTTTGAGTGGTTTTTAAAACAAAAGTGTACGTTGTTCTATTTTATCTAAAAAAACCAATTAATAAAGTATAAAACATTTTGAATGAATTTTTCAATCAATGAGCCAAAAATTCATTTTTGTACCAACTATTACATTCCCTAAAATTAAATACATCCAAAATTGAATAATGAAGAAATTATAAAAAAATATTGAAATAAACCAAATAAACAACCATGAAATAAAACATAAGAAAAACGCAACAATAAAGTAAAGAGTAATAAAAGGGAAGAAATAGAACTATCCTACGACAGGCCTTTCTAAGGGAAATTAACTCCCAAAAGAATTCTTCATATGCATGACAAATGATTGCTCAAAGAAACACACATAAAATAAATTGATTAGTTGATAAAACATAATATAAATCAAGTAATAAAATCAAATAGCATAAACAATTGTTATTGGAATAAAATATTATATGAAGAGAATATAAAACATATTAGAACATACCAAAAAAATGATATTAAAATATGATTAAACATGCAAAATGAATATACGTGCAAGAATAACTCACAAAATAACCTAAAAGACCTAAAAAGATGCCACAGATGCCCAGGAAAAAGAGACAGATGGCCAAACAGTAAATGAGGGACAAGACGAGAGGATGAAGCCCTAATAACCCATTATTTGCTATGACCAACAGCCCTCTACTGGACCTGTGTCCCTCCTATCACTCGAAAACAAAAGCAAAAATAAAAGAAAATAGGCAGAAGAGAGACAAAAAATTATTTAACCATTAGAATGCATTTTCTAACCCTTAAGCATGCCAAAATAAAGAATATATATATATATATATATAGAGAGAGAGAGAGAGAGAGAGAGAGTAAGTGCTAATTTGAAGAAAAAGAGAAGTTAACTTAAGAAAAGAAAAGATTTAGGGAAATTTTGCAATTTTCAAGCAAGAATTTCTTGGAATATAAAGCTAGAGTACTCGAGAGAGTACTAAAACCATTCAACTGAGAATCTAACCACACAACCGAGTATGGAAAGCCTTCATTTGAGTGCTTTAGTCACTCACTAGTAAAGGTGTTATAATTGCAACATAATTCTACTGCATTCTAGAATAAGAAGTTCTAAGGCACCGAAAATTCTTCTTTAGAGGCTATTTTAGTAAACCTAAGGACAAGAATAAGGAACATAGAGAGATAAAGAGTTATAATTATGAACTTTTCTTCATAGTTAGCCCTAGTTTTCTTTAGTTAATTGTACTGTAGTTTTTAGTTTAGTTTTGTCATTTTCTTAGTTTTTAATTATCTAAAAGATTCAAGCTTTCTACTGTTATTTTGAGAAGTCATCAAGAGTAAATTTGAAGCTTCATGAGTATTGTATCTCTATATTTTGATTTTATTTCATTTTAATCATGCTTGTTAAGTAATTCCTTACTTTGCAGAGGGAAACTTGAACTGTAAGGACCCAATCATGGTCCTAACAGGACTATAGTTAAGTAATCAGGATTAAGGTTTAATAAGGAAAATTTTGATTATTTGGTATTATTAAAGTTAAGTCACATTAAGGGTATATTGTTAATTATGCACATGTGTATTGGAGTGTAGCTAAAATAGTAAGGAAGGATGCAATTGAATTAAATAAGAAGTTTTGGAGTTGAATGTTAAGAAAATAAGTTGTTAGCGGTTAAAATGTATAAGGGCATTTTGGAAATTTCTCTTTGGGAGATATTTACCCCACAAACCCTTGTATTTAGCTTCTTAAAGAAGGAATTCTTAGGGTTTTTGGAAGGTGGTTTGGCATTTGAGGGAGATAGCTCTCTCTCTCTCTCTCTCTCTCTCTCTCTCTTTCTCTCTCTCTTTTTGGTTACGATTTGGGGAAGATGAAGATTAGGGTTGTTGTTTAAGCATCATGAAGGTAATGTTTTTCTCTCATGGATCTCTACCTTATGTTTGATTTAATGGAACTAAGGTTGTAGAGAGATGATATATCATATATGTCATCTCCATGTACAAGGAGAAGAGGGGAATTAAGAGTTAAAGGGATGGATCAAGTAAAGTGAGGGAGGCTTTAATGTCAGGTACGGGAAAATTGTTTAAGAGGGTTTACTTTACATGTTTTCTTTTATTTGCTATATGTGTTTCCTTAGTGGAGATTAAATTATTAAAAGCTTTAATTATTGAAAGCTTAGATGATCATTTAAGGAAGTTGGGACATGAGATCTAGGGTTTAAAATCATGCTATGCTCAATCGGGGTTCCTGAGTTTCCTGTCTTTCCCCTATGCACAGCCACGGGTGTATTTCTTCTTGGAAACACACGGTCGCTTGTGTTTCTTCTTGGAAGCACGCGGCCACGTGTGTGTTTCTTTTTGGAGACACACGGTCACATGTGTGTCTCTTTTGTGGTTCTTCTTCAAAGCACATGGCCACACATGTTTCATTTATAGGAATACACGGCCACGTGATGTTTCCTTTCTCCTTGCACATGGCCACGTGTGGTTTTCTTCTTCACCATGCATGGCCATGTATGCTTGTTCCCTTTCAAAACACATGGACACTCATCATTTTCTCCATGAAAACACACGACCATTCACACTTTCTTTTGAGAGTACACAACCCCTTATGTACCTCATTCCTTAAGGCACGCCTAAGTATGTTTTCTCCCCTTCACAGTATATTCTCACCTTAAGATTTAAGCCATCTAATTAGATATGGAACACCATATTATGCGGTCCATAAAATTATTAAGAGAGCAAGAATTGAGGTGAATTGACTAGTAATAAGTAAGTTTGAGAATAAATGGCTATTAAGTGAAGTTTGATATGTTACTTGATCAGAGTAATATATTATGAAAGTCTCTCTAATGCTAAAGTCTACAAAGATACATTTTAGAAAGGCCTGAATATAACATGAATTATTATGAAAATTTAAAAGACATCAATGTTATAATAAGAGGAAGAAGAATGAATTAAGTTATAAGTTATCCAAAGACACCTGTGAGGTGCATAAAGTATGATCACTTAATAGAAGTGTTAGATAGTATGCCCTAGAGCCCATGTAATAGGGATGTTTTTCATATGTATGAAATTTATATTCTTAATAAAAGGCATCATTCATTTATTAATGCTATGTTTAAATACATGAGTTTGTAAATCTTAAATTAATAAATGAAGTCCTAGATATTATAAACACAGTGCAAAGGCAATCATGAAGGTGTTCATGATGTGAGATGTCTATTGCATGCAAATGTGTTAATATCTAAATATCCCAAGTTATAGAATTAACAAGATAGGACATTGTTAATTCGGACAGACTAGCACATGTTATGCTTCTTGAATGGTTCAAGCAGTGGTTCTCATAACTGTGATTATGGAAGATAATCAAAGCTAACATGTGGATGCTTGTTAGAAGAACAAGTTCATTGGAGACCTGCATAGAGAATCCTCACATGGATATTAAGTCTATGTCAGTGAGGAATCTCTTCATAGCGGTTGTGCAAGTATCCTTAGACTTGAGATCACCAAAGTTATCTTAAGTAGCAAGTGGTATACTTTGACTCCATAAGTAATTACTTCCAATTGAGAGTGAACATAGTTAGGAGATTGGGTATATCATGACCTACTTGAAGATAGTTGAGCGATTGACAAAGGATTCACCATCCCAGATTTAACAAGGGAAGTTATCTCACATGATTCTATAATTGCCTTGTTCAGAGAATCTCTGGCCAGAGTAATATGCCGAGATGGATGGAGATCCATGAAGGGCATTTTAGGAACAATGGTTAAATTAATAGAACATACATAATTAGATTTATATGAGTTGACATAAATCCATACTCAGAATCGAATTGAGATAAGAGTGGTGAAAGGAGTAATTGCACGGTAACTGTTTCTATGGAAAGGTACAGTCAAACCACATGACTTTCCTGACATTTGAGTAGTCATGATACCTAGCTAGAGGCCAATCATAACTTGTATAATGATGTATCAAAAGTATCAATAGGGATTGATAAGATGATTTAAAGGAGTTTAAATCATGTGAGTTTTGAATAGAACTCACAATTACATATTATACTGCCAACATAGACAGGAATCCAATAGGTCACACACATATAGAGAAAAGGGTAAAATGGTAAAATGACAAGGATAATAATATTTGATATTATTATAAAGGTAGAGAAGAGAATATGATAATAATTAATTAAAGAGTTTAATTAATTATGATCAAATAAAATTGTCCGCGAAACTTTTGAGAAATGTTCTACAAAATTGGACCTAATTGAAATAATGTATTTTATGATTAATTATTATTATCTTATAAGTGTTATAAGACTACTATAAGTGTTATAGGACTGATATAATAATTAATAGGTCCATTGGAGAAATTATAAAGGGCCAAAGGAATGAAGAAGTTGGAGGAAGCCCTCCAGAAGAGGGCCACACGCCAACTCCATAAAGAAGGGCTTAGAGGGCTTTTTCTTGGACCAAATTAATTTATATATGTTACATAAGTGTTATGGAACTCACATATTTAATTTGGTTGGATTTGGAATCCATTTGGGTATTTAAATCCAATTAGTTGCATAAAGGGCCTAGTTTGTGGATTTTGTGCATAGACTTTTATGAAAAGGATTAAATTGGATTTAATTAAGCCCAAATGATTATAATTAATTCCAGAGGCCCAATTAATAAATCTCCAGCAATTTTAAAGTGCCCAATCTCATTAAGGAGTTGGAATTTTAACCTAACTATAAAAGGCCAACTAATGAGAATTAGGGTTAAGTGATTAAAAACAAAAGGAAAGTCTTTTTCTTTATTCTCTCTCTCCTTTTTGCGCCAACTCCAAGCTAGCTACTTGGAATTTTGGCCAGCCCTAGTTGAACACCAATTTGTTGGTTCAATTTATCCCTCTCTAGTGTGGATTACTCATTGGAGGTGTTCGATTTTGGACACTGTGGTTTGCGACAGCCCGGTACGAAGTAAAATCAACTGTTCAACAAAAATGAAAGGTGATTTTTCTTATTCTCATATAGTTATATTGTGTATTCATGGCAAGATCAGATCCAATGGTTAAAAAATTTTAAAATTCCGCTCATGTATGTGATGCATGTAACCGTTAAATTCCAACATGGTATTAGAGCCACGGTTTTGCCATGGATATACAATTTTATATTTTTCTGCGGAATAAGTTTTGTTTTGTTTTGAGTTATTTATTTCATGAACTTTAAAATATTATATTTAATTGTTCATGAATGAGAAATATTGATTTCTGGTTGTATGTGTTATCAAATAAATTTGGTGGGAACAAAAATGAAATTTTTGAATGATTGTGATTAGGGTTTGGCGTGAAACCCTAGGTGATGTAGGGGCTGTTCTAATTTAATTTCTTATGGATCCATTTAAAAATTATTTAGATGATATTTTATGTGTTTAATATGTGATATTAAGCCGTAGGATCGAACGGAATTAAAATCGAACAAGTTTTGCATGAAAACTAGTTTAGTTGAAAAGTTCGATAAATTGGTGTTCTTGATGTGTTCTTGGTTAGAACGACTTTTGATCTTCTAAATCTGATATATATGATATATTAAAGTGTTTTTAATTAATTGTATTAATTAAAATGGACCTTAAATTAATTTGATTAATTTTAATTTATTAAAACCACTTAATGGGCTTAATTATGTTTACGGACTTGGTTTAAATTAGTGAATGACTTGGTGCGCCCAAGGAGCTGATTTAAATTAAACATTACAAACTTGTTTGTGTGTGAACATAGTTAGGGTTTTTCTTCTGTGGGTTTCGGCCTACATTTGTTTTAAGCCCAAAATTAATTCTTTTAATTATTTAATATGATTAATTAATTAAATAATTAATTTATAATTAATTAATAATCAATTGGATTGATTATTAAGACAAGAACACATACATGCAAAAAGGTTTCCTAAAATGAAAGTTTCCAAAATGGAAAAAGTTTCCTAATTTGATCACATCATTAAAATAACTCAAAATATAGTTTCAAAGGTTGAAACAAAGTTAGTAATCCATTTCTTTATGCATTAGAGAGGCATATAAGCGTGTATGATTGGCATGATGGTTAGTTATGGACAAAGCCCAATGTGATTGAGCATAATGCATGTTTTGGCCTAATGAGGACTTTCATGTCCCGGCCACTTGTTTTTGGTTTGTATTTCATTTCAAATTGTAATATGTAATTAGATTACTTAGATTAAAATTAGAAATAGAGATGGAGACCAATATGAAGCAGCAAGATGGGCCGGATGGAGATCCAACAAGCTTGAAGATAATGTAATTATTTTCTTGTTTGAATCATGCATACTACCTAGGTGTGACCTTTTGATTTCCCTCTTGGCTCAGGGCAATCAATGTAGTGAAGTCCACAACTATACCATATTTGTATGCTTATATTTATGTGATAGATATAGGATGCATACCAATGTATGCCAACCATGTATGATGAGACTTAATTAACTAAAACCCTCAAACAAATACTAAGGTATATAAGCCTTCCATTAATTTGAGGAGAACCAGAGTTCTTTATAGTGTGGGTTGTTGACCACAGTCAAGCTCACATTATATCGAATATGTTCAAATTTAATTAAATGGGTCATCTTAGCTAGCCCATTAGTTTGTTGACCACAGTCAAGGCTAATGGTTCTAGAGGCAAGATTAGGGAATGCATATATGATATGCATGCATCAAGAGTTGATAACCTAATGATCCAATAGTTGTGTAGAGACACAATTGGTATAGAGATACCTACCTTTCAAGGGTATGGAATTTGGCTCGTTGACCACAGTCAAGGTCAAATTACATATCAAGGATTGGATATTGGCCCACTAAGAAAACCATCGGGTTTTCTCGAATTATATAGTGAGGGCTATTAATTCATAATAAAATAGTGGGAGTAAATGGATTAATTAAAGACCTTATTAATGCATACATATATATATGAACAAACTCTCATATCTTTTCTTTTTCACATCTAGGTCATCATCATGAGCACATCAAACATTAATATATGATCAATCTTGGAAAACAAGCTGGTTGGCAACAACTATTCTGACTCGATCAGGCAAGTGAGAATTGTTCTCAGAGCTGAAAAGATCCACTATGTCTTGGATAAAGATCCACCACCATTTCCATCAGATGATGCCATTGATGAGATCAAAGGCATTTATCGAAAATACATGGAGGATAGTGAAGCAGCAGCATGTCTGATGTTGGGTGCTATGTCCTCGGAGCTTCAGAAGCAACATGAAATGATGGATGCTAGAACCATCGTTTTGCATCTAGAGGAGCTTTATTCTTCTCAGGCTAGAACTGAGCAATATGAGATTGCTCGAGCTCTATTTAGTTGCAAAATGGTGGAAGGCACTTCAGCTGCTACTCATGCATTGAAGATGTATGGGTATATTAAGCATTTGAGTAGACTTGGCTATGTTATGGATAATGATCTATACATAGATTTAATCTTGTACTTGTTGGCTCCAAGTTATGCACCTTTCGTGCTTAACTTCAACATGAACAAGATCCAAGTATCCATTCCTGAGTTAATCAATATGCTCAACACAGCTGATGGATCATTTAAGAAGGATCCAAAAAGTGTTATGATTGTCACTTCTGCTAAAGGCAAGAAGCAGAAGAAGAAGAAGAAGATAACCAAGGTGCAGCCAAAGAATGGTGGGATCTCCAAGAAGAAGGTTGCCAAGAAAGAGAATCCCAAAGGAACTTGCTTCCATTGTGGAAAGGATGGTCATTGGAAGCGTAACTGCAAGGCCTATCTAGATTCTCTCAAGGAGAAGAAGCAAGCTGATGCTTCTACATTAGGTATTCATATGATTGAAATTAATACTTATTCTATTGTTTCAAAACAATCTTGGGTATTAGATACCGGATGTGGATCTCATTTATGTAATGATCTACAGGGGCTTAGAAGCTTTAGAAGAGTTGGAAAGGCAGAGATATGTTTGCAGTCAGCTACTGGACAGAACATCTCTACAACAGTTGTGGGGACTTACTATTTGCCTCTTCCTAGTGGATTAGTATTGGAATTAAATAATTGTTATTATGTTCCACTTTGTCCAAAAGTATTATTTCTTTCAGTTGTTTGATGAACGATTATGATATTTCTTTAAAGGACAAATGTTGTTACATTTTTAAGAACAATATATTTTATGCAAAAGCTATCATTGAGAATGGTATATTTGTTCTTGATTTAATTAAAGAAGTATATAATGTGGATACCAAGAGAATGAAACGTGATAATCTAAATACCTCATACTTATGGCATTGTCGTTTAGGCCACATAAATGAAAAACGCATGACCAAATTGCACAATTCAGGTGATTTGGGATCATTTGATTATGAATCATTTGATACATGCGAATCTTGTTTATTGGGAAAAATGACAAAAGCTCCCTTTATTGGTAAAGGAGAACGAGCTAAAATGATTTTAGACTTAATACATTCAGATGTATGTGGTCCAATGACTACACATGCCAGAGGAGGTTACTCCTACTTCATTACTTTCATAGATGATTATTCCAGGTTTGGATACATCTATCTAATGAAATATAAGTCTGAAGCATTTGAAAAGTTCAAAGAATTCGGAAATGAAGTAGAGAAACAACTTGGCAAAAGTATTAAAACACTTAGATCAGATCGAGGTGGAGAATACTTAAGTCAATAGTTTCAGGATTATCTTAGAGATAATGGGATTTTATCTCAATGGACTCCTCCATATACACCACAATACAATGGTGTATCTGAAAGGAGGAATCGAACACTATTAGATATGGTTCGATCAATGATGAGCCGAGTGGACTTGCCTAAGTCCTTTTGGGGATATGCACTAGAAACTACTGTTTATGTGTTAAACAGAGTTCCTAGTAAATCAGTTGATGTTACTCCATATGAGATGTGGAATAACAAGAAACCCACGCTTTTTCATATGAAAGTATGGGGTTGTCCTGCTTATGTGAAGAGGACAATGTAAGACAAACTGGATGTTAAGTCTGACAAATGTTTATTTGTGGGATATCCAAAAGAAACATTTGGATATTATTTCTATCATCGCTTAGAACAAAAGGTATTTGTTTCAAGGCATGCTGTCTTCTTGGAAAGAGAATTTCTCCTACGAGAGGACAGTGGGAGTAAAATTGAACTTGGTGAAGTTCAAGACACACAAATAGAAGATGATCAACCGATTGAACCCGAAACTGAATTTCAAAATGATGAGATTACAGTTGAACCTGATTATACACAAAATCCTAGAAGATCTACTAGGATGCATTCTATCCCTATGAGATATGGATTTCACATTGATTCGGATAAAGGCATAACTGTAGTAGAGGACAATGAGCCTACAAGCTATCAAGAAGTTTTGAACAGTTTAGAACGTGATTTATAGCTTAAGGCTATGTAGTCTGAAATGGACTCCATATATGAGAACAAAGTATGGACTTTAACTCAACCACCTGAAGGGATAAAACCCATAGGGTGCACATGGGTCTTCAAAAAGAAGACCGACATGGAAGGTAATATAGTTACCTATAAAGCTCGCTTAGTAGCAAAAGGTTATTGTCAAAAAAAAGGTATTGACTATGACGAAAATTTTTCTCCTGTAGCGATGCTTAAGTCTATACGAATACTTTTAGCCATTATAGCTCATTATGATTATGAGATTTGGCAAATGGATGTGAAGATAGCTTTCCTTAATGGAAATCTTACCGAGGATGTGTATATGACACAACCAGAAGGATTCACATTAGGAAACGGTGTAAAGGTATGCAAGCTTCAAAGATCCATTTATGGATTGAAGCAAGCGTCTAGGAGCTGGAACATACGATTCAATGAGACAATCAAAGAGTTTGGTTTCTCACAGAATGAATATGAACCTTGTGTGTATAAAAGGGTCAGTGGGAGTGCAATTGTCTTCCTAGTTCTATATGTAGATGACATATTGATCATGGGAAATGACATTTCTCTTCTCCAATCTGTTAAAATATGGTTATCCAAGCAATTCTCCATGAAAGACCTTGGAGAAGCATCCTATATTCTGGGAATAAGGATCTATAGAGATAGATCCAATAGGTTGCTAGGTCTTTCTCAGAGTACATATATAGATAAAGTATTGAAGAGGTTCAATATGGATCTCTCTAAGAAAGGGTTTATACCCATGGTGCATGGGAAACACCTTTCTAAGTCTATGTGTCCACAGACACTGGAGGATAGAGAGAGCATGAATAGAATACCATATGCATCTGCAATTGGTTCTATCATGTATGCTATGTTATGTACACGTCCAGATGTAGCATTTGCTTTGAGTGTCACAAGCAGATTCCAATCTAATTTTGGAGAGGAACACTGGGCAGCTGTCAAGAATATTCTTAAGTACTTGAGAAGGACTAAGGATATATTCTTGGTATATGGAGAGAGCAGTTTGGAAGTAAATGGGTATACAGATGCCAGCTTCCAATCTGAGAAAGATGATTGTAAATCACAATCTGGTTATGTGTTCATAATGGGAGGAGAAGCAGTTAGTTGGAAAAGTTCAAAACAAGAAACAACTGCTGATTCCACTACGGAAGCTGAGTACATTGCTGCTTCAGAAGCAGCCAAAGAAGCAGTCTGGGTCAAAAAGTTCATAACCGAACTAGGAGTGGTGCCTAGCATTGTTGATCCGATTCCTTTATATTGTGACAAAAATGGAGCCATTGCGCAAGCAAAGGAACCACGGTCTCATCAGCGATCCAAGCATGTTCGCATACGCTACCATCTCATAAGGGAAATAGTAGCTAGAAATGATGTGAAAATAGAAAGGGTTCACACAGATGACAATGTGGCAGATCCCCTCACTAAAGCACTTTCACAGATTAAGCATGATCACCATATAAATAGCATGGGTCTAAGACATATGAGTGATTGGCTCTAGTGTAAGTGGGAGATTGTTAGAGAGTATGCCTTAGAGCCCATGTAATAGGGATGTTTTTCATATTTATGAAATTTATATACTTAATAAAAGGCATCATTCGTTTATTAATGCTATGTTTAAATACATGAGTTTGTAAATCTTAAATTAATAAATGAAGTCCTAGATATTATAAACATAGTGCAAAGGCAATCATGAAGGTGTTCAAGAAGTGAGATGTCTATTGCATGCAAATATGTTAATATCTAAATATCCCTAGTCATAGAATTAACAAGATAGGACATTGTTAATTCGGACAGACTAGCACATGTTATGCTTCTTGAATGGTTCAAGCAGCGGTTCTCATAACTGTGATTATGGAAGATAATCAAAGCTAACATGTGGATGCTTGTTAGAAGAACAAGTTCATTGGAGACCTGCATAGAGAATCCTCACATGGATATTAAATCTATGTCAGTGAGGAATCTCTTCATAGCGGTTGTGCAAGTATCCTTAGACTTGTGATCACCCAAGTTATCTTAAGTAGCAAGTGGTATACTTTGACTCCATAAGTAATTACTTCCAACTGGGAGTGAACATAGTTAGGAGATTGGGTATATCATGACCTACTTGAAGATAGTTGAGTGATTGACAAAGGATTCACCATCCCAGATTTAACAAGGGAAGTTATCTCACATGATTCTATAATTGCCTTGTTCAGAGAATCTCTGGCCAGAGTAATATGCCGAGATGGATGGAGATCCATGAAGGGCATTTTAGGAACAATGGTTAAATTAATAGAACATACATAATTAGATTTATATGAGTTGACAGAAATCCATACTTAGAATCTAATTGAGATAAGAGTGGTGAAAGGAGTAATTGCATGGTAACTGTTTCTATGGAAGGGTACAGTCAAACCACATGACTTTCCTGACATTTGGGTAGTCATGATGCCTAGCTAGAAGCCAATCATGACTTGTATAATGATGTATCAAAAGTATCAATAGGGATTGATAAGATGATTTAAAGGAGTTTAAATCATGTGAGTTTTGAATAGAACTCACAATTACATATTATACTGCCAACATAGACAGGAATCCAATAGGTCACACACATATAGAGAAAAGGGTAAAATGGTAAAATGGCAAGGATAATAATATTTGATATTATTATAAAGGTAGATAAGAGAATATGATAATAATTAATTAAAGAGTTTAATTAATTATGATCAAATAAAATTGTCCGCGAAACTTTTGAGAAATGTTCTGCAAAATTGGACCTAATGGAAATAATGTATTTTATGATTAATTATTATTATCTTATAAGTGTTATAAGACTACTATAAGTGTTATAGGACTGATATAATAATTAATAGGTCCATTGGAGAAATTATAAAGGGCCAAAGGAATGAAGAAGTTGGAGGAAGCCCTCCAGAAGAGGACCACACGCCAACTCCATACAGAAGGGCTTAGAGGGCTTTTTCTTGGACCAAATTAATTTATATATGTTACATAACTGTTATGGAACTCACATATTTAATTTGGTTGGATTTGGAATCCTTTTGTGTATTTAAATCCAATTAGTTGCATATAGGGCCTAGTTTGTGGATTTTGTGCATAGACTTTTATGAAAAGGATTAAATTGGATTTAATTAAGCCCAAATGATTATAATTAATTCCAGAGGCCCAATTAATAATCCTCCAGCAATTTTAAAGAGCCCAATCTCATTAAGGAGTTGGAATTTTAACCTAACTATAAAAGGCCAACTAATGAGAATTAGGGTTAAGTGATTAAAAACAAAAGGAAAGTCTTTTTCTTTATTCTCTCTCTCCTTTTTGCGCCAACTCCAAGCTAGCTTTTTGGAATTTCGGCCAGCCCTAGTTGAACACCAATTTGTTGGTTCAATTTACCCCTCTCTAGTGTGGATTACTCATTGGAGGTGTTCGATTTTGGACACTATGGTTTGCGACAACCCGGTACGAAGTAAAATCAACTGTTCAACAAAAATCAAAGGTGATTTTTCTTATTCTCATATAGTTATATTGTGTATTCATGGCAAGATCAGATCTAATGGTTAAAAAATTTTAAAATTCCGCTCATGTATGTGATGCATGTAACCGTTAAATTCCAACAAGAAGGAATCTCCATACTTTTTATGATAATCAAGCACATTGAGTTAAGTAATGATGGTTCGCTTGAACTCTAAATTTAAGGGGCTTGCACATGGCAAAGTTAATATGAATTATGATGCAACAAGGTATGATAAGGCCTAATGAGTATCGAACAGAGAACAACATAAGGCAATATAGTAACTTAAATGATATGTTATGCAATGTGTCTTATAAAATCAATATAAGGTATGTACTAGGTCAAGGAAGGGTTCTATCATAAATACTATGATTTAACCTAGTAATAACAAGAGAATTGACGTAAGGTCGCATGTCCGACTTAAAAGAAAGGGAACATCACATACTATGTTAAATTATGAAATGATAGAAGCTTGGTTATACTCAAGGTTATAAGAAGAATTAATGATAAGCAGTAATGTGTAATAATCTGCTCATTGTTTGTTCATGCCTATAATACAAAATGATTAGCACAAGAGCATCCGTAGTGTGTTAATGACTAAGATGAAATGATCTCACACAACACACCTAAGTATAAAATGTTATAAGATGAAAATACAAGTAAGATTATGGCAATTTATATGACAATGTTAAAGTGTATAACTTGTTGTTCCTACTCTGATGAATCATGAAAGTGAATTCAAGGGAGTAAATGTGGCATTAACCTTAAGCTATAAGAGAACCTACTTATTTTATTATATGGATCATAAATGCTCGAGTTTACTATATATATGTGTGTGTGTGTGTGTGTGTGTGTGTGTGTGTTTATAGAATGATATTAATAAGTGTAAGATTAGGAAAATTATTCCCGACAAGTAGCAACGAGGTATGTCATCAAAAACTCTCTATGAGTTATGTAAGTACTATATATTATATAATGATATAAGCATGCTATGATGAGTAGCTTAATTTAATATATGAACAAGTATGAGTAATGAAAGTATGTATTTACATGATTTTAACTACATATATATGTATATGCGCATGTGGACATACCCAATGCTAGTTATGAAAGATCACATGCTATTATTAATTTCATAAACCTGTGACCATCATGATATGAATGGAAGAAAGTTGATACAACTATATGATCATATGATAGCATCCCGGTGCACTGGAGCCTTGAGCTCAATATTACGATATGATCAGAATAACGTGCACTCTTATATGAATGATTGAATTAAGTATATATGTTGTATTAAGTAAAGAAAAGTATGTTGAACAAAAATTGATGTAGTATTTGATGAAAGGAATGATATGCTTTCTTCTATGAAATGTGGCTTCAAGCCAAATGATGTGCTAAGTAAAGAGGAATATGTTTAACAAAGAAGTCTTAAGAGTTAAGCCTGCGGGTCTTAGTTCAGTTGTGGATTAGATAGGCATGCCTAGAGGGATACAGTCGCAACTGCCATAGTTGACCCCGTTTGGGTCTTGTTCCTTAATGGAACCATCGTTTGACCCCGTTTGGGTCCATAGTTTGTTCCTTGCTGGAACCATTGCTTAACCCCATCTGGGTCCATTGTTTGATATCTTCGGATATCCATAGTTTGATGCCTTCGGGTATCCATTGCTCCCGTTATCCACCTTTTGAACTAATACTTAGGCAAGCTATTAAAGATGATAAAATATACACAAGATAAAGTAAAACATGCATCGATTGCTCTATTTATGTGATGTAAGCATGAGAAATGACCTATTGTTGATTTTTTAAAATTCTTGTGACTATACACTATTTTATGAAGTGAAATGTTATAATTTGTAATGCGTGATTGAAATGTCACACTTCAATTAAAGAAGATCCCTATATAAGTATCGGTATGAGATGGTTCCTTCGATGGGATTCCATAGAGATTATATGAAACCTAAAGCATACACTATTGTAATAGAAGTTATATGAACTATAAAATGTGCAGTAAGTTTCATGTACTCTATTTATAAAATGCATGCATGTGGCATTGAGACTTTGTCTTATAATCTTGATATGTAATGCTGGTTCCTTATGATCACTTGCCACCCTGTCAATCTGTCTATTTATATATAAATGTTTACACACAAGTAGACATAATGATAACATTCATTTAACCAAGTGCAATGCACGACATAAAAAGATGATTGTAAGAGAATCAGGTTACCATGCTAAGATAACATGAAGTATGTAAAGTTTGTGAATCTCATATGAGAATTGTATGATATATGTGAAGTAATTATGCCTACCAGGACTACTTGTAGATGTTATATGACTTAAGTACACCCTTATACTATGAATTAATGTCGAATGCCTATTTTAGGTGAACAAGGTGATTCAATGCAATAAGTGGAAAACTTATACCATTAATAACTAAGATGTTTAACCTATTGATTAAAAAGGATTATAAGATGCATGATTTATGGTAAGGTAAGAAAGGAAAAGGGTAAGATGATGGAGATAGTGATGAATGGTTAAGCATTTAGGAATAAGATGAGCTTCATAACGCGATAAATTATTGGTAAGGTGTGTTTATACTTTTAAGTATGTTTTTCATTGGTAAGGTGTGTGCTTTCATTATCTTTGTGTGCTTTATGAAATAAAGGAGGAGTTATTCATTTGCTGAGTTAAGAGTGGATCTAATATGTGCTTTAACTAGTTTATAGGCTTTTATTTTCTTTTGCATGGTTTTAAATGAGTTTTGAGTGAGTTCTGACTCTTAGGTTGATGATATTTTGGGGAATCTGGTAAGTTTTGTGGAGTTTAAATTAAGGTAGAAGTAGAGAAACTTAGCAGAAAAATAAGTAATAGGGAGTATTGAGCTTTCGAAACAAGAAAAACTAGAAGTACAAAATGTGTGGACTGTAAATGCCGTGATGTTCTCCTCACCTGAGTACTTTCAGGCCTTACCCAAGTACAAGCCCCCTCACCTAAGTAAATTCTTCCTCACATGAGTAATGTTAGGCCTCACTCGAGTAAAATTCCCCTCTCCTGAGTACTTGATGTCTCATGAATGCCCTTTGTAACATCCATATTCTATACTTAGCTATTACTACTTTATCTTGTATCATAAGACATGTTTTACTATGCTCTCAAGCTGAAAACATTTCTTATTAGATAACTTATAGAAGAAATTAAAACCATATCATGTGAACTTAAGAGTAATACCTTTATTATATAAGAGTCCTTAATACATTACAATGTTTTCTCAAACAAAACATTTGTGCTTATACAAAAATTCAAATATAATTATAATTTCCATAACTACAAAATAAAAGAACAAAAGGAAGACTCTACTTTCAATCTTCTCAGACTTGTGTTGGCCAACCTACTGTAGATATCAGTCCTATGAGAAAGTCTTATCCTTGCAACCTACACGGATAAAGAACCCGTGCCAAGCTATAAAGCTTAGTGGGGAACACAAAATATGATAAACGACCACTCACAATGGTCGCCACCAAACATACATAATGAACTACAAATATAACTTATGCTCAAATGAAAGAGATATTAATTCAATAAAAGAAATAAACAAGAGACCAGATATGATAACCGAATGACTTAATGATAGTAATTCGACATTGGTCCTTCATATACACAACATTTAATCATACAAGCATATTTATCTTTTAGACCTACAAATCATTCATTAAATAATATACCACTCTTTACACTAAATCATACCTTCCACATACCACCCACTTTGACATATACTAGGAATATATATATTCAAATATATATGCATATGATCAACAAGAATATATATGTATCTACGTGAGAAAGACAGAGAATTAGTACTAAGTAAGTTCTTCATTTATCGATCTAAAATGTATTTGTGATATTTTATGTACAAAAGCATACATTGAATTATTAACTTACTTTCATCTCAAATACCAATATCATATTGAGTTTATCACTTATAGATCCGTAAATATTTTATGTTTACATAGATGACATTGTACATCATTTCCCAGTAGAAAGCAAGAATGAGTAACTATATGGAAAACATATAATCGAATTTATTAATTGAAAGGTAATCACCAACATGAATACCTAAACATAACTCTTATATTCCATTGTAAAGAAAACACTTATTTTGGCAAAACATTTTCATAGCTTGCATATATGATGAATCATACAAGTCATTTAACTAGTTCAAGCAAGCAACATATTACTATAGGGAACATACTATCTCTAATATAGTCCATAACTAGATATTAGTGATGCACTAGTTTATTCATATAACTCTATACATACAATTTTTATATGCAATAATTATGCATAATGGTATATTGCAAACTCTTTTAATATCATAATTTCCATATGTGATAATAAAAAAAGAACTTCATATACAATATATATATTATAAAGTCAATTTAGGAATTGTCATGCTGCATGAAACTTTAATATCAATCTTTTCTTAACTTTGGTGTAAAGCTTGCACTACTCTAAAGATGTGGATAATAGGTTATATAGTGGCACCCGAAGGTACTAGGTCACTCGAAGGCACCAAAGAGATAATAGGTCACCCAAAGGCACCACTAAAATAATAGGTCACCCGAAGGCACCACTGAAATAATAGGTACCCGAAGGTACCAATGTTCCAAACAGGACCATATCTATTTAGTCACCCAAATGGGGTTGACTACAACCTAAACATGGTTGAAACTATAGTAGCTGCAAGATACCTTTATAACCATGCCTATCTATCCACTTCCTAGACTCAACGCAGACAGTTAAAACTCTTGACAAAACTCACTTCACTTAATTTCTTGACTTTATTCAAATATCAACCTATATATATATATAAATTTATAAAAAAAATGTATACCTGATGAAATTGTGTAAGGAAATTGACATGAAATCATTTCAACTTTTAAGATTTGCTACTATTTAATTGCAATGAGATCAAGGCATGTATTTCCACATGAACAACATTTATCATAATATTATATTGAGTGTCTTTACTCACAATATACATAATTATATTCCATTATTACACTAACATATAATTATATGCAAATGCATGTACATATCTATGTTATCATTAAATAAATACATATTCATATATTTAACTTAAAACATATTCTTTGAATTATTACACTAAAACATCTTTCAAGATTCAAACCCAATCATATAAGATCATATATATATATATACATGTTTATATGTACACATATAATCTACAAAACACATTACTCCTTTATACAAGTAAAGTTAACATTTCAAACTATAAGTATCATAGTAACTTTAGATTCATCAATATGTATACAATTAGATACCATCATCTTTACATATAAATATATATAACATGACATGTTTTCATTTTTCTTGGTTCATATACTCCAGCATCAAATGAACAGTTATGTGTAACATTTTTAATATTAACTATCATGTATGTATTTATATCTACATTTAAGTATGTTCGCATATAACAAGCTTTTTCATAAGTTGATCATATATGAATGTTTATATATATATATATACCTTTATCAATAAAGGTATCATATGCCATGCATAATTCAATGTGCTTCCAAGTTAACACACATATAACATATCTACATGATCATATACTTAAGTATGTTATCATTAGACATTACATGTGTTCATCGCCGTGTTAAAGCATCACTTATTTCAAAAGCATCTATCATTTAGTCTTTTATGTTATTTTAACTTACTTTTAATAACTTTCACATATATTTCCAATCAAGTAGTGGAACAAACTTGTTTGGTTGCTCATCATAACACATGCCTCGCATATGAAACATTTAATTTCATTTTTATCATATAATTCATTGAATTATTTGGTCATACTTTAACTAGACATATATTAATACTATGCTCATATGGGTTTTTGGCATACTATAGTATTGTTCATAATCAGTAGAGGTACTAAGATAGCATAGTAAGTTCTCTTATACAAAAGCATGGCAATAAAGAAGAATACATGTTACATAGGCAAGTCACGAGCGCAACAAGGGTCGCGAGCACGATAGAGGCGAGACTAAAAGACCACATATACTACATTGTCATGAACATGACCAAGGTAAAAATAAAAGTCCATATATATTCCATTGTCTGAGCACGACAGATGCAAATTACACAATTCTAATATCTTTTCAGTAATAACTACTCTTGTAAGAAATCCCTTTTTATGCCCAAATAACTTACTCAAGTTTACAACATTTTATCCCTAGTTTCATGCATTAATAATTCATAGTACTTCCATCATTTTTGTTATACATTGGCATTTTTTTATTCTAATCAAAGACCTCAATTTGCATGCATTTGAAAGAGTAAAAAGAGCCATCTAAACTCAAAAGCACACAAATCCCATCCTTGGCCAAAAGTCCCCTTTCACTTTAATCTTGTGCTTTTCCTTTTTCTTTACTCCTTCCACCTTCTTCTTCTATTTATTGTTACACTAATTGTCTTGATTAAACAATATGCAAGAAATTTCTCTTCAAGAATACCTTGAGAAATCATCTATGGCTTTAAGAACTGAGAAGAAGAAAGAGAATTTTCTTTAACTCTCTACAATTTTCGTCCCTCATAATGCATTCTTTCTCTTTCTTGTGAATTATAATATATATATAGTGCCAAGGTAAATTTCTTTCATGGTCCCTCAAAATTTTGCATGTTCCACTAACTTCTCTCAGTTTCTTGCATGTTACACCTTTACCTCTCATCTTCTTGCATGTTATAAATTGACCTATCCATTTATTCTTTCTCTTAAATCAACCTCTTAAATCTTTCTTTTTTTCACATTTGACCCTTAAGATGCCTTAATTACAAATTGACCCCTAAATTAATACTTCATGCTTCAATTACACCCTTGAACCTTATTAAACCAAAATAACAAATTAATTATGACCTTATAAAATTCATACCATATAATACGCACATTAATCACATAATTAATTATAACTTAATAACATTTCTGCCCCAATCAATATCTTAACTATATTTTTGCTCCAATTATACACACTATACTATAATGTCAATTGACTACGGTATGCTCTATCATTTAAGACCATGAATTCTGTAAGGACCCAAAATAGGCCCTAGTAGAATTCAAGGGCAATTACATATTATTAAAGTCTAATTGAGTATTATTGGATGAATTATTAAGAGTTAAGATATTGATTTGGGAAAAATATTATTAAGTTATCAATAATTATGTGATAAATATGTAAATTATATGGTATAAATTTTATAAGGTCATAATTAAATTATTATGTTGGTATAATAATAATTAAGGTTGTAATTGAAGTATAAAGTAGTAGTCTAGGGATCAATTTGTAAATTCGGCATCTTTAGGGGAAAATGTGAATAAATGAATAATTGAGAGGTCAATTTAAGAGAAGGATTAAATGAAAAGGTTGATTTAAGAAAAAGAGTTAGTGGAGGGGTCACTTTATAACATGCAAAAAGGTGTATGTCATTCTTATGACATGCAAATTTTCAAGGGACTAAAGAGGAAATTTTTCCTTGTTAGTATAAAAGACAAGAAGTTAGTGGGAGAGAGAAAAGAAAGACATTTCCTTGTGGGTTTGGTAGCTTGGTCGGCAACTTCCTCTCAAAGAATTCCTTTCATCTTTGTTCTATTCTTCGTAAAGATCAAACCTTCTACCTCAATTTTATTTTCAAGAGTTGGATGCATGTGTTATGTTATGAGATAATCTTTGAACTCAGTTGCTAAGGTAAGAAGAAATTAAACATTCTCATCTCCTAATCCTTCTTTTTCAATGGAAAAATTGTATACCTTGATGGAAAGAAAAATTCTGGATTTTAATACAAAAATGTGTGCCTTGATGTAGAGAAAGATTGTGGTAAGAAGAATAAGGGCAAAGAAGTTTTGAAGGAGTAGAGATTTTGTTGTTTTGGCTAAGGTTTGGGAACTATTATTTCTTGCATGCATTAATATTGTGTTGATTATGGATTTTATAAGTATATTGACTTGAATTAAGATATTAGACATTAATGTGAAAGTGCTGTCCAGAAATTCGGATTGACCTCTAATGACTAATTTGATCATAAGTTGAGTTTCTGAACTTCGAATTTGATGTTACTAGTTGGGTTAGAACCGGGACTTCTGTGCCTACAGATGTAATGGAAATAACAATAATGAAATTGTGCCTCTAAGGTCCTCAAAAATGCCCAAAACAGTAGCCTTTGAAAGAAGAAAAGTTAATGAATTTGAAATTCTGAGTTGAGTTTCTATGAACCAGTTTCGGAATTTTGTGGATATCTTGAATTTTAAAAGTCTGATTTGAGTAAACTCAGTTGTTACTTACTATTAGTATTTGGAACTAAAATTTTGTAGAAGAAACCTATATTTAATTCTGCCTCTAAGTGCTCCTAAAATTAATTTAAAATTCGGACTGAGCTGCTATCTAGTTGTTAAGAACATGTTAAAGTATTTTTGCTATAAATATTTGTTGAGAAGTAGAAATCTATTAAAACAAAATTATGGTTAAAATAGATACATAGTAGCACAACTTTGATGAAGGGAAGTTTGTCTAATTCTGTGCACATTTTATTTTATGAATTTTCTAATTGGTGACAAAAACTGTTTTGGTGTTATGAACAGCTTATAGTTTTCTTCAATATCTTGAGTTATAAATGTGATATTAAGGTAATTGTTGATGTTTTGCAAATTAGACACACAGGGGATTAGTATTCTCATACTTTCATGTAAATAACTAGAGAAGTAACATGAATATTTTTGTAGGATATGTTGAACAATTGTAATGAGAATAAATTTTAGGAATCTTTAATAAAGAGAAATATTTAAGTATCATGAACTAGTTGCTGTAATTACAGCATAATTTGGGTTATAAAATCTTAATTGAGTTAATTCCAATTTCATATTTTACATGAGAAACATACCTATAACTTTGTAGGAGATACCAAGGGCTAAATATGCTTGTAAGTTATTCAAATGTTCACTTGAAATTGTAGTGAGCTGTTAATTTCGGTTTCGGAACAGGCTGAAGTAAAAATGATGTATTTTTGTGTGTATTGGTCAGAATGCTATGAGGTCGAATCCTATAAAAAATATACTTATAAATTAATATTTTTTATGGAGGAAACTTTGTTTAATTATGTTTTTATGAGTTCCTAATGTTCGCTTGAAATTCTTGAAAACTGGATATACTGTTAAGGACCAGATTGTGGTATTTTGGACATAAATCTTAGTAGGGGAGTCAAAAAGCTATGATGTAAAATTATGGATAAACTAGACACCTAGGATCCAGATTTTCTTGAAGGAAAGTTAGGCTGATTCACTCCCCATTTAATTCTAAAAAAATTTTACAAGTGGTTACAATAATTGTTTCCAAATTTATGAACAGCTAATGGTTTTTCTTGAATATCTTGAATTATAGATGAGATATTGTGACAAATTTTAATGTTTTAGAAACAAGAAATATAGGGGAATTAAATTGTAGAAGCAACATGGCCTAAAAACAACATTTACTAGACCAAAAAGGGCACTTAAGTTTGATCCAGAAAGCTGCCCCTGTGCAGATTTGTGTAGGAAGAATTGTAATTTGTTTTCTATATTTGGTTTAAATATAGTTATGTTAAATATGTGTATATATGATTACACATTGAATTATAAATAGCATGTAATATGATTTATTACATGAAATTATGCTTACATGTATATACTTATATGTTGCGCTTATATGCCATTATGCAAAGAGTATATGAGGACAGTGACATATGTTCATTCACAGATAATTGTATTGTGCTGATTATACTCGTATTCATGTATATGATTATGATTATCTTGCTTATAGCCATGAATAGATTTATACTACTATGTATATAAATGCATGATTGAAAAGGGATCATTCCTTGAACTAATTTCAAGTAGAAAATAGCAATACTGAATAATGTGTATGATCATATGTTTAAAGAAAGTATTACATGAACATGAATATGATTACCTTGAACATCATTATACATGGGTTTTGACATACGGAATAGATTACATGATTGAATAAGATTATAAAGTATAAAGTAGTAATACCCAACAGTGAGTATATTTACAGGTTTACAGAAAGTTACACATGAGCATGTGTACGAGTACATTGTTTATAGTTACCCAAAAGTATACATATGCATATAAGGATATGAATGAATAAATGAAAGATAAAGTAAATAGATTTTATTGCCTGTGTTGAATCTAGGAATTGGATAGATAGGCATGCCTATAAGGGTACCTTGCAGCTGCTTCTGAATATTTTGACCTGTTTAGGTCCACTTGAATTTAAAAGTATAGTAACCCTGTTTGGGTTTAAAAGTTAAAGTTAATTTAAAAAAACCCTCGTGTGGGTTGTAGCCGACCCCGCTTGGGTCCGTTTGACCGGTCCATGTTATTTGTTTGACCCCATTTGGGTCCACCGATTTATCATATAGTTTTATCCCTACAAGGGATCACCATTTAATACCTATGGGTATTTCATATGTACCTTTGGGTGCCACCGTTATAATCAATAGTTTTGTACCTTAGGGTATTACCGTATAACCCGTTATCCATCTCTTTAGAATAGTGCAGGCTTTACACCAAAGTTACTTTGGTTAAATTGATGGTATATATATGTGGGACTTTTGTGATCATAAGTCTTTTTTCTAGATGTATGTCAATGCATGATATATGAAGGAATTTTTATTTGGTTAAAGAGTATTATAATATTTAATGGACGCAACAATTTTCCAATTGCATAAGCATATTTCATATTAAAGAATATAAGAGTTAGACAGTATAAGCCATTGTTTTTTAAATAGTTTTCTTATGATTATATTCACATGTTCATATTGTTCATATGTATACATCTAGTGAATGTGTGTTTGTTATTTACGGTGAGATGTATGCATATCTAAGACCTATAAACTGGGTATAAAAGAATAGTCTGGCAATGATGTATAATTGTTATGTCTTAATTGATAGGCTTGTTTTTGTAACTTATGCTATATATAGTAAGCTTGTAATATTATAAAGATCTTTTGGTATTTGGAAGTGTTAATTTTCCATTGTAATTCTAATGGGTGTATATCAAAGACATACAAGTATATATAAAAAGATAATGGATAATTATGCTAGTATGGTTTAGTATTAATTCAAAAGCTATTCACATGATAATTAATTGAATTTAAAGTCATAGGTCATTGGAGCTTACATTATTATACATGGTGAATGTAGCATAAATAATGTTACCATTGAATTTTTATGATTGTTAAATTTTATTTATTGAGGTAAATCATTATTATATTTGAGACATGTTGTGTGCTTGTTGACGATCACTGTGAGTGGTCGTTTATCATGATTTTTGTTCCCCACTAAGCTTTATAGCTTAGCACGGGTGTTTCATCCGTGTAGGTTGCAAGGCTAGGACTTTCTCACAAGACTGATATTTGTAGCAAGTTGGCCAACACAAGTTTTAGAAGATTGATAGTAGGGTCTTCTCTTTGCCTTTTTTTGTAGTTATGGAAACTTTAATTATGTTGCAAATTTTGTATAAGTACAAATGTTATGTTTGAGAAAACATTGTAAGGTATTAAGGACTTTTATATATTTAAGTTATTACTCTTAAGTTCACATGATATGGTTTTAATTGTTCTATAAGTTATCTATTAAGAAATTTTTTCAGCTTGAGAATGTAGTATTATATGTCTTATGGTATAATATGATTGTGATATGTATAGATAATAGAATAAGGGTGCTACAAATTCATTATATTATAAGTACTAATAATTCATCTAGTGATACTTAATTAGACTTAAATAACATATGATTGACCTTGAATTCTACTAGGTCCTATTTAGGGTTCTGACACCCTTTAAGTCACCTTCACATCCAGAAGCCATCCACTCACCCAAGTAGGTAAGGCACTCACCTGAGTGTCTTCTTTCCCCAATGATCGAGCCCAACTACTCGATCGAGTAGTCTCACCCTCACCTAAGGCCCCTTAGCCTTATAACACTCTCACCTAAAATCTCAGCCCTCACTTGCTCTCCTTCAACCAAGCAACACTTACCCTTACCTAAACACATATCTCCCTCATCTAAGGCACACACACATCTAGTTAGGTTATTCAAAATTTGGTACTTTGCTTTTGCATCACTTCTTATCCTCATTCTCACCAAGTAAGTACATTATACCTTGTTACTTTTCATCTTGCATGTTCTTATTGTGGTGATTGCATTGAATTTATGTGGCTTTTATTGTTCTTGAATATAAGTTTGCTTAGAGCTTAATTTTGAGTTAAGTTATGTTTCACTTACATTCCGTTTACACCTAGCTTGTTTGATATGCAAGAATAAGGCTTGATTTTAATTGTTAGCTTAATATTGGTTGAGATTGCATTCAAATTGATTTAATTATTTTATGCTTACCATGTGCTTGATCAAATGCCACAATGACTGATTTGAAATCTTTTTTTTGATCTTATTAAGCCAAACCATTACAAATTACCCTTATACTTATGCAGTGAGCTGATACTTCTGCTACTTTGTTAAGGAAAGCAAGATTTTTAAATGGGGGATAAAGCTCAACCGAGCTAGATTTTGAAGATTAATTCAGGGAAGTTCACTAACAAAAATAGGGAATTAGTGACAAAAGATTCCGTCGCTAATTTACTACAACAACTAAAAGACTGTTTGTCGCTATTTGGCTGTTGTTGGCATTTTTCGTGACTAAATTACAAAATAGTAGTTATATAGCGACGAAAATTCTGTCGTTACAGTAAAAAGTCTCTTCGCTAATTAACCCCTAGAATCAATCATCTTTATAATAAGAAAATATTAGTGACCAATTAACTCGTTGCTGTTTTTAGTTGCTAAAAACATTTAAAATTTCAAGGAATTAGCGATGCCAAATTTTGTCACCAGTAATGCAAAAACCATTGCAATTTATTTGTAATATTTTATTTATTTATTATTATTATTATTATTATTATCAATATATTTTTTGTTATTATTATTATTGTAATCTCTAAAATTTAATTTATATAAATAACAATTCTCCAATATTATTACATTAAAAATATTATATCACAAAATTACATTAAATTGTGTAGTATAATATGATTACAAAAAATAATACAAAAAAAAAATAATCCAAGTGTTGATGGAGCTTATTACATTAAAAAATATAATAGCACAATAATACATTAAATTATGTTGTATAATATGATTATAAAAATAATAAAAAAAACTAATCTAAATGTTGATGGAAAAGCTTATCAGCCCCACCAAGTAGGTGGATTTGGCCAATGATTGGCCATACACCAGCAAGTTTGGGAGCCTTTCTATTCTTGCCACCCTTTCCACTCTTTGCCTTCTAAATCCCTAAATTGTGGACAAAGATGACGAAAACCACAAAAAATGCAGTTAATGTTAAAAAACAATTCATAGTTAAAGATTCACACATATAAAATTGAAATTCCAGTCTATTTATAGACTTTAATTTTTGACATCAAATCCATAATTAAAGATGCGCACTAAGTATTCTAGGTTTAGGTACAATACATTCTTTAAAAAATTTCTCCTACAATTTTTCAAACCAATAAGCACTTGTGGACATAATATCCAATCACATAATCCCTTTATGGCCATATATATCATATAATGCATTGGTCATTACTTTATAATCATAAACTATTAAATTTAATTTATATATGGGTGACCAAGGAAATTTATTCATCTTAATACACAACTTACATCCATTGTAAGGAGGTCAAATTCCCAAAGGCTATGGAGGCATTGGACCTGTTAGATTTCCAAGTTATAGAGGCACTTAATGGATACATTTTGATCTAAATTCCTGCATCATAATTGAGTGATTCAATTAAGAAATAGAAAAAATTAGGGATTTTTTTTCTAAATAAATAGTAATGACTTACAAATCCTGTAGCACCCCCTATACAGTTACCCTATTATTCTCATAAATTAAATCATATTAATCATGCTTATACAAAATGTTCGCTTAACAATCATATTACCATTAATCACATCAAACTGTTTCATATACCTATGTGCGTGCTACAAGTCTATTCCTATTTTTCATTTCATACTTAGTATCATGCATATTGTACTATAAAAAACTATTTTATGTATCACCTGCACACATACTCTTTCTTAGCTTTACTACTAGTGAGTTACAACACTTAACATATGTTAGATACATTTTTATAAGATAACTTGCCATAATACAAAACTTATGATAATAGTAATAAAAAAACATCCTACATCGAGATTTAACAGTCGATAGTTGGCCCTTCCTAATGCAAAGATCGTCCCTCAACAAAAGTCTTGATAACTAAACCTACACGGATAAATAACCCGTGCTAAGCTATAAAGTTTAGTGGGGAAAATCTAAAGATGGATGACCACTCACAACGGTCATCAAAATACACATACAATATATATATATATATATATATATAACATATACAGCATAACATGTCAATAATAACAAATAATTTAAAGCTTAAAGCATATCATCATGTATATAAACATTACACCTAAGAGAGTAACAAATATTCCCATTTTCATAATTCATATAGATGGTAATTTTCCATGTGAACATATTCAAATGAAGCACAATTTCTAAGGATAGACCAATAATATGATCCATAATGATGATTTTTAGTAAGATAAACTTTAAATGATTAATTATGATCATTACTATAAATAAAGTTTAGCCTGCCTTAGTTCTATCAGTGGATAATGGGAACTATCCATACACTTCGGTATCAAAATGGGGGATATCCGAAGATATCGGATCTATAGACCCAAACGGGGCCAAATTATACTTTAGACTTGTCAAGCAGACCCAAACGGGGTCGCCTAACAACCCAAACGGGGCTGTTCATGATCCAAATGGAATCAAACATACTTTAGACCTAATTAGGCCAAACTATGGCAGCTGAAATTTTCCCTATAGGCGCCTATCTATCCACATCTGAACTCTATTGCAGGCAGTACTATGTTCATGTTCAATTCACACATTGAGACTGTATTCATAGTATACCATTTGCACATGTACATAGTCTTGTAAAACTATAAATTCTCTAGTGCATAGATAGATATATGCACATTTCATATAACAGGTTATACATCTAGCTCATACTATCCTTGTGACAATAAAATTTGCATAATGGCATATAAGCATGACATATAATCATCACAAGATATACTTGAACATGTTCTCATTAAGCATCTCACATGTTCATAGTCATGCTAAACATTTTCTATCTCATATGGCAATTACATGCTCATACACTCATATACATAATCATAAATATAGTATATTCGGATATAGTAAGCTTATTTTTATAAGCATGTTTATCAAAATGTATACCTTTATCATTATTCAAATCATTTGCTATACATATATCGACATGTTCCATATGGGCATATACATATGACATGGTCATACTATTATATTCCCTATTTCATAGCATAGGTACATGTCAAAATATGCACTTTCTCATCATAGGATTACATATGTATATATAAATTTTGCATATGACACTCATGTACAAATCTAATAACATATATATGTTAGATATTTTCATCACTAATCTTTACTCATGTACACATATGAATGTATATGTATGCATATGATCCTTTATTGCTAGTCATATTACATTCCCTATCCAATTAATTTTGCAATCACATAAACACCTATTTAACTCAATTAATTAAAAGTCATAAGATAAAGTATAGTAAAAATCTGCACAGGGCAGCATTATGGACTCAAATTGTGAGCCATAAATGAAATTGAAGATATCATTTTTAGGCTAAATGATCTTCTAAGATATTATTCCCCTATGTGTCTAGTTTCCATATCATCAAAATTCACCTTAATATCTGACCTATAGCTCGAGATATCTGAAAACTACTATAGGCTATTCATAGAACCGAAATAGTGTGTGCTGTCACTTAGAAAAATTCATAACATAAAATTAAGAGGGATTTAGACCAATATTTCTTCATAAAAGTTACACTTTAATGCCTTTAGTTTAACTATAATTTTACTTTGTAGCATTTTAACATCTCTACCAAAATTTAGGCCCAAATTACTTAGGTTTGTTCCCTAACAGTACATTCAGTCCCTACGAATTTTCAAGTCAATATTTGACATGCTTTTATACATTTTTAGGTCACACTTCCTTCATATCAAATGTGCCCTTAGGAGTCTAATTTTCATATAAATTAACTTTACATAATTATGATCATTGTACACAAAGTTATCACCATTTAATCACAAGTTGTTCAATAACCTAGTTTTACAGTTCACATGATTTTTTATTAAATAATATAAAATGGTTAGAGGCAGAATCAAGGCCTAGTCCCTTCTACAATTCTGTAGGTTTATGTCTCATTTAACTATATAATTTTTAATTGTTTCATTTTGTGGTTTCTAACTCAAATTAAACTAAAATTCCCATACCTAGGCCGATTATCTCTTTTTGACCTAATCCTTTGCCACTTCTTTCCCATTTCTCCTTCCACTTTCCTCTTCTCCCTCACAAACATAATCATTATCAATTTTAAACATCCAACACTCAGTAAAAACTATCCCAAATGAATGTAAAAGAAGGAGAAGAAGAACATGACATTTACTAAACCAATTACCTTAATTTTGATGACCAAACCTTGATTAAATCTCATACATGCAAGGATTTTCTTCAAGATTTCTTAAGGAACTTAGAGTGACGATAAAGGAAGAAGTTTTTCTTAGTATGGTTTAATATAAAAAATCCAGCCTCTCTCTCTCCTTTACTTTGACTTATATAGTGTCAAGGTAAAGATCCCTTTTGGTCCCTCAACCTTTTTGCATGACACACTTTCACCAAGCTAAAATTTGCATGTTATACATTTGACCCCACCTTTCTTCTTTTTCATACATTGGCCTATCCATTAAATATTTCTTTTAAATTAACCTCTCAATTTATGCTTTTATCCACATTTGAACCCTAAATTATCGAAATTACAAATTTACCCCAAAATAATACTTTTTACTTCAATTACACCCTCAATTAATATTAAACCATACTATTGAATTTTATTTTTATGCAATTAACATATCAACATGATAATTTACCCCCTTAACTCATGCTTATACGAAATTCACATATAATTAAATCTTAATCAAATAAAAATCCTATTCAAAAAATATGAAAATTAAATTAGGGTTATGTTAAGGACCTTACAATTCTCTCCCCATTAATGAATTTGTTCCTCGAAATTCATACCTGTTTTGTACAAGTGAGGATGTTGTTCCTTCATAGATGTTTTTGGCTCTTAATTATCTTTTTGTAAATTATGATGTTGCCAGAGCACTTTAACTAGTGGAATTTGCTTATTCCTGAGCTGTCGAACTTCTCTAGCCAGAATTGCTATAGGCTCTTCATCATATGCAAAATCTGGCTGAACTTGCACATCTTGAACTGATATTACATGAGATTCATCTGAATGATATCTTTGAAGCATAGAAATATGAAATACATCATGGAGTTTGGCTAGTTTCATAGGGAGAGCCAACCTATATGCCATTGGCCCAACTCTTTGAAGAATCTCATATGGGCCAATATACCACGGGCTCAATTTACCCTTTTTCCCAAATCTAAATACTTTTCTCCAAGGGGACACTTTCAAAAACACTTTTTCACCCACTTGATATTCAATATCTTTTCTTTTTAAGTCAGCATACGACTTTTGTCTATCACTAGCTTCCTTCAATCTCTCATTGATAACTTGTACCTTTTCTTCTATATCTTTAACAATATCTGGACCAATAATTTTGTGCTCCAACAATTCAGTCTAGTAAACGGGAGTTCAACATTTTTGGCCATACAAGGCCTCACATGGTGCCATCTCAATACTCTTTTGATAACTGTTATTGTAGGCAAACTCCATTAAAGCTAAATATCTATCCCAACTTCCTGTAAAATCCAAAGCACATCCTCTCATCATATCCTCTAGAATTTGTATAACCCATTCAGATTACCCATTCGTTTGATGGTGGAATGTTGTACTGTAATGAAGCTGAGATCCCAGTGCTTGTTGCAAACTTTGCCAGAATCTTGATGTGAATCTCTAGTCTCGATTAAAAATTATTGACATCGAAATGCCATGCAGTCTAACAATCTCATTTACATAAAGTTTCGCCAATTTATCCATAGGGTAATCCATCCGAACTAGTATGAAATGAGCTGATTTAGTCAGTTTATCAACTATAATCCAAACTGCATCATGCTTTTTCTGTGTAAGGGGCAATCCTATTACAAAATCCATGGTAATATCCTCCTAATTCTACACATTTCCACTGTGGAATTGGGATAGGGTACAACAAACCAGAGGGCAACTGGTACTCTGCTTTCACTTACTGACAAGTCAAACATTTGGAGACATATGCTACCACATCTTTCTTCATACCAGGCCACTAATAACATTGTTTCAAATCCTGGTACATCTTATTCCCACCAGGGTGCATAGTAAATATTGTATTGTGAGCCTTATTCAATACTGTCCTTTTTAATTCTTTGTCATCTGGAACATATAATCCATTCTGATAATACACACCCCTATCCTATTTCACTAAATACTCAGACTGGGTCCCATTATGTGCATACTTTGAAATCTATTATAACTTTTCGTCATGTTTCTTTGCATCGATCACTGTTTGCCTCAAACAAGGTCTATCCTTCAACTGTGCTATTAAAGCACCATCATATGCAAGTTTCCATCTACAATGATGTGCACTCATAGCAGCCATCATCTTACGGCTTAAGGCATCTGCTACAACATTAGCTTTGCCTGGATGGTAATCCACTATACAATCATAATCTTTAAATAGTTCTAACCATCTTCGTTGCCTCAAGTTAAGTTCCTTTTGAGTGAGCAAATACTTGAGACTCTTGTGATCTATATAGATTCTGCACCTTTCCCCATACAAATAATGTCGCCAAATTTTTAAGGCAAACACTACTACTGCTAACTCTAGGTCATGGGTTGGATTGTTTTGCTCATGTGACTTTAACTATCTAGATGCATAGGAAATTACTTTACCATCTTCCATTAACACACAACCCAAGCCAACTCTAGAAGCATCACTATACATAGCATACTCCTTTCCTTTAACTGGTTATTTCAAAATTGGAGTCTCTGTCAAGAATTTCTTTAACTGATCAAAACTTGCCTGGCACCGATCAATCCACTCAAACTTTATATCCTTTTTCATCAATTTAGTGAGTGGTGCAGTTATAACTGAAAAGCCTTTCACAAAACGACGGTAATATCCCGCTAAGCCCAGAAAACTTCTCACTTCTATCACATTTCAAGGAGGCTTCCAATTCATTATAGCCTCTATTTTAGCTGGATCCACTCTAATGCCTTCAAAAGATACTACATGACCAAGGAAAGAAATTTCCTTAAGCCAAAAATCGCATTTGCTCAGCTTAGCATACAACTTATTCTCCCTCAAAGTCTATAAAACAATTTTCAACTGTTCAGCATGTTCCATTTCATTTCTCGAATACATGAAAATGTCATCTATGAACACAATAACAAATTAGTACAAGTAGGGTCTAAATACCCTATTCATAAGATCCATAAATGCAGCCGGTGCATTTATTAACCTAAATGGCATCACCAAAAACTCATAATGCCCATATCGGGTTCTAAATGTTGTTTTGGAAACATCCACATCCTTAACCCGAAGTTGATAATAACCCGATCGTAAATCAATCTTGGAAAACACTCCAGCACCCTTCAACTGATCAAATAAATCTTCAATTCTATGTAAAAGGTACTTGTTTTTCATTGTTACCCTATTTAACTGTCTGTAATCTATGCACATTCGCATAGACCCGTCCTTTTTCTTTACAAATAAAATAGGTGTACCCCAAGGTGATGCACTAGGCCTAATGAAGCCTTTGTCAAACAAATCCTATAACAGAACCTTTAGTTCCTTTAATTCCAAAGAGCCATCCTGTATGGTGCCTTCGAAATAGGAGCTGTACTAGGTAGAATTTTGATAGACAACTCAACATCCCTTTCAGGTGGAAGACTAGGTAAGTCTTCAGGGAACACATCAGGAAATTCATTCACCACTGGAATCTCTTTGAGATTCACTTTCTCTTTTCCTTCAATCAAGCACAAGTACTAAGAAAGCTTCACACCCCTTTCTAAGAAATCGCTTAACTTGCATAGTCGTTATTACATTAGCTAATGGTTTAGATCGAATGCCCTAAACTATAGTTTCTTTACCATCAGCACCAATAAGGGTTACAGTTTTAGCTTCACAATTAATCACTGCATGATGTCTAGACAGCCAATCTATACCCAGTATAATATCAAACTCTCAAAAAGGTAATTCAATAAGATCAACAAGGAATTCTTCTTGAATTACAATAGGACATTGTTTATACACTTTGTTAACAACAACACTGTGACCCAAAGGGTTGGTTACACATATATCATATTCCAATTTATGTACAGTAGACTCATTTCTACCCATATCCCCAGTGCAAACATAAGAATGGGTGGAACCGGGATCAATTAGTGCATGCATGTTAGAATCAAAGAGAGAGAAAATACCAGCTATGACTTCTAAAGCATTCTGATCCTCTCGAACTTTCATTGCATAAGCCCGAGTAGGAACAACTGGAGTTATGGGTCTGTCAATTGATTCAAAAATGTTCCTTGACTAGGATCCCTGATGATTCGATCCCCCACGCCTCTACTCATAGATGGTGTACTAAAAGTTACTCTACTACCCTGCTGCCCAACACCCTACTCCCTCTTCGAATGACAGTTTGCCATAAAGTGATCAGTACCACCACACCTGAAACACGCTCCAGTCAATTTCCTATAACTACCCCAATGTTGCCTAGTACAATGGGGACACACTAGAGGTTACACCCCATTCTGTTTCCCTGAAGGTTCCTTTCTCTGCTTAGACATTGTAGAAGATTCTTATCTCCTGTCCCTTTTTGCCGAACTATAGCTAAACTCAGCTGGCTAATTTCCTTGAGCTCCTCTAGCTCTCTTTCCATTGGAAGATCCACTATTGGACCCATTTCTTCTCTGTTCTCTCTCCCTTTTTGCTATTTCATTCTTTTCAACTCGCAAGGCTGCTGTAACCAGTTGAGTGAAGTTAACCATATGCAAAGATGTAGATCTAATTAACTTCTCTCTGATACGATCATTTAACCCATCTTCAAACTATCTACATTTAAAAGCATTAGTTAACATCTCGTCAGTAACATATTTGCACAGGTGACTGAATTCTTTCTCGTACACAGTTAACATCTCGTCAGTAACATATTTGCACAAACATAACTCTCTACTTCAAGTTGAGAAATTGCTTTAGCTTCTCTTGCTTGTATGCCTTAGTAACATACTTTTTCCTGAATTCAGCTGCAAAAAATTCCCATGTAAGGGGATCTGATATTAGATGTTTGTGTTTTACCTTGATATGTAATCATTTTCTTAAAAAAATGATGGGATACATTGTTTTAAAAAGTTAATTTTAATATTTATACACAATTAAATAATGAAATAATATATTTGTATAAAATAAAAAATATAAGCCAGTAAATAATGAATTATAAAGATGTTAAATAAATACTATAATATGTTTAATAGATTGTTCAAATTTTTGTCTTAATTAGTAATAGTCATATTATATATTTAAATGCCAATTTATTTAGATTTTATAATTGGATGATTTTTTATAAAAATAATTTAATTAATATCATGTGTAAATTCTTATAGGTTGCTCCAATTGCTTTAAATGCCAAAATATTTAAGGGTATTTTTATAGTCAAATTTAAATATTACATTCATTGAAAAATTAATTAATAAATATAATTGAACTATATAATTTATTTATAATTTTTTTATTTGTACATTTATATAAAAATATATTAATTAATGTAACAAATATTGTTTAATATATAATGTAATAAATATTGATTTTTAATATTTTCTCAAAAGTATTAAAAAGTTCTTAATGTTTTTCATTAGGGTACTATAATACCCTTAATGTCTTACTTAAAATAGTAAAATGCCTCTAAAGTTTTTTATACAGTGCTAAAATGCCATTGGATATATTTGGATTAAAAATATATGTGGCGCTGACGTGGCATATTTTGCCACATGTCAATGCCATGTCGGCGCCATTACTCTGGAGTTAACGGTAGCTTGATGGAAGGGTATTTTAGTATCAATTTTAGAACATTAGGGGTGTTTATAGTCCAAAAAAAGTTAAGGGGCATTTCAGCTCCTACTAAAACACATTATGGGCATTTTGGTACCTTATCCTTTAAAAATAAATGTGAATATACCACATCTCAATGCCACATCAGCACCGTGAATCCAAAGTTGACTATAGCTTGATGAAGGGGTATTTTAGTACTGATTTTAAACATTTGGGGCATTTATGCTTCGTAAAAACGTTAACGGGCATTTTAGCTACTATCGAAACACATTAAGGGCATTTTAGTACCTTATCCCTTTTTTCCTTCTTCTTATATTTAGTTTTTATTCCTTTTTTTTTATATATTTCTTAGTTGTGGCTACATCAGAAGCTAAAGCTATTGTTGAAGCCTCCTCCTCGGGCCAAAGCCAATACTACTTATTCCTTGAGGCATTATAACCTTAGGCATAAATGGCCCATTTAGCGGATTGTGATATTAGGTTTAAGTTCCCTTAGTTACCCTTATCTTCTATGGTTTGGGATGGACCTTCTGGATGTGTCCTTCTATATGGATTACATCAGGCCACCTTCTACATCACTGCTTACTTTGCTTGCTGGTATGCGGATTGTTAGGTACTATTTGGCCTCTTGAGGTGGACCACTCTTTATTCTTTTCTTGATAGGTCATTACCAGAGGATCTGAGCTTGACTTGCTATGACGATTGTCATTCCTAATATTAGTGTTGGTGACTTCCTTACCTCTACCATACACAAGTAGTGGATTATAAATATAGTGGTTGATAATAGGACGATTTAGCTTAGGCACCTAGAGGGTAAAAGCAATGTGATACATATAGACTATATTAGATACCATCACGGACTATACTTTTTTTGCATTATTTGAACCTTTAAAGTTTGAACAGTAAAACATTACTTTTGAATACATTAATAATGTTTTGGATACAAATGTGGTTTTTCAATTTGATTTCATTACACATGATCATTATTCAATATCATCTCAATGACACATATTACTTAATCTCAAAATGAAATCTTGAGAGCATCAGAACTCCTATCATCGATCAAGCCTCTCGAGCTTTCTTGATTAATTATTTTCTTTCGGCCTCTAATTTTTGCCCAGAATGCCTTTTTTTGGTTTTCACCCTGACAGGATGCCCAATTTTAGCAAAGCCATTATTTCCTCTGATTTTCAACCTGTAGGGTTTCTATTCTCTTCTTTTTCTTTTCTAAGTCTTAACCATAAAACCTCTTCAATCTATTAATGTTTATTGGTTCTCTAAATTCATTTCCATAACTATCAATCAGAATAGCAGCTCCTTTGGAAAATAACTTTTTTAATACAAAGGTCCCTCCCATATAGGCCTAAACTTGCCTTGAAAATTTATAATCTCAGGTCTTATCTGCTAAAACACTAGATTTCCTTCCTTTAAAGGATGCTTCCTAACCTTTTTCCCAAATGAGCAAGCCAATCTCTTTTGGTAAATTTGATTATGGTAGCAAGCTTGCATCCTACTCTGATTTTATAGATTAAGCTGTAACAAGCTCTACCAAATCCATTCTTTCTCTAGCAATTTAGATTTTGAAACCACCCTCAAATATCGATGCTTAATTTCCACTAGTAGCACGACCTTTGTCTTATATTTTAAGGAGAACGGTGTAGCCACTTTTGGAGTTCTAACTGTAGTTCTATAACCTTATAATGTAAAAGGTAGCTTATTGGCCTAATTTTTGTAGGTTTAAACCATTTTAGCTAAAATCCTTTTAATATTCTTATTGGTTGCTTCAATTACTCCGTTAGCCTTAGGACGGTAATGAGAGGACCTATGATGTTGAATCTTATATTTCCTAAGCATCTGCTTAGTTTCCTTAGTCAATTACAATCCCTTATCTGACATTATGTTGTGGGGTAGGCCATACCTACATATCAGATTCTTTTCAATAAACCTAGCCATGTCCCTAGAATCCACCTTCTTAAAGGATTCTACTTTTATCGACTTGGTGAAGTAATCTATGGTAAAGTAGACACTATGACCTGAGGCAACCTAGATCAAGGTTATTTGATGATGAGGAAATAGCATATTGTTGACAATAAGTTCGGATCTCAAAGCTTCGATTATGAATTTCTCACATTATCTCAAAGATCTTTATGATTTTCCAAATATTTTCAAGTGTTTTAACAAAATGTGTATAAAATTCTCATTTTGGACCTTTAGTGGTGATAGATGGCCTTCTGTCACCTGAGGGGCACCTATTTGTGGGCCCTCCTCTCCTATACAAGCCAAACAATGGGCATTTTGTGAAATTCTAGGTTTGGTGCTGAGGGACGACGACCTCTCATTTATGGACACTCGTCTCTAGCTCAAAATCCAAAAATTTCATATTTTTCTAGAATTCAAAAAGACATATTTATCTCATAAGGATTTCTTCCAAATTTGGGGGGGGTTGGTATCTCTAAATTCGGGAGTTTTTGAGTTAGGATCTAACTAAAACTCTTACCTAGATATAAAATCTAAAATATAGGGTTTTGAAAAGAAGAGGAATCATTTTCTTTGGAGAGCCACTTTAGAGAAGAAAATGACTCAATTTCTTTCCTCTTTAAACTTTTGCTCTAGCAATCCTTGTATAAAGCACACACACGCACACATACACACAACGAATTTCATTACATTCTTTTGAAAATGGTGATAATGAATTGGAGCAAAGACCAAGACTACAAGAGTTACAGAGTCAAAATATCTTCTGAATGTAATATTCTAGGCTTATTTTTACTTTCTCTCTCTACAATTTATTTTGCATAATCATATGGTTTATTTGATGTGATTTAATGTGATTTAATTACTATATTCGTATGATATGCATGTTTAATTGAGATATGATCAGAACCTAGGTTTCAAAGCATGTTAGACGCATGATTAATCCTTGGATTCCTCAACTTTTATTGTTTTAAAGCTTTATTTTATGCATTTTTATTTTGTAAATATGTGATTTTAATGTATTTTATGCTTGATTTGTTGTTGCAATTTGGTTTTGACATGATTTATGACCCTATAAATGCATGTTTAGGGCTAAAAAATTATTTTTCATGATTTTTTGCATTTTTACAATGAATCTCAGCATTTTGGCTCTGTCAAGAGGTGATAGACGGAAAGATGACTCGTCAGACAATCATTTTCTAACGTTCTATTGGGTGGCGACTCCATGACACCTACCTCTTTTAGGCCTATTAGTAGATGCCTTTATGGGTTAACTATCAAAAATAATATGGTATTAATCCATTTTTATTGTGAAGTACCTAATTTATGAGTTAAGTGAGCCTTTTTCTTTCTCAAACCTTAAAAGCAGGCCTTTGAGAGCAAACTTGAAATCAAAAGGTGGCTCCAACGTACGTAACAATGGAAATTCTATTGGGGAACTAAGGAGACCTCGCTCTAGTTTTATGAATTAATCCTATCTCCTTTCTAAATTGCATTTCTTGTATTCATCTTAGACCCTTAGAATTAAGTTGTGTCATTTTTTTAGCCCCAATGCTATCTTAAAACATGCCCTACATTCACTTAATGTAGGGAGGTGCCAAGAAGACCCACTAACCTAAGTCTAATACCAAATGGTATATAAAATGGTGATCCATTTGTCATTATGCACGTGATGAGCTAAACCTATTAGTAAGGACAATGCTTAGGTAGCCCTAAAGTTTCATCACCCTTGACTAAAGCCTATGTAATGACAATAGTAACTTCCCTAAGTTGTATAACCATAATGATCTTTTGCTTGTTATTTAGATCTTTATGTATTGACCAAACTCAAACAAATTAGGAGGGTACCAATCAAAGGATACTATGCCCCGACGGACCTAACCCAATTTTTATGAGTTAGTCAAAATACATAATGGTCAAAACCTATATGCCTACACTTTTAATTAGAGAGGTTATGTTGCTGGCTTTCTGTTATGCACCATTATTCCAACCTGGGAAAGCAACTGTCTTGGGTATTGGATAGACTGAGCAAAGAAGGAAAGATCAACCATTACCTTTAATGCCGACAAAAGTCAAGGATTACCACATCGCAAGGAGGATTATTACTTTGTGTATCATCAACACACTAGGCACCTAACTAATTATTGTTGTAGTTTGAGGAATAAGATTCAAGATTTGATAGATATCAAGCAAATTTCAGATCCTGAAAAAGAGAGAGATAAGAAGAAAAAGAATGGAGGTTACAAGATTGTGCCACCTCTAGTGTTTATGATTGGATATTATCTACTTGAGTGGTATGTCATGAAGGACCTATATGGGAATGAGTACATGGCCATTACTTACTCCACCCCTAAAGTAAGAAATCAAGTTGAAGAAAATCGGCCAGTTTTTATGGTTGATTATTAGGATACCCTTACAAAGAATGAGGATAAAGGGGCTTTGGTGCCCTTTGATATCTAGAGGTCAACCGGTGAAGCCAGTGTGAGTGAGGAGGAAGTAAGAGAAGAGAAAAAGTTAAGGTGGTCACCAAGAGTGGAAGAGTGACCCCAGAGGTTGAAAGGCAGACGACTCCTGTTGTAGTGCCAATAGAAAAAGAAGTTAAGGAAGATCAAATAATTAAGCAACTGAAGAAGACAAATGCATAGATATCCATCTGGGACCTACTGAGACAATCTTCCTTGAACAAGCAAAATCTAATTGAAGCCTTGAGTGAGTCCACTGTTGCTACTACCATCTCACTTTCCAAGTTATTGGATTTGGTTAAAAGAGGAACGAGATAATGTTGTGTATTTTGATGTTGACCTACCTACTGAAGGAAGGAACCACAATCATCCCTTATACATTAAGGCCCGGGTGAATGGAAAACACTTGGCTTCTGTGATGATAGACGATGGTTCTTCCATCATTATGTGCCCTTTAGTGGCCATTCCAACTTTTAGGTTGAATGAGAGCATGCTGAGTAAATTAGACTTAACCATTTTTTTCTTATGATAATTCTAAAAGGCAAGTTGCTAGAACCTTCAAAGCTCTTGTAAAGATGAGGCCTATTAAGACAAAAGTTGAGTTTGTAGGGTTGCCTATTTCGGTTAATTTCTCTTTGCTGTTAGGAAGACCATGGTTTCACAAGCTTGGTGGAGTGCCTTTCATGTTACATCAGATGATTAAGATTTCCCATAATGGGTAAGTAGTCACTAATAAAGTTGTGAGGGAGAATCAGATAGCAAAACAACCTTTCAGTGGGTTCCATATGCCTGCCATAAGTGATAAAAAATGTGAGAATAGCTTTGTGGATTATCCTTAAGTGGTTAACATGATGAAGAAGATGAATTTCCTTCTTGGTGATAGTTTAGGCAGGAACTCCCGAAGGCCTCAGATCGCTGTAGCTACTAGAGGTCACAAGGATAAGAAGGGGTAGAATTTACTCATTCAAGTTAGAAGGACAAAAAGAAAGAGGTGGAGAAAAGGATCCCACACATTTCTCAGAGTTTTATGTCGGCTTTCGGTATTTGTCTTTACTGTAGAGAGAATGAACCTTAATTGATAAGAGGTAAGCTAGTGCTAGGTTTTGAGCTGTTCAATGATGTCTTCGACTGGGAATAAAGGATTATCAAGCCAATTGAGGGATTCTAGGATGAAGAGATTCTGCTGCACCATTCAGCTTGGGACAAGGAAGTGCCTAAAGAAGTTTTGATAGAGAACTGCTCATTGTTTAGTTAAAAGGGAAAAATAAGGTCAAGGTTGAGGATCCACCAGAGGCTGAGGCTAGAGACACATTTGATGTCGCTAAGACTAAAGATGATGCTTCTATTGATATTGTTTATGTTTTTGAACTTTTTGATGAGAACATTAATTGCTCTTTTGATTATATTAATAAGATGTACAGTTTTTCTCACTTGTGTGATTTTTCTTCTAATTTTAATATGCATAATCATGATCACAAACCATTCATATTTGACATTAACTCAACAAACATGTGTTCATTTAATCTTTAAATTAAAGAAAATCCTAAATAAATTTTATTGGCATTAGACATAACTCCTAAAGAGAGAAAATTTTGAGAGAATATTTAAAAAATATGAAAAAACTATTTGCCTAAACCTATGAAGACATGCTGGAAAAAGATTGAGAAATTACTGAACATGCCATTCCAACATACCCAGGGTATAAGCTAGTAAAGCAGAAGCTCAGGAGACTTAGATTAGAATGGACTAAAAAGGTCAAACACGAAGTAAGGAAACAGATAGAGGCTAAATTCCTAATGGAAGTTCAATATCTCACTTGGATAGCAAATATAGTTCTTGTAGCAAAGAAGGATGGAAGAGTCAGGGTCTGTGTCAATTATAGGGACTTGAACAAAGCCTGTACTATGGATGATTTCCCTCTGCAAAACATAGATGTCCTAATTGATAGTGTAGCTGCTTGTGATATGTATAGTATCATGGATGGATATGCAAGGTATAATCAAATTTTGAACAAAATAATGGATCAGATCAAGATAGCATTCGTAACTGAATGGGGTAAGTATGCCGATGGAGTTATTCCTTTTGGGCTTAAGAAGGCAGGTGCTATCTACCAAAGGATGGCATCCAAGATATTGAATAACTTTATTAACAAGGAAGTAGAGGTATACATGGATGACATGATGATCAAATCAGTTACCCAAGAAGGTCATTTTGAGGCATTAGAGAAGTTTTTCTAGAGGATCAGTAAGTACAACCTTCGCCTTAACTCGAAGAAGTGCATCTTTAGAGTCACTTCAGGTAAGCTTTTAGGGCATATAGTGAGCCAGGGAGGAATAAAAGTATATCCTGATCAGGTGAAAGCCATCAAGGAAGTATCGGTACTGCAGAAAGAAAAGGAAGTTAGAGGGTTCCTAAGGAGAATTCAATACATAAGTAGGTTTATAGCCAAATTGACTTTGATCTATGAATAAATATTCAAGCTACTTAAGAAACATCAGCCAGTGCTCTGGAATGAGGATTATCAAAAGGCATTTGATACCATTAAGGAATACTTGCTACATCCATTGGTATTGAGACTACCTCAGGTAGGTAAGCCTATGATTTTGTACTTAGCAATAGAGGATAGTTCAGTAGGGGTAATGATGGCTCAAGAGGATGACTTTAGGATTGAGTATGTAGTATACTACATCATCAAGAAGTTTTTTCCTTATGATGCAAAGTATATAAAAGTGGAAAAGATTTGTCTAGTAATCATATATGTATCAAAGAAGCTGAGAGATTACTTTCATTCATAAAGGATCTAAGTAGTGGCCAAAGAGAACACTTTTAGGTATTTTCAAGAAGCTCATTCACTTCTAGGAAAAATTGGAAGATGGTTGATTATTCTATAGGAGTTTGCATAGAATACATCACTAGAAATACCATCAAAGGGAGAGTAGTAGTAGAATTCCTAGCTGATCAATCTTTAAAAGGAGAGGAGGTAACTTATAAATTCCCCAATGAGGACATTGCAGCCATAACAGTGCAGGATTGGTAGATGTACTTTGACGGGGCTGTGAACAATAAGGGAGCCAGAATAGGTGTAATCTTGGTCATCCCAAAAGGAGAAAAAAACCTACTAGCTAAGAAATTGAGGTACAAGGCCACAAAGAACTAAGCTAAATATGAATCTTGGATCTTCGAATTGGAAGCCTTGTTAACTATGGGGGAAAAATCTACAGAAGTGTTCAAAGACTCATCATTAGTAGTTTATCAAGTAAAAGGTGAATGGTCGATCAAGGAAGAATGATTATTGCCTTATCTCAAGTGTCTAAAAGCTTAGAGCGTATAGTTTGAGCTTTGTACTTTTAGGTATATACCTAGAGAAGAGAACCTGCTAGTAGATACTTTGGCTACCTTGGTATCTATGTGGGATAATCCATAAGGAATAATCTAGAAAGGGTGAGTATGAAGCTTGTACTGATTTGAGTTCTGACAAGCCATGCTTAGAAGATGAACGGATTATAGACATCAAAGTGGATGATGGAAGACCTTGGTACTATGACGTTCAAAATTATTTAGAAAAGTCAGTATTTCCCAAAGAAACAATCGAAAAGGACCAGAGCTTGATTCATAAATTATCTACCCAAGTCATCATTGTGGGAGAAATACTCTATAAGAGACAGCCTGATGAGATTCAGTTGAGGTGTTTGGATGAAAAGAGGCTAGAAAGGTTATGGAAGAAGTATGTGTAGGAGTGTGTGAAGCCCACATGAATGGCTTAACCTTAGATAAGAAGATTATGCGCTAAGGTTTATTTTGGCTCATAATGGACACTGATTATTCTAAGTATGTTAAATAGTGCCAACTATGCTAACAGTATGAGAATTTAAGGCACCTGCCTATTTTTTAGTTATGCAACCTTATGTCGCCATGGCCATTTGTTGCATAGGGCATAGACATTATAGGAATGATTCATTCGCCCACTTTGAATGTACACAGATTCATTACAGTAGCCATTGATTACTTCATCAAGTGGGTAGAAGTAAAATCTTTTAAAAAGATAGATGCAAGGGATATGGCCTAGTTCATTGGAAAGAGTTTGATATGTAGATACAATTTGCTAATCACATAGTGTTTGATAATGGGTTATAATTCTCTGGTGGAAGCAAGAAAATGCTCATTAGGTATGGAGTCCAGCATCATAAGTCTTCCCCTTATAAACCTTAAGCAAACGAAGTACTTGAGGCAGCTAATAAGGATGTGAAAAAGATTCTGGCCAGATGGTTCGGACATATAAAGATTAGGCCGATAAACTACCTTTCACCCAATAGGGTTATAGGACTATAACCTGAACTTTAACAAGGGCTTTGACATTTTCTTTGGTGTATAGGATAAAAGTAGTGTTACCTATAAAAATTGAGCATCAATCTCTGAGGATCATTTTACAGGATGAAATACTAGAAATAGAACGGGCTAAGCAGAGACAAATGCAGCTTAACCTACTTAATAGGGATAGAGTAAGGGCATATTATTATAATCACGTTTATCAAAAGAGGTTGGCTCGCTCATTTAGGAAGAAAGTTAGGAAACATCCTTTGAAAGAATGAGATCTGGTGTTCAAACAGATGAGGCCTAGAATTATAGGCAAGTTTAGGCCCACATGGGAAGGACCTTTTATGCTCAAGAAGTTATTATCCAAGGGAGCTATTATTTTGTCAAACAGTGATGGTAATGAGTTTAGAGAACTGGTGAACATAGATAGATTAAAAAGGTTCCATGGCTAAGACTAAACAGAGAAAAAGAAGATAATAAGTGGCCCACAGATCAAAAACCAAAAAAAATGGTGGCCTTGTTAAAATTGGGTACCTCACTAGTGAAAAAACTAAAAAAAGGCATCCTAGGCAAATATTAGAGGCTAAGAGAAAATAATCAATCAAGAAAACCTGAAAGGGCTAGTTCATGATAAGAGTTATGATGCTAGTAAAGTTTCAATACGAGATTAAGTAATACATGTTATTGGGGTAATATCAAATGTTGATCATATGTACTACAATCAGAAAGAAATATCCTACATGTATTCATGATGTCATTAAAGTATCTGCGAGTAGCATAGTTTTTTCACATGTTCAAAATGTGAAAGTTTAATAAGAGAAAAAACATTATATATGAAAATATCTAATCTAAACTAACAGTATCACATCTCCTCTCCATCCAAATGCCTACAATGAGAACGTCTATTGTCGACTGATGGACTAGTGACCCATTGCTTGTATGAGTCAGAGGTTGTGAAGTCGTAAGCACCAATCTCAAGAATAGAGGTCCTCAGAGAAAGCTAGGTCTAAATCATCCGATAAAATTTTGTTAAGAAATTAGTAGTGAAAATGCCACCTCAAAAGCCCAATGAACACCTAATAATATCCTGTCGATTCCTGAACTGATGAGCACAATATGTTGCGATATAGAAGGTGGCTCGATGCAGTCCACACAGAAGGACACATCCTGAAGCTTCATCTCAAACCATAGAAGTGATAGGCAACCAGGTGCACCTAAACATGATATCGACATCTGTCGATGGCCTAGCCAATCAACTGCATCCTAGAATGACCGAAACTCACACTATAAACGTCGAAGTGTGACATAGCTCATGGGATAAATGTCCATGGCTCTAACATAGGAAGGAGGCTCTAACAATAGTTACAGCTTCTCACAAAGTATAAATATTCATGTATATATATATAGCTATAAACATATACTTCATTTATTTAGAGTATAATTAGTTCTATTTAGATCTATGTTCCATTATATACATAGGTATCTTCAAGCTTATATGCTTATGCCTTTATTGATATTCGTATACCCTAATCACATTAGTTTACAAATATACAATTTGATAAATGAGCTTGGTAATTTCTTGAATTAACTTATGTGCCCCAATTTCCCTATAATACCTCTCAATGTTCTATTATTTATTACACATGTTCCATAACCAATTAATATTATGCTCCTAAATACTTATATATATATATATACACACACACACACACACACATAATTGACTTACAGATCTTCTTTTATCCTCTCATATTGTCCTTTCATATTCTAATTCCATTGGTTACATGCATAAGATTGTTGTTAGTCTAAGTAATGGCCTAAATAATCCATATACTGATGCTTGCTTATATTTGGGTTCATTTTAACTTACTTCTCCATCTATAAATCATATCTTACATGTTCTTCATAGCTTGGTATATTCCTCTTTATTTGCTTATCGTGTTCCTAATGTGTTTGAAAAAGGATCGGCAACTTTCGGTGACTTTTCGGGCCTAAAAACCATGAAAAAGTTGTAAATGGGAAAGTACTCAACTGTGAAAAATTAGTCTTGACCATGTGAAATGCTTAAAATGGGGTATAGAGGGGTCCACTTGGCTGAGATAAATTGGTCTTGACTAAGTGCCCAAAACAAGCCTATGAATTTTGTAGATAGTTTTATTATTTCTCTTTGTGCCTTATATTTGACTTAGCAAATGAAATTTTCTAACCAAGTGTTCTTCTACAAAATTTCTCTCCTACATTTATAATTTCTATAAAGTTAAAAATAACTTCATTTGGTCTTCTAAAATGCAATATATTCACTAAAAAATATGGACTACTCCTAATGATAGGGTAGCAAACTAGGTCTGTGTTTAAGCTAATTTTTCTCTATCATAGAGGACAAAACAAACATTAGTGTCTTCTTATGAAACTTAGGTTTATGAGTATAATTTATAATTCAACTATAATTACTGAATTTGGAGCTCTCAAACTCTATATACAAGAAAAAAAATACAGATAGGTCTAGTGAACCTAAGGACAAATTTTGCTAACTAGAAGAAATATGCTTCAATTTTGGTTCTCACACCCAATTAACCATAATATTCATTCATTACTTAATTAAAACCCTCAAATTAACATCTCTAATCACTAAATAGGTATATATATATATATATCACCTATAAAAGTTACCAAAGTTCCCATACCTCTTGATGACCAATTCTTCAAGCTAGCCACAGATCTTGCTCCTTGCCTTTGCTTCTATCTCTTTCTTCATAATAAACCATATATTATTATGCTTAAAGATTCATCTAATCCTTTAATTTAATATCCAATAAATAAAAGAAAAAGAAGTAGAAAAGAGATTGTTTTTACCTTAAAAAGACTAACCACTAAAATCTCTCTCCTAAAAAAGCTAGGGTTGGATTTGAGGGTTATATAGGGGTTAGAGATTTGAGTTTAAGAGAAAATGGTGGATTGAAGTTCTTTGAAGTGAAGTGGCTGGCCATCCCGTATAAATTCCTTGAATTTTCCTTTCTCAAGACCATTCTAGAAGGCTAAGTGTCAAACTCCCAAAGGACCATGTGTTGACTTTTGCAAAAATTACACTTAACTTCCTATTTTCCTTCAATATCATGTTTCTTCCCCTAAACTCTCTCTTTAACTTTTCAATTGAAAATGACCAATTTACCCTTCATCTTTTAAAGAGAGAGTTGACTTTTGAAGTTCCCTTTATGTCCTCAACCTATAATTCATTGATTAACTCAAGAAATTTAAGGGAAAATTGGTCATTTTCATTTGGTCATTTTCTCTTTAACTTTTCAATTGAAAATGACCAATATCACATTTCCTCAAAATTAATCACATACATCACTTAATTTAAAATGACCAATTTACCCTTCATCTTTTAAAGAAGTTCCCTTTATGTCCTCAACCTATAATTCATTGATTAACTCAAAAAATATCAATAATATTATCTTTAAAATGCATGTACATTCTCTTAGGGCCTTATTAGGGGTGTCATAAGGAATGAGAGCCATGATGAACGAAATAGCTATAATGAAAGGCATATAAGCCAATGATGGTCATTGTCAGGATCAAAGAAAATGGATTGCATCCCCGAAGTATGCCATCCATAGCACTAAACAATCTATAATCACTAGTCATGGGATCACCAATATGCACCAATAAATATCGAGTAAGACAACAAAGTAGTACCACGTTAAAGTAGAAGGTTGGTATGTCATTGAAGTCAGTTAGTATATCAATCAAGGGCTCCAATGGAAATGTCATCCTATAAGGTACTAAACCCCTAGCATTGGAAGGAAGAATACCCAAGGCATAAGCCACCTCTCTAAGATAGCCAACAACAGGAGAGGGCAAGCACGGTTGGGTACTGAACTCAAACCTATCATCAACCACTGTAGCAAACTCCTCTAATAAAGGAAATAACTTTTGATGAGTAAACTTGAACACATGAAGTCTCAGGTCCTAATATCAAAAAATAACAAACAATAGATTCTTGTCTGGGGATGTTCTTTTTCAAAGCCTTGGACTCGAGTACGAAGCCAAAAAAAGGTCCTTCCAAGTTTTGGGTTCATCCAGTAGTCAGTGTAATTTTACAAGTCCAATAGTCAAGGTAATAGAATTTTCTTAAACAGTCTAGGCATAGGAATAATGGGACAAAATAAATAACTAAGAGGAAAAGGAACAGAAGAAGAAAGAAAATGAAAAGGAAAAGGAAGAGAGAGAAAAATACTTGGTAGGAAAGTAAAAGGTCAAAGGCACAAAAAACAAATAAATTAAAGTACTATTTATAGAGAGCAATGATGCACGACCATCCCTCATAAGGAGCGAGTCGTGGGTAGCACGTCTATCACCCTTAAAAGGCCAAAAGTCACCTTTTTGCATGCCCCATGCATTACACATGCATTCTATTGCATTTTCCTTTGTTTTCATTTTGTAAGGAATCTATAAGCTTGATGGCTCAAGTAATCGGCTCTAAAAGGTTTTAAATGCAAAAAAATCGTTTACCTCAAGAGGTATGATGAATTTCAAGGGGTATTTCAGACTTTTGAACACCTATGTGTAATAAAGAGCAACTAATACTTGTAAATATTGTAAAATATTGTTGTAACACATAAAAAAGGCATAAATAATGTTGTTAATTAATTTTAGATGGATAAAGAAAAAAAATTGATGAAAAAGGTTAAAAAAAAGGAGGAAAAAGAGTTAAAAAGGAGAAATAAGGCTTAATTTAAGTTTAGGGGGCAAAATGGTCATTTTCCCTTAACGGACGGGATGTCTCACAGTCCCATCCATCGCTAGCGATAGATGGGAAACCTGTGCCTTGGTCGAAATCTGGAATAAAATGTTTTTCTTCTTTATTTTTTGGCGAACCTCTATACTTTCCGATTTCAAAGCTTTTTTTTCCAGTTTTTCAAGCTTTTCTCCTTAATTCTTTATCCATTCTTCGAGCCGTTTGTGATTATGGCCTCCTAGGAGTGAGGCACACTTTAGGGACCATCATTTTTCTATTGTCTCTTCATTTTCTTCTTTCTTTTCATCTTTCATAAGTAAGTATTATTTAATTCTTATTTATCTTTTTCTTTTTATTTATTCATTTAGGTAGAACATAATTTAGGTTGTAAGAATTTAGTTTTAGGCACGATGGATGTGAGCACCCCTTATCTCATTTGTATTTTTTTTCTTAGTTAGAAATAAATATTATCTTATAGTTTAAGTAGATTAATTACCAAAGCCTCTTTGTATGACATTGTAAATAATGAAGAACGTGGTATATGAGCATGTAAACTTGTAGTTTTCCTTTTAAGAAAGTAATATATGTAACCTTTATGTGTTTTATGCCCATAGAAACATATTATAGCATAAGTTGTAACTGCACCAAATAGTTACAAGTAGGTCTAATTTCTTGTGTTAATATTTTGACTGTGTTGTTTGGTGGCTTTGATGACTTGTGTTTTTACCTTGCTTGAAATGCTTTTCATGCGTAGGAGGCAATCTTATTCCTAGTCGGAATGCTGTCAAAATTTTATTTAATTTCTCATAAAACGTGAAGTGTAAATTATGTAATATTATGGTTGTGTTGTTTAGCGGCCAAAATGGCCTATGTTTTTGCTTTGAATGCTCTTTTTGGGTAGAAGGCAGTCTCATTCTTAGCTGAAATGCTACAAAAATTTTGTCTCGTAAAGCGTGAAACCTATGATATTAGGATAATTGTGTTGTTTGCTGGCTTTAATGGCCTATGTGTTGTTTGAACTCTCTTTCCATGCCGAGGGAAATCTCATTCCTAGCCATAATGCTGCTAAAATTTTGTTAAATTATCGTAAAATGTGTAATATGCATTATATCTCATTTTTCATGCATGATTGTTAGAATGACCAGATGTGTGCATCATTTTTTATATCAATTAACATGCACTCCCAACGAAGGTTAACTATAGGTATTTAACCCAATATGCTTGTAATTTCTAATATATTAGTTTTCTTACGACTTAAGTCAACCATAAACTAAGAGAAAATCCTTCATTGCAAGATGCCTCGTTGGATTGTACATCCACAATCATTTTAGCTGGTGCCAGCTTACATGATGCTTGGGTAGGCTCGCAAATTTTAGGCTCTATAGTAAGTTTAGTATAGATCAAGTTGGTTCATGTCCAGGCAGTTTCTATAGGAGTTTGGACTACTACAGGAGGTTGACTAACTTTTGGCCAAGGCAGGATGGATAGTGTTCTTTGCGCTGGCTTATAGGACATATCCAAATATCACCAAAGAGGTCCTTGCCACCTTAGAGTACAACAACTACTCCAAATTAGACACAAAGGAGGGAGTCATCAAGTTTTAGGCCTTGGTTATATGTACGGCATCATGAGGTGCAGGTTTGCTCAGGCTATGGGTTTCCCAAGTGGGTTAGGTATAGTCACACAGCGTAGGATGATTGACTAAGATAGATGGAGAGTGGTGATGCTGTTAGGGGCCATTTACCACTTAGATACGATAAAAAGAACCATATTGGCCTCTTAGATTTATAGATACCTCTAGAGGGTTTTATCTATTTCATACCTAAGATGCATAAGGGTCTAGTTAATATTACCTCCATAGATGTCACCAGTTTGTGGGGTATGCAAAAAGGTAGACACATAGATATCACACATGAGATTGTTACAACACTAGTTAGAGTAGGCACTCAGCCTAGGACTTAGATTTGTATGGGAGACATCATTACTCAACTACTACTATCATTGGGAGCATGCGAGAGTGACTTCAGCAACCTCGTTTTAAAGAGCATCTATATTAACCTAAAGGCAACCGTCACTATGAGTATAGTGGAGCCTACAAAGGGATGAGAAGGGGAGTATAGGCTGCCAATTGTACCAGAGACGAGATAGAGGTACAATCTAGACCTTATAGTTTTAAGTGCACCCATAGAGGGGGATGAGCAGGATGAGCCACCACAAGAGGCATGGGTAGAGCCATAGGTACCTCTAGCACAGCCACCTCAATAGGAGGATTAAGTAGATGAGCCTCACAAGCTGCAGGAGCCTCACTAAATGCTTTTGGTGCTTTTCTTTTTTTGGATTTAGCACTCGTTTCTCTCAAAAGGTGAGTGAGATACCAGTATAGTGGCTTATCTATAGTAATTGGCGAAGCCATTTCAAGGGTGAATGCTTTAACCATCTAATCATTGTTGTTCATATCGGATATTATCCCATCCTGTTCTTAACAATTAGTACCTCCTCTTTCTATGAGATTTCCCCATTGAATGACCATCCCTCATCAGTCTCCTGCTTAGAATTAACTATGTTTTGGATGGGATCTCTTAGAGTTTAAAATTTATCCGTTAGATGTCCTGTGTGCTGATGATAGGCACAATATTGGTCTGCCTAGTGATGTGGCATTCCCTGCCCCTTAAAGAGTTTAGGTAGAAGTGGCTATAACTTCCTCTGCTTAAGACAATGGTTTATCTTTGATGGTCTAATGATCCCAAATTACTCTTGAAACTGGAACCCCCATGGCCTCGTCATTACCTTTGATGTTTATTTGCTTAGTCAGGTGCTCTTTTGTAGCTTTGCCATTAACCATTGCAAAGCCCTCTTCACTCTTACTAGCTAGGAATGGTGAGGTCACATGTTAAGATTTTGCTGATGGTGCAAGCAAACCATCAATTTTAGCCAACAAACGTTTCTCAAATTCTGCCAATTTTTGGTCCAGCAAGCCTGCAATTTTAGCACATAAATTCTTTTCAAACTCCTAAAATCTTCTATATAGCTCTCTGTCTAATGCATATTGTGGAACTGGAGCCACCAAAATAAAGGCTAGTCTATCCCTTAAAGTAGATAATATCACCTTAAGATTTTTCTATCATTCTGTAGTCTTTAAACTACTTCCTGAAAATTCGTCTAAATTCAACCCTGAACTAACCTCTTCTTTCAACACTAAACTAGATTTTTACCTCAGCCTGGTTATTGAAATGTGGATCTATGAACAAGGCAACCGTTTAACCCTCTAGAACACCTAAGTGAATTTATGATGGCTACAAAAAATCAAACGTTAAGAGTGATGTATGATGAAATGCATGAACATGGTATATGCATGATGCATGAATACAATGAATGTTTTTGTTGGGTATTAGTCATAATCACTCACAAGCACAACAATAACCTTCCAACCTTATTACTCCCACACAGGAGGTTTTGTGGTCTTTTTCCTAGGTAGGCTTAGCCCATGATTAAATAGGGTACCCAATGGACACGTATGGTACACAGTGGAAAACATATAGTATAACCTCTAATAATTGAAAGCACAATCATATGGGTTTTGGCCATTATGTAGTTTGACTGACTCATACAAATTGGTTTGGGCCCGCCAAGGCATGGAAACCTTTGACTAGTACCCTTCTAATTTGTTTGACTTTGGTCAATACATAAGGCCCACATAGCAAGAAAATTTTTTTATGGTTATATAACCTAGAAGAAGTATCTATTGTCATTACATGGGTTTGAGTTAGGGTGATGAAACTTTAGCGCCACGCAAGCATGATCCCTACCAATAAGTCTAACTCATCACTAGTATAACGACCCACAAGTCACCATTTCATATACCATTTGGTACTAGACTTGGGTTGGTGGTTCTCCTTAACACCTCTCTATATTGAGTGAACATAGGGTGTGCTTCAGAATAGCACTAGCGCTAAAAAAGGGATGCCTTTAGAATGTATGCAATTTTTTGAAAGAAGATAGGATTGACAAAGAAAATCCAATTATAAAAAACTTAAGCAAGATGTTTTTAGGGGAAAGGTCTCTTTAGTCCCCAGTAGAGTCACCATTGTGATGTGTGCTAGAGCCATGCTCGATTCCAAGTTTGTAGATCAAGCACAAATTATTGTTGGTAGTCAACCCATGAAGGTATTTACTAATGGGCCCAAAAAGGTAGGTGTCATAGAGTTTCCACCCAATAAAACAATAGAAAATGATTCATGACCTTTTGATACCCAAATAGAGATTGGTGTTCAGAACATCACTCTTTTAGGCATCTTGGTTATGTGTTATTTTATAAGTGAGTTGTAAATATTAATCCACTCTCCTCTGTCAAATGATGCAAAGCTATAGAATTAAATAAACATCTCAAACAAATAATAAAAATGGTAAATAAATTAGTTAAATCAAACTACTTAAGCTTATTATAGAATCAAATTGTCCAAAAATAAAATAAATGACATACATACATAAATCGAGACATTCATTTGGGGTGGGAACATTGGTTCCTCATGCACCTTTTACAAAAGTTCCCTTTTGTTCTTTATTTGGTCTTTTAGGTGGAAATTCAAACATGAGTCCAAGCTTTGAAGAAAAACCAAGGTTAATTAATAGAAATCATTTTAAGTGCCTTTCTTTTTAGACGTGTATAAAAAGCCCTATTTTACTAACTATTACATCCCCAAAATAAAAATACATCCAAAATTATCAAAATAATAAACAATAAGAAAAAATAATGGACTAAATAATAAATGAAATAAATAAAATAATTGAATGAATAGGTGGTAGTCATCAGCTAATTAGGGCATGACTCTCAATGCAAGATGCCTTACAATGTCTACAAAAGCAAGTGAAGTTATATACTCACATAAAACCACAAAAAAGTAATAAATTCGCATTGTAAGGAAAAACACAAATGAATAATAAAATGCAAAAATGAAGGTTAGTTATTTAATCATACATACAAATTTAAAATATGTATATAGGAAGACAAATTAACACTTTGGGAAATAAAGGAATAATATAGATAATGAAAATGCATACAACACATGAACAAAGGCCTAAAACTCTGCCACATAAGCCCCCATAAAGGTGACGAACGGCCATAACTAAAGGAGGGATGGGACCAGAAGGAACTCCTATGATGTCTAGTTTGTCGTATTGATAGACAACCATCTGTGGGAGTTTTTTCCTGTTTGTCACTCGTAGAATAGAACAATAAGCTAGAAAATCACCCAAAAATCACACAAAGTTGCAAATAAACCTTAAGCACTCGGATATTAAGGCCTAGATCATGCCAAACTAAGATTAAAACCCTAAATCATGCATTAAACATATGAAACCTCATTAAAATCTAGAATAACAAAAAAAACAAGAAAGCTTGAAAATATATAATAATAGAGGAAATAACAACTTGGTCATTCCATTATCATGCACATTGATCCATATTTGTACATCATTAGATTTAAACATATAAATCAATAAATCACAACACATGAATACATTTATTTTAATAGTAATCAAACATGATCATGGATGATAATTTTTAGAGAGAGAAATATAAATAAAGAGTCTAGAATATTACCCTCATAATATATTTTGACTCTAAATCTCCACTTTGATTGTAATCTTTGTGTTTGAAAAAATTAAATGATTTTCATTTATATGTGTTTAGAATAAAATAATTGTTAGAGATTTTTCTTCTTAGAGGGAGAAAAATTAGTTTTTCCCTCTCCTAGAGTTGTCTGTATAATCAAAAGAATGATTCCCCCCTTGAAAACCCTAATTTCTTTTACTTTTATACCTAAGGTAGAGTTGGAGTTGATTTCTAATTCTATCTCTCCAAATCTAGACGGATTGGTTCCCTAAAATTTGGATTGATATCCCTTTGACATCTATCTTTCCATTTTTGAATTTCTAGAAATGTGGGAAATCAGGGTATTTTATGACAGACGGCCGTCCCTCATGATAGACGGCCATCCCTCAAGCAAAACCTAAAATTTACAAAAATGCCCTTGATCTGACATGAACAAGAGAGAGATGGCCATAGACGATCATCCCTTATATGATAGATGATTGTCTGTCACCAATGAAGGCTAAAATCATGATTTTTCATGTTTTTTTCTTAAAAACCTTTTGAAAACACTTGAAAAAATCATAAAATCCATATGAAAAAAATGAGAAATTCACAATTGGAGCTTCGACATCTGTACCTTTTCATCAGAAATATACTATTTTTGATCATCGGGCAATCCTGATCTAGGCTACCTAGGGTCATGATGTCTACACTACCATTTTTTTTATTTTTAACCTGTAGGGATTTTGTTCTCTTCCTTTTCTCTTTTTATTCTTATCCTTGGAACCTCTTCTTTAACATATTTAGAATAATTAGCATCCATCGTAAACCAAAAGAACCCCTGATGCTTAATCTTCTTTGCTAAGGCAATTATATTCATTTGAACTCTGCACACACCTGTATGTACCTCTGACATGTGTTTAGCAAGTGCACTAAATCTTCCAATAATAAAGTGGGGTATAGTTAAGACCCACGAATATCGTACCCAAGGGATTAAGAATGCAAGTAGCAAAAATTAATTTTATGCTAAAGAATTCCTAAATTTTTTTATGCATATAACCTATCAACTAAATGGTATTTAGAGAGAATAATGATGAAATAAACTTTGCACTAATTTTTTATAGAATAAACAAGTATAAAATTCAATGATAGAACAAAGTTACATGGTGTAAGGTACCTAACATGACCCTAATTTAAATTGCATATTTTTGTATGGAATTTTTATTTGATTAAGATTAAATTAAATGAGAATTTTGTATAATTATGGGTCAAGGGGGTAAATTATCATGTTATTATGTTAATGGCATGCAAATAAAATTTAAGAGAATGGTTAAATATTAATTGAGGGTACAATTGAAGTAAAAAAGTATTAATTTGGGGTAATTTTGTAATTTCGAAAATTTAGGGGTCCAATGTGGATAGAAGCATATATTGAGAGGTCAATTTTAAAAGGTGGAATTAATTGATAGGTCAATGTATGAAAAGAATTAAAAGGAGGGGTTAAAGATTATCATGCAAAGAATAAATAGGTAAGAGTGTGACATGCAATTTTTAGGGGGACCAAAAGAGAGCTTTTTCACCCCTTTATAAAGGCTTAACTCTTGCATGTGGGAGAGAGAAATGCATTGGTGGGATAGTGATGAGAGTGGGACAGCAATAGGGAGGAGAAAATTTCAGATTTTTGCTTCTTCTCTCATCTCTCAATTCTCTCTTCCTAATCCTTGCATGCATGAGATCTAATCAAGAAGTATAGGTGCAACAAATTAAAGGTAATTAATCATCTGAATTTCTTCTTCTTCTTTTTCTTCTTCTTCTTTTACTCATTTTGGTGGAGGTAAATGTTGAATAAGGTGCTAGAAATTTTTAATTGAATGATGATGATGTTTGTGAAGGAGAAGATGAGGGCAGAAAGAGTAAAGGAAAGGAAATTGCAAGGGGTTGAAGACATAGGGATTTTGGCCAAGACATGGAAATTTAGGGATGTTCATGTGCATGTAATTTTCTACTGGTCATGATGAGTTGGACTTGAGTTTTGAATGATTTGTTGAGCATCGGAGATAAAGTTGCATTTGAAACCTTGATAGAGTTTCTTTGACCTAGTAATGGAAATTCTATTGTAAATTGAGTTAGAGAACTCAAAATGAACCAATTCAAAATTATATAGTTAAATGAGACATAAAAATACAAAATTTTAAAAGGGAGCAGGCTTTAATTATGCCTCTAACTAATTTTTATAATTTATTGAAAAATCAGGTGAACTGTTAATGTAGATTCTGGAACAACTTGTAATTAAATTGAGATAACTTCGTGTACAATGATCAGAATGATGCAAAATTAATTTCAATGGAAAATATACTTCTATATCTACAATTCTTAAGATAAAGATAAGCTTAAATCTGCCTCTAAATACACGGAATTTAGGGTTGAATCCGCACTAGTCCCCTATACTGCTCATAGAAACAGAATTTACAATAATGGGCATAACTTTTTGTAGAGATGTTGAAATGCTACAAAATAAAATACTGGTAAAACTAGAGACATGGAAGTCTAAATTTGATGAGAAATGTTGGTCTAAATCCTTCTAAATTTTACTTTATCAATTTTTTTAAGTGACAGCCCACACTATTTTTGTTCTATGAACAGCCTATAGTATTTTTCAAATAACTCGAGCTATAGGTCAGATATTAAGATGAATTTTGATGATTTGGAAACTAGACACATAGAGAGATAAGATTGTAGAATATCATTTTTACTAAAAATGATATCTTCCATTTCAAATATGGCTCACAAATCGAGTCCAGAATGCTGCCCTGTGCAGATTTTTGTGATACTTTATTCTATGACTTTTTAATTAATTGAGATAAATAGTTGTTTATGTGATAGTAAAATAAATTTGATAGGGCATATAATATGACTATAAATGAAGGATTTATATGCATACATATACATTCGTATGTGTACATAAATAAAGATTAGTGATGAAAATATCTAACCCATACATGCAATTGGATTTGTACATGATTGTCGTATGCAAAATTTATGTATACATAAGTATCCCTATGATGAGAAAGTGCATATTTTGACATGTCCTATGCTATGAAATAAGGAATATAATAGTATGACCATGACATATGTATATGCCCATATGGAAACATATCGATATATGTATAGCACATGATTTGAATAATGATAAAGGTATACACATTGATAAATATGCTTATAGGAATAAGCCTACTATATGTGGATGTACCTACAGGTATGTACATTTATAATTATATATATGAGTGTATGAGCATGTAATTGCCGTATGAGATAGAACATGCTTTAACATGACTATGAACATGTGAGATGTTTAATGAGAACATGTTCAAGTATATGATGTGATAATTATATGTCATGCCTATATGTCGTGATGCAAATTTTATATTCACACGGATTGGATGAGCTACATGTATAACTTGTTATAAGAGATGTGCATATATCTATCTATGCACTAGAGAACTTATAGTTTTACAAGACTTTGTATATGTGCAAATAGTATACTATTAATACAGTCTTGATATGTGAATTGAACATGAATATAGTTCTGCTTGCAATACAGTTCTGATGTGGATAGATAGGTGCCGATAGGGAAAATTGCAATTACCATAGTTTGGCCCAATTGGGTCTAAAGTATATTTAATCCCATTTGGATCATGAACAGCCCCGTTTGGGTTGTTAGGTGACCCCGTTTGGGTCTGCTTTACCGATCTAAAGTATAATTTGGCCCCATTTGGGTCTATAGATCCGATATCTTCGGATATCCCTCATTTTGATACCGAAGTGTATCAACAGTTCCCGTTATCCATTGATAAAACTAAGGCAGGCTGAACTTTATTTATAGTAATGATCATAATTAATCAGTTAAAGTTTATCTTACTAAAGATCATTATTGTGGATCATATTGTTGATTTGTCCATAGAAATTGTGCTTCATTTGAATATGTTCACATGGGAAATTGTCATCTATATGAATTATGAAAATGTAAATATTTGATACTCTCTTGGGTATAATGTTTATGTACATAAGGATATGGTTTAAGCTTGAAGGTATTTGTTATTATTGACATGTTATGTTGTACATGTGTAGACATTCCCCATCTGTAGACATTCGTATATATTATTGACATATATATATATATATATACTGTATGTGTATATATATATTATAACTCATATATACTATTATAACTACATGTTATAACTCATATATATTATTGAGATATATATATATATATACTGTATGTGTATTTTGATGACCGTTGTGAGTGGTCATCCATCTGTAGATATTCCCCACTAAGCTTTATAGCTTAGCACGAGTTATTTATCCGTGTAGGTTTAGTTATCAAGACTTTTGCTCAGGCACGATCTCTACATCAAGAATGGCCAACTACAGACTATTAAATCTTGATGTAGGATGTTTTTTTGTATTACTATTATCATAAGTTTTGTATTATGGAAAGTTATCTTATAAATATGTATCTAACCTATGCGAAGTATTGTAACTCACTAGTAGTAAAGCTAAGAAAGAGTATGAGTGCATGCGATATACATAAAGTAGTTTTCATATAGTACAGTATGCATGATTCTAAGTATGAAATTCTTAACAGGAATAGACTTGTAGCACGTACATAGGTATATGAAACAGTATGACATGATTAATGGTAATATGATGGTTAAGCGAATATTTAGTACGATTAATAGTATTTAATTTATGAGTTAAATAAGGTATCTTTATAGGGGGTGCTACACATGGGTTCACTCATCCTCCCCAAATCAAATGTGAACTCAATTAACCGGAAGGTACATACAATTGAATTGGAGATAACCCTTTTAACCCAAGCATCCCATTCTAGAGCAAAACACTCTAATTTTAAGGCATCACTACAAGAAAATTCTGAAATAGCAACGGAAATTGTTGATTTTCCGTTGCTAATTAAAATTAGCAACGAAAAAATCGGTTCCTATTTTCACCGTTGATATTTTTAGCAACGAAAATGATTTCGTTGCTAAATTTAGCAATGAAATTTGAATTCCGTTGCTAATTCCAACCAGTGTAAGATTCAATAAAATTTTCAAAATAGCAACGGAAATTAATTTTCATTGCAATTTTTAGCAACGGAAAATAATTTTCGTTGCTATTTTCAGCAACGAAAATCATAATTATGTTGCTATTTTCAGCCAGTATTATAAAAAAATGCGACAAAGCTTTCCTCGCTCTTTCGTCACTAAAATATTGTTGATTGTTTACAAAATTACTTTCTATTTTTCTATTTGTGGCGCATAAGATCTCAAAAAAAATTGAACTTAGATTGTGATAGAAGATTACGAACTAAATCAAATATTTGTGGTAATCACATGTAATACAAATGAAATTAATTTTCACTCTATTTTTAGAAATTGTAAATATAAAAAAATAAAATAAATATGGCCCATAAGATCTCAAGTAGCAAAAAATTAAATAAATTTGTAGAGCCAAAGTAGCAGCCCCATTTCCTTTTTTCAACTACAATAGGACACCTCTCAATTCATCAAAATTAATTCAAAAGCAAAAATCATACAAAGATTCAAAATAAATTCAAAACTTGCATCCAAATATCAAAAATTAAATCAACCAAAATCAAACCAAGAAGAAAAAGAGATATGAGTTAGAACGTACCTTTGAAATTTAGATTCTTTAGATCCACAGAAGAAGAGAAACAAACAAACCCAAAACTCCATTATAGACAAACCCACTTTTACCCTTTACAATGAGTCAAGTAATTGGGAGATCTAACCCCAAATAAACAACAAAGAAGCAAAAACGAAAATTAAAGATAAATAAAATTATCAAATCAAAGGAAATCAATAAAAAGAAAATAACAAAAAAAGAAAAATTGAGAGAAAAATAAGTACCTTTACATGAGATTGAAAGAGCCCTTGATGGAGAGCAAGAGAGAGAGAGAGAGAGACAAAGAGAGGCTTGAGGTAGAAAAATGTAGAGCCAAAGAAAATCGCAGTTTTTATACTTAGGGCTAAGAAAATCGTTGTTATTTTCTCAAATTAGCAACGGAATTAGATTTTCATTGCTAAAATAGCAATGAAAAATGAATTCCGTTGCTATTTTTAAAATTAGCAACGGAAAATGAATTCCATTGCTATTTTTTGTGATAAAAATTTTTTCTCGAATGATCTTAATTTAGCAACAGAAAATGGATTCCGTTGCTATTTTTCAAATTAGCAACGGAAAATGAGTTCCGTTGCTATTATTTATACCTTCACTAAATTCGACATAAAATAGCAACGGAATTTATATTCCATTGCTATTTTAGCAAAAATAGCAACACAATTTAATTTTCGTTGCTATTTTCTAAAATATAAATTCCGTTGCTAATTTTCATCCCAAATTTTTCCACTTTCAAGTGCTGCCATTTTTAGCAAGGAAAATTATTTTCCGTTGCTAATTTTCGCTGCTATATTTTGGCGCTAAAATCTCCCTCCTTTTTAGCAACGGAATACAACCATTTTGTATTCCTTTGCTAAATCGTTAAAACTTCAACCAATTTTAGCAACGGAATTTATTTTCCGTTGCTATTTTTTCGTTGCTATTTGGCTATTTTCTTGTAGTGCATCCTATTCCATAGCAAACCCAACAATTAGCCTAAGCATGGGTCTAAAATCCTAAGTCCAAGTTGCTTTACCATTCCGAAGCTGAACAACCCAAAACTTATTTATTTCACTCAACATAATAATCCTCAAATCACCAAATCATGAATATTAAGATTCCCCTTTTGGAGCAATCTAAATATACAGCAATCATGATTAAAGAAAAAGAGAGAAATACATTCATTGGAATTAACTACCCAAACATTAAATCCAACAATGATAAGTGATAACCCATTCATCAAAAACTAGAAATCAGCTCAAGATAATGAGAACTAATGAAAGAATAAATGAATCAACAATGAAACAAACTATTCATCTATAATAACATTCAAATTATGTTCAAGATTCACATTTAGATAGGCCATTACAAAAATAATGAGAGAGAGAAGGAAAGAATAAACCCAAAATTTTCGTGGAGTAAGAAAACCTAACTAAAACCCAAGCTTTTTCAATCTTATTCTCCAAATCCTTAGTGTAAATGAGCTCCCAAATGTGAAAGAATGAAGATCTAAGCTAAGATCTGTGTTTAATCTAAGTATTTTGCTATAAATCTACCTATCTTTAAGTATAATCTAAGTATATGTGTATATAAATGAAGTAAAGAATGTAAGAAAAAAATGGAAAACCTTGATCTAAAGAGGAAGAGGAACCCCCGACTCTGCAAAAAAATCTGCTTTATATAGGTCAAAAAGGGTCAAAGTCAACAGGAAATTCATGTTGATCGTGACCTATTAAAATCTCCTTGAACAATTGCTATGGGTCATAGTCAACATCAAAAATCTATTTACCATAACATATCTCTCCCTTACATTCTAGACTAAAAACGTGACAACCTCACGGTCAACACCTAAAATCCATTAATTATAAGGTCCTTATTTTCTTGGTTCTACACTGAGGAGCTTCTTAGGTCACAGTAAACACCCCTCTAAAATAATGGCACTATTGACTGTGACACTCCTTGAAATAGTGCGTTTTGGCAAAAAGGGTAGGTCACGGTCAATAGGTAAAACCTGCTGACCATGAGGTACTTGCAAAATTTACAATTCAGCATAAAATTCCATCAAAAGCTCTCCAAACTCATAAAAACTAGGATTAACAAATTTTAGATAGATTTTAATAAACTAAAGAAAAAACAAAGCAAAAGACATTAAAAAGACACTAAAACTAGACTGAAAAAGAAATAAAAACAGACACTGGATTGGAGTTATCAAAATACTCCATACTCAAACCTTGCTTGCCCTAAAGGAAATGAATTATCCATAATCTTGAAAACTCAATCTCCAATTCAAAACAAGAAAATTTAGAGAAACTTGAATAACACTTAGCAGAAGACACACAAAACGAAAAATTCAATAAAAAAGACTCAACTAATTTATAACAAACACTTTCTTTTGCATGTATGTTAGGCTAAAACAAGTTTATCACTTTTAAAAACCAAAACTACCAGTGAATTCCAACAATTGAGAAAAAAAAAGAATATGATGGTTTCGCACTTGAAACTCGGAACAGCTATAGGCCTCTCCTTTAGCACCTGAACCACAAGGGTCTTTTCCATTAAACAAGTCAAAGCAAAACAGGATAACTAGGTCTGACATTAAGATTGAAATGGGGTCAGGGCATTGGCTCTAAGGAAAGGATAAAGTTAGAAAATCTGAGTCGGCCATGCTACCATAACTACCACCTAACTTTCTCAACATCAACAACTTTCCCTTAAATGCTACTCTTACTAGCAAAATTTAACATCTGAATCCTAAAAGACATCGGCTAGATTAACAGTTACGGAGGAAGAATTAATTTAAAATTTTGTCTCTTACACTACCTTAACCTTTGATACTTCCCCATAAATTCTAGGTACCTCACACTTATTTACTACAGTAAAATTAAACTTTATATATCATAACCCTTATATGTTTATGATGAATGTTTTTTTGAAAGGTACATGGTTAACAGAGAAACCCTGCTGACCATGAGGTACTTGGAAAATTTAAAGCTTTAAAAATCAGCAACGCTTTAGGATTATTACAACACAGCTCTTACTACCTCCATTTTCCACAAATTTTAACACTCTTGAATGATAAACTTAATACTCTTTACTTAGCCTGCACAATACTACCCTACCTAAAGTGGCCAATTCTAAAATAGGGAAGACAAATGGCTTTTGAGTTATATGATTTAATTTATAAGTGTAATCAAGAAAAAAATAAGTAGTATGCATCTAACATACCAATTAAGCTCAAGGGGCTAACAAAGGTAAACATATATTATAGGGTAGATGAAAAGTTATTTCAAGGTGACTGCCAAAGAAAAGTTGCCTAGGTCATGTCCTAATTTTGTCTAAGTTGAATTTTCATTTTGAAGGGTGATGAGAAAGGTTCTAACTATTCTAGAATTCCTTCACTCAACTACTCTCACTCACTGGTTTTTTATAAATTTTCACAAAATCAGCCTATTGTGCTTATTTAATTAGAAATTGGATGGTATACAACTAATTAAGATTGATTTAAGAGCAATTTTTGTTAAACATTCTACTACTCTTTGGCAACCTAAAGCTCTCTAAACTAATAGTTCAATATAATTTCTGTTCAAATTGATTCTATCAAGGTTAACTGGGCAAAGTTAAGACCAAAACTAATTGGCAAATAACAACTCAATAACCTAGGAACTTATTATTCAAAATTTTGAATTGAAGGAAAAAATAAACACTAGAACAAAAATAAACTATTAAGAGCAAAGTATAAAAAGATAACTAAAGCAGAAATTAAAATTGAACTATGATAAGTTACTATTGATTAAAACTAAAGAAACTTTAAAAAAATGCAACAACTTACTAAAACTAGAAATGTACTTAAACAACTGATAAAATTTTCCAAACATAAAACAAGAATAAACTAAAACAATGAGTTGTGGTTCAAGGATCTCACTGAGTTTGAGCATTTGAAACCCAATCTTTTTCTTCCCAAAAATCTGCACAAAGAAACTTTACAAGCCTTCACAAAAATTTATATTCAACGATGGTTAGCACTAGTTCTTCACAAAAAAAAAAAAAATTCTTCACAAAATTCACCAAATTTCAACTATTATCCATAAAAATAATGAATGTTCAAAAATTATCTCCTACCCAACACATTAAAAGTTTCCATCCTTAGCAACTTCCATTAATAATCACAAAAAGATAAAGTGTAAGCAAACTCCCTGCAATAAAAAATTAGATGGAGGAGGGAATGGTTGTGCAATTATGTCAATCCTAGAGATCAAGGTGGCCATATTTGTTATGATCTGCTCCTGTTGCTTCTTGAAGTTGGCTTAATTTGCAGCCAAAGTGTCCATTCTATCAATTAGGGTAGTATACGAGGCTGAAAAGAGGGTGACAGCTCCTTGCTCTGGGCCAAGTAGAGGATTGCTTAAACTACTTGCCATTTTCCTCATGTACTCCTCTTTATCTGTGAGTCTGATGCCATACTCTATAATTTGGTCATCAACAATAACTTTTAGGTTCTTAAGTAGTTTTTGATCAATGTAAGCCATTGTAGGTAGAGCATCTTCCTCATTCAGTGGATGCTTAAAAGCCCTAGCAACCATAGTTACCCAACCTCCCAAAGAAATCTTTTTCAATTTGGTAGGCTGTTGTTGGATCTCCTCAAGCTTGTTCCACCAATGATAGGCACCATTTATGGGAAAGTTCTTACTTATATAAGCTAAAAAGAGCATTTCTAGTATGTTTACCAGCCCTGTAGATTGTACATGAGATATAGGTGTTAATGAACAAAATCTGTGCAAAATCCAAAAAGCATGATACCCCAAATGGTGGGATTTGGTGGTTCTTAAGATGTATGGCCCTTCAACCTGTGGGTATTTGATCTCTTCCCTGGCTCTGTTCTTGTTATAATCAGAGTAGGCATAGGGACCATTACTAGGGAATCTCAAAGCTTCAGAGAATTTTGCAAAAAGTCCCCTCATAATATTTGCCCTCCAACCAGAAAAGATACTATGTTAGGGAATTCTTTGTGCCCAAAATGGCACTTAACAGTAGTAAAAAAATCCTTGGTCAACTTAGGATAAACCAGCTCCCTACAGTCAAAGAATTTTTCTCAACCAATGGCAACAATATGCTTGTCTACCTCTTCCTTAATACCTAAATTCTCTAGCAGGCTAGAATCCAAGTATACTGAAGGTAGATACTCATAATTAGACAAAAATCTATAAGTTGTGTGGGCATGTTTAGGTACCCAACTTGGCCCTCTAGGCTCCCTAGATTTCTTTTTTTCTGCCTTTGGGTAGGTGTTGGTGGAGGCAGTTGGCTCGGTTCTGCCTGATCACCAAGAGGCAGAGGTTGACTAGAAAGAGGTTGGATGGCTTGAGCCTATAAAGAGGAAGAACCCTAAGTACGTGATCATTTTGGTGCCACTAATAAAAAAAATTAAAGCAAAGTTAAGCCTGGCCAATGTCTCAAAAGAAAACACAATAATCACAACCAAAAGAAATTGAGAAACAATGCTTAGCACAATGGAAGCTTAGCAAAGAATGAATAAAAGAGATAACAACCATGGGATATATGTGCAGTTCCAACATGAATATGTAAATCAAAATGATTGTAAATTATGCTACAGCACATGGATTGACAATTAAGCAAATAATTGAATATAAATTAAGGTATCACTTCATCATTCGAAATGAGGGATCAAAAGAAAATTGTAAATTAAATAACAAGAATCCCTACATTAGAGTAATATATTAATTGTGCTAGCAATAATCTAGAAGAGTATGTGCTCTATAAACAAAATTGCAATGTAGAAACATGTTTGAAAGAGAGAGTTAGGAAGTTCTAAAAATTTCCATAATGTAGTCTTATAAAGCTAACAATGACAATTGAAACAACTCAAAGGAAGTACAACACTTAATCAAATATTCTACCAATGTTCAAGTTACAAATAGAAAGTAAGTGCAAAGCTCATATGCAAAATGCATATTTTAACAAAGATCAATAGGACTACCAACTGAACTAAATTGTAGCTCAAAATATGGGAAATTTAGCTTTACCACTTAAAGCATTGTGTCCATAAGGAAGTGACAGTTTAAGCAACTAGGCTCACAAAGAAAGAGATCCAAGGTGCAACATGCTTTTCAATGTGTACAATTCTCATTATGGAATACTTACAGCTCACAAGGTTTGGCATAAACAAAATGGAAATATGGGCAAAAGTTGATCAAGCTATCATAGAAGCAGTAAAATTACTAAACAGTTTAATTCTCATGCTTAGCTATGTATTGGGGAAGGACTAGAACATATAAAGTAATGGAATAAACAATAAGTGATAATGTGCAATTGAATCCTTGGGAATTACAAATATCTACTGAATACCAAGATTAAGAAAGGAAAAATATGTTGCATTGGAATTTAATGTCAAGGTATAGTAAAGTGAAAATGAATAGCAACAACAATGTGCCAACTAGGGGTTACAGTGTTGGGTTACAGTGCTAGGTTACAGTGCATCCGATGGTTATGAAATAAATACTAGCAATAAGCGAAAGAACAATGAAGTTTATACAAAAAATTAACTTATTTGTCAAACAAACATGCTTTAATAAAGAATGAGAACATAAATGAGTAAAGGACATTCCTATTATGATTAAATAAGCAAGTTGCATCAAGGTACATGGTACTCAACCATGATTACTGAGTTATCCTTTGAAAACTTATAGCCCGCATGTCGAATTGTTTTAGCCTATATACCTTGACACAATACAATGAAAATGCACATGTATGGATGCAAATGTGGATGCACAATCGAAAAGAAATATGCATTAAGGTATGCGGCACTCAACCATGATAACCAAGTTATCCTTTGGAAACTAATAGTCCATAGGTCGAATCATTTCAGCCTATATAACTTGACACAAGAAAATGAAAATGCACAAGTATTTGATGCAGACTCAGAGACTATGTTGGTAAAATTTACTAGAATAGATGAATAGAATCATGCATGGCTACAATTGAAACATCAAAGTACAATAAAAAGTGGTCAACTTTCGTTCATCCTAATGTAAGTTAGTAACACAAGGTGATTAACATATGGTTGAACAACTGATGCCAATTTATTCCTCCAAGCTCAAAGAACAAGTGAAAACAACATGATTGCAAGAAAGTGTAGTGATCAGAAGTAATGGACGAAAAGACAGGATGCAGTGTGTCAAGACTAGGTTAAGTGTGGTGGGTGTTATGGTGCTCAAAATGAATCAACCATTAACAGATGTCTCGAATAGGAAATAGAGGATTGTGTAACATACTGGAAGCAACCAAGGCCAAAAGCAAAATAGACAATGAAAATTGATGCTAGCATGCAAATTCAAGATAGATTAACCTGTAGTTACCCATTAAGCAAAGATGTATTCCATAGCATGGGCAATTTAGCCCTTAAACACCCATGAACAAGTGAGCAAAATCTTTGAAAAGAATGGAAAAAGTGCAAGTAAGCATGATAATTCAATTACTCATAACACAAATGTGTTCTCAATTCATGTATAGCATATAGATATTAGTAGATGTATAAACAATGTTTTCATGGTCAAACAAAGGTTAGAATTTGCAATATTGGTCTAATGCGAAGCAATACACAACAAGCTCATACTACTAGCAGCAATGAGGTATAACTCAATAATGATGTTGTTGATCAATAAGTTCCAAACTGTAGTCCATTTATGACCTTAAAAGAAATATATTTCCAATGAACAAAGATACACAAAATGAAATAACATAACATGCTGGATATGAACACCTTAATAATATGCCCAAACTGACCATGCTCTCATCAAATTAAATGGGTCTAGCATATAACAAAGCATCTCAAAGTTGCAATATTTGATAAAAACTAGTGAACAACTAAAATTCCCATGTATGTCCACATTTGATTTTTAAAAGGTGTTGTAAAGGCTTGCAACAAAAATAAAAAAGAAAAGAGAACTCACAAAGTGAAAGATATAAACACTACCTAAACATAGTAAGTCACATCTCAAGCCAAAAAAATTGAAACACCAAAAGTCCCCATTATGGCATCAACAACCAACTAAACTCAAAACAAAAATTAAAACTAAATAAAAGAACAAAGGGTTTGGAGACATACCTATCAAATTCATCACCTTTATGAAACCGAGCCAAAATGGAGCAAAATAACATAGAATATATATATATATATATAGGAATCTAACTATACAAGAACCCAACAAAAGTGAAAACTGTAAACTTTAGAAAAAGAAAAAGACAAAAGCCAAAAGAAAGATGGTTCTTAGAAAAAGAAAATCAAAAGAAATTCAACATTAAGACACAAACAATGAAAACTCACAAATGAAAAGGACAAAACAAAAGAAAAATTACATGGAAATTTAAAAACAACTAAACTTTAGAAATAGAAAATAAAGAACGAAAAGGAGAAAAATATTTACTTGGTTGGAGATGTGTGACTAAAGAGGAACTAGAAGGAGCCAAAAAGAACAAAAGAAAAAGAAAACACACAAAAAACAACAAAACAAAATGAAAGTTAGAGAGAGAAAAAGAAATCGGGGAGAGAGGAGAAGAAAAACCAAATCAAAACTTAACTATAAAGAGACAAATAAATAAGAAAAACAAAACAAGAAGAAAAATAAGTGAAGAAGAAAGAAAGAGGAGGAGTTACCTACTACAATGGAGGGCAACGACCAAGGAAGAGAGAAGAGAAAAAAGAAAAAGAGAACGAAACTAAAAGTAAAAGAAAAGACATGAAAAAGAATTTAAAAACCTTAGGAAGAGGAAAGCTAAGAGACAAAGTAAAACATCAGGGTTTTAATGCTAAAATTAATTTTTTTTAACAGGGTCACAGTTAATAGACAAAACCTGCTGACCATGAGGTAACTCTGGGTTAGCTATTGGATTAAAAAATAGAGGGGTCACGGTAAATAGATAAACAATGTTAACCGTGAGTCAAAAATTTGTTTGTAGGGTCACAGTCAACAGAGAAAACCTGTTGATCGTATGATGCATGACACTTTACTACTAGACTAAAAGAAGGGCAAGGTCATGGTAAATAGGTAAGTAGTGTTAACTGTGAGTCATTATGCTTTGAGATCCAGAACTTATAACTTACCTATGTCACAATTAATAGAGAAAACCTGTTAACCATAATCCCCTAAATTCTACATCAAAAAGTTATATTTCTCTCATATCTTCTTAGCCATTAAACACTATCTCTTATCCTATTTCAACAGGCTAACACACAAATGGGATAATGGAAAATGTATAATCCCCTGAACCACAACCCTAAGCACAACAGCTATAAAAACTAACTAAAAAGGAATAGTATCAGGAGTAAGGGTTAAAAAGTAGTTTTGCATTTACCAAGTCTGTAGGTAGACTTTCAAATACCGTCAAGGGTCCATGAGGTTGATAATCACTAAAGCATTGTCAAATGCTGATTCAAAATACAGCTTCACGCGATCCATTCACCTTAAACTCTTTATCATCCCTTAGGTGCCTTAGTGTCTCCACTCCAAATTTATCAGCTCCCACAACTTCAAAAGGCCTTTTTCCACCATGATTTTAACTTTCCAGAATACAATCTCAACCTGCTATGATAGAGAAGTACCTTCATTTTAGGCACAAACTCCTTCCTTACTATCTTCTGGTCATACCATTTCTTTGTGTTTTCTTTGTACTTCGTGGCATGGTTGTATGCCTATAATTGGAGTTCTTCTAACTCATTTAGCAACACTCACTTTCATTTTCTTGCACTCACAAGGTCAAAATTCAAAAATTTTGTAGCCTAATAAGCCTAATGTTCTAGTTCCATCGGTAAGTGATAGGACTTACCAAATACCTACCTAAAGGGAGACATTCCTATTGGGGTTTTAAATGATATCCTATATGCCCATAAAGCTTCATCTAGCTTAAGGTACCAATCTTTCCTAAAAGTATTGACTGTTTTCTCTAAAATTGCTTTAAGTTCTCAGTTATTAGCTTGGGCATGATAGGGGTTATTGACTTTGTGCCTAACTTCAAACTTCTTTAACAAAGCTTTAAATTGGTGATTAACAAAGTGTTTTCCACCATCACTGATTATAGCTCTAGGTGCTTCATATTGGGTGAATATATTCTTCCTCAAAAACTCAAGTACTACTCTTGTATCATAAGCCCTAGTGGCTACAACTTCTACCCATTTGCTCATATAGTCAACTGCCACTAAAATATATTCAAACCCATAGGATACTGAAAAAAGGACCCATAAAATCTATCCTCCACAAATCAAACAACTCTAGCTCAAGCATATTGGTTAAAGGCATCTCATTCCTCCTAGAAATATTTCCTACTCTTTGACATCTATCACAAGTTTGCACAAATAATTTCACTTTATTAAGCAAAGTAGGCCAATAAAACCTAGAAGAGAGAATTTTGGATACCATCCTATTTGGCCCATGATGTCCACCAGCTTCTCTACTGTAACATGTTGTGATGATCTTATTTTACTCCTCAATTAGAATACACCTCCTCAAAACTTGATCTGCACACAACTTAAATAGATAAGGATTGTCCCAAATGTACTGCCATGCATTAGCTTTCAACATTTTCCTTTGTTACCAAGTATAGTCCTTAGGTATATAGCCACCTACAAGGTAATTTGCCAAATTAGCAAACTAAGGATCAATCACATCACACAAATATAATTTACAAATATGCTTATCAGGGAACAAGTTTAAAATCTCCTCCTTCTCAATGTGATAATGTTCAAGTCTTGATAGGTGATCCGCCAGAAAATTTTTTGCCCCTTTTTTGTCTTTAATCTCTAGGTCAAATTCTTGAAGAAGTACCCATTTGATAAGTGTTGGTTTTGACTTCTTCTTGGAAAAGAGATGTCTCAATATCGCATGATCAGACCATACCATAATTTTTGCACCCAACAAATACGGTTAAAACTACTTAAATGCAAAAACAATTGCAAAGAGCTCCTTCTCAGTTATGGTGTAGTTAATTTGAGGTCTTTTCAAGGTATGACTTACCTAATAAATTGCACAAAACACCTTCTCCCTTCTTTTACCAAGCACAACTCCAACTGCAAAATTACTTGCATCACACATTATTTCAAAAGGGAAATCCCAGTCCAGTGATTTGATCACTAGATCTGAAAATGATCCTTTTCTTTAATAATTCAAAAGCATGCAAGCATTCAATAGTAATTTCAAATGCAGCATCCTTCATTAACAAGTTAGACAAGGGTTTATCAGTTTTCAAAAAATCCTTGATAAACCAACAATAAAAACCTGTATGACTTAAAAAGCTGTGAATTCCCCTAACAGTGATTGGGATGGAAGTTTCTCTATTACTTCAACCTTGGCTCTATCTACCTCTATCCCCCTTTTTGAAATTTTGTGCCCCAAAAATATTCCTTCCTTCACCATGAAATGGCTTTTCTCCTAATTCAATACTAGGTTTGTTTTCTCACACCTCTCTAGCACTAAATCAAGATGCTTAAGACAACTCTCAAAATATCTCTCATAAATGGTGAAGTCATCCATGAAGACCTCCATAAATCTCTCTATGAAGTCATAGAAAATTGCCATCATACACAACTAAATTGTAGCCGGTGCATACATAATTTGAAGGGCATTCTCCTATAGGTAAAAGTGCCATAAGGGCAAGTAACGGTTATTTTCTCTTGGTCTTCGGGTGCTATAGGGATTTGTAGATATCCCGAATACCCATCTAGAAAGCAATAAAAACTATTTCCAGCTAGCCGCTTTAACATTTGATCAATAAATGGCAAAGGGAAGTGGTATTTCCTAGTGGAGTTATTCAACCTCTTATAATATTTGCAAACTCTCTAACCCGTAACTGTACAACTTGGAATAAGCTCATCTAATTCATTTTTTACCACTGTCATCCCCCCTTTCTTAGGAACACACTGCACTAGGCTTACCACTTACTATCACATATAGGATAGATAATACCTACATCGAGAAGTTTGATTACCTCCTTTTTGACTACCTCTTACATCACTGGATTGAGTCGTCTTTGAGGTTGAACCACTAGTTTACATTCATCCTCCATTGGAATCTGGTGAGTATAGTAGCTCGGATTGATCCCATTTAAATCTGTTGTCTCCTATCCTTTTGCTTTAGTATGCCTTTTCAACACTTTGAGCAACATATCTTCCTTGAATCCTATAAAAATAGAAGAGATTATACCTGGATTTATTTCATTCTCTAGCAACGCATATTTCAAATGAGATGGGAGAGTTTTTAGTTCAGTTTTAGAGTTTCCTTTTTCCAGTGCACATTCTTTTTCACTAGACTTCTTATCCTCAGTTTCTTCCCCCAACTTTACCGTCACGTTCTCATTACTCTTCTCTAACTCAGCTACCATCTCCTTTTCTAGGTTATCTAATTCCTTATGTTTTAATAAGTGCATCAAAGTTAAATTCAATTAATCTTTCATCAAAACCTCTTCTTGGTTTTCCTCTACACATTATTGCACTCTGTCCACAAAGTAAATAAACTCATCTAGATCACTCGATGGATATTTTTATGCCTTGTTCATATCTACCATTATTTCTTCATTGTTGAATCATAGGGTGATTTTTTAACCATAAACATCAATTAAGGCTTTCACAGTTTTAAGGAATGGTCTCCCCACAGTTAGTGGTACCTTTCAGCCCTTTTCTATCTCCATTGTAACAAAATTCATAGGAAAAATAAACTTCCCCACCTTGACTAGTAGATCTTCAACTACCCCCTTCGGCTTCCTTAACGACCTGTTGGCTAGTTGAAGCCTCATGCCTATTTCTTTGACATCCCCTAAGTTTAACTTCCTACACATAGAATAGGGCATTAAATTTATACTGCCTCTAAGATTACATAAGGCATTACCAACAAACCTTTCGCCAATCTCACAAGGTAAAGTGAAACAACATAGATCTTCTAATATTTTTAGAATCTTGTTGTTAATAATAACACTACAATTTTTAGTTAGTTGCATAGTTTCACACCCTTCCAATTTCTTTTTATAAGAACAAATCTCTTTCATTAATTTAGCATAGTTGGGCATGTGAGCTAAGGCTTCGACAAAAGGTAAGTTGATATGCAATTTGTTGAACATTTCTAAAAACCTAGCCAATTGCTCATTTTTTTGTCTTTCCTAGCTACAACAAGAAATGGCAACCTACTTATATCAACATCCTCTACATTGGTGTTCACTATGTTTTTTACCCTTATCAATGCTAGGAGTTGATACATTTTCCTCTACCTTAGAGTTAGAGTTGCTTACCTTTCGTGTCAGCTCCTCTTTACTTGATGATAATGATGGCGAAGTCGTCTTACCTCTTTTTTCTCTTGAACTACATCATTTTCGCTCCTTAGAGGATCGCTTTGGCTTTCTCTTTTGGATTATGGTCAATATTAGATGGAAAAGCCCCAGCTAGACTTGTGGACAATGAATTTACCAACTGCCCAATTTATGTTTCCAAGTTCCTCATGGAGGCATCTTGATTTCTACTCCATTACTCTTAAGACTTCCATCTCATTTCTTCCTCTGACATGAATTATTGCTGGCTATTCATGAAGCTAGCAAACATATCCTCCAAATTTGGCTTATTTTCTTGAATAGGTGGCCTTGATTGGAAACCCAATGGATTGTAGCCTTGGTTGATATTTGGATTTTGGCTATAACTTTGGTGTTAATTTGGATTTGGCTCTTTGTTTTGATGGTGGTTGGATGGGTATGGTTCTTGGTGATGTGTTGTCATTTGTGGTTGATAAGATTGGTTGTGATTATGATTGACACTTTTGTTGAAGGGAGCCCTTGCTTGGGGTTAAGATTATGAAACATTCTAATGTCCATCTCTCCAAGCAAAATTTGGGTGGCTTCTCCAACCCGGATTGAATGTATTGTTATAAGGGTCATTTCTCCTATAATCTTCCAATGCATTAGTATCTCCTACAACTCCACTGTCATGTCCACACGGTCCACTCTCATATGCCACTCAATCTTAAGAAATGGTAGCCATTATTTGCACTTTTAATCTACTCAATTCCTTCCTCATCAGCTCTAGTTATGCCTTTAGCATTACAACTTCATTAACATTGTGCACACCCTGCATTTTAAGGATTTCTCTTGGTGTAGCCCATTGTGAATCATTTGCTGCCATCTCATCCAATAAATGAAAGGTTTCTTCTGGCAACTTATTCATGAATAACCTGCCAGATGCTGTGTCTAGGAGAGACCGTGTGGGTGGGTTCACTCCTACATAAAATATAGTCATCAACTGATAACCCCCCACTTCATGATATAGATAACTTCTAAATAACCTTTTGAATCTTTCCCAAGCCTCATGAAAAGGCTCTTCATTCATCTGTTGAAAGCTCATTATATTATTGTGAATACTGGCTATTTTTGTCGAAGAAAATAAATGTCATCAGAAATTTCACTTATAACTGCTCCCATGTCCAAATAGACTGCCTTGGTAACATTTAAAGCCAATCCTTTACTTTTCCAATTAGTGTGAATGGGAATAACTTCAAATGAATTGCATTTGTTGAAACACCTGGTATTTACATTGTCACTTACTTCTAAGAATATGTCAAAATGATTAGAAAGATCTTCTAAGTCTGACCCTGAGAACTAGTTCCTTTGCACTATAGTGATGGTTGTTGGTTTAAGCTCAAATTGTACTCCCCTAGTTAATACAATTGTCCTCTGATCTTCATTCCATCTAGAAACTGTATAATCTTGGGTTGTCCTTGCCCTAGGTAATGCCTTTCTTTGTCTACTAGGAACTCCTCCCTATGGTCTTGGCACTTCTTCATCATCAGGAGGAACTTTACCAATAGAAGGATCCGGATTCATGTCATTTTCTCTATTGGATCTCTTTCTTTGGTGTAGAGTCCTCCCAATTTCAGGGTCCTAAGGTACAAGTTATTCTTATCTTGGTTTATGCATACACTACAAAACACCTAAATAGAATCAAAAGAATGAATTAAGAAAAATAAAAATGCATACAAATTACAATCAAAACTCACAAATACGCTAATACTTGGCAACGGTTCCAAAAACTTGACAGGTGTTCAACAAGTGCGCTGAATCATCAAGTAATAAAGTGGGATATAGTTAGGACCCACGAATATCATACCCAAGGGATTGAGAATGCAAGTAGTGAAAATTAATTGTATTCTAAAGAATTTCCAAATTTTTGTGTGTGTATAACCTATCAACTAAATGATATTCAGAAAGAATAATAATGAAATCAACTTTGCAGTAATTTTTTATGGAATAAACAAGTATAAAATTTAATGATATAATAGAGTTGCATGGGTTTTCTCATCCTCCCCATATCAAATGTGAACTTAATTAACATAAAGGTACATACAAATGAATTTGGGATAACCCTCTTAACCCAAGCATCCCATTTCGGAGTAAGCTACTCTAATTTTAAGGCATCCCATTCTGGAGCAGGCCCTATAATTTGCCTAAGCACAGGTATAAAATCCTAAGTCCAGGTCATTTTCCCATTTCGGAGCTAAACAACCCAAAACTCATTTATTTCACTCTACACTCTAATCCTAAAATTACAAAATTCTGCATATTAAGAGTCCCATTCTAGAGCAATCTAAATCTATAGCAATCATGATTAAAGAAAAAGAGAGAAATAAATTAATAGTAATTAACTACCCAAACATGAAATCCAACAATGATAAGTGATAACCTATTAAAAAAAACTGGAAATCAGCTCAAGATAATGAGAAGTAATGAATGAATGAATGAATCAATAGTGAAATAAACCATTCATCTATAATAACATTCAAATTATGTTCAAGATTCACATTTAGATAGGGGATTCAAAGATGCCCCAAACAACTATAGATTACTCACTAGCCATTACAAAAATAATGAGAGAGAAAAGGAAAGAATAAACCCAAAATTTTCATTGAGGAAGAAAACCCAGTAAAAACCGAAGCTTTTTCAATCTTATTCTCTAAGTCTTTAGTGTAAATGAGATCCCAAATGTGAAAGAATAAAGATCTAGCTAAAATCTATGTTTAATCTAAGTATTTTGCTATAAATCTACCTATCTTTAAGAATAATCTAAGTATATGTGCATATAAATGAAGAAAAGAATGAAAGACCGAAAATGGAAAACCTAATTCTAAAGAGGAAAAATAACCCTCGACTCTACAGAAAATTTTGCTTTATATAGGCCAAAAAGGGTCACGATTAATAGAAAATTCATGTTGACTGTTACCTATTAAAATTTCCTTGAACAATTGCTATATGTCATTGTTAACACCATAAATCTATTAACCATAAGGTAATGCTCAACTAGCTTTTGGACAGGGGTCACGATTAACACCAAAAATCTGTTGACCGTGACATAGCTCTCTCTTGCATTCTAGACTAAACACTTGACTACCTCATGGTCAACACCAAAAATCTATTAACCGTAAAGTCATTTCCTTTTTAGTTCTATACTAAAGAGCTTCCTAGGTCATGATAAACACCCCTTTAAGAACAATGGCACTATTGATTGTGACACTCATTGAAATGGTGCATTTTGGTAGAAAGGATAGGCCACAATCAACAGGTAAAATCTGCTGACTATGAGGTACCTTGAAAATTTACAATTTAGCATGAAATTCTATTAAAATCTTCCAAAATCATAAAAACTAGGATTAACTAATTTCAGACAGAGTTTAATAAACTAAAGAAAAAGGCATTAAAAAGAGACTAAAACTTGAGTGAAAAAGAACTAAAAATAGACACTAGATTGGAGTTATCAACCTTCTCCATAAATTTTTAGTCTTATTCTCATTCAAGAATGAATTCCATTAGTTTCTCTTTTGTAAAGTACTTCCTCTACATTAATAAACTAAGTTCATAGCTTGCATATCATTCTTCGGTCCTTTTCAGTGGCTTCTTTAGGAAATACCGACCTTTCTAAGTAATTCTGAATGTTGTAGTACGAAGGCTTCCTATCATCCACCTCAATTTCCATCATCTATTCAATTTTGAAGTATGGCTTTTTAGAACTTGAGATTAGTACTGGCTTTATGCTTATTTCCTTTGGGTTATCCCACATCGATACTAAGGAAGCCAAAGCATCTGCTAACTGGTTATCATCCCTAGGCACATACCCAATAGTGCAAACATCAAATTGGCTACTTAAGGTTTTCAAACGCTAGAGATAGGGCAATAATTGTTCTTCCTTAACTAACAATTTACCCCTTGATAACTCCAATTTAGTGTTTATTTTTATTGTATTTTTATTTAGGTTTTCATCTCATTTTGCATGCATTTTCATGCTTTTAGTGTTAAATTTCAATTTTTATACCAAATAGGATTACATTCAAAATTGTGAAGTTTTTATGTGTTTAATGGTGTAATTTTGACTTTTATGTAAAAGAGTTGACTTGCACTCGACCGAGACCATTTTTCTTAGTCGTGTGCCTTACAGAATTACAAAATACATTATTTCACCAAAGGACTTAGCTGAGACCATTTGTCTCTATCACATCCCATGTAGATTTTGAGGATGATTTAGTCTAGAAGGGTGCACTGGATTGAGATAAAAGTGTCTTAGTCATGTCCTAAAGCTACAATACTATTTTGACCAATTGGACATGGCTGAGACAAAAGTTTCTCCGCCGTGTCCATCTGCAAATGCTATAAAAGCTGAGTTATATTTGGCTAAAAAAAGAGAAGGAAGACATTTTAGATTTAAGGTTTTATTCTCCCAATTTTTAAGGGTTTTCTCTTTATTTTCTATTATAGTGTAGATTTATTTTAATATAACCTTTATATTAGGCTTATTTTTAATGCAAGTTTTAGGGTTAGATTTAATTTTCTACAATTATTTTTATTTTTATTTTTCATTTTGTTAAAGAGTTGGAGGAGAAGGCTTCATGGGTTTTTTCTTTCCTTTCTTCTTTTACTTTATTAATTTTTAATTTGTAGTTTTATTGCTAAGGGATCTATGAACCCCCATATTAATGTAATGGATTGAATCTATTTTTGATTTATATATGCTTAAGTGTTTTGCTCTTCATTGTGATTATTCATTGATTTGTTTTATTAATCATTTGAATGAATGATTATTATATTTATGTGGAATGGGTATTGTCATGCTCTATTCTTGTGTTTCTACATTTAGACCCCTTGATTATTCCAAAATAGAGGTCTTAAACTCTCTTTACATACTGCATTTGATTTAGAAATAGTTAAAGAATAGAAGGGCATCGTAGTAGTAAGATCTGGAGTGGGATACTAGTTCATATCTTGGTCTTAGGACATGTGTTTATACTAGTTATTGGATTGGCTTAGGAATGGAAAATTGGGTAGTTAGAATAGTAGGCTTTGGAATGGGATATTGGGGGTTTAGTTAGGTTGTCCACGTTTGAGCCATAAAGGATTAAAGTACCTTGGTAATGATTTAACTAATTTTTAATAATTAGTTTAATTAGCTTTATTATTTGTTTATTTTTTTAATAAGATTTAGGACGCTCTCAATTAAAAACTTAGGAATCTCAGATTAATCCTGCTCAGTTTTAGATATCTTAGTTAGCCGCCCTTTATCCCTTAGGTTCGATATTTTAGGATCTCAATTATATTCCCCTATATTACTTATCGTTTTAAAGTACTTGCTAAGGTCACAACAAGTTTTTGGTGCCTTATCGGGGAAAAATGGTGTTCTTTATTTGATATCTCTATTTGATCTTAGTCTGAGATGTTTGTTTTTCTTTGTATTTGATTTGGTCTTATTCTTTGCAGGAAGATTTTGATGCATTTTCAACTGATGCATGGTTATGTCAAAAATGATGAATTGGTTCTTTTGAGAGCATAAATGGAAGAATTGAGGAGAGAAATGCAAGAACTGTAGCACTCGTATCAACCTTCAACAATCTACTTGTTGCCATCTTTTAATGACCCTTACTCAAAATGGATATCATAAGAGTTAAGTGCCTCAAAAATTTAAGTTCTCCTTGACTTGTTTACAAGTAGGGAGAAGTAATTTGGAGCTAAAAAGGAAGAATGGAAGGCCACAATTAATTCTCAAGAGAAAAAGATCAAGAATCAAGAGAATTTGTTAAAGACTCAAAATCATCTATTGAGAAGTCAAGAATCGAGAATCAAAAACCTGGAATCCAAATTGAAATTCTTGAGTATTTCGGTGCAAAATAGAAGTGATTGTAATAATAAGGAGAAATTGAGTCATGCACGGCTAATGGACAATCAAGAAATCAAGTGTGGGGTGTATGAATTAGAGGAGGGACCAATCATTGTTCAAGACAAGGCCTGTAGCTTGGAGAATGAATGTCAATCTCTAGTGAAGAATTCTTTGCCAAAGGAGCAAGAATGATTTAACTCTCAAGTGGAAGCCTTAAATTCAGTCCACTTGAAGGGTCTATTAAGGCTATAAGAGCAAGAGGAGTATGTTTTTTAACAGCCCAAAGTTGACGAAAAAAAATTGATAGCATAACCTCTCCTAATTGAAAATGCAAGCAAATGGGTTTTGAACCTTATGTATTTTTTACTAACTCATACAAATTGTGTAACACCCTTATCCTACACATAAACTGACTCACTTTATCTTAAAAGTACCAACATACTTTACTACGTTATTGAGCCATGAATCATTAAATATAATGATCTTTTGAAGAAAACGAATCTAACAAAAGTGTGGTACAATTGAAAACTTTACTTAATACTTTTTAGTCTCCTAGAACGTTTAAGATTCACATCTAATAATCTTTAGTACAATACATCATTTGACATTAGAAATAAAATTCTTGTAAAGAAAAAAAAGAAATCAACATCAACAACTATACTTTTAGACTCTCTCTCTTATGGTGGCCCATCTGCTACAAACATTTACCTTGAGATGATCTCTTAACTCAAAACCTACACGGATCAAATAACCCATGCTAAGCAATAAAGCTTATTGTGGGAAACTAAATTTAATGACAAGCACTCATAATGATCGTCGAAATCATATAATATACATCAATTGAAACATTAAAAGTGACATGTCGAAAATAGATATATTATAAGTGATGGAATATGACATGGTATGAATGTGATGATAGCACAGCGGAAAAACAAAAATTTTTATCATACATGCCATACAATTCCATGACAAGAATCGAAACATGCAATTTTAGAGTTTTAAACTTACAACTTTAGATGCCTTTAAAACTTGATTTTGATGATGACCAGCAACCAAGAAGGATATGTCCACCTTAGATCTTCACCACCAATGCCAAGGAACAGCCTTTACGCCACTCCCTCTATTCTCACACACACACTTGCAAAGATGGCTTAAAATCAAGAGTGCTAGCTCTATGATTGTGTATTCGGCAATGGGAATGATTTGAAGCCATAAGATCTGATCTTGTTCTTCCTTTAGGTTACTGTTTCAGCCCGAGAACACAAGAGAACAAGAAAGATTTCTTTCCCCTTGAGTATTTCGGCCAAGAGAGAAAAAAAATAGCAAAACGGCATCCCCTTTTTATTCATTTAATTCATTAATATATATCACTTAATTTAGGTCAAGTGTGAGTGCCAAAAATTAAGTGTTAATTTCAGCCTCCATCACTTCCTAATTAAGAGATATATCTTAATTTAAATTCTATTAGAATTTAAATTCAAATGGCATTAGTCATTTAATCAAAACAAACTTACTTATTTAAGGTGATAAGTTGCCGAATTCAACTAGTATTTTAGTTTGAATTTTGGCTACTTTAATTCCCTCTCAAGTATTATATTTTGATTAAATACAAATTAGGATTTAATACTCAATTAACTTAATTATACATAGATAATTAATCAATTGAAATTAAACCTAGCACATGCCAACAAATTTCTCTCGTGACCAACTGTTAACAGATTTGCCTAAAACAGCAAGCTGTTTTAGGCAAAAAGACAGTTCAATATATTTGCCTAAAACAGTTGCTGTTTTAGGCAAAAAGACAGTTCAATATATTTGCCTAAAATAGCTAGCTGTTTTAGGCAAAAAACTTGTTTCACAGATTTGCCTAAAACAGCTAGCTGTTTTAGGCAAAATCGTAGCTTAACAGATTTGCCTAAAACAGCTAGCTGTTTTAGGCAAAATCGCACCTTGACAGTTTTGCCTAAAACAGCTAGCTATTTTAGGCAAAAAAACTGTTTTTACAGATTTGCCTAAAACAGCAAAAATCTGTTTACCCATTTTATTCATTAATTTGACTTTAAATAAAAGTCCAAATTAATTCCCAATACACAATTTCAATATTTTAAGCCCAATGTTTTGTGTGCGATCCTATAGGTCCATTTAATGTTGGCAATGAATTAATAAATTAATTCAAAGGCTATATATATTCTCTAGCAAGATATTATAGCATTCCAAATTAAATGAAAATGCATATGGCATTTAGTGACCTAATGTAATTTTGCATAGTCCCTTACCCATAAATATCAGAATTAATATAAGGCATGGAACCAGTCATCCTTATATATATTAATTTCTTTCTTGATATTCCAGTGACACTGAACTCTCAGATAAATAATGATTACTCATTATTTCATCTCGGTATGGCCATACACTTCTCAGTTCACTGATCAAGTGGCCGATGATATTTTCTCTCATATCGAGAGGGGTAATCCCTTCACTTCTCTCATGCTCTCTAACATGAATCAATGCATACCCAATCATACCCGTACTTGTCACTCTGTTACGAGCACGTTAGGTGTATGTCAAAGTACACAGTAATTCATAAAGAGTTTTCATAGAGATTTCAGGTCTAAGAACTCCGATACAAAACTTGCATATGAGAAACACTTATGACTTATACCATGTAGTGTTCTCATGAGTGGATCTAATCCAGATACCGTGTTCTAAACATGTATCTATGATCTCTGATTGACACTCTTGTCCTTATGATCCGTAAGACAGAACTCAACTTATCAAAGAGAGCATACTAGTCTTAATTCATTTGTTATTCCCATAACAATGACTGACTAGGGATATTTAGAATGAAGTCTCATTTGTTTCAAGGTCTTACAACCATGTGCCTCACACATGATAACTTAAACTGAAACAACATTCTTGGATAGTTCTATCAATTGATATGCACAGGAATACAATAGATAAAACAAATGCCTCATTTTATTAATTTCAAGTGTTTCGTTACAATGCATTGGGGCTAGGGCTTACACTAACAATAAGATGTGCAATTTTTAAACAATAATGTAATCCTACATTTAATCCAACATCCTTAAATATCAACATTGATTAAAATGATCTATACATCAATAATATATGACATACATTGGAAATTATGTTAATCATGTTGTTTCATATATCATAAGCAATAGTTATACTATATTTAACTGTGATGTATTTATACTCCAGATTAACCTGCTTACAAGTATAATAACATTTAAAACAGTCATCTGTAATCACACTCAAGCACACTTGATGTATATACATTTATTTAAGAAGTAACCAACGGATTATAAAATCTTGACATATTTAACAACCTCACATAGTAAACAATAACAACATTTGAAAAACTTAACAGTTAACTTAGCATGTTTGTATTGCATATTGATTGAGAATCCTTCATACATTTAACTCATTTAAGCAATTTCGAACATTTGGAACCAACTATAAATAACACATGATATATATATATATATATATATATATATATATATATATATATATCATGTGTTACTTCGTAACCTCTATTTATTTAAACTTATTAAACAATACAATCAAATTATGTCAGACATGTAATCAAGTAATAACCTTAACTCTTATACACTTGCTTTCTGATTTATACTTTAATGTCGATACTGTACTTATAGTTTAGTCTACCTACGTTCTAAAGGTGGATAGCGGGAACAAGGGATACCCGAGGGTATTAAAATAAGGGATATCCGAGGATATTGAAAACATAGACCCAAACGAGGCCAACATGACAAGGGACCGGTCAAGCGAACCCAAATGGGGTCAATTAATAACCCAAACGGGGTTGTTCATGATCCAAATGGGATCAACAGTAACTTAGACCCAAATGGGGTCAACAATAGTAGCTGCAAAATCCCTACAGGCACCTATCTATCCACTGTTGAACTCTAGTAGCAGGCAATATGGTGTTCATGTTCATTCTAAAAATTATACTCATACTTTACAGAGATAATATGGCCTTTGTGCCATTAAATTTAGAATAAGTAAAGTCTTCAGATTTATTGATACATTTATCAATGTATCAAGTTTCATAATCACCTATATATCATAATGATTACATCATTTCAAAATCCATGGACAAGTTTAAGCATTTAAGCATGATCAAGACATTGAAGAATCACATGCCACAAGCTTATTTATATACTTGTTATATATATATATATATTTGTACTTTAATTCAATGGTGTAGAATTATCCATCACGTATTATAGCAATTATGTATTTTCACTCATCAATGGAAAACTAAAGCAGTCAAGCATACATAATTCACTTTAAAAGAATAACTGACCTTGAGCTTGATCCCAGGCTCAATATGTATAAACCTGCACTTTTAATTATCTCCAAATTATTTGGCATATGCTTTATTAATGAACTTGCTAGATGAGTTTATTTGTGACCTTTCTATATACTTTGATTGCCACAAATGTTGCATCAATTAATTAAAAAATCCAGTCATTTAATGTTATATTAGTTCATTCAACCAAACTTGCACATACATTAAACTTATAGTTGTAGATAACTCAAGATATAATAGGAGTTAAGCACACAATTGCATTTATTCAAGACCTGTCATAGCAAGGACAACAACATTCAGGTGAGGTAGCTATATAGGCTTCAATATCGATTATGTATTATTACAATTTAGTTACTTCAAGAACTATTCTATGCCAATACACTTCTTATGATCAAATTAAATAGACTATATACACTAACATATCAGAGTATTATAACACCAAACATATATAAAACCTTATTTATGTCTTTATTGAAACAGTGAAACTAAAAATTAGTTAAATCATATTTCATGCCTTAGATTAGTATGCTTTAATGTCTTAAATAAGTGCTCTATACTCTGAATGAGTGTGACTATAACTTGGTGGTGAGTATTATTGGCACATGCATAATCATAAGATAGTTATATTGTTTAACATATAGGTTCGATTACTTTTTAACATGTTATCATTAGGTTTCACATATTAACATAATAATCATGCTACGTCAATCAAGTAATATATCATACTTGTTCAATTGCTCATCATAAACCATGCCTCATTCTTAAAACTTTATAATGTAGCTCATCATGCATGTGATCATGTAAAAAGATACGAGCATATATGCACATGTATTTATATTGTCATATAATAATACGAGCATTTAAAATTGAACACATATCATTATAATTATGTACTTTAACATGTTATCATTCAAGCACCATGAGACTCCCTTAAATCTATTTCCTTTAATGATATATTATGCCACACATTTAAAATATCATACTTGTACTTATCTCATACACTTTGCATATGTATGCGATCACATCATAATACACAATTCTCCAGAGTATATACATGTATTAATGTATTCATATAGCAATATAAGTACTGGTATTTGAATATACATATCATCATTAATCATACAATTTGCACATGTATGCAATCATATAATAATACACATTTCTCTTGTGTATATATATGTATTCATGTATTCATATACTTAAACATGTTATCATTTGGCTTCTCATCAAATCATATTCATGTTATTATATATATATGGTAAATTATAATTTACCTTAGCTTACAACTTCTATGTCAAGATATACTCTATAAGTATTTAACAAGGGGTACATAGACTTTATAACACTTTGGGACATGGATATGACATGTTATTATTGTTTAAAACCTTTATCTTTATGCTTCCAATGCATTAAAAGTGTTTAGGAAGGTCTAAAAATGCTCTAACATCAATTTATAGGCTTAAGAGGGTCTACTCGAACTGATAGCATGACTTGAATAGGTCAGAGTCATGACTCGTGTCCTTTTTCCGAGTCATGATAGAGGGCACACTGTCACGGGTCATGACAATTGTCCGAGTCATGATACGGCAGTGACTGGTTTTTAGGGTAAACTTATGAGTGATTTTTTGACCTTAAAAACGGCATTTTCATCAAAAATGGTCGTCAACAACTTTGTTCCCCTATGTTTCTAGTTTATGAAACATCAATTATTGCAATATCATTTTTATAACTCAAGATAAATTGAAATTACTAATGACTGTTCATTAGGGTAGGTAACACAAGATTCTGATTTTCAAGTTAAGTTTAGGTAGGTTTAGAGAATTTTTAGACTTTAATTTCTGCATAGAAAAGGTAGATATATGAGTCTATTTTATAACCCAACAAGAATTATCCAATTCTCATATCTAAATCTCAAGATAATGCAAAAATACTAAAAATTATTTATGGAATTAGTGACAACAACTACTTTAGATTCAAGTTAACTTTTGGCATTCTTAGAAATAGAATCAATTTATACTTTCTTCATATAAATTGTATATTTTGAAGTATGTTTTTTTTTTTAAATTAGCCTTATAGCATTGTGAACAAAATACACAATGATACATCATTTTTACCACAACCTGTTTCAAAATCGAAATCAATAACTCACATAGAATTCAATTAAATATATGGGTGACTTAAAGGAAAATTCAATGCTAGGTCCCTTCTACAAATTTATAAGCACATATCTTATGTAACTTTAGAAATTAGAATGATCTCAAATTAAGTTTTCTAACTCAAATTATACTGAATTTATAGTCACTAGGTCACAAGGCTTCATGACTTCTCTTAAGTAACACTATTAAAATTTACTTCTCGTTCAATTATTCATCACACAAGATATTTAAATTATATTTCTGCTACTTTTATCCATATGCAAGTATAAAAATTCCTAGTCCCATACCTTGGCCGAAAATTTCCCTTTATCTTTAATCTTGCACCTTTCCTTTTTCATTTGCTCTTTCCACCTTCTTCTTCTCCTTTAACAACAATTCATCCATTTAACATGAACTTCGAGAATTTTACTCAACCAACCAATCAACAAAAAAAAGAAAAAGATGTTGAACACCCATTAAGATGATTAACTTAATGTTACACACTAACTTGTTCTTGAATCATTCAATATGCAAGCTTCATTTCTTAATTTTTAGAGAGAATTAAAGAGTAGAAATTAAGGACTTCTCTCTTCAATTTCCATCCTACTCTCTCCCTCTACTTATCTTTCTCTTTCCTTCATACAACTTTAGCCTTTATAAAGGAAAGGAAAATTCCTTTGTTGGTCGCTTTAAAATTTGCATGTCACACTAATTTCTCTCTAACTTTTGCATGTTACACTAATACCTCTTATCTTCTTGCATGTTATACATTGACCTCTCCATTTCATGATTCTTTTTAATCAACCACACAATTCTTTCATTTAATCTCAATTGACCCTTAAAATTCCATATTAACAAATTGACCCCTAAATTAATACTTTATGCTTTTATTATACCCTTGAATTTTATTAAACCAAAAATAATAATTTAATTATACCCTTATAAAATTCATACCATATAATTCACACACATTAATCAAATAATTAATTACAACTTAATAACATTTATGCCCTAATAAATATCTTAATTATGTTTTATTCTAATTATGCACACTATATACTATAATATCAATTGACTATAGCTATAACACCCTAATTCTTTAACCATGGATAATCATCAATCATCATCATCGTCATCATAATCATCATAATAGACCTATTAAAGACTAGGCAATAATAATAATAATAATAAGACAAGCCACTATTACATTCCATAATAAAATAAATCAAACTCATGGATAATTAATCATAACATAAAAGGCCTTCAGCATCTTGAAATCCTCAAGGCAACTGCATCTAGCCCGATGCTTTGGTGTTTCTATAAAGCTTAGTGGGGAACCCAAAATTCTATGGATAATTCATAATAATTATCGTAAAATCAACAAAACTTTCATTATTGTGAGAACATATAAACTTATGATATTAATCATTATCATAGCACTTTGGAGGAGTGTCCAACCTTAAAGCAATTCATGAACTTGTCTAGTTCTTCAATACCTTTCATTATTTCACTAGCATCTTAATTCTTCTCTTTTACTCTAGCATTATTCATTTACTTCATGATCCTTTCATTAATGATTCTTGACATTAATTACCAATGAGGTAAACTTCAATCATATACAATTCCATATTTATCAAAGCACAAGAAGTGCATGCAACCAGTAGCGCCTGTTAATAGATACTAATAATCATAACACACTTCCCATATATCATGCAATTGTAAATATAGAATACATTTATAGTTTATAACCTATGTTCATATTCATGTATTTCTTAATGTTATCTTATTATGGAAAATAAATATCACAAAACATCACATTATATCCTACATTGGCTTTCGCTTATGTATGAATTACTATTATACACAAGCATGTGTAACATCTATATATAGTGTTTAACTGGTCTTGCATATAATTATATAGAAAATGGCATTACATATCATGAGTACCCGGGAAGGTCCAATTGTCATATGTAAAGATTTCATGATTATCAAGCATATGAGACTCAATGGGTTGTGTTATAGCATAACTAGTTCTTATTATAACATTATACGCCTTCCATCATAGCATGGCAAGTAATTCTCATGGGTATATATTCTAATAATTTACTTTCATAGAAACGGTTTATAGAAATAAAAGGATTATGATAAAGAAATATAATAAGCCACACATCATGCTCCCATTATATAAGCAAAACAATCAATGTATGAATTCCTTCATTTCAAACTCTTTCTTATCCTTTAATCAATGAATTGGTTTAAAGCCAAAAGAAATTATGATAAGCAATCTAATAAGGCATTCATTATGCTTGCATTACATAAATGAGGTAATTAATACATCTTTTACTTTATCTTATGTACATTTTATCATCTTTAATAGCCTACCTAAGCACTAGTTTAAAGGGTGGATAATGAGAGTAATAGATACCCGAAGATATCAAACTATGGATATCCAAAGATATCAAACAATGGACCCAAACGGGGTCAAACAATGGTTGCAGCAAGGAACAAACTATGGACCCAAAAGGGCTGAATGATGGTTGCATTAAGGAATAAGGCCCAAACGGGGTCAACTATGGCAGCTGCGACTGTATCCCTCTAGGCATGCCTATCTAATCCACAATTTAACTAAGACCCACAGGCTTAACCCTTAGGAACATCTTTAATTCATCATTTTCTTTATTACTTAATACATCATTTGGCTTCAAGCTACAACTCATAAAGAATGCATATCATTCTTATCATACATCAATGATGAGTTTTAGGCTCCATTACACATGGATGCAAGTCATATCATCACATAGTTGCATCAACATCATTCATACATATCATAATAGTTTACATGATAATACAAACACAATAAAGTATTGCTTTTATTAATCAATCTCATCATACCTAGTATTATGCATGAAGCCAATGAGGCAACTGTAAAAATGTAGTTCTTGCAATTAAATGTCTTCCTAAGATTATATGCATGTCCATATATACAATCAAAGCAATTCATACTTTTGGGGTTCTCATATTTGTTCATCTTATGAAATGGATAATCCATCATACCTAGTATTATGCATGAATACAATACTCATGAATTTATAATCCATCTAAGAATATAAATAGGTTCTTTTGGATTAAGATCGACACTTGTGCATCTTTCATCTTTTAGCTCACTTTTGTAGTCTATTGGAACATGAACAATGGGTTATCTACCTTAACCCTATCATACATGCTTCAATATCTTATTAATACCCTTGCATCGGATAACTTATTATACCCATATAAAATATGTAAAAGTATTTCATCTTGCAATTAGCACACTACTTGCAAACTTGGTTTCCATATTTAATTCATAGGACATAAACAGGCAAGCAAGTAGTTTTCCCTTACATCTTGACTAATTATTACTTTCCATTATGACTTGGATTATACTCCTGTAGTTTCATAATTAAGTGCAACATATAATATCCCATCTTTTAACTTAGACATACAACCTTGAAACTGTCTTTTAATTGCTAATAGTTTATATCATAGTACTTTAGGTTATTACAAAGATACCTCAACAGAGTAATTTGAGTACAACCAGTTACTTGACATGCTAACTACTTTATCTCTACTTTAATAATACATATAAATAGCCTTACTTAGGTTATGCTATTGCTTAATAATCTTCTTAAATTGATATACGCCAATATATTCCAGTAAACCATACCATAAATAGCCTAGTGGTTGCTTTAAGTAACTTAAAATTTAATTCAATCTACTCCCACCTATAAAGACATTTATGTCATTAGATTATGACAATAGCTCATACTAGATATACCTTTATAACCGTATCTTCCTATACTTTAGCCTTGGCAAGACTTCCCATCCTAAAAAATTCATTAGAATTCCGATAGTCTGCTAGTAACCATTTAGTGTATATAATCATCATGCACATTACTTATGGTCAGTTTAATTCTCTCCAACTATATATTACAATATGAGTTTCATGATTCACGAAGGGTTTATATCTTGGAGTGTGAAGTAGAACCATTAAAAGAAAGCATGCAAATGGCTATGCAAAAGAAAGAGGAGAAGCCTAAGCGACCAAGCAAAGAGGAAAGCTGCATGCTCTGTCATGTAAAAAAGAGGGTTACAATGCATGGCCGTGCATAGGAGGGAATCAAACATGCATGGCCATGCATGGGTGAGAAGCAAACTATGCGTGGCCATGTGTGGGTGAGAAGCAAACTGTGCGTGGCCGTGTGTTTTGAAGAAGAACCAACACACGTGGTCGTGTGTTTCTAAGAAGCAACACACACATGGTCGTGTGTTTCCAAGAAGAAGCACACACGTTGCCATGTGTTTCCAAGAGGAAACACACATGTGGCCATGTTTGGGAAAGAAAGAAGAAAAACAAGAGTCTCGATCGTGCATAACAAAAAATTTAAAACCCAAATCTCACTTCTCTTCTTCCTTATATGATCATTTAAGTTTTAAATCATGCAATACTCATCTAAATCCATAGATTTAACCTACACATTCTCAAGGGAACCCATACACATAAGGAGGAGGAAAGATTCCTGAAATCAATCATAAGAACATTACAGTAACCCTAATTCCCATACCTGACATTGAAGCTTCCAATCTTCCTTCAATCATCTTGATCCAGCTCTACTACCCATGGTTCCTCTCTTTTCCTTCATGAAGCCAAATATTAAAACCATAGTTTCCTTAAATTATAGAGAGAGCAAGAGAGAAATCTCCCCAAATGCCGATCCAGCCATTCCCCAAGCTTGAGTGGGATTAATATCTCACTAAGAGAAATTCCCAAATTACCCTTATACACTATAATCTTTTAAATTTCCATTCCTTACACTTTAATCCCAAGACTTTTAATTTAATTCAATTGTATCCTTCCTTGCTATTTTAGCTACACTCTAATACACATGTGCATAATTACCATCATACCCTTTATGTGACTTAACTTCATTAATGCAACAATAATCAAATTTTGCCTTATTAAATCTCAATCCTGATTAATTAACTATAATCCTATTAGGACCATGATTAGGTCCTCACAATAGCATACTCTATCATATAAGACGATGAATTCATTATATCTTAACTACTAATAATTCATCTAATAATTCTTAATTAGACTTTAATAACATGTAATTGCCTTTGAATTCTGCTAGGGCCTATTTTTGGTCCTTACTTTGACTGGTACCCTCCTAATTTGTTTAAGTTTGGTTAATATATAAAGGTCCATATAGTAGGAAAACATTATAATAGTTATATAACCTAGGGAAAATAGCTATTGTCATTACATGGGTAGGCTTAGGTCAAAGGCTATGAAATTTTAGGGCTATCCAAGCATGGTCCTTACCAATAGGTCTAGCTCACCACAAGCATAATGACTGATGGGTCACAATTTTATATACCACTTGGTACTAAACTTGGGCTGGAGGTTCTCCTTAACACCTCCCTATACTGAGTGAATGTAAGGTGTGTTTCAAGATAGCAACAGGGCTATAAAAGGATACCTAACTTAAATCTAAGGCTCTAAGATGTATGCAATATTGAAAAGAGATAGGATTAATAGAAAAAACCCAATTATAAAGAAAACTTAATCGAGATGCTTTTAGAAGCAAGGTTTCTTTAGTCCTTAGTAGAGTCACAGTAGACATTATGACTTGAGGCAACCTAGATTAGGGTTACCCGATGATAAAGAAATAGTATATTTTTTATGATCAAGTGTGGATCTCGAAGCTTTGATTGTGATTTTCTCATAGTTTTCTCAAATATTTTATTATTTTTCAAGTGTTTTCAAAAGGTTTTACCAAAAAAGCATGAAAAACCATAATTTTATCCTTCAGTGGTGATAGAAGATCATTTATCACATGAGGCAAGGTTGTTTATGGCCATCACTCTCCTGTCTAGGTCAGATCAGGGGTATTTTTATGAATTTTAGGTTTTTTCTTGAGGGACGGTCGTCTGTGGTTAAATACCCAAAATTCCCACATTTCTAGAAATTTAAAAATGGGAAGATTGATATCAAAGGGATATCAATCTAGATTTTAGGGGACCAATCCCTGTAGATTGAGAGAGTTAGTGTTAGAAATCAACTCCAACTCCACCCTTGGTATAAAAGCAAAAGAAATTAGGGTTTCCAGAGGGGGAATCATTCTTTAATTGTAGAGACAATTCTTAGAGTGGAAAAACTAATTTTTCTCTATCTAAGAAGAAAACTCTCTAACAATTCCTTTAATCCAAACACTTATGCACAAAAATCATTTAATTTTCTAAAACATAATGATTACAATCAGAGTAGAGATCTGGACTTTAAGAGATTCACAGTTAGAATATCTTAAAATATCTCTTGAGGGTAATCTTCTAGGCTCCTCATTTATATTTGCTCTCTCTAAAAATTATCATCTATGATCATATTTGATTACTATTAAAATAAATGTATTTATGCAATGTTATTCATTGATTTACATGTTTAAATCTAATGATGTACGAATCTGGATCAATGTGCATGATAATGGCATGATCAAGTTGTGGTTTCCTCCATTGTTATATATTTTTAAGCTTTGTTTTGTTTGTTATTCTGGATTTTAATGAGTTTTAGTATGGTTAATTCATGATTTAGGGTTACATTCTTAGTTTGGCACGATTTAGGCTTTAATATATGAGTGCTTGAAGTTTATTTGGAACATTGTGTGATTTTTAGGTGATTTTCCAGCTTCCTATTTTTTTTATGAGTGATAGATGAGAAAAGGCTTTCACGGACAATCATCTATCAATGCGACAGATGGGACATCACAGGAGTTCTTTCATGTCTCGTCCCTCCTTTAGTTGTGGCCGTCCATCTGTTAGTGTAAGCCCTAGCCCCAATACATTGTAATAAAACACTTTAGTTAATAAATGAGGCATTTATTTTATCTATTGTATTCCTGTGCATATCAATTGATAGAACTGTCCAAGAATGTTGTTTCAGTTTAATTTATCATGTGTGAGGCACATGGTTGTAAGATCTTGAAACAAATGAGACTTCATTCTAAATATCCCTAGTCAATCATTTTTATGGGAGTAACAAATGAATTAAGACTAGTATGCTCTCTCTGATAAGTTGAGTTCTGTCTTACGGATCATAAGGACAAAAGTGTCAATCAGAGATTATAGATACATGTTTAGAACATGGTATCTGGATTTGATACATTAATGAGAGCACTACATGGTACAAGTTATAAGTGTTTCTCATATGCAAGTTTTGTATCAGAGTTCTTAGACCTAAAATCTCTATGAAAATCTTTGTGAATTATTGTGTGACATACACCTAACGTGCTCGTAACAGAGTGACAAGTATGGGTATGCTTGGGTATACATTGATTCATGTTAGAGAGCATGAGAGAAGTGAAGGGATTACCCCTCTCTATAAGAGAGAAAATATCATCGGCCACTTGATCAGTGAACTGAGAAGTGTATGACCATGCCGAGATGAAATAATGAGTAATCATTATTTATCTGAGAGTTCAGTGTCACTGGAATATCAAGAAAGGAATTAATATATATAAGGATGACTAGTTCCATGCCTTATATTAATTATGATATTTATGGGTAAGGGACAATGCAAAATTGCATTAGGTAACTAAATACCATTTGCATTTTCATTTAATTTGGAATGCAATAATATCTTGCTAGAGAATATATATAGCCTTTGAATTAATTCTTTAATTCATTGCCAACATTAGATGGACCTATAGGATCGCACACAAAGCATTAGGCTTAAAATATTTAAATAAAGTATTAGGCATTAATTTGGGCTTTTAATTAAAGTCAAATTAATGTATGTAATGGGTATTAAAATTGCTATTGGACTTTGGTCCATGAGAGAGAAAAATTCAGCCCACATGGTTTAATTTCAATTATTTAATTATATTATATTAATTAAGTTAATTGAGTATTAATTCCTAATGATATTTAAATCAAATTAAAACACTTAAAAATGAGATGACCTAGCCGAAATTCCAAGATTAAAAAACAAGATAATTTCGGCACATGTTGATTTTAAGATTAAGTGATTAATTTGATTAAAATTTCTTATGGTTTTATTTCAAATTAATTTGAATTTTAAATTCAAAAGAGATTAAACTAATATATGTTACTTATTTTTAGGAAGTGATTGAGGTTGAATTAATTATCTTGAGGTAGTAAAATTCAAATCAAACACTTGACAAAAGATAAGGATATATATTAGTAAAGAAAAAAAACCCTAATTACAAATGTGTGTGGCGTGAAATTTGTTCTCTCTCTCACTTAATTCTTTTGGCTGAATTTCACAAGGAGAAAGGATTTCTTCCTCATTTTTTTGTGTTATTGTGTAGTAATAGGAACCTAAAAGAAGTGCAAGATCAAATCTTGTGGTTTCAATCCATTGCCATTACACAATACTAAATTAGAGAGATAGCAATCTCGGTTTTAAGCTATCTTTGCAAGGGTGTGTGTGAGAATAGAGAGGAGTGGCGTTAAGGCTGTTCCTTGGCATTGGTGGTGAAGATCTAAGTCTAACATATCATTCTTGGTTGCTGGTCATGTAGCACCCCCTATGCAAATACCCCATTAAACATGTATCATGAATACTATGAATCATGCTTATGCTACATGTTCATTTAATCATCATTTAGCCATTAATCATGCCATATGATTTCATATGCTTATATTCGAGCTACAAGTCTATTCATGTTTTTTTTCCTTTTTATACCTATTATCATGCATACTAAACTATATGAAGATTACTTTATGCATATCACATGCACACACATCTGTCTTAGCTTTACTACTAATGAGTTACAATATTCCACATAGGTTTTATACATATCATAAGATAACTGGCCCATATACAAAACATATGATAATTGTATTACAAAATATCCTACATCAAGGTTATAAGTCGATGGTTGGCCCTTCCTGATGCAGAGAACGTCCCTCAACAAAAGTCTTGCTATTTGAACCTACACGGATAAAATAACCCGTGCTAAGCTATAAAGCTTAGTGGGGAATATCTACAGATGGATGACCACACACACAGGTCATCAAACATACATATACAATGTATACAATTAATAACATATGCAACATATCATGTCTTTAATACCAAATACTTTAAAGCATAACATATTCTTCCATGTTCCTAATCATTGTACCCAGAAGAGTAACAATTATGCTCATATTCATAATTCATATAGACAACAATTTTCCATACAAACATATTCAAATAAAACATAATTCCTGTGGTAAAACAACATTATGATCCACAATATCAATCTTTAGTCAAATCACTTTAACTGTTTAATTTCTTTATCATTACTATGAATAACGTTTAGCCTGCCTTAGCTTTATCGGTGGATAACGGGAACTATGGATACACATCGGTATCAAAGAAGGATATCCAAAGATATCAAATCTATAGACCCAAACGGGGCCAAACTATACTATGGACCCAATCGGGCCAAACTATGGCAGCTGCAATTTCCCTATAGGCGCCTATCTATCCACATCTAAAACTCTATCGCAGGCAAAACTATATTCGTGTTCAATTCACATATTGATACTGTATTCATGGTATAATGTTGTACACATATACATAGTCTTATAAAACTATGAATTCTCTGGTGCATAATCAGATATATGCACATTTCACATGCCAAGATATACATCTGGCTTATTCAAAACTGTATGACTATATAATTTGCATCATAACATATAGGCATGACATATAATCATCATATCATATACTTGATCATGGTCTCATTAAGCGTTTCACATGTTCATAGTCATGCTAATTCATCTTCTATCTCATAAGGCAATTACATGCTCATATTCTCATATACATAATCATAAATGTACATACCTGTGGGTACATTCGCATATAGTTGATTTATTCTTATGAGCATGTTTCCAACACATATATATACCTTTATCACCATACAGGTCATGTGCTATACAACATATCAACATGTTTTCATATGGGCATATACACATGCCAAAGTCATACTATTATAGTACCTATTTTATAGCATAGATACATGTCAATATGTGCACTTTTATGTCATAGGATTTACATGTGTATATATATCAATTTGGCATATGACCATCATGCACAAGACTAATCACATGTATAGGTTAGATATTTCATCACTAGTCTTTATTCATATACACAATTGAATGCATCTGTATTCATATAAATCCTTCATTGATAGTCATACTACATGTCTTATTCAATTAACTTTACTATCACATAAGCAACTATCTGTCGCAATCAATTTAAAGATCATATAATCAAGTGTAGCAATGATTTGCACAATATTGCAATTTCTGTTATATTGAGCAGTCTAAAACAAGTCTGGATTCAACCCTAGATTACATGTACCTAGAGACAGATTTAAACTTAGGTTTCTTCATATGACATATAGGTATGGAAGTCTAATTTTCAATGCAAAAAGAATCATTCAATTTTCTGTTCTATAGCTCAACTTATGAGCAAAACATTCCAGAAAGGTCATCCAGTCGTGAAGGGGAGTTCGACTAGTGAAGGGCTTCACGAGTGAAGCAAATAAGGCAAATCTCACGACTCGTGAAGAAGCTCACGAGTGAAGAAGAAGATCTGTACTTCACGACTCGTGAAGAGCTTCACGAGTGGAGAAGAAAAACTGCACTTCACGACTCGTGAAGAGCTTCACGAGTCGGACTAATGTTCACGACTCGTGAAGTCATTCACGACTCGGCAAGAAATAGTCTTCTTCTTCAACCTCACATCGTTAAAATTCCAGAAAAACGTATATTAAGTTTGTAAATCCTACTCAATTCCAGAAATCAACTTCACATGCAATATGAACAGTCTAAATTCCCATACCTTGGCTGATAAACCCAATGTCTTCAACCTCTATCAATTCCTTTTCCTTTGTTCCTTCTTCCTTCCTCTTCTCCTTCACAAATTCCATCACCATCATCATTTAAATTTCTAGCAAATACATTGTTCTAAGTTAACTTGAAAAGAAGAAGAAGATTTAGATTATGGAGGGTTAAATTAAGGGTTTGATTACCTTAATTTACTGCATTTTACTATTGCTTAAACAACAACCATCATCCTCAATGCATTTAAGATTAAACATTGGAAATCAAAAGGAAGAAGAAGGTGATCTATTTTCTGGTTTTACTCTTCAATTGCCGATTCCTTCAAAATTTCTTGACACCTCCAAATTCCACTAACTTCCTTCTATTTATATAAGTGGCAAAATCTCCCTTTAACTCCCTCATCATTTTGCATGTCACATGAAAACCTAGCAAATCTTTGCATGAATGACTTTAACCCCTCCACTAACTCTTCTTCTTAATTCAACCTATCAATTTAATCATTCTTTCAAATTAACCTTGAATTAAATGCTTTTATTCACAATTGGCCACCAAAATGCCACAATTACAAATTAACCCCAAATTAATATCTTTTACTTCAATTACACCCTCAAATACTATTAAACCATATTCTTTTATTTTATTTTCATGCAGTTAACATAATAGCATGCTAATTTATCCCCTTAACTTAATCATACAAATATGCAAAATTAAGCTAGGGTCATGTTAGGGGCCTTACAATTCTCTCCCCCTTAAGAATTTCGTCCTCGAAATTCATACCTGTTTGGAATAAGTGAGGATGTTGTTCCTTCATAGCTGCTTCTGGCTCCCAAGTAACTTCTTATATATCATGATGTTGCCAGAGTACTTTAACAAGTGGAATTTGCTTATTTCTAAGCTGTCTAACTTCTCTAGGCAGAATTGCTATAGGTTCTTCATCATAAGTGAAATCTGCCTGTACTTGCACGTCTTGAACTGGTATCACATGGGATTCATCTGATCGATACCTTCGAAGCATAGAAACATGAAACACATCATGAAGTTTGGCTAGTTCTATAGGGAGAGCCAATCTATATGCCACTGGCCCAACTCTTTGAAGAATTTCATATGGGCCTATAAACCTCGGACTTAGCTTACCCTTTTTCCCAAATCTCAATACTTTTCTCCAAGGGGACACTTTCAGAAACACTTTGTCACCCACTTGATATACAATATCTCTTCTCTTCAAATCAGCATAAGACTTCTGTCTATCACTAGCTTCCTTCAATCTCTGCTTGATAACTTGTACCTTTTCTTCTGTGTCTTTGACAATATAAGGACCAATAACTTTGCGCTCAGACAATTCAGTCCAGTAAACAGGAGTTCTACATTTCCGGCCATACAAGACTTCATATGGTGCCATCTCGAAGCTCCTTTGATAACTGTTATTGTAGGCGAACTCAATTAAAGGTAGATACCTATCCCAACTTCCTGCAAACTCCAAAACACATCCTCTCATCATATCCTCTAGAATCTGAATAACCCGTTCAGATTGCCCATCCGTCTGAGGGTGGAATGCTGTACTGTAACGAAGCTGAGTTCCCAAAGATTGTTGCAAACTTTGCCAAAATCTTGATGTAAATCTCAGATCTCGATCAGAGAATATTGACACCGGAATGCCATGCAGTCTAACAATTTCATTCACATAAAGTTCTGCCAACTTATCCATAGGGTAGTCCATCCAAACTGGTATGAAATGAGCTGATTTAGTCAACTTGTCAACTATAACCCAAACAGCATCATGCTTTTTATGTGTAAAGGGCAATCCTATTACAAAATCCATAGTGATATCCTCCCATTTCCATTGTGGAATTGGAATGGGGTTCAACAAACCAGAGGGTAACTGGTGCTCTGCTTTTACTTGTTGACAAGTCAAACATTTGGAAACATAGGCTACCACATCCTTCTTCATGCCAGGCCACCAATAACTTTGTTTCAAATCCTGGTACATCTTATTCCCACCATGGTGCATAGTAAATACTGTATTGTGAGCCTCTTTCAATACTGTTCTCTTTAATTCTTTGTCATCAGGAACATACAATCGATTCTGATAATACACACCCCCATCTTCTTTCACTGAGTACTCAGACTGGGTCCCTTCATGTAAAGACTTCAAAATCTTTTGCAACTTTTCATCATGTTTCTGTGCATCAATCACTGTTTGCCTCAAACAAGGTCTAGCTTTCAACTATGCTATTAAAGTGCCATCATAAGCAATTTTCCATCTATAGCGATGTGCAATCATAGCAGCCATCATCTTACGGCTCAAGGCATCAGCTACAACATTAGCTTTGCCTGGATGGTAATCCACTATACAATCATAATCTTTAAACAGTTATAACCATCTTCGCTGTCTCAAGTTAAGTTCCTTTTGAATGAGCAAATATTTGAGACTCTTGTGATCTGTATAGATTCTGCACTTTTCCCCATACAAATAATGTCGCCAAATTTTCAAGGCAAACACTACTGCTGCTAACTCTAGGTCATGGGTTGGATAGTTTTTGTTCATGTGGCTTCAACTATCTAGATGCATAGGCAATTACTTTTCCATCTTGCATTAACACACAACCCAAGCCAACTCTAGAAGCATCACTATACATAGCATACTCCTTTCCTGTAACTGGCTGTGTCAAAACTGGAGCCTCTGTCAGAAATTTCTTCAACTGATCAAAACTTGCTTGACATCGGTCAGTCCACTCAAACTTTATACCCTTTCTCAACAGTTTAGTGAGTGGTGCAGCTATAACTGAAAAGCCTTTCACAAAGCGACGGTAATAACCTGCTAAGCCCATAAAACTTCTCACTTCTGTCACATTTCGAGGCGGCTTCCAATTCACTATAGCCTCTATTTTAGCTGGATCCACCCTAATGCCTTCAGAAGATACTACATGACCAAGAAAAGAAATTTCCTTAAGCCAAAAATCACATTTGCTCAGCTTAGCGTACAACTGATTTTCCTTTAGAGTCTGTAAAACAATTCTCAAATGCTCAGCATGTTCCGTTTCATTCTTCGAATACACCAAAAGGTCATCTATGAACACAACAACAAACTGATCCAGGTAGGGTCTAAACACCCTATTCATAAGATCCATAAACGCAGCCGGTGCATTTGTTAACCCAAAAGGCATCACCAGAAACTCATAATGCCCATATCGAGTTCTAAAGGCTGTTTTGGAAACATCTACATCTTTAACCCGAAGTTGATAATAACCCGAGCGCAAATCAATCTTGGAAAACACTCCATCACCCTTCAACTGATCAAATAAATCTTCAATTCTTGGTAAAGGATACTTATTTTTTATTGTTACCCTGTTTAACTGTCTGTAGTCTATGCACATCCTCATAGACCCATCCTTTTTCTTCACAAATAAAACCGGTGCACCCAAGGTGATGTACTAGGCCTAATGAAGCCTTTGTCAAGCAACTCCTATAGTTGAGCTTTTAGTTCTTTCAATTCCAAAGGAGCCATCCTGTATGGTGCCTTCGAAATAGGAGCTGTACCAGGTAGAATGTCTATAGACAATTCAACTTCCCTTTCAGGTGGAAGACTAGGTAAGTCTTCAGGGAACACATCAGGAAACTCTTTCACCACTGGAATCTCTTGAAGATTCACATTTTCTATTTTTGAATCAAGCACAAGTGCTAAGAAAACTTCACAACCTTTTCTCAAAAATCTCTTAGCTTGCATAGCTGATATTACATTAGCTATAGGTTCAGATCGAATGCCCTGTACTAAAGTTTCTTCACCATCAGAACCAATGAGAGTTACAGTTTTAGCTTCACAATCAATCACTGCATGATGTCTAGATAGCCAATCCATACCAAGTATAATATCAAACTCCCGGAATGGTAACTCAATAAGATCAGCAAGGAATTCTTTCCCTTGAATTACAATAGGACACTGTTTATGCACTCTATTAACAACAACACTTTGACCCAAAAGGTTGGTTACATAAATATCATATTCTAGTTCATGAACAGTTGACTCATTTCTACCCATATCCCTAGTGCAAACATAAGAATGAGTGGAACCAGTATCAATAAGTGCATGCATATCAGAATCAAAAAGAGAGAATGTACCAGCTATGACTTCTGGATTACTATAATCCTCTCTAGCTTTCATTGCATAAGCCTGAATAGGAACAACTGGAGCTGTGGGCCTGTCAACTGATTCAAAAATGTTCCTGGACTGGGATCCCTGATAACTCGATCCCCCACGTCCTCTTCCCCTGCCTCTACCTGAAGATGGTTCAATAAAAGTTCCTCTACTGCCCTGCTGTCCCACATCCTGTTCCCTCTTTGATGGACAACTTGCCATGAAGTGATCGGTACCACCACATTTGAAACATGCCCCAGACAATTTCCTGCAACTACCCCAATGTTTCCTAGAACAATGGGGACACCCTGGAGGTTGCCCCCCACTCTGATTCCCTGAAGCTTGTTTTCCCTGTTTAGACATTACAGAAGATTCTTGTCTCCTATCCCTTTTTGCAGAACTATAGCCAGATTCAGCTGGCTGATTTCCTTGTGCTCCTCTAGCTCTCTTTCCTGTAAAAGATCCACCCTTGGACCCACCTCTTCTCTGTTCTCTCTCCCTTTTTACCATTTCATTCTTTTCAACTCGCAAGGCTGCTGTAACCAGTTGAGTGAAGTTAACCACTTGCAAAGATGTAGACCCAATCAACTCTTATCGGATACGATCATTCAATCCATCTTCAAACTGTCTACATTTAAAAGCATCAGTTAACATCTCATCAGGAGCATATTTGCACAGGTGACTGAATTCTTTCTCATACTCAGCCACAGACATAACTCTCTGTTTCAAGTGGAGAAATTACTTTAACTTCTCTTGCTTATACTCCTCAGTAACATACTTTCTCTTGAATTCAGCTGTGAAAAATTCCCATGTAAGGGGATCTGGTAACTGAGGTTGCTTCAATACCAACTTCCACCAGTCATAAGCTGCACCCTGTAACAGAGACACAGCACAAGATGCTTTATGACTCACTGGACAACCGATTTCATTAAAAATTCTCTCTAGCCTTTCCCGCCAAACTTCAGCTTCTTCAGATTGTTCCAGATTAGTCCTAAAAAGTCTTCAGCACCATGCTTTCTAATTTCAGAAATTGGAGCTTTGGGTGCTGTCATTCTTTGAAGAACTTGAGCCATATCCTGTGATATTTTTAACAATGCTTCAATAGGGACGGCTGTTGGGACCTCATTGGGATTGGAGGATGAAGGTCCAATATTGGAAGGATTAGTTCTAACCGGCCTGTTACTTTCAGCCTATTCCTTAAGAATATCTCTAGAGTTCTCCATCTTAATCTATAAGAAAAACAGGGACTTCTGCATCAGGCCAACAAAACACTATATCATACTATAGAATCCTAGGTTCATTTTTACTCAGAAAAGGCTAAACCTAGGGCTCTGATACCACAAATTGTAGCACCCCCTATGCAAATACCCCATTAAACATGTATCATGAATACTATGAATCATGCTTATGCTACATGTTCATTTAATCATCATTTAGCCATTAATCATGCCATATGATTTCATATGCTTATATTCGACCTACAAGTCTATTCATGTTTATTTTTTCCTTTTTATACCTATTATCATGCATACTAAACTATATGAAGATTACTTTATGCATATCACATGCACACACATCTGTCTTAGCTTTACTACTAATAAGTTACAATATTCCACATAGGTTTTATACATATCATAAGATAACTGGCCCATATACAAAACATATGATAATTGTATTACAAAATATCCTACATCAAGGTTATAAGTCGATGGTTGGCCCTTCCTGATGCAGAGAACGTCCCTCAACAAAAGTCTTGCTATTTGAACCTACACGGATAAAATAACCCGTGCTAAGCTATAAAGCTTAGTGGGGAATATCTACAGATGGATGACCACACACACAGGTCATCAAACATACATATACAATGTATACAATTAATAACATATGCAACATATCATGTCTTTAATACCAAATACTTTAAAGCATAACATATTCTTCCATGTTCCTAATCATTGTACCCAGAAGAGTAACAATTATGTTCATATTCATAATTCATATAGACAACAATTTCCCATACAAACATATTCAAATAAAACATAATTCCTGTGGTAAAACAACATTATGATCCACAATATCAATCTTTAGTCAAATCACTTTAACTGTTTAATTTCTTTATCATTACTATGAATAACATTTAGCCTGCCTTAGCTTTATCGGTGGATAACGAGAACTATGGATACACATCGGTATCAAAGAAGGATATCCGAAGATATCAAATCTATAGACCCAAACGGGGCCAAACTATACTATGGACCCAATCGGGCCAAACTATGGCAGCTGCAATTTCCCTATTGGCGCCTATCTATCCACATCTAAAACTCTATCGCAGGAAGAACTATATTCGTGTTCAATTCACATATTGATACTGTATTCATGGTATAATGTTGTACACATATACATAGTCTTATAAAACTATGAATTCTCTGGTGCATAATCAGATATATGCACATTTCACATGCCAAGATATACATCTGGCTTATTCAAAACTGTATGACTATATAATTTGCATCATAACATATAGGCATGACATATAATCATCATATCATATACTTGATCATGGTCTCATTAAGCGTTTCACATGTTCATAGTCATGCTAATTCATCTTCTATCTCATAAGGCAATTACATGCTCATATTCTCATATACATAATCATAAATGTACATACCTGTGGGTACATTCGCATATAGTTGATTTATTCTTATGAGCATGTTTCCAACACATATATATACCTTTATCACCATACAGGTCATGTGCTATACAACATATCAACATGTTTTCATATGGGCATATACACATGCCAAAGTCATACTATTATAGTCCCTATTTTATAGCATAGATACATATCAATATGTGCACTTTTATGTCATAGGATTTACATGTGTATATATATCAATTTGGCATATGACCATCATGCACAAGACTAATCACATGTATAGTTTAGATATTTCATCACTAGTCTTTATTCATATACACAATTGAATGCATCTGTATTCATATAAATCCTTCATTGATAGTCATACTACATGTCTTATTCAATTAACTTTACTATCACATAAGCAACTATCTATCTCAATCAATTTAAAGATCATATAATCAAGTGTAGCAATGATTTGCACAATATTGCAATTTCTGTTATATTGAGCAGTCTAAAACAAGTCTTGATTCAACCCTAGATTACATGTACTTAGAGATAGATTTAAACTTAGGTTTCTTCATATGAAATATAGGTATGGAAGTCTAATTTTCAATGCAAAAAGAATCATTCAATTTTCTGTTCTATAGCTCAACTTATGAGCAAAACATTCCAGACAGGTCATCCAGTCGTGAAGGGGAGTTCGACTAGTGAAGGGCTTCACGAGTTAAGCAAATAAGGCAAATCTCACGACTCGTGAAGAAGCTCACGAGTGAAGAAGAAGATCTGTACTTCACGACTCGTGAAGAGCTTCACGAGTGGAGAAGAAAAACTGCACTTCACGACTAGTGAAGAGCTTCACGAGTCGGACTAATGTTCACGACTCGTGAAGTCATTCACGACTCGGCAAGAAATAGTCTTCTTCTTCAACCTCACATCGTTAAAATTCCAGAAAAACGTAAATTAAGTTCTGTAAATCTTACTCAATTCCAGAAATCAACTTCACATGCAATATGAACAGCCTAAATTCCCATACCTTGGCTGATAAACCCAATGTCTTCAACCTCTATCAATTCCTTTTCCTTTGTTCCTTCTTCCTTCCTCTTCTCCTTCACAAATTCCATCACCATCATCATTTAAATTTCCAGCAAATACATTGTTCTAAGTTAACTTGAAAAGAAGAAGAAGATTTAGATGATGGAGGGTTAAATTAAGGGTTTGATTACCTTAATTTACTGCATTTTACTCTTGCTTAAACAACAACCATCATCCTCAATGCATTTAAGATAAAACATTAGAAATCAAAAGGAAGAAAAAGGTGATCTATTTTCTAGTTTTACTCTTCAATTGCCGATTCCTTCACAATTTGTTGACACCTCCAAATTTCACTAACTTCCTTCTGTTTATATAAGTGGCAAAATCTCCCTTTAACTCCCTCATCATTTTGCATGTCACTTGAAAACCTAGCAAATCTTTGCATGAATGACTTTAACCCCTCCACTAACTCTTCTTCTTAATTCAACCTATCAATTTAATCATTCTTTCAAATTAACCTTGAATTAAATGCTTTTATTCACAATTAGCCACCAAAATGCCACAAATACAAATTAACCCCAAATTAATATCTTTTACTTCAATTATACCCTCAAATACTATTAAACCATATTCTTTTATTTTATTTTCATGCAATTAACATAATAGCATGCTAATTTATCCCCTTAACTTAATCATACAAATATGCAAAATTAAGTTAGGGTCATGTTAGGGGCCTTACAGGTCATCTTCGAAATCACGTTTTAAAAGGCATCTAAAGTTGTAAGTTCTTAAAAACCCTAAAATTGCATGTTTCGATTCTTGTCATGGAATTGTTTGACATGTATGATCGAATTTTGATGTTTTTCCGCTGTATGACTATTTTGTACATACCATGTCATATTCCATCAGTGGTATCAGAGACTAAACATGCTTATTTTAGTGCTTTAGATGCATGAAATAATTAATCAAAAATCGTTATTTTAAATACATGCAATGCTGAAATTTCCTGTTTTGAGTTTTTTGCATTGTTTTGGTGTAAAAACGATTTTATATGAATAGATAGGTATTATAGTTAATATGACATGTTAATATACTATCCTAAGATATTCTAGGAGCTATTAATGGTCGGATTTAATTGATAATACCTGATGGTACATGTTAATATTAAAACTAGGTGCTATTTGGCATGTTAATTGTTAGTTTAACAACTAGTTTTAAATATTAAACGTAAAAACGATTTTGGCATGTTTGTAAGTGATTTTTAAAGATTGAATATTAGGTCTAGACATATTTTAAATTTGGTTTTAATTCTGGTCCATGACAATTTAATTGATTAATTTTAAAATCACTTAAAACAATGACTAGTTTGTGTTTGTTACATGTTTAATCAACATTGTTTGTTTTGTTTTAATTAAAATGGTAAAAACACATTTAGATCAGATTGGTACAGAATATTAAATCAATATTTATGACCTTATTTCAATTATTAAATGACTCATAAAATTGATTTAAGTATTTGTGCATTTTTGTGGCATCACATAAGCATTAAACAACTAGTTTTGTTGTTTGTTTGTTTTTATATGCATGTCGTGTATCATATATATGTTCTTCATGATTTTGTGTTTTAATTCAAGTTGGTACATATTATATGTATTTTTAATATTTATGGGCTGTATGACATAAAATTAAAAATGGTAAAATTGGAAATTATACTAGAGTTGATTTATAGCACAAATCTAACTAGTTTGTGTTTTGGGCTTTTAAAAAAACTTATTCAATAAGAAGATTTAGTCCATTGGGCTTCAGCCCAGGCCCATCACGGGGTCATCTCTTAAAGAAATTCAAGCTTGTCACGAGATGTTCGTGACAACAAAGGCCTTAATTTCCTGTAAGATGGCAGCAGGTACTCGTGTTAGTACCCATATACTCAAGATGAAAGGGTATGTTGATACTCTTGAGAAGCTTGAGGTATAAGTGCCAAAAGAATTGGCCACTGACTTGATCTTAGGATTATTGACTGATGATTATGATCCATTTGTGATGAATTATAACATGCATGCAATGAATAAGTCATTCACTAAGCTTCATGGGATGCTTAAGAATGCTAAAGAGAACATTCGAAAGACCAATCCTATACTGATGGTTCAAGGGGGCATTAAGAAGGGACCCGCTAAGGGAAAGGGAAAGGGAAAGGCAAAACCCAAGAATGACCTGGCTCGGTTCAAGTCAAATAGGAGTGCACCTCAGGCCCAATCCAAGCCAAAGGCGCAAAAGCTCAAGAAGAGCGAGAGCACTTGCTTCCACTGCAACAAAATAGGGCATTGGAGGAAGAATTACGCTTTCTTTAAGGAAAAACAAAAAAAGAATGGAGCCAAGGCGTCCAGTTTTGGTATTTTTGTTGTTGAAATTAACCTTTCTATTTCTACCACTTGGGTATTGGATACCGGTTGTGGTTCTCATATTTGTTCAAATGTATAGGGGCTAAGAAATATGTGGTTACTTGGGAAGAATGAAGTGGACCTCTGTATGGGAAATGGAGCACGAGTTGCTGCCATGGAGATAGGCGACTATCAACTCACTTTACCTTTCGAAATTTGTTTAGTTTTGAAAAACTATTATTATGTGCCTGCTATGAGCAGAAACATTATTTCAGTTTCATGTTTGGATTTGGATGAATTTGATTTTGTTATTAAAAATGGCAATGCTCAAATTCGTCACCAAGGCACTTCATATGGCAATGCCATGTTGCAAAATGGCCCTGATATCCTTGATATAAAAAACAAAGAGTCCATATACAACATTAATACAAAGAGGGTTAAATCAAACGAATTGAACCATATTTACTTCTGGCATTGTCGTTTAGGACATGCAAACGAAAAATGCATTTCAATACTCCACAAAACTGGAGTGCTTGGGTCATTCGACTTAGAGTCTTATGATACATGCGAGCCATGTTTGCATGGAAAAATGACAAAGAGTCCTTTTAACAAAAAGGTGAGAGGACTAATGGCTTATTGAAACTAATACATACAGATGTATGTGGACAATTAAGTACACAAGCTAAACGTGGTTTTAGCTACTTCATGACGTTCACAGATGACTTCAGTAGATATGGCTATGTCTATCTAATGAAATACAAATCTGAAACTTTTGAGAAATTCAAAGAGTTTAAGAACGAAGTAGAAAAATAACTTGGCAAAAGTATAAAAGCCATTCTACCAGATTAAGGTGGTGAATACTTAAGCCAAGAGTTTGACAGTCATCTAAAAGAGTGTGGTATTATTTCACAGCTCACTCCTCCTGGAACACCACAATGGAATAGTGTGTCCGAAAGGAGAAATCAAACTCTGTTGGACATGGTTTGATCTATGATGAGTCAAGCATATCTTCCTGTCTCTTTTTGGGGTTATGCATTAGAAACTGCTGCGTTTCTACTAAATTGTACTCCAACTAAAGCAGTTGAGAAGACACCATCGAGGTATGGACTGGGAAAGAACCCAATATGTCGTTTCTTAGGATTTAGGGCTCTGAAGCACATGTTAATAAATTAACATCTGAAAAACTAGAGTCCAAATCCACTGTCTGCTTATTTGTGGGTTATCCCAAAGAAATGAAGGGATACTACTTTTACTCACAAGCCGAGAACAAAGTATTTGTTGATCGCAAGGCTGTTTTCTTGGAAAAGGACTTCCTTCTCAAGAAAGACAGTGGGAGTAAAGTAAAACTTGGAGAAATTCAAGTGCCACAAACTCCTATAGATGATGAGTTGGAAGTGGGATCAAGTTCACAACCAATTATGGAACAAGAACCCATTACACATGTACCTAGAAAGTCCGGTAGGGTACATTAGGAGATTCAGAGATATGGATTTCTAATCACCGACAATGACATTATTGAGTTAGTAGATCGTGAGGATCCTACTACCTACCAAGAAGCTATTGAGAGCCCAGACTCAAAAAATTGGCTTGAAGCCATGAAATCTGAGATGCAATCAATGTACGATATCCAGGTTTGGACCTTGGTTGATCCACTGGAAGGTGCTAAGGTAATTGAATGCAAGTGGCTATTTAAATTCAAAGCTGATAAGACCTACAAAGGTAGACTAGTAACAAAAGGTTTTCGACAAACTCATGGTTTAGACTATGATGAAACCTTTTCGCCTGTAGTCATGCTCAAGTCTATTAGGATCTTACTTGCCATAGCTGCATATCATGATTATGAGATATGGCAAATGGATGACAAAACTGCTTTCCTCAACGGAAATTTACTTGAGGATGTATATATGACACAGCCTAAGGGTTTTATCAATCCCAAGCATCCTAAGAAGGTTTGCAAGCTTTAGAAATCCATTTATGGATTAAAGCAAGCATCTCGAAGTTTGAATATTTTTTTTGATGAGGCGATCAAAGAATTTGACTTCATCAAGAACGAAGATGAGCCTTATGTGTACAAGAAGGTTAGTGGGAGCATAGTAGTATTTCTGGTCCTATATGTGGACGACATCCTTCCCATTGGGAATGACATTCCAATATTGCAAAAGGTTAAGCAATGGTTGGGGAAATGTTTTTCAATGAAAGACTTAGGTGAAGCTGAGACAATACTTTGTATTCATATCTATAGAGATAGATTGAATCGGATTTTGGGACTAAGTCAAGAAAAGTGCATAGACAAAGTACTAAAGCATTTTAGTATGGGAGACTCAAAGAAAGTGTACACACCTTTAGCTTTGGAAGTTCCTTTGACTAAAGAACAATGCCTTAAAACCAAAGTGGAAAGGGACAACATGAGTAGAATCCCATATGCATCTGCTATTAGATCTATCATGTACGCTATGTTATGTACTAGGTTAGACGTTGCTCATGCACTGAGTATAACCAGTAGGTTTCAGTAAGACCCTGGTGAAAAGCACTGGTCTACTATAAAGCGGATTCTGAAGTACCTACGAAGGACTAAGGATCACTTATTGGTGTATGGTGGTCAAAAAGCGCTCGTCTTACAAGGTTATGCCGATGTTATTTTTCAAACCAGCACTCAGGATTGTAGATCGCAATCTGGATTTGTCTTTATTTTAAATGGTGGTGCTGTTAGCTGGAGAATCTCGAAGCAAGAGACCATTGCCGACTCAACTACAAAATCTGAGTATATTGCAGTGAGTGAGGCTGCAAAAGAGGGTGTTTGGATTAAAAATTTCATTTCTGGATTAGGAGTGGTCCCAAGCATCTTAGATCCATTAGAAATTTTCTGTGACAACAACGGGGCCATCGTACAGGCCAAGGAGGCCCGGTCACAACAGAAATCCAAATACATACTCAGGAGGTACCACCTGATCAGATAAATCATTAATCGTGGGAACGTCAAGGTTAGTAAGATAGCAAGTGAAGACAATGTAGCAGATCCTTTGACGAAACAGTTGTGTCCAAATCTGCACGAAGCTCATTTGAGAGCATTCGGTCTTAGGGCTATGCCCAATTGGGACTAGTGCTAGTGGGAGATTGTTAGTGTAAGCCCTAGCCCCAATACATTGTAATAAAACACTTTAGTTAATAAATGAGGCATTTGTTTTATCTATTGTATTCTTGTGCATATCAATTGATAGAACTATGCAAGAATGTTATTTCAGTTTAAGTTATCATGTGTGAGGCACATGGTTGTAAGACCTTGAAACAAATGAGACTTCATTCTAAATATCCCTAGTCAGTCATTTTTATGGGAATAACAAATGAATTAAGACTAGTATGCTCTCTCCTATAAGTTGAGTTCTGTCTTACGGATCATAAGGACAAAAGTGTCAATTAGAGATCATAGATACATGTTTAGAACATGGTATATAGATTTGCTCTTTTCATGAGAGCACTATATGGTACAAGTCATAAGTGTTTCTCGTATGCAAGTTTTGTATCAGAGTTCTTAGACCTAAAATCTCTATGAAAATCTTTATGAATTACTGTGTACTTTGACATACACCTAACATGCTCATAACAGAGTGAAAGGTATGGGTATGCTTGGGTATACATTGATTCATGTTAGAGAACATGAGAGAAGTGACGGGATTACCCATCTCTATAAGAGAGAAAATATCATCGGCCACTTGATCAGTGAACTGAGAAGTGTATGGCCATATCGAGATGAAATAATGATTAATCATTATTTATTTGAGAGTCTAGTGTCACTGGAATATCAAGAAAGGAATTAATATATATAAGGATGACTAGTTCCATACCTTATAATAATTATGATATTTATGGGTAAGGGACTATGCAAAATGGCATTAGGTCACTAAATGTCATTTGTATTGTCATTTAATTTGGAGTGCTATAATATCTTGCTAGAGAATATATATAGCCTTTGAATTAATTAATTAATTCATTGCCAACATTAAATGGACCTATAGGATCGCACACAAAGCATTAGGCTTAAAATATTTAAATAAAGTATTGGCCATTAATTTGGGATTTTAATTAAAGGCAAATTAATGATGTTATGGGTATTAAAATTGCTTTTGGACCTTGGTCAATGTGAGAGAAAAATTCAGCCCACATGGTTTAATTTCAATTAATTAATTACATTGTATTAATTAAGTTAATTGAGTATTAAATCCTAATGATATTTAAATCAAATTAAAACACTTAAAAATGAGATGACCTAGCCGAAATTCCAAGATTAAAAAACAAGATAATTTTGGCACATGTTGATTTCAAGATTAAGTTATTAATTTGATTAAAATGTCTTATGGTTTTATTTCAATTAATTTGAATTTTAAATTCAAAAGAGATTTAACTAATATATGTTACTTATTTTTAGGAAGTGATTGAGGTTGAATTAATTATCTTGAGGTAGTAAAATTCAGATCAAACACTTGCCAAAAGATAATGATATATATTAGTAAAGAAAAAAAAAACCCTAATTACAAGTGTGTGTGGCGTGAAACTTGTTCTCTCTCTCACTTAATTCTTTCGGCTGAATTTCACAAGGAGAAAGGATTTCTTCCTCATTCTCTTGTGTTCTTGGGCAGTAATAGCAACCTAAAAGAAGTGCAAGATCAAATCTTGTAGCTTCAATGCATTGCCATTACACAATACTTAATTAGAGAGCTAGCAATCTCAGTTTTAAGCTATCTTTGCAAGTGTGTGTGTGAGAATAGAGAGGAGTGGCATAAAGGTTGTTCCTTGGCATTGGTGGTGAAGATCTAAGTCTAACATATCATTTTTGTTGCTGGTCATCATCAAAATCACGTTTTAAAAGGCATCTAAAGTTGTAAGTTCTTAAAAACCCTAAAATTGCATGTTTCAATTCTTGTCATGGAATTGTTTGACATGTATGATTGAATTTTGATGGTTTTCCACTGCATGATTATTTTGTACATACCATGCCATATTCTATCACCATTACCTTTCCAAAGGGATCTGTGGCTAATTTTTAGGCCTATATTCATGTGTAATTTATTATCTTTATTATTCCTTGTATAGGAAGATGTTAGTGAAAGCCTCATGTGAATCTATTGTTGCACCACTATTTTACCCTCTGAGTTGTTGGACTTCGTCAAGGGAGGGACAGGTGAAAATATTGTTTACTCTAATGCAAACGTACCTACTGAAGGAGGAAACCACAATCATCATCTCTACATTAAGGTTCACATGAATGGCAAACACATGGCTTGTGTGATTGTAGATGATGGTTCTTCCATTAATGTTTGTCCCTTAGTGGAAATCCCTACTTTTGGGTGAAATTAGAATATATTGAGTAAGTCTGACTTGATCATCTTTGCTTATGATAATTCTAAAAGGAAGTTATTGGGACATTTAAGGCTTTAATAAAGATGGGACCCATTGAGATCGAGGCTAAATTTGTGGTGTTACCCTTGCCATCTTTTTTGTGTTGCTTAGAAGGCCATGGTTTCATAAGTTAGGTAGGTTGCCTTTCACATTGCATCATATGATTAAAATCTCGCATAATGATCAAGTGGTAACTATTAAGGACACATAAGAGAATCAGGTGTCTGTGCTCAAGATAGTGAAAAAGCCTTTTAATGCATTTTATGTATTAGTTATCAGTGATGAAGAAGGTGAGAGTAGTTTCACTAATAGCCCCTAAGTGATCAATATGCTAAAGAAAATGCACTTCCTACTAGGTGCCGATTTAGGCAAGAATTTCCAAAGGCTTCAAACTGCCATAGTTGCTAAGGGTTAGAAGGATAAGAAGGGTACTGGTCCCAATTAAAAAAAAAAAGAGAAAGGAGGTAGCAAAAGGGATCCCCCATATTTTCTAGAGTTTCATGCTACTTTTAGGTATTTGCCTTTTCTGTGGAGAGAATGAACCTCATTTGATAGGGGATGAGATACTTTTAGGATTTGAGTTGTTTAATGGTGTTTTCGACTAGAAGCAAGGGATTATCAAGCTAATTAAGGGTTTTTGGGATGAAGAGATTCTCCTATACCATTCAACTTAGGACAAAGAAGTGCCTGAAAAGGTTATGATAGAAAAGTTGTTTGCTGCTTCGATGATGAAAGGAAAAGGGAAGATAGAAGTTGAGGATCCACTAGAGGCTAAATTAGAGGTTGGAGAGACATCTAATGCCACTAAGACTGAAGAGCATACTTTCATTGATATTGTTTATGTGCCTAAACTTTTTAATGTGAGCAATGATTGCTCTTTTAATTAGATTAATAAGATGAACAAATTTTCTTACTTGTGTGATGTTTCTTCTAATTTTAATATGCATAATTATGATCATAAACCATTCATATTTGACATTAACTCAACAAACACATGTTCATTTAATCTCGAAATGAAAGAAAACCCAAGAGAAATTTTATTGGCATTCGATATAACTCCTAAAGAGAGAAAATTTTTAGAGAATATTGAAAAAATACAAAAAAGTCTTTGCCCGAACCTATAAAGACATGCCAAAATAGTTCAAAAAATTGCCAAACATGCCATCCTAACATACCCATAGTATAAACTTGTTAAGCAAAAACTTAATATGCTTAGACTTGAGTGGGTTGGAAAGGTTAAGGATGAGGTTAGGAAATAGATAAAAGCTAAGTTTTTAGTAGAAGTTCAGTACCCCACATGGTTGGTAAACATTATTTCTATAGCAAAAAAGGATAGGAGAGTTAGGGTCTATGTAGATTATAGGGACTTAAACAAAGCTTACCCTAAGGATAATTTCTGCCTCATATAGATGTTTTGGTTGATAGTGCAATTGCCTGTGCCATGTATAGTTTTGTGGATGGATATATCACGTATAACCAGATTCTAAACAAGATAGTAGATGAAATCAAAATAGCCTTAATAATGGAATGAGGTATATATGCCTACCAAGTCATGCCTTTTAGACTTAAAAATATGGGTTCCACCTACCAAAGAATAGTGACTATAATATTAGATGATTTGATTCACAAAGAAGTGGAAGTATACACGGATAACATGATGATCAAGTCGGTTACTCAAGAAGGTCATTTTGAGGCATAGGAAAAGTTCTTCTAAAAGATTGACAAGTACAACCTTCACCTTAAACGGAAGAAGTGTATCTTTGGGGTCACTTTATGTAAGCTTTTAGGGAAAGAAAGGTATAAAGGTTGATCCCGACAAAGTAATAGCCATCAGAGAGATGCTGATACCCTAGAAGGAAAAAGAGGTTAGGAAGAATTCTGTATATAAGTAGGTTCATTGCCAAGTTAACTTCAATTTGCGAATCCATATTCAAGCTACATAAAAAGGATCAGCCAGTGGTTTGGAATGAGAATTGTCAAAAGGCATTCGATACCATCAAGGAGTACCTACTACATCCACTAGTACTAAGACCACCACAAGTAGGTAAGCCTTAAATTTTTTATTTGGCCATAGAGGATAGTTTAGTAGGGCCAATGATGGCTTAAAAGGATGACTTTGGGATTAAGTATGTAGTTTACTACCTTATAAAGAAATTTCTCTCCTATGAAGCAAAGTATACAAAAGTTGAAAGGATCTATCTGGCAGTCATATAGGCATTACAGGAGCTGAGACACTACTTCCATTTGTATAGGATACTAGCTGTGGCTAAGTAGAACTCTCTTAGGTATTTAGAAAAAGTGCCCTCACTCCTAGGAAAAATAGAAAGGTGCTTGATTCTCCTACAAGAGTTCGATATAGAATACATTACTAGAAAGACCATTAAAGGGAGAGTAGTAGCAGAGTTCCTGGTAGATTAACCGCTAAAAGGTGAAGAGGTGACCTATGAATTCCTCGACGAGAACATTTCGGCCATAACAGTCCAGGGCTGTTAGATGTATTTTGATGGGGCTGTGAAAAACAAAGGAGCAAGAGTAGGAGTAATCTTAGTGACCCTAGAGGGAGAAAGACTGTTGCTAGCAAAGAAATTGATATAAAAGGCAATGAATAATGAAGCCGAATATAAGGCTTGAATCTTTGGGTTAGAAGTCTTGTTAGCCATGGGGGCAAAATATGCAAAAATATTTAGAGATTCATCTTTGGTAGTTTATCAAGTAAAGATGAATGGTCAGTGAAGGAATAACGATTACTGCCCTATCTAGAGCCCTAAAAGCTTATCTAGAGCCCTAAAAGCCTAGATCAAGATTACCTAATGATGAGAAAATAGTATATTTCTAACGATAAGGTGCAAATCTTGAAGCTTTGATTATGAATTTCTCACAATTTTCTTAAAGACTTTATGAATTTTTAAGTGTTTTCAAAAGATTTTAGCAAAAGAGCATGAAAAACCATGATTTTGGCCTTCAATGGTGATAGATGATCATCTGTCATATAAGTGACTATCATCTATGGCAATCCCTATCTTGTCTAGGTCAGATCAGGGGCATTTTGTGAATTTTGGATTTTTGCATGAGGGACGACCGTCTATTATGAGGGATGACTGTCTGTGGTTAAATACCCAGATTTCCCACATTTTTAGAAATTAAAAAATGGGAAGATTGATATCAAAGGGATATCAATTTAGATTTTAATGGATCAATCCCTCTAGATTCGGAGAGTTAAAGTTGGAAATCAAATCCAACTCCACCCTAGGTATAAAAGTTAGGAAAATTGGGGTTTCTAGAGAGGGGAATCATTCTTTGATTGCAGAGACAATTCTTGGAGATGAAAAAACTAATTTATCTTTTTAAGAAGAAAACTTTCTAACAATTCCTTTAATCCAAGCACATATACATGAAAATCATTTAATTTTCTAAAACACAAATATTACAATTAGAGTCAAGATCTAGACTTCAAGAGATTGAAAGTCAGAAGATCACTTAAGTATAATATTCTAGGCTCTTCATTTATATTTTCTCTCTTTAAAAATTATCATCCATGATCATGTTTGATTACTATTAAAATAAATGTATTTAAGTGTTGTGATTCATTGATTTACATGTTTAAATCTAATGATGTACAAATTTAGATCCATGTGTATGATAATGGCATGATCAAGTTGTGGTTTTCTCCATTGTTATATATTTTTAAGCTTTGTTTTTATTTTGTTATTTTGGATTTCAATGAGTTTTGGTATGGTTAATGCATGATTTAGGGTTATAATCTTTGTTTGGCATAATCTAGGCCTTAATATTTGAGTGCTTAGGGTTTGTTTGAAACTTTATGTGATTTTTGGGTGATTTTCCAACTTTCTATTTTATTCTATGAGTGATAAATGGGAAGAAGCTCCCACAAGCAATTGTCTGTTAATGTGACAGAAGGGACATCTCAATAGTTCCTTCTCGTTCTATCCCTCCTTTAGTTGTGGCCGTTGGTCACCTTACTAAGGGTGTCCGTGGTTGATTTTTAGGCCTTTATTCATGTGTTGTATGCATTTTCATTATCTATATTACTCCTTTGATTCCCAAAGTGTTAATTCATCTTTCTGTATACATATTTTAATTATATATGTTTGATCAAATAAATAATCTTCTTTTTTGTATTTTTTTATTCATTTGTATTTTTCTCATAGTGCTAATTTATTACTTTTTTGTGGTTTTATATGAGTATGTAATTTCAATTATTTTTGGAGAATTTGTGAGGTATTTTTCATTGGGAGTCATGCCCGAATTTGCTGATGACTACCACTTGCCCATTTGGTTATTTTATTTATTTCATTTATTTATTTATTTACTATTTAGTTTATTATTTTTGCTTATTATTTATTATGTTGATATTTTAAGATCTATTTATTTTAGGGATGTAATAGTTAGTAAGAAAAAGGCTTTTTGTGCATGTCTAAAAGGAAAAGGTACTTAAAATAATGCCTATTGATTAACTTAGGTTTTCCTTCAAAACTTGGACTAATCTCCAATTTGCCATCCAAAACCAAATAAAGAACAAAAGCGAATTTTTGTAGAATGTGCATGAAGGAACCCAAACGAATGTCCTGATTTATATATGTATGTCATTTTATTTTATTTTCAAACAATTTACTTCTATAATAAGCTTATGTAGTTTGAATTAAATTATTTATTTACCACTTTAATCGTTTGCTTGGGATTTTTATTTAATTCTATAGCTTTGCATCATGTAAAAGAGGAGAATGGGTTAATATTTAAAACTCATTTATAACACATAACCAGGATACCTAATAAGAGTGGTGTCTCGAACACCAATCTCTCTTTGGGCATAAAAAGGTTGAGAATTATTTCCAAACATTCTGTTAGGTGGCGACTCTATGAAGCCTGCCTTTTTAGGCCCATTATTAGACACCTTTATAGGTTGACTACCAACAATAATTTAGGATTGATCACTTTTTATTGCAAAGTAGCCAATTTATGATTAATAGTAAGCCTCTTCTAGTCTTGGACCCTAAAAATGGTTCTCCAAGAGCGAACCTAGAATCGAGCATGGGTTCCGACGTGCATCACTGTCGCCATTATGACATGTGCCAGAGCCATGCTCATTTTAGGTTTAGGTTCTTAAAGGCCCACCTTTAGGGTCCAAGATCGAATGAGTGGCTCACTGTAATTTAAACCACTTCATAATAAAAAGGAATTGAGGCCCAATTTATTATTAGTAGTTAACTCCTAAAGGCATCTATTATGGCCTTAAAGAGGCAGGTGCCATAGAGTCACCACCCAACATAATATTGGGAAATGAATCTCAACCTCTTAATGCCCAAACAGAGATTGGTGTTTGAGACTTCACTCTTACTTGGCACCTCAATTATGTGTTATTTTATAATTGGGTTTTAAACATTAACCCACTCTCCTCTCTTAGACGATGCATTGGAATAACTTAAATAACCACGACAACCAAATAATAAAAGCGGTAAACAAATAAACAAATTAAATCAACTACTTAAATTATTATAGAAATAAATCATCCAAAGAGAAAAGTAAAGTATCATACATAAATTAGCACATTTATTTAGGTTAGGAATAGTGGTTCCTTCACGAATATTTACAAAAAAAAAAACTCTTTTTATGATTGTATAATTTTTAGGGTGAAAATAGAACATTGGTCTATTTTTTGAGAAAAGACTCCTAATTGATTAATATAAATAATTTTAAGTGACTTTTCCATTTAAACATGTAAAAAATGATTTTATTACTAACTATTACTATAAGAACCCAATCATAGCCCTAACAGGACTATATTTAATTAATTAAGATTAAAGTTTAATGAGGTAAAATTAAATTATTTTGTATTAATAAAGTTAAGTCATATAAGGGGGTATAATGGTAATTATGTACATGTATTGGAGTGTAGCTAAAATAGTGAGGAAGGATGCAATTGAATTAAATAAGAATTGTTGGGTTAAATGTTAAGAAAATAAGTTTTAAGGGTTAAAAAAAATTGTATAAGGGTATTATAGGATTTTCCTTGGGGAGATATTTACCCTACTAATCTATTTAGGGTTTGGGAGTTTTGTGGATAGGCATTTGGAATGTCTCTCTCTCTCTCTCTGTCTGTCTCTTGGTTACGAGATTGAGGAAGAAAACCTAGGGTTTTGGGTGTTTCAATCTCATGAAGGTAATGTTCTCCCTTTAAGATCTCTTCTCCTTTCTTTCCTTTTTAGTTTGTGATTTCTTTGGTGATGAGAGATTTCAAGATCTTGTTGTCATCATGTGTAAGGAAATGAGAGAGAAAGAGAGCTAGATCATTGGAGGTTGAAAGAGTTCAAGCTTGAATAACAAGTATGGGTTTTATTTTGGGAAAAGTTACTGTATATATATTTCCCTTTCATGTTGCATGTGTTTTCTTTACGAGACTAAGGATAAATCTAGTAGGTGTTGATTGTTATAACACGATTAATAACTTAAGTGATAATTTAAGTAAGTGAAATGGTGAGATTTGTGATTAAATTTTATGTCTGCATAATCGAGATTTGCTCCTTCTCCAACACGTGGCCACGCCTATTTTACCTCTTGGAAACACACGGCCACGTAAAGCTTTCTTTCTTCTCACCCGTGGCCACGTGAAGCTTTCTTTCTTCTCACCCATGGCCACGTGAAGATTTCCTTCATCCCACCCATGGACACGCATTCCTTATTCATAAAACTCATGGCCACATGTGTGTTTCCTCTTGGAAACACGTGGCCACGTGTGTGTTTCCTCTTCGAAACACATGGCCACGTGTGTGACACTTCTAACAGACCTATCTGTACTTTTTTGCTTATAGGTTGAGCTAGAGAAATCCAAATTGAGTAAATCTTTTTGAGTCTGAAAATAGACTTCCATACCTATATTTCATATGAATAAACCAATCTTAAATCTGTCCCTAAATAGGCTATAATTCAGATTGAATTCACGACCAGTTTGCTGCCCAATCACTAGGAGAAGACTTTAGTGTTTTGTAAATATCTAAAAGTATAGAAATGATATCAAGATGATTTTTGTTTTTTTAGAAACTAGAAAAATAACGAAACAAGTTTGTAAAATACCATTTTCGCTGAAAATGCCTTTTGATATGTCAAAAAGTGCTCACAATAGAACTCAGAAAACTGCCTATGACTACTCACGACTTGTGGCACTTTCCTAATTCACCCAAACATGATTTTTAAGCCCTTTAGTGTCATTAAAGTTGGTCTAAACCCTTTTAAGAAATTGTAAAGCAATTTAAGCATAAAATAAAGATTTTTTGTGACACTAAATACGATTAAATGAAATGACATATGAGAATACAATTAGTAAATGAACACCAACATTAGAATACATGAAAATGTTTACTTGTATTTTATGGTATGATAATGATGATACACCTATGAATTGACTTTGCCCAAAATTACTGCATATTGATAATCCTTTACAATAACATGAGAATACTATGATATAACCTAGTGATAATAAGAGCATAGTCGCAAGGTTGCATGCTCAAGTTAAATGAAATGGGACATCATAATGTATGTTTAATCATGAAATCGAATAAGCTAGAATGCCCTAAAGGTCATAAGAAGAATTAATGATTAGTATTGATGTATAAAAACCTACTCGCCTGTTTGCTCATACCTATACTATATTATGTTTAACTCATTCCTGTCAGTAGGGTGCTAACAACTAAGATGATATACTCACACATAACTTACCTAAGTATAAAATACTACCAGATGAAAAGTACAAGATAGATGATTGAAGTGTGTGTGTGTATATATATATATATATATATATAAGATGTATAACTTATTGTCTACAATTTGACAAACCCTATAAGAGAATCAAATGATTGAATATGAACATGTATTGACCTTAAGCTGTAAGAGAACTCATTTATTTTAGTACATGGACCATAAATGTTTAAGTGTTGTTATATATATGTATGTCGCAATGTGGATAATTATGAGAATAGGGAATTATTCATGGCAATCAGTAACAAGGTACGTCGTTGAAAACTATCCATGAAGTGTGTAAGTACTATATGTTGTATAGTTGATATAAGTAATGCAAGCATGTATTTTCATGATTTAGGCTGCACATATATGTATATGTACATGTGGGCATGCGCAATACTAGTTATGAAAGATTACATATTATTATTTATCTAAACCTAAAACCATCACGATATGAATGAAAGAAAGTGATGCACTATGTGATCACATGATAGCCTACCTGTGTATGGAAGCCTAGAGCTCAATGTTTTGAAGCAGGATGAGAATAACGTGCACTCTTATATGAATGATGGCATTAAGTAAATATGTTGTATTAGGTAAAGAAAAGTAAGTTGAACCAAAATTGTTGTATTCTTTGATGAAAATAATGATATGCATTCTTTTATGAAAAGTGGCTTTAAGCCAAATGATGTGTTAAGAAAAGAAGAATATGTTAAATTATGAGACGTCTTAAAAAGTTAAGCTTGCGAGTCTTAGTTTGGTTGTGGATTAGATAGGCATGCCTAGAGGGATACAGTCACAACTGCCATAGTTGACCCCATTTGGGTCTTGTTCCTTAATGGAACCATCATTTGACCCCGTTTGGGTCCATAGATTGTTCCTTACTGGAACCATTGCTTGACCCCGTTTAGGTCCATTGTTTGATATCTCTGGATATCAATAGTTTGATACCTTCGGGTATCCATTGCTCCCGTTATCCACCTTTTGAACTGGTACTTAGGCATGCTATTAAAGATGATAAAACATACACAAGATAAAGTAAAACATGCATCGATTGCTCTAGTTATGTGATAAAAGCTTGAGGAATGACCTATTATTTGATTGTCTTAAAATCTTTTGACTATAAATTATTTTATAAAAATGAAATGTTATGCTTTATGATACATGATTGAAATGTCACACTTCAATTAAAGAAGATTCTTGTATGAGTATCGGTATGAGATGGTTCCCCAATGGGATTCCATAGAAGTTATATGAACTATAGCATGTGCATTAACTTTTATGTACCCTATTTATAAAATTCATACATGTGACATTGAGACTTCATCTTATAATCTTTATATGTAATGCTTGTTCTTTATGATCACCTGCCTCCCTGTCAGTCTATTTATTATATATAAATGTTTACACACATGTAGACAAAATGATGACATTCATTTAACCAAGTACAATGCATGACATAGAACGATGATTGTAAGAGAATCAAATTACCATGCTACGATCACATGAGGGGTGTAAAGTTGTGAATCTCATATGAGAATTGTATGATATATTATGAAGTAGTTATGCCTAGCAGGACTACTTGTAGATGCTATATGACTTAAGTACATTCTTATCTTATGATGTAATGTCGAATGCCTATCTTGGGTGAACAATGTGATTTAATTTAATAAGTGGAAATCTTATATCATTAATAACTATGATGTCTAACCTATTGATTAAAAAGATTATAAAATGCATGATTTATATTAAGGTAGTAAGGGAAAAAAGGTAAGATGATGGCGATATATATATATGATGAATGGCTAAGCAATTTAGGAAGGGTGACGAGTTTCATAACGTGATAAATTATTCTAAGCATGTTACCCATTAGTAAGGTCGAAGACTCTCCTAAGAATGATATTTATGAAATGAAAAATATAACAAACTCATATGTTATCCTATGTGATTGTGAAAGTTTTATACATGAATGTGATAAATTGAGGAAAAAGGTTATATTTAGATGTATAGAGTTTTGTTCCCCACTAAGCTTTTAGCTTAGCATGGGTTTGTTATCTGTGTAGGTTTCCAAGATATGTTCCAGAGGATCAGGCAAGATGCAGTTGCCTTAAAGGATTTCAAGATACTTGAAGGCCATTTATGTTATTATTATTTGTCGATAAGCTGATGTATTTATTTGTGGCATGTAATTATAGCCTGTTCTATAATTATTATTTTTTATGCCTGATCTCTATTAGGTAGGATGATGATTGATGATTACCCATGGTTAAGGAATTAGGGTGTTACAATTACATTGCTAAAAGAAATACATCCAAAATTAATAGCAAACCAAACTAAAATAAAGCAAACACTAATTAAATTAAATATAAATGCAAAATATAAATAAAGCCAATGAAAGAGAAAGCGTGAATTGACTGAGGTGGCATGACTCCTAAAGCAAGATTATTTTCCAGAGTACTCCAAATGCATATTAGATTAATCGCTCACACAAACTATAAAAAACCAATCAATTAGCATTTCAAAAAGAATATGCAATAATAAAAAATTTTAAAATACATATAAAATAACACAAAAAATTAAACATACTCACCAAAAAAAATACTTATAAAAAGGCACTATGATGTTCCAAAAATTTAAGCTAGTCGATAATAACTTGTTTATATTGGTGGTTAGTAATTTGTTAATACTTTATAGGGGGTAAGAATTTATTAAGGATATAATATTATTGGAAATTATTCTTTTTAGGATTTTAAAATAATTATAATGCTAATTAAAGTACATTTAGAAATTAATAATAAGAAATTCAATAAATAGGTGTGTAAAAATAATAGTTTTAATTAAGGAATATTTTAAAAAATAATAATGATGATGATGATGATGATGATGATGATAATAATAATAATAATAATAATAATAATAATAATAATAAATATCTTAGGAGGTTAGATTTCTAGAATTGTCTAGATGGAATCATTAGAGCCAGATAATTTAATGAGGGGAAATTAGGAATAAAAGAAAAATAATAAGAACTAAGGAAAAAAAGGAAGAGAGAGAGAGAGAGGGAAAATTGGAAATGAGCATCGTGGAGCCAAGGCAGCGAGCCACCAGCGTCGGCGACCGTCTACCCTTGCACCACCATTGATTACTGTTGCTACCGCTCGGGCCCATCTCTGTCACCACCATCGTCCCACCATTAAGCGGTAGTAGCCGGCATAGATCGTGATTCCTCCCTCCTTTTTATTTTGATTTTTGGTTTCATTTTTTGGCCAACACCAGCAATGGGAGATGGTATGAACTATACCACAGGGTTTTTGAAGGCTAGGCACTTCTCCATTGTCCTTCGGTCCTTTCAACTCGCTGGCAGTGTGTAAATTAGAGAGAGGAATAGCTAGCTTCTCTAGCCGATTTCAAGTTAATGGTGGAGCATTGGGGCACATGGAGACCTTCAGGATGTTGCCAACGTCATTACCTCCAGTTGAGTCGTGGTAGTATGTCTCTGGCCAAGCTCCGACAACCACAGTATGGGACTAAAAAAGAGGAAAAACGCAAAAAATTTCCATTATAATCAATATGTAACTACCAAAACTTACCTCTACAAATTTTTTTAATTAAATTCTGAGTTAAGGAATTTGTTTATTGTTTTTAAAGTTGGATGTTTACTGCTGGTGTATGTGATTTATTTTGGTATATTTTAAGGGATGTTGGGTTGAGTTTTGTAAATTAAGATTTCATTTTGAATTCATAATTTTGTTAAGGGTACAAACTTAGCACGTGAAAAGGGGGTGTCAATTTAATTTCAAAGACAATACCTATTATTGTCATTTAATTTCCTTATCGTGTTAAGCTTGAGAATGAGCTATTTGCTAAGGTGGTAAGTTAATGGTTACCAGGTATTACCTAGTGACCATGACCCCTTTATAGTTCACCTAAACTTCACTTAAAGGTCCCGAATGGATAGTAATGGATATCTAAACTTTTTTCATTGTAAATTAAGCAATTTCTAACATAGAAATACATGAATCAAATAATATAAATCAAGTTATGATTGTGTGTGTGTGTGTGTATATATATATACACACCTTAAATACATGTTGTTATGTTAAATGTGTGTTAATATGGAAGCACATTGAATTATGTACGGCATCGATAAAGGTATATACATTTAAATATTCATACATGATCAATTTATTAACAAGCTTGTTATATACGAATAAAATTACAAGTACGTACTTCTATGATATAGTAAATGTGTATTTGAACATGCACTTATATTATGAAATAAAAGCTATTAAGCATGACTATGAATATAAATTAAGGCAGTTGTATCCAACATGAATATGATAAGTGGCTTGTATGACGAGTGGTTATGTATGTGTGTAAACAAAGTAATGAAAGTTGTAAGAGACACCTAAGTAATATACTGGTTGAATAAATAATGGATCTTTAGAGTGATTAATATTGGTTAATTAGTTTAACATTCTACTATAATATGATTGAAATGTATGGCATAATATATAATTAAATGCATTAGATTTAAGGGTGTCTCATGGTGCTTGAATGGTAACATGTGAAAGTACATAATCACAATGATATGTGTTCAATTTTAGATACTCGTATTGTTATATGACAATATGAATACATGTGTGTATATACAATAGGGATTGTATATCTTTTTACATGATTATATACATGATGAGCTATATGGTAAAGTTTTAAGAATGAGGCATATTTTATGATGAGCACCTAAATAGGTATGATATATTACTTGATTGACATAGCATGATTATGCTAATATGTGAAATCTAATGATAGCAGGTTAAAAGTATTTGAATCATTATATGAACTTTGCATACATAATTATGCCATAGAAACAATATAACAATCCTATGATTATGCATGTTACAATTATACTCACCCCAAATTATAGTCACACTCATTCAAAGTATATAGCACTTACGTAAGACATTAAAGTATACTCACCTGAGGCATGAAATATGAATTAACTAATTCTTAGTTTCACTGTTTCAATAAAGACATAAATAAATTTTCTATATATGTTTGGCGTTATAATACTCTAATATGTTAATGTATATAGTCTCATTAATTTGATCATAAGAATTGTATTAGCATACAATAGTTCTTGAAGTAACTAAAATGTAATAATAGATAATCAATATTGAAGCCTCTATAACTACCTCACCTAAATGCCATTGTCCTTGCTATGATAGGTGTTGAATAAATTTGATTGTGTACTTAACTCTTATTATATCCTAAGTTTATCTACAACTATAAGTTTAATGTATTTGCAAGTTTGGTTGAATAAACATTTATAACAATAAATGACTAGATTTGTTAATTAATTAATGCAACGTTCATGGCAATCAGAGTTTATAAAAAGGTCACAAATAAACTCATCTAGCATATGCTAGATAATTTAGAGATACTTAAAAGTGCAAGTTTATACATATTGAGCTTGGGATCAAGCTCAAGGTCATATATTCTTTTAAGTGAATTATGTATTCTTGTTTGCTCTAGTTTTCCATTGTTGAGTGAAAATACATAATTGCTATAATATGTGATGGATAATTATACACCATTGAATGAAAGTACAAATATATATATATATATATATATATATATATATATATATATATATATATATATATATATATATATATATATATATATATATATATATATGAATAAGATTGTGGCATGTGATTCTTCAATGTTTTGATCATGCTTAAATTCTTATACTTATCCATTGATTTTGAAATGATGCAATCATTATGATATATATGTGATTATGAAACTTGATACATAGATAAATGTATCTATAAATCTAAAGACCTTGCTTATTCTAAATCTAATGGCACAAAGGCCATATTATCTCTGAAAAGTATGAGTATAATATGCAGAATAAACACGAACATAGTATTGCCTGCTACTAGAGTTCAACTGTGGATAGATAGATGCCTATAGGGATATTGCAGCTGCTACCATTGACCTTGTTTGGGTCTAAATTAAAATTGATCTCATTTAGATCATAAACAGCCCCATTTTGGTTGTTAGCCAACCCTATTTGGATCCGTTTGACCGGTCCATCATACAGTTGACCCCATTTGGGTCTATGATTTTTTATATCCTCGAATATCCACCATTTTGATACCCTTAGGTATTCACCATTCCTGTTATCCACCATTAGAACTTAGGCATGATAAACTATAATTATAGTACGGACATTAAAGTATAAAGTACAAAGCAAGTATTATATGAGAGTTAAAGATATTGCTTGATTACATGTCTGACATGATTTGCTTGTATTATTTCATAAGTTTAAACAAATAGAGGTTACCAAGTAAGATATGATATATATATATATATATATATATATATTTATACATATATGCTATTTATAGTTGGTTTCAAATGTTCGAAATTGCTTAAAAGAGTTAAATGTATGAAGAATTCTCATTCAGTATACGATACAAGCATGCTAAGTTAACTGTTAAGTTTTTCAAATGCTCTTATTGGTTACTACGTGAGGTTGTTAAATATGTCAAAATTTTCTAATTTATTTGTTACCTGTTAAATATATATATATATATATATATATATATATATATATATCAAGCTTGCTTGAGTGTGATCAGATATGGCTATTTTGAATGTTATTATACTTGTAAGTAGGTTAATCAGTAGTATAAATACATCACTGTTAATTATAGTATAACTGTTGCTTATGATATATTAAACAACATGATTAACTTAGTTTCTAATGTATGGAATATATATATTAATGTATAGATCCTTTTAATCAATGTTGATATTTAAGGATGTCAGATTAAATGTAGGATTACATTGTTGTTAAAAATATTTGCACATCTTATATTATATCTTTTTTTGACATGTTACTTTTAATGTTTCAATTGATGTATATTATTTGTTTTTGACGATCATTGTAAGTGTTTTTCTTTCATATTTAGTTTCCCACACTAAGCTTTATTGCTTAGCCCATTAGGCTTGTTACTTGCCCTCGTCTGGGTCTTTGACCGGTCCATCGTACAATTGGCCCTGATTGGGTCCATAGTGTTGATATCTTCGGATATCCACCGTTTTGATACCTCGGTATCCACCAATCCCATTATCCACCTTTAGAACTTAAGCAGGCTAAACTATTGTGATATTAGGTTAAAGTTAAAAATTACATAAACAAAACATATTACAAGAGATAATAAGTTTAACTAAATTTCTCAATACATATGTAATAATTAGATGTTTTGATGCTGTTCCCATTTTGTTATGCTTAAATTCTCAAACATATGAATATAAATATGAGATTTGATTGTTAATGATGACATGCATTTTTCGTCATTTATTTATATGAAATATGTTATTCTTTTATGTTTTCTACAATTGTTGTGAATTGTTGTCTTTCAAAATTAGCATCCCCACTAAGCTTTATAGCTTAGCACAGGTTATTTAATCCGTGTAGGTACCTTTATTAAAGCCTTTGCTCAGGAACAAATTCTGCATCAGGACAGGCCAACACCAAAGTCGTAGAAGTTGATGTAGGATTCTTTTGGTTATATTTTGGTGCAAGTTCTTTTGCACGTTTGATATGTATAACAAGGGCTCTTAAATTTATATATATTTGTAATATGAAGTAAGTGATGTAATAAGTTTAGTAACAGAATGTTAAGGTATTCATGCACGTAGTAGTAAAACACTTAGTTATAATTATGCTAGATCAATTGATAAATGCTATACATGATAATACATGAAGTTAAGATAGATATAATTAACATGGAAGTCGATGAGAATGTGTTAAATGTTTATAATTTTGGCTAGTAATCTACCATTATGCATTTGAAATGTATAATATGGTACATGATAAAGGCATTAGATTAGGGTGTTACAATTTGGTATCGGAGCATCTGGGTTTAGCCTTTTTTGGGCCATATGAATATTGGAATCTTTTAATATCAGATAGTGTTGTGTTGGCCTAATGCAGAAGTTCCCGTTTTCTTATAGATTCAAATGGAGAATTCCTATAGGGATGCTATCGAAGTATCGGCTAAAAGTAATTTGCCGGTCAGATCAAATCCTCCTAATCCAATGATTTCTTTATCACATCAAAATGAAATTCCTACCGTAATTCCTGGAAAGGCGTTGTTAAAAATTTCTCAAGATATGGCCCAAATTCTGCAAAGATTGACTATGCCGAAGCTCCAATATCTAAAATTAGGAAGCATGGAGCACAAGAATTTATGGACATTAATTTAGAACAATCTGAAGAAGTTGAGTTCTTGTTAGAAAGGCTAGAAAGGATATTTGATGAGATTAACTGCCCTACAAATCACAAGGTATCATGTGTTGTGTCCTTACTTCAAGGCATGGCTTATGATTGGTGGAAGTTGCTTTTAAGACAACCTCAGTTACCTGACCCACTTACTTGGGAGTTCTTTGAGGGGGAGTACCAAAAGAAATATGTTACTGAGGCTTACAAAGAGGAGAAATTGAAGCAATTTATGAGTCTGAGGCAAAAAGCTTTATCTGTGGCTGAATATGAAAAATAATTTAGCCGGTTATGCAAGTATGTTGCTAAGGAAATGTTGAAAGGAGTATTTAAATGCAGGCACTTTGAAGATGGGTTAAATGATCGAATCAAGGAAAAATTGTTCGGATTCACATCTTCAAATGTGGTAGATTTTAATCAACTGGTTACAACTGCTATGAAAATTGAAAAGTATGAGATAGTTAAAACAGAGAGGGAGCATAAAAGAAGTAGTTCTAGGGGAGGATCATCTGCTGGAAAAAGATTTAGAGGAACTCAAGGAGGTCAGCCTACAGAATCTATCTTCAGTTCTTCTAATAAAGAAAAGAAACAAAAATCTTCTGCCAGGTTTAAAAATGAGAAGGAAGCTTCTGAAAGATAGAATGGGGGTCAAGCACCTGAGTCTTCCCATTGTTCCAGGCATCATTGGGGTAATTGTAGGAAACTAGCTGGAGAATGCTTTAGATGTGGCAGTGCTGATCATTTTATGGCAAACTATCCTTTAAAATCGACTTAGGGTTCTAAGCAACAGAATAGCAGATAAGCTTCTAATGCACCCCTATCCGGAAGAGGTAGAGGCAGAGGAAGGGGTCGATTAGTTCATCATGGATCTCAGTCCCTGAATATGTTAGAAATAGTTGATAGACCCTCTACACAAATGGTTGCTGGATGAGCTTATGCATTGAAGGCTCGGGAGGAACAGGATGCTTCAGAAGTTATACCTGGTAATTTTTCTCTTTATAATTGTGACATACATGCACTCATTGATCCTGGCTCTACTCATTCATATGTTTGTATTGGGGTTTCGGGTAGAGATAGGTTTAAAACACAAAAGTTAGATTTTGATGTATGTGAAACTAGTCCATTGGGATATAGTAAAATTGTTAATAAGGTGTGTAAGGACTGTCCTATAGTAATTCAAGGGATAGAGTTTCTAGGAGATTTGATTGTGTTCCCTTTTTATTAGTTTGATGTAATTCTGGGAATGGATTGGTTATCCAAGCATCATGCAGTGGTAAATTATGAAATGAAAATTGTAACTTTCAGGGATGATGAAGGAAAAGAAGTGGTGGTAGAAGGCAAATGTTCTAACTATCCACTAATGTTTTATCAACAATGCAAGCTAGGCGCTGCCTTAGAAAAGGATGTGAAGCATTTTTAGCTGTAGTCCTTGACTCAAAAAGAGATACAGTGAAGCTTGAGAATATACCAATTGTGAAAGAATTTCCAGAAGTTTTTCCTGAGGAATTACCTGGTCTTCCTCCAGAAAGAGATGTCGAGTTGTCTATTGATTTATTTCCTGATACAACCCCAATCTCCAGAGCACCATGCAGAATGGCTCCATCTGTATTAAAAGAGCTAAAGGTTCAATTACATGAATTGTTGGACAAAGGCTTCATCAGACCTAGTGTTTCACCTTGGGGTGCTCCGGTATTATTTGTTAAGAAGAAGGATGGGTCTATGAGAATGTGCATTAATTATAGACAGTTGAACAAGGTGACAGTGAAGAACAAATTGATGGAATATGACATGGTATGAATATCATGATAGCACAGTGGAAAAACAAAAATTTTTATCATACATACCATGCATATCCAAAGCTAGAAACGAAACATGCAATTTTAGGGTTGTAGAACTTACAACTTTTGATGCCTTTTAAATATTGAATTAGGTGATGGCCAGCAACTAAGATAACTTTGTCTGCCTTAGATCTCGATCACCAATGCCAAGGAATAGCCTTTTACGCCACTCCCTCTATTCTCACACACACAATTGCATCGATGGCTTAAAATCGAGATTGCTAGCTCTCTTTTTCGGTATTGTGTAAAGGCAATGGTTTGAAGCTACAAAATTTGATTTTGTACTTCTCTTAGGTTGCTATTACTACCCAATATCACAAGAGAATGAGGAACTATCCTTTCTCCTTGTGAAAAATTGGCTAAAAGAAAACTTGAGAGAGAGAGGAAGAGTTCACGCAAAAACTAGAATCAAAAACTAGGGTTTGCGTTTTTCTCTTCTTTCAAATATATATCCTTTTATTTTTAAGTGATAAATCTAAAATCAAATACTTAAAGATAATAGATTTCAGCCTTTATCACTTCTTTAAAATAAGAGATATATATTGATTTAAATTCTTTTGAATTAATCCAAGATTAAAACATAAGACATATTAACCAAATAAATCACTTAATAAATAAAAGCATGTGCCAAAATTCATTTTCTTTTCTCTAGGAATTTCGGCCACCTATATTTATAATTAAGAGATTTAATTTGATCATAAGTCTTTTAGGCTTTAATACTCAATTAATTAAATTAATACAATACATTTAATTAATTGAAATTAAACCTTATGGGCTGAATTTCTCTCTCTTATGGGCCAAGGTCCAATAGCAATCTAATAATCCATTACACACATTAATTTGACTTTAATTAAAAGCCCAAATTAATGTCCAATACTTAACTTAAATATTTTAAGCCCAATGCTCTGTGTGCGATCATATAGGTCCATTTAATGTTGGCAATGAATTAATAAATTAATTCAAAGGCTATATATATTCTCTAGCAAGATATTATAGCATTCCAAATTAAATGAAAATGCATATGGCATTTAGTGACCCAATGCAATTTTGTATAGTCCCTTACCCATAAATATCAGAATTAATATAAGGTATGGAACTAGTCATCCTTATATATATTAATTCCTTTCTTGATATTCCACTGACACTGACCTCTCAGATAAATAATGATTACTCATTATCTTATCTCGGTATGGCCATACACTTCTCAGTTCACTGATCAAGTGGCCGATGATATTTTCTCTCTTATTGAGAGGGGTAATCCCTTCACTTCTCTCATGCTCTCTAACATGAATTAATGCATACCCAATCATACCCGTACTTGTCACTCTGTTACGAGCACGTTAGGTGTATGTCAAAGTACACAGTAATTCATAAAGAGTTTTATAGAGATTTCAGGTCTAAGAACTCTGATACAAAACTTGCATATGAGAAACACTTATGACTTGTACCATGTAGTGTTCTCATGAGCGGATCGTATCCAGATACCATGTTCTTTAACATGTATCTATGATCTCTGATTGACACTCTTGTCCTAATGATCCGTAAGATAGAACTCATAATATCAGAGAGAGCATACTAGTCTTAATTCATTGTTATTCCCATAACAATGACTGACTAGGGATATTTAGAATGATGTCTCATTTGTTTCAAGGTCTTACAACCATGTGCCTCACACATGATAACTTAATCCGAAACAACACTCTTGGATAGTTTTATCAATTGATAAGCACAGGAATACAAAGGATAAAATAAATGCCTCATTTTATTAATTCAAAGTGCTTTATTACAATGCATTGGGGCTAGGGCTTACACTAACACAAATATCCTTTACCTTGAATTGAGGATTAGTTTGATTAGTTAAGTGGTGCAAGTGTGTTTTCAAAGATAGATTTACGATTAGGATATTATTAGCTCAGAGTTAAAGATTGGGATGTTTCTAAGACTGCATTTAGAACTCATTATGGGCATTATGAATTCCTAGTGATGACATTTGGGTCAACTAACGCACCTGCTGCATTCATGGATCTCATGAATAGGGTATTCAGACCCTGTTTGGATCGATTTGTTGTAGTGTTTATTGATGACATATTAGTTTACTCCAGGAATAAAGCTGAGCATGCTGAACATATGAGAATTATATTGCAAACTTTGAAAGAGAATCAATTGTATGCCAAATTGAGTAAATGTGACTTCTAGCTTAAGGAAGTTTCTTTCCTAAGTCATGTTGTATCTGCTGAAGATGTTAGGGTTGATCCAAATAAAATTGAAGCTATTGTTAACTTGAGACCACCCAGGAATGTACATGAAATTAGAAGTTTTCTCGGGTTGGCAGGTTACTATTGTCATTTTGTGAAGGGTTTTTCTGTCATTGCTTCACCCCTTACTAAGCTGTTAAGAAAGAATATTAAGTTTGAATGGTCTGATCGATGTCAAGCAAGCTTTGAAAGGTTGAAGCAGATATTGACAGAAGCTCCAGTGTTGACTCAACCTATGTCAGGAAAAAGTATGCAGTGTACACTGATGCTTCTAAGGTTGGTTTGGATTGTGTATTAATGCAATATGGTAAAGTTGTAGCTTATGCATCTAGACAGTTGAAATCACATGAACAGAACTACCCGACTTATGATCTAGAGTTGGCAGCTGTAGTTTTTGCTTTAAAGATTTGGCGACATTACTTGTATGGGGAAAAATGCAGGATTTATACTGATCATAAAAGCCTCAAGTACTTGCTTACTCAGAAAGAACTTAATTTGAGGCAAAGAAGGTGGTTGGAACTATTCAAAGATTATGATTGTATAGTTAACTACCACCCAGGGAAAGCGAATGTGGTTGCTGATGCCTTGAGTCGTAAGACAATGGCAGTATTGATGTTAAAATAGTGCAGATGGAAATTTTCCTCGGATGGTGCCTTACTAGCATAGTTTAAAGTTAGGCCTATGGTTAGGCAGATAGTGATAAATGCTCAGAAAGATGATGTAAAGTTACAACAGATTGTCAAAGCAGTTTGTGAAGGTGATCAATCAGATTTTTCAGTGAAAGAAGATGGTAGTGTATACTACCACAACAGGTTGTGTAATCCTGATGAAGAAGAAGTGAAAAGAATATTGTTGCATGAAGCATATAATACTACATTTACTATGCATCTAGGTGGGAACAAGATGTATCAAGAGTTAAAACAATTTTATTGGTGGTTGAGCATGAAGAAGGATATTGTTGATTATGTTTCTAAATGTCTAACATGTCAACAAGTGAAAGCAGAGCATCAATTTCCTTCAGGTCTTTTAAATCCCATTCTGATTCCACAGTGGAAGTGGGAAGACATTACCATGGATTTTGTTATGGGATTACCTCTTTCTCAAAGAAAATATGATGTTGTTTGGGTAATAATTGATAAGTTAACAAAAGTAGCTCACTTTTTACCAGTTCAAACAAGCTTTCTTTGGATTGGCTTTCAGAATTATATGTGAAAGAGATTGTACGGTTACATGGTGTACCTGTGTCTATAATTTCGGATCGAGACCCCAGGTTCACATCGAGAGTTTGGCAGAGTCTACAACAAGCTTTGGGAACACAGCTCAAGTACAGTATAGCTTTTCATCCTCAAACAGATGGGTAATCTGAAAGGGTTATTCAGATTCTCAAAGATATGATGAGGGGATGTGCTTTGGAGTTTTCTGAAAGTTGGGATAAATATGTGGCCTTAATGGAATTTTCCTATAATAACAGTTATTAGAAAAATATCCAAATGGCACCATATGAAGCTTTGTATGGTAGGAAATGTAGAACCCCAGTCTGCTGGACCAAGTTGAATGGATGTAAGTTAATTGGCCTTGACCTTGTTAGAGATATAGAGGAAAAAGTTCAAGTTATCAGGCAGAGACTAAAGGAAGCTAGTGATAGGCAAATATCTTATGCTGACCTGAAAAGAAAGGATATCGAGTACCAGGTAGGTGACAAAGTATTTTTGAAGGTATCTCCTTGGAGAAAAGTGCTTAGATTTGGGAAAAAGAGAAAACTCAGTCCGAGATTTATTGGTCTGTATCAAATTCTTCAAAGAGTCAGGCCAGTAGCTTATAGATTGGCTCTTCCTATGGAATTGGCCAAGTTTTATGATGTGTTTCATGTATCTATACTTTAAAGATATTGCTCGGATGAATCTCACAAGTTGCATGTTCAAGATATTCAATTACAGCCGGATTTCATGTATGATGAGGAACCGAAGGAAATCTTGGCCAAGGAAATCAAACAATTGAGGAACAAGCAGATCCCTCTGGTTAAAGTACTCTGGCAACATCATGGTGTACAAGAAGTAACATGGGAACCAGAGGCAGTCATGAAGAAGCAATATCCTCAGTTGTTTAAATTAGGTATGAATTTCGAGGATGAAATTTCTTAAGGGGGAGAGAATTGTGAGACCCCTTACATGACCCTAATTGAATTTCATATTTTGAGAGAAGTTTTTATTTGATTGAAAAAATAAATAATAATAATTAATGAGAAATTCGTATAAATTTGGGTTAAGGGATAAAATATGTTTTTATTATTTTAATTGCATGAAAATAAAACTTAATAGTGTGGTTTAATTTTATATGAGGGTATAATTGAAGTATAAAGTATTGATTATGGGTAAAATTATAATTACGACATTTTAAGGGGTCAATTGAGATTTGAAGGATAATGGATAGGTCAATTTAAGAAAAGGGTAAATGGTGGGGTTGAATTATGAAATAGACTAAATTGGTGGGAATAATTTATGACATGCAAAGAAGTGTGTGTCTTTAGTGTGACATGCAAAAACATTGAAGGACCAAGAAAGACATTTACCAAAGCACTACATATATGTTGGTTTTTAGTTGAATGAGAGAGAAGGTGAGAGAGAGCGGGATGGCACCCAAAGAAGAGAATTCACTATCTTTCATCTCTTTCAATTTTCATGTTCATCTCTCAATTCACTCATAAATTCATGAAAACAATTGCATGCATGTGGGATTGTTCAAGAAAATATTGATATTGATTAATAAGGAATGGTTTAATTTTGGTTATCTTCATCATCTTCTTCTTCTTTTTCTTCCTCATTCTTTATGTGGATTTCGGTTGGGATTAGATGCTAGAAATGATGGATTAGAGGATGATTTGTGTTGTAGTTAAAGAAGGAGAAGATAGAAAAGATAAAGGAAAAGGTCTTGCTGAAAATTAATTGGTTAAAGTGAAGTTAGGCTAAGGTATGGGATTAGAGCATTATTAGTTTTCTTGTGTTTGATTGGAATTTTGAACTAATGAAGAAGAGAATTAGTTGTGAAGTATTGTTGTGGAAGTTGTGAAAATCACTTAAACTAGCAAATGAAATTTATGGCAATTGAAATTTAAAATCTTTAGATGCAACCATTGATGTGTTAATATATATGAAAGGTGAAGAAGATTTATGCTTACTTGATAGTTCTTGTGTTAATACAATTTCAGTGTTATAAGGAAACTTAACATGTTAATATTGTGAATTAGTTGAATTATAAGATTTCGTCATGTTAAGTGTAGATTGTAAATTTATGAAGTTTCTTTTTAAATATCAATTTGAAGTATCACAAAAATTAAGACATGAAATAGGGGTTTAATTAAAGTAGAATATAAGCATGTTACTTAGGCATAAAAAAATGGAATTTATATAGGAAATTGCTAAAGTGGAAATTAGATATAAATTGCCTAATTCGAACATGTTGCGCTTGCAACATTGTTCGCGATCGCGACAATGTACTAGCATGAAAAACACTTTCACTTCTGTCGCGCTCGCGACCAAGGTCGCACTCGTGACTTCTTGGTATACTGCACATTTTATGTTATTCTTTTGACACTCTTACATGCCATGTATAAAATCATAGTTTGTCAATTATTCACATGTATCAGATACTGAATTATATGTATAATTAGTTAAGGGATGTTCAAGGAAATCTCAAGATACTATATAATAAAAGAAATTAAATGGCTTGATGTGATGTTAATAGTGCCAAACAGGTACGTCCTTTCATCTAATATTATTACATGAATGATGGCATGTGATGTATACATATGATAGTTATTGATTATAAGCTTTAAGAATATGTTATGAATTATGCTAAATGGTATTAAGACAAATAATGTTTTAGCAAGGTTATGAACGTTTGACATAATTTAAGATAAAACGTTCAAGTATTTTTCTTGTAGATATGTGTGATCAAACACAAAGATTTACATTACATTAAGTGTGCATGAATATACGTTGTGCACTAAAAGAATAAGTATCATGATATAGTTATACATGAGCAAAGTATATGAGATTTGGTGCGAGCATGATGTATATATATTTATATACAAAAATAAACTCAGAAATTATTTTATTGCTTGCTATTAGAGTTCAATTGTTGGATAGATAGGCGCCTATAGGGATATTACAGCTGCCACCGTCGACCTTTTTAGGTCCATAATATAATTGATCCTGTTGGATCTTGCATAGCCCATTAGGGTTGTTAATTGCCTTCGTGTGGGTCTTTGATCGGTCCATCGTACAATTGGCCCTAATTGGGTCCATAGTTTTGATATCTTCAGATATCCACCATTTTGATACCTCGGTATCCACCGATCCCGTTATGCACCTTTAGAACATAAGCAGGCTAAACTATTGTGATATTATGTTATAGTTAAAAATTAGATAAACAAAACATATTACATGAGATAATAAGTTTAATTAAATTTCTCAATACATATGTAATAATTAGATGTTTTGATACTGTTCCCATTATGTTATGCTTAAATTCTCAAACATATGAATATAAATATGAGATTTGATTGTTAATGATGACATGTATTTTCCATCATTTATTTATATGAAATATGTAATTCTTGTATGTTTTCTACAATTGCTGTGAATTGTTGTCTTTCAAAATTAGCATCCCCACTAAGCTTTATAGCTTAGCATTAGTTATTTAATCTGTGTAGGTACCGTTGTTAAAGCCTTTGCTCAGGAACAAATTCTGCATCAGGACAGGCCAACACCTAAGTCGTAGAAGTTCATGTAGGATTCTTTTGGTTATATTTTGGTGCAAGTTCTTTTGCACGTTTGATATGTATTACAAGGGCTCTTAAATTTATATATATTTGTAATATGAAGTAAGTGATGTAATAAGTTTAGTAACAAAATGTTAAGGTATGCATACATGTAGTAGTTAAACGCTTAGTTATAATTATGCTAGATCAATTGATAAATGCTATGCATGATAATACATGAAGTTAAGATAGATATAATTAACATGGAAGTTGATGAGTATGTGTTAAATGTTTATAGTTTTGGCTAGTAATCTACCATTATGCTTTTGAATGGTATAATATGGTACATGATAAAGGTAGAGGGTGTTACATGAATAGTGCAACATGGGATTACTTGTGACAAGGACTGAAGTGGGATGAGTTGTGACACCTGGGATGACTCATAACAGGGACTGAAGTGGGAGAAGTCATGACATATGGGATGACTCATAATAGGGACTAAAGTGGGATGAATCATGACACCTAGGATGACTCATAACAGGGACCGAAGTTGGATGAGTAATGACACTTAGGATGACTCATGACAGGACAGCTTACCTGGTTCATTTTGTTTTGTATTTTTGACATATATCTATCTCGATTTAGACAAAATGTTCTTCTAGAAAGTTGTTCCCATGTGTTTTTAGTTTTCAAATCATTAAAATCATCTCATTTGCATTTCATATCCCATAATATTCATAAATTACTAAAGACTACTCCTAATGATAGGGCAGCAAACAACCTTACAATTCATGTTCGATTTTGGCAATGTTAGAGGTAGAATCGATCTTTAACTTCTTCACATGAAATTTAGGTATATGAGTCTTATTTCTACTTCATCTAGAATTACTCAATTTAAAGCTCCCAAACTCCAGATATAGGCAGAACTGTCTGGATAGATTAAATGAACCTAAAGATAGATTTTTGCCAACTAAAGGATATATCTCTTATTTTTGTTCTTATACCAAATAAAACATCATAATCATGTATCATTTCATTAAAGCTCTCAAATCAACATTTCTAATCACTATATAAAGGCAAACATCCATAAAAATTGCAAGAAGTTCCCATACCTTTTTAATGGGGTTATACCTTCTTCAAGCTCCTCCTCTTCCCTTTTCTTTACCTTTACGGGTTTGCCCTTCTACATAAAATACAATCACATATTTTTATGATATAAATAATTTAAATAATCTTTCTAATTGATTATCAATTTACAAAAATTAAAGGAGAAGAGAAAAGGGAGTTATTACTCTAAAATGGTAACCTCTAAATTTTCCCTCCTCTCAAAATTCAAGTTATGCTTTTTAGGCATTATTTAAGGGTTAAATGAAAGAAAATGGCTGCTTTAGGCTCTTTGAAGTGGCCAATCCCCCATCTCCCCTAAATCCCTTGAGTTTTCTACCTTTCTGAAGAAGATTCTAGGGAGATTAGATGCCTTACTCCTATTGGCTCTCATTTTGACTTTGCCAAACTTGCACTTAAGTCCTCAAATTCATGTTTATACCCCTAAAATTTCTCTTTTCCTTTTCAATTAGGTCCTTTAATTAACATCTTTCCCACAATTAATCACATACATGGCTTAATTTAAAATGACCATTTTACCCCTCATCTTTTAAGGCAATTACCTCTATGCCTTAACTTGTAGTTCACCAAATATACACACATAGTGATCATATTATCATTTAAGAAAACCTATGTATTCTCCCAATGCCTAAATAGGGGCTTCACATTGAGAGAGAGCAAAATGAGATGAGCAGAGTGACAAAATATTTTAGGATAATGATGTCCAATTTGAGGGATAAAATAGCTTTTACTTTAACTCCTCCAATTCCATAGGAAGAACTAGATTAAAAGGTTGGATAGGAGGTTTCAAGAATTCAAAAAGAGGATGATGGCCCTATTAGGTGGTCCGGTGGCTTCTTCAGCACCAAATACTAGAACTCAGCTTGTAACACATACTTGTAGGCTAATGAAGCCAACTCATGTTAGAGATGCTAACATGACGGATGCTACCATGCCTCAAGCACCACTAAGGGATCAGAGAGAAAAAAGGAGGCATAAACCTAAAAATAACTACATCAAAGAGGAAGAAGAAAAGGAAGAGCCTCTTATAGTAGTAGTAAAAAGTATAAGCCCTATTGCTAAAGGACCTACCTTCAAGAAGATAAAGGAGAGGATTGAGGCTATGTCCCAATTATTATCTGCTGGTAACGGACAAACCTGAAGATAGAGATTTTGATAGAGATGAGCCACTCCCTCAAAGGTTTAAGATGCCCGATCTACCAAGATTTGACAGTACCTTAAACCCTTCTGCACATGTGAAGCAGTAAACTCTAATCATAAAGGGAACCACCTTGACTATGAACCAAAAGGTAGACTACTTTTGTTTGAGCTTAATGGGCCCAATAATAGATTGGCATCATAGGCTTGACAGGTGTATTAAAGGGGATTGGGACTTACTGACTGAAGAGTTCCTTAAATAGTATAATTGTAGCACCAAGATAGAGGTCACTCTAAAAGACCTCGAACTGCTCCAACGAAAGCATGACGAGTTGTTTCACGAGTAGCTAACAAGTTGGAGGAACCGAGTGATAGAGATAAAGAGAAATTATGATACCATCAAAGCCTGCCAAGAGTCAGGGGATGCCCAATTATAGAGAAGATCAGTACTGTGCATACCATCAACACATAGGGCATCTCACAAATTATGTTGCACCCTAATGAACGAAATTCAGGATTTGATAGACATCAAATATATTTTAAATCTTGAGAAAATAAAGACGAAGAAGTTAGTGGAGGCCTTATATGAGTCTATTATTGCTACCACCATTTCACCATCTGAGCTAATGGATTTGGTCAAATGAGGGATTGGGGAAAATGTTATGTATTCTAATGTTGATCTACCTGCTAGAGGAAGAAATCATAATCATCCTCTCTATATTAAATCTCATGTGAATGGTAAGCACACAAATTCTATGATGGTAGATGGTGGGTATTCAATTAACGTGAGTCTAATGGTCGCAATTCCTGCCTTTGGGTTAAATGAGAGCATCCTAAACAAGTCAAATTACTATTTTTACCTATAATAATTTGAAAAGACAAGCTTTGAGGACTTTCAAAGCTATGGTAAAAATAAGGACGGTCAAAACTAATGTTGAATTTGTAGTGTTGCCCATTCTTACCAACTTCCCTCTGTTACTTGGAAGACCATAGTTACCTAAGTTAGGGGGAGTACCCTTTACACTGCATTAGATGATTAAGATACCTTATGATGGTTAAATGGTCACCATCAAAGCTACAAGGGAGAATCATGTATTGGTACTCGAAATAGCTAAGCAGCCATTTAGTGGATTCCATGTGTCTATAATTAATGATGAGGAGAGTGGAGATGGTTTTGCATTTCTTGCCTGGAGATGATTCAGGTAAGAACTCTCAAGGGCCTCAGGATGCTATTACCACTAAAGGGCAGAAAGATTGGAAGGGATTAAGTTACATCGGGTCAGAGAAGAAATATAAAGGAAAAAGGGTAGCAAGTGAAGTCTCTCAAATCTCCAAGAGCTTTGTGCCAACTTTAGGAGTCTGCCTTTATTATGGAAAAAATGAGCCTCAACTAGTGGGAGACAAGGTTTTGCCCAGTTTTGAGCTATTTAACGATGTCTTCAATTGGAAGCAAGGAATCATCAAGCTAGTTGAGGTTTTTTAGGATAAAGAAATCCTTTTACATCACACAGTATGGAATAGGGAAGTGCCTGAGGAGATTATAACTAGGAAATTGTTTACTATCTAAAGGAAGGGTAAAGATAAGGTGGAAGCTGAAGCTCTACCAGAACCAACCTAAAAGCTAAAGAGGCAACTACGACTATTGCCAAGACTAAAGATGATGATACTTTTATAGACATTGTTTCTATCCTAGAATTTTTTTTATGAGAACAATGATTTTTATTTTGATTATATTAATAAGATGAACAATTTTGCTTTGTTCATCTTACTTGTGTGATGTTTCTCTTGATTTCAATATGCATAATCATGATCATGAATCATTCATATTTGACATTAATTCAACTAACAAATGTTCATTTAATCTCAATCCAAAGTAAATCTTATTAGCATCAAACATAACTCTTGAAGAGAGGGAAAATTAGAGAGAATATTTAAAAAATATGAAAGAATCTTAGCCTGGACCTACAAGGACATGCTAGAAATTAATTGAGAGATAGCTGAGCATGCCATTACAACTTATCTTAGCTATAAGCCAGTCAAGAAAAAGCTTAGAAGACTTAGGCCAAAATGGGCTAAAAAAGTTAAAGACAAAGTAAGGGAAAAAATAGAGGCCAAGTTCTTATTAAAGGTCTAATACTCAATATGGTTATCAAACATAGTCCCTATAGCTAAGAAAGATGGAAGAGTTAGGGTCTGCATGGAGTATAGGGATTTGAATAATGCTTGCCCCAATAATGACTCCGTTTTGCCTCAAATAGATGTCCTAGTAGATAGTACAGCTGCTTGTGCCATTTATAGCTTTATGGATAGGTATGTCGAGTATCATCAAAATTTGAGCAAGATTGTATATAGGATTAAGATGGCTTTTATCACTAAATAGGTTACTTATTCTTATCGAGTTATGCCTTTTGGACTGAAGAATGTGGATACCACCTACTAAAGGATGGCAACTAGGATTTTAGATTACTTAATCCACAAAGAAATGGAAGTGTATGTCAATGATATTATGATCAAGTTGGCTACCCATGAAGGCCACTTTGAGGCATTAGAGAAGTTCTTTCAAAGGATTGACAAGTATAACCTTAACCCAACTAGAAGAAGTGCATATTTAGGGTAACCTCAAGTTAGCTTCTAGGGCATATGATGAGTTGGAGGGGGATAGAAATAGATCATGACAAGATAAAAGCCACTAGAGAGATGCCAGTACACCAAAAGGAAAAGGTGATTAGGGAATTTCTAGGTAGGCTTTAATACATAAGTAGGTTCATAGGTAAGTTGACTTCAATTTGCAAACTTTTTTTTAAGCTGCTTAGAAAGGATTAGCCAGTGGTTTGGAATGAAGATTTTCATAAGGCATTTGACACCATTAAAGAATACCTTTTGCATTCACCAGTACTAAGACCACCATAAGTAGGTAAGCCCTTGATTTTATACTTAGCCGTAGCGGATAATTCAATAGGGGTTGAGGATGACTTTGGGATTGAATATGCAATGTACTGCCACAATAAGAAATTCTTCCCATATAAAGCTAAGTATATAAAAGTTGAAAAGATTTTTCTGGCAATCATATGGGCTTCAAAGAAGCTAAGGTACTACTTCCATTCTTATAAAATGCAAGTAGTGGCTAAACAAAATCCTTTTAGATACCTATAAAAAGCTCCTTCACTCTTAGAAAAGATGGGTAGGTGGTTAATCCTCCTACAACAGTTTGATATTAAGTACATCACTAGGAAAATGATTAAAGGGAGAGTTGTAGTAGAATTCCTAGTTGATCAACCACCAAAGGGAAAAAAGGTAACCTACTAGTTTTTTGATGAGGATATCATAGCTCTAATAGTGTAAGGTTGGTAGATGTACTTTAATGGAGCTTTGAATAGCAAGGGTGCTTGAGTAGGAGTGATCCTAGTGACCTAAGAGGGCGAGAAGCTGCCCTTAGCTAAGAAGTTAAGATATAAAGCCACAAAAAATGAAGCGGAGTATGAAGCTTGCATCTTTAGGTTAGAAGCTTTATTAGCTATGGGGTTCAAATCTACAAAGGTATTTGGGGACTCATCCATGGTAATATATCAGGTGAGAAGTGAATGCTATATAAAAGAAGAGAGGCCGATACCTTACATTAAGTGTCTGAAGGCCTTGGGTAGTTAGTTTGAGGTGTCCACTTTTGGGTATGTACCTAGAGATGAGAACCAATTAGATAATACATTAGATACTTTGTTATCAATCTAGGATAACCTGAAAGGAGAGACCATGAAGCTCATGTAAATCTCTAGCTCTGACAAGCCATAATTCAAGATTGAGCAAGTAATGGATGTTGATGTGGATGATGGGTAGCCCTAGTATTATGATGTCCAAAACTTCTTAGAGAAGTCAATGTTCCTGAAAGAAACTATTGAAACGGACTACAAAATGATCTATAATCTGTCTACTCAATTCATTAGTGTAGGTAGAGTGCTTTATAAGAAACAGCCTAATGATATTTAATTAGGGTGCTAAAATGAGAAAGAAGCTAAAAAAGTCATAAAGGGGTACATTGTGAGGACCCTACTTATACCCTAAGAGATTTACTATGTAATGTGCAATGCATTTGTTTAATTGATGATATGACCTAATGTGCTTGTCTAGTTCATGTTATTGTAAGTTTGGACTTAGAAGGAATTGTTTGCTTAAAGAGGGGTAAAATTGTCATTTCATATGAAACTTTACATATGAATAATTGAGAGGGAATATAGTATTAGGGACTTAATTGAAATAAGGAAATGTAAGCTTTGTGGTAAGAACAAGAATTAAATAGAAGTAAGGGGGCTAAATTCAATTAACTTGAGTGAACAAAGTGAACTAATAAGATGGTGACGTATAGCCTCTTTAGATTCTTCATGAAACATGAAGAAAACTCTAGGGATTTAAGGAGGAAGTGGTTGGTCATTCAAGGGAAGAAATACAACCACTTCTCTCCCTAAATAACCCCAAAAAGAGAATTTAACTTGATACTTTAGAGGGGAGAGAAATTAGGGTTAGTATTCTAAGGTATAAGCTCTCTCTTCTTCTCTTCTACATTTTCTTATTATGGGAAGATATATATGTTTATATATGTAATTTTCTTTGCAGAAGGAGAATCAAGTAGGAGAATGGAGAAGGAAGTGCAAAAAAGAGTGAAGGGAGTGTTATTTTGGCTTGAAAAAGGTATGGGAACTTCTCATGATCTTAAATGTGTATGCTTGAATTGGTGACATGATAAATGAGTTATTAGGCACTATAAAAAAAAGTATTAACATGGAAATTTAAATCCAATAATGCTTGGAAACCGAGTTAGGCAAGTTGTTGAAATCACAAAAATTTGCCTTAGGACTCAACTGACCAATTTGGACTATTTTGGTTATAACTCGAGCTAAAGGAACCTAAATTGAGTAATTATAATTGGAATAGAAACTAGACTCATAGATCTTGATTTCATATGCGGAAGTAGAAAACTTAATCCCCTTATAAGATGATGAAATTTGAGTTTGAACTTTGACTATGTCTACTGCCCTATCATTGGGAGTAGTTTACCTTGTTTTATGAATATCTAAATATTTACAAGTATAAATGGAGTTATTTTTAATATTTTAGGGTAAAAACTTTTTAGAATGCCACTTTAGCTTTAAATGTTGGTTTCTAGGTTTAAAAAAGCATACACAGTGAACTTTGAAATATACCTTTAGAATTTTTAGGGTAGAATGGACCTCACGGTCAGTACCCAAATTAGTAATGATCGTGAACCCAGTCCAGAATCGAATGTGTATCTATCTCATGGTCAGTTCCAAATCAATAATGACTGTGACCCTCCCTGGTTTTCTTTTAAACTTTATTTTCGGCCCTAAATTGTTCCCAAAGCTTACCTAAGCCTCTCTAAACATTTTTAGAGCCTTCTAAACATAAAATGAAAGATAATTTGTACCATTACATATGTAAATATCATATTGAGATATAGGGAGGAAGTTAAAACATGCTATGTATATATGTTCATAAGATTGAGATTATATAAGGATGGTTATACAATTGTAAATACGGTTATACAATGATGGTTACATTACATGTGATAATTATTCTAAACATTTGCATGCATGATTATACAATATGATGAATTGTACACACAATGAAAGAAATGATAGGTAAAATGATCAATGCCTACATATAGAATTTAGTGGTGGATAAATAGGCATGCCTATAGGGTTACAAATGCAACCGCCATAGTCTTAACCCCATTTGGGTCCATAGTATGTCCCCATTGTGACCACATCCTTGACCCTATTTAGGTCCATACATTTAGTACCTACGGGTATTCACATTTATATGTTTGATACCTATGGGTATCTACAGCAATCAATATCTACTTCTACAGAACTTAGGCAAGGATTCATAGGGTATGATAAATAGCAAGTACTTGGTGTTAAAATAATGACATGTTATATATGACCACCCTTGTACTATAAATTAAAGATATGGTAATGTCTTATAACTAATTGTGATATATTGTTAAATAAGATGAATGAATTCTATTATTATTACATGTTGTGTGTGTGCATGAGAATGACCACTGTGAGTGGTTGTTCACATATTTATTGTTCCCTACTAAGCTGTATAGCTTAGCATAGGTGAACATCCATGTAGGTACTCAAGATAGGCCTTTCTAGCAAGGACAAAGCCAACACCAGCCTGGGGAAAGGGTTAAAGTATGAAGATGATGATATTTTGGGCTATGTGTTTGTTATTGTAAATTATGTATATATTTTGGTAAGAAAATGTAATCCCAATGTACAATGTAAAGAGAAAGACATTATTATAACTATGATGTATTAAGAGCTTCATCTTATTTAACCTATTCCTTTATATAAACATGATTATAAACTACAGAGAACTATATGATATGTTAAAAAATGAGATATAATATGCATTGTTATATGAAAGATAATACACCAAGAAATAGGAATCCAAAAATGCTAGAGCAGTCCTTACATAAATACAGGTGTATATTGAGCTCACATGAACGATTTAGCTTTAGCAATGAAGTTCATACACCAAGGGTTCTTTTGGCTTGCCATAGATATGGACTATTCTAAGTATGTTAAAAAATGTCAGTTGTGCCAACAATATGTGGACTTGAGATATTTGCCAATTTTAGAGCTATACAACCTTACATCACCTTGGCCATTCACTAGATGGGGCATAGTTATCATAGGAATGATCCATCCGCTGGCATCAAATGGACATAAATTCATCATATTGGTCAGAGACTACTTCAGAAAGTGGGTAGAGGTAGAGTCCTTTAAGAAAGTAGATGCTAGGATGTGGATAAGTTCATCAAGAAAAATATTATATGCAGATATGGGTTGTCCTATCACATAGTGTTGAATAATGGGATGTAGTTCCAAGTTAAAACCAAGCAGATGCTCAAAAAGTATGTGGTTCAACATTAGAGGTTTTAACCTTATCAACCTTAGGCAAATAGGGCAGTCGAAGTAGCAAATAAGAATGTTAGAAGAATCCTAGCTAAGATGGATTGCACTTATAAGGATTGGGATAATAAGCTACTTTTTGCATTATGGCCCTATAGAACTACAACTACAACTTCGACAAGAGCTAATCCATTTTCTTTTTTCAATGGTACAAAAGTTGTGTTGCCTATAGAGATTAAGCACAAGTCTTTTAGGGTAGCTTTAGAATCTCATTTGCTAGAGACAAAGTGGCCCAGAAAAATGTTGCTCTAGCTTAACCTGATAGATGGTGATTAGATCTCGGCTAACTATCATAACCAAATTTATCAAAAGAGGTTAGCTCGTACATTTGGGAAGAAAGTTAGGAAGCATCCTTTGATAAATGGGATCTCTTGTTAAAGCAAATAAGGCTATGGATTTCAAACATTTAGAGCAACTTCAAACCTACTTGGGAAGGACCTTTTATGCTAAAAAATTTATTTTCTAAAGGAGCTGTGATAACAATGAGTTAAGACAACCAGTTAATATTAACAAACTAAAAAGGTTCCATGGTTCAGACTCACAAAGAAAAAAAAAGAGAAAAAAAAGGCCTACAGGTTGAAAATTGGACAAAACATGGTCTGGCTAAAATTGGATGGCCTACTAGGGTGAAAACCAGAAAAAGGCATCATGGCTAAAAATTAGGGGCTGAGAGAAAATAATCGATCACAAAAACCCAAAAAGGATAATTGATGATAGGAGTTCTGGTGCTTTTAAAATTTCATGTTGAGATTAGATAACTTGTGTTCTTAAATTAATGTTAAATAATGATCATGTGCAATGAAATCAAACAAAAGAGTCATATTTGTATCCAAAAGATTATTAATGTATTCAAAAGTTGCTCTTTCATATGTTCAAGCTTTAAAGTTCTAATGAAAGCAAATAACCATAGTATTTTATTATATCTAATCTAATGTTTGTACTCCACTGCTCTCTCCCTCTAGCTGTGTAAGTAAATGTGTCCTGTTGCTAACCACTGGACTAGTAATGCACCACCTATATTTGATGGAAATGTGAAGTCACATGCATTGACCTTTGGTATGAGAGTCTTCACAGGAAGTCGACCCCAGATCTGCTAATAGTAACCTAATAAGAAGGCAGTAGAGAGTATGCCACTACGAAAAGCCAAAAGGCACCTGATAATCTCTTATTACTTTATGTACGGATGAGCATAATAAGCAACAATACAAAAGGTGGCTTGATGTAGCCCACACAAAAGAATGCATCTAGAGGGTCCATCCAGAGCTGTGGAAGCAATGGATAGCCAAGGGCACCTAAAGCTCATATCCCCATCCACCACAGTAACCATCCAGATACCCTCATCGTAAAGCAAGTGAAAGTCATATAACTTTTGCCTGAGTTTATAGAGCCTTAAAGGATAAGTGCCTGTGGCTTGGGGTAGAGGTTTTGCCAGTAATCTCAACTTCTCTTACAACCAAACCTAAAAAATAAGAAGCTACTGGGGCGAGCTGGGTTCATCGCAGAAAAAAATAAAGCAGGAAAATATGTGAAAATCCAAGAACACATGCTTTTTAATGAGAAAAGCTAGTGTGAAAATCCACAAAGGGCACATAACCTTCAAAACAACGACATACCTGGAAAAATAAAGGACTACTGGTAAGACAAGTAGTGGGATTAGTATGTATAGCATATAAGCCAAGGATCATCTCTGCTAAGACCAAGGGAAATGGAGTCTACCTTCTATGCACAACATCCACAACACTAAACACCCTATAATCTCCTATCAAGCCATCTAAGGATGCTATCAAGCACCAAGAAAAGCAATATAGTACAATGATACCGACCTTAAATGTGGCCACATTAGAGGAAACATTCAAAACATTAATTAGCCACTCTAATAAAAAAGTCCTTCCCCAGGGAACTAGGCAGGTCACCTTAGAAGGAAGAAGGCCCAAAGCTCTTGTCACCTCCCTTGAATAGTTAAGGACACACTAGGGCAACTAGTGAAGAGTGCCAGGTGCAAACCTTGCTCCAACGATCTCAATTAATTCCTTTGCTAGGGGGCATAATTCCTAATGAGTGAACCAAAACATATGGAGGCCTAGATCCCAGTTTCGAATAGTAGAGAAAATTAGGGTCTTGTCTATCTTTACTCTCCTCAAGAACCTTAAGCTAGAGTAAGGGGTCAAAATAGGGTTCTTCTAGGTTTTTGGATCATCCAACAGTTTGTACAGTTTAGTCATAGCCAGGGTTGACATGGTGAAAATATTCAGGTAGTCTAGGTGTTACAATAATAAATAATAAAAATAAAAATGACTACAAAATAAAGAGAAAGGAAGAGGAAAAATAAGAGGGAGAAATACCTAGAGGAAAAGCTAACAGAAAGGTGAGGAGTCGAAGTACAAAAACCAAAAAGAATCAAATAATTTTTTGGGGAGGACTAACAAGCGGCCATCCCTCAAAGAGTGACTCATGGTCTAGCCGTCTGTCACCCATGGACTACATTAATGAGTTTTTCTACGTGTCTCATGCATTGTACATATATTTTTGCATCCATGTTGTCTTTAAAGATGTTGATTTTTGATTCAGGATACATCTAATTCAGGATACATACATATATATATATATATATATATAAGTAGTAGTAGTAGTAGTAGTAGTAGTAATAATAATAATAATAATAATAATAATAATAATAATAATAATAATAATAATAATAATAATAATAATAATAATAATAGGTTAATTTAAACATAAATGTGTATAAATGATGTAAATTGTTGTGAAAGAATAAATAAAAGAACAAAATAAGAAAAATGGACATTAAAGAAAATGAAAACAAAATTAAAAAAACAAAAAACAAGGAAAAAGAGCGACTGATGGAACGTAAATACCACCCGTCTGTCACTCAAAATTTGAAAATGTTGGCATTTTGTTCTTTTTTCTCTCTTGTAATCCCTTAAACCGCCATTAACAAAATTATTCCAAGCCTTGCTCTTGATTTTTTTGATTTTTTCCCTTGTTTCTCAATCATTTCATGAACCGTCAATGCCGAACTGCTTCTAGGTTCGTCACGCACTTTGGGGTGTCCTTGATTTATGTTTTCATTTAGTATTTCTAATACACATTTCATGTAAGTTTTCTCAATTTTAATTCTTTTTTCTATAATTTTTTTATTCTTTTTCTTTTTTCGACTAATTACTTGTTTCCTTGATTTTTGTTCACAAAATGCTAGACTTGTGTTTTATTTATATGTTATTCTTATATTTAATATGTATATTATATTTTGTATGATTTTGTCTACTGCCTATAACATTAAACCTGTGTAAATGCTATTAAATTGCCTATTTTCTATTTTATTAGTGTATTATTGACTGTAGTTTTATTATGCTTTTGTCAAGTTTGAATAGAATTAAAATGCTCCTAAACATGTCATAGAACCTAATGTTTAGATTTAATCTTATTAGTTAGGCCTAGTATAATTAGTTTAATTATCAACATAGAATAATTTTAAGTTGTTGACGAATTACAGTCAAGTTAATTTTAGGAATAGCCATAAAAAAAAGTGAATAGAGGCCTGGAAAGAAATAAGTTAATGGCTTTGTCCTTCTATACATAACTTCTCAAAATGACCATTGGTGGCCATTTGAAGCCTGTGTTGTTGCTTTTAAACTATTTTTTGTGCATGGACAGGTATATTTCTAGCTGAAATGCTGCAAAAATTTTTTAAAAAAAATTGTACATAGTCATTTTTTAATTTCTCACTTGTCTTGCATATTTACTAAAACACTAATTAATGGGTTTAAGACTTTGTAATATTTTTTTATGGTGCTCAATGCACATTTCAGTGTAGGTTGGCTAGCACCAGTTTAAGCCAATATACTGCAAAATTTTTGACAACACTCATGCAAATATTATTACTTGTAACGTAAGTTACTTTCGAAAAGTAACTTAATTTTAACCTTTTGCAAATGCCATATCGTGAGGCACAGGCTACACCAGCTCCACCTACTCTGGAGTGGATAATCACACAAGAGGCTGACAGATACCAAGTCCTATCTAGGACTCAGTACCATGCTAGTAGATTCATGTTGTGGCAGTTCCTGTAAAGTGTAGGCATGCTAGATGAGGGCGATGGATTATTGGCTGTTGTAGGATGGGTTGTGTTCTTTGCTCCATCCTTTACCAATTATTTAGGCATTATATGGAAGTTCTTGGCAACCCTATAGTACAGAGGTTTTTAGAGGCCAAACATAGAGCAGGGTATTGTAACATTTAAGGTTTGCAGTGTCCCATACAACATCACACGGTGCTGTTTCATGAAGGCTATGGAGCTACCCATCAGACCAGATATCATAACCCTAGAGAGGGGAGTTATAAGATAGCATTGGGTAGTGATCATGCTTCTCGAAGTCATGTACCACCTAGACATGGCCAAGAGTATTATGCTAGCTATATAGGCCTATAGATACATCTAGAGGCTCTTGGCCACTTCATACCTCGACCGTACAAGCAGTCCTGGATAAGTAAATAGGATTGATATCATCAATTTTTGGGCCATGTATAATAGTAGAAGGATAAAAATCACTTATTAGATCATCTTTATGTTAATCAGAATAGCCATACAATTGCCACACAAATCTGCATTGGCAGATTGGTAACTCATTTATTGCTGGACTTAGAGGCAAATGGGAGGACTTTTGGCCTAGCACTCCAAGTGAATGTTTTTGTAGAGCTGCAAGTAGTACTTATCATGAAGATGGCTAAGCCAATGCATAGATAAACAATGCAGTTCAAATTGTAGACGATCCCTGAGACTAAAGCATGGTACAGATTAGAGCCTATTGTGCTTAAGTAGGCAAAGGGTCAAGACCAATATCAGCCACTTAAGGAACCTCTAGCACAACCAATTTAGCTTGATAATCCTCCACAGGACAAGCCACAAAATCCTGAAGGGGTAGACATGGATGTAGATTTTGAGATGGGTATGTCGGTGGATCTAGATGACCTGCTCGATGGATTACCTCCTCCTCCGATGCCTCTATGAGTCCCTATTCAACCATGACCATTGCTGTCTAGAGCATCTAGTAGATTACCACCCTGTAGAGATTGTAATGCTTCCACCTTCAGAGCATCGCTGCCATATCAACCTACACAAGCCTCTATGGTTTTAACATGAAGAGTTATCTCAGAGGTTAGATAGATTGGAGGCTTCTGTATAGCCCCTAATCCAACGACATCAGCAGGATATGGATAGGATCCTAGGGGCACTTACAATGGCTGGAGCTAGATTTGACACCACCTTATAGGTCACAGATGCCTCCTTCTCGAGGGTTGGGCAGCAGACTGCTAGGATAGAGGAAGTTAGTTAGAGGACTTTAGATGCTGAGGGACTAGCTAGAGAGGCACTAGATACTCACATATGAGAGATGAAAAGTGACCTGAATGGTTATATAAGCCAACATAAATCAGCCATTAGTGAGTTAGATGTAGGGGTTAGTAGGTTAGCTATGATGATTGGACAAATTTTATACCCGTTAGTTGACTACATCTTTGGGTTCTAATTCAGGGCACCATCTCCACCCTTAGAGCCTTCTATGATAGCAGTGCAGCAATATCATTAGCCCTATCCATCACTATCATCACATCCTCTACTTTCACAACCATCTTCATCAAGACTATCATCCTCACTCCCATCGTCATTATAGTCATCAACAGCTCTCCCACTGATGTCTAGGATAGCATATCGTAGGAGACTTGATCTATCACAATAGTCACACATTTTGTATTTAGGGAGTTTTAAAACTTTTTGGACATATTGATGTATATAAAACTGATGTTATTTATTTATTTATGTTCTATTTTGTTTTTAATTATTCTTGCATTCTATCGTTATTTTTTTCAAGACTAGGATGCAAAACAAAGACAATAAAAAAATAATAAGAATGAAAGCAACAAAAATAACAACAAGACAAATGAAAATGATAAAAATAACAAGATAAATAGCAAAAGAATAAATTGACCATAACTAATCACAGTTGACCAAAAACGTATAAAGTAAAATGATAAACTTTCTAAATTCAATAAGCAAAGCATTATTGCTTCACCTTTCTAAAAGGTACCAAAGCCCTTCTAAGAGGCATATAGTCCACAGTCTACGGACAATCATCATATATATAGCCCTACTGATGATAGTTTACTCTATGTTAGGGACACAATCATAAAGTAATGTCAGAACCTATAATAGACATATTTTCTGCTCATGGAATAAAGAAACTTGTTAATGATACCCATATTAAACTGGACCAAATGATAAAGTGTTTTTGAATGGGAGTTTATGATGGTTCTCTTTCCTTTGCCATTGCTCTAAAACATTTGTGGTGCCACAAGAAGTCACCTGAATGGGTTGAAATCAAAAGAGATGCACAACAAAGAGAAGTGCAGATATTTTCTAACTCTGGAAAGATTTAAAAGAGATGGTCAAAATCCTCCCCATCTCCTCTGGACAAAGGAATTATTAAATTGGTGGGAAAAAAGACAAAGTGAGAGACTTCACCGATGACTGATCCACATGGCAGAAGCCAAAATGAAAGAATTTACTAGTGATTGATCCACATGGCTAAGGACAAAGTGAGAGACTTCACCAGTGATTGATCCACATGGCTAAAGACAAAGTGAAAGACTTCACTAATGATTTATCCATATGGCTGAAGACAAAGTAAAACACTTCACCAATAATTAATCCACATGGCTGAAGCAAAGATCACAATATAAAACTGAAGCACACTAAAAGAGAGAGAGTCTAGAAGGTTGTTTTAACTTCCAATGATGAGGGAAAAAATTATGTTGTAGTGTCTCCAAAGTAGGTCTACAAAAGACAACCAAGCTTCTGAGTTCATGCTATTAGTGACTCCTCACAAATGCATATTTGCCAAAAATTTTCCAACAAGAATATTAATTCAAGAGGGGGTAGACATGTCGATAGATGGCACCAACCACCATGACAAGGTTACTCATACTAACAGAGGGCAATAATCGCTATAACAACAAGGTTAGACATGCCCACAATTGGCATCAACAATCTTACATTACTTTGCATGTGGACAAACTAACACTAATCGAATATAAACAACTTATTTTGATTTTGTATGTCGACAAACTGGTGCTAATTAGAGAATCAATCAAGGGTTAACACATCGATAAGCTAATGGTAACTACCTAACCAAGGGTTAACACATCAATAAGATGATAGTAATTACCTAATTAGAGACTCACCGCCTCAAATGGTATGTGTTGTGAAATAATCAACTAGAGATTCACTGCCTCAAGTACGTATCTTTTTTCCTCTCTTCTGAATTTTAGCTTACTTAGACATTAGTGCACCAATTCCCCAAAATTGGGTATAACTATAAACACCGTGACTCGAGGCAGCCTAGATTAGGGTTACCTAATGATGAGGAAGCAGTAAATTTATGATAGAAAGCACAAATCTTAAAGCTTCAACCTTGATTTCCAAATTTCTATAAATGTTTTGTGGTTTTCCAAGAATTTTGAAAAGAATTTCAAAAACCTTGAATTTAAGTCTCTGGTAGTGGTAGACGATCATCTATCATAGAGGATGGCCATCTATGGCTACCTTCCTTCAGTCCACATTAGATTATGGCCATTTTTATAATTTTGGGAAATCATGTGAGGGATGACCATCTATCATTTATAAATGCCCGTTTGTAGGGTTATTCCTAGATTTCCCACATTTTTTCAATTTTAAATTTTGGATCATTATTAGATTTTAAGGATCTGATCTAGGTCAAATTTTACGAATTTTTACCTTACTTTCCTAGAGAATTAAAGTTAGAGTTGATCTCCAACTCTTCTCTAGAGATAAAAAGGTAAAAATTAGGGTTTTAAAAGGTCTTTTACATTTGGAAAAGAGTAGACTTTTGAGAGAAAGAAGGCTAATTCTTTGTTCTTGGAAGCCAAAGCTCTATACAATTATGCACTCTAAAATATGCATATTTCTTTACTTGAACATGGGAATTGAGGATCAAGGTTTGGATTATTGCTTCCAAAGTTACAGAACTGAAAATCTTGAGGGTAATATTCTAGGCTCAGTTTCTTTCTCTCTCTAAACCATATCACGATCATGTAGTTAATTATGTTTAATCTCTTTTAATAATGCCATAATTTATGTTTTTCTATGTTATTTATTTTTTTTTTATTTTCATGAATTCCATGATGATTTGGTAATTGTTTAAAGTAATCGAATAACATGTTAGGTTTTATATTCTTCCATTTATGTGTGATAAAATATCTTATTTTGATCCCTAAGTTTGCATATTTTCTTGCTATTTTGGAATGATTTAAGTCAGACTTCTTATGTTTACTTTAGTCTAGCATGTTTAGGGTCATTAGAAATGCATGATTAGGGTTAGATAATCTTATTTCTCATTTTCTGCTTGTTTTTGTGATTTTTACTTGTGTTGTTTAGTGACAGCTAGGAAGAAGACACCATAGATGGCCATCTATCAGCATGACAGATAGGATGTCATGGTGCCTTGTCCTCATCCCATCTCCCCCCTCTGTTGAGGCCGTTTGTCTTGCCCTTTGCTCGTATGTGCTCTCTATTTTCCCTTCTTTTAGCATGTTTTATTGTTATTTTCATTAATTTAATTCATTTTAATGCTTAGACTTATTTTTAATCTTATTTTTTTTGCCGTTCCTACATGTTTTACATTTTGTACATTTAGTGTATTATTCCAGTATGTTTTTTTTATGTTCCAATTTTATTACTTGATTTATGTTATATGTTTATATGCTCACTAATGTGTTTTTATATGTTTCCTTGAGCCATTATTTTTTATGAATTTGTGGAGTTTTTTTTTGGAACTATTTTTTCTTTGAGGTTCAACCCTTGGATAGTTCATTTCTATCCCTTTTACTCTCTTATTACATTTAGTTTACGTCTTATTTATTTTAGTTTATTATGATTCATTTATGGATTTGTTTTGTTTATTTATTTTCCTACCTTATTTTTATTTCTGATGTATTTCATTTTCGGAATGTAATAATTAAGTAAAAAAAAGGAATTTTTAGGGTGTTAGTTAATTAAAAGTCATTTAAATGTTTTATAGATAATTAAATTCTACTTTTCTAAATAAAATGAACCAATGTCTAAATTTTCACCTCAACATCACATAAATAAAAGAAGGGTCTTATTTTCATCAAAATTGGGATAAATCATCCCATTTTTTCTTAAAATTAATAAAGACTATTTTTCTTTTGTTTTGTAAATATATATGTGGGAACCAATGTTCCCAAGCTTAATGAATAGCCCGATTTACGTATGCATTTTATCCTTTTTGTTTGACAATTTGCGCTTGTAATAGTTTAAGTATGGGATTTATTTACTTAATTTACTCAGTTTATTTACTACTTTCTAAACTTGATTGATGTGTTTATTTAATTTAATCGTATTACATCATGTGAGAAGGGAGGCAGTGGATTAATAAATGGAAACTTAATTATCAGAAACACCTAATCAAGATTTTAAGTAAGAAGGATGCCCCAAACACCGATCTCTATTTGGGCATCAAAAGGTTGAGAATTATTTTCCAATGTCTTGTTAGGTGAGGACTCTATGATAACTACCTTTTTGCGCCCATATTAGATGCCTTCATAGGTTGACCATCAACAATAATTTAGGCATAACCCCTTTATATTGTGAAGTGGCCATTTTATGAGTTTTTAGTGAGCCTTATCTCATCTTGGACCCTAAAAGCGAGCTTTAGAGAACCGAATAGAAATTGAGCGGGCTCCGACACATGTCACAATTCAAGTAGCTGGAATTTTTTTCTGGGCTGAGTCACTGCCTCGAGTCAGACCGACTCATGCCCTTAGCCTGTGATTTGGTCGCGACTCACCCCTGCGCTCTTACCCCTCTCATTTCCTACGTGCTTGCGGCCTTGCGTCGTCACTCGCGCACTCCTCCACTCACACCTCCCTTTTCTTTTATTGTATTATATCCTTATTATCGGAGCTTGGCCCAAGACACATTATTTCATTTGCTTTTTAATACCTTATCTATATCTTTTGCTTCATTATTTTATTTTCCATTGCTTTTTATACATTGAGTTAATTTATTAATATACTCTGAATTTATAATATATTTTAAATATTTTTTATTCTTATATAGCTTTGAATTCATTTTGAATTTACTATTATAATTTTTTACATAATATTGTTTTTTTTATTAATATTATTTTTTACATTTTATTTTTTTATTTAGCTTAATTAATTAACACTTTTGATTTACATGTCTCTTATTTTATATGTCTACCTATATATTTAATTTCCTCTAATTCAATTATATTATTGATAATATCCTCATTATTATTAATTTTTGCTTTACTTTATTTTAATCTATATTATTTTATGTAATGTAATTTATTATATAATGAGTATTTATTTTTTGACTTATATATTTATGTATTTCTTTATTTCATATTTATTCAATTAATTATAGTCATTTAAATTATACTTTAATCTTGCTTTCTATTTATCTATTTGTGTAATATATTATTATTATTATCTGTCCCCTAAAATTATTGCAGTCTTATTTATTCACACAAATTATTTACAAGGATACATGCACATATAACAATTGGCCTTTCTTTTCATTATTTTAATCATTTACCATGCCGAATATTATTCTCAAAATTTTAATTCCAATTTAGTGCTATTATCCCAATATTTGTTTTATTATTATGTACCCTTACATTATTTTGCAACTTTATTCACTATCCCATTCAATTGACCATGTGAACAAAAGATATATTTTCCTAAACAAATATCATCATCTATCACGTATTACTTTTTTAGGCTTTGGATTACCTTGAAATGGGAGAACCATCTAACACTTCCCTATAAAAATGAAGTGAACATGGAATGCATAAGGACAAAACAGTGCAACATAACTTAAAGAGCATGCAAGTATGCCTTTTACTATTTAATTTGACTAGGTAGTAACTAAGGTCCATGTATAAGCATGCGACAAGTTTGCACGATTATGTAAACTAATTTATAAAATGCCTTTAAATTTTTTGCCATCTCCTTCATGCATCCTTATATCCGATCTTTGTTTCCCTTAGCTCTGGTGCTTGCACTTGCTATCTAACTAAACTCTCTTATCTTTTACTCGATACAACCTCCTTTTCTCAAAGACTAGCTTTGATGTTCGATGACCATGCCACTTGCGAGGATCCTATTAGATCCTTATTGTGAGGCCCCTAACATGACCCTAGTTGGAAATGCGTGCTTTGAATAGGGTAATATTTAATTGAGAATTAAATTAAGAATGTGAATTTCATATATAATTACGGGGTAAGTGATAATTACATTTTATTAAATTAATTTCAAGAAAAATTATTTGATATATTAATACCCAAGGGCATAATTAAAGCATGGAATGCTAATTGAGGGGTTAATTTGTTATTAGGGCATTTTAAGGGTCAAATGTGAATAAAGAAAAGAATGGTGTGGTTAATTTAAGAGAAGAAATAAATGGAGAGGTCAAAGTTTAACATGCAGAAAGGTGAAAGGGTTAAGTGAGACATACAAAAAATAGAAGGATTTAAAAGGGAATTTTCCCTTGCCTTTATAAATAGTCAATCATAAGAAGAGAGAGAGAGTGTGTGAGGCATAATTTCCTTGAAATAAATTTGAGTTTTCTTTCTTCTTTACCTCAAAGACATTGTTAAATCTCTCTTTAATGAATCCTTAAAGAAAAATCCTTGCATGTGGAATTAATAAAGGGCAACTAGTGTAAACGTTAAGGTAAGCATATTAATGTGATAATTGATCATCTTTTACTCCATCTTCTTATTTTTGTTGGGTATTGAGTAAGTAAAATGCTGGAAATTCTTGTTAAATGGATGAGTTGTTGTGAAAGGAGAAGAAGAAAGTGGAAAGGAGAAAGGGAAAGGAAAAGCTCAAGATTGAGGCTAGGCGGCAAAGGTATGGGATTAGGATTCTCCTAATTACTTATGGATGATTTCGGTATAAACGTGATGTAATTGATTTGAATTTTTAACAATTAAAAATAGAATAAGATTTAGGAAGTGTTGCTTGGAGAGATGTTATGAAACATAGTGAACTAGTAATTGTAATTCTAGCATAAGTTGAATTATAAAACTCAAATTGAGATAATTATGATTTTAAAGGTTATACAAGATATATACCTACAAATTTGTAGAAGAGATCAAGCCCTAATTCTACCTTTAAATCATCCATAAAAATTATTTAATTTTTGTTGAGCTGTTAATTTCGGTTCTAGAATAGGTTGTAGTAAAAATGATGTATTTTTGTGTACAATGGTCAGAATGCTATGAGGTTGAATTCTATGCAACATAAACATATATATAAACATTTTACATGAAGGAAGTATTGTATAATTATGTTTTTATGAATGTCAAATGTTAGCTTGAAATTAATCAGAACTGGTTGCACTGTTAAGGAATAGATTATGGTTTTTCGGGCATAAATCTTGGTAGAGTCAAAATTCTATGCTATAAAATTTTTGGTAAACTAGATACCTAGGATCAAAACTTTGTTGAAGGAAAGATAGGTTGATTCATTCCCCATTTTATTCTATGAATTTTACAAATGGTAACAATAACTGTTTTTGATTTTATGAACATCCTATGGCGTTTCATGAATATCTCGAATTATAGATGTGATATTGAGATAAATTTTGATATTTTAGAAACTAGATATGTAGGGAAATAAAATTGTAGAAGGTTACTTGGCCTAAAAAAAACTTTTTCTAAATAAAAAATGGCACCTAAGTTGGATCCATAATGCTGCCCTATGCAAAGTTTTATAGGTAGAATCTTAATGTATCATTTATTATGGTTTAAATATAGTTATGCTAAATATGTGTCTATATGAAAACTTATTAAATTGGATATAACATGTGATATGATTATTGATAAAGGTATATGTGTGTTTGTGTGTGTGTGCACGCGCGCGCACTTAAGTAAGGATTATTGATAATGATATCAAATATGTATATGTGATTGAACTTATATACTTGCTTGTTATATGAAAAATTATTTACATTTATGTACTCCTATGAGGAGTAAATGTTTATTTCAACATGCAATTATATTATGAAATAAAAAATACATTAGTATGACCATGTTCACATGTAGTGCTTTAATGATAACATGTTAAGCTACATATTATAATGATATATGCTCAATTATCAATATTTGTATTGTTATATGACTATATGAATTCATGTATATATATATATACTAGCGATTATGAATCTTTTTACATGATCACATACATATGATGTGTTATAATGTAAAGTTCTTATAATAGGACATGTTTTATGATGAGCATTTGAATAGGTATGATACATTACTTGATTGACATAGCATGATTATGCTAATATGCGATATCTAATGTTAGTATGTTAAAATACTATTAATTAAGGTAGATGCTTAACAAATATATGATCATATTAAAATATATAGCTGATTAATTGGGATCTACTAGAGTATAATAGTGAACAAAAAGGGTAAACTATAAGTAAAAGGGAGGTATAGTGGTATAAAACGAAGCTGTATGTGTTAGTACCATACTATGTGGGTTATTATAAAACAGAATAGTGGTAACAATGTACATATTGTGTAGGGAACATCAAATTTATAGACATGCTATACTAGGTCAGTAAATCATCATGCTAGACAAAAAAAATATATTTACAGTAGGATCATTATATAAGGACATGATTGAATGATCATTTTGGGATGAAATGACCTCAGTAATTGTATTATATTAATGAAATATATATATACCTAAGCATTATCTTTATATGAATATGTATGGATATGTTTAACTACAGGGATCTATAGGTCATAGATTAGTAATATCGAATGGATGCTTATAGGTTGAGATACTATAAAATGTAGAGAATGGCCATAGATCCTTATAGGTTTTTTAATTTATATTTGACATTTGCAAGAATACTTGTTCACACTTAAGACATATAGGTTATGGATTGTATGCTTAAATGCATGTTCCTCCATGATGAAATCCATAGCTATAGTGTGAAGCATTTACATCTTTCTGCATATGTTTATGTGCATTTGCATAATTATATATGTGAGTGTGATAAAGACTATACTTATATATGAGTCGATATTAAAACACTATGGAACGGTATGAGCGGGTAATATTATTAATTTGGGAGTAAATTTATACCTTATAATAAGTTATGATTATGTGTAATTAATATGTATATACCCATTGGGTATGAATGTAAGATGAGATAAGTAAGTACAAGGTGTATGGAAGATATTCATGAAAAATCATAAAGGTACATTTTCCTATAATGATAATATGTTTAAGTGATAGTACATGCACATGTAATTTATATGAATTACACTTTCGTAAATACAGTATTATGAATGCTTGAGAAAGTATGATTATTAATAAGTACATCCAATATATGCCTTTAAAACCATATTGTATGTTTGGAATGATATATATAAAGTGGATAAACATGCTAATGAGTATCATGTTATGTTTTGGTGATGAAACACATGCCCTTAGGTGGGGTACATGTATAGTACGCTTATACTAAGCATACAATAAAGGTTAAAGTATGTTCCTCTTTTAAAGAGATTTGTTTACAATTAAAGGCCACACACTTTTGCAGAGTTTTGTGAAATTATCAGCTACCATGATATGTGTTCACAAACAGACTTGAATACATTTATATGTGCATATATTTGACTATGATCTTATATTTTTCCATATAATATTATGAATGGAAGATTGTGTTGTAAAAGAATAACTCGTTAATTTAAAGTGTAGTTGAGCATAGTTTAAGCCTACAATTATAGTTCAATTGTGGATAGATAAGCCCTTATAGGGATATTGCAGCTGCCACCATTGACCTAATTCGGTCGAAAGTATAGTTGATCCTATTGGATCATAAACAGGCCCATTTGGGTTGTTAACCGATCCCGTTTGGGTCCATTTGACTGGTCCACCGTACAGTCGACCTTGTTTGGGTCTATAATTTTGATATCTTTGGATATCCACCATTTTGATATCCTCGAGTATCAACCGTTTTCGTTATCCACTCTCAAAACTTAAGTAGGCTAAAAATATAAATACAGTACAAGTATTAAAGTAATAGTGAACTACAGTTATTCATTGAATTCATGGTTGCCTTTAATTGCTTAAAACCATTCACAAGCTTAAATGGTCATAGTACAAAAGCAATTATATGATGTATGTATGCGGAGTTAGCGATTGAGCTTTATTAATACATTGATCATATATTATTATTGGATTACATGATTGTTTCTAACTACAGATAATTATATATCAAGTATATATGCTCAGAGTATATCGATCAATTGCATGACTTATATATGTTGAGATATTTATTTATCTTTGTCGTGTTATTGTTAATATACCTTGAGTAGTTGCAAGAATTAAAAGCTTATTATCATTGATACCTTGTGATACACATGAATTAATAGTACAGGCTTAAATTGACAAAGTAAAGAAAGTATTATTATAATTTAAAAGACTCGGGAAATATAATCCTTTGTAAATTGCTCTTCTTCATATTATGTTTACATGAAATTCCATGTTTTTATATATATAGAAATGTATAGAAAATGGCATGACATCACTATTATGTATAGATGTTATTTTATTAATATATTATGAGTCATACTCAACTTATGAACTTCATTTTGATTGGACATAAAATATGGTTGTTATATGCTTCTAATACCTAGAATATCTATACATATGATTTATAAAACATGAAAGTTATATAAGCTACTTTTGTAAGCAAGATTGATTTATAGGAATAGAGAAGATAAACTTGCAATGTGTTTTCTTAATTGCTACAACAGTAAATCATGGTATGGCCTTAAGCATAGTATTTTTGCATGGCTTATAAAGGCGAGATGGGTTTTACTTGTATTTTAAAATTTTTGTAGCATAGTATCTAATGTTATTTATGGTGAACTCATAACTATATTTATTTACTCTTTGTGCTAGTGCATAATTTGATGATTTCCACAAAAGAATTATGCATAGTTTTAAATTATTCCCCATTAAGCTTTTTAGCTTAGCACGGGTTTTATTCATGCAGGTTCCCAGGTCAAGACTTTTTTTTAAGTTTGATATCAGCAGTGGGTTGGCCAACACAAGATATGAAGATAGAGAGTGAGATCAAGTATAGTTAAAGGTAAAAAAAATTATACCACAACATGAATGTAAAGTGATTGAACGAATGGTGTTCATTATGCTAGATATGTATGTTACTTCATATATCTGTTTAAGGATACTATTTGCATTTATATCTTATCTAGTGACATAGGTTCAGTTGTGAAATAGTTTATTAGATTAGGGTGTTGTAATTGTATTCCAATATGAGGTTCCTACACTGAGTCAAGCTAGATGAGAACCTACTTTTAGCTGCATCCCAATTTTGGTATCCTAGATTCCATGTCTTTTGCTTTAAAAATGTGGAATCGTGCCCTTTGCATAAAGAGTTCACTGCTATTCTTGGAGTACCTTTCTCACCCGCTATGCTTTCTTATGTGCCAAACTATGTATTCAACTACCCTCAAGAGGTTGTTTGTGCCTTTAAAATTCTTCCTTTGAATGCCTGAGTTAGAGTAGATTGCAACGAACTTATCATCTTGAACATCCTTTTTGACAACCTATATTACTTTTTTGGAAATGAGTATTACTCCATTAGCTCTACCTTTTTCATGTGCTTGGCTCATTATCTAGTGATAACTAGTAAATGTGGTATTTTAGGTGACTATCAACTGTTTGATATTGCCAATATAATTCATGAAGGCTTGACCCCTTTTCTGCTTATTTTAGTTGAGACCTTAATGGGACTTGATGTTATGTAAGTGAACCTTACTGCCTTGTTCATCAACAACCCATTGTTGCTTTAGGTAAAACATGGTCATTTCATTAGAAGGTATTACACCCCTTATGTGTTTTCACATTAGTTTTTCTTCATAGGGAATGCATCCTTTTTATGGATTTTCATATAACTTTATGACTTATTTTTGCTTGGTATAGATGCAACCCATTCCATTGGTATTTATACTCACCATTTTTTTTACATATGGTTACAAAAAAAAGCTTTAAATGTTAGATGAGCCTCCCCTCTGAGTGATTCAAACATATTCCTTAAGGTTTTTTAGCTCCAAACATCATTAGTACTAGATTTATTCTGTGGAAGATGGCATAAGCTAGTTGAGTGTTGGTGCCAACTGGATGGTAAGCTTTATGTATTGCTAGATAAGGCTAGAATATTTTACCCGAGATGGGAGCTTTGAATAAACAAACATAAAGCATGCATTACAACATCACTAAATAATAAGCATATCACAGTGTCTATAGTTTTCCCTAATTTTAGGAAATTGGTGCAGTAGGGCCAAAGTGAGCAAAAATTCAGAGTAAAGGAAAAAGATGCATACCTAAGGCTGTGAATCTCTGATTGTTCTAAAAAACATGCCATCTGAGGCAGTAAGTCTCTTAGTTGGGTAGTTACTGATAGCTTTGAATTAGGAATATATTTATTGGTGTGTTCAGAAGTTGTTTTAGTATTAAGGTAGTTAATTTTGTGTTTAATTTCATAAGTCTTTGATTTTTGTGGGCTTAATCTCATTTTGGTGTTCTATATATGCTTAATTGAAGAAATAAGAAAGTTCTTTTGAGAAAGGAGAAGATCAACTCAACTTAGGTTTTTAGAAGAAGAAAGACCACATATAGTGTAGTAATAAGTCTTTCGGTGGAGGAGAAATTCTCCTCTACCGAAGAGGACATGAAGAGCAGGCAGTAAAAGAACTCACCTTAGTGGACGAGGACTCTACCAAGGCAAGTCAATTTTTACAAAGGAAAAAATCACCTCGGTGAAGGAGAATTCCTCTTCTACCAAGGCAAGTGTCCAAGTTACAATGAAACTCTAACTTTTTATGGATTAGGTAGTTAAGTGGCAGCTGATTTCTTCACTCTATGGTAGTTAAGCCAGCAAAAACACCAGAATAAGGGAGCAGGTGTTTAGACCTAGTTTTCAAGAGTATACTTAAATTAGGGTTTGAAGCTACATATTGAAGGTTCTGTGAAGACCTCGAGAGAAGCTAAAGATTTTATGTGTATTGTAGCTTGTTATTTTAGTTTTTCAATTATTTTGAAGATGAACAGTGAGTAGTTTTCTTTACTTTTTGTTGAGGGAAACTTAAATCCTTATTCTTTTATTGTAATGACTTTGATTTGAGCTTAATTTCAATGTAAGTATGTTATTTCTTAATTCTTGAGCTAAAACTTATCTTGAATACATTGATTTTATGCTTGATTTATTAAATAAATGGTTGATTTTCAATTTCATCTATGACTTATGATTTGCATGTTTTTGGTTTAATTTGCTTATGTTGATGCATGATTGTGTTCTAAAAACTGAGACAATAATGTATTGATAAAGAGTAAAATTAAAGCTAAGAATGCTAAATTAGGAATAGGCTGGAGTTGGATCTCTTGAAAGAAGGTCCAATGAAAGTTTAGGAATTTACAAACTGAATTTTTATGCTAAGTATAAGATTGTTTATAATCTGAAGATTTATTATTTAGAATGATATTCTAAATAAGATATCTGAGTTTTAAATTGGGTCATTGCAATAAGATTGTTTCCATAATCACTTGTGTTACTTTTAATTGAGTCATTGCAATAAAAGTTGAGGTGGATAGTTCATTTAGCTGAAGTGTTTTTAATATTGAATTTTATCATCCTTTATAACTAGTTTTATTTTAAGTTCATGATCATTTGCTTTAGTTTCATCACTTTATTTGTTTAGTTATTGTCTTAACTTAGTTAGTCACTCATCACTTTAAAACTTGGGAATTCTTTCACACATTGCTCACTCTAAAATTTGGAATACACAATCTCTAGGGTATGATATTTAAGGGTTTTAATCTTATTTCCTTATATTACTTAACTGATCTAGTACACTTGCTAGACACTGGTCAGTTACCATCAGTTTGTCGACATGTTAACCATTGGTCTGGTAGTTACCATTAGTTTATTAATGTGTTAACCCTTGGTTGGGTAGTTACCATCAGTTTTTTAGTGTGTTAACTCTTGGTTGACTGTTTGATTAGTGCCAGCTTGTCGGCATGCAAAATTGAGACAAGTTAATTATTATCAGCACCAACTTGTTGATATGTACAATTAAATAAGACTGTTGTATTTGATTAGTGCTAGTTTATTGACATGTAGAATCAAATGAGACTATAGAATGGTTGATTAATACCATCTGTAGGCATGCCAAACCTTGCAGTCGTGGTGGTTGACACCATCTGTAGGTGTGTCTACCCCCTTAGATCAATATTTTTATTGGTAAATTTCTAGCAAATATACATTTGTGAGGAGTCACTGATAGCATGCGTTCATAAGTTTGCTCCATATGTGTAGATCACCTTGGAGACACTACAGTATAATTCTTTCCCACATCATTGGAAGTTAAAATAACCATCTGGATTAATAGGTCTATCTTGAAGACACTGCAATATAATTCTTTTCCTCATCATTGGAAGGTAAAACAACCTTCTAGACTATCCCTTTTTCAGTGTATTTTAATTTTATACTGTGATTTTGGCTTAAGCCAAATGGATCAATAGTTAGTGGAGTCTTACACTTTGTCTTCAACTATATGGATCAATCACCAATGAAGTCTCTCACTTTATCTTTATCCATGTGGATCAATCATTGGTGAAGTCTCTCACTTTATTTTTAGCCATGTGGATCAATCAATGGTGAAGTCTCTCACTTTATCTTCAGCCATGTGGATCAACCACTGGTGAAGTCTTTCATTAGTTCAATAATTCTCTTCTCGAAGGGGAATAAGGATGGCTTCTAACCATCTCTCTTAAATCCTTCTAGAGTTAGAAAATATATGTGCTTCTCTTTGTTGTGCATCTCTTTTCATTTCAACCTTTTCAGGTGGCTCCTTATAGCTTTATGGGTGTCTTGGAACCATAATCGAAGAGCAAGAACATCACAGATCCCTATCTATTCTCCATTCACAAATACTTTATCCTTTTAATCCAATTTACTGTGGGCGTTGTCCTCATTTACAAACACTTTATCCTTCTGATCCAGTTTAGTGTGGGTACTATCCCATTCTGTAAACAAAAAATATGCCTCCTTTAAATTATGTGAAATGTGGAATATATACCTTTTGAGAGGGTTTTGAGAACTTATAAGAAAAGGTGTGACATTAGCGCCTTGTTCATTGGACTTGGTCTTGTTATTTTCATGTTTATTATGTTAATTATGGTTGATTTATTTTTGCCATTTGTCTTGCTAAGGCTAATCCATTCATATGAGCTCCTTATACTTCTGCATGCACCTCTTCCAGGACCATCTTAGCCTCCTTCATATTCAAGAACCTCAGTTGAATACTAGTAGGTTGCCTCTTATAAAGTACTATACCTACAATAATAAATTTAGTTGACAATTTGTGTATCATTCTTTGATCTTTTTTGGAAATATCGATCTCTTTAAGTAATTTTAGATGTCATAATACCAGGTTTCCTATGATCCACCTCAATGTCCATTACTTGTCCAGTTTTGAAGTACGATTTTTCAAAACTCAAGACTAAAACTGGCTTTATATGATGGAATATAACATGGCATATTCATGATGATCACACAACAGAAAATAATAAAATTGATCATACATACCATGTAATCCATAAACAAGAATCGAAAACATGCAATTTTAGGGTTTTGAAACTTACAATCTTAGATGCACTTTAAATCTTGATTTTGATGATGACCAGCAAATAGGATGAACTTATATGCTTCAGATCTTGATCACTAATGCCAAAGAAACAACCTTTACGCCACTTCTCTCTATGTTCACACACACATTTACAAGGAAGGCTTAAAACTTGGAGTGCTAGCTCTAATCTTTATGTATATGGCCATGGGTATTAAACTAAAGACACAAGACCTGATCTTGTTCTTCCTAAGGTTCACCAAAGGCTGCCCAAAATCTAAGAGAAGAAGGATGAATCCTTTTCCCTTGAGAGTGGCGGCTTAGAGAGAGATAATCAACTAGGGCAAAATAGAATTAATTAATTTATATCACTAGATTAGGAAAATAATGTGTGTGCCAAAATCCCTTAGAATTAGGGATTATTTCCAACCTCTAATCCTTCCTAATTAAGTGTTATGAATTAATTCAAATTATATTAAAATTCAAATTCAAATTAATTTAAATTGGCATAAGACATTTAATCAAAACAAACCACTTCATTAGGGATTTATACATGCCGAAATTAATTAGGATTCTTCCTTTGAATTTCGGCCACATCACTTCTAATTAAGTTATTTAAATTGATTTAAATGCTATTAAGATTTAATACTCAATTACCTTAATTATTCCAAGATATTAATTAACTGAAATTAAACCTTGTGGGCCGAATCTCTCTCTCTCATGGACCAAGGTCCATTTAGCAATTTTAATACCCATTACATACCCCTTGAGAGTGTATGTTAAGGAATGCATAAGTATGCATTGAGTCACATACAATTGTTCTAATTATTTTAAAATAAAGGAAAGTCACATTTTTAGCTGATGCATGGTTGTACTTGCCGTTAGGTGAGTAAATTTTCTTTCCTTTTTAAATTAATGTCCTTGTCAATAAGAAGGTCTACAAAGGAAAAAAAATAGGACCCGCCAAATGCAAAAAAATCATTCTTAAAAAATTTTTAAATGAAATAAAATCAAGACGAAACAAAAGGGATAATAAAGCAATATTTCTATTATTTTCTATCACACAGCTAGATACCTTAAAAAGGGTTTCACAACCTAAACCTAAGTAGAAATGATAAAATACAAAAAATGCTCTAATAAAAAGGGCCAGTAAAATCTACAACATTTAGTTAAGCATGTAGAAATTTTACATTATTTAAAATGAGATTAATAGGAGGACACTTATTATATTATCTTTAGTGTACTTACTCAAATATACTGTAGGACACTGAATTCGAGATCCTTTTCAAATTAAAATAATTAAAAACGAGCTTTTAAAGTTGAAATCTCGAGAGAAAACCTTTGGAAACTTCTAAATATTTACTTTTTAATTCTTTTGGAAGATTTTGCAAAAAAACACCTTTTGTATTGATTTTTCTAACTTTTTCTAACCTTTTTCAAGTTTTTCCATCCAAAACTATTTATAGTAGTAATGCATAGGTGTGTAAACCACTATGCATTAATGTGCAAATGTGTTTTAGGTTGATTTTTTTTAATGTTTCTCATGTGTTGTATTTATAACTTACTAAAGTTTATTTTCTTGTGTTTTCTTGCAATATTCATATGTTTCCCTTGGAATTCATGTATAAAATTAGCCTATAGTATTTCTTGGTCTTTCTCTTATCAACTTTCAATTTGGTTTTCTATTTGAGTTCTTTTTTCATGCTTAAAAATGGGTTTTGATCATTCAAAAATGATTTTTGTTATGCTTAGGATTGTTCTATTATTTTTTTTGAGTGGTTTTATTTTTTGGCCTTAAGCCTAGCGTCGTTTCTGTTTCCAGGTGTGATCTATAGAAAAATGATCATACGATGCCCATAACCCCTCATTAACGATGGGACATTGCATGATCTTCTTTCTAGGTGTGATCGATAGAAAAATGATCATACTACACATGCATGCTTTTTATTGCCTTTAGCCCATCCAATCTCCCTACCTTCATTGTTTATGGTTTATCTTTTGTGTGATTTGCATCACTTGCATGTTCACTTTATATCTTGTGTTTTATGCATCACTTGCATGTTTACTTTATACCATGTGCTTTATTTTGTATTTCTGCTTTATTTTCTTCCATTCAAAATTATTTCCCTTTACATCTTTATTTGTTTATTTTTAATAATATTTACTATCATATGTATTATGTAATTGCCATATATATTATATATGGTATAATTGTCATGTTTATTTTAATATATCTATTTATTATCTATGTTTGTATTTATTTGCCCTTGATATATGTTGTTATTGTCAATATTGTTAACCAAATATATGTTGTATGTATATATTATTTACTATCATTATTATAATTTATTTATTTACCATTTATTATTTAATTTACACGATAATTAATGAATTTTACCTTTTGTAACATTTATAATATGCTTGTGTAACTGCATCGTAGGTTGGAGCAAAAAATTGGCATGAAATGGCATTGGAGATTAGTTTAGGAGTTTCTTGCGGCCTTTTTATTTATTATTTGAGTCTGTATTTAATTATTTTATTTTTTTCCTTTTATTGTTGTAAGGCATGTAATGATAAAGGTTTTCGACCGCTTAAAGGAAGCCACATGAAAAATTATTTCTATTAACTAATTTAGATTTTGTTAATAAAGTAGGACCAATGTCCTATATTTATACCATGAGATTACACAAAAAATATCATTTATTTAAAAATGTAAGTGGTTTTTTTGTATATAAATTAACTTGGATTTTTTTAATAAGGTGGGATCCATTATTCCAATCTTCCTAAAATAAACATATAAAATTATTCTTTTATAAATATGCATACGAGAACCAATGTTCCCACTTAAATTGACATTCAATAAATACCTAGTTAAATTCATGATTTTTTTACATAATTTTCACTACTTTCTATGCCATTCCTTTACCTCTTTCTTCATAATATGTTTACATCTTTCTATATGTGAATGGGTGTGCTTGTAAATTATTTGCCATGACTCTTGTGAGAAAAGAGATAAAATAATTAATCTTAAAAACTCATTTATATAACATTAGCAATGGTATGAATAAGAGTGAAGTCCCAAACTGATAACTCTGATTTAGTGTTTAATTTTAGTGTGTTTTTATCTGTGTTTATGTCTCATTTTGCATGTAATTCATGTTTTAGGTGTTAATTCCTCTTTTTTTTCCAAATAGGATAATTTTAAGATTTATGAAGTTTTGGTGTGTTATATAGTGTAATTTTAAATTTTGTACAGAAAATTGACTTGCACATGGCAGAGACCAAAGTGTCTTAGCCGTGTACCTTGTATAATCACAAAATGCACCATTTCACTAAAGGGAATGGTTGAGACCATTTGTCTCTGCTATGTCAAATGTAAAATTTAAAGGTGTTCAGTCTAGAAGGGTGTGCATGAATAAGACCAAAGTGCCTTAGCCGTGTGCTAATGTTATAGTAATTTTTTAAATAATTGCACACAGCTGAGACCAAAGTGTCTCTGACACGTGCCTCTACAGATAGTATAAAAGGTGAATTCTGTTTTGTGTAAAAGGGAGGTTTTTAAGTTTTTCATTTTTTCTTTAGTTCTAGTTCATAATTTTTCATTCTAGTTACATATTTCTAGGGTTTTATACTTAAGATACTTAATTTTTCTTATAAAAATCACATTTTTACCATAGTTCATACTTAAAATAAAAAAAATACATAGATATAGCTTAGTTTACAGAGTAAAGTTTTAGTTTTCAATCAATTCAGCTTGGAAAAAAATAGGAGAAGCATCCTTAACTTCAGATATCCTCTTCAAAATGGGTTTAAGAATTTATTCTTTCTTTTCCTTTGCTTTTTACATTATGTATAGTGAGTAGCCTATTTATTGTTTAAGGATCTTTTAATACCCATACCCATGTAACACTTTAAACTCATTTGCTTAAATATATTTACAAATGTTTCTTTTCTCTTGTGCTTATCTTAATATGGATGTTATTTAAGTATTTATGTTGTTAATCTTATTCAAGTTGATGGATATATGCTTGTTTTGATGGTAATTTCGAAATAGGGGCTATTAGATTCAGGGTTTATGTGTTTTAGATTAGGAAGTACAGAGGAAAATGAATGGTTATTAGATTTGTTTGCTGTTGGATTTTAACGGTTACATGCATCACATACATAAGCGAAATTTTAAAATTTTTTAACCATTAGATCTGATCTTGCCATGAATACACAATATAACTATATGAGAATAAGAAAAATCACCTTTGATTTTTGTTGAACATTTGATTTTACTTTGCACCGGTTGTCGCAAACCACAGTGTCCAAAATCGAACAGCTCCAATGAGTAATCCACACTAGAGAGGGGTAAATTGAACCAATAAATTGGTGTTTAACTAGGGCTGGCCGAAATTCCCAAGAGCTAGCTTAGGAGTTGGCGTAAAAGGGAGAGAGAGATTAAGAGAAAAGACTTTCTTTTTGTTTTAATCACTTAACCTTAATTCTCATTAGTTGGCCTTTTATAGTTAGGTTAAAATTCCAACTCCTTAATGAGATTGGGCTCTTTAAAATTTCTGGAGAATTATTAATTGGGCCTCTTGAATTTATTATAATCATTTGGGCTTAATTAAATCCAATTTAAACCTTTTCATAAAAGTCTATGCACAAAACCCACAAACTAGGCCCTTTGTGCAACTAATTGGATTTAAATACACAAATGGATTCAAAATCAAACAAAATTAAATATGTGGGTTCCATAACACTTATGTAACATATATAAATTAATTTGGTCCATTAAATAGGCCATTAAGGCCTTCTGTTCTGAGGTAGGCATGTTGCCCTTACAAAAGGGCTTCCGGCAACTGCTTCATTCCTCTGGCCCTTAATAACTGCTCCAATGGACTTATTAATTATTATACCAATCATAAAACACTTATCGTAGTCCTACAACACTTATAAGACAATAATAATTAATCATGAAATACATTTTTTCAATTAGGTCCAATTTTGCAGAACATTTCTCAAAAGTTTCGCGGACAATTTTATTTGATCATAATTAATTAAACTCTTTAATTAATTATTATCATATTCTCTTCTTCTACCTTCATAATAATATCAAATATTATTATCCTTATCATTTTACCATTTTACCCTTTTCTCTATATGTGTGTGACCTATTGGGTTCCTATCCATGTTGGCAGTATAATATGTAATTGTGAGTTCTATTCAAAACTCACATGATTTAAACTCCTTTAAATCATTTTATCAATCTCTATTGATATTTTGATACATCATTATACAAGTCATGATTGGCCTCTATCTAGGCATCATGACTACCCAAATGTTAGGAAAGTCATGTGGTTTGACTGTACCCTTCCATAGAAACAGTTATCGTGCAATTACTCCTTTCACCAGTCTTATCTCAATTAGATTCTGAGTATGGATTTCTGTCAACTCATATAAATCTAATTATGTATGCTCTATTAATTTAACCATTTTTCCTAAAATGTCCTTCTTGGATCTCTATCCATCTCGGCATATAACTCTGGCCAGAGATTCTTTAAACAAGGCAATTATAGAATCATGCGAGATAACTTTCCTTGTTAAATCTGGGATGGTGAATCCTTTGTCAATCACTCAACTATCTTCAAGTAGGTCATGATATACCCAATCTCCTAACTATGTTCACTCCTTGTTGGAAGTAATTAGTTATGGAGTCAATGTATACCACTTGCTACTTAAGATAACTTTGTGATCTCAAGTCTAAGGATACTTGCACAACTACTATGAAAAGATTCCTCACTGACATAGATTTAATATCCATGTGAGGATTCTCTATGCAGGTCTCCAATGAACTTGTTCTTCTAACAAGCATCCATATGTTAGCTTTGATTATCTTCCATAATCACAGTTATGAGAACCACTGCTTGAACCATTTAAGAAGCATAACACGTGCTAGTCTGTCCGAATTAACAATGTCCTATCTTGTTAATTCTATGACTAGGGATATTTAGATATTAACACATTTGCTTGCAATAGACATCTCACATCATGAACACTTTCATGATTGCCTTTGCACTGTGATTATAATATCTCGGACTTCATTTATTAATTTAAGATTTACAAACTCATGTATTCAAACATAGCATTAATAAATGAATGATGCCTTTTATTAAGAATATAAATTTCATACATATGAAAAACATCCCTATTACATGGGCTCTAGGGCATACTCTCTAACAATCTCCCACTTGCACTAGAGCCAATCGCTCATATGTCTCAGACCCATGCTATTTATATGGTGATCATGCTTAATCTGCGAAAGTGTTTTAGTGAGGGGATCCGCCACATTGTCATCTATGGGAACCCTTTCTATTTTCACATAATTTCTAGCTACTATTTCCCTTATGAGATGGTAGCGTCTGAGAACATGCTTGGATCGCTGATGAGTCCGTGGTTCCTTTGCTTGCGCAATGGCTCCATTGTTGTCACAATATAAAGGAATCGGATCAACAATGCTAGGCACCACTCCTAGTTCGGTTATGAACTTTTTGATCCAAACTGCTTCTTTGGCTACTTCTAAAGCAGCAATGTACTCAGCTTCCGTCGTGGAATCAGCAGTTGTTTCTTGTTTGGAATTTTTCCAACTAACTGCTCCTCCTCCCATTATGAACACATAACCAGATTGTGATTTACAATCACCTTTGTCAGATTAGAAGCTGGCATATGTATACCCATTTACTTCCAAACTGCCCTCTCCATGTACCAAGAATATATCCTTAGTCCTTCTCAAGTACTTAAGAATATTCTTGACAGCTGTCCAGTGTTCCTCTCCAAAATTGGATTAGAATCTGCTTGTGACACTCAAAGCAAATGCTACATCTAGACGTGTGCATAACATAGCATACATGATAGAACCAATTGCAGATGCATATGGTATTCTATTCATGCTCTCTCTATCCTCTAGTGTCTGTGGACATATAGACTTAGAAAGGTGTTTCCCATTCACCATGGGTATAAACCCTTTCTTAGAGAGATCCGTATTGAACCTCTTCAATACTTTATCTCTATATGTACTCTGAGAAAGACCTAGCAACCTATTGGATCTATCTCTATAGATCCTTATTCCCAGAATATACGATGCTTCTCCAAGGTCTTTCATGGAGAATTGCTTGGATAACCATATTTTAACAGATTGGAGAAGAGAAATGTCATTTCCCATGATCAATATGTCATCTACATATAGAACTAGGAAGACAATTGCACTCCCACTGACCCTTTTATACACACAAGGTTCATCTTCATTCTGTGAGAAACCAAACTCTTTGATTGTCTCATTGAATCGTATGTTCCAGCTCCTAGAGGCTTGCTTCAATCCATAAATGGATCTTTGAAGCTTGCATACCTTTTCGCCATTTCCTGATGTGAATCCTTTTCGTTGTGTCATATACACATACTCGGTAAGATTTCCATTAAGGAAAGCTGTCTTCACATCCATTTGCCAAATCTAATAATCATAATGAGCTGCAATGGCTAAAAGTATTCTTATAGACTTAAGCATCGCTATAGGAGAAAAAGTTTCGTCATAGTCAATACCTTCTTTTTGACGATAACCTTTTGCTACTAAGCGAGCTTTATAGGTAACTATATTACCTTCCATGTCAGTCTTCTTTTTGAAGACCCATTTGCACCCTATTGGTTTTATCCCTTCAGGTGGTTGAGTTAAAGTCCACACTTTGTTCTCATACATGGAGTCCATCTCAGACTGCATAGCCTTAAGCCATAAATCACATTTTGAACTATTCAAAACTTCTTGATAGCTTGTAGGCTCATTGTCCGCTACTACAGTTATGCCTCTATCCGAATCAATGTGAAATCCATATCTCACAGGGATAAAACGCATCCTAGTAGATCTCCTAGGATTTTGTTTATAATCAGGTTCAACTGTAATCTCATCATTATGAAATTCAATTTCGGGTTCAATCGGTTGATCATCTTCTATTTGTGGGTCTTCAACTTCACCAAGTTTAATTTTACTCCCACTGTTCTCTCGTAGGAGAAATTCTCTTTCCAATAAGACAGCATACCTTGAAACAAACACCTTTTGTTCTAAGAGATGATGGAAATAATATCCAAACATTTCTTTTGGATATCCCACAAATAAACATTTATCAGACTTAACATCCAGTTTGTCTGACATTGTCCTCTTCACATAAGCAGGACAACCCCATACTTTCATATGAGAAAGCGTGGATTTCTTGTTATTCCACATCTCATATGGAGTAACATCAACTGATTTACTAGGAACTCTGTTTAACACATAAACAGCAGTTTCTAGTGCATATCCCCAAAAGGACTTAGGCAAGTCCGCTTGGCTCATCATTGATCGAACCATAACTAATAGTTTTCGATTTCTCCTTTCAGATACACCATTGTGTTGTGGTGTTCATGGAGGAGTCCATTGAGATAAAATCCCATTATCTCTAAGATAATCCTGAAACTCTTGACTTAAGTATTCTCCACCTGGATATAATCTAAGTGTTTTAATACTTTTGCCAAGTTGTTTCTCTACTTCATTTCTGAATTCTTTGAACTTTTCAAATGCTTCAGACTTATATTTCATTAGATAGATGTATCCAAACCTAGAATAATCATCTATGAAAGTAATGAAGTAGGAGTAACCTCCTCTGGCATGTGTAGTCATTGGACCACATACATCTTAATGTATTAAGTCCAAAACAATTTTAGCTCGTTCTCCTTTACCAATAAAGAGAGCTTTTGTCATTTTTCCCAATAAACAAGATTCGCATGTATCAAATGGTTCATAATCAAATGATCCTTAATCACCTGACTTGTGCAATTTCGTCATGCGTTTTTCATTTATATGGCCTAAACAACAATGCCATAAGTATGAGGTATTTAGATTATCATGTTTCATTCTCTTGGTATCCACATTATGTACTTCTTTAATTAAATCAAGAACAAATATACCATTCTCAATGATAGCTTTTGCATAAAACATATTGTTCTTAAAAATGTAACAACATTTGTCCTTTAAAGAAATATCATAATCGTTCATCAAACAACTGAAAGAAACAATACTTTTGGACAAAGCTGGAACATAATAACAATTATTTAATTCCAGTACTAATCCACTAGGAAGAGGCAAATAGTAAGTCCCCACAACTGTTGTAGAGATGCTATGTCCAGTAGCTGACTACAAACATATCTCTACCTTTCCAACTCTTCTAAAGCTTCTAAGCCCCTGTAGATCATTACATAAATGAGATCCACATTTGGTATCTAATACCCAAGATTGTTTTGAAGCAATAGAATAAGTATTAATTTCAATCATATGAATACCTGAAGTAGAAGCATCAGCTTGCTTCTTCTCCTTGAGAGAATCTAGATAGACCTTGCAGTTACGCTTCCAATGACCATCCTTTCCACAATGAAAGCAAGTTCCTTTAGGATTCTCTTTCTTGGCAACCTTCTTCTTGGAGATCCCACCATTCTTTGGCTGCGCCTTGGTTATCTTCTTCTTCTTCTGCTTCTTGCCTTTAGCAGAAGTGACAACCATGACACTTTTTGGATCCTTTTTAAATGATCCATCAGCTGTCTTGAGCATATTGATTAACTCAGGAATGGATGCTTGGATCTTGTTCATGTTGAAGTTAAGCACGAAAGGTGCATAACTTGGAGCCAATGAGTACAAGATTAAATCTATGTATAGATCATTATCCATAACATAGCCAAGTCTACTCAAATGCTCAATATACCCATCCATCTTCAATGCATGAGTAGCAGCTGAAGTGCCTTCCACCATTTTGCAGCTAAATAGAGCTCGAGCAATCTCATATTGCTCAGTTCTAGCCTGAGAAGAATAAAGCTCCTCTAGATGCAAAACGATGGTTCTAGCATCCATCATTTCGTGTTGCTTCTGAAGCTCCGGGGACATAGCACCCAGCATCAGACATGCTGCTGCTTCACTATCCTCCATGTATTTTCGATAAATGCCTTTGATCTCATCAATGGCATCATCTGATGGAAGTGGTGGTGGATCTTTATCTAAGATATTGTGGATCTTTTCAGCTCTGAGAACAATTCTCACTTGCCTAATCCAGTTAGAATAGTTATTGCCAACCAGCTTGTTATCCAAGATTGATCGTGTATTAATGTTTGATGTGATCATGATGATGACCTAGATGTGAAAAAGAAAAGATATGAGAGTATGTTCATATATATGTATGCATTAATAAGGTCTTTAATTAATCCATTTACTCCCACTATTTTATTGCGAATTAATAGCTCTCACTATATAATCCGAGAAAAATCGATGGTTTTCTTAGTGGGCCAATATCCAATCCTTGATATGTAATTTGACCTTGATTGGTGTCAACAAGCCAAATTCCATACCCTTGAAAGGTAGGTATCTCTATACCAATTGTGTCTCCACACAACTATTGGATCATTAGGTTATCAACTCTTGATGCATGCATATCATATATGCATTCCCTAATCTTGCCTCTAGAACCATTAGCCTTGACTGTGGTCAACAAACTAATGGGCTAGCTAAGATGATCCATTTAATTAGATTTGAACATATTCGATATAATGTGAGCTTGACTGTGGTCAACAACCCACACTATAAAGAACTCTGGTTCTCCTCAAATTAATGGAAGGCTTATATACCTTAGTATTTGTTTGAGGGTTTTAGTTAAATAAGTCTCATCATACATGGTTGGCATACATCGGTATGCATCCTATATCTATCACATAAATATAAGCATACAAATATGGTATAGTTATGGACTTTACTACATTGATTTCCCCGAGCCAAAAGGGAAATCAAAAGGTCACACCTAGGTAGTATGCATGATTCAAACAAGAAAATAATTACATTATCTTCAAGCTTGTTGGATCTCCATCCGGCCCATCTTGCTCCTTGATATTGGTCTCCATCTCTGTTTCCAATTCTAATCTAAGTAATCTAATTACATATTACAACTTGAAAAGAAATACAAACCAAAAACAAGTGGCCAGGACATGAAAGTCTTCATTGGGCCAAAACTTGCATTATGCTCAATCACATTGGGCTTTGTCCATAACTAACCATCATGCCAATCATACACCCTTATATACCTCTCTAATGCATAAAGAAATGGATTACTAACTTTGTTTCAACCTTTGAAACTATATTTTGAGTTATTTTAATGATGTGATCAAATTAGGAAACTTTTTCCATTTTGGAAACTTTCATTTTAGGAAACCTTTTTGCATTCATGTGTTCTTGCCTTAATAATCAATCCAATTGATTATTAATTAAATATAAATTAATTATTTAATTAATTAATCATATTAAATAATTAAAAGAATCAATTTTGGGCTTAAAACCAAGGGTGGGCCGAAACCCAGAAAAGTAAACCCTAAATGTGTTCACACATAAAATGGTTTTATGTCTTTTGAACCATTTCGGCCTTTTGGAATAAGCCAAGCCCACTCCAGCCCTTAAAACCCATTAATAAAATTAATTAATGTTTATAATGTTTAATTTAAATCAGCTCCTTGGGCCCACCAAGTCATTCACTAATTTAAACCATGTCCGTAAATATAATTAAGCCCATTAAGTGGTTTTAATAAATTAAAATTGATCAAATTAATTTAAGGCCCATTTTAATTAATCCAATTAATTAAAAACACTTTAATATATCATATATATCAGATTTAGAAGTTCAAAAGTCGTTCTAACCAAGAACACATCAAGAACACATGAAGAACACCAATTTATCGAACTTTCCGACTAAACTAGTTTTCATGCAAAACTTGTTCGATCCTACGGCTTAATATCCCATATTAAACACATAAAATATCATCTAAATGATGTTTTAATGGATCCATAAGAAATTAAATTAGAAAAGCCCCTTAAATCACCTAGGGTTTCACGCCAAACCCTAATGGGTTTCATGCCAAACCCTAATCACAATCATTCAAAAGTTTCGTTTTTGTTTCCACCAAATTTATTTGATCACACATACAACCAGAAATCAATATTTCTCATTCATGAACAATCAAATCTAATATTTTAAAGTTCATGAAATAAATAACTCAAAACAAAACAAAACTTATTCCGCAGAAAAATATAGAATTGTATATCCATGGTAAAACCGTGGCTCTGATACCATGTTGGATTTTAACGGGTACATGCATCACATACATGAGCGGAATTTTAAAATTTTTTAACCATTAGATCTGATCTTTCCATGAATACACAATATAACTATATGAGAATAAGAAAAATCACCTTTGATTTTTGTTAAACAGTTGATTATACTTCGCACCGGGTTGTCGCAAACCACAGTGTCCAAAATCGAACACCTCCAATGAGTAATCCACACTAGAGAGGGGTAAATTGAACCAAAAAATTGGTGTTTAACTAGGGCTGGCCGAAATTACCAAGAGCTAGCTTAGGAGTTGGCGCAAAAGGGAGAGAGAGATTAAGAGAAAAGACTTTCTTTTTGTTTTAATCACTTAACCCTAATTCTCATTAGTTGGCCTTTTATAGTTAGGTTAAAATTCCAACTCCTTAATGAGATTGGGCTCTTTAAAATTACTGGAGAATTATTAATTGGACCTCTGGAATTTATTATAATCATTTGGGCTTAATTAAATCCAATTTAAACCTTTTCACAAAAGTCTATGCACAAAACCCACAAACTAGGCCCTTTGTGCAACTAATTGGATTTACATACACAAATGGATTCCAAATCAAACAAAATTAAATATGTGGGTTCCATAACACTTATGTAACATATATAAATTAATTTGGTCCATTAAATAGGCCATTAAGGCCTTCTGTTCTGAGGTAGGCATGTGGCCTTTACAAAAGGGCTTCCGCCAACTGCTTCATTCCTCTGGCCCTTAATAATTACTCCAATGGACTTATTAATTATTATACCAATCATATAACACTTATAGTAGTCCTACAACACTTATAAGAGAATAATAATTAATCATGAAATACATTATTTCAATTAGGTCCAATTTTGCAGAACATTTCTCAAAAGTTTCGCGGACAATTTTATTTGATCATAATTAATTAAACTCTTTAATTAATTATTATCATATTCTCTTCTTCTACCTTCATAATAATATCAAATATTATTATCCTTGTCATTTTACCATTTTACCCTTTTCTCTATATGTGTGTGACCTATTGGGTTCCTGTCCATATTGGCAGTATAATATGTAATTGTGAGTTCTATTCAAAACTCACATGATTTAAACTCCTTTAAATCATTTTATCAATCTCTATTGATATTTTGATACATCATTATACAAGTCATGATTGGCCTCTAGCTAGGCATCATGACTACCCAAATGTTAGGAAAGTCATGTGGTTTGACTGTACCCTTCCATAGAAACAGTTACCGTGCAATTACTCCTTTCACCACTCTTATCTCAATTAGATTCTGAGTATGGATTTCTGTCAACTCATATAAATCTAATTATGTATGTTCTATTAATTTAACCATTGTTCCTAAAATGCCCTTCATGGATCTCCATCCATCTCGGCATATTACTCTTGCCAGAGATTCTCTTAATAAGGCAATTATAGAATCATGCGAGATAACTTCCCTTGTTAATTCTGGGATGGTGAATCCTTTGTCAATCACTCAACTATCTTCAAGTAGGTCATGATATACCCAATATCCTAACTATGTTCACTCCCAGTTGGAAGTAATCAGTTATGGAGTCAAAGTATACCACTTGCTACCTAAGATAACTTTGTGATCTCAAGTCTAAGGATACTTGCACAACCGCTATGAAGAGATTCCTCGCTGACATAGATTTTGTTAGAGAGTATGCCCTAGAGCCCATGTAATTGGGATGTTTTTCATATGTATAAATTTTATATTCTTAATGAAAGGCGTTATTCATTTATTAATGTTATGTTTAAGTACATGAGTTTGTAAATCTTAAATTAATAAATGAAGTCCTAGATATTATAAACACAGTGCAAAGGCAATCATGAAAGTGTTCATGATATAAGATGACTATTGCATACAAATGTGTTAATATCTAAATATGCCTAGTCATAGAATTAACAAGACAGGACATTGTTAATTCGGACAGACTAGCACATGTTATGCTTCTTGAATGGTTCAAGCAGTGGTTCTCATAACTGTGATTATAGAAGATAATCAAAGCTAACATGTGGATACTTGTTAAAAGAACAAGTTCATTGGAGACCTACGTAGAGAATCCTCACATAGATATTAAATCTATGTCAGTGAGGAATCTCTTCATAGCGGTTGTGCAAGTATTCTTAGACTTGAGATCACCAAAGTTATCTTAAGTAGCAAGTGCTATACTTTGACTCCATAACTAATTACTTCCAACTGGGAGTGAACATAGTTAGGAGATTGGGTATATCATGACCAACTTGAAGATAGTTGAGTGATTGACAAAGGATTCACCATCCCAGATTTAACAAGGGAAGTTATCTCGCATGATTTTATAATTGCCTTGTTCAGAGAATCTCTGGCAAGAGTAATATGCCGAGATGGATGGAGATGCATGAAGGGCATTTTAAGAACAATGGTTAAATTAATAGAACATACATAATTAGATTTATATGAGTTGACTGAAATCCATACTCATAATCTAATTGAAATAAGTGTGGTGAAAGGAGTAATTGCACGGTAACTGTTTCTATGGAAGGGTACAGTCAAACCACATGACTTCCCTGACATTTGGGTAGTCATGATGCCTAGCTAGAGGCCAATCATGACTTGTATAATGATGTATCAAAATATCAATAGAGATTGATAAAATGATTTAAAGGAGTTTAAATCATGTGAGTTTTGAAAATAACTCACAATTACATATTATACTGCCAACATGGACAGGAACCCAATAGGTCACACAAATATAGAGAAAAGGGTAAAATGGTAAAATAACAAGGATAATAATATTTGATATTATTATGAAGGTAGAGAAGTGAATAAGATAATAATTAATTAAAGTGTTTAATTAATTATGATCAAATAAAATTGTCCGTAGAACTTTTGAGAAATGTTCTGCAAAATTTGACCTAATTGAAATAATGTATTTTATGATTAATTATTATTATCTTATAAGTGTTATAAGACTACTATAAGTGTTATAGGACTGATATAATAATTAATAGGTCCATTGGAGAAATTATAAAGGGCCAAAGGAATGAAGAAGTTGGAGGAAGCCCTCTAGAAGAGGGCCACACGCCAACTCCATACAGAAGGGCTTAGAGGGATTTTTCTTAGACCAAATTAATTTATATATGTTACATAAGTGTTATGAAATTCACATATTTAATTTGGTTGGATTTGGAATCCATTGGGTATTTAAATTCAATTAGATGCACAAAGGGCCTAGTTTGTGGATTTTGTGCATAGACTTTTATGAAAAGGATTAAATTTGATTTAATTAAGCCCAAATGATTATAATTAATTCTAGAGGCCCAATTAATAATTCTCCAGTAATTTTAAAGAGCCGAATCTCATTAAGGAGTTAGAATTTTAACCTGTCTATAAAAGGCCAACAAATGAGAATTAGGGTTAAGTGATTAAAACAAAAAGAAAGTCTTTTTCTCTTTTCTCTCTCTCCTTTTTGCACCAACTCCAAGCTAGCTTCTTGGAATTTCGACCAGCCCTAGTTGAAAACCAATTTGTTGGTTCAATTTACCCCTCTCTAGTGTGGATTACTCATTGGAGGTGTTCGATTTTGGACATTGTGGTTTGCGACAACTAGGTGCGAAGTAAAATCAACTGTTCAACAAAAATCAAAGGTGATTTTTCTTATTCTCATATAGTTATATTGTGTATTCATGGCAAGATCAAATTTAATGGTTAAAAAATATCAAAATTCCGCTCATCTATGTGATGCATGTAACCGTTAAATTCCAACATGGTATCAGAGCCAGGTTTTGCCATGGATATACAATTCTATATTTTTTCTGCGAAATAAGTTTTGTTTTGTTTTGAGTTATTTATTTCATGAACTTTAAAATATTAGATTTGATTGTTCATGAATGAGAAATATTGATTTCTGGTTGTATGTGTGATCAAATAAATTTGGTGGAAACAAAAACGAAATTTTTGAATGGTTGAGATTAGGGTTTGGCGTGAAACTCATTAGGGTTTGGCGTGAAACCCTAGGTGATGTAGGGGCTGTTCTAATTTAATTTCTTATGGATCCATTTAAAAATCATTTAGATGATATTTTATGTGTTTAATATGTGATATTAAGCCGTATGATCGAACGGAATTAAAATCGAACAAGTTTTGCATGAAAACTAGTTTAGTCGAAAAGTTCGATAAATTGGTGTTCTTCGTGTGTTCTTGATGTGTTCTTGATTAGAACGACTTTTGATCTTCTAAATCTGATATATATGATATATTAAAGTGTTTTTTAATTAATTGGATTAATTAAAATGGGCCATAAACTAATTTGATTAATTTTAATTTATTAAAACCACTTAATGGGCTTAATTATGTTTATGGACATGGTTTAAATTAGTGAATGACTTGATGGGCCCAAGGAGCTGATTTAAATTAAACATTATAAACATTAATTAAGTCTATTAATGGGTTTTAAGGGCTGGAGTGGGCTTGGCTCATTCCAAAAGGGCCAAATGGTCCAAAAGACACAAAACTAGTTTGTGTGTGAACACAGTTAGGGTTTTTCTTCTGTGAGTTTCGTCCTACATTTGTTTTAAGCCCAAAATTGATTCTTTTAATTATTTAATATGATTAATTAATTAAATAATCAATTTATAATTAATTAATAATCAATTGGATTGATTATTAAGACAAGAACACATGCATGCAAAAAGGTTTAATAAAATGAAAGTTTCCAAAATGGAAAAAGTTTCCTAATTTGATCACATCATTAAAATAACTCAAAATATAAGTTCAAAGGTTGAAACAAAGTTATTAATCCATTTCTTTATGCATTAGAGAGGCATATAAGGGTGTATGATTGGCATGATGGTTAGTTATGGACAAAGCCCAATGTGATTGAGCATAATGCATGTTTTGGCCCAATGAGGACTTTCATATCCCGGCCACCTATTTTTGGTTTGTATTTCATTTTAAATTGTAATATGTAATTAGATTACTTAGATTAGAATTAGAAATAGAGATGGAGACCAATATCAAGGAGCAAGATGGGTCGGATGGAGATCTAACAAGCTTGAAGATAATGTAATTATTTTCTTGTTTGAATCATGCATACTACCTAGGTGTGACCTTTTGATTTCCCTCTTGGCTCGGGGAAATCAATGTAGTGAAGTCCATAACTATACCATATTTGTATGCTTATATTTATGTGATAGATATAGGATGCTTACCAATGTATGCCAACCATGTATGATGAGACTTAATTAACTAAAACCCTCAAATAAATACTAAGGTATATAAGCCTTCGATTAATTTGAGGAGAACCAGAGTTCTTTATAGTGTGGGTTGTTGACCACAGTCAAGCTCACATTATATCGAATATGTTCAAATCTAATTAAATGGGTCATCTTAGCTAGCCCATTAGTTTGTTGACCATAGTCAAGGCTAATGGTTCTAGAGGCAGGATTAGGGAATGCATATATGATATGCATGCATCAAGAGTTGATAACCTAATGATCCAATAGTTGTGTAGAGACACAATTGGTATAGAGATATCTACCTTTCAAGGGTATGGAATTTGGCTTGTTGACCACAGTCAAGGTCAAATTACATATCAAGGATTGGATATTGGCCCACTAAGAAAACCATCGTGTTTTCTCGGATTATATAGTGAGGGCTATTAATTCGCAATAAAATGGTGGGAGTAAATGGATTAATTAAAGACCTTATTAATGCATACATATATATGAACATACTCTCATATCTTTTCTTTTTCACATCTATGTCATCATCATGAGCACATCAAATATACGATCAATCTTGGATAACAAACTGGTTGGCAGCAACTATTCTAAGTGGATCAAGCAAGTGAGAATTGTTCTCAGAGCTGAAAAGATACATTATGTCTTGGATAAAGATCTTCCACCACTTCCATCAGTTGATGCAATTGATGAGATCAAAGGCACTTATCGAAAATATATAGAGGATAGTCAAGCAGCAGCATGTCTGATGCTGGGTGCTATGTCCTCAAAGCTTCAGAAGCAATACGAGATAAAGGATGGTGAGGTTTCCAAGAAGAAGGTTGCCAAGAAAGATAATCCCAAAGGAACTTTCTTCCATTGTGGAAAGGATGGTCATTGAAAGCATAACTGCAAGGCCTATCTATATTCTCTCAAGGAGAAAAAGCATGTTGATGCTTCTACCTTAGGTATTCATATGATTGAAATTAATACTTATTCTATTGCTTCAAAACAATCTTGGGTATTAGATACCGGATGTGGATCACATTTGTGTAATGATCTACATGAGCTTAGAAGCTTTAGAAGAGTTGGAAAGGCAGAGATATGTTTGCAGTCAGCTACTGGACAGAACATCTCTACAACAGTTGTGGGGACTTATCATTTGCCTCTTCCAAGTGGATTAGTACTGGTATTAAATAATTGTTATTATGTTCCAGCTTTATCCAAAAGTATTATTTCTTTCAGTCGTCTATTGAACGATTATGATATTTCTTTAAATGACAAATGTTGTTACATTTTTAAGAACAATATGTTTATGCAAAAGCTATCATTGAGAATGGTATATTTGTTCTTGATTTAATTAAAGAAGTACATAATGTGGATACCAAGAGAATAAAACATGATAATCTAAATACCTCATACTTATGGCATTGTCATTTAGGCCATATAAATGAAAAACGCATGACCAAATTGCACAAATCAGGTGATTTGGGATCATTTGATTATGAATCATTTGATACATGCGAATCTTGTTTATTGGGAAAAATGACAAAAGCTCCCTTTATTGGTAAAGGAGAACGAGCTAAAATGGTTTTAGACTTAATACATTCAGATGTATGTGGTCCAATGACTACACATGCTAGAGGAGGTCACTCCTACTTCATTACTTTCATAGATGATTATTCCTGGTTTGGATACATCTATCTAATGAAATATAAGTCTGAAGCATTTGAAAAGTTCAAAGAGTTCAAAAATGAAGTAGAGAAACAACTTGGCAAAAGTATTAAAGCACTTAGATCAGATCGAGGTGGAGAACTTAAGTCAAGAGTTTCAGGATTATCTTAGAGATAATGGGATTTTATCTTAATGGACTCCACCATATACACCACAACACAATGGTGTATCTGAAAGGAGGAATTGAACACTATTAGATATGGTTCGATCAATGATGAGCCGAGCGTACTTGCCTAAGTCCTTTTGGGAATATGCACTAGAAACTGCTGTTTATGTGTTAAACAGAGTTCCTAGTAAATCGGTTGATGTTACTCCATATGAGATATGGAATAACAAAAAAGCCACGCTTTCTCATATGAAAGTATGGGGTTGTCCTGCTTATGTGAATGGGAAACACCTTTGTAAGTCTATGTGTCCACAAACACTAGAGGATAGAGAGAGCATGAATAGAATACCATATGCATCTGCAATTGGTTCTATCATGTATGCTATGTTATGTACACGTCCAGATGTAGCATTTGCTTTGAGTGTCACAAGCAGATTCCAATCCAATTTTGGAGAGGAACACTGGGCAGCTGTCAAGAATATCCTTAAGTACTTGAGAAGGACTAAGGATGTATTCTTGGTATATGGAGAGGGCAGTTTGGAAGTAAATGGGTATACAGATACCAGCTTCCAATCTGACAAAGATGACTGTAAATCACAGTCTGGTTTTGTGTTCATAATGGGAGGAGGAGCAGTTAGTTGGAAAAGTTCCAAACAAGAAACAACTGCTGATTCCATGACGGAAGCTGAGTACATTGCTGCTTAAGAAGCAGCCAAAGAAGCAGTCTGGATCAAAAAGTTCATAACCGAACTAGGAGTGGTGCCTAGCATTGTTGATCCGATTCCTTTATTTGTGACAAAAATGGAGCCATTGCGCAAGCAAAGGAACCACGGTCTCATCAGCGATCCAAGCATGTTCTCAGACGCTACCATCTCATAAGGGAAATAGTAGCTAGAAATGATGTAAAAATAGAAAGGGTTCCTACAGATGATAATGTGGCGGATCCTCTCACTAAAGCACTTTCCCAAATTAAGCATGATCACCATATAAATAGCATGGGTCTGAGACATATGAGTGATTGGCTCTAGTGCAAGTGGCAGATTATTAGAGAGTATGACCTAGAGCCCATGTAATAGGGATGTTTTTCATATGTATAAAATTTATATTCTTAATAAAAGGCGTTATTCATTTATTAATGTTATGTTTAAGTACATGAGTTTGTAAATCTTAAATTAATAAATGAAGTCCTAGATATTATAAACACAGTGCAAAGGCAATCATGAAAGTGTTCATGATATGAGATGACTATTGCATGCAAATGTGTTAATATCTAAATAACCCTAGTCATAGAATTAACAAGACAGGACATTGTTAATTCGGACAGATTAACACATGTTATGCTTCTTGAATGGTTCAAGCAGTGGTTCTCATAACTGTGATTATGGAAGATAATCAAAGCTAACATGTGGATGCTTGTTAGAAGAACAAGTTCATTGGAGACCTGCATAGAGAATCCTCACATGGATATTAAATCTATGTCAGTGAGGAATCTCTTCATAGCGATTGTGCAAGTATCCTTAGACTTGAGATCACCAAAGTTATCTTAAGTAGCAAGTGCTATACTTTGACTCCATAACTGATTACTTCCAAGTGGGAGTGAACATAGTTAGGAGATTGGGTATATCATGACCTATTTGAAGATAGTTGAGTGATTGACAAAGGAGTCACCATCCCAGATTTAACAAGGGAAGTTATCTCGCATGATTCTATAATTGCCTTGTTCAGAGAATCTCTTACCAGAGTAATATGCCGAGATGGATGGAGATCTATTAAAGGCATTTTAGGAACAATGGTTAAATTAATAGAACATACATAATTAGATTTATATGACTTGATAGAAATCCATACTCAGAATCTAATTGAGATAAGAGTGGTGAAAGGAGTAATTGCACGGTAACTGTTTCTATGGAAGGGTACAGTCAAACCACATGACTTTCCTGACATTTGGATATTCATGATGCCTAGCTAGAGGCCAATCATGACTTGTGTAATGATGTATCAAAATATCAATAGAGATTGATAAAATGATTTAAAGGGGTTTAAATCATGTGAGTTTTGAATAGAACTCACAATTACATATTATACTGCCAACATGGACATGAACCAAATAGGTCACACACATATAGAGAAAAGGGTAAAATGGTAAAATAACAAGGATAATAATATTTGATATTATTATGAAGGTAGAGAAGTGAATAATATAATAATTTATTAAAGAGTTTAATTAATTATGATCAAATAAAATTGTCCGCGAAACTTTTGAGAAATGTTCTGCAAAATTGGACCTAATTGAAATAATGTATTTTATGATTAATTATTATTATCTTATAAGTGTTATAAGACTACTATAAGTGTTATATGACTGATATAATAATTAATAGGTCCATTGGAGAAATTATAAAGGGCCAAAGGAATGAAGAAGTTGGAGGAAGCCCTCTTCCACACGCCAACTCCATACATAAGGGCTTAGAGGGCTTTTTCTTGGACCAAATTAATTTATATATGTTACATAAGTGTTATGGAATTCACATATTTAATTTGGTTGGATTTGGAATCCATTTGGGTATTTAAATTCCATTAGATGCACAAAGCGCCTAGTTTGTGGATTTTGTGCAAAGACTTTTATGAAAAGGATTAAATTGGATTTAATTAAGCCCAAATGATTATAATTAATTCTAGAGGCCCAATTAATAATTCTCTAGCAATTTTAAAGAGCCCAATCACATTAAGGAGTTGGAATTTTAACCTAACTATAAAAGGCCAACTAATGAGAATTAGGGTTAAGTGATTAAAACAAAAAGAAAGTCTTTTTGTCTATTCTCTCTCTCCTTTTTGCTCCAACTCCAAGCTAGCTTCTTGGAATTTCGGCCAGCCCTAGTTGAACACCAATTTTTTGGTTCAATTTACCCCTCTCTAGTGTGGATTACTCATTGGAGGTGTTCGATTTTGGACACTGTGGTTTGCGACAACCCGGTGCGAAGTAAAATCAACTGTTCAACAAAAATCAAAGGTAATTTTTCTTATTCTCATATAGTTATATTGTGTATTCATTGCAAGATCAGATCTAATAGTTAAAAAATTTTAAAATTCCGCTCATGTATGTGATGCATATAACCGTTAAATTCCAATAGATTTAATATCCATGTGAGGATTCTCTATGCAGGTCTCCAATGAACTTGTTCTTCTAACAAGCATCCACATGTTAGCTTTGATTATCTTCCATAATCACAGTTATGAGAACCACTGCTTGAACCATTCAAGAAGCATAACACGTGCTAGTCTGTCCGAATTAACAATGTCCTATCTTGTTAATTCTATGACTAGGGATATTTAGATATTAACACATTTGCATGCAATAGACATCTCAAATCATGAACACTTTCATGATTGCCTTTGCACTGTGTTTATAATATCTTAGACTTCATTTATTAATTTAAGATTTACAAACTCATGTATTTAAACACAACATTAATAAATGAATGATGCCTTTTATTAAGAATATAAATTTCATACATATGAAAAACATCCTTATTACATGGGCTCTAGGGCATACTCTCTAACATTGGCTCCAAAATGGGAAACTAGTTCGTATCTAGGTATTGGGACCTATGCTTATGCTAGCTATTTGGTTTGCTTCAGAGTGGGAGATTGGGTAGCTAGAGTAGTTGGCTCTAGAATGGGAAACAGGGGGTTTAGATGGGTTTTTTACATCTAAAATATATAATTTTATGTTAAAATAAATCTCGCATTAGGTATGGGGAGGATTTGATTTCCAAGAAACACTTTTAGTTATTGTTAATCTTAGGTTAATTATACTCTATTTTACTACATTTGTTTTAATTACGCTTAGTGTTAATTTTCTTTTATTTTAATTGTTAAAAATTTGTAGGCATGGCTCACACCGATATACACTTGGGATATTCTTTAACACATAATCACGATAAATCAAGTGTCTTTTCTTAAAACCCTTGCTCCATTTGGTTTGATACTTTGGGGTCTTTATTATATTTCATTTATATTACTTGTCGATCCAGTTCACTTGCTAAACACCGACCCAGTTTTTGGCACCGTTGCTAGGGAACATTGGCGTGCTTATTTGCATATTTGATTGGTTGTTTTATGTGTTTATCTTTTACTTACTTTTGTTTGCTTATTCTTATTTTTAGGTGATTTTTGTGTATGAACAGATTTTTCTTACAACATCATTTAACATCATTTGACCCTAAATTGAAAGGAGTTTACATTAGAGGAGGAGTTAAAATCAAACCGAAGACATGAATGACGTACCGACTTTGAATATGCCTTTTAAGGATGAAAAAGGAGAAGGGCAACAATAGGAGAGAAATCAATATGGTCCAAGATTAAGGACCATTCGAGATTATGCCACTCCAAGGTGGAAGTGGAGTATAGGATGGTAGTGCTGCCTCGACAACAATACTTTATGCTTAAATCGACAACGATCACCATGGTTCAAAGGAACCACTTTTGATGATAGGAGATTAAGGACCCAGCGCAACACTTGGATATCTTTTTTGAGATAAGTGACACGGTCCAACTACAAAGGGTAACAATGGATGTTGGTTGGAATGTGGCAACTGTACCAAATTGACAACTGATAAAGTGGGGTATTTTTAAGACTTGCGAGTATCAAACCCTAGGGACAAGAAATTGTGTAAGAAAAGTTGATTGATTGGTAATATATGCTTAAAGAATTAACCAATTGTTGTTGGTTGTGTTGTATTTGGTGACAAAAACAATTAACATGAAAGATAAATAAAATGCAAAGTATGAATTAACAAGGCAATTAAAAGCATAAAATATAGAATGGGTAAATTAACAGTTACTATTGACGTTGTTCAGGAATCTAATCCTCCCTATTCCCATGTAAGGTTCATCTTAACAAAGTATTTATATATTTGAGATGTAGATAACCCAACTAAACCCCTAGTATCCTATTTCGGAGCCTACTGCACTAACTACCCGGTATCCCATTCTAGAGCTTACCCGATAACCAGCATAAGCACAGGTCCTAAGACCTAGGTATAAACTACTATCCCATTCTGGAGCTTACTATTTCAATATCTATTCATTTTCAGCTCTTTTTCTTATTTTACAACACATAAACTCTAGATTTAATAACTCCCATTTTGGAAATGCCATTAAAACTACAAGAAATATAAAGAAAAATTAACCATGTATGATATAAACACTAAATAAGCATTCATCCATTAACTTGAATAAGATTAATAACATAAATACTTGTAAAATATCCATACAAAGATAAACACAAGGGAAAAGAAACATCTGAAACATATATTAAGAAAATAAGTTCATATTTCTTACATGATTTAGGTGATTCAAAGATCCCCAAACGACAAAATGACTACTCACAACTCATGATGCAAATAACAAGGGAAAGAGGAAAATAAATTATAAAACCCATTTGGAAAGTATTGATCTGAAATGCAGCATCTTCTTCTCTTCTTCTCAAAGCTTGGTTTTGATTAAAAATAAAACTTTAAACTATAAACTAAATTAAAGCTATGAATTTTTGTATTTTTGATGTAAAAATATATCGAAAGAGTAATTTTTACAAGTAAATCTATAGAAATTAAGTATAAAAACCATAAAGTATGAAGAACTACAAGCTAAAACTACAGAGAAAAATTGTAAAATTCTAAAACTGAAAAAAATCCCTTTTACAACCAGACATGATGCAGCTTTTATAATGGTCTAGAGTAGGACACAGTGGAGACGATTGGTCTCAGCCAAATCCAATCGGTTAAAAGAGTACTGTAGCTTAATGACATGTCTGAGACACTTTGGTCTCAGTCAAGCACACCCTTCTGGACTGAATCAACCTTAAAGTTTGCATTAGACACGGTGGAGATGATTGGTCTCACCTAAGTCCCTTAGTGAAATGGTGTATTTTGAGGATCTACACAGCACACAACTGAGACAAATGGTCTCAACCGAGTGCTGGCCAATATTTCTACACAAAATTCAAGAATACACCATTAAAAAAACAAAAATTTCATAAATATCAAAATTATCCTATTTGGCATAAAAAATAATTTTAACACTTAAAATAGGAAAAACACACAAAACGAGATGCAAACATGGATAAAAATATATTGAAAATAAACACTAAATCAGAGTTATCGACTACCCCACACTTAACTTTTGCTTGCGTTCGAGCAATTGGACAACCAAACTCCTGCATACCCAAGCTCAAAAAAAGAAATTACAACCTTAAGGAAAGCTAAATAACACTACAATAAAGGTTGCTAACTGTCGCCCTAAACCAAAAAGAATTCAACTTAAATCATACTAGCTAGTCTCCTTGTGTGTGTGTGCTAGGCCTAATGATAACTTTTGAATTATAAAATTCTTATGGAATCTGACAATCGAGAAAAGAATTCGTATGCAAAATTCACACATGCAGTTTCGCTCTTGCATCTTAAGAGATGCCATAGGCCTCTTTTTGGCACTGGAAGCCAAAGGTCATCTCCGTAAACAATTTTAAGCAAAGCAAGATCATTAGGTCTTAAATGGGTTGCAACATTGCCAGGGTATGGCTAACAAAGAAAAGTGTAATATATATAAAATAGAATAGCCATTCAAAAAATCCACTTAACCTAATAACACTCAAAAATTTTTTAGCTCACATTCTACCATTTTTCTCAATTCATAAGAGATTTTAAATGATAAACTATCCAGAATGTATAATGATTTCTTAAGATTTAGATTTATAAGAGAAGGACTACCCTAAAATGTTCACTTGACAGTGCCATTACTTTATCCAATTACAAGCTCTAAAGTTCCTTCTCTAATTTTAGCAAGCTACCCCATACTTATTACAAGCTATAATCTAAACTTTATTTCCTTTTACTTTTCATCTATCTATATTTTTTTAAAGAAACAGGGGGCTTGCTAACAATGCAATTACACATAACTACATTCTAGAAATAATTGTCACATTCACAAAATAATCCCAATTCATCCCATTTTGAGAAGTTATAATTCTTTTTCCCTTGTAAAAAGTATACACTTAATACTTTGCCATATATGCTAGCTTTATTTCAAAATATTTATTTATTTTTTCAAGTTTTTTGAGCTAGCTTCATTGCTGGCAATATAAGATTACATGAGTAACAACAAGGAAATTTCTCACTATTTTTTTTTACTTCATTAATATTCTTCTAATAGTCTTAAAACTTTGTCTCACTACACCAATTAAAGTACCCATTCCCTATTAATCTATCTAACCCTTGAGTGGCCACTATTAGGAGGAGAGATAAAAGCTTTTTATTCTATATGGTAATTAAATGAGTGTAATAATAAAAATAAATATAAGCATGCCTCATGGAGCTCAAAATGGCTAAACAAGGGATAAATATGCAAATAAGGTGAAAATTTAGCTAAGATATGGATATATAAGAAAAGTATTGCCTATATCACTTTCTAGCTTATTTGAGTTTTTTCTATGCTCTGAAGGGTAATGAGGAAGGTTCTAATGTCCTAAAATTGCTTACTCAACTATTTCAATGTAATGCTTTTCTTCTATTTAAAAATTGGTTTTTTAGTGCTCAAAAAGTGGAAACTAACAATTATAAATCAAGTGGAGTGCTAAACTAGCTAAATTTTCATTAAACAACATGCTTACATTAATGCTAAATGAAAATTTTGACTAATGCACATTCTAATTTACAGTTTAATATGTTAAATTCTTGAGAAAAAATGGGATGACCTAAGCTTAATGTAAGTTAGGGGATAATTTGAACTAACTACATTACTAGCATCACTAAAATAAAGAACGGAAGCATTACTATTACTAAAACAAATCACAAAGTTACAACTATAATTAAAATAACAAACAAAGCAAAAAAAAACTAAAAAGCAATAAAAGATAACTACTAACTTACACAAAATCGAAAAAACAGAAGAAAAAAAAAACAAAAAAGTAAATAATAAGTGCTTTCCTGAATAAAAGGGAGAATTAGATTCTACTTCTTGAATCTAAGCAAAATTGAGTTTAAATAAGCTCTATCCTCCCCCCTACCCCACAAAACCTTGTTGTCCATAGTAACTCAGATCATTACATTAGTTGTTGTTGGGGTGGGAAACGCTCCCAAACATCAGTGGTGAAATGGTCAAAACTAGAAGGGAGATTCTCAAAATTTGTAGTGAATTGCTTTTTAAACTGTCTTTTTGCCCATCTTGCACATCTAGTTACCATTGACTTGATCTATAAAATCAACCACCTGTGGCAAAGGTTCTTATGTAGCGATCTCGGGATCTTCCTCTTTATTCTAACCAACAGTGATTAAATGTAAATACTCATCTCTATTGGACCAATGTTGTTACGGCTTTTTAACCAACACTTTTATATGACTCAGCATGTCATAATATATGAATAGGGGCTCATTGATGGATTTCCTCATGTCTAAATGCTTTACTGCTTTTGCCATTATAGTAGCAACCCAACCTAGAGATATTTCCTTTACAACACTTTTCCTTTTTTGCAAATCCTTCATTTTGTGCCATAAAAGAAATGCACCATTAATTCTAATTCCCTCAACCATGCATCTCAATAGCATACACTCATATGCATTTACTATCCTTGAACTACCAAGATAGTTAAAGAAAGTGATGGATAAAAATCGATAAAGAAATCTTAATGCATGATTTCTTAGAGCACGAGCCTTTGTCCTGCTGGAATGGTATGGCACTGGTTCTATCGGGTCTCGAGTGACTACCCAATTCTCACTCGTAGTGGCATTGGGTAATTCCCCTACCCCATCCGATGGAAACGCCAAATGTTTTGCAAACTTAGGAAAAAGCATAGTATATATTCTCTTACCAAGTTTAAAACTTACCAAGCCACGGTCTTCCTCACCTTAAAAGGAAACATGAAACGATGTGAGGAATTCATATGCAAGATAAGGGTATACTTCTAGTTTCTTTTTAATAAATTTATCCTAGCCAATATTTCTAATCAATGGGTAGATTTCATCCCAAAAATTCCCATATGTTATATCTAGGTAGAATTAATTCAGATAAACTAGCTTGACATAGGTAACATTCCCAAAGTACTCATATAATGGGATGGAATCCTCGTCCACGTATGGTGGGATATGCAATTCGAAAGAACTAAAGTTGTACCAATTCTTGCTCTCTTGGGTGCCACTACACAAACAATAATGGCAAAAGTGAGTGCCACTACATGTAAATTTCAATGATGAAACTTAAGAGGATACACAAATTTGAACTAAAACTCAACACTTACCAATGCATGAATTGAAGCAACTAACAAATTCATATCAAGTGTGGGACTAACATAACATCAAATTTGTTACACACTCATACTATAATCAAATTCTAATGTTACCTAGGTACGCTAATCATGTACTGCTCTACTATCTTATCTTTAATAATGATTATCATTTAATTAACATGTTACTATTAATCATCACATGCTATTTCTCATATTCATTTTAAGTGTTACTATCACTATTTCATGCTTTACCTTTCTATACTTTATCATATATATCATGTTGTATGTGAATTACTTTGGATCATATAAACATACATATTCTGGTAATTACATAATTGTGCCTAATACAATTCAAAACCTCCCAAGAAACATACATCTTTACATACATATTACTTTTAATACAAAATTATACCAAAAATACTAAAATAAGAACTCCTTACATCAACTACTTATCAAACTTGTGTTGGCTTTTCTTGATGTAGAGAATGTCCTTGAGCAAAAGTCTTGTCTACTAAATCTACATGGATAAAATAACCTATGCTAAGCTATAAAGCTCAGTGGCAAAAAATCAAGATGGATGACCACTCACTGTGGTTGTTAACAAACACTCAACATGTAACAATAATAATACTATAATACAATAATGGGAACATAACAATGTATACAATTCACAAGATAACAAAGCTTAACCAATATCTCAACATGAATAAATCATAAGGATGATTGATATAATTTATGCCTTTATATTTTATTAGCAAATAATATAATTAAAGCAATCATATGTTTTATCAATAACATCTAAGCATTATGCTTTTACTTCAAGTACTATATTAGAGTTGTATAGCTCAAAATACTCTAAATACATAAACCAATTACTATTAAACTAACACAGATTTCTACTTCTTTAATCTTTAATAACTAAAAACATATAAGGTATAATTATTTAGATCTCAACCTTAAAACTATATTATGAAATCAAAATAAATCCATTACACATTTTATCCACATTACCACATGTTAAATCAACATGTAAGATGAGTAAAAATCCCTAACCTTTCATGCAATACCAAATCTTCCATCAAAACTTATTTTCTCTTCACTTTTTCTTCTTCCACTTTCCTTGCTTTGCCTTTTTTGAAGATCCCTCATCACAAATCTTCTCATGCAAACTTACAGTAGCTCAAAAGTTATCCAAAGAGTGAAGAGGCCAAATTCTTCATTAGAGAGAAGAGAGAGGTTGATAGCTTTTCAAGAGAGAGAAGAGTGAAGGATTGAAGATCTATTTGAAATGATTTCCTCCTCTTTTTCTTTGCCTATGCCATTCCCTTCACCTCAAAAACCAGACATATGTTTTCTCTCTTCTTCATCTAAATTCTTTAAATAAAAATAAGATGGTAAAATTTCATTAAAAATCTATACCCCTTTGTTTCTTTCTTTCAACTTTGACCCCATACTTACTTTTTTTCCTTTAATTACACCCTAACATCATTTCTCTTGTTTTAATTGACCTACTAAATCAAACTTATGTCTCAATTGACCACTTAACTTTATTTTTGTTCAAATTATAGACATGGAAAAATAACTATTTTACCATTTTTTACTGAAGAAAATAATTTTCAATGTCTTAAATTATAATAATTTAATTATTTAAGCTTAATTAAACCTGAATATCATATTAATTCCGATGAATCCTTTTACAAAAAATATTATGTCCTTACAATTCTCTCCCCTTTAAATAGTTTCATCCTCAAAATTCATACTTGTGATAGTCACTAATTGTATCACTTGCACATTTATAACTTTGTCTATACCACAAGCAAGCTTTGTCCAATACTATCCCTTTCATCTTCTTTTGTTATTTACATTATCACATTTATATTTCATTACTTTATTGAACTTAAATTCTATCTAACTTTATCTCTTTATAATTGTAACATTCACTTGATATAATATCAATGTTCTACTTAATGTACATCCTGTAAGTTTCCTCTTTCAGTTGGAGAATATACATATGATATGATGCTTTTAATGTCTTGACTAATGATATGGGATGCTATGCTATGAAAGAATGATGATTTCCTGTATGTAATATAATACAAATGCCTATTCTCATGTGATGCACATGAGAATAAATTGCCCTATCCTATACTATGAAATGTTTAATAAATTGCCCACACTTTTTAAGGAATCACTGACATGTATACAAAGCATCACAATTAATCTAAACTTATGCTCAAACCAACTTCAAATATAAACAACCTTATCAGATAAACTCTTTCTGATGTATCTAATTTCTATAATCTTTATATACTTTATTAACACATTCATACTTTATTCCAAATACTGGTCATATATATACACACTATATACTATTTTATCTGAAATTAGGATCTCATGAAATATATCACCCTTACTCTTATAAAAGTGGGGACAAGGATCTCATCTATAACTTAAACATGCCACCCTTAGAAACTTTCCTCTTATCTAATATTCCAAAAATGCATATATGCATTACCATTATCCGAAACTATTAATACACATAAATAAATATCATAAGAGGAGAGGATAAATACCATAAACTTATTTGATGATATCTTGCTTCATTAGAACTTTAGTCTTACCTATTCGTACTGAAGTAATTAATCCCATTGATATGTCCTTTTCATTATAATCAACCTCTTCCTTCTGAGATACAATTGTAACATTATACTTCCTTTTGCTCATAGGTGATGTACGATTTTTCTTTTGCTTGTTTTCATGTTTGCACTTTTATTTCTATTTCCTTTTGACATCCCTTGATATCCTATGATTAATTAACTCTTGTAAACTTCTGAGTTAAGTTGTGGTTTATACAGTAAATGTTCTATTATAGAAGCCAATATCTCATTGCAAGATACCAAAATAAAATCAAATTCTCATACATTTAATACCTAGAAGTTGCTAATTTCTCTAATATCTTTACAATTTTATCTATTTCTCCTTCTATCAATCCATAACAAAGCAAAACAAGGATATCTGCAATAGGCCAACACTCTATAACTTCCTATGATAACAATTTATAGACTTTTATTGACAAGAAATGACTAAACATATGCTATGATACCACTAATTGTAACACCCTCATTCTATAATCAAACATTAACCATATAATAAAGATATACTAAATAAAGTAATCTTTAAGTTACTTTAAAGCAATCACTATAACCATAACTCTTTACTTTTAATACAAGCTTAAGAAAATTGTGTCATTAAATGAAATGAATACTATATCAAAACGAAATTATAACAACATCTCTTTACATTTACAAACTTCCATTCCATATAAAAACATTTATACTATACAAAACTTTTAAAACAAATCAAAACCTATAAACCATAAATTCTCAAAATAAAGACTTCAAAATAAACTCTTCTATAACTTGTGTTGGCCGTCCCACTACAGATATCATCCTTGAGAAGAAGTCTTATTGTTAGTGCTAAATTTGCAAGCGCATGGTTTACCAATTATAGTACTTATTGCAGCCTTTATGCTATAAATCATAGGTTTTCCATAATTCCCAAGTTTTGTCTAAGGTATATGCTACCTAACTATTGAACCTTTAGCTTTTATAGTTTAGTTATGTAAAATGAAGCAACATCTATCATTGTCAACATAATATTGACATAAATTGCAATTCCAACAGAACCACAAATGATTCACTGAAATTCATTACAATAAGAACTTCAATAACTGATAACGAGAACAGATCCCTACTCATTGACAAGATAATCACAAAAATGCAAATTTTGTATGATCAATATAATAAATACATCAATTTTAAATTATTAATGTACAGTTCACCTACAATTATGATTTGTAGTAAACTGCATCTCTACCAAATGAAGCACTTCCTTATTGTTCACTCAACTGAGGCTAGTGTTAAGGTCAATCACCAGCTTAAATCTTGCATCTTTTGGTATTTTCAAATTGTAACCTGATTGGTCATTATACTTGTAAGGACCCAAAATAGGTCCTAGTAGAATTCAAAGGCATTATCATGTTATTAAAGTCAAATCAAGCTTAATTAGAGGAATTATTAAAAGTTAAGACCTTGTGGATTAATGGTTCTATATGGCAAAGGGTTAGAGAATCAATTAAAATTTAGTTATACAAGTGTGTAATTGAAAAAGAAATTTTAGTCAAATGGTCTATTGTAATATAATTAATTATTAGTAGGCCAAATTAATAAAATAAAGGAAGATGCGATGCAATTAAATAAAAGGAATTAAGCATGGGGTCAAATTTGAAGGAAATAAACAAGTAGGGGCACATTTATAACATGTAAATAGATGGGGGAGCATAAGGGTACTTTGCCCCTCTATTTAAGTGCTAGAAGCCTTACATGTTAGAGAGAGAAATCATTTTCTTTGTTCTTGAGAGGGGCAGGACTAATTTTTCAAGGAAAAGAAGAAATAAATTTAGATTTTTCTTATCTCTCAACTCTCACTTAGCTCTCATCTCTCTCTATAAGGTCCTTCATCTCTAGTAATTTTAATTTATTAACAAAAACTCTCTTACATGTGGATGATTTAGAAGTTTTTAGTTGAATAATCATGTTTGGATTCAAGACTTTAATTACCTTATTGGATGGCTTTCCTAAGGAGAATGAATGTTGTAATTTTTATACATGATGGTATAAAAACATGATTTGTAGAGTAGGAAACAAAGAAGAAGAAGAAAGGAAAAAAGGTAGCTAAAGATTGTAGCTAGGTGGTGATTCGACCAAGGTATGCGAATGTGTGTCTTGTGATTGTTTTTAATGTATTTCAAGATATAAATTTCTGTAAAGATGTGGATTATGGTATGAGTTAGTAAAAAAAAAACAGAATGAAGTCAAATATTTAAGATAGGACTTGTAAAAAGAAGTAATACATGTAAAGAATTGTTGAAACAAGATTTTGTAATTTTAGAATATCTCGAGCTATAAACCTTCAATTTATTTGAATCTAGTCGGTACTTCTTCCAAAGATTTAAACCTACATTTTGTTGAGGAACCCATCTTTAATTCTGCCTCTAAGTGGCCCTAAATCTAACTTGAAATTCATTTTGAGCTGCTGCCTAGTTGTTATGATGATATTGCTATATTTTGCTATAACTTTTTTATAGAGAAGTCAAAATTCTTTGAGAAAAAATTCCAGTTAAAATAGATACATATGAGCACAACATTCATGAAGCAATGTTGTCAAAATTTTGTACCCATTTTATACTATGAATTTTCTAAGTGATGATAAAGACCAAATGGGGTACAATGAGCTGTTGTTTATAGAACAAAAACATATTTTAGTAATTTGACTATATCTCTTGTTATAGAGGTTGGAATTCTATGAATATAATTTCTTGTTAAATTAGACTTACATGTCTGTAATTTATATAAAGAAATATTGATTTGGTTCTATTTCTAAATATGTTAAAAAATCACTTGGATTATGGAACTGTTGGCAGCATTATTTCCAAGAATAGTCCTTAGTGTTTTTGTAATCTTTTGAAATATAAAAATGGTAATTAGGTAATTTGAGTTGAGTTACAAAATAGACTCTCATATCTACATTTTTAATGAAGAAACCAAAGTCTAATTATGGCTCCAATCCTATCTAAATTTAGGTTGAAATTCGGAACCATATGCTGCCTATCACAATGAACAATCATCGATAATTTATAATTATCCTGAGTTATGGAAATGATATTACAATGATTTTTGATGTTCTTGAAACTAGAAATATATAGGATCAAGTTTTTAGAAGAACATTTTGGGCAAAAATTGCTTTTGTTAGGTCAAAAATAGCTTTAAATATAAGCTTAAAAAAATCTATCTCTATGAAGGATTGTTGCAATAATTTATCACCGTTTTTGGTATGCACTTTTGGAATACTCTTATGCATTTAAATAAATTTAAGCATCTTTAAAAAATCATTTTAACTACATGCATAAATGATCCTAGGTATTTTAAGCACATCTATAATGGAAAAGTAACACATTGAGAGTGATAAGTCATGAGTATATAAAATAATATCATATTGTAAGCATGTAAACATGATTACTTATTAAAGCATATTTATGATAAAGGTATGTTATTATTCACCTTATTGACATAGTATAAGCATGCTTATATGTTATATTTATATGATATGTTTATAAGTAAAAAATGTCAATGTATGTTTGTATAACTACCGGGATATAAATGCATCATGTACAAATTGATCATATTGTTATATGAAGATGAGAATACATGTCTATGTTTTAGGGACTAAGTGTCTTTTTGATATCACATGAATATTTGATGAAGCATGATTACATGAAAGTATGTTAATTAAAAATAATCTAGTAAAGTATATGATTGCTTTGTTAAAAGAGACAGTGTATACAAGTATACACACTAGAGATGGTATAACTTTACATTTATTACATACATGAGCAAATTGATCGAATTATGTTATAAGTCATGCATATGCTTATGCACTAGAGATGGTATGTCATTTACATGACTATATACATGTCTATATATAGATGAATCGGTATATGTTGTCTCTATAACAAGTTAGTACAACCACTACTCTGTTACAACTCGACACAACAAGGTATGATTCGACATAAGCTGGCCTCGTAATAAGTTAGCACAGTAGGGGATGAGTCAGCATATGCTGTAATCCTTCCTTTTTGTTCTTTAACCTTAACTTCTTTAATCAAAAGCCCCCAATTGTGCTTGAAATAACTCAATGGAACAAAAAAAGCCTACAAAAACAATGAAAAAAAGGGTAAAGCATAACACAACAAAATTAATAAAACATATGTGTAAAACTAATAAAAAGAGACATAAGTAGTCAAAATAACTAAGCTATATTGCATGACATCCGGAAGACCAAGGAAGATTAGGAAATGTTGATAGTATAGTCCTTTCATGAGTACCTAAATCAATAGAGGACTAGGGTAATAGAAATGATAAGGAAGCCTAACAAATAGGATTAGATTTTAATATTCATTTAGAATGCTAGTACTTAGTTAAAAGAGGAGATTAGGATGAAAGGAATAAAAGAGTAGGAGTCCTTGAAAGATATAGCAATTGAGGTTGAAGGAGAATACTTAGGAAAGAAGGCCAACTCAGTTGGTTTAAGTTATGAGAATTATAATATCTGATAAGTCTAATTCAATACTTAGTTTTAAACTATTCTTAGTTTGGTTTTGTTTTCTAATTATTTTTGGTTGATTTTAATAACTCTTGCTAAGAATAACTAAATTCTTTCTTTTATACATTTTTTAATGCATTTGTTGTTGTTTGTGTTGAATTATAGAAATTTTAGTTACCTTATGGTGGTAACATTTTAGTTCCCACCGTGACTTATTCAAAATTGGCAAATTTAGAGTTTTAACATAGGTTATGGTCGTAACAAATTCCTTGTCACTATTACATAAAGTATTTCAGAGTAAAATTGAAGTCTAAAGTACCACCTGGTCACAACTATTTCATTGCAACCATTAGCTCCTGATGTTTAGAGGCAGAAGTAAATTGAAGAGTAACTTATAGTGTGTAAGGGCCCAGTTGAGAATTATAGTAAAGTGACGAGGATTATAGTTAATTAAGGCAAATATTAAATTATTGGCACTGTTAAGGTTAAGTCTCATTAGGCATATTTTGGTAATTTCAGCATGTATGTAAATTGAGTATGGTTAAAATTAAGATAAAAGAGGGATATAGTTGAAGCAAATAAGAAGTTTGAGTGTTAGATGTTAAGAAAATAAGTTGTTGGGGTTAAGCTGAATAAGGGCAATTTTAGAATTTCACAATGAGATATTTGCCCCACTAACTCCCTCAATAGCTTATAGGAGAAGGAATAACAAGGGTTTTGAGAAGGCAGGATTGGCATTTTGAGGGATAGCTCTCTCTCTCTCTCTATTGATTACGAGTTAAAGAAGGGGAGCTAGGGTTTGTGAGCAAACTTCGTCACTTGCACCCAAACAATCAACAATTTCTTCAATTTCAATTATTTCTCCATTATGCACAACATCATTATCTTCTTCTACCTCCAAAACAACCTCATTTACCATGTTCTCCACATCTTCAACTTCACCCAAAACCTCTTTTTCCTCATCAAACTCATCAACAACCTCCTCTTCATGGTCTTGAGTAACTTTACTACCAAAGCCTATATCTATATCACCTTTTTCAGGTTCACAAATTATTTCTTCTAGGGTAACTTTCTCCTTCTTTCTCTTCGCTTTGCTCTCCTCCATCCTAATGCGTGGATCGAAATATTGTCTAAGCAACCATTCTAGATTATTAATTACCAACTTTATATCTTCCTTAAATGCATTCCTTTCAACTTGATGTAAATGTCGGTTGGACTTGTAATAAGACATCCTCACATTCACTCGTGTTTCACTTAAAATTTGGCTTTTACCCTCTTAATGTCCTCTCACTCTCTTGCCTTTTTCCTCTCAAGCTTGCAACTTTAAAATTGCACTTCAAAATTTAAATCACAAATCGAAACTTGAGCACGTTTTAGAAAGCAAGGAAATAATACTAACAACAAAAGATAGCTAAAAACTAGAAAAGAAGACTCTAGACACAATGGAGGTGATACACGAACAAGAGTGGTGTACCACTTGATGATAAATAAATTAGAGTATTGGACAAGCAAAGATACTCTAACAATGTAAATGGAACAAAGACTAGTTTAAAATAAAGAAATAAGCAGCAAGAATAAAAAAAATGACAATATGGACAAAATAAATGAATTTGATTACTACAAAGTAAACAAAATATAGAACCCAAATATGCTACCCAACAAAGAAAGGAAATCAACAAAATACCAATTAAAACTAAATAAAGTATAAAACATGCAAAACAAATCAATTTAGAGACAATTTACTCACTATGCCGAACGATGTAACAAGCTTGATTAGTGTGTCAAGTTGTGTGCAAAATGGTGGCAAAGTGATGGCAAAAAGATGGCAAAGTAATGGCAAAATGATGGCAAAAGCTTCCAAAAATGATAACATAAATGGTGGAAAAGGTTTCTAAATAAGGTTGCACAAATGATGGAAAAGTTACCAAAAATGGTTGCATAATTGGTGCAAAGTTTCCAAAAATGGTTACACAAATGATGGAAAAGTTTCCAAAAATGGTCACACAAATGGATCGCATATGATAAAAATGATTGGCACAAATGGATAATAAATGGATAGCACAAATATTTGCCAAGTAGAAATCCTTGTCTAACTAGAATTAGGATTGTAATTCCAAATCAAGTATGGATTGGATTTTGAAAACCTAAACCCAAAGCAATAAGGATTGTATTTCCTACCCTTTAAAGGATTCCCAAAGGTGTTTGGAAAAGGTGTAAATGCTGCCCCTCCCAATTATAAAGCAAAAAGGATTAGTTTTTACCACTTATGAAAGGATTAGGATTTCTTTAGGCTATATAAACTATCATTACTCAATTGCTCCTTACTTTTTTTTTCTTTTATTTTTCTTCTCTTTCACGTTTTTCTGTCCTTTCTTTTTTTTTTGTGAATAGTACCAGAACAGTGCGATGAACAGTGTCGCGAACAGTACCGTGATTTTTTTTTCTTTTTTTTTTAATTCAACACACCAATTTAAAGGCTACTACTACTAGAATTTGTTTTTTTTATGCCAAAGATTCAAAGTTCAAGTTTTGTTTCTAAGGCTTTTTTAATGAATCAAAACACAAGGTAAGGAAAAGAAAAAGCTATAAATTTAACGCACAAAAACACACAAATCAAAACTTATCACTACCTAATTCAGCATAAACATAAAGAAATCAAGGAAAAAAACACAAACCTAACACTAAGATAAATAAGAATTTACCTTACTTTTGGCTCTGATACCAAATGATGCGGAACCCCAAGGTTAAAGAACCCAAAACCCCTTAAACATAGGCTTTGATTTCAAAAGACAAAAAAGACAAACACCCTCCCTATTGAACCCCCAAACAACACGTGAATGGAAACGCAAATAATTGGGATAAGAAGAATTAGAAAATGCCACAATCAAAATGATTGATAAGTAATCCTAATTCTTGGTGCAATAGAAAAGAAAGCAAGCAATCTCACAATCTCTCTAAAGAATTTATGCTAAGCCAAGAGAAAACTCTCAAAAGTTTATAATCTGATTCAATGATATTTTGAGTTTACAACCTATAATAACCTATTTATAGCCTCAAAACCCTAAGGGAATGGGTATACATAAGTCCAATAGGTTTAAAACAAAAAATCCTACCTAAAATAGGCTAAAACAACTACTTAAAACCCAACTAAAGTAAAGTGACGAATTTCAAGCCCAAAATAAAAGACTAACTAATAACCCAAATAACTAAATAATCCCTTTAAAAGGAAGCCCACATGCCTAAGCCCACATTTACAACTTAAATGAGTCATGTGACTTTTAAATGAGGCACATGACTTGTACAATTAAAGCCCAAAGTTGTATAAGCCCAAAATTGATGGTAAAGCACCAAATCTGCCTCCTATAAATTGGATCTTATATTTATGTGTTTGAACTCCATTTAGACCCATTTGGAAGTCATAAGATTGCCCATCTTCAATGGCATAATATAGCCCTCTTGGATCTGTATCATTCCCTCCCACTTTAGAAAAGATTCGTCCTCGAATCTTCGTCTTGCAATAGTTGGGAATTGGAACTTGAGGAATACATTCATCTTCATAAATGATCTGCAGCATTCGTGGAAATAGTATGAATGCTTCTTCATTAAATAACTCATCATGATCCTACAAGTTATAAACAAAAGGACTATGCAAAACATGGTTAGTATTTAGTATAGCGATATGATTTTGACTTTCTCCACTTCCCATGTGCAACTCATTCTCCTTAATCAATAGAGAATCAACTGTAACGTGTGCATCTTCCATCTCAACTAAGCAAACTTCTTCACTTGCACTCAAACAATCAACAATTTCTTCACTTTCAATTATTTCTCCATTATGCACAACATCATTATCCTCTTCTACCTCCAAAACAACCTCATTTACCATGTTCTCCACATCTTTAACTTCACCCAAAACCTCTTTTTCCTCATCAAACTCATCAACAACCTCCTCTTCATGGTCTTGAGTAACTTTACTACGGAAGCCTATATCTATATCACCCTTTTTAGGTTCACAAATTATTTCTTCTCGGGTAACTTTCTCCTTCTTTCTCTTTGCTTTGCTCTCTTCTATCCTAATGAGTGGTTCGAAATATTGTCTAAGCAACCATTCTAGATTATTAAGGTCTTTCCTTATCAACTTTATATCTTCCTTAAATACATTCCTTTCATCTTGATGTAAATGTCGGTTGGACTTGTAATAAGACATCCTCACATTCACTCTTGTTTCACTAAAAATTTGGCTTTTACCCTCTTAATGTCCTCTCACTCTCTTACCTTTTTCCTCTCAAGCTTGCAACTTTAAAATTGCACTTCAGAATTTAAATCACAAATCGAAACTTGAGCACGTTTTAGAAAGCAAGGAAATAATACTAACAACAAAAGATAGCTCAAAACTAGTAAAGAAGACTCTAGACACAATGGAGGTGATACACGAACAAGAGTGGTGTACTACTTGATGATAAATAAATTAGAGTATTGGACAAGCAAAGATACTCTAACAATGTAAATGGAACAAAGACTAGTTTAAAACAAAGAAATAAGCAACAAGAATAAAAAAAAATGACAATATGGACAAAATAAATGAATTTGATTACTACAAAGTAAACCAAATATAGAACCCAAATATGCTACCCAACAAAGAAAGGAAATCAACAAAATACCAATTAAAACTAAATAAAGTATAAAACATGCAAAACAAATAAATTTAGAGCCAATTTACTCACTATGCCGAACGATGTAACAAGCTTGATTAGTGTGTCAAGTTGTGCGCAAAATGGTTGCAAAGTGATGGCAAAAAGATGGCAAAGTAATGGCAAAATGATGGCAAAAGCTTCCAAAAATGATAACACAAATGGTGGAAAAGGTTTCCAAATAAGGTTGCACAAATGATGGAAAAGTTACCAAAAATGGTTGCATAATTGGTGCAAAGTTTCCAAAAATCGTTACACAAATGATGGAAAAGTTGCCAAAAATGGTCACACAAATGGATCGCATATGATAAAAATGATTGGCACAAATGGATAATAAATGGATAGCACAAATATTTGCCAAGTAGAAATCCTTGTCTAACTAGAATTAGGATTGTAATTCCAAATCAAGTATGGATTGGATTTTGAAAACCTAAACCCAAAGCAATAAGGATTGTATTTCCTACCCTTTAAAGGATTCCCAAAGGTGTTTGGAAAAGGTGTAAATGCTGCCCCTCCCAATCATAAAGCAAAAAGGATTAGTTTTTCCCACTTATGAAAGGATTAGGATTTCTTTAGGCTATATAAACTACCCTTACTCAATTGCTCCTTACTTTTTTTTTCTTCTATTTTTCTTCTCTTTCACGTTTTTCTGTCCTTTCTTTTTTTTTTATGAATAGTACCAGAACAGTGCGATGAACAGTGTCACGAACAGTACCGTGATTTTTTTTTCTTTTTTTTTTATTCAACACACCAATTTAAAGGCTACTTCTACTAGAATTTGTTTTTTTATGCCAAAGATTCAAAGTTCAAGTTTTGTTTCTAAGGCTTTTTTAATGAATCAAAACACAAGGTAAGGAAAAGAAAAAGCTACAAATTTAACGCACAAAAACACACAAATCAAAACTTATCACTATCTAATTCAGCATAAACATAAAGAAATCAAGGAAAAAAACACAAACCTAACACTAAGATAAATAGGAATTTACCTTACTTTTGGCTCTAATACCAAATGATGCGGAACCCCAAGGTTAAAGAACCCGAAACCCCTTAAACATAGGCTTTGATTTCAAAAGACAAAGAAGACAAACACCCTCCCTATTGAACCCCCAAACAACACGTGAATGGAAACGCAAATAATTGGGATAAGAAGAATTAGAAAACGCCACAATCAAAATGATTGATAAGTAATCCTAATTCTTGGTGCAATAGAAAATAAAGCAAGCATTCTCACAATCTCTCTAAAGAATTTATGCTAAGCCAAGAGAAAACTCTCAAAAGTTTATAATTTGATTCAATGATATTTTGAGTTTACAACCTATAATAACCTATTTATAGCCTCCAAACCCTAAGGGAATGGGTATACATAAGTCCAATAGGTTTAAAACAAAAAATCCTACCTAAAATAGGCTAAAACAACTACTTAAAACCCAACTAAAGTAAAGTGACGAATTTGAAGCCTAAAATAAAAGACTAACTAATAACCCAAATAACTAAATAATCCCTTTAAAATGAAGCCCACATGCCTAAGCCTACATTTACAACTTAAATGAGTCATGTGACTTTTAAATGAGGCACATGACTTGTACAATTAAAGCCCAAAGTTGTATAAGCCCAAAATTGATGGTAAAGCACCAAATCTGCCTCCTATAAATTGGATATTATATTTATGTGTTTGAACTCCATTTAGACCCATTTAGAAGTCATAAGGTTGCCCATCTTCAATGGCATAATATAGCCCTCTTGGATCCGTATCTGGTAATATCCTCCCATTTCCATTGTGGAATTAGGATGAGGTTCAACAAACCAGAGGGTAACAGGTGCTCTGCTTTCACCTGCTGACTAGTCAAACAATTGGAGACATATGCTACCGCATCTTTCGTCATACTAGGCCACCAATAACATTGTTTCAAATCCTGGTACATCTTATTTCCACCAGGATGCATAGTAAATACTGTATTGTGAGCCTCATTCAATACTATTCTTTTTAATTCTTTGTCATTAGGAACATATAATCTATTCTGATAATACACACCCACATCCTCTTTCACTGAATACTCAAACTGGGTCCCTTCATGTGAAAACTTCAAAATCTGTTGCATCCTTTAATCAAGTTTCGGAGCATCGATCACTGTTTGACTCAAACAAGGTCTAGCCTTCAACTGTGCTATTAAACCACCATTATATGCAAGTTTCCATCTACAGTGATGTGCAATCATAGCAGCCATCATCTTATGGCTCTAGGCGTCTGCTACAACATTAGCTTTCCCTGGATGGTAATTCACCATACAATCATAATCTTTAAATAGTTCTAACCATCTTCGCTGCCTCAAGTTAAGTTCCTTTTGAGTGAGCAAATATTTGAGACTCTTGTGATCTGTATAGATTATGCACCTTTCCCCATACAAATAATTTTGTAAGGACCCTAACAAGACCCTAATCTAATTTGCATATTTGAATGGGACTTTTATTTGATTAAGATTAAATTAAATGAGGAATTTGTATAAGTATGGGTCAAAAGGGGGTAAATTATCAAGATATTATGTTTTGCATGAAAATAAAATTTTAAAGCATTGTTTAATGTTAATTAAGGGTGCAATTGAAGTAAAAGGTGTTAAGTTGGGGTAAATGTATTGTTTTGGAAACTCAAGGGTGAAATGTGGATAGAAATGATTGTTTGATGGTCAATTTGAGAGAAGGAAAAAATGGATAGGTTAATGTTTGAAAGGAATTAAATGGAGAGGTTAAAGTTTAACATGCAAAGATTTGCTAGGTTAGTGTGTAGCATGCAAAAGGTTAAAGGACTAAAGAGGGAATTATCCTTTGCTATTACAAAAAGCTGACTTTGAAGAGAGAGAAGAAAGAATGGAACGGTATTTCTTCAAGAAAAACACAGAAATGTTTCTTTCTCTCTCTTTTATGATTCATAGTTCATAACTTAAGTAATCTTGAAGAGGAAATTGTGCATGTTGGTTAATCAAGAGTATAATGCATTAAACTTAAGGTAATTAAACTGTTAATTGGACCCTTCATCATCTTCTTCTTCTTTTCATTTTGACTTAAAAGAACGTTAATAATGCTGGAAACTTGTATGTCATTCATTTTGTGAAGGAGAAGAGGAAGTAAGGAAGAGCAAAGGAAAGGGTATTGCTAGAGGTGGAAGACTTTGGTTTTGTCAGCCAAGGTATAGGAATTTAGGCTATTTATATTGCATGTGAAATTGATTGTTGGAACTGGGTAGGATTTACAGAATTCAAAGTTACGTTTTGCTGCATTTTATCGATGTGAGGTTGAAGAAGACTGTCCTTACCGAGTCGTGAATGTTTACACGAGTCGTGAACTTTTGTTCGACTCGTGAAGCACTTCATGAGTCATGCATCTTCTTCCAATGTTGGGTCACTCGTGAAGCTCTTCACGAGTCGTGAACATTATTCCGACTCGTGAAGCTCTTCACCAGTCGTGAAGTATAGTTTTTCTTCTCCACTCGTGAAACTCTTCATGAGACGTGAGTTTTGGCCTTATAAGCTTCACTCGTGAACCTCTTCACGAGTCGAACATATCGTCACGACTGAATGACTTGTTTGGAATATTTTGCCCATAAGTTGAGTTATAGAATAGCTTAATGAATGATTTCTTTTGTATTGGAAAATAGACTTCTCTACCTACATTTCATGTGAAGTAACCTAGACTTGAATCTACCTTTATGTACATGGAATTTAAGATTGAATCTGGACTAGTTCCCTAGACTGCACACAAAAATAGAATTCACAATAATGGGCATATCTTTTTATAGAGAGGTTGAAATGTTACAAAATGAAATTCTGGAAAAATTAGAGACATGAAAATCTAACTTTGATGTAGAAATGCTGGTTTAAATCCTTCTAAATTTTACATTATAATTTATTCTAAATGACAGTCCATAAGATTTGGTTTTTAAAACATCCTATAGTACTTTTCAAATAACTCAACCTATAGGTTAGATATGGAGATGAATTTTGATGCTTTGGAAACTAGACACATAGGGGGATAAAATTTTAGAAGATCATCTTGACTAAAAATTAATTTTTCCGTTCCGAGTGTGGCTCACAAGTTAAGTTCGGTATGCTGCCCTATACAGATTGTTGATGCACTTGACTTTATGACTACTAATTAAATTAGGACAAATAGTTGTTTTTATGATAGTAAAATAGAATTGGATAGGGCATGTAATATGACTATCAATGAAAGAATTATATGCATACATGTACATTTATTGTGTATATGAATAAAGATTAATGATGAAATACCTAACCTATACATGTAATTAAACTTGTACATGATTGTCATGTGCCTAATTGATGTGTACATATGTAATCCTATGATATGAAAGTGCACATGATCTAAATGATGATAAATGCATATATATATATATATATATATATATATAAACATGCTTATAGGAATAAGCCTACTATGAGCGAATGTACCCACAGGTATGTACATTTACGATATATATACATGAATGTATGAGCATGTAAATGCCCTATGAGATAGAAGATGTTGTAGCATGACTATGAACATGTGAGACACTTAATGAGAACATGATCAAGTATATGATATGATGATTATATGTCATGCCTATATGTCACGATGCAAACTTATAGTCACATGAAATGGATGAGCTAATTATGTAATTTGGCTTATGAAATCTGCATATATCTATTTATGCACCAGAGAAATTATAGTTTTACAAGACTCTATATATGTACAAATAGTATACTATGAATATAGTCTTAATATGTGAATTGAACACGAATATAGTTCTGCCTACGATGGAGTTTTAGATGTGGATAGATAGGCGCCTATAGGGAAATTGCAGCTGCCATAGTTTGGCCCAATTGGGTCCATAGTATATATGATCCCATTTGGATCATGATCAGCCCCGTTTGGGTTGATAGGCGACCCCGTTTGGGTCTGCTTGATCGGTCCATAGTACATTTTGGCCCCGTTTGGGTCTATAGATCGGATATCTTCGGATATCCTTCTTCTTGATACCGATGTGTATCCATAGTTCCCGTTATCCACTGATAAAGCTAAGGTAGGCTAAATGTTATTCATAGTATTGATAAAAAATTAAACAATTAAAGTTATTTGACTAAAGATTGATATTATGGATTACATTGTTGGTTTGCCCACAGGTATTATGTTTCATTTGAATATGTTTACATGGAAATTACTGTCTATATGAATTATGAAAATGAGAATACTTGTCACTTTTTTGGGTACAATGTTTAGGTATATGAGAATATGTTTTATGCTTTAAAGTATTTGTTGTTAATGACATGATATGTTGTACGTGTTATTTATTATACACATTGTATGTATATTTTGATGACCGTTGTGAGTGGTCATCCATCTATAGATATTCCCCACTAAACTTTATAGTTTAGCACGGGTTATTCATCCGTGTAGGTACTGTTACCAAGACTTTTGCTCAAGGACAATCTCTACATCAGGAAGGGCCAACTACGGACTGTTAATCTTGATGTAGGGTGTATTTGTAATAGTATTATCATATGTTTTGCTTTATGGCCAATTATTTTATAAGATGTATATAACTTATAAGAAATGTTGTAACTCACAAGTAGTAAAACTAAGAAGAGTATGCATGCATGTGATATACATAAGTAACATTCATATAGTATAGTATGCATGATACTAAGTATGAAATCCAATGCAGGAATAGACTAACAGCACATACATAAGTATATGAACCATATGACATGATTAAGGGCAAAATGATAGTTAAACAAATATATTGCATATGCATGATTAATAGTAATCAAATTATCAGTTAAATAGGATTTTACTTAGAGGGAGCGAAAATTTGTGGTATCAGAGCCTAGGTTTAGCCTTTTCTGGGTAAAAATGAACCTAGGATTCTATAGTATGATATAGTGTTTTGATGGCCTGATGCAGAAGTCCCTGTTTTCTTATAGTTCGTAGATGGAGAACTCTCGGGATGCTTTTGAGGAATCGGCTGAAAGTAATAGGCCGGTTAGAACCAATCCTGGATCTTCATCATTCAATCCAAATGAGGTTTCAGCAACGATCCCTATAGAGGCATTGTTAAAGATATCACAGGATATGGCTTAAATTCTTCAAAGGATGACTGCACCTAAAGCTCTAATATCTGAAATTAGGAAGCATGGTGCTGAAGAGTTTTTAGGCACTAATCTGGAATAGTCTAAGGAAGCTAAATTTCTGCTGGAAAAGCTAGAGAGAATTTTTTATGAAATCCACTATCTAGTGGGTCATAAGGCATCTTGTGCTATGTCTTTATTACAGGGGGCTGCTTATGATTGGTGGAAGTTAGTGTTGAAGCAACCCCAGTTACCAGATCCTCTTATATGGGAATTTTTCACAGCTGAATTCAAGAAAAAGTATGTTACTGAGGTGTACAAGCAAGAGAAGTTAAAGCAGTTTCTCAACTTGAAGTAGAGAGCTATGTCTGTGGCTGAATATGAGAAAGAATTTAGTCACTTGTGCAAATATGTTCCTGATGAGATGTTAACTGATGCTTTTAAATGTAGACAGTTTGAAGATGGGTTAAATGATTGTATAAGAGAAAAGTTAATTGAATCTACATCTTTGCAAGTGGTTAACTTCACTCAGCTGGTTACAGCAGCCTTGAGAATTGAAAAGAATGAAATTACAAAATGGGAGAAAGAACAGAGAAGGAGTGGGTTAAAGGGTGGATCTTTCACAGGAAAGAGAGCTAGAGTAGCTCAAGGAAATCAGCTAGCTGAGTCCGGCTATAGTTATGCAAAAAGGGACAGGAGACAAGAATCTTCTGCAGTGTCTAAGCTGGGAAAGGGAGCTTCAGGGAAACAGAGTGGGGGCAGCCTCCAGTGTGTCCCCATTGTTCTAGGCAACATTGGGATAGTTACAGGAAATTGACTGGGGCATGTTTCAAGTGTGGTGGTACCGATCACTTCATGGCAAATTGTCCTTCGAAGAGGGATCAGGGTGTTGGACAGCAGGGCAGTAGAGGAACTTATAATGCACCATCTTTTGGTAGAGGCAGAGGAAAAGGACATGGGGGATCGAGACATCAGGGATCCCAGTCCAGGAACATTTTTGAATCATTTGACAAGTGAACAGCTCCAGTTGTTCCTACTCGGGCTTATGCAATGAAAGCTAGAGAGGATCAGAGTGCTCCAGAAGTTATAGCTGGTATTTTCTCTCTATTTGATTATGACATGCATGCACTGATTGATCCCGGTTCCACTCATTCTTATATTTGCACTGGGGATATAGGTAGAAATGAGTCTACTATACATGAACTGGAATATGATATATGTGTAACCAACCCTTTAGCTCACAGTGTTGTTGTTAATAGAGTGCATAAACAATGTCCTATTGTAATTCAAGGGAAAGAATTTCTTGTTGATCTTATTGAATTGCCATTTCTGGAGTTTGATATTATACTGGATATGGATTAGTTGTCTAGACATCATGCAGTGATTATTTGTGAAGCTAAAATTGTAACTCTTATTGGTGCTGATGGTAAAGAAACTTTAGTTCGGGGCATTCGATCTAAACCCATATCTAATGTAATAACGGCTATACAAGCTAATCGATATCTGAGAAAAGGGTATGAAGCTTTCTTAGCACTTGTGCTTGATTCATAAAAATAGATTGTGAATCTCCAAGACATTCCAGTGGTGAAAGAATTTCTTGATGTGTTCCCTGAAGACTTACCTAGTCTTCCACCTGATAGGGATGTTGAATTGTCTATCGAAATTCTACCTGGTACAGCTCCTATTTCAAAGGCACCCTACAGGTTTGCAACTTTGGAATTGAAGGAACTAAAGGTTCAACTACAGGAGTTGCTTGAAAAAGGCTTCATTAGGCCTAGTACATCACCTTGGGGTGCACCAGTATTATTTGTGAAGAAAAAAGATGGGTCTTTGAGGATATGTATAGATTACAGACATTTAAATAGGGTAACAGTGAAAAATAAGTACCCTTTACCTAGAATTGAAGATTTATTTGATCAGTTGAAAGGTGTTGGAGTGTTTTCTAAGATTGATTTACGAACGGCTTATTATCAACTTTAGGTTAAGGATGTGGATGTTTCCAAAATAGCTTTTAGAACCCGATATGGGCATTATGAGTTTTTGGTGATGCCATTTGGGTTAAAAAATGCACCGACTATGTTTATGGATCTTATAAATAGGGTATTTAGACCCTACTTGGATTAATTTGTTGTTGTATTTATAGATTACATTTTGGTGTATTCGAGAAATGAAGGGAAACATGTTGAACACTTGAGAATTGTTTTACAGACTCTGAAGAAGAACAAGTTATATGCTAAGCTGAGCAAATGTGATTTTTGGCTTAAGGAAGTTTCTTTCCTTGGTCATGTGGTATCTTTTGAACGCATTAGAGTGGATCCAGCAAAAATTGAGGCTATAGTGAATTGGAAGCCGCCTCGAAATGTGACAGAAGTGAGAAGTTTTATGGGCTTAGCAGGTTATTACCGTCATTTTGTGAAAGGCTTTTTAGTTATAGCTGCATCACTCACTAAACTCTTGAGAAAGAGCATAAAGTTTGAGTGGAATGACCGGTGTCAGGTAAGCTTTGATCAGTTAAAGAAATTTTTGACAGAGGCTCCAGTTTTGACACAATCAGTTACAGGAAAGGAGTATGCTATGTATAGTGATGCTTCTAGAGTTGGCTTGGGGTGTGTGTTAATGCAAGATGGTAAAGTAATTGCCTATGCATCTAGGCAGTTGAAGCAGCATGAGCAAAACTATCCAACCCATGACCTAGAGTTAGCAGCAGTAGTGTTTGCCTTAAAAATTTGGCGACATTATTTGTATGGGGAAAAATGCAGAATCTATACAGATCACAAGAGTCTCAAATATTTGCTCACTCAAAAGGAACTTAACTTGAGGCAGCGAAGATGGTTAGAACTATTTAAAGATTATGATTGTATAGTGGATTACCATCTAGGCAAAGCTAATGTTGTAGCTGATGCCTTAAGTTGTAAAATGATGGCTGCTATGATTGCACATCACTGTAGATGGAAACTTGCATATGATGGTGCTTTAATAGCATAGTTGAAGGTTAGACCGTGTTTAAAGCAAGCAGTGATCGATGCTCAGAAACATGATGAAAGCTTGCAACAGATTTCGAAGTCTTCACATAAGGGGACCCAGTCTGAGTATTTAGTGAAAGAGGATAGGGGTGTGTATTACCAGAATAGATTGTATGTTCCTGATGACAAAGATTTAAGAAGAACAGTATTGAATGAGGCTCACAATATAGTATTTACTATGCACCCTGGTGGGAATAAGATGTACCAGGATTTGAAATAATGTTATTGGTGGCCTGGCATGAAGAAACATGTGGTAGCATATGTCTCCAAATGTTTGACTTATCAGTAGGTGAAAGCATAGCACCAGTTACCCTTTGGTTTGTTGAATCCCATCCCGATTCCACAGTGGAAATGGGAGGATATCACCATGGACTTTGTAACAGGATTGCCCCTTACACAGAAAAAGCATGATGCAGTGTGGGTTATAGTGGATTAGCTGACTAAATCATCTCATTTCATACCAATTCGAATGGATTACCCAATGGATAAACTGGCAGAACTTTATGTAAATGAGATTGTTAGACTGCATGGCATTCCGGTGTCAATAATCTCCGATCTAGATTCGAGATTCACATCGAGATTCTGGCAGAGTTTGCAACAAGCACTAGGAACTCAGCTCCGTTATAGTACAGCATTCGACCCTCAGACGGATGGTCATTTTGAATGGGTTATCCAAATCTTAGAAGACATGATGAGAGGTTGTGTTTTGGATTTTGCAGGACGTTGGGATAGATATTTAGCTTTAATGGAGTTCGCTTACAATAATAGTTATCAAAGGAGCATCGAGATGGCACCTTATGAGGCCTTGTATGGCCGAAAATGTAAAACTCCTGTTTTTTAGACTGAATTGTCAGAGCGCAGATTGGTCCAGATATTGTTAAAGATACATAAGAAAGGGTACAAGTTATCAAGCAGAGATTGAAGGAAGCTAGTGATAGACAGAAGTCGTATGCTGATTTAAAAAGGAAAGACATTGAATATCAAGTGGGTGACAAAGTGTTTTTAAAAGTGTCCCCTTGGAGAAAAGTATTGAGATTTGGGAAAAAGGGTAAATTGAGCCCGAGGTTTATCGACCCATATAAGATTCTTCAAAGAGTTGGGCTAGTGGCATACAGGTTGGCTCTCCCAATAGAACTAGCCAAACTTCATGATGTGCTTCATGTTTCTATGCTTCAAAGATATCGATCAGATGAATCACATGTGATACCAGTTCAAGATGTGCAAGTACAGCCGGATTTCACTTATGATGAAGAGCCTATAGCAATTCTTGCTAGAGAAGTTAGACAGCTCAGGAATAAGCAAATTTCACTTATTAAAGTGCTTTGGCAACATCACGATTTACAAGAAGTTACTTGGGAGCCAAAAATAACTATGAAGGAACAACATCCTCACTTATTCAAAGCAGGTATGAATTTCGGGGACGAAATTCTCAAGGGGGAGAGAATTGTAAGGCCCCTAACATGACCCTAATCTATTTTGCATATTTTAATGGGATTTTTATTTGATTAATATTAAATTAAATGAGGAATTTGTATAAGTATGGGTCAAAAGGGGGTAAATTATCATGATATTATGTTTTGCATGAGAATAAAATTCTAAAGCATTGTTTAATGTTAATTAAGGGTGCAATTGAAGTAAAAGGTGTTAAGTTGGGGTAAATGTATTGTTTTGGAAACTCAAGGGTGAAATGTGGATAGAAATGATTGTTTAAAGGTCAATTTGAGAGAAGGAAAAAATGGATAGGTTAATGTTTGAAAGGAATTAAATGGAGAGGTTAAAGTTTAACATGCAAAGATTTGCTAGGTTAGTGTGTAGCATGTAAAAGGTTAAAGGACTAAAGAGAGAATTATCCTTTGTTATTATAAAAAGCCTACTTTGAAGAGAGAGAAGAAAGAATGGAATGACATTTCTTCAGGAAAAACACATAAATGTTTCTTTCTCTCTCTTTTATGATTCAAAGTTGATACCTTAAGTAATCTTGAAGAAAAAATTGTGCATGTTGTTTAATCAAGAGTATAATGCATTAAACTTAAGGTAATTAAACTATTAATTGGACCCTTCATCATCTTCTTCTTCTTCTTTTCATTTTGACTGAAAATAACGTTAACAGTGCTGGAAACTTGTATGTCATTCATTTTGTGAAGGAGAAGATGAAGTAAGGAAGAGCAAAGGAAAGGGTATTGCTAGAGGTTGATGACTTCGGGTTTGTCAACCAAGGTATGGGAATTTAGGCTATTCATATTGTTAGTGTAAGCCCTAGCCCCAATACATTGTAATAAAACACTTAGTTAATAAAATGAGGCATTTGTTTTATCTTTTGTATTCCTGTGCATGTCAATTGATAAAACTATCCAAGAATGTCATTTCGGTTTAAGTTATCATGTGTGAGGCACATGATTGTAAGACCTTGAAACAAATGGGACTTCATTCTAAACATCCCTAGTCAGTCATTGTTATGGGAATAACAGTGAATTAAGACTAGTATGCTCTCTCTGATACTATGAGTTCTGTCGTACGGATCATTAGGATAAGAGTGTCAATCAGAGATCATAGATACATGTAAAAGAACATGGTATCTGGATTCCATCCGCTCATGAGAACACTACATGGTACAAGTCATAAGTGTTTCTCATATGTAAGTTTTGTATCGGAGTTCTTAGACCTGAAATCTCTATGAAACTTTTTATGAATTACTGTGTACTTTGACATACACCTAACGTGCTCGTAACAGAGTGACAAGTACGGGTATGATTGGGTATGCATTAATTCATGTTAGAGAGCATGAGAGAAGTGAAGGGATTACCCCTCTCGATAAAAGAGAAAATATCACCGGCCACTTGATCAGTGAACTGAGAAGTGTATGGCCATACCGAGATGAAATAATGAGTAATCATTATTTATCTGAGAGTTCAGTGTCACTGGAATATCAAGAAAGGAATTAATATATATAAGGATGACTAGTTCCATGCCTTATATTAATTCTGATATTTAAGGGTAAGGGACTATGCAAAATTGCATTAGGTCACCAAATGCCATATGCATTTTCATTTAATTTGGAATGCTATAATATCTTGCTAGAGAATATATATAGCCTTTGAATTAATTTGTTAATTCATTGCCAACATTAAATAGACCTATAGGATCGCACACAAAGCATTGGGCTTAAAATGTTTAAATTAAGTATTGGGCATTAATTTGGACTTTTAATTAAAGTCAAATTAATGTATGTAATGGGTTATAAAATTGCTATTGGGCTTTGGTCCATGAGAGAGAGAAATTCAGCCCACAAGGTTTAATTTCAATTAATTAATTATCTTGTGTTAATTAAGTTAATTGAGGATTAAAGCCTAAAGGAATTTAAATTAAATTAAATCACTTATTTATTTAATGAAGTGGCCGAAATTCCAAGAGGGAAATCAAGGAATTTCGGCACATGCTATTTATTTAAAATTAAGTGTTTTCATTTAATTAAATGACTTATTTTTTATTTCAAATTTGAATTTAAATTCAAAGAAGTTTAATTCAAAATAGATTACTTATCTTTAGGAAGTGATAGAGTTTGAATTTATTATCTTAGGATAGTTGAATTCAAATCTAAGACTTGCCAAAGGATAAGTATACACATTAAAAGAAATAAAACCCTAGGATATATAAAGAAGTTGGCGTGAAAATAAGCTAAGCCACCTTGCTTTTGGCATGAATTAATTCTCTCCCTCAAAACAATTCTCTCTTGGCCGAAATACACAAGGAGAAGGATTATTCCTTGCTTTCTTGTGTTCTTAGGCATTAATATCACCTTAAAGAAGAACAAGATCAAGTCTTGTAGCTTCAAACAATTGCCATTACACAATACTTAAAAGAGAGCTAGCAATCTCTATTTTAAGCCTTCTTTGCAAGTGTGTGTGTGAGGATAGAGGGAGTGCCGTAAAAGGCTGTTCCTTGGCATTGGTGATCAAGATCTAAGGTGGATAGAGGTATCTTAGTTGCTGGTCATCACCAAATTCAAGATTAAAAGACATCAAAAGTTGTAAGTTTTAAAACCCTAAAAATTGCATGTTTCGATTCTTGTTTTGGATATGTATGGTATGTATGATAAAATTTTTGTTTTTCCGCTGTGCTATCATGATTATCATACCATGTCATATTCCATCAGTGGTATCAAAGCCTAGACATGCTTATTTTAGTGCTTTAGATGCATGAAAAAATTAATTAAAAATCGTTATTTTGAAAACATGCAAATCTGAAATTTTCTGTTTTGAGTTTTTTGCATTGTTTTCGTGTAAAAACGATTTTAATTGATTAGATAGGTATTATAATTAATATGACATGTTAATATACTGTCCTAAGATGTTATTAGGGCTAGTAATGGTCGGATTTAATTATTTATACCTGATGGTACATGTTAATTATGAAACTAGGTGCTAGTTGGCATGTAAATTGCTAGTTTAACAACTAGTTTTCAAAATTAAATGTAAAAACGTTTTTGGCATGTTTGTAAGTGATATTTAAAGATTAATTATCAGGTCTGGACATATTTTAATTTTGGTTTTAATTCTGGTCCATGACAATTTAATTGATTAATTTTAAAATCACTTAAAACTATGACTAGTTTGTGTTTGTTACATGTTTAATCAAGATTGTTTGTTTTGTTTTGATTAAAATGGTAAAAACACATTTAGATCAGATTTGTACAGAATATTAAATCAATATTTATGGACTTATTTAGAATATTAAATGACTCATAAAATTGATTTAAATGTTTGTGCATTTCATGGCATTACATAAGCATTAAACAACTAGTTTTGTTGTTTGTTTGTTTTTGCATGAATGCCGTGTGTTATTATATGTGTTCTTCATGATTTTATTTTTTAATTCATGTTAGCACATATTATATGTATTTTTAATGTTTATGGGCTGTATGACATAAAATTAAAAATGGCAAAATTGGAAATTATACTAGAGTTGATTTATGGCACAAATCTAACTAGTTTGTGTTTTGGGCTTTTAAGAGAACTTATTCAATAAGAGGATTTAGTCCATTGGGCTTCACCCCAGGCTCATCATGGGGTCATCTCTTAAAGGTTCAAGTACACAATTTCCATTAATGGGCTTGGCTAAATTAATTAAAATTGGACTTTGTTTGATCCATGAATGCTATGTATATTTATTTGCTTGTTTGGTGTGATGAATGAATATGCATGGTGCATTCATGGGCCCTGGGTTTTTGTAATTAAATATGGCCTACGTGCCATTATATTTTATTGTAAAAGTTTCATTTATTTCTTAGAATAGAATTTATTTGAAGACTTTGTAAATCAAGACGAAGCCCACCGGAGTGGAGAAGCCCAACTCGAAGATTCTTATGTAATAGTATAGAATCTTAGTTGTAGGTTTTTGGGCCCATGTTTGTCACTCTTTACTTTATGCAATTATTTATATATGCATGCTATGTATGGATGACAAAGCGTATGCCATGTAAGCCGTAATAAAATGAATCCCTAAAAAATAGTAAGTCACAAAGTTGCCTTCCTAATTCGAAACATGTCAAGGCATCGATCATCGATCACGTAGACTAGGAGTCTTAGATGTGCCCGATTATCTTTGTGAGGCATGGGTTGTGAATGTAGGTTGGACTTATCATGGAAAGGGATGCCCGGACCTAGGCAACTAATAAATGGGTTGTGCTATAACATCTTAAGATGTTAGCCCATTTGATCCAAGAGTCATGTACGAGACATGATTGGAGTTTTCCTACCTAAGTAACTTAACTTGTTAGGTGTACAAGCTCAGCTTGACTAATAAGTTGTTGTGAAAAGTGGATCTTGGCCCACATTAAATCACTAACGCGAATTATTTAAAGGGATATTAATTCGGTTTGTGGGATCATAAATAAGACCTCATTTAATCTTGTTAAATTTTATTGTAGATTGAAAATGGCATCTTCAAATAACAATTTATCATTGCGATCGGTCCTTGAAAAGGACAAATTAAATGGTACCAATTTCATAGACTGGTCTCGAAACTTAAGAATAGTTCTTAAGTAAGAGAAAAAGTCGTATGTTTTGGATGCACCCTTGCCTTAAGAACCAGGAAGGAACGCCTCTGCGGTTCAAAAGGAAATTTTTGAGACCAAGAAGAGCGACTCCAACGATGTGACCTGTCTGATGCTGGCCACTATGGTGTCTGACTTGTAAAAGCCATTTATGGACCAAGAGGCTTATGCGATCATGGTGCACCTCAAGGAGATGTTCCAAGAGCAAGCTCGTCACTAGAGGTTCGTGACAACAAAGGCCTTAATTTCTTGCAAGATGGCTGAGGGTACTCCTATTAGTACCCATGTACTAAAGATGAAAGGGTATCTTGATACTCTTGAGAAGCTTGAGGTACTAGTGCCAAAGGAATTGGCCACTGACTTGATCTTAGGATCATTGCCTGCTGCTTATGATCCATTTGTGATGAATTATAACATGCATGCAATGAACAAGTCAGTCACTGAGCTTCATGGGATGCTTAAGAATGCTGAAGAGAACATTCGAAAGACCAATCGCGTTCTAATGGTTCAAAAGGGAATTAAGAAGGGACCCGCTAAGGGAAAGGGAAAGGGAAAGGCAAAACCCAAGTCAAGTAGGAGTGCACCTCAGGCCCAATCCAAGCCCAAGGCGCCAAAACTCAAAGAGAGTGAGAGCACTTGCTTCCATTGCAACAAGATAGGGCATTGGAGGAAGAATTGCGCTCTCTTCAAGGAAGAACAAAAGAAGAATGGAGCCAAGGCGTCCAGTTCTGGTATTTTTGTTGTTGAAATTAACCTTTCTATTTCTACCACTTGGGTATTAGATACCGGTTGTGGTTCTCACATTTGTTCAAATGTGCAGGGGCTAAGAAATAGGCGGTTACTTGGGAAGAATGAAGTGGACCTCCGTGTGGGGAATGGAGCACGAGTTGCTGCCATGGAGATAGGCGACTATCACCTCACTTTACCTTCCGGACTTTGTATTGTTTTGAATAATTGTTATTATGTGCTTGCTATGAGCAGAAACATTATTTCAGTTTCATGTTTGGATAATGATGAATTTGATTTTGTTATTAAAATTGGCAATGCTCATATTCGTCGCCAAGGCATTTCTTATGGCAATGCCATGTTGCAAAATGGCCTTTATATCCTTGATTTACAAAACAAAGAGTCGATATAGAACATTAATACAAAGAAGGTTAAATCAAACAAATTGAACCCTACTTACTTTTGGCATTGTCGTTTAGGACATGCAAACGAAAAACGCATTTCAAGACTCCACAAAACTAGAGTGCTTGGGCCATTCGACTTAGAGTCTTATGACACATGCGAGCCATGTTTGCATGGAAAAATGACAAAGAGTCCTTTTAATAAAAAAGGTGAAAGGACTAATGGCTTATTGGAACTAATACATACCGATGTATGTGGACCTTTAAGTACACATGCTAGAGGTGGTTTTAGCTACTTCGTGACATTCACAGATGACTTCAGTAGATATGGCTATGTTTATCTAATGAAGTACAAGTCTGAAACTTTTGAGAAATTCAAAGAGTTTAAGTACGAAGTAGAAAACCAACTTGGCAAAAGTATAAAAGCCATTCAATCAGATCGAGGTGGCGAATACTTAAGCCAAGAGTTTGACAGTCATCTAAAGGAGTGTGGTATTATTTCACAGCTCACTCCTCCTGGAACACCTCAATGGAATGGTGTGTCCGAAAGGAGAAATCGAACTCTGTTGGACATGGTTCGATCTATGATGAGTCAAGCTAATCTTCCTATGTCTTTTTGGGGTTATGCATTAGAAACTGCTGCGTTTCTATTGAACCGTACTCCAACTAAAGCAGTTGAGAAGACACCATACGAGGTATGGACTGGGAAAGAACCCAATATGTCTTTTCTCAAGATTTGGGGCTGTGAAGCACATGTTAAGAAATTAACATCTGACAAACTAGAGTCCAAATCGACTGTCTGCTTGTTTGTGGGTTATCCCAAAGAAACAAAGGGATACTACTTTTACTCACAAGCCGAGAACAAAGTATTTGTTGCTCGCAAGGCTATTTTCTTGGAAAAGGAGTTCCTTCTCAAGAAAGACAGTGGGAGTAAAGTAGAACTTGGAGAAATTCAAGTGCCACAAGCTCCTATAGAGGATGAGTTGGAAATGGGATCAAGTCCACAACCAGTTGTGGAACAAGAACACATTACACAAGTACCTAGAAGGTCTGGTAGGGTACGTCAGGAGATTGAGAGATATAGATTTCTAATCACTGACAGTGACACTATTGAGTTAGTAGATCGTGAGGATCCTACTACCTACCGAGAAGCTATTGAAAGCCCAGACTTGGAAAATTGGCTTGAAGCTATGAAATCCGAGATGCAATCAATGTACGATAACCAGGTTTGGACCTTGGTTGATCCATCGGAAGGTGCTAAGGTAATTGAATGCAAGTGGTTATTCAAACTAAAAGCTGATAAGACCTACAAAGGTAGACTAGTAGCAAAAGGTTTTCGACAAACTCATGGTATAGACTATGACGAGACCTTTTCGCCTGTAGTCATGCTCAAGTCCATTAGGATCTTGCTTGCCATAGCTGCATATCATGATTATGAGATATGGCAAATGGATGTCAAAACTGCTTTCCTCAACGGAAATTTACTTGAGGATGTGTATATGACACAGCCTGAAGGTTTTGTCAATCCAAAGCATCCTAAGAAGGTTTGCAAGCTTCAAAAATCCATTTATGGATTAAAGCAAGCATCCCGAAGTTGGAATCTTCGTTTTGATGAGGCAGTCAAAGAATTTGACTTCATCAAGAACGAAGATGAGCCTTGTGTGTACAAGAAGGTTAGTGGGAGCATAGTAGTGTTTTTGGTCCTATATGTGGACGACATCCTTCTCATTGGGAATGACATTACAACATTGCATAAGGTTAAGCAATGGTTGGGAAAATGTTTCTCAATGAAAGACTTAGGTGAAGCCGAGACAATACTTGGTATTCGAATCTATAGAGATAGATCGAATCGGCTTTTGGGACTAAGTCAAGAAAAGTACATAGACAAAGTACTAAAGCATTTTAGTATGGGAGACTCAAAGAAAGGGTACATACCTTTGGCTTTGGGAGTTCCTTTGACTAAAGAACAGTGCCCTAAAACCAAAGAGGAAAGGGACAACATGAGTAGAATCCCATATGCATCTGCTATTGGATCTATCATGTACGCTATGTTATGTACTAGATTGGATGTTGCTCATGCACTGAGTATAACCAGTAGGTTTCAGCAAGACCCTGGTGAGAAGCACTGGTCTGCTGTAAAAGGGATTCTAAAGTACCTGCGAAGGATTAAAAATCACTTCTTGGTGTATGGTGGTCAAGAAGAGCTCGTCATACAAGGTTATGCCGATGCTGCTTTTCAGACCAGCACTCAAGATTCTAGATCGCAATCTGGATTTGTTTTTGTTTTAAACGGTGGTGCTGTCAGCTGGAGAAGCTCAAAGCAAGAAACCGTTGCCGACTCAACTACAGAATCTGAGTATATTGCAGCAAGTGAGGCTGCAAAAGAGGCTGTTTGGATTAAAAATTTTATTTCTGGATTAGGAGTGGTCCCAAGCATCCTAGATCCATTAGAAATTTTCTGTGACAACAACGGGGCCATCGCACAGGCAAAGGAGCCCCGGTCACACCAGAAATCCAAACACATACTCAGGAGGTACCACCTGATCAGAGAAATCATTGATCGTGGGGACGTCAAAGTTAGCAAGATAGCAAGTGAAGACAATGTAGCAGATCCTTTGATGAAACAGTTACGTCCAAATCTGCACGAAGCTCATTTGAGAGCGTTCGGTCTTAGGGCTATGCCCAATTGGGACTAGTGCTAGTGGGAGATTGTTAGTGTAAGCCCTAGCCCCAATACATTGTAATAAAACACTTAGTTAATAAAATGAGGCATTTGTTTTATCTTTTGTATTCCTGTGCATGTCAATTGATAAAACTATCCAAGAATGTCGTTTCGGTTTAAGTTATAATGTGTGAGGCACATGATTGTAAGACCTTGAAACAAATGGGACTTCATTCTAAACATCCCTAGTCAGTCATTGTTATGGGAATAACAGTGAATTAAGACTAGTATGCTCTCTCTGATACTATGAGTTCTGTCTTATAGATCATTCGGACAAGAGTGTCAATCAGAGATCATAGATACATGTAAAAGAACATGGTATCTGGATTCGATCCGCTCATGAGAACACTACATGGTACAACTCATAAGTGTTTCTCATATGTAAGTTTTGTATCGGAGTTCTTAGACCTGAAATCTCTATGAAACTTTTTATGAATTACTGTGTACTTTGACATACACCTAATGTGCTCGTAACAGAGTGACAAGTACGGGTATGATTGGGTATGCATTGATTCATGTTAGAGAGCATGAGAGAAGTGAAGGGATTACCCCTCTCGATAAAAGAGAAAATATCACCGGCCACTTGATCAGTGAACTGAGAAGTGTATGGCCATACCGAGATGAAATAATGAGTAATCATTATTTATCTGAGAGTTCAGTGTCACTGGAATATCAAGAAAGGAATTAATATATATAAGGATGACTAGTTCCATGCCTTATATTAATTCTGATATTTAAGGGTAAGGGACTATGCAAAATTGCATTAGGTCACCAAATGCCATATGCATTTTCATTTAATTTGGAATGCTATAATATCTTGCTAGAGAATATATATAGCCTTTGAATTAATTTGTTAATTCATTGCCAACATTAAATGGACCTATAGGATCGCACACAAAGCATTGGGCTTAAAATGTTTAAATTAAGTATTGGGCATTAATTTGGACTTTTAATTAAAGTCAAATTAATGTATGTAATGGGTTATAAAATTGCTATTGGGCTTTGGTCCATGAGAGAGAGAAATTCAGCCCACAAGGTTTAATTTGAATTAATTAATTATCTTGTGTTAATTAAGTTAATTGAGTATTAAAGCCTAAAGGAATTTAAATTAAATTAAATCACTTATATATTTAATGAAGTGGCCGAAATTTCAAGAGGGAAATCAAGGAATTTCGGCACATGCTATTTATTTAAAATTAAGTGTTTTCATTTAATTAAATGACTTATGTTTTATTTCAAATTTGAATTTAAATTCAAAGGAGTTTAATTCAAAATAGATTACTTATCTTTAGGAAGTGATAGAGTTTGAATTTATTATCTTAGGATAGTTGAATTCAAATCTAAGACTTGCCAAAGGATAAGTATACACATTAAAAGAAATAAAACCCTAGGATATATAAAGAAGTTGGCGTGAAAATAAGCTAAGCCACCTTGCTTTTGGCATGAATTAATTCTCTCCCTCAAAACAATTCTCTCTTGGCCGAAATACACAAGGAGAAGGATTCTTCCTTGCTTTCTTGTGTTCTTAGGCATTAATAGCACCTTAAAGAAGAACAAGATCAAGTCTTGTAGCTTCAAACAATTGCCATTACACAATACTTAAAAGAGAGCTAGCAATCTCTATTTTAAGCCTTCTTTGCAAGTGTGTGTGTGAGGATAGAGGGAGTGGCGTAAAAGGCTGTTCCTTGGCATTGGTGATCAAGATCTAAGGTGGATAGAGGTATCTTAGTTACTGGTCATCACCAAATTCAAGATTAAAAGGCATCAAAAGTTGTAAGTTTTAAAACCCTAAAAATTGCATGTTTCGATTCTTGTTTTGGATATGTATGCTATGTATGATAAAATTTTTGTTTTTCCACTGTGCTATCATGATTATCATACCATGTCATATTCCATCACATATTGCATGTGAAATTGATTGTTGGAACTGGGTAGGATTTATAGAATTCAAAGTTACGTTTTGCTGAATTATTTCGATGTGAGGTTAAAGAAGATTGTCCTTACCAAGTCCTGAATGTCTTCACGTCGTGAACTTTTGTTCGACTCGTGAAGCTCTTCACGAGTCGTGCATCTTCTTCCAATGTTGGGTCACTCGTGAAGCTCTTTATGAGTCATGAACATTAGTCCGACTCATGAAGTATAGTTTTTCTTCTCCACTTGTGAAACTCTTCACGAGACGTGAGTTTTGGCCTTATAAGCTTCACTCGTGAGCCTCTTCACGAGTCGAACATATCGTCACAACTGAATGACCTATCTGGAATATTTTGCTCATAATTTGAGTTATAGAACAACAAATTGAATGATTCTTTTTGCATTGGAAAAATAGAATTCTCTACCTACATTTCATGTGAAGTAACCTAGACTTGAATCTGCCTTTATGTACATGGAATTTAAGATAGAATCCGGACTAGTTCCCAAGACTACACACAAAAACAAAATTCACAATAATGGGCATATCTTTTTATAAAGAGGTTGAAATGTTACAAAATGAAATTCTGGAAAATTTAGAGACATGAAAGTCTAACTTTGATGCAGAAATACTGGTTTAAATCCTTCTAAATTTGACATTATAATTTGTTCTAAATGACAGTCCACACGATTTGGTTTTTGAAATAGCCTGTAGTACTTTTTAAATAACTCAAGCTATAGGTCATATATGGAGATGAATTTTGATGCTCTGGAAACTAGACACATAAGGAGATAAAATTGTAGAAGATCATCTTGACTAAAAATGACTTTTTCCTTTCCAAGTGTGGCTCACAAGTTAAGTTTGGTATGCTGCCCTATACAGATTGTTGATGCACTTGACTTTATGACTACTAATTAAATTGAGACAAATAGTTGTTTTTATGATAGTAAAATAGAATTGGACAGGACATGTAATATGACTATCAATGAAAGAATTATATGCATACATGTACATTCATTGTGTATATGAATAAAGATTAATGATGAAATACCTAACCTATACATGTAATTAAACTTGTACATGATTGTCATATGGCTAATTTATGTGTACATATGTAATCCTATGATATGAAAGTGCACATGATCTAAATGATGATAAATGCATATATATATATATATATATATATATATATGTAAACATGCTTATAGGAATAAGCCTACTATGAGCGAATGTACCCACAGGTATGTACATTTACGATATATATACATGAATGTATGAGCATGTAAATGCCCTATGAGATAGAAGATGTTGTAGCATGACTATGAACATGTGAGACAATTAATGAGAACATGATCAAGTATATGATATGATGATTATATGTCATGCCTATATGTCACGATGCAAACTTATAGTCACATGAAATGGATAAGCTTATTGTGTAATTTGGGTTATGAAATGTGCATATATCTGTTTATGCACCAGAGAACTTATAGTTTTACAAGACTCTATATATGTACAAACAGTATACTATGAATACAGTCTTAATATGTTAATTGAACATGAATATAGTTCTGCCTATGATAGAGTTTTAGATGTGGATAGATAGGCGCCTATAGGGAAATTGCAGCTACCATAGTTTGGCCCAATTGGGTCCATAGTATATATGATCCCATTTGGATCATGATCAGCCCTGTTTAGGTTGATAGACGACCCTATTTGGGTCTGCTTGACCGGTCCATAGTATAGTTTGGGCCCATTTGGGTCTATAGATTTGATATCTTCGGATATCCTTCTTCTTGATACCGATGTGTATCCATAGTTCCAGTTATCCACTGATAAAGCTAAGGCAGGCTAAACGTTATTCATAGTATTGATAAAAAATTAAACAGTTAAAGTTATTTGAATAAAGATTGATATTGTGGATTACATTGTTGGTTTCCCCACAGGTATTATGTTTCATTTGAATATGTTTACATGGAAATTGCTGTCTATATGAATTATGAAAATTAGAATACTTGTCACTTTTTTGGGTATAATGTTTAGGTACATGAGAATATGTTTTATGCTTTAAAGTATTTGTTGTTAATGACATGATATGTTGTACATGTTATTTATTATACACATTGTATGTATATTTTGATGACCGTTGTGAGTGGTCATCCATCTATAGATATTCCCCACTAAGCTTTATAACTTAGCACGGGTTATTCATCCGCGTAGGTACTGTTACCAAGACTTTTGCTCAGGGACGATCTCTGCATCAGGAAGGGCCAACTACCGACTGTTAATCTTGATGTAGGATGTATTTGTAATAGTATTATCATATGTTTTGCTTTATGGCCAGTTATGTTATAAGATGTATATAACTTATGAGAAATGATGTAACTCACAAGTAGTAAAACTAATAAGAGTATGCATGCATGTGATATACATAAATAATTTTCATATAGTATAGTATGCATGATACTATGTATGAAATGCAATACAAGAATAGACTAGTAGCACAGACATAAGCATATGAATCGTATGACATGATTAAGGGAAAATGATAGTTAAACAAATATATTGCATATACATGATTAATAGTAATCAAAGTATTAGTTAAATAGGGTTTTGGTTAGAGGGTACGACAAATTTCGCCAAATTTTTAAGGTAAACACTACTACTACTAATTCTAGGTCATGGGTTGGATAGTTTTACTCATGCGGCTTCAACTGTCTAGATGCATAGGCAATTACTTTACCATCTTACATTAACACACAACCCAAGCCAACTCTAGAAGCATCACTATACATAGCATATAGCTTTCCTGTAACTGGTTGTGTCAAAACTGGAGCCTCTGTCAATAATTTCTTCAACTGATCAAAACTTGCTTGAAATCGATTAGTCCACTCAAACTTTATACCCTTTCTCAACAGTTTAGTGAGTGGCGCAGCTATAACTGAAAAGCCTTTCACAAAACGACGATAATATCCCGCTAAGCTTAGAAAACTTCTCACTTCTGTCACATTTTGAGGCAGCTTCCAATTCACTATAGCCTCTATTTTAGCTGGATCCACTCTAATGCCTTAAAAAGATGCTACATGACTAAGGAAAGAAATTTTCTTAAGCAAAAAATCACATTTGCTCAGCTTAGCATACAACTTATACTCCCTTAGAGTCTGTAAAACAATTATCAAATGCTCAGCATGTTTCGCTTTATTTCTCGAATACACCAAAATGTCATCTATGAACACAACAACAAATTGATCCAAGTAGGGTCTAAATACCCTATTCATAAGATCCATAAATGCAGTTGGTGCATTTGTTAACCCAAATGGCATCACCAGAAACTCATAATGCCCATATCGGGTTCTAAAGGTTGTTTTGGAAAAATCCACATCCTTAACCCGAAGTTGATAATAACCAAATCGCAAATCAATCTTGGAAAAAACTCCAGCACCCTTTAACTGATCAAATAAATCTTCAATTCTTGGTAAAGGGTACTTATTTTTCACTATTACTCTATTTAATTGTCTGTAATCTATGCACATTCTCATAGACTTGTCCTTTTTCTTTACAAATAAAATCGGTGCACCCCAAGGTGATGCATTAGGCCTAATGAAGCCTTTGTCAAGCAACTCCTATAACTGAACCTTTAGTTCCTTCAATTCCAAAGGAGCCATCCTGTATGGTGCCTTCGAAATAGGAGCGGTACTAGGTAGAATTTCTATAGACAACTCAACATCCCTTTCAGGTGGAAGACTAGGTAAGACTTCAGGGAACACGTCAAGAAATTCTTTCAACACTAGAATCTCTTGGAGATTCACATTCTCTTTTCTTGAATCAAGCACAAGTGCTAAGAAAGCTTGACATCCTTTTTCTAATAAATCACTTAGCTTGCATAACTATTATTACATTAGCTAATGGTTTAGATCAAATGCCATGAACTATAGTTTCTTTACCATCAACACCAATAAGAGTTGCAGTTTTAGCTTCATAATTAATCACTGCATGATGTCTAGACAGCCAATCAATACCCAGTATAATATCAAACTCCCAAAAAGTTAATTCAATAAGATCAGCAGGGAATTCTTTCCCTTGAATTACAATAGGACACTATTTATACACTCTATTAACAATAGCACTGTGACCCAAAGGGTTGGTTACACATATATCATATTCAAGTTCATGTACAGTAGACTCATTTTTACCATACTCTTAAATTTTATTTTCATGCAATTAACATAATAACATGATAATTTAACCCCTTGACCCATAATTATACAAAATTATCATTTAATTTAATATTAATCAAATAAAAATCCCATTCAAAAATATGTAATTTAAATTAGGGTCATGTTAGGGGCCTTACACTCTTTCCTGAAGAACCTGGTAGGATTGCTTCTGTGGTTCAAAAGGAAACTTTTGAGACCAAGAAGAGCAACTCCAATGATGTGACCTATCTGATGCTGGCCACTATGGTGCCTGACTTGCAAATGCAATTCATGGACCAAGAGGCTTATGCGATCATAGTGCACCTCAAGGAGATGTTCTAAGAGCAAGCTCGTCATGAGATGTTCGTGACAACAAAGGCCTTGATTTATCGTAAGATGGCTGCAGGTACTCCTATTAGTACCCATGTACTCAAGATGAATGGGTATCTTGATACTCTTGAGAAGCTTAAGGTACAAGTCCTGAAAGAATTGGCTACTGACTTGATCTTAGTTTCATTGACTGATGATTATGATCCATTTATGATGAATTAGAATATGCATGCAATGAACAAGACAGTCACCGAGCTTCATGGGATGCTTAAGCATGCTAAAGAGAACATTCAAAAGACCAATCCCATACTTATGGTTCAAGGAGGCATTAAGAAGGAACCCGCTAAGGGAAAGGAAAAAGGAAAGGCAAAACCCAAAGATGACCTAGCTCGGTTCAAGTCAAATGGGAGTGCACCTTAGGCCCAATCCAAGCCCAAGGCACAAAAGCTCAAGGAAAGCTTGAGCACATGCTTCCATTGCAAAAAGATAGGGCATTGGAGGAAGATTTGTGCTCTCTTCAAGGAAGAACAAAAGAAGAATGGAGCCAAGGCATCCAGTTTTGGTATTTTTGTTGTTGAAATTAACCTTTCTATTTCTACCACTTGGGTATTGAATACCGATTGTGGTTCTCACATTTGTTCAAATTTCTAGAGGCTAAGAAATAGGTGGTTACTTGGGAAGAATTAAGTGGACCTTCGTGTGAGGAATGGGGCACGAGTTTCTGCTATGGAGATAGGCGACTATCAACTCACTTTACTTTTCGAACTTTGTTTAGTTTTGAAAATTGTTATTATGTGCCTGCTATGAGCAGAAACATTATTTTAGTTTCTTATTTGGATTTGGATGAATTTGATTTTGTTATTAAAAATGGCAATGCTCATATTCATCGCTAAGGCATTTCATATGGCAATGTCATGTTGCAAAATGGCCTTTATATCCTTGATCTACAAAGCAAAGAGTCCGTATACAACATTAATACAAAGAGGGTTAAATCAAATGAATTAAACCCTACTTACTTCTGGCATTGTCGTTTAGGGCATGCAAATGAAAAATGTATTTCAAGACTCCACAAATCTAGAGTGCTTAGGTCATTCGACTTAGAGTCTTATGACACATGCGAGCCATGTTTGCATGGAAAAATGACAAAGAATCCTTTTAACAAGAAAGGTGAGAGGACAAATGACTTATTGGAACTAATACATACCGATGTATGTGGACCATAAAGTACACAAGATAGAAGTGGTTTTAGCTACTTCGTGATGTTCACAGATGACTTCAGTAGATATGGCTACATCTATCTAATGAAGTACAAGTCTGAAACTTTTGAGAAATTCAAAGAGTTTAAGAACGAAGTAGAAAACCAACTTGGTAAAAGTATAAAAGCCATTCGATCAGATCGAGGTGGCAATTACTTAAGCCAAGAATTTGACAGTCATCCGAAAGAGTGTGGTATTATTTCACAGCTCACTCCTCCTGGAACACCATAATGGAATGGTGTGTCCGAAAAGAGAAATCGAACTCTGTTGGACATGGTTCGATCAATGATGAGTCAAGCAAATCTTCTTGTCTCCTTTTGGGCTTATGCATTAGAAACTGATGTGTTTTTACTAAACCGTACTCCAACTAAAGCAGTTGAGAAGACACCATATGAAGTATGGACTGGGAAAGAACCCAATATGTTATTTCTCAGGATTTGGGGCTGTGAAGCACATATTAAGAAATTAACATCTGACAAACTAGAGTCCAAATCCACTATGTGCTTATTTGTGGGTTATCCCAAAGAAACAAAGGGATATTACTCTTACTCATAAGCCAAGAACAAAGTATTTATTGCTTGCAAGGCTATTTTCTTAGAAAAGGAGTTCCTTCTCAAGAAAGATAGTGGAAGTAAAGTAGAACTTTGAGAAATTCAAGTGCCACAAACTCCTATAGAGGATGAATTAGAAATTGGATCAAGTTCACAACCAATTGTGGAACAAGAACCCATTACACAAGAACCTAGAAGGTCCGGTAGGGTACGTCAGGAGATTGAGAGATATAGATTTCTAATCACTGATAGTGATACTATTGAGTTAGTAGATCGTGAGGATCCTACTACCTACCAAGAAGCTATTGAGAGCCCAGACTCAGAAAATTAGCTTAAAGCCATGAAATCTGAGATGCAATCAATGTACGATAACTAGGTTTGGACCTTGGTTAATCCACCGAAAGGTGCTAAGGTAATTGAATGCAAGTGGCTATTTAAACTCAAAGCTGATAAGACCTACAAAGGTAGACTAGTAGCAAAAGGTTTTCAACAAAATCATGGTGTAGACTATGATGAGACCTTTTCACCTGTAGTCATGCTCAAGTCTATTATGATCTTGCTTGCCATAGCTGCATATCATGATTATGAGATATGGCAAATGGATGTCAAAACTGCTTTCCTCAATGAAAATTTACTTGAGGATGGGTTTATGGCACAGCCTAAGGGTTTTGTCAATCCCAAGCATCCTAAGAAGGTTTGTAAGCTTAAAAAATCCATTTATCGATTAAACCAAGCATACCGAAGTTGGAATCTTCGTTTTGATGAGGCAGTCAAAGAATTTGACTTCATTAAGAACGAAGATGAGCCTTGTGTGTACAAGAAGGTTAGTGGGAGCATAATAGTATTTCTGGTCCTATATGTGGACGACATCCTTCTTATTTGGAATGACATTCCAACATTGCAAAAGGTTAAGTAATGGTTAGGGAAATGTTTCTCAATGAAAGACTTAGGTGAAGCCGAGACAATACTTGGTATTCGAATCTATAGAGATAGATTGAATCGGCTTTTGGGACTAAGTCAAGAAAAGTACATAAACAAAGTACTAAAGCATTTTAGTATGGGAGACTCAAAGAAAGGGTACATACCTTTCGCTTTGGAAGTTCCTTTAACTAAAGAACAGTGCCCTAAAACTAAAAAATAAAGGGACAACATGAGTAGAATTCCATATGCATCTACTATTGGATCTATCATGTACGCTATGATATGTACTATGTTGGATGTTGCTCATGCACTGAGTATAACCAGTAGGTTTCAGCAAAACCCTGGTGAGAAGCACTGGTCTGCTGTAAAGGGGATTCTAAAGTACCTGCGAAGGACTGAGGATCACTTTTTGGTGTATGGTGGTCAAAAAGAGCTCATCAAACAAGGTTATGCCGTTGCTACTTAGCAGACCAGCACTCAGCATTCAAGAACGCAATTTGGGTTGGTTTTTTTTGAATGGTGGTGTTGTCAGCTGGAGAAGCTCGAAGCAAGAGACTGTTGCTAACTCAACTATAGAATCTGAGTATATTGCAGCAAGCAAGGCTACAAAAGAGGCTGTTTGGATTAGAAATTTCATTTTTGGATTAGGAGTGGTCCCAAGCATCCTAGATCCATTAGAAATTTTCTATGACAATAACGGGGCCATCGCACAGGCTAAGGAGCCCTGGTCACATCAAAAATCCAAACACATACTTAGGAGGTACCACCTGATCAGAGAGACCATTCACCATGGGGATGTCAAGGTTAGCAAGATAGCAAGTGAAAACAATGTAGCAAATATTTTGACGAAACAGTTGCATCCAAATCTGCACAAAGCTCATTTGAGAGCATTCGGTCTTAGGGCTATGCCCAATTGGGACTAGTGCTTGTGGGAGATTGTAATTGTAAGCCCTAGCCCCAATGCATTGTTATAAAACACTTTAGTTAATAAATGAGGCATTTGTTTTATCTATTGTATTCTTGTGCATATCAATTGATATAACTATCCAAGAATGTTGTTTCATTTTAGTTATCATGTGTGAGGCACATGGTTGTAAGACCTTGAAACAAATGAGACTTCATTCTAAATATCCCTAGTCAGTCATTGTTATGGGAATAACAAATGAATTAAGACTAGTATGCTCTCTCTAATAAGATGAGTTCTATCTTACGGATCATAAGGACAAAAGTGTCAATCAGAGATCATAGATACATGTTTAGAACATGGTATCTGGATTCGATCCATTCATGATAACACTACATGGTATAACTCATAAGTATTTCTCATGTGCAAGTTTTGCATCGGAGTTCTTAGACCTAAAATCTCTATAAAACTCTTATGAATTCATGTGTGCTTTGATAGACAGCTAACGTGCTCGTAATAGGGTGACAAGTATGGGTATGCTTGGGTATGCACTAATCCATGTTAGAAATCATGAGAGAAGTGAAGGGATTACCCCTCTCGATAAGAGAGAAAATATCATCGGCCACTTGATCAGTGAACTAAGAAGTGTATGGCCATATCGAGATGACATAATGAGTAATCATTATTTGTCTGAGAGTTTAGTGTCACTGGAATATAAAGAAAGGAATTAGTATATATAAGGATGACTGGTTCCACAAATATTTAAGGGTAAGGGACTGTGCAAAATTGTATTAGGTCACTAAATGCCATTTGCATTTTCATTTAATTTGGAATGCTATAATATCTTGCTAGAAAATATATATAGCCTTTGAATTAATTCATTAATTCATTGCCAATATTAAATGGACCTATAGGATTGCACACAAAGCATTGGGCTTAAAATATTTAAATTAAATATTGGGCATTAATTTGGGCTTTTAATTAAAGTCAAATTAATGTATGTAATGGGTATTAAAATTGCTAAATGAACTTTGGTCCATTAGAGAGAGAGCTTCAGCCCACAAGGTTTAATTTCAATTAATTAATTATCTTGTATTAATTAAGTTAATTAAGTATTAAAGCCTAAAAGAATTTAAATCACAATAAAACACATAAATAGGAAATGGAGTGGCCGAAATTCAAAGACGAATTCCTTGTGAATTTCGGCACATGCAAATATCCTTATTAAGTGATATTATTTGATTAAATGTCTTATGATTATTTCAAATTAATTTTAATTTAAAATTTGAAAGAGTTTGATTTAATGTTTCTCACTTGATTTTAGGAAGTAATGGAGGATAAATTAACTATCTTTTAGGTAGTTAATTTTGGATTTAACTCTTAAAAAATAAATGATATATATATTTTTTGGTGAAAAATAAAACCCTAGGCGTGAAACTCTCTCTGTCACACTCTTGGCTGATTTTGACAAGGAGAAAGGATTCTTCCTTATTCTCTTGTGTTCTTAGGCAGTAATAGCAATTAAAAGGAAGTACAAGATCAAATCTTATAGCTTCAATCCATTACCATTACACAACATTAAATATAGAGCTAGCAATCTTGATTTTAAGCCTTGCTTGCAATTGTGTGTGTGAACATAGAGAGGAGTGGCGTAAAGGCTATTCCTTATGCATTGGTGGTAAAGATCTAAGGTGAATAAGTCCTTCTTAGTTGTTGGTCATCATCAAAATCAAATCTTGAAGTGCATCTAAAGTTGTAAATTTTAAAACCCTAAAATTGCATGTTTTCGATTCTTGTTTATGGATTGCATGGTATGTATAATTGATTTTATTATTTTTTCGCTGTGTGATTATCATGTACATACCATGTCATATTCGATCATCATGGATTATGTTTTTGTTTTTATTAAAACTTTAAAATTCTAAACATGTGAAAGGAAGATACTACTTTTGAACATATTAATAATAATGTTTTGGATACAAATATGGTTTTTCTATCTAATTTCATTACATTTGATCATTATTGAACATTATATCAATAACATATATCACTTATTCTTGAAGTGAAATCTAAAAAGCATCAGAACTACTATCATCAATGAGTCCTCATGGGGTTTTTTGATTGATTATTTTCCCTCAGCATTTAATTTTTTTTCAAGATGCCTTTTTTCGATTTTCACCCTAACAAGGAGCCTAAATTTTGTCAGGCAATCATTTTCTCTAGTTTTCAACCCATGAGGCTTTTGTTCTCTACTTTTCTCTTTAAAGTCTTATCAATGGTACCTTTTCAGTAGTCAACATTGATCGATTCTCTAAACTTATTGCCATCACTATCAATTAGAATAGCAACTCCTTTAGACAATAACTTTTTTTGGCACAAAAGGTCATTTCAAAGTAGGTTTAAACTTGCCCCGGATGTTTGAGATCCCTAGCCACATCTATTTGAACAATAAATCTCCCTCCTTCAAAGGGTGCTTCCTAACCTTTTTGCCAAATTAATGAGCTAACCACTTTTGGTAAATCTAGTTTTGATAGCAAGCTCACATCCTATCCCTGTCTAGCAGGTTAAGCTAAATCAACCTTTATTTGGCCAATTCTATTTCGAGCAACTTAGCTTTTAAAACCACACTCAAGAACTGATGCTCAATCTCTATCAGTAGTATAGCTTTTATCTTATTGAAGTTCCTATTAAAGTTCAAACTATGGTTCTATAACTCTATAATGCAATAGGTAGCTTCTTAGCCCAATCCTTGTAAGTTTGATCTATCTTAGCTAAGATCCTTTTGACATTCTTATTTGCTGCTTCAACTGCCCTATTTGCCTGAGGTCGATAAGGAAAGGACCTATGATGTTGAGCCCCATATTTTTTAAGCTTCTGCTTAGTTTTTATAGAAAATTGCAACCCATTATCCAACACTATAAGGTGCAGTAGACCATACCTACATATCATATTGGTTTTAATGAACTTAGTCATTTCCTTAGCATCTACCTTCTTAAAGGATTCAGCTTTTACCCACTTGGTGAAGTAGCCAATGGCATTTATAATTAATCTATACCCGAACAAGGCTGGTGAATGGAACATACCCGTCTACCAGCCTTTTACTACTATAGCTGCAATATCTTCATCAAGAAACTTATAGGTTACCTATTTTCCCTCTAATGGCTGATCAGCCAAGAACTCTACTATAACTTTTCCCTTAATGGTTTTCCTAGTTATATATTCAAAATCAAAATCTTGTAAGAGGATTAACAACCTATCCATTCTTCCTAAGAGTGAAGGCACTTCTTGTAAGTAAATAAGAGGGTTTTGTTTAGCCACAACTTGCATTTTGTAGGAATAAAAGTAATGCCTTAATTTCTTTAAAGACCAAATAACTGCTAGACAAATCTTTTCTACCTCTATGCACTTAGCCTCATATGGAAAAAACTTCTTACTGAGATAGTAAATCATGTATTCAATCCCAAACTCATCTTCCTGAGCCATCATAGCTCCTATCGAACTATCCTCTTTGGCCAAATAAAAAATCAAAGGATTACCTACCTAAGGTGGCCTCGACATCATGGATGCAAAAAGGCATTTTCTAATAGTATTAAATGGCTTCTAACAATCTTCATTCCAAACAACTGGCTAATCTTTTCTAAGCAGCCTAAAAATCTATTCACACATTGAAGTCAACTTACCTATAAACCTGCTTATATAATGAAGCCTACCTAGAAATCTTCTAACCTTTTTCTCCTTCTAAGATACAGGAATTTTGCTAATGGCTTTCACTTTGTTAGGATCTATCACTATCTTTATCTTACTCACTACATGCCCTAAAAGCTTGCCTGGGGGAACTCCGAAAATACACTTTTTCGGGTTAAGAAAAAAGTTGTACTTATCAATCCTTTGAAATAACTTTTCTAATGCCTCAAAATGGCCTTCTCAAGTAGCTGACTTAATCATTATATCATCCACATACACTTCTAACTCATTGTGGATCAAGTCATCTAAGATCCTAGTTGCCATCCTCTGGTAGGTGGCACCAGCATTTTTAAGCCCAAAAGGCATTACTCGATAAGCATAGGTACCTCAGTCGGTGATAAAAGATATCTTAATCCTATCCACAATCTTATTCAAAATTTGATTACATCTAACATACCCATCTATGAAGCTATACAAGGCACAAGTAGCTGTACTATCTACCAGGACATCTATGTGAGGTAAGGGGAAGTCATCCTTAGGGCAAGCTCTGTTCAAATCTCTATAGTTCACACAAACTCTAATCCTTCCATCCTACTTTGCTATAGAGATTGCATACGCTAACTATGTTGGTTATTGAACCTCTGCTAAGAACTTGGCCTCAATTTGTTTCTTGAATTCACCCTCGACCTTTTCAGCCCACTCTCGCATAAGTTTCATAAACTTCTACTTGACTGGTTTATACCTTAGATAAATTGGGATGGCATGTTCAACTATCTCTCATTCAATTCTTAGCATGTTCTCGTGGGTCCAAGTGTAGACTCTTTCCTATTTTTTTTTAATATTCTTTCAAATCTTGCTCTCCTTAGGAGCTATATCTGATGCTAATAAGATATTTTTTGGATTTTCCTTAGTTTCAAGATAAAATGAACATGTATTTGTTTAGTTAATGTAAAATATAAATGTTTTATGATCATGATTATGCATATTGGAATTAGAAGAAATATCACAGAAGTAAGGAAAGTTATTCATCTTATTATACAATCAAAAGAAGAACTGTTGTTCTCATCAAAAAGTTCTAGAACATAAACAATGTCAATGAAAGTATCATCTTCTTCAATGTTTATAGCAGCATAAGCCTCTCCAGCTTCTAGGTTTGGCTTGGTTAGAGCTTCGGCTTCCATCTTTTCTTTGCTTTTATAGTACAAAGCAAATAGTTTTTTAGTCATGATCTATTTAGGTACCTCCTTATCCTTTGCTGAGTGATGCTGAATGATCTCTTCATCTGAGAAACCCTTGACTAGTTTGATAATTCCATACTTCTTTGCTCTCAATGAAAGACATCATTGCACAACTCAAAATCGAGCACTACTTTGTCTCCCACTAGTTGTAGTTCATTCTTTCAACAATAAATGGAGAACCCTAACGCTGGCACAAAGCTTTCAAAAATGTGAGGGATCTCATTTACCATTTCATTTCCCTTATATATATTTATATATATATATTCAAATATCGATACTCATATTGCTATATAAATATATGAATTTGTGTATTATGATATAATCAAATGCATGTGCGAATTGTGTAAAATAAGCACATGCATTATATTTATAAGGAGTTTAAAAACTGTATTGCCTGCTAATAGAGTTCAACTGTGGATAGAGAGATGCCTATAGGGATATTACAGCTGTTGTTGTTGACCTGTTTGGGTCTAAATTATTTTTGACCCCGTTTGGATTATAAATAGCCCCATTTGCATTATAGCCAACCCCGTTTGGATCTGCTTGGCTGGTCTACTATTTTGTTGACCCCGTTTGGGTTTATGTTTTTGATATCCCCGAATATCCCTATTTTCATACCCTTGGGTATCTCCTATTTCTATTATCCACTTTTATAACTTAAGCAGGCTAAGCTAAAGTATAAATGCATCATAGTTAATTATAGTATAATTAATGCATATGATACATGGAATAACATGTTTAACTATGGTTTTTAATACATGTATTTTAGTTATATATATATATATATATATATATATATATATATATATATATATGTACAAATTATTTTAAGTAATGTTGAAATTCAAGGATGCTGAATTAAATGTAGAGTTACGTTGTTGTTTAAGATATTATATTTTAGCATATACTTATTTCTAATATGGCATTCATTATATTTTCAATTACTATCTGTTATATGTTTATGAAAACAACTATGATTCGTTGTCTTCAATATTTAGAATCCACACTAAGCTTTATAGCTTAGTACGGGTTATTTTATTAATGTAGGTTTTATAGTCAAGGCTTTTGCACAGGAACATTCTCTGCAATAAGGGTAGGCCAACACCAGTTCATAGGAGTTGATGTACGGATATTTTGGTTAAATTTTGTATTTCTTTAATACGTTTGATATGTATAACAGGCTATATAAAATATGTATGTCATATGGAAGATAATGTTGTAATAAGTTCGTCATGAAAATGCTAGTTTGTGCATGCATATAGGAGCTAAAATGATTATATATATATGATGGAATACTAAATGTTGTGCATGAGAATGAATATAAAACTAAGATAGTTGTATCTAGCATGAATATGATAAGTGGGTTACATGATGAGTCATTATGCATATGTAATTAAAGTAATGGAGGTTGTGTGAAGCACTTAATTAATATGTAGGTTGTCTGATTAAATGAATCATTACAATGATTAATGTTGGTTTAATGGTTTAATATTCTACTATAATATGATTGAATATATAGTATAATATCTAATAAAGGCTCTAGACTTAAGGTGTTTCAATTTAGTATTAGAGCCTAGGTTTAGTCTTTTATGGGAAATACGAGTATAGGATTCTATAACATGAGATAGTATTATTTTGACCTAATATAGAAGTTTCTATTTTCTTATAGATTAAAGATGGAGAATTCCTCTAGGGATTCTATAGAAGAATCAGTTGAATACAATTTGTTGGTTAGACTAAATCTTTCAAACCCAATGTCTTCATCATTTTTTGCAAAATAAAATTCCTGCGGCTATTCCTAGAGAAGCCTTGTGAAAAATTTCTCAGGATATAGCTCAGATTCTGCAAAGAATGACAATACCCAAAGCTCCAATATCTAAAATTTCGAAGTATGGGGTACAAGAATTTCTAGGCACCTTTTTAAAATAATTTGAAGAAGCTGAGTTCTGGTTAGAAAAGCTGGAGAGAATATTTGATGAAATTAATTATCCTGTTGATCACAAAATATCCTGTGTTGTGTCCTTGCTTCATGGCATGGCATATGATTGGTAGAAGCTGGTTTTAAGATAGCCTCAGCTATCTGACCCACTTACTTGGGAATTCTTCGAGGTGGAATTCATAAAGAAATATGTTACTAAGGCATACAAGGAAGAAAAATTAAAGCAATGTTTAAATTTGAGACAAAGAATTTTATCTATTGCTGAGTATGAAAAATAATTTATCCGCTTGTGCAAGTATGTTCCTAAGGAGATGTTAACAGGAGTTTTTAAATGCAAACACTTTGAAGATGAGCTGAATGATCGAATTAAAGAAAAATTATTCAGATTTACATCTTTGAATATGGTGGATGTTAATCAACTAGTTATAACTGCCATAAAAATTAAGAAATATAAAATAGCTAAAAGAGAGAGGGAGCAAAAAAGAAGTGTTTCTAGAGGAGGGTCTTCCATTGGGAAGAGATTTAGAGGAGCTTAAAGAGGTCAGCCAGTAGAGTCTTTTTTTTTTTTAATTCTGTTATAAAAAGAAAGAAACAAGAATCCACTATCAAGTATAAGTCTGAGAAAGAAGTTTCAGGAAGACAGAGTGGGGGTAAAATACTAGTATGTCCTCATTGTTCCAAGTATCATTGGGGTAACTGCAAAAAAATTTGTTGTTGAATGTTTTAGATGTTCTAGTACCGACCATTTATTGGCTAATTATCCTGTGAAAGGGGACAAAGGTTTTAGGCAACAAGGTAGCAAGGGAGCTTCTAATACACCTTCATCTGGCAGAGGTAAAGGTAGAGGACAGACTAGATCAAATTATCATAGATCTCAACCCAAAAATGTGTCAGAATTAGTTGATAGACCTTCTGCTCAAATGGTTTCTAGTTGGACTTATGTAATGAAAGCTTGGAAGGAACAAAATGCTCCAGAAATTATAGCTGGTACTTTTTCTCTTTATAATTATGACATACATACACTTATTAATCCTAGCTCTACTCATTCTAATATTTGTATTTGGGATTTAGGTAGAGATATGTCTAAAATACAATAGTTAGATTTTGATGTTTGTGTGACTAGTCCATTGGGACAGTGTAATTATCAATAAAGTATGTAAAGACGGGACAGTGTAATTATCAATAAAGTATGTAAAGACGGTCCTATAGTAGTTCAGGGGAAAGAGTTTTCAAATGACTTGATTGTGTTGCCTTTTAATAAATTTGATATAATTTTGTGAATGGATTGGTTATCCAAACATCATGTAGTGGTGAATTGTGAAATAAAAGCAGTAACTCTCAGGGATGATGAAGGAAAAGAAATAGTAGTTGAAGGCAGTTGTTTTAAGCTAATGACTAATGTTATACCGGCAATGCAAGCTAGGCGTTGACTTAGAAAATAATGTGAAGCATTTTTAGCTTTAATCCTTGACTCAATAAGAGATACAATGAAGCTTAAGAATATACCTGTTGTGAATGAATTGTCAGAAGTATTTCTTGAGGAATTGCCTAGTCTTCCTTTAGAAAGAGATGTTGAGTTTTCTATTGATATTTTACCTGGTATAACCTTGATTTCTAGGGCACCATATAGAATGGCTCCATTTGAATTAAAAGAGTTAAAGGTTCAACATCAAGAATTGTTAGACAAAGGCTTCATCAGACCTAGTGTGTCACCATGGGGTGCCCTATTTTTTTTTTTTGTTAAGAAGAAAGATGGATCGATAAGGATGTGTATGGATTATAGACAGTTGAACAAAGTGACAATGAAGAACAAATATCTTTTGCCTTGAATTGAGGATTTGTTTGACCAGTTGGGTGGTGCTGGGGTGTTTTCAAAAATAGACTTACGATCAGGTTATTATCATCTCAGAGTTAGAGATGGAGATGTTCCCAAGATTGCATTTAGAACCCGTTATAGGCATTATGAATTCTTAGTTATGCCATTTAGGTTGACAAATGAACCTGCTACATTCATAAATATTATGAATAGGGTATTCAGACCCTATTTGGATCGATTTGTTATAGTGTTTATCGATGACATATTGGTTCACTCAATAAATGAAGCTGAGCATGCATGTTGAACATCTGAGGATTGTGTTGCAAACCTTGAAAGAAAATGAATTGTTTGCCAAGTTGAGTAAATGTGACTTTTGGCTTAAGAAAGTTTCTTTCCTAGGTCATGTTATATCTACCGAAGGCATTAGGGTTGATTCAAATAAAATTAAAGCTATTGTTAATTTGAAACCACCCAAGAATGTGTATGAAGTTGAAAGTTTTCTCGGGTTGGCAAGTTACTATTGTCATTTTTTGAAAGGTTTTTCCATTATTGCTTCACCACTAACTAAAATATTAAAAAAGAATATTAAGTTTGAGTGGTTTGATCATTGTCAAACAAGCTTTGATCAGTTAAAAAAATGTTGATTGAAGCTCCAGTGTTAACTCAACCAGTGTCAGGGAAAGAGTACCCAATGTATAGTGATGCCTCCAAAATTAGGTTGGGATGTGTATTAATACAAGATGGTAAAGTAGTAGCTTATACATCTAGATAGTTGAAACTGTATGAGCATAACTACCCGACTCATGATCTATATTTGGCAGATGTGGTTTTTACTTTGAAGATTTGACGACACTACTTGTATAGGGAAAAATAAATAATTTATACTGTTCATAAAAGCCTCAAATACTTGCTTATTGAAGAAGAACTTAATTTGAGGCAGAAAAGGTGGTTGGAGTTATTCAAAGATTATGATTGTATAGTCGATTATCATCCGGGAAAGGCAAATGTGGTTGTTGATGCTTTGAGTCATAAGAAAATGTAAGGCCCCTAACATGACCATAATTTAATTTGCATATTTTTGAATGGGATATTTATTTGATTAAGATTAAATTAAATGAGAATTTTGTATAAGTAAGGGTCAAGGGGGTAAATTATCATGTTATTATGTTAATTGCATGAAAATAAAATTTAAGAGTATTGTTTAATATTAATTGAGGGTGCAATTGAAGTAAAAAGTATTAATTTGGGGTAAATTTACAATTTTGGAAACTTAAGAGTCAAATGTGGATAAAAGCATATATTTAAAGGTCTATTTGAGAGAAGGAATAAATTGATAGGTTAATGTATGAAAGGAATTAAAAGGAGGGGTTAAAGTTTAACATGCAAAGATTAGCTAGGTTATTTTGTGGCATGCAAAAGGTTTAAGGACTAAAAAGGGGATTATCCCTTGTTATTATAAAAAGCCAACTTTGAAGAGAGAGAAGAGAGAGTGGGATGCCATTTCCTTCAAGAAAATGCGGAAATGTTCTTCTTTCTCTCTCATTTATGATTCAAAGTTGATTTCTTTAAGTAATTTTGAAGAGGAAACTGTGCATGTTGGTTAATCAAGAGTTTGATGCATCAAATTAATGTAATTAAACTATTAAATAAACCCTTCATTATCTTCTTCTTCTTCTTCTTTTCATTTTGGCTGAGGAAAATGTTGATTAGGTGTTGGAAATTTTAAATGATGATGATGATATTTGTGAAGGAGAGGAGGAAGGAAGAAATAGCAAAGGAAAGGATAATGCTAGAGGTTGAAGACATAGGGATTTTCAACCAAGGTATGGGAACTTAGTGCTGTTAATATTGCATGTGAAAACTTGCTGGAACATGTTGTGCTTAATAGAAATTTAGGGTTATGTTTTTTGGGTTTTATCGGGGGTTTTATCGAAATGAGTTTGAAGAACAAAATCAGATGTGAGATTCATTGCCGAGTTATGAATATCTTCACAAGTCGTGATTTATTGTCCGACTCGTGAAGCTCTTCATGAGTCGTGCTTCTTTTTCTTCTAAGTCACTCGTGAAGGTTGGTCTCACTCTTAAATACCTTCACGAGTCATGAATTTTAGTCTGACTCGTGAGCCTCTTCACCAGTCGTGATATGTAACTTTTTTCTCAACTCGTGAACCCCTTCACGAGACGTGAATTTTGGTCTTTTTGCTTCACTCGTGAATCTCTTCACGGGTCAAACGCTTCTTCATGACTGATTAACTTTTTTGGATTATTTTCCTCATAAGTTGATCTATAGAATAGAAAATTGAGTGATTTTTTTGTATTAAAAAATAGACTTCTATAGCTATATTTCATAGGAACAAACCTAAACTTAAATCTGCCTCTAAGTATATGGAATTTAGGGTTGAATCCGTACTAGTCACCTGAACTGCTTATAGAAACAAAATTGGCAAAAATGCTCATAACTTTTTTGTAGAGATGTTGAAATGTTACAAAATAAAATTTTGGTAAAACTAGAGACATGAAAGTCTAACTTTGATGAAGAAATGTTAGCCTAAATCCTTCTAAATTTTACATTATGAATTTTTCTAAGTGACAGTCCACACTATTTTTGTTTTAAAAATAGCCTATAGTATTTTTCAAATAACTCGAGCTATAGGTTAGATATTTAGATGAATTTTGATGCTCTAGAAACTATACACATAAGGGGATAAGATTGTAGAAGATCATTTTGCCTAAAAATGACATCTTCCATATGGCTCACAAGTCAAGTCTAGAATTCTGCCCTGTACAGATTTTTGCTACACTTGATATTATGATTTTTAATTAATTTAGAAAAATAGTTGTTTATGTGATAGTAAAATAAATTGGATAGGGCATGTAATGTGACTATCAATGAAGGATTTATATGCATACATACACATTCATATGTGTATAATAAATAAAGATTAGTGGTGAAATTATCTAACCTATACATGTAATTAGACTTGTACATGATTGTCATATGCAAAATTGATGTATACATATGTAATCCTATGACATGAAAGTGCATATTTTGACATGCACCTATACTATGAAATAGGGAATATAATAGTATGACCATGACATGTATATATGCCCATATGGAAACTTGTCGATATATTTTGTATAGCACATGATTTGAATAATGATAAAGGTATATATATATTGATAAACATGCTTATAAGAATAAGCCTATTATATGCGAATGTACCTACAGGTATGTAAATTTATGATTATGTATACGAGTGTACGAGCATGTAATTGCCCTATGAGATAGAAGATGTTTTAGCATGACTATGAACATGTGAGATGCTTAATGAGAACATGATCAAGTATATGATATGATGATTATATGTCATGCCTATATGTCATGATGCAAATTTATAGTCACAAGGATTGGATGATCTAGTTTTATAACTTGACATATGAAATGTGAATATATCTATTTATGCATGAGAGAACTCATAGTTTTACAAGACTCTGTATATGTACAAATAGTATACTATGAATACAGTCTTAATATGTGAATTGAACATGAATATAGTTCTGCCTGCAATAGTGTTTCAGATGTGGATAGATAGGTGCCTATAGGGAAAATTGCAACTGCCATTGTCTGGCCCAATTGGGTCTAAAGTATGTTGATCCCGTTTGGATCATGAACAGCCCCGTTTGGGTTGACAGGCAACCTCGTTTGGGTCTACTTGACCAGTCTACAGTATAATTTTGCCCCGTTTGGATATATAGATTCGATATCTTCGGATATTCCCCATTTTGATACCGACGTGTATCAATAGTTCCCGTTATCCACTAATAAAGCTACAGCAGGCTAAACATTATTTATTGTAATGATCATAATTAAACAGTTAAAGTTTATCTTACTAAAGATTGATATTGTGGATTATATTGTTGATTTGTCCATAGAAATTATGTTTCATTTCAATATGTTCACATGGGAAATTGCTATCTATATGAATTATGAATATGAGAATATTTGTTACTCTCTTGGGTATAATATTTACGTACATGAGGATATGCTTTAAGTTTTAAAGTATTTGTTATTACTGGCAAGTTTTCTTGTACATGATGTATATATGTATATATATATATGTACATATTGTATGTATATTTTGTTGACCGTTGTGAGTGGTCATCCATCTGTAGATATTCCCCACTAAGCTTTATAGCTTAGCACGGGTTATTTATCTGTGTAGGTCTAGTTAACAAGACTTTTGTTGAGGGATGATCTCTGCATCAGGAAGGGCCAACCATCGACTATTAATCTTGAAGTATGATGTTTTTGTATTACTATTATCATATGTTTTGTATTATAGCCAATTATCTTATAAAATGTATATAAACTATGTGGGGTGCTATAACTCACTGGTAGTAAAGCTATGAAAGAGCAAGTGTGCATGTGATATATAAAGTAATATTCATATAGTATAGTATGCAATATACTAAGTATGAAATGCAAAATAGGAATAGACTTGTAGCACATACACAAGTATATGAAACCGTAAGACATGATTAATGGTAAATGATGGTTAAGCGAATATGTTGTATAAGCATGATTAATAGTATTTAAATTATCAGATAAATAGGTTATTTGTATAGGGGGTGCTACAATTTGCGGTATCAAAGCCAAGTTTAGCCTTTTCTGAGTAAAACTGAACCTAGGATTTTATAGTATGATATAGTGTTTTGTTAGCCTGATGCAGATGTCCCTGTTTTCTTATAGATTGAAGATGGAGAGCTCTAGAGATGCTTTTGAGGAATCGGCTGAAAGTAACAGGCCGGTTAGAACCAATCCTTCTAATCTTGGAACTTCATCATCCAATCCAAATGAGGTCCCAGCAGCCATACCTGCAAAAGCATTGTTAAAGATACCATAGGATATGGCTCAAATTCTTCAAAGGATGACAGCACGTAAAGCCCCAATATCTGAAATTAGGAAGCATGGTGCCGAAGAGTTTTTAGGCACTAATCTGGAATCGTCTGAGGAAGCAAAATTTTGGCTGGAAAGGCTAGAGAGAATTTTTGATGAAATTCATTGTCCAGTGGGTCACAAGGCATCTTGTGCTGTGTCCTTATTATAGGGAGCAGGCTATGATTGGTGGAAGTTGGTGTTGAAGCAACCCCAGTTACTAGATCCCCTTACATGGGAAATTTTCACAGCTGAATTCAAGAAAAAGTATGTTACTCAGGCGTACAAGTAAGATAAGTTAAAGCAATTTCTCAACTTGAAGAACAGAGTTATGTATGTGGCTGAGTATGAGAAAGAATTCAGTCACCTGTGCAAATATGTTCCTGATGAGATGTTAACTGATGCTTTTAAATGTAGACAGTTTGAAGATGGGTTAAATGATCGTATCAGAGAAAAGTTAATTGGATCTACATCCTTGCAAGTGGTTAACTTCGCTCAATTGGTTACAACAGCCTTGCGAATAGATATTTAGCTTTAATGGAGTTCACCTACAATAACAGTTATCAAAGGAGCATCGAGATGGCACCTTATGGGGCCTTGTATGGACGAAAATTTAGAACTCTTGTTTACTGGACTGAATTCTCGAAGCGCAAAGTTATTGGTCCAGATATTGTTAAAGATACAGAAGAAAAGGTACAAGTTATCAAGCAGAGATTAAAGGAAGCTAGTGATAGACAGAAGTCATATGCTGATTTAAAAAGAAAAGATATTGAATATCAAGAAGGTGACAAAGTGTTTTTGAAAGTGTCCCCTTAAAGAAAAGTATTGAGATTTGGGAAAAAGGGTAAATTGAGCTCGAGATTTATTGGCCCATATGAGATTCTTCAAAGAGTTGGGCCAATGGCATATAGTTTGGATCTCCCTATGGAACTAGCCTAACTCCATGATGTATTTCATGTTTCTATGCTTCAGAGGTATCGTTCAGATGAATCTCATGTAATACCTGTTCAAGATGTGCAAGTACAACCAGATTTTACTTATGATGAAGAGCCTATAGCAATTCTGGCTAGAGAAGTTAGATAGCTAAGGAATAAGCAAATTCCACTTGTTAAAGTGCTTTGGCAACATCACGATTTACAAGAAAGTCACTTGGGAGCCAGAAACATCTATGAAGGAACAACATCCTCACTTGTTCAAAACAGGTATGAATTTCGGGGACGAAATTCTTAAAGGGGGAGAGAATCGTAAGGCCCCTAACATGACCCTAATTTAATTTGCATATTTTTGAATGGGATTTTTATTTGATTAAGATTAAATTAAATGATAATTTTGTATAAGTAAGGGTCAAGGGGGTAAATTATCGTGTTATTATGTTAATTTCATGAAAATAAAATTTAAGAGTATGGTTTAATATTAATTGAGGGTGCAATTAAAGTAAAAAGTATTAATTTAGGGTAAATTTATAATTTTGGAAACTTAGGGGACAAATGTGGATAGAAGCATATATTTAAAGGACTATTTGAGAGAAGGAATAAATTGATAGGTTAATGTATGAAAGGAATTAAAAGGAGGGGTTAAAATTTAACATGCAAAGATTAGCTAGGTTATTTTGTGGCATGCAAAAGGTTTAAGGACTAAAAAGGGGATTATCCCTTGCTATTATAAAAATCCAACTTTGAAGAGAGAGAAGAGAGAGTGGGACGGCATTTCCTTTAAGAAAATGCAGAAATGTTGTTCTTTCTCTCTCATATATGATTCAAAGTTGATTTCTTTATGTAATTTTGAAGAGGAAATTGTGCTTGTTGGTTAATCAAGAGTTTGATGCATCAAATTAAGGTAATTAAACTATTAAATGAACCCTTCATCATTATCTTTTTCTTCTTCTTCTTTTCATTTTGGCTGAGGAAAATGCTGATTAAGTGTTGGAAATTTAAAATGACGATGATGATATTTGTGAAGGAGAAGAGGAAGGAAGAAAGAGCAAAGGAAAGGATATTGCTAGAGGTTGAAGTCATAGGGATTTTCAGCCGAGGTATGGGAACTTAGGGCTGTTCATATTGCATGTGAAATTTTGCTGGAACATTTTGTGGTTGACAGAAATTTAGGGTTATATTTTCTAGGTTTTATTGGGGGTTTTATCGAAATGAGTTTAAAGAACATAATCAAATGTGAGAGTCCTTGCCAAGTCGTGATTTATTGTCCGACTCGTGAGGCTCTTCACGAGTCGTGCATCTTTTTCTCCTAGGTCACTCGTGAAGATTGGTCTCACTCATGAATACCATCACGAGTCGTGAATTTTATTCCAACTCGTGAGCCTCTTCATGAGTCGTGATATGTTACTTTCTTCTCCACTTGTGGACTCCTTCACAAGACGTGAATTTTGGTCTTTTTGCTTCACTCGTGAATCTCTTCACGAGTCGAATGCTTCTTCATGACTAATTGACCTTTTTGGATTATTTTGCTCATAAGTTGAGCTATAGAACAGAAAATTGAGTGATTCTTTTTGCATTGAAAAATAGATTTCCATACCTACATTTCATAGGAAGAAACCTAAACTTAAATCTACCTCTAAGTATATTGAATTTAGGGTTGAATCCGAACTAGTCCCCTAGACTGCTTATAGAAACAAAATTTGCAAAAATGGGCATAAATTTTTGTAGAGATGTAGAAATGTTACAAAATAAAATTTTGGTAAAACTAGAGACATGAAAGTCTAACTTTGATGAAGAAATGTTGGCCTAAATCCTTCTAAATTTTATGTTATGAATTTTTCTAAGTGATGGTCCACACTATTTTGGTTTTAAAAATAGCCTATAGTATTTTTCAAATAACTCGAGCTATAGGTCAGATATTAAGATGAATTTTGATGCTCTAGAAACTAGACAAATAGGGGAATATGATTGTAGAAGATCATTTTGCCTAAAAATGATATCTTCCATATGGCTCACAAGTCAAGTCCAGAATGCTGCCCTGTATAGATTTTTGTTACACTTGATATTATGATTTTTAATTAATTGAGACAAATAGTTGTTTATGTGATAGGGCATGTAATGTGACTATCAATGAAGGATTTATATGCATACATATACATTCGTATGTGTACAATAAATAAAGATTAGTGATGAAAATATCTAACCTATACATGTAATTAGACTTGTACATGATTGTCATATGCCAAATCGATGTATACATATGTAATCCTATGACATGAAAGTGCATATTTTGACATGCACCTATACTATGAAATAGGGAATATAATAGTATGACCATGTCATGTGTATATGCCCATATAGAAACATGTCGATATATTTTGTATAGCACATGATTTGAATAATGATAAAGGTATATATATATTGATAAACATGCTTATAAGAATAAGCCTATTACATGCGAATGTACCTACAGGTATGTACATTTATGATTATGGATATGAGTGTACGAGCATGTAATTGCCCTATGAGATAGAAGATGTTTAAGCATGACTATGAACATGTGAGATGCTTAATGAGAACATGATCAAGTATATGATATGATGATTATATGTCGTGATGCAAATTTATAGTCATACGGATTGGATGAGCTAGTTTCATAACTTGACATATGAAATGTGCATATATCTATTTATGCACGAGAGAACTCATAGTTTTACAAGACTCTGTATATGTACAAATAGTATACTATGAATACAGTCTTAATATGTGAATTGAACATGAATATAGTTCTGCCTATAATAAAGTTTCAGATATGCATAGATAGGCGCCTATAGTGAAAATTACAGCTGCCATAGTCTGGCCCAATTGGGTCTAAAGTATTATGATCCCGTTTGGATCATGAACAGCCTCGTTTTGGTTGATAGGCGACCTTGTTTGGGTCTGCTTGGCAGGTCTACAGTATAATTTGCCCCGTTTGGGTCTATAGATTCGATATCTTCAGATATTCTCCATTTTGATACCGATGTGTATCGATAGTTCCAATTATCCACTGATAAAGCTAAGGCAGGCTAAACTTTATTTATAGTAATGATCATAATTAAACAGTTAAAGTTTATCTTACTAAAGATTGATATTGTGGATTATATTGTTTGTTTTTCCATAGAAATTATGTTTCATTTGAATATGTTCACATGGGAAATTTCTATCTATATGAATTATGAATATGAGAATATTTGTTACTCTTTGGGGTATAATATTTACGTACATGAGGATATGCTTTAAGTTTTAAAGTATTTGTTATTACTGGCAAGTTTTCTTATACGTGATATATATATATATATATATATGTACATATTGTATGTATATTTTGATGACCGTTGTGAGTGGTCATCCATCTGTAGATATTCCCTACTAAGCTTTATAGCTTAGCATCGGTTATTTATCCATGTAGGTACAGTTAACAAGACTTTTGTTGAGGGACGATCTCTGCATAAAGAAGGGCCAACCATCAACTGTTAATCTTGATGTACAATGTTTTTATATTACTATTATCATATGTTTTGTATTATGGCCAGTTATCTTATAAAATGTATATAACCTATGTAGAGTGCTATAACTCACTAGTAGTAAAGCTATGAAAGAGCATGTGTGCATGTGATATACATAAAGTAATATACATATAGTATAGTATGCAAGATACTAAGTATGAAATGCAAAACAGGAATAGACTTGTAGCACGTACATAAGTATATGAAACCGTATGACATGATTAATGGTAAAATGATGGTTAAGCGAATATGTTGTATAAGCATGATTTATAGTATTTAAAGTATCAGATAAGTAGGTTATTTGTATAGGGGGTGCTACAATTTGTGGTATCAGAGCCAGGTTTAGCCTTTTCCGGGTAAAAATGAACCTAAGATTCTATAGTATGATATAGTGTTTTCTTGGCCTAATGCAAAAGTCCCTTTTTTCTTATAGATTGAAGATGGAGAGCTCTAGAGATGCTTTTGAGGAATAGACTGAAAGTAACAGGCCGGTTAGAACCAATCCTTCCAATCTTGGATCTTCATCATCCAATCCAAATGAGGTCCCAGCAGCCATCGCTGCAGAAGCATTGTTAAAGATATCATAGGATATGGCTCAAATTCTTCAAAGGATGACAACACCTAAAGCCCCAATATCTGATATTAGGAAGCATGGTGCCGAAGAGTTTTTAGGCACTAATCTGGAATAGTCTGAGGAAGCTGAATTTTTGCTGGAAAGGCTAGAGAGAATTTTTGATGAAATTCATTGTCCAGTGGGTCATAAGGCATCTTGTGTTGTGTCCTTATTACAGGGAGCAGCCTATGATTGGTGAAACTTGGTGTTGAAGCAACCCCAGTCACCGGATCCCCTTACATGGGAATTTTTCACAGCTGAATTCAAGAAAAAGTATTTTACTGAGGCGTACAAGCAAGAGAAGTAAAAGTAATTTCTCAACTTGAAGCAGAGAGTTATGTCTGTGGCTGAGTATGAGAAAGAATTCAGTCACCTGTGCAAATATATTTCTGATGAGATGTTAACTTATGCTTTTAAATGTAGACAGTTTAAAGATGGGTTAAATGATCGTATCAGAGAAAAGTTAATTGGATCTACATCTTTGCAAGTGGTTAACTTCACTCAACTGGTTACAGCAGCCTTGGGATTACAACTTAAGTATAGTATAACTTTTCACCCTCAAATGGATGGACAATCTGAAAGGGTCATTCAAGTTCTAGAGGATATGATGAGGGGATGTGCTTTGGTGTTTTTAGGAAGTTGGGACAAATATATGGCTTTAATGAAATTTACCTATAATAATAGTTATCAAAAGAGTATTGAAGTGGCACCATATAAGGCTTTGTATGGCATAAATATAGAACTCCAGTCTGTTGGGCTGAGATGACTGGATGCAGAATAATCGATCCTGACCTTGTTAGGGATATAGACAAAAAAGTTTAAATTATCAAATAGAGGCTGAAAGAAGCTAGTGATAGAACAAAATCCTTTACTGACTTGAAAAGAAAGGATATCGAGTATCAAGTGGGTGACAAGGTGTTTCTGGAGGTATCTCTATGGAGAAAGGTGTTAAGATTTAGGAAAAAAGAGAAACTCAGTCCAAGATTCATTGGTCCTATGAAATTCTTTAAAGAGTCGGACCAGTGGCTTATAAATTAGCTCTGCCAATGGAATTAGCCAAGCTTTATGATGTATTTTATGTGTCTATGCTTAGAAGATATCGCTCAAATGAATTACATAAGCTACAAGTTCAATATATTCAAATACAACTGGATTTTACGTATAATGAGGAACAAAAAGAAATTCTGGCTAAGAAAATCAAACAATTGAGGAACAAGCAAATCCCTCTAGTCAAAGTATTTTGGCAACATCATGTTGTACAAGAAGTAACTTAGGAACCAGAAGCAGACATGAGAGAGCAATATCCTTAATTGTTTGAAATAGGTATGAATTTCGAGGATGAAATTCTTTAAAGGAGAGAGAATTTTAAGGCCTCTAAAATGACCCTGGTTGAAAATGCATGCTTTTATAGGATTATATTTGATTAAGATTATATTAAAAATGTGAATTTCATATAAGGTATGGGACAAGTGATAAATTCTTTTAATTATATTAATTGCATGAAAAAAAACTAAATTATTATTTTGGTTTAATGATATTCAAGGCTGTAATTGTAGCATGAAGTTTTAATTTAGGGGCCAATTTGTTAATATGGTATTTAAAGGGTCAATTGTGAATAAGGAAAGAATTGAGTGGTTGATTTAGGAAGAGCATAAAATATATTTGTTAATGTATAACATGCAAAAAGAGGAGAGATTATTGTGTGACATGCAAAATTTGGAAGGACCAAGAAGGGAATTTTTCTTGCCATTATAAATAGTAATTTTCACAAGTTAGAGAGAGAATTATGAGAAGAAAAAAGAGGGGATGACACCTTCTTGAGAAAATTATATAAATTTCTTTCTTCTCATTCACATATCCATTGTTAAATCTCTCTAAGTATTCTTGAAGAAGAATCCTTGCGTGTTGATTAATCAAGGACAATTAAGTGTATAACATAAAGGTAATCAACTTAATTTGCTTTCAATCATCTTCTTCTTCATCTTCTTATAATTTTTTTGAGTGGTTGGTTGAGTAAAATGCTGAAAATTTATGTTAAATAGATGAATTGTTGTTAAAGAAGAAGAAGAAGGTGGAAAGAACAAAGGGAAAGGAAAGGTGCAAGATTGACAGTTAGAAGAGGAATTCGACCAAGGTATGTGATTAGGAATTCTCATACTTTCATGTGGATAAAATTAGTAGAAACATAATTTAAATGTCTTGTGTTATGAACAATTGAAAAGAGAAATAAATTTTAAGAAGTGTTACTTAAGAGAAAACATGAAGCCTTGTGAACTAATGACTGTTTTTTCTGCATAATTTGAGTTAGAAAACATTAATTGAGACCATTCAAATTTATAATGTTACATAAGATATATGCCTACAAAATTTTAGAAAGGACCTAGCAATAAATCTATCTTTGAGACATCAATATAATTAATTAAATTTCCAGTGAGCTGTTGATTTCGGTTTTAGAACAGGTTGTAGTAATTTTTATGTATCTTTGTGTATATTTGTTAGAATGCTATGAGGTAATTTCTATGAAAAATAGACTTCTAAATATACATTTCATATGGAGAAAGAAATGACTAATTTTATTTCCAAGTATGTCAAATTTTACCGTGAAATTCGTAGAAATTGTTTTCAGAGTTATGGAACAAATTTTGGTATTTCGGGCATAAATCTTGGTAAAAGAGTCAAAATGCTATGCTGTAAAATTATGGGTAGACTAGACACCTAGGATTAGAATTTTAATGAAAGTAAGTTGGTCTAATCCTATCCTTATTTTATTCTATGAATTTTATAAATGGTAATAAAAACTATTTTTTGTAGTGTGCATAGTCTATTGTTTTTCATAATTATCTCAAGTTATAGAAATGATATTAAGATGAATTTTAATGTTTTAAAAACTGGACATATAGGGAAATAAATTTTTAGAAGGTCACTTTGCATAAAAATAACTTTTTCTAAATCAAAAATGGCACACAAGTTAGATCTAGAATGCTATCCCTGTGCAGAATTTTGTAGGTAGAAATTTTAATGTATTTTCTATTATAGTTTAAATGTTGTTATGTTAAATATGTGCCTATATGAAAACACATCGAATTATATATAGAATGTGATATGATTATTGATAAAGGTCAATATATATATATATATATATATTTATTCAAATACCAGTACTCGTATTGCTATAGGAATATATGAATACCTGTATGTACACTAGAGATTGTGTATTATGATATGATCACAAACATGTGCAAATTGTGTGAAATAAGCACAATCATGATATTTATAACAAACTTGAGAACTGTATTGCCTATTACTAGAGTTCAACTATGGATAGATAGCACGAGAGAACAAAACAAACTCATGAGCAACCAACCCATCTATAACAAATGCCAAACAAATCATAAGCAGCCAATCTGGGAATCCTATACAGCAGCTACATATGAAGAAGGAGAAGTAAAGTTAAAATATGGAGCAAGCATAAAACTTTCCTTATCTGATGCTCACCTATTTAAGATCAATAATCATCATTTGAAGAACACGTAGTGAAAATAATCAGATATGAAAATATACTGTAGAAGCCTCACCTCCATAGCATCTCGCAGGCAAAGCAAAACATCTGTTACATAGCATATCGTAGCCTTTTAATTGCCAACTATCCAGAAGTCTAGAAGCATACAGATCCAGGGAGAAAAAAAAAGTGATAAATAAATTAGAGTATTGGACAAGCAAAGATACTCTAACAATTTAAATGGAACAAAGACTAGTTTAAAACAAAGAAATAAGCAACAAGAATAAAAAAAATGACAATATGGACAAAATAAATGAATTTGATTACTACAAAGTAAACCAAATATAGAACCCAAATATGCTACCCAACAAAGAAAGGAAATCAACAAAATACCAATTAAAACTAAATAAAGTATAAAACATGCAAAACAAATCAATTTAGAGCCAATTTACTCACTATGCCGAACGATGTAACAAGCTTGATTAGTGTGTCAAGTTGTGTGCAAAATGGTGGCAAAGTGATGGCAAAAAGATGGCAAAGTAATGGCAAAATGATGGCAAAAGTTTCCAAAAATGATAACACAAATGGTGGAAAAGGTTTCCAAATAAGGTTGCACAAATGATGGAAAAGTTACCAAAAATGGTTGCACAATTGGTGAAAAGTTTCCAAAAATGGTTACACAAATGATGGAAAAGTTGCCAAAAATGGTCACACAAATGGATCGCATATGATAAAAATGATTGGCACAAATGGATAATAAATGGATAGCACAAATATTTGCCAAGTAGAAATCCTTGTCTAACTAGAATTAGGATTGTAATTCCAAATCAAGTATGGATTGGATTTAGAAAACCTAAACCCAAAGCAATACGGATTGTATTTCCTACCCTTTAAAGGATTTCCAAAGGTGTTTGGAAAAGGTGTAAATGCTGACCCTCCCAATCATAAAGCTAAAAGGATTAGTTTTTCCCACTTATGAAAGGATTAGGATTTCTTTAGGCTATATAAACTACCCTTACTCAATTGCTCCTTACTTTTTTTTTCTTCTATTTTTCTTCTCTTTCACGTTTTTCTGTTCTTTCTTTTTTTTGGTGAACAGTACCAGAACAGTGCGATGAACAGTGTCGTGAACAGTACCGTGATTTTTTTTTTTTAATTCAACACACCAATTTAAAGGCTACTACTAGTAGAATTTATTTTTTTTATGCCAAAGATTCAAAGTTCAAGTTTTGTTTCTAAGGCTTTTTTAATGAATCAAAACACAAGGTAAGGAAAAGAAAAAGCTATAAATTTAACGCACAAAAACACACAAATCAAAACTTATCACTACCTAATTCAGCATAAACATAAAGAAATCAAGGAAAAAAACACAAACCTAACACTAAGATAAATAGGAATTTACCTTACTTTTGGCTCTAATACCAAATGATGCGGAACCCCAAGGTTAAAGAACCCGATACCCCTTAAACATACAGTTGATTTCAATAGAGAATCAACTGTAACGTGTGAATCTTCCATCTCAACTAAGCAAACTTCTTCACTTGCACTCAAACAATCAACAATTTCTTCACTTTCAATTATTTCTCCATTATGCACAACATCATTATCCTCTTCTACCTCCAAAACAACCTCATTTACCATGTTCTCCACATCTTTAACTTCACCCAAAACCTCTTTTTCCTCATCAAACTCATCAATAACCTCCTCTTCATGGTCTTGAGTAACTTTACTACCGAAGCCTATATCTATATGACCCTTGTTAGGTTCACAAATTATTTCTTCTCGGGTAACTTTCTCCTTCTTTCTCTTTGCTTTGCTCTCTTCTATCCTAATAAGTGGTTCGAAATATTGTCTAAGAAACCATTCTAGATTATTAAGGTCTTTCCTTATCAACTTTATATCTTCCTTAAATGCATTCCTTTCATCTTGATGTAAATGTCAGTTGGACTTGTAATAAGACATCCTCACATTCACTCGTGTTTCACTAAAAATTTGGCTTTTACCCTCTTAATGTCCTCTCACTCTCTTGCCTTTTTCCTCTCAAGCTTGCAACTTTAAAATTGTACTTCAGAATTTAAATCACAAATCGAAACTTGAGCACGTTTTAGAAAGAAAGGAAATAATACTAATAACAAAAGATAGCTCAAAACTAGAAAAGAAGACACTAGACACAATGGAGGTGATACACGAACAAGAGTGGTGTACCACTTGATGATAAATAAATTAGAGTATTGGACAAGCAAAGATACTCTAATAATGTAAATGGAACAAAGACTAGTTTAAAACAAAGAAATAAGCAACAAGAATAAAAAAAATAACAATATGGACAAAATAAATGAATTTGATTACTACAACGTAAACCAAATATAGAACCTAAATATGCTACCCAACAAGGAAAGGAAATCAACAAAATACCAATTAAAACTAAATAAAGTATAAAACATGTAAAACAAATCAATTTAGAGCCAATTTACTCACTATGCCGAACGATGTAACAAGCTTGATTAGTGTGTCAAGTTGTGTGCAAAATGGTGGCAAAGTGATGGCAAAAAGATGGCAAAATGATGGCAAAAGTTTCCAAAAATGATAACACAAATGGTGGAAAAAGTTTCCAAAAATTGTTGCATAAATGATGGAAAAGTTACCAAAAATGGTTGCACAAATGGTGGAAAGTTTCCAAAAATGGTTACACAAATGATGGAAAAGTTGCCAAAAATGGTCACACAAATGGATCGCATATGATAAAAATGATTGGCACAAATGGATAATAAATGGATAGCACAAATATTTGCCAAGTAGAAATCCTTGTCTAACTAGAATTAGGATTGTAATTCCAAATCAAGTATGGATTGGATTCTGAAAATCTAAACCCAAAGCAATAAGGATTGTATTTCCTACCCTTTAAAGGATTCCCAAAGGTATTTGGAAAAGGTGTAAATGCTGCCCCTCCCAATCATAAAGCAAAAAGGATTAGTTTTTCCCACTTATGAAAGGATTAGGATTTCTTTAGGCTATATAAACTACCCTTACTCAATTGCTCCTTACTTTTTTTTTCTTCTCTTTCATGTTTTTCTATCCTTTCTTTTTTTTATGAACAGTACCCGAACAGTGCGATGAACAGTGTCGTGAACAGTACCGTGATTTTTTTTTCTTTTTTTTTTTAATTCAACACACCAATTTAAAGGCTACTACTACTAGAATTTGTTTTCTTTATGCCAAAGATTCAAAGTTCAAGTTTGGTTTCTAAGGCTTTTTTAATGAATCAAAACACAAGGTAAGGAAAAGAAAAAGCTATAAATTTAACGCAAAAAAACTCATAAATCAAAACTTATCACTACCTAATTTGGCATAAACATAAAGAAATCAAGGAAAAAAACACAAACCTAACACTAAGATAAATAGGAATTTACCTTACTTTTGGCTCTGATACCAAATGATGCGGAACCCCAAGGTTAAAGAACCCGAAACCCCTTAAACATACTCTTTGATTTCAAAAGACAAAGAAGACAAACACCCTCCCTATTGAACCCCCAAACAACACGTGAATGGAAACGCAAATAATTGGGATAAGAAGAATAAGAAAATGCCACAATCAAAATGATTGATAAGTAATCCTAATTCTTGATGCAATAAAAAAGAAAGCAAGCAATCTCACAATCTCTCTAAAGAATTTCGGCTAAGCCAAGAGAAAACTCTCAAAAGCTTATAATTTGATTCAATGATATTTTGAGTTTACAACCTATAATAACCTATTTATAGCCTCCAAACCCTAAGGGAATGGGTATACATAAGTCCAATAGGTTTAAAACACAAAATCCTACCTAAAATAGGCTAAAACAACTACTTAAAACCCAACTAAAGTAAAGTGACGAATTTCAAGCCCAAAATAAAATACTAACTAATAACCCAAATAACTAAATAATCCCTTTAAAAGGAAGCCTACATGCCTAAGCCCACATTTACAACTTAAATGAGTCATGTGACTTTTAAATGAGGCACATGACTTGTACAATTAAAGCCCAAAGTTGTATAAGCCCAAAATTGATGGTAAAGCACCAAATCTGCCTCCTATAAATTGGATCTTATATTTATGTGTTTGAACTCCATTTAGACCCATTTGGAAGTCATAAGATTGCCCATCTTCAATGGCATAATATAGCCCTCTTGGATCCGTATCTGGTAATATCCTCTCATTTCCATTGTGGAATTGGGATGAGGTTCAACAAACCAGAGGGTAACTGGTGCTCTGCTTTCACCTGCTGACTAGTCAAACATTTGGTGACATATGCTACCGCATCTTTCGTCATACTAGGCCACCAATAACTTTGTTTCAAATCCTGGTACATCTTATTTCCACCAGGATGCATAGTAAATACTGTATTGTGAGCCTCATTCAATTCTGTTCTTTTTAATTCTTTGTCATCAGGATCATATAATCTATTCTGATAATACACACCCACATCCTCTTTTACTAAATACTCAAACTAGGTCCCTTCATGTGAAAACTTCAAAATCTGTTGCATCCTTTCATCAAGTTTCTGAGCATCGATCACTGTTTGACTCAAACAAGGTCTAGCCTTCAACTGTGCTATTAAACCACCATCATATGCAAGTTTCCATCTACAGTGATGTGCAATCATAGCAGCCATCATCTTATGGCTCTAGGCGTCTGCTACAACATTAGCTTTCCCTGGATGGTAATTCACTATACAATCATAATCTTTAAACAATTCTAACCATCTTCGCTGCCTCAAGTTAAGTTTCTTTTGAGTGAGAAAATATTTGAGACTCTTGTGATCTGTATAGATTATGCACCTTTCCCCATACAAATAATTTTGTAAGGCCACTAACAAGACCCTAATCTAATTTGCATATTTGAATGGGATTTTTATTTGATTAAGATTAAATTAAATGAGGAATTTGTATAAGTATGGGTCAAAAGGGGGTAAATTATCATGATATTATGTTTTGCATGAAAATAAAATTTTAAAGCATGGTTTAATGTTAATTAAGGGTGCAATTGAAGTAAAAGGTGTTAAGTTGGGGTAAATGTATTGTTTTGGAAACTCAAGGGTCAAATGTGGATAGAAATGATTGTTTAAAGGTCAATTTGAGAGAAGGAATAAATGGATAGGTTAATGTTTGAAAGGAATTAAATGGAGAGGTTAAAGTTTAACATGCAAGGATTTGCTAGGTTAGTGTGTAGCATGCAAAAGGTTAAAGGACTAAAGAGGGAATTATCCTTTGCTATTACAAAAAGCTGACTTTGAAGAGAGAGAAGAAAGAATGGAACGGCATTTCTTCAAGAAAAACACAGAAATGTTTCTTTCTCTCTCTTTTATGATTCATAGTTGATAACTTAAGTAATCTTGAAGAGGAAATTGTGCATGTTGGTTAATCAAGAGTATAATGCATTAAACTTAAGGTAATTAAACTGTTAATTGGACCCTTCATCATCTTCTTCTTCTTTTCATTTTGACTGAAAAGAACGTTAACAGTGCTGGAAACTTGTATGTCATTCATTTTGCGAAGGAGAAGAGGAAGTAAGGAAGAGCAAAGGAAAGGGTATTGCTAGAGGTTGAAGACTTTGGTTTTGTCAGCCAAGGTATAGGAATTTAGGCTATTTATATTGCATGTGAAATTGATTGTTGGAACTGTGTAGGATTTACAGAATTCAAAGTTACGTTTTGCTGCATTTTATCGATGTGAGGTTGAAGAAGACTGTCCTTACCGAGTCGTGAATGTCTTCACGAGTCATGAACTTTTGTTCGACTCGTGAAGCACTTCATGAGTCATGCATCTTCTTCCAATGTTGGGTCACTCGTGAAGCTCTTCACGAGTCGTGAACATTATTCCGACTCGTGAAGCTCTTCACGAGTCGTGAAGTATAGTTTTTCTTCTCCACTCGTGAAACTCTTCATGAGAAGTGAGTTTTGGCCTTATAAGCTTCACTCGTGAACCTCTTCATGAGTCGAACATATCGTCACGACTGAATGACTTGTTTGGAATATTTTACTCATAAGTTGAGTTATAGAATAGCTTAATGAAGTATTTCTTTTGTATTGAAAAATAGACTTCTCTACCTACATTTCATGTGAAGTAACCTAGACTTGAATCTGCCTTTATGTACATGGAATTTAAGATTGAATCCGGACTAGTTCCCTAGACTGCACACAAAAATAGAATTCACAATAATGGGCATATCTTTTTATAGAGAGGTTGAAATGTTACAAAATGAAATTCTGGAAAACTTAGAGACATGAAAATCTAATTTGATGTAGAAATGCTGGTTTAAATCCTTCTAAATTTTACATTATAATTTGTTCTAAATGACAGTCCACATGATTTGGTTTTTAAAACAGCCTATAGTACTTTTCAAATAACTCAAACTATAGGTTATATATGGAGATGAATTTTGAAGCTTTGGAAACTAGACACATAGGGGGATAAAATTTTAGAAGATAATCTTGACTAAAAATGAAATTTTCCTTTCCAAGTGTGGCTCACAAGTTAAGTTCGGTATGCTGCCCTATACAGATTGTTGATGCACTTGACTTTATGACTACTAATTAATTTAGGACAAATAGTTTTTTTTATGATAGTAAAATAGAATTGGACAGGGCATGTAATATGACTATCAATGAAAGAATTATATGCATACATGTACATTCGTTGTGTATATGAATAAAGAAAAATGATGAAATACCTAACCTATACATGTAATTAAACTTGTACATGGTTGTCATGTGCCTAATTGTTGTGAACATATGTAATCCTATGATATGAAAGTGCACATGATCAAAATGATGATAAATGCATATATATATATATATATATATGTAAACATGCTTATAGGAATAAGCCTACTATGAGCGAATGTACCCATATGTATGTACATTTACGATTATGTACATGAATGTATGAGCATGTAAATGCCCTATGAGATAGAAGTTGTTGTAGCATGACTATGAACATGTGAGACACTTAATGAGAACATGATCAAGTATATGATATGATGATTATATGTCATGCCTATATGTCACGATGCAAACTTATAGTCACATGAAATGGATGAGCTAATTATGTAATTTGGCTTATGAAATGTGCATATATCTGTTTATGCACCAGAGAAATTATAGTTTTACAAGACTCTATATATGTACAAATAGTATACTATGAATATAGTCTTAATATGTGAATCGAACACGAATATAGTTCTGCCTACGATAGAGTTTTAGATGTGGATAGATAGGCGCCTATAGGTAAATTGCAGCTGCCATAGCTTGGCCCAATTGGGTCCATAGTATATATGATCCCGTTTGGATCATGATCAGCCCTGTTTGGGTTGATAGGCGACCCCATTTAGGTCTGCTTGATCGGTCCATAGTACATTTTGGCCCCGTTTGGGTCTATAGATCTGATATCTTCGGGTATCCTTCTTCTTGATACCGATGTGTATCCATAGTTCCCGTTATCCACTGATAAAGCTAAGGTAGGCTAAATGTTATTCATATTATTGATCAAAAATTAAACAGTTAAAGTTATTTGACTAAAGATTGATATTATGGATTACATTGTTGGTTTTCCCACAGGTATTATGTTTCATTTGAATATGTTTACATGGAAATTACTGTCTATATGAATTATGAAAATGAGAATACTTGTCACTTTTTTGGGTACAATGTTTAGGTACATAAGAATATGTTTTATGCTTTAAAGTATTTGTTGTTAATGACATGATATGTTGTACATGTTATTTATTATACACATTGTATGTATATTTTGATGACCTTTGTGAGTGGTCATCCATCTATAGATATTCCCTACTAAACTTTATAGTTTAGCACGGGTTATTCATCCGTGTAGGTACTGTTACCAAGACTTTTGCTCAAGGACAATCTCTACATCAGGAAGGGCCAACTACGGACTGTTAATCTTGATGTAGAGTGTATTTGTAATAGTATTATCATATGTTTTGCTTTATGGCCAATTATTTTATAAGATGTATATAACTTATAAGAAATGCTGTAACTCACAAGTAGTAAAACTAAGAAGAGTATGCATGCATGTGATATACATAAGTAACATTCATATAGTATAGTATGCATGATACTAAGTATGAAATCCAATACAGGAATAGAGTAGTAGCACATACATAAGTATATGAACCATATGACATGATTAAGGGGAAAATGATAGTTAAACAAATATATTGCATATGCATGATTAATAGTAATCAAATTATCGGTTAAATAGGATTTTGCTTAGAGGGAGCGACAATTTGTGGTATCAGAGCCTAGGTTTAGCCTTTTCTGGGTAAAAATGAACCTAGGATTCTATAGTATGATATAGTGTTTTGTTGGCCTGATGCAGAAGTCCCTGTTTTCTTATAGTTCGTAGATGGAGAACTCTCGGGATGCTTTTGAGGAATCGGCTGAAAGTAATAGGCCGGTTAGAACCAATCCTGGATCTTCATCATCCAATCCAAATGAGGTTTCAGCAGCGATCCTTATAGAGGCATTGTTAAAGATATCACAGGATATGGCTTAAATTCTTCAAATGATGACTGCACCTAAAGCTCCAATATCTAAAATTAGGAAGCATGGTGCTGAAGAGTTTTTAGGCACTAATCTGGAACAGTCTAAGGAAGCTGAAATTTTGGTTGGAAAAGCTAGAGAGAATGTTTTATGAAATCCACTATCTAGTGGGTTATAAGGCATCTTGTGCTATGTCTTTATTACAAGGGGCTGCTTATGATTGGTGGAAGTTAGTGTTGAAGCAACCCCAGTTACCAGATCCTCTTACATGGGAATTTTTCACAGCTGAATTCAAGAAAAAGTATGTTACTGAGGTGTACAAGCAAGAGAAGTTAAAGCAGTTTCTCAACTTGAAGTAGAGAGCTATGTCTGTGGCTGAATATGAGAAAGAATTTAGTCACTTGTGCAAATATGTTCCTAATGAGATGTTAACTGATGCATTTAAATGTAGACAGTTTGAGGATGGGTTAAATGATTGTATAAGAGAAAAGTTAATTGAATCTACATCTTTGCAAGTGGCTAACTTCACTCAGCTGGTTACAGCAGCCTTGCGAATTGAAAAGAATGAAATTGCAAAATGGGAGAAAGAACAGAGAAGGAGTGGGTCAAAGGGTGGATCTTTCACAGGAAAGAGAGCTAGAGTAGCTCAAGGAAATCAGCCAGCTGAGTCCGGCTATAGTTATGCAAAAAGGGACAGGAGACAAGAATCTTCTGCAGTGTCTAAGCTGGGAAAGGAAGCTTCAGGGAAACAGAGTGGGGGCAACCTCCAGTGTGTCCCCATTTTTCTAGGCAACATTGGGATAGTAACAGGAAATTGACTGGGGCATGTTTCAAGTGTGGTGGTACCGATCACTTCATGGCAATTTGTCCTTCGAACAGGGATCAGGGTGTTGGACAGCAGGGCAGTAAAGGAACTTATAATGCACCATCTTTTGGTAGAGGCAGAGGAAAAGGACATGGGGGATCGAGACATCAGGGATCCCAGTCCAGGAACATTTTTGAATCAGTTGACAAGTGAACAGCTCCAGTTGTTCCTACTCGGGCTTATGCAATGAAAGCTAGAGAGGATCAGAGTGCTCCAGAAGTTATAGCTGGTATTTTCTCTCTCTTAGATTATGACATGCATGAACTGATTGATCCCGGTTCCACTCATTCTTATATTTGCACTGGGGGATATAGGTAGAAATGAGTCTACTGTACATGAACTGGAATATGATATATATGTAACCAACCCTTTAGGTCACAGTGTTGTTGTTAATAGAGTGCATAAACAGTGTCCTATTGTAATTCAAGGGAAAGAATTTCTTGTTGATCTTATTGAATTGCCATTTCTGGAGTTTGATATTATACTGGATATGGATTAGCTGTCTAGACATCATGCAGTGATTAATTGTGAAGCTAAAATTGTAACTCTTATTGGTGCTGACGGTAAAGAAACTTTAGTTCGGGGCATTCGATCTAAACCCATATCTAATGTAATAACGGCTATACAAGCTAATCGATATCTGAGAAAAGGGTGTGAAGCTTTCTTAGCACTTGTGCTTGATTCATAAAAATAGATTGTGAATCTCCAAGAGATTCTAGTGGTGAAAGAATTTCTTGATGTGTTCCCTGATGACTTACCTAGTCTTCCACCTGATAGGGATGTTGAATTGTCTATTGAAATTCTACTTGGTACAGCTCCTATTTCAAAGGCACCCTACAGGTTGGCAACTTTGGAATTGAAGGAACTAAAGGTTCAACTACAGGAGTTGCTTGACAAAGGCTTCATTAGGCCTAGTACATCACCTTGGGGTGCACCAGTATTATTTGTGAAGAAAAAAGATGGGTCTTTGAGGATATGTATAGATTACAGACATTTAAATAGGGTAACAGTGAAAAATAAGTACCCTTTGCCTAGAATTGAAGATTTATTTGATCAGTTGAAAGGTGTTGGAGTGTTTTCCAAGATTGATTTGCGAATGGCTTATTATCAACTTTGGGTTAAGGATGTGGATGTTTCCAAAATAGCTTTTAGAACCCGATATGGGCATTATGAGTTTTTGGTGATGCCATTTGGGTTAAAAAATGCACCGACTGTGTTTATGGATCTTATGAATAGGGTATTTAGACCCTACTTGGATCAATTTGTTGTTGTATTTATAGATGACATTTTGGTGTATTCGAGAAATTAAGGGAAACATGTTGAACACTTGAGAATTGTTTTACAGACTCTGAAGAAGAACAAGTTATATGCTAAGCTGAGCAAATGTGATTTTTGGCTTAAAGAAGTTTCTTTCCTTGGTCATGTGGTATCTTTTGAACGCATTATAGTGGATACAGCAAAAATTGAGGCTATAGTGAATTGGAAGCCGCCTCGAAATGTGACAGAAGTGAGAAGTTTTATGGGCTTAGCAGGTTATTACCGTCATTTTGTGAAAGGCTTTTTAGTTATAGCTGCATCACTCACTAAACTCTTGAGAAAGAGCATAAAGTTTGAGTGGAATGACCGGTGTCAGGCAAGCTTTGATCAGTTAAAGAAATTTTTGACAGAGGCTCCAGTTTTGACACAATCAGTTACAGGAAAGGAGTATGCTATGTATAGTGATGCTTCCAGAGTTGGCTTGGGGTGTGTTTTAATGCAAGATGGTAAAGTAATTGCCTATGCATCTAGGCAGTTGAAGCAGCATGAGCAAAACTATCCAACCCATGACCTAGAGTTAGCAGCAGTAGTGTTTGCCTTAAAAATTTGGCGACATTATTTGTATGGGGAAAAATGCAGAATCTATACAGATCACAAGAGTCTCAAATATTTGCTCACTCAAAAGGAACTAAACTTGAGGCAGCGAAGATGGTTAGAACTATTTAAAGATTATGATTGTATAGTGGATTACCATCTAGGCAAAGCTAATGTTGTAGCTGATGCCTTAAGTTGTAAAATGATGGCTGCTATGATTGCACATCACTGTAGACGGAAACTTGCATATGATGGTGCTTTAATAGCATAGTTGAAGGTTAGACCGTGTTTGAAGCAAGCAGTGATCGATGCTCAGAAACATGATGAAAGCTTGCAACAGATTTCAAAGTCTTCACATAAGGGGACCCAGTCTGAGTATTTAGTGAAAGAGGATAGGGGTGTGTATTACCAGAATAGATTGTATGTTCCTGATGACAAAGAATTAAGAAGAACAGTATTGAATGAGGCTCACAATACAGTATTTACTATGCACCCTGGTGGGAATAAGATGTATCAGGATTTGAAATAATGTTATTGGTGGCCTGGCATGAAGAAAGATGTGGTAGCATATGTCTCCAAATGTTTGACTTGTCAGTAGGTGAAAGCAGAGCACCAGTTACCCTCTGGTTTGTTGAATCCCATCCCGATTCCACAGTGGAAATGGGAGGATATCACCATGGACTTTGTAACAGGATTGCCCCTTACACAGAAAAAGCATGATGCAGTGTGGGTTATAGTGGATTAGCTGACTAAATTAGCTCATTTCATACCAGTTCGAATGGATTACCCAATGGATAAACTGGCAGAACTTTATGTAAATGAGATTGTTAGACTGCATGGCATTCCGGTGTCAATAATCTCCGATCTAGATTCGAGATTCACATCGAGATTCTGGCAGAGTTTGCAACAAGCACTAGGAACTCAGCTCCGTTATAGTACAGCATTCCACCCTCAGACGGATGGTCATTCTGAATGGGTTATCAAAATCTTAGAAGACATGATGAGAGGTTGTGTTTTGGATTTTGCAGGAAGTTGGGATAGATATTTAGCTTTAATGGAGTTCGCTTAGAATAATAGTTATCAAAGGAGCATCGAGATGGCACCTTATTAGTCCTTGTATGGTCGAAAATGTAAAACTCCTATTTATTAGACTTAATTGTCAGAGTGTAGAGTCATTGGTCCAGATATTGTTAAAGATACATAAGAAAGGGTACAAGTTATCAAGCAGAGATTGAAGGAAGCTAGTGATAGACAGAAGTCGTATGCTGATTTAAAAAGGAAAGACATTGAATATCAAGTGGGTGACAAAGTGTTTTTAAAAGTGTCCCCTTGGAGAAAAGTATTGAGATTTGGGAAAAAGGGTAAATTGAGCCCGAGGTTTATCGGCCCATATGAGATTCTTCAAAGAGTTGGGCTAGTGGCATACAGGTTGGCTCTCCCAATGGAACTAGCCAAACTTCATGATGTGTTTCATGTTTCTATGCTTCAAAGATATCGATCAGATGAATCACATGTGATACCAGTTCAAGATGTGCAAGTACAGCCGAATTTCACTTATGATGAAGAGCCTATAGCAATTCTGGCTAGAGAAGTTAGACAGCTCAGGAATAAGCAAATTTCACTTGTTAAAGTGCTCTGGCAACATCACGATTTACAAGAAGTTACTTGGGAGCCAAAAACAACTATGAAGGAACAACATCCTCACTTATTCAAAGCAGGTATGAATTTCGGGGACGAAATTCTCAAGGGGGAGAGAATTGTAAGGCCCCTAACATGACCCTAATCTATTTTGCATATTTGAATGGGATTTTTATTTGATTAATATTAAATTAAATGAGGAATTTGTATAAGTATGGGTCAAAAGGGGGTAAATTATCATGATATTATGTTTTGCATGAAAATAAAATTCTAAAGCATTGTTTAATGTTAATTAAGGGTGCAATTGAAGTAAAAGGTGTTAAGTTGGGGTAAATGTATTGTTTTGGAAACTCAAGGGTCAAATGTGGATAGAAATGATTGTTTAAAGGTCAATTTGAGAGAAGGAATAAATGGATAGGTTAATGTTTGAAAGGAATTAAATGGAGAGGTTAAAGTTTAACATGCAAAGATTTGCTAGGTTAGTGTGTAGCATGCAAAAGGTTAAAGGACTAAAGAGGGAATTATCCATTGCTATTACAAAAAGCTGACTTTGAAGAGAGAGAAGAAAGAATGGAACGGCATTTCTTCAAGAAAAACACAGAAATGTTTCTTTCTCTCTCTTTTATGATTCATAGTTGATAACTTAAGTAATCTTGAAGAGGAAATTGTGCATGTTGGTTAATCAAGAGTATAATGCATTAAACTTAAGGTAATTAAACTGTTAATTGGACCCTTCATCATCTTCTTCTTCTTTTCATTTTGACTGAAAAGAACGTTAACAGTGCTGGAAACTTGTATGTCATTCATTTTGTGAAGGAGAAGAGGAAGTAAGGAAGAGCAAAGGAAAGGGTATTGCTAGAGGTTGATGACTTTGGGTTTGTCAACCAAGGTATGGGAATTTAGGCTATTCATATTGTATGTCAAATTGATTGTTGGAACTGGGTAGGATTTATAGAATTCAATGTTACGTTTTGCTGAATTTTTTCGATGTGAGGTTAAAGAAGATTGTCCTTACCGAGTCCTGAATGTCTTCACGTCGTGAACTTTTGTTCGACTCGTGAAGCTCTTCACGAGTCGTGCATCTTCTTCCAATGTTGGGTCACTCGTGAAGCTCTTTACGAGTCATGAACATTAGTCCGACTCGTGAAGTATAGTTTTTCTTCTCCACTTGTGAAACTCTTCACGAGACGTGAGTTTTGGCCTTATAAGCTTCACTCGTGAGCCTCTTCACGAGTCGAACATATCGTCACGACTGAATGACCTATCTGGAATATTTTGCTCATAATTTAAGTTATAGAACAACAAATTGAATGATTCTTTTTGCATTGGAAAATAGAATTCTCTACCTACATTTCATGTGAAGTAACCTAGACTTGAATCTGCCTTTATGTACATGGAATTTAAGATTGAATCCGGACTAATTCCCAAGACTACACACAAAAACAAAATTCACAATAATGGGCATATCTTTTTATAAAGAGGTTGAAATGTTACAAAATGAAATTTTGGAAAATTTAGAGACAGGAAAGTCTAACTTTGATGTAGAAATACTGGTTTAAATCCTTCTAAATTTTACATTATAATTTGTTCTAAATGACAGTCTACACGATTTGGTTTTTGAAATAGCCTGTAGTACTTTTTAAATAACTCAAGCTATAGGTCATATATGGAGATGAATTTTGATGCTCTAGAAACTAGACACATAAGGGGATAAAATTGTAGAAGATCATCTTGACTAAAAATGAATTTTTCCTTTCCAAGTGTGGCTCACAAGTTAAGTTTGGTATGCTGCCCTATACAGATTGTTGATGCACTTGACTTTATAACTACTAATTAAATTGAGACAAATAGTTGCTTTTATGATAGTAAAATAGAATTGGACAGGGCATGTAATATGACTATCAATGAAAGAATTATATGCATACATGTGCATTCATTGTGTATATGAATAAAGATTAATGATGAAATACCTAACCTATACATGTAATTAAACTTGTACATGATTGTCATGTGCCTAATTGATGTGTACATATGTAATCCTATGATATGAAAGTGCACATGATCTAAATGATGATAAATGCATATATATATGTATATATATATGTAAACATGCTTATAGGTGTTGGAATTTAATGGTTACATGCATCACATACATGAGCGAAATTTTAAATTTTTTTTAACCATAAGATCTGATCTTGCCACGAATACACAATATAACTATATGAGAATAAGAAAAATCACCTTTGATTTTTGTTGAACAGTTGATTCTACTTCGCACCGGGTTGTCGCAAACAACAGTGTCCAAAATCGAACACCTCCAATGAGTAATCCACACTAGAGAGGGGTAAATTGAACCAACAAATTGGTGTTCAACTAGGGCTGGCCGAAATCCAAGAGGCTAGCAATGGAAGTGGCGCCAAAAGGGAGAGAGAAATAAGAGAAAAAGACTTTCCTTTTGTTTTAATCACATAACCCTAATTCTCATTAGTTGACCTTTTATAGTTAGGTTAAAATTCCAACTCCTTAATGAGATTGGGCTCTTTAAAATTGCTGGAGAATTATTAATTGGGCTTCTGAAATTAATTATAATCATTTGGGCTTAATTAAATCCAAATTAAATCTTTTCATAAAAGACCATGCACAAAATCCACAAACTAGGCCCTTTGTGCATCTAATTGGATTTAAATACCCAAATGGATTCCAAATCCAACCAAATTAAATATGTGAGTTCCATAACACTTATGTAACATATATAAATTAATTTGGTCCAAGAAAAAGCCCTCTAAGCCCTTCTGTATGGAGTTGGCGTGTAGCCCTCTTCTGGAGGGCTTCCTCCATCTTCTTCATTCCTTTGGCCCTTTATAATTTCTCCAATGGTCCTATTAATTATTATATCAGTCCTATAACACTTATAGTAGTCTTATAACACTTATAAGACAATAATACTTAATCATGAAATACATTATTTCATTTAGGTCCAATTTACAGAATATTTCTCAAAAGTTCCGCGGACAATTTTATTTGATCATAATTAATTAAACTCTTTAATTAATTATTATCATATTCTCCTCTCTACCTTTATAATAATATCAAATATTATTATCCTTGTCATTTTACCATTTTACCCTTTTCTCTATATGTGTGTGACCTATTGGGTTCCTGTCCATGTTGGCAGTATAATATGTAATTATGAGTTCTATTCAAAACTCACATGATTTAAACTCCTTTAAATCATTTTATCAATCTTTATTGATATTTTGATACATCATTATACAAGTCATGATTGGCCTCTAGCTAGGCATCATGACTACCCAAATGTCAGGAAAGTCATGTGGTTTGACTGTACCCTTCCATAGAAACAGTTACCGTACAATTACTCCTTTCACCACTCTTATCTCAATTAGATTCTGAGTATGGATTTTTGTCAACTCATATAAATCTAATTATGTATGTTCTATTAATTTAACCATTGTTCCTAAAATGCCCTTCATGGATCTCCATCCATCTCGGCATATTACTCTGGCCAGAGATTCACTGAACAAGGTAATTATAGAATCATTTGAGATAACTTCCCTTGTTAAATCTGGGATGGTGAATCCTTTGTCAATCACTCAACTATCTTCAAGTAGGTTATGATATACCCAATCTCCTAACTATGTTCACTCCCAGTTGGAAGTAATCAGTTATGGAGTCAAAGTATACCACTTGCTACTTAAGATAACTTTGGTGATCTCAAGTCCAAGGATACTTGCACAACTGCTATGAAGAGATTCCTCACTGACATAGATTTAATATCCATATGAGGATTCTCTTTGCAGGTCTCCAATGAACTTGTTCCTCTAACAAGCATCCACATGTTAGCTTTGATTATCATCCATAATCACAATTATGAGAACCATTGCTTGAACAATTCAAGAAGCATAACATGTGCTAGTCTGTCCGAATTAACAATGTCCTATCTTGTTAATTCTATGACTAGGGATATTTAGATATTAACATATTTGCATGCAATAGACATCTCACATCATGAACACTTTCATGATTGCCTTTGCACTGTGTTTATAATATCTAGGACTTCATTTATTAATTTAAGATTTACAAACTCATGTATTCAAACACAACATTATTAAATGAATGATGCCTTTTATTAAGAATATAAATTTCATACATATGAAAAACATCCCTATTACATGGGCTCTAGGGCATACTCTCTAACAATAGGAATAAGCCTAATATGAGCGAATGTACCCAAAGGTATGTACATTTACGATATATATACATGAATGTATGAGCATGTAAATGCCCTATGAGATAGAAGATGTTGTAGCATGACTATGAACATATGAGACACTTAATGAGAACATGATCAAGTATATGATATGATGATTATATGTCATGCCTATATGTCACGATGCAAACTTATAGTCACATGAAATGGATGAGCTTATTGTGTAATTTGGCTTATGAAATGTGCATATATCTGTTTATGCACCAGAGAACTTATAGTTTTACAAGACTCTATATATGTACAAATAGTATACTATGAATACAGTCTTAATATGTGAATTGAACATGAATATAGTTCTGCCTACGATAGAGTTTTAGATGTTGATAGATAGGCGCTTATAGGGAAATTGCAGCTGCCATAGTTTGGCCCAATTGGGTCCATAGTATATATGATCCCATTTGGATCATGATCAGCCCCGTTTGGGTTGATAGACGACCCCATTTGGGTCTGCTTGACCGGTCCATAGTACAGTTTGGGCCCATTTGGGTCTATAGATTTGATATCTTCGGATATCCTTCTTCTTGATACCGATGTGTATCCATAGTTTCAGTTATCCACTGATAAAGCTAAGGCAGGCTAAACGTTATTCATAGTATTGATAAAAAATTAAACAGTCAAAGTTATTTGACTAAAGATTGATTTTGTGGATTACATTGTTGGTTTCCCCATATGTATTATGTTTCATTTGAATATGTTTACATGGAAATTGCTGTCTATATGAATTATGAAAATTAGAATACTTGTCACTTTTTTGGGTATAATGTTTAGGTACATGAGAATATGTTTTATGCTTTAAAGTATTTGTTGTTAATTACATGATATGTTGTACATGTTATTTATTATACACATTGTGTGTATATTTTGATGACCGTTGTGAGTGGTCATCCATCTATAGATACTCCCTACTAAGCTTTATAGCTTAGCACGGGTTATTCATCCATGTAGGTACTATTACCAAGACTTTTGCTTAGGGACGATCTCTGCATCAGGAAGGGCAAACTACCGACTGTTAATCTTAATGTAGGATGTATTTGTAATAGTATTATCATATGTTTTGCTTTATGGCCAGTTATGTTATAAGATGTATATAACTTATGAGAAACGATGTAACTTACAAGTAGTAAAACTAATAAGAGTATGCATGCATGTGATATACATAAATAATTTTCATATAGTATAGTATGCATGATACTAAGTATGAAATGCAATACAAGAATAGACTAGTAGCACAGACATAAGTATATGAATCGTATGACATGATTAAGGGAAAAATGATAGTTAAACAAATATATTGCATATACATGATTAATAGTAATCAAATTATCAGTTAAATAGGGTTTTGGTTAGAGGGTACGACAAATTTCGCCAAATTTTTAAGGTAAACACTACTACTACTAATTCTAGGTCATGGGTTGGATAGTTTTACTCATACGGCTTCAACTGTCTAGATGCATAGGCAATTACTTTACCATCTTACATTAACACACAACCCAAGCCAACTCTAGAAGCATCACTATACATAGCATATAGCTTTCTTGTAACTGGTTGTGTCAAAATTGGAGCCTCTATCAATAATTTCTTCAACTGATCAAAACTTGCCTGAAATCGATCAGTCCACTCATACTTTATACCCTTTCTCAACAGTTTAGTGAGTGGCGCAGCTATAACTGAAAAGCCTTTCACAAAACGACGATAACATCCCGCTAAGCTTAGAAAACTTCTCACTTCTGTTACATTTTGAGGCAGCTTCCAATTCACTATAGCCTGTATTTTAGTTGGATCCACTCTAATGCCTTAAAAAGATGCTACATGACTAAGGAAAGAAATTTCCTTAAGAAAAAAATCACATTTGCTCAGCTTAGCATACAACTTATACTCCCTTAGAGTCTGTAAAACAATTATCAAATGCTCAGCATGTTTCGCTTCATTTCTCGAATACACCAAAATGTCATATATGAACACAACAACAAATTGATCCAAGTAGGGTCTAAATACCCTATTCATAAGATCCATAAATGCAGCTGGTGCATTTGTTAACCCAAATGGCATCACCAGAAACTCATAATGCCCATATCGGGTTCTAAAGGTTGTTTTGGAAAAATCCACATCCTTAACCCGAAGTTGATAATAACCAAATCGCAAATCAATCTTGGAAAAAATTCCAGTACCCTTCAACTGATCAAATAAATCTTCAATTCTTGGTAAACGGTACTTATTTTTCACTGTTACTCTATTTAATTGTTTGTAATCTATGCACATTCTCATAGACTTGTCTTTTTTCTTTACAGATAAAATCGGTGCACCCCAAGGTGATGCTCTAGGCCTAATGAAGCCTTTGTCAAGCAACTCCTATAACTAAACCTTTAGTTCCTTCAATTCCAAAGGAGCCATCCTGTATGGTGCCTTCGAAATAGGAGTTGTACCAGGTAGAATTTTCATAGACAACTCAACATCCCTTTCAGGTGGAAGACTAGGTAAAACTTCAGGGAACACATCAAGAAATTCTTTCAACACTGGAATCTCTTGGAGATTCACATTCTCTTTTCTTGAATCTAGCACAAGTGCTAAGAAAGCTTGACATCCTTTTTCTAATAAATCACTTAGCTTGCATAACTATTATTAAATTAGCTAATGGTTTAGATCAAATGCCATGAACTATAGTTTCTTTACCATCAACACCAATAAGAGTTGCAGTTTTAGCTTCATAATTAATCACTGCATGATGTCTGGACAGCCAATCAATACCCAGTATAATATCAAACTCCCAAAAAGTTAATTCAATAAGATCAGCAGGGAATTCTTTCCCTTGAATTACAATAGGACACTGTTTATACACTCTATTAACAATAGCACTGTGACCCAAAGGGTTGGTTACACATATATCATATTCAAGTTCATGTACAGTAGACTCATTTTTACCATACTCTTAATTTTTATTTTCTTACAATTAACATAATAACATGATAATTTAACCCCTTGACCCATAATTATACAAAATTCTCATTTAATGTAATATTAATCAAATAAAAATCCCATTCAAAAATATGCAATTTAAATTAGGGTCATGTTAGGGGCCTTACACTCTTTCCTGAAGAACCTGGTAGGATTGCCTCTGCGGTTCAAAAGGAAACTTTTGAGACCAAGAAGAGCAACTCCAATGATGTGACCTATCTGATGTTGGCCACTATGGTGCCTGACTTGCAAACGCAATTCATGGACCAAGAGGCTTATGCGATCATAGTGCACCTCAAGGAGATGTTCTAAGAGCAAGCTCGTCATGAGATGTTCGTGACAACAAAGGCCTTGATTTATCGTAAGATGGTTGCAGGTACTCCTATTAGTACCCATGTACTCAAGATGAACGGGTATCTTGATACTCTTGAGAAGCTTAAGGTACAAGTCCCGAAAGAATTGGCTACTGACTTGATCTTAGTTTCATTGACTGATGATTATGATCCATTTATGATGAATTAGAATATGCATGCAATGAACAAGACAGTCACCGAGCTTCAAGGGATGCTTAAGCATGCTAAAGAGAACATTCAAAAGACCAATCCCATACTTATGGTTCAAGGAGGCATTAAGAAGGAACCCGCTAAGGGAAAGGAAAAAGGAAAGGCAAAACCCAAGAATGACCTAGCTCGGTTCAAGTCAAATGGGAGTGCACCTTAGGCCCAATCCAAGCCCAAGGCACAAAAGCTCAAGGAAAGCTTGAGCACATGCTTCCATTACAAAAAGATAGGGCATTGGAGGAAGAATTGTGCTCTCTTCAGGGAAGAACAAAAGAACAATGGAGCCAAGGCATCCAGTTTTGGTATTTTTGTTGTTGAAATTAACCTTTCTATTTCTACCACTTGGGTATTGAATACCGATTGTGGTTCTCACATTTGTTCAAATTTCTAGAGGCTATGAAATAGGTGGTTACTTGGGAAGAATGAAGTGGACCTCCATGTGGGGAATGGAGCACGGGTTTCTACCATGGAGATAGGCGACTATCAACTCACTTTACTTTCCGAACTTTGTTTAGTTTTGAAAAATTGTTATTATGTGCCTGCTATGAGCAGAAACATTATTTTAGTTTCTTATTTGGATTTGGATGAATTTGATTTTGTTATTAAAAATGGCAATGCTCATATTCATCGCTAAGGCATTTCATATGGCAATGTCATGTTGCAAAATGGCCTTTATATCCTTGATCTACAAAACAAAAAGTCCGTATACAACATTAATACAAAGAGGGTTAAATCAAATGAATTAAACCCTACTTACTTCTGGCATTGTCGTTTAGGGCATGAAAATGAAAAATGTATTTCAAGACTCCACAAATCTAGAGTGCTTAGGTCATTCGACTTAGAGTCTTATGACACATGCGAGCCATGTTTGCATGGAAAAATGACAAAGAATCCTTTTAACAAGAAAGGTGAGAGGATAAATGACTTATTGGAACTAATACATACCGATGTATGTGGACCATAAAGTACACAAGCTAGAAGTGGTTTTAGCTACTTCGTGATGTTCACAGATGACTTCAGTAGATATGGCTACGTCTATCTAATGAAGTACAAGTCTGAAACTTTTGAGAAATTCAAAGAGTTTAAGAACGAAGTAGAAAACCAACTTGGTAAAAGTATAAAAGCCATTCGATCAGATCGAGGTGGCAAATACTTAAGCCAAGAATTTGATAGTCATCCGAAAGAGTGTGGTATTATTTCATAGCTCACTCCTCCTGGAACACCATAATGGAATGGTGTGTCCGAAAAGAGAAATCGAACTCTGTTGGACATGGATCGATCAATGATGAGTCAAGCAAATCTTCTTGTCTCCTTTTGGGCTTATGCATTAGAAACTGATGTGTTTTTACTAAACTGTACTCCAACTAAAGCAGTTGAGAAGACACCATATGAAGTATGGACTGGGAAAGAACCCAATATGTTATTTCTAAGGATTTAGGGCTGTGAAGCACATATTAAGAAATTAACATCTGACAAACTAGAGTCCAAATCCACTATGTGCTTATTTGTGGGTTATCCCAAAGAAACAAAGGGATACTACTTTTACTCATAAGCCAAGAAAAAAGTATTTATTGCTTGCAAGGCTATTTTCTTAGAAAAGGAGTTCCTTCTCAAGAAAGATAGTGGAAGTAAAGTAGAACTTTGAGAAATTCAAGTGCCACAAACTCCTATAGAGGATGAATTAGAAATTGGATCAAGTTCACAACCAATTGTGGAACAAGAACCCATTACACAAGAACCTAGAAGGTCCGGTAGGGTACGTTAGGAGATTGAGAGATATAGATTTCTAATCACTTATAGTGATACTATTGAGTTAGTAGATCGTGAGGATCCTACTACCTACCAAGAAGCTATTGAGAGCCCAGACTCAGAAAATTAGATTAAAGCCGTGAAATCTGAGATGCAATCAATGTACGACAACTAGGTTTGGACCTTGGTTAATCCACCGGAAGGTGCTAAGGTAATTGAATGTAAGTGGCTATTGAAACTCAAAGCTGATAAGACCTACAAAGGTAGACTAGTAGCAAAAGGTTTTCAACAAAATCACGGTGTAGACTATGATGAGACCTTTTCACCTGTAGTCATGCTCAAGTCTATTATGATCTTGCTTGCCATAGCTGCATATCATGATTATGAGATATGGCAAATGGATGTCAAAACTGCTTTCCTCAATGAAAATTTACTTGAGGATGGGTTTATGGCACAGCCTAAGGGTTTTGTCAATCCCAAGCATCCTAAGAAGGTTTGTAAGCTTAAAAAATCCATTTATTGATTAAAGCAAGCATACCAAAGTTGGAATCTTCGTTTTGATGAGGCAGTCAAAGAATTTGACTTCGTCAAGAACGAAGATGAGCCTTGTGTGTACAAGAAGGTTAGTGGGAGCATAATAGTATTTCTGGTCCTATATGTGGACGACATCCTTCTTATTGGGAATGACATTCCAACATTGCAAAAGGTTAAGTAATGGTTAGGGAAATGTTTCTCAATGAAAGACTTAGGTGAAGCCGAGACAATACTTGGTATTCGAATCTATAGAGATAGATCGAATCGGCTTTTGGGACTAAGTCAAGAAAAGTACATAAACAAAGTACTAAAGCATTTTAGTATGGGAGAATCAAAGAAAGGATACATACCTTTCGCCTTGGAAGTTCCTTTAACTAAAGAACAGTGCCCTAAAACCAAAGAAGAAAGGGACAACATGAGTAGAATTCCATATGCATCTGCTATTGGATCTATCATGTACGCTATAATATGTACTATGTTGGATGTTGCTCATGCACTGAGTATAAATAGTAGGTTTCAGCAAGACCCTAGTGAGAAGCACTGGTCTGCTGTAAAGGGGATTTTAAAGTACCTGCGAAGGACTGAGGATCACTTTTTGGTGTATGGTGGTCAAAAGAGCTCATCAAATAAGGTTATGCCGTTGCTACTTTGCAGACCAGCACCTAGCATTCAAGATCGCAATTTGGGTTGGTTTTTTTTGAATGGTGGTGTTTTCAGCTGGAGAAGCTCGAAGCAAGAGACCGTTGCTAACTCAACTATAGAATCTGAGTATATTGTAGCAAGCAAGGCTACAAAAGAGGCTATTTGGATTAGAAATTTCATTTTTGGATTAGGAGTGGTCCCAAGCATCCTAGATCCATTAGAAATTTTCTATAACAATAACGGGGCCATCGCACAGGCTAAGGAGCCCCAGTCACATCAAAAATCCAAACACATACTTAGGAGGTACCACCTGATCAGAGAGACCATTCATCATGGGGACGTCAAGGTTAGCAAGATAGCAAGTGAAAACAATGTAGCAAATATTTTGACGAAACAGTTGCATCCAAATCTGCACAAAGCTCATTTGAGAGCATTCGGTCTTAGGGCTATGCCCAATTGGGACTAGTACTTGTGGGAGATTGTTATTGTAAGCCCTAGCCCCAATGCATTGTTATAAAACACTTTAGTTAATAAATGAGGCATTTGTTTTATCTATTGTATTCTTGTGCATATCAATTGATATAACTATCCAAGAATGTTGTTTCATTTTAAGTTATCATGTGTGAGGCCCATGGTTGTAAGACCTTGAAATAAATGAGACTTCATTCTAAATATCCCTAGTCAGTCATTGTTATGGGAATAACAAATGAATTAAGACTAGTATGCTCTCTCTAATAAGATGAGTTCTGCCTTACGGATCATAAGGACAAAAGTGTCAATCAGAGATCATAGATACATGTTTAGAACATGGTATCTAGATTTGATCCATTCATGATAACACTACATGGTATAACTCATAAGTATTTCTCATGTGCAAGTTTTGCATCGGAGTTCTTAGACCTAAAATCTTTATAAAACTCTTATGAATTCCTGTGTGCTTTGATATACAGCTAACGTGCTCGTAATAGGGTGACAAGTATGGGTATGCTTGGGTATGCACTAATCCATGTTAGAAAGCATGAGAGAAGTGAATGGATTACCCCTCTCGATAAGAGAGAAAATATCATCGGCCACTTGATCAGTGAACTAAGAAGTGTATGGCCATACCGAGATGACATAATGAGTAATCATTATTTATCTGAGAGTTTAGTGTCACTGGAATATAAAGAAAGGAATTAGTATATATAAGGATGACTGGTTCCACAAATATTTAAGGGTAAGGGACTGTGCAAAATTGTATTAGGTCACTAAATGCCATTTGCATTTTCATTTAATTTGGAATGCTATAATATCTTGCTAGAAAATATATATAGCCTTTGAATTAATTCATTAATTCATTGCCAATATTAAATGGACCTATAGGATTGCACACAAAGCATTGGGCTTAAAATATTTAAATTAAATATTGGGCATTAATTTGAGCTTTTAATTAAAGTCAAATTAATGTATGTAATGGGTATTAAAATTGCTAAATGAACTTTGGTCCATTAGAGAGAGAGATTCAGCCCACAAGGTTTAATTTCAATTAATTAATTATCTTGTATTAATTAAGTTAATTAAGTATTAAAGCCTAAAAGAATTTAAATCACAATAAAACACTTAAATAGGAAATGGAGTGGCCGAAATTCAAAGATTAATTCCTTGTGAATTTCGGCACATGCAAATATCCTTATTAAGTGATATTATTTGATTAAATGTCTTATGATTATTTCAAATTAATTTGAATTTAAAATTTGAAAGAGTTTGATTTAATGTTTCTCACTTGATTTTAGGAAGTAATGGAGGATAAATTAACTATCTTTTAGGTAGTTAATTTTGGATTTAACTCTTAAAAAATAAATGATATATATATTTTTTGGTGAAAAATAAAACCCTAGGCGTGAAACTCTCTCTGTCACACTCTTGGCTGATTTTGACAAGGAGAAAGGATTCTTCCTTATTCTCTTGTGTTCTTAGGCAGTAATAGCAATTAAAAGGAAGTACAAGATCAAATCTTGTAGCTTCAATCCATTACCATTACACAACATTAAATATAGAGCTAGCAATCTTGATTTTAAGCCTTGCTTGCAATTGTGTGTGTGAACATAGAGAGGAGTGGCGTAAAGGCTATTCCTTATGCATTGGTGGTAAAGATCTAAGGTGAATAAGTCCTTCTTAGTTGCTGGTCATCATCAAAATCAAATCTTGAAGTGCATCTAAAGTTGTAAGTTTTAAAACCCTAAAATTGCATGTTTTCGATTCTTGTTTATGGATTGCGTGGCATGTATAATCGATTTTATTATTTTTTCGCTGTGTGATTATCATGTACATACCATGTCATATTCGATCATCATGGATTATGTTTTTGTTTTTATTAAAACTTTAAAATTCTGAACATGTGAAAGGAAGATATTACTTTTGAACATATTAATAATAATGTTTTGGATACAAATACGGTTTTTCTATCTAATTTCATTACATCTGATCATTATTGAACATTATATCAATAACATATATCACTTATTCTTGAAGTGAAATCTAAAAAGCATCAGGAATACTATCATTAATGAGTCCTCTTGGGGTTTTTTGATTGATTATTTTCCCTCAGCATTTAATTTTTTTTCAAGATGCCTTTTTTCGATTTTCACCCTAACAAGGAGCCTAAATTTAGTCAGGCCATCATTTTCTCTAGTTTTCAACCCATGAGGCTTTTGTTCTCTACTTTTCTCTTTAAAGTCTTATCCATGGTACCTTTTCAGTTAGTCAACATTGATCGATTCTCTAAACTTATTGCCATCACTATCAATTAGAATAGCAACTCCTTTAGACAATAACTTTTTTTGGCACAAAAGGTCATTTCAAAGTAGGTTTAAACTTGCCCCCGATGTTTGAGATCCCTAGCCACATCTATTTGAACAATAAATCTCCCTCCTTCAAAGGGTGCTTCCTAACCTTTTTGCCAAATGAATGAGCTAACAACTTTTGGTAAATCTAGTTTTGATAGAAAACTCACATCCTATCCCTGTCTAGCAGGTTAAGCTACATCAACCTTTATTTGGCCAATTCAATTTCGAGCAACTTAGCTTTTAAAACCACCCTCAAGAACTAATGCTCAATCTCTATCAGTAGTATAGCTTTTATCTTATTGAAGTTCCTATTAAAGTTCAAACTATGGTTCTATAACTCTATAATGCAATAGGTAGCTTCTTAGCCCAATCCTTGTAAGTTTGATCTATCTTAGCTAAGATCCTTTTGACATTCTTATTTGCTGCTTCAACTGCCCTATTTGCCTGAGGTCGATAAGGAAAGGACCTATGATGTTGAGCCCCATATTTTTTAAGCTTCTGCTTAGTTTTTATAGAAAATTGCAACCCATTATCCAACACTATAAGGTGCAGTAGATCATACCTACATATCATATTGGTTTTAATGAACTTAGTCATATCCTTAGCATCTACCTTCTTAAAGGATTCAGTTTTTACCCACTTGGTGAAGTAGCCAATGGCATTTATAATTAATCTATACCCGAACAAGGCTGGTGAATGGAACATACCCGTCTACCAGCCTTTTACTACTATAGCTGCAATATCTTCATCAAGAAACTTATAGGTTACCTATTTTCCCTTTAATGGCTGATCAGCCAAGAACTCTACTATAACTTTTCCCTTAATGGTTTTCCTAGTTATATATTCAATATCAAAATCTTGTAAGAGGATTAACAACCTATCCATTCTTCCTAAGAGTGAAGGCACTTCTTGTAAGTAAATAAGAGGGTTTTGTTTAGCCACAACTTGCATTTTGTAGGAATAAAAGTAATGCCTTAATTTCTTTAAAGACTAAATAACTGCTAGACAAATCTTTTCTACTTCTATGCACTGAGCCTCATATGGAAAAAACTTCTTACTGAGATAGTAAATCATGTATTCAATCCCAAACTCATCTTCCTGAGCCATCATAGCTCCTATCGAACTATCCTCTTTGGCCAAATAAAAAATCAAAGGATTACCTACCTAAGGTGGCCTCAACATCAAGGATGCAAAAAGGCATTTTCTAATAGTATTAAATGCCTTCTAACAATCTTCATTCCAAACAACTGGCTAATCTTTTCTAAGCAGCCTAAAAATCTATTCACACATTGAAGTCAACTTGCCTATAAACCTGCTTATATAATGAAGCCTACCTAGAAATCTTCTAACCTTTTTCTCCTTCTAAGATACAGGAATTTTGCTAATGGCTTTCACTTTGTTAGGATCTATCACTATCCTTATCTTACTCACTACATGCCCTAAAAGCTTGCCTGGGGGAACTCCGAAAATACACTTTTTCGGGTTAAGAAAAAAGTTGTACTTATCAATCCTTTGAAATAACTTTTCTAATGCCTCAAAATGGCCTTCTCAAGTAGCTGACTTAATCATTATATCATCCACATACACTTCTAACTCATTGTGGATCAAGTCATCTAAGATCCTAGTTGCCATCCTCTGGTAGGTGGCACCAGCATTTTTAAGCCCAAAAGGCATAACTCGATAAGCATAGGTACCTCAGTCGGTGATAAAAGATATCTTAATCCTATCCACAATCTTATTCAAAATTTGATTACATCTAACATACCCATCTATGAAGCTATACAAGGCACAAGTAGCTGTACTATCTACCAGGACATCTATGTGAGGTAAGGGGAAGTCATCCTTAGGGCAAGCTCTGTTCAAATCTCTATAGTTCACACAAACTCTAATCCTTCCATCCTACTTTGCTATAGAGACTACATACGCTAACTATGTTGGTTATTGAACCTCTGCTAAGAACTTGGCCTCAATTTGTTTCTTGAATTCACCCTCGACCTTTTCAGCCCACTCTCGCATAAGTTTCATAAACTTCTACTTGACTGGTTTATACCTTAGATAAATTGGGATGGCATGTTCAACTATCTCTCATTCAATTCTTAGCATGTTCTCGTGGGTCCAAGTGTAGACTCTTTCCTATTTTTTTTAATATTCTTTCAAATCTTGCTCTCTTTAGGAGCTATATCTGATGCTAATAAGATATTTTTTGGGTTTTCCTTAGTTTCAAGATAAAATGAACATGTATTTGTTGAGTTAATGTAAAATATAAATGTTTTATGATCGTGATTATGCATATTGGAATTAGAAGAAATATCACAGAAGTAAGCAAAGTTATTCATCTTATTATACAATCAAAAGAAGAACTGTTGTTCTCATCAAAAAGTTCTAGAACATAAACAATATCAATGAAAGTATCATCTTCTTCAATGTTTATAGTAGCATAAGCCTCTCCAGCTTCTAGGTTTGGCTTGGTTAGAGCTTCGGCTTCCATCTTTTCTTTGCTTTTATAGTAAAAAGCAAACAGTTTTTTAGTCATGATCTATTTAGGTACCTCCTTATCCTTTGCTGAGTGATGCTGAATGATCTCTTCATCTGAGAAACCCTTGACTAGTTTGATAATTCCATACTTCTTTGCTCTCAATGAAAGACATCATTGCACAACTCAAAATCGAGCACTACTTTGTCTCCCACTAGTTGTAGTTCATTCTTTCAACAATAAATGGAGAACCCTAACGCTGGCACAAAGCTTTCAAAAATGTGAGGGATCTCATTTACCATTTCATTTCCCTTATATATATTTATATATATATTCAAATATCGATACTCATATTGCTATATAAAAATATGAATTTGTGTATTATGATATAATCACATGCATGTGCGAATTGTGTAAAATAAGCACATGCATTATATTTATAAGGAGTTTAAAAACTGTATTGCCTGCTAATAGAGTTCAACTGTGGATAGAGAGATGCCTATAGGGATATTACAGCTATTGTTGTTGACCTATTTGGGTCTAAATTACTGTTGATCCCGTTTGGATTATAAATAGCCCCATTTGCATTATAGCCAACCCCGTTTGGATCTGCTTGGCTAGTCTACTATTTTGTTGACCCCGTTTGGGTTTATGTTTTTGATATCCCCGAATATCCCCTATTTTCATACCCTTGGGTATCTCCTATTTCTATTATCCACTTTTATAACTTAAGCAGGCTAAGCTAAAGTATAAATGCATCATAGTTAATTATAGTATAATTAATGCATATGATACATGGAATAACATGTTTAACTAAAGTTTTTAATACATGTATTTTAGTTATATATATATATATATATATATATATAATATATAAATTATTTTAAGTAATGTTGAAATTCAAGGATGCTGAATTAAATGTAGAGTTACGTTGTTGTTTAAGATATTATATTTTAGCATATACTTATTTCTAATATGGCATTCATAATATTTTCAATTACTATCTGTTATATGTTTATGAAAACAACTATGATTTGTTGTCTTCAATGTTTAGAATCCACACTAAGCTTTATAGCTTAGTACGGGTTATTTTATTAATATAGGTTTTATAGTCAAGGCTTTTGCACAGGAACATTCTCTGCAATAAGGGTAGGCCAACACCAATTCATAGGAGTTGATGTACAGATATTTTGGTTAAATTTTGTATTTCTTTAATACGTTTGATATGTATAAAAGGCTATATAAAATATGTATGTCATATGGAAGATAATGTTGTAATAAGCTCGTCATGAAAATGCTAGTTTGTGCATGCATATAGGAGCTAAAATGATTATATATATATGATGGAATACTGAATGTTGTGCATGACAATGAATATAAAACTAAGATAGTTGTATCTAGCATGAATATGATAAGTGGGTTGCATGATGAGTCATTATGCATATGTAATTAAAGTAATGGAGGTTGTGTGAAGCACTTAATTAATATGTAGGTTGTCTGATTAAATGAATCATTACAATGATTAATGTTGGTTTAATGGTTTAATATTCTACTATAATATGATTGAATATATAGTATAATATCTAATAAAGGCTCTAGACTTAAGGTGTTTCAATTTAGTATTAGAGCCTAGGTTTAGTCTTTTATGGGAAATACGAGTATAGGATTCTATAACATGAGATAGTATTATTTTGACCTAATATAGAATTTTCTATTTTCTTATAGATTAAAGATGGAGAATTCCTTTAGGGATTCTATAAAAGAATCAGTTGAATGCAATTTGTTGGTTAGACTAAATCCTTCAAACCCAATGTCTTCATCATTTTTTGCAAAATAAAATTCCTGCGGCTATTCCTAGAGAAGCCTTGTGAAAAATTTCTCAGGATATAGCTCAAATTTTGCAAAGAATGACAATGCCCAAAGCTCCAATATCTAAAATTTGGAAGTATGGGGTACAAGAATTTCTAGGCACCTTTTTAAAACAATTTGAAAAAGCTGAGTTTTGGTTAGAAAAGCTGGAGAGAATATTTGATGAAATTAATTATCCTATTGATCACAAAATATCCTGTGTTGTGTCCTTGCTTCATGGCACGGCATATGATTGGTAGAAGCTGGTTTTAAGATAGCCTCAGCTATCTGACCGACTTACTTGGGAATTCTTCGAGGTGGAATTCATAAAGAAATATGTTACTAAGGCATACAAGGAAGAAAAATTAAAGCAATGTTTAAATTTGAGACAAAGAATTTTATCTATTGCTGAGTATGAAAAATAATTTATCCGCTTGTGCAAGTATGTTCCTAAAGAGATGTTAACAGGAGTTTTTAAATGCAAACACTTTGAAGATGAGCTGAATGATCGAAATAAAGAAAAATTATTCAGATTTACATCTTTGAATATGGTGGATGTTAATCAACTAGTTATAACTGCCATAAAAATTAAGAAATATAAAATAGCTAAAAGAGAGAGGGAGCAAAAAAGAAGTGTTTCTAGAGGAGGGTCTTCCATTGGGAAGATATTTAGAGGAGCTTAAAGAGGTCAGCCAGTAGAGTCTTTTTTTTTAATTCTATTATGAAAAGAAAGAAACAAGAATCCACTATCAAGTATAAGTCTGAGAAGGAAGTTTCAGGAAGACAGAGTGGGGGTAAAATACTAGTATGTCCTCATTGTTCCAAGTATCATTGGGGTAACTGCAAAAAAATTTGTTGTTGAATGTTTTAGATGTGCTAGTACCGACCATTTATTGGCTAATTATCATGTGAAAGGGGACAAAGGTTTTAGGCAACAAGGTAGCAAGGGAGCTTCTAATACACCTTCATTTGGCAGAGGTAAAGGTAGAGGACAGACTAGATCAAATTATCATAGATCTCAACCCAAAAATGTGTCAGAATTAGTTGATAGACCTTCTGCTCAAATGGTTTCTAGTTGGACTTATGCAATGAAAGTTTGGAAGGAACAAAATGCTCCAGAAATTATAGCTGGTACTTTTTCTCTTTATAATTATGACGTACATACACTTATTAATCCTAGCTCTACTCATTCTAATATTTGTATTTGGGATTTAGGTAAAGATATGTCTAAAATACAATAGTTAGATTTTGATGTTTGTGTGACTAGTCCATTGGGACAGTGTAATTATGAATAAAGTATGTAAAGACGGTCCTATAGTAGTTCAGGGGAAAGAGTTTTCAAATGACTTGATTGTATTGCCTTTTAATAAATTTGATATAATTTTGTGAATGGATTGGTTATCCAAACATCATGTAGTGGTGAATTGTGAAATAAAAGCAGTAACTCTCAGGGATGATGAAGGAAAAGAAATAGTAGTTGAAGGCAGTTGTTTTAAGCTAATGACTAATGTTATACCGGCAATGCAAGCTAGGCGTTGTCTTAGAAAATAATGTGAAGCATTTTTAGCTTTAATCCTTGACTCAATAAGAGATACAATGAAGCTTAAGAATATACCTGTTGTGAATGAATTGTCAGAAGTATTTCTTGAGGAATTGCCTAGTCTTCCTTTAGAAAAAGATGTTGAGTTTTCTATTGATCTTTTACCTGGTATAACCCTGATTTCTAGGGCACCATATAGCATGGCTCCATTTGAATTAAAAGAGTTAAAGGTTCAACTTCAAGAATTGTTAGACAAAGGCTTCATCAGACCTAGTGTGTCACCATGGGGTGCCCTATTTTTTTTTTGTTAAGAAGAAAGATGGATCGATAAGGATGTGTATGGATTATAGACAGTTGAACAAAGTGACAATGAAGAACAAATATCTTTTGCCTTGAATTGAGGATTTGTTTGACCAGTTCAGTGGTGCTGGTGTGTTTTCAAAAATAGACTTACGATCAGGTTATTATCAGCTCAGAGTTAGAGATGGAGATGTTCCCAAGATTGCATTTGGAACCCGTTATGGGCATTATGAATTCTTAGTTATGCCATTTAGGTTGACAAATGAACCTGCTGCATTCATAGATATTGTGAATAGGGTATTCAGACCCTATTTGGATTGATTTGTTATAGTGTTTATCGATGACATATTGGTTCACTCAATAAATGAAGCTGAGCATGCATGTTGAACATCTGAGAATTGTGTTGCAAACCTTGAAAGAAAATCAATTGTTTGCCAAGTTGAGTAAATGTGACTTTTGGCTTAAGAAAGTTTCTTTCCTAGGTCATGTTATATCTACTGAAGGCATTAGGGTTGATTCAAATAAAATTAAAGCTATTGTTAATTTGAAACCACCCAAGAATGTGTATGAAGTTGAAAGTTTTCTCGGGTTGGCAAGTTACTATTGTCATTTTTTGAAAGGTTTTTCCATTATTGCTTCACCACTAACTAAACTATTAAAGAAGAATATTAAGTTTGAGTGGTTTGATCATTGTCAAACAAGCTTTGATCAGTTAAAAAAATGTTGATTGAAGCTCCAATGTTAACTCAACCAGTGTCAAGGAAAGAGTACCCAATGTATAGTGATGCCTCCAAAATTAGGTTGGGATGTGTATTAATACAAGATGGTAAAGTAGTAGCTTATACATCTAGATAGTTGAAACCGTATGAGCATAACTACCCGACTCATGATCTATATTTGGCAGATGTGGTTTTTACTTTGAAGATTTGACGACACTACTTGTATAGGGAAAAATACATAATTTATACTGTTCATAAAAGCCTCAAATACTTGCTTATTCAAAAAGAACTTAATTTGAGGCAGAAAAGGTGGTTGGAGTTATTCAAAGATTATGATTGTATAGTCGATTATCATCCGGGAAAGGCAAATGTGGTTGCTGATTCTTTGAGTCACAAGACAATGTAAGGCCCCTAACATGACCCTAATTTAATTTGCATATTTTTGAATGGGATATTTATTTGATTAAGATTAAATTAAATGAGAATTTTGTATAAGTAAGGGTCAAGGGGGTAAATTATCATGTTATTATGCTAATTGCATGAAAATAAAATTTAAGAGTATTGTTTAATATTAATTGAGGGTGCAATTGAAGTAAAAAGTATTAATTTGGTGTAAATTTACAATTTTGGAAACTTAAGAGTCAAATGTGGATAAAAGCATATATTTAAAGGTCTATTTGAGAGAAGGAATAAATTGATAGGTTAATGTATGAAAGGAATTAAAAGGAGGGGTTAAAGTTTAACATGCAAGGATTAGCTAGGTTATTTTGTGGCATGCAAAAGGTTTAAGGACTAAAAAGGGGATTATCCCTTGCTATTATAAAAAGCCAACTTTGAAGAGAGAGAAGACAGAGTGGGATGCCATTTCCTTCAAGAAAATGCAGAAATGTTCTTCTTTCTCTCTCATTTATGATTCAAAGTTGATTTCTTTAAGTAATTTTGACGAGGAAATTGTGCATGTTGGTTAATCAAGAGTTTGATGCATCAAATTAATGTAATTAAACTATTAAATGAACCCTTCATCATCATCTTCTTCTTCTTCTTTTCATTTTTGCTGAGGAAAATGTTGATTAGGTGTTGGAAATTTTAAATGATGATGATGATATTTGTGAAGGAGAAGAGGAAGGAAGAAATAGCAAAGGAAAGGATAATGCTAGAGGTTGAAGACATAGGGATTTTCAGCCAAGGTATGGGAACTTAGTGCTGTTAATATTGCATGTGAAAACTTGCTGGAACATGTTGTGCTTAATAGAAATTTAGGGTTATGTTTTTTAGGTTTTATTGGGGGTTTTATCGAAATGAGTTTGAAGAACAAAATCAGATGTGAGATTCATTGCCGAGTTGTGAATATCTTCACAAGTCGTGATTTATTGTCCGACTTGTGAAGCTCTTCATGAGTCGTGCTTCTTTTTCTTCTAGGTCACTCGTGAAGGTTGGTCTCACTCTTAAATACCTTCACGAGTCCTGAATTTTAGTCTGACTCGTGAGCCTCTTCACCAGTCGTGATATGTAACTTTCTTCTCAACTCGTGAACCCCTTCACAAGACGTGAATTTTGGTCTTTTTGCTTCACTCGTGAATCTCTTCATGGGTCAAACGCTTCTTCATGACTGATTAACCTTTCTGGATTATTTTCCTCATAAGTTGATCTATAGAATAGAAAATTGAGTGATTTTTTTGTATTAAAAAATAGACTTCTATAGCCATATTTCATAGGAAGAAACCTAAACTTAAATCTGCCTCTAAGTATATGGAATTTAGGGTTGAATCCGTACTAGTCCCCTGAACTGCTTATAGAAACAAAATTTGTAAAAATGCTCATAACTTTTTGTAGAGATGTTGAAATGTTACAAAATAAAATTTTGGTAAAACTAGAGACATGAAAGTCTAACTTTGATGAAGAAATGTTAGCCTAAATCCTTCTAAATTTTACGTTATGAATTTTTCTAAGTGACAGTCCACACTATTTTTGTTTTAAAAATAGCCTATAGTATTTTTCAAATAACTCGAGCTATAGGTTAGATATTAAGATGAATTTTGATGCTTTACAAACTATACACATAAGGGGATAAGATTGTAGAAGATCATTTTGCCTAAAAATGACATCTTCCATATGGCTCACAAGTCAAGTCTAGAATGCTGCCCTGTACAGATTTTTGCTACACTTGATATTATGATTTTTAATTAATTTAGACAAATAGTTGTTTATGTGATAGTAAAATAAATTGGATAGGCCATGTAATGTGACTATCAATGAAGGATTTATATGCATACATACACATTCGTATGTGTATAATAAATAAAGATTAGTGATGAAAATATCTAACCTATACATGTAATTAGACTTGTATATGATTGTCATATGCAAAATTGATGTATACATATGTAATCCTATGACATGAAAGTGCATATTTTGAAATGCACCTATGCTATGAAATATGGAATATAATTGTATGACCATGTCATGTATATATGCCCATATGGAAACTTGTCGATATATTTTGTATAGCACATGATTTGAATAATGATAAAGGTATATATATATTGATAAACATGCTTATAAGAATAAGCCTATTATATGCGAATGTACCTACAGGTATGTAAATTTATGATTATGTATACGAGTGTACGAGCATGTAATTTCCCTATGAGATAGAAGATGTTTTACAATTACTATGAACATGTGAGATGCTTAATGAGAACATGATCAAGTATATGATATGATGATTATATGTCATGCCTATATATCATGATGCAAATTTATAGTCACACGGATTAGATGATCTAGTTTTATAACTTGACATATGAAATGTGCATATATCTATTTATGCACGAGAGAACTCATAGTTTTACAAGACTCTGTATATGTTCAAATAGTATACTATGAATACAGTCTTAATATGTGAAATTAACATGAATATAGTTCTACCTGCAATATGTTTCAGATGTGGATAGATTGGTGCCTATAGGGAAAATTGCAGTTGCCATAGTCTGGCCCAATTGGGTCTAAAGTATGTTGATCCCATTTGGATCATGAACAGCCCCGTTTGGGTTGACAGGCAACCCCGTTTGGGTCTGCTTGACAAGTCTACAGTATAATTTCGCCCCGTTTGGATCTATAGATTCGATATCTTCGGATATTCACCATTTTGATACCGACGTGTATCAATAGTTCCCGTTATCCACTAATAAAGCTACAGCAGGCTAAACTTTATTTATTGTAATGATCATAATTAAATAGTTAAAGTTTATCTTACTAAAGATTGATATTGTGGATTATATTGTTGATTTGTCCATAGAAATTATGTTTCATTTCAATATGTTCACATGGGAAATTGCTATCTATATGAATTATGAATATGAGAATATTTGTTACTCTCTTGGGTATAATATTTACGTACATGAGGATATGCTTTAAGTTTTAAAGTATTTGTTATTACTGGCAAGTTTTCTTGTACATGATATATATATGTATATATATATATATGTACATATTGTATGTATATTTTGTTGACCGTTGTGAGTGGTCATCCATCTGTAGATATTCCCCACTAAGCTTTATAGCTTAGCACGAGTTATTTATCTGTGTAGGTCTAGTTAACAAGACTTTTGTTAAGGGATGATCTCTACATCAGGAAGGGCCAACCATCGACTATTAATCTTGAAGTATGATGTTTTTGTATTCCTATTATCATATGTTTTGTATTATAGCCAATTATCTTATAAAATGTATATAAACTATGTGGGGTGCTATAACTCACTAGTAGTAAAGCTATGAAAGAGCAAGTGTGCATGTGATATATAAGGTAATATTCATATAGTATAGTATGCAAGATACTAAGTATGAAATGCAAAATAGGAATAGACTTGTAGCACGTACACAAGTATATGAAACCGTAAGACATGATTAATGGTAAATGATGGTTAAGCGAATATGTTGTATAAGCATGATTAATAGTATTTAAATTATCAGATAAATAGGTTATTTGTATAGGGGGTGCTACAATTTGCGGTATCAAAACCAGGTTTAGCCTTTTTTGAGTAAAAATGAACCTAGGATTTTATAGTATGATATAGTGTTTTGTTAGCCTGATGCTGAAGTCCCTGTTTTCTTATAGATTGAAGATGGAGAGCTCTAGAGATGCTTTTGAGGAATCGGCTGAAAGTAACAGGCCGGTTAGAACCAATCCTTCTAAACTTGGAACTTCATCATCCAATCCAAATGAGGTCCCAGCAGCCATACCTGCAAAAGCATTGTTAAAGATACCATAGGATATGGCTCAAATTCTTCAAAGGATGATAGCACCTAAAGCCCCAATATCTGAAATTAGGAAGCATGATGCCGAAGAGTTTTTAGGCACTAATCTGGAATCGTCTGAGGAAGCTAAATTTTGGCTGGAAAGGCTAGAGAGAATTTTTGATGAAATTCATTGTCCAGTGGGTCACAAGGCAGCTTGTGCTGTGTCCTTATTACAGGGAGCAGGCTATGATTGGTGGAAGTTGGTGTTGAAGCAACCCCAGTTACTAGATCCCCTTACATGGGAAATTTTCACAGCTGAATTCAAGAAAAAGTATGTTACTCAGGCGTAAAAGTAAGATAAGTTAAAGCAATTTCTCAACTTGAAGAACAGAGTTATGTATATGGCTGAGTATGAGAAAGAATTCAGTCACCTGTGCAAATATGTTCCTGATGAGATGTTAACTGATGCTTTTAAATGTAGACAGTTTGAAGATGGGTTAAATGATCGTATCAGAGAAAAGTTAATTGGATCTACATCTTTGCAAGTGGTTAACTTCGCTCAATTGGTTACAACAGCCTTGTGAATTAAAAAGAATGAAATTGCAAAAAGGGAGATAGAATAGAGAAGGAGTGGGTCTAAGGGTTGATCTTTCACTAGAAAGAAAGCTAGAGTAACTCAAGGAAATCAGCCAGCTGAGTCTGGCTATAGTTCAGCAAAAAGGGACAAGACAAGAATCTTTTGCATTGTCTAAGCAGGGAAAGGAAGCTTCAGGGAAACAGAGTGGGGGGCAACCTCCAGTGTGTCCCCATTGTACTAGGCAACATTAAGGTAGTTGCAGGAAATTGACTGGGCGTGTTTCAATTGTGGTGTTACCGATCACTTCATGGCAAATTGTCCTTCAAAGAGGGAGCAGGGTGTTGGACAACAGGGCAGTAGAGGAACTTTCAATGCACCATCTTTGGGTAGAAGCAGAGGAAGAGGACGTGGGGGATTGACTCATGAGGGATCCCAGTCCAGGAAAATTTTTGAATCAGTTGACAGACCCACAGCTCCTGTTGTTCCTATTCGGGCTTATGCAATGAAAACTAGAGAGGATTAGAGTGCTCCAAAAGTCATAACTGGTATTTTCTCTCTCTTTGATTCTGACATGCATGCACTGATTGATCCTGGTTCCACTCATTCTTATGTTTGCACTTGGGATATGGGTAGAAATGAGTCTACTATACATGAATTGGAATATGATATATGTGTAACCAACCCTTTGGGTCACAGTGTTGTTGTTAATAGAGTGTATAAATAGTGTCCTATAGTAATTCAAGGGAAAGAATTCCTTACTGATCTTATTGAATTGCCATTTTGGGAGTTTGATATTATACTGGGTATGGATTGGCTGTCTAGACATCATGCAGTGATTAATTGTGAAGCTAAAACTGTAGCTCTTATTGGTGCTGATGGTAAAGAAACTATAGTTCAGGGTATTTGATCTAAACCCATAGCTAATGTAATAACAGCTATGCAAGCTATGCGATTTCTAAGAAAAGGGTCTGAATCTTTCTTAGCACTTGTGCTTGATTCAAGAAAAGAGAATGTGAATCTCCAAGAGATTCCAGTGGTGAAAGAATTTCCTGATGTGTTCCCTGAAGACTTATCTAGTCTTCCACCTGAAAGGGATGTGGAGTTGTCTATAGAAATTCTACCTAGTACAACTCCTATTTTGAAGGCACCATACATGATGGCTCCTTTGGAATTGAAGGAACTAAAGGTTTAGCTACAAGAGTTGCTTGACAAAGGCCTCATTAGGCCTAGTGCATCACCTTGGGGTGCACCGGTATTATTTGTGAAGAAAAAGGATGGGTCTATGAGGATGTGCATAGATTACAGACAGTTAAATAGGGTAATAGTGAAAAATAAGTGCCCTTTACCTTGAATTGAAGATTTATTTGATCAGTTGAAGGGTGCTGGAGTGTTTTCCAAGATTGATTTGCGATTGGGTTATTATCAACTTCAGGTTAAGGATGTGGATGTTTTCAAAATAGCCTTTAGAATCCGATATGGGCATTATGAGTTTTTGGTGACGCCATTTGGCTTAACAAATGCACCAGCTGCGTTTATGGATCTTATTAATAGGGTATTTAGACCCAACTTGGATCAATTTGTTGTTTTGTTCATAGATGACATTTTGGTGTATTCGAGAAATGAAGCGGAATATGCTGAGCATTTGAGAATTGTTTTACAGACTCTGAGGGAGAATAAGTTATATGTTAAGCTGAGCAAATGTGATTTTTGGCTTAAGGAAATTTCTTTCCTTGGTCATGTAGTATCTTTTGATGGCATTAGAGTGGATCCAGCTAAAATAGAGGCTATAGTGAATTGGAAGCCGCCTCAAAATGTGACAGAAGTGAGAAGTTTTCTGGGCTTAGCAGGTTATTACCGTCGTTTTGTGAAAGGCTTTTCAGTTATAGCTACACCACTCACTAAACTATTGAGAAAGGGTATAAAGTTTGAGTGGACTGATCGGTGTCAGGCAAGCTTTGATCAGTTGAAGAAATTTTTGACAGAGGCTCTAGTTTTGACACAACCAGTTACAGGAAAGGAGTATGCTATGTATAGTGATGCTTCTAGAGTTGGCTTGGGTTTTGTGTTAATGTAAGATGGTAAAGTAATTGCCTATGCATCTAGACAGTTGAATCCGCATGAGCAAAACTATCCAACCCATGACCTAGAGTTAGCAGTAGTAGTGTTTGCCTTAAAAATTTGGCGACATTATTTGTATGGGGAAAAGTGAAAAATCTATACAGATCACAAGAGTCTCAAATATTTGCTCACTCAAAAGGAACTTAACTTGAGACAACGAAGATGGTTAGAATTGTTTAAAGATTATGATTGTATAGAGGATTACAATCCAGGCAAAGCTAATGTTGTAGCAGATGCCTTGAGCCGTAAGATGATGGCTGCTATGATTGCACATCACTGTAAATGGAAACTTGCATATGATGGTGCTTTAATAGCACAGTTGAAGGCTAGACCTTGTTTGAAGAAAACAGTGATCGATGCTCAGAAACATGATGAAAGGTTGCAATAGATTTCGAAGTCTTCGCATGAAGGGACCCAGTCTGAGTATTCAGTGAAAGAGGATGGGAATGTGTATTATCAAAATAGATTATATGTTCCTGATGACAAAGAATTAAAAAGAACAGTATTGAATGAGGCTCACAATACAGTATTTACTATGCACCCTGGTGGGAATAAGATGTACCAGGATTTGAAACAATGTTATTGGTGGCCTGGCATGAAGAAAGATATGGTAGCATATGTCTCCAAATGTTTGACTTATCAGCAGGTGAAAGTAGAGCACCAGTTACCCTCTGGTTTATTGAACCCCATCCCAATTCCACAATGGAAATGGGAGGATATTATCATGGATTTTGTAACAGGATTGGCCCTTACATAGAAAAATCATGATGCAGTTTGGGTTATAGTTGATAAGCTGAATAAATTAGCTCATTTCATACCAGTTCGGATGGATTACCCTATGGATAAATTGGCAAAACTTTATGTAAATGAGATTGTTAGACTGCATGGGATTCTGGTGTCAATAACGTCTGATCGAGATCCAATATTCACATCGAGACTCTAGCAGAGTTTGTAACAAGTACTGGGAACTCAGCTTCATTGCAGTACAGCATTCCACCCTCAGACGGATGGGCAATCTGAACGGGTTATCCAAATTCTAGAGGATATGATGAGAGGATGTGTTTTGGATTTTACAGGAAGTTGGGATAGATATTTAGCTTTAATGGAGTTCACCTACAATAACAGTTATCAAAGGAGCATCGAGATGGCACCTTCTGGGGCCTTGTATGGACGAAAATTTAGAACTCTTATTTACTAGACTGAATTCTCAGAGCGCAAAGTTATTGGTCCAGATATTGTTAAAGATACAAAAGAAAAGGTACAAGTTATCAAGCAAAGATTGAAGGAAGCTAGTGATAGACAGAAGTCATATGCTGATTTAAAAAGAAAAGATATTGAATATCAAGAAGGTGACAAAGTGTTTTTGAAAGTGTCCCCTTGCAGAAAAGTATTGAGATTTGGGAAAAAGGGTAAATTGAGCTCGAGATTTATTGGCCCATATGAGATTCTTCAAAGAGTTGGGCCAATGGCATATAGTTTGGATCTCCCTATTGAACTAGCCTAACTCCATGATGTATTTCATGTTTCTATGCTTCAGAGGTATCGTTCAGATGAATCTCATGTAATACCTGTTCAAGATGTGCAAGTACAGCCAGATTTTACTTATGATGAAGAGCCTATAGGAATTCTGGCTAGAGAAGTTAGATAGCTAAGGAATAAGCAAATTCCACTTGTTAAAGTGCTTTAGCAACATCACGATTTACAAGAAAGTCACTTGGGAGCCAGAAACATCTATGAAGGAACAACATCCTCACTTGTTCAAAACAGGTATGAATTTCGGGGACGAAATTCTTAAAGGGGGAGAGAATCGTAAGGCCCCTAACATGACCCTAATTTAATTTGAATATTTTTGAATGGGATTTTTATTTGATTAAGATTAAATTAAATGATAATTTTGTATAAGTAAGGGTCAAGGGGGTAAATTATCGTGTTATTATGTTAATTTCATGAAAATAAAATTTAAGAGTATGGTTTAATATTAATTGAGGGTGCAATTAAAGTAAAAAGTATTAATTTAGGGTAAATTTATAATTTTGGAAACTTAAGGGACAAATGTGGATAGAAGCATATATTTAAAGGATTATTTGAGAGAAGAAATAAATTGATAGGTTAATGTATGAAAGGAATTAAAAGGAGGGGTTAAAGTTTAACATGCAAAGATTAGCTAGGTTATTTTGTGGCATGTAAAAGGTTTAAGGACTAAAAAGGGGATTATCCCTTGCTATTATAAAAATCCAACTTTGAAGAGAGAGAAGAGAGAGTGGGACAGCATTTCCTTCAAGAAAATACAGAAATGTTCTTCTTTCTCTCTCATATATGATTCAAAGTTGATTTCTTTATGTAATTTGGAAGAGGAAATTGTGCTTGTTTGTTAATCAAGAGTTTGATGCATCAAATTAAGGTAATTAAACTATTAAATGAACCCTTCATCATTATCTTCTTCTTCTTCTTTTCATTTTGGCTGAGGAAAATGCTGATTAAGTGTTAGAAATTTAAAATGACGATGATGATATTTGTGAAGGAGAAGAGGAAGGAAGAAAGAGCAAAGGAAAGGATATTGCTAGAGGTTGAAGACATAGGGATTTTCAGCCGAGGTATGGGAACTTAGGGCTGTTCATATTGCATGTGAAATTTTGCTAGAACATGTTGTGGTTGACAGAAATTTAGGGTTATATTTTCTAGGTTTTATTGGGGGTTTTATCGAAATGAGTTCAAAGAACATAATCAGATGTGAGAGACCTTGCCGAGTCGTGATCTATTGTCCGACTCGTGAAGCTCTTCACGAGTCGTGCATCTTTTTCTCCTAGGTCACTCGTGAAGATTGGTCTCACTCGTGAATACCATCACGAGTTGTGAATTTTATTCCAACTCGTGAGCCTCTTCATGAGTCGTGATATGTAACTTTCTTCTCCACTTGTGAACTCCTTCACAAGATGTGAATTTTGGTCTTTTTGCTTCACTCGTGAATCTCTTCACGAGTCGAATGCTTCTTCATGACTAATTGACCTTTTTGGATTATTTTGCTCATAAGTTGAGCTATAGAATAGAAAATTGAGTGATTCTTTTTGCATTGAAAAATAGACTTCCATACCTACATTTCATAGGAAGAAACCTAAACTTAAATCTGCCTCTAAGTATATGGAATTTAGGGTTGAATCCGAACTAGTCCCCTAGACTGCTTATAGAAACAAAATTTGCAAAAATGGGCATAAATTTTTGTAGAGATGTAGAAATGTTACAAAATAAAATTTTGGTAAAACTAGAGACATGAAAGTCTAACTTTGATGAAGAAATATTGGCCTAAATCCTTCTAAATTTTATGTTATGAATTTTTCTAAGTGACGGTCCACACTATTTTGGTTTTAAAAACAACCTATAGTATTTTTCAAATAACTCGAACTATAGGTCAGATATTAAGATGAATTTTGATGCTCTAGAAACTAGACAAATAGGGGAATATGATTGTAGAAGATCATTTTGCCTAAAAATGATATCTTCCATACGGCTCACAAGTCAAGTCCATAATGCTGCCCTGTATAGATTTTTGTTACACTTGATATTATGATTTTTAATTAATTGAGACAAATAAATGTTTATGTGATAGGGCATGTAATGTGACTATCAATGAAGGATTTATATGCATACATATACATTCGTATGTGTACAATAAATAAAGATTAGTGATGAAAATATCTAACCTATACATGTAATTAGACTTGTACATGATTGTCATATGCCAAATCGATGTATACATATGTAATCCTATGACATGATAGTGCATATTTTGACATGCACCTATACTATGAAATAGGGAATATAATAGTATGACCATGTCATGTGTATATGCCCATATAGAAACATGTCGATATATTTTGTATAGCACATGATTTGAATAATGATAAAGGTATATATATATTGATAAACATGCTTATAAGAATAAGCCTATTACATGCGAATGTACCTACAGGTATGTACATTTATGATTATGGATATGAGTGTACGAGCATGTAATTGCCTTATGAGATAGAAGATGTTTAAGCATGACTATGAACATGTGAGATGCTTAATGAGAACACGATCAAGTATATGATATGATGATTATATGTCGTGATGCAAATTTATAGTCATACAGATTGGATGAGCTAGTTTCATAACTTGACATATGAAATGTGCATATATCTATTTATGCACGAGAGAACTCATAGTTTTACAAGACTCTGTATATGTACAAATAGTATACCATGAATACAATCTTAATATGTGAATTGAACATGAATATAGTTCTGCCTATAATAAAGTTTCAGATATGCATAGATAGGCGCCTATAGTGAAAATTACAGCTGCCATAGTCTGGCCTAATTGGGTCTAAAGTATTATGATCCTGTTTGGATCATGAACAACCTCGTTTTGGTTGATAGGCGACCTTGTTTGGGTCTGCTTGACAGGTCTACAGTATAATTTGCCCCGTTTGGGTCTATAGATTCGATATCTTCGGATATTCTCCATTTTGATACCGATGTGTATCGATAGTTCCAATTATCCACTGATAAAGCTAAGGCAGGCTAAACTTTATTTATAGTAATGATCATAATTAAACAGTTAAAGTTTATCTTACTAAAGATTGATATTGTGGATTATATTGTTTGTTTGTCCATAGAAATTATGTTTTATTTGAATATGTTCACATGGGAAATTTCTATCTATATGAATTATGAATATGAGAATATTTGTTACTCTTTTGGGTATAATATTTACATACATGAGGATATGCTTTAAGTTTTAAAGTATTTGTTATTACTGGCAAGTTTTCTTATACGTGATATATATATATATATGTACATATTGTATGTATATTTTGATGACCGTTGTGAGTGGTCATCCATCTGTAGATATTCCCTACTAAGCTTTATAGCTTAGCACCGGTTATTTATCCATGTAGGTACAGTTAACAAGACTTTTGTTGAGGGACGATCTCTGCATCAAGAAGGGCCAACCATCAACTGTTAATCTTGATGTACGATGTTTTTGTATTACTATTATCATATGTTTTGTATTATGGCCAGTTATCTTATAAAATGTATATAACCTATGTAGAGTGCTATAACTCACTAGTAGTAAAGCTATGAAAGAGCATGTGTGCATGTGATATACATAAAGTAATATACATATAGTATAGTATGCAAGATACTAAGTATGAAATGCAAAACAGGAATAGACTTGTAGCACGTACATAAGTATATGAAACCGTATGACATGATTAATGGTAAAATGATGGTTAAGCAAATATGTTGTATAAGCATGATTTATAGTATTTAAAGTATCAGATAAGTAGGTTATTTGTATAGGGGGTGCTACAATTTGTAGTATCAGAGCCAGGTTTAGCCTTTTCCGGGTAAAAATGAACCTAAGATTCTATAGTATGATATAGTGTTTTCTTGGCCTGATGCAAAGGTCCCTTTTTTCTTATAGATTGAAGATGGAGAGCTCTAGAGATGCTTTTGAGGAATAGATTGAAAGTAACAGGCCGGTTAGAACCAATCCTTCCAATCTTGGATCTTCATCATCCAATCCAAATGAGGTCCCAGCAGCCATCGCTGCAGAAGCATTGTTAAAGATATCATAGGATGTGGCTCAAATTCTTCAAAGGATGACAACACCTAAAGCCCCAATATCTGAAATTAGGAAGCATGGTGCCGAAGAGTTTTTAGGCACTAATCTAGAATAGTCTGAGGAAGCTGAATTTTTGCTGGAAAGGCTAGAGAGAATTTTTGATGAAATTCATTGTCCAGTGGGTCATAAGGCATCTTGTGTTGTGTCCTTATTACAGAGAGCAGCCTATGATTGGTGAAACTTGGTGTTGAAGCAGCCCCAGTCACCGGATCCCCTTACATGGGAATTTTTCACAACTGAATTCAAGAAAAAGTATTTTACTGAGGCGTACAAGCAAGAGAAGTAAAAGTAATTTCTCAACTTGAAGTAGTGAGTTATGTCTGTAGCTGAGTATGAGAAAGAATTCAGTCACCTATGCAAATATGTTTCTGATGAGATGTTAACTTATGCTTTTAAATGTAGACAGTTTAAAGATGGGTTAAATGATCGTATCAGAGAAAAGTTAATTGGATCTACATCTTTACAAGTTGTTAACTTCACTCAACTGGTTACAGCAGCCTTGGGATTACAACTTAAGTATAGTACAACTTTTCATCCTCAAATGGATGGACAATCTGAAAGGGTCATTCAAGTTCTAGAGGGTATGATGAAGGGATGTGCTTTGGTGTTTTTAGGAAGTTGGGACAAATATATGGCTTTAATCAAATTTACCTATAATAACAGTTATCAAAAGAGTATTGAAGTGGCACCATATAAGGCTTTGTATGGCATAAATATAGAACTCCAGTCTGTTGGGCTGAGATGACTGGATGCAGAATAATCGATCCTGACCTTGTTAGGGATATAGACAAAAAAGTTTAAATTATCAAATAGAGGCTGAAAGAAGCTAGTGATAGAACAAAATCCTTTGCTGACTTGAAAAGAAAGGATATCGAGTATCAAGTGGGTGACAAGGTGTTTCTGGAGGTATCTCTATGGAGAAAGGTGTTAAGATTTAGGAAAAAAGGGAAACTCAGTCCAAGATTCATTGGTCCATATGAAATTCTTTAAAGAGTTGGACCAGTGGCTTATAAATTAGCTCTGCCTTTGGAATTAGCCAAGCTTTATGATGTATTTTATGTGTCTATGCTTAGAAGATATCGCTCAAATGAATTATATAAGCTATAAGTTCAAGATATTCAAATACAACTGGATTTTACATATAATGAGGAACCAAAAGAAATTCTGGCTAAGAAAATCAAACAATTGAGGAACAAGCAAATCCCTCTAGTCAAAGTATTTTGGCAACATCATGTTGTACAAGAAGTAACTTAGGAACTTGAAGCAGACATGAGAGAGCAATATCCTTAATTGTTTGAATTAGGTATGAATTTTTGAGGATGAAATTCTTTAAAGGAGAGAGAATTTTAAGGCCTCTAAAATGACCCTGGTTGAAAATGCATGCTTTTATAGGATTATATTTGATTAAGATTATATTAAAAATGTGAATTTCATATAAGGTATGGGACAAGTGATAAATTCTTTTAATTATATTAATTGTATGAAAAAAAAACTAAATTATTATTTTGGTTTAATGATATTCAAGGCTGTAATTGAAGCATGAAGTGTTAATTTAGGGGCCAATTTGTTAATATGGTATTTAAAGGGTCAATTGTGAATAAGGAAAGAATTGAGTGGTTGATTTAGGAAGAGCATAAAATATATTTGTTAATGTATAACATGCAAAAAGAGGAGAGATTATTGTGTGACATGCAAAATTTGGAAGGACCAAGAAGGGAATTTTTCTTGCCATTATAAATAGTAATTTTCACTAGTTAGAGAGAGAATTATGAGAAGAAAAAAGAGGGGATGACACCTTCTTGAGGAAATTATATAAATTTCTTGCTTCTCATTCACATATCCATTGTTAAATCTCTCTAAGTATTCTTGAAGAAAAATCCTTACATGTTGATTAATCAAGGACAATTAAGTGTATAACATAAAGGTAATCAACTTAATTTGCTTTTCATCATCTTCTTCTTCATCTTCTTATAATTTTTTTGAGTGGTTGGTTGAGTAAAATGCTGAAATTTTATGTTAAATAGATGAATTGTTGTTAAAGAAGAAGAAGAAGGTGGAAAGAACAAAGGGAAAGGAAAGGTGCAAGATTGAAAGTTAGAAGAGGAATTCAACCAAGGTATGGGATTAGGAATTCTCATACTTTCATGTGGATAAAATTAGTAGAAACATAATTTAAATGTCTTGTGTTATGAACAATTGAAAAGAGAAATAAATTTTAAGAAGTGTTACTTAAGAGAAAACATGAAGCCTTGTGAACTAATGACTGTTTTTTCTGCATAATTTGAGTTAGAAAACTTTAATTGAGACCATTCAAATTTATAATGTTACATAAGATATATGCCTAAAAAATTTTAGAAAGGACCTAGCAATAAATCTATCTTTGAGACATCAATATAATTAATTAAATTTCCAGTGAGCTGTTGATTTCGATTTTGGAACAGGTTGTAGTAATTTTTATGTATCTTTTTGTATATTTGTTAGAATGCTATGAGGTAATTTCTATGAAAAATAGACTTCTAAATATACATTTCATAAGGAGAAAGAAATGACTAATTTTATTTCCAAGTATGTCAAATTTTACCGTAAAATTCGTAGAAACTGTTTTCAGAGTTATGGAACAGATTTTGGTATTTCGGGCATAAATCTTGGTAGAAGAGTCAAAATGCTATGTTGTAAAATTATGGGTAGACTAGACACCTAGGATTAGAATTTTAATGAAAGTAAGTTGGTATAATCCTATCCTTATTTTATTCTATGAATTTTATAAATGGTAATAAAAACTATTTTTTGTAGTGTGCATAGTCTATTGTTTTTCATAATTATCTCAAGTTATAGAAATGATATTAAGATGAATTTTGATGTTTTAAAAACTGCACATATAGGGAAATAAATTTTTAGAAGGTCACTTTGCGTAAAAATAACTTTTTCTAAATCAAAAATGGCACACAAGTTAGATCCAGAATGCTATCCCTGTGCAGAATTTTGTAGGTAGAAATTTTAATGTATTTTCTATTATAGTTTAAATGTTGTTATGTTAAATATGTGCCTATATGAAAACACATCGAATTATATATAGAATGTGATATGATTATTGATAAAGGTCAATATATATATATATATATATATATATATTCAAATACCAGTTCTCGTATTGCTATAGGAATATATTAATACCTGTATGTACACTAGAGATTGTGTATTATGATATGATCACAAACATGTGCAAATTGTGTAAAATAACACAAGCATGATATTTATAACGAACTTGAGAACTGTATTGCCTATTACTAGAGTTCAACTATGGATAGATAGCACGAGAGAACGAAACAAACTCGTGAGCAACCAACCCATCTATACCAAATGCCAAACAAATCATAAGCAGCCAATCTGGGAATCCCATACAGCAACTACATATGAAGAAGGAGAAGTAAAGTTAAAAGATGGAGCAAGCATAAAACTTTCCTTATCTTATGCTCACCTATTTAAGATCAATAATCATCATTTGAAGAACACGTAGTGAAAATAATCAGATATGAAGATATACTATAGAAGCCTCAGCTCCATAGCATCTCGCAGGCAAAGCAAAACATCTGCTACATAGCATATCGTAGCCTTTTAATTGCCAACTATCCAGAAGTCTAGAAGCATACAGATCCAGGGAGAAAAAAAAAATTAAACAACAGCAGAAGCCCTTCTATACTAGCCAGGCAATTAATTCATCAATACAGTGAGCCCCCTATTTTGCTAAATTGTCAGCAAAGAAGTTGGTTTCCTTATGTTTATGGACAAAGAAATGAAGAATGAATAACCATTTTTCTCGGAAAACAAACACATATGAAAATAACACAAAAAAATAACACAATACAGAAAAATAAAAGTAAAAATGAAAGAAAGAAACCTGCTTGTTGTAGATGTTGAAGTAAATATTGAAGATATACCAAAGGCTAAAGAGCAATCCGAGCACCAAATTCTTCATCAAGTTACAAGACTTGTCACCCTCATCGGCAGTCTTGGGAACAGCCGTGGCCCTAACCTCAAAACTCTCTTTTTTAGGCACAGGAGGTAGAAGATTCCACGGCCTAAACATGGAAGATAGAGACTACAATCTACTAGTTATTTTAATATGGCAGGTATAGGATCAAATCTAGTTGTGAAACTAGAGTTAATTAGATCCCTCTTCGGCTTTAAAAAAGGAATTGATGGAGAAAAAGAGATAATGAAAGTTGCGCTCTGCAATTTTGAGATCTAAAAAGAGAGCTTTTATTTTTCTAGATAGAGAGAAGCTACGTGAAGAGAGTGATGGAATATGACATGGTATGATAATCATGATAGCACAGCGGAAAAACAAAAATTTTATCATATATACCATACATATCCAAAGATAGAATCGAAACATGCAATTTTAGGGTTATCGAACTTACAACTTTTGATGCCTTTTAAAACTTTTATTCCGATGATGACCAGCAACAAAGATGGCTTTGTCCGCCTTAGATCTCGATCACCAATGCTAAGGAATAGCCTTTTGCGCCACTCCCTCTATTCTCACACACACAATTACACCGTCGGCTTAAAAACGAGATTGCTAGATCTCTTTTTCGGTATTGTGTAAGGGTTATAGTTTGAAGCTACAAAACTTGATTTTGTACTTCTTTAGATTGCTATTACTGCTCAATAACACAAGAGAATGAGGAACAATCCTTTCTCCTTGTGAAAAATTGAACAAAAGAATTAAGAGAGAGAGAGTCACTATTCACGAGTTACTATTCACGAGTTACTATTCATGCCACAAAAAAATTAGATTTAGGGTTTTATTTCTTTTAATATATATGCTTATCCTTTGGCAAGTCTTTGATCTGAATTCAACCATCCTAAGATGATTAATTCAAACTCTATCACTTCCTAAAGATAAGTAATATATTTTGAATTAAACTCCTTTGAATTTAAATTCAAATTTGAAATAAAACATAAGACATTTAATTAAATAAAATCACTTAATATAACTTAATTGCATGTGCCGAAATTCCTTGAATTCCATCTTGGAATTTCGGCCACTTCATTATATATATTTAAGTAATTTGATTTAATTTAAATTCCTTTAGGCTTTAATACTCAATTAACTTAATTAATGTAACATAATTAATTAATTGAAATTAAACCTTGTGGGCTGAATTTCTCTCTCATGGACCAAAGCCCAATAGCAATATTATAACCCATTACATACATTAATTTGACTTTAATTAAAAGCCCAAATTAATGTCCAATACTTAATTTAAATATTTTAAGCCCAATGCTTTGTGTGCGATCCTATAGGTCCATTTAATGTTGGCAATGAATTAATAAATTAATTCAAAGGCTATATATATTCTCTAGCAAGATATTATAGCATTCCAAATTAAATGAAAATGCATATGGCATTTGGTGACCTAATGCAATTTCGCATAGTCCCTTACCCATAAATATCAGAATTAATATAAGGCATGGAACTAGTCATCCTTATATATATTAATTCCTTTCTTGATATTCCAGTGACACTGAACTCTCAGATAAATAATGATTACTCATTATTTCATCTCGGTATGGCCATACACTTCTCAGTTCACTGATCAAGTGGCCGGTGATATTTTTCTCTCTTATCGAGAGGGGTAATCCCTTCACTTCTCTCATGCTCTCTAACATGAATCAGTGCATACCCAATCATACCCGTACTTGTCACTCTGTTACGAGCACGTTAGGTGTATGTCAAAGTACACAGTAATTCATAAAGAGTTTCATAGAGATTTCAGGTCTAAGAACTCCGATACAAAACTTGCATATGAGAATCACTTATGACTTGTACCATGTAGTGTTCTCATGAGCGGATCGAATCCAGATACCATGTTCTTTAACATGTATCTATGATCTCTGATTGACACTCTTGTCCTAATGATCCGTAAGACAGAACTCATAAGATCAGAGAGAGCATATTAGTCTTAATTCATTTGTTATTCCCATAACAATGACTGACTAGGGATATTTAGAATGATGTCTCATTTGTTTCAAGGTCTTACAATCCATGTGCCTCACACATGATAACTTAAACCGAAACGACATTCTTGGATAGTTTTATCAATTGACATGCACAGGTATACAAAAGATAAAACAAATGCCTCATTTTATTAACTAAGTGTTTTATTACAATGTATTGGGGCTAGGGCTTACACTAACAGAGAGACCATAGAGATTTAGACTGTTTAGTAATTGGTGAAGGCGGCATTGGAGTCTTCATCGAGAGAGACTCTCTTGCTCTCTCTGTAACACCCTAATTCCTTAACCATGGATAATCATCAATCATATCAATCATCATCATCATAAACCTAGTAATGGTCATGCAGAAATAACAATAATAAGACAAGCCATCATTACATGCCATAATAAGATAATTAATCTTAAAGATAAGATAAACATAACATAAATGGCCTTCAAGTATCCTGATATCCTCAAGGAAACTGCATCGTAACCGCTTCTCTGGAGCTAATCCTGAAACCTACACGGATAAACAAACTCGTGTTAAGCTATAAAGCTTAGTGGGGAACAAAAACTATGGACAAGCTCTTACAATATTCTTCATCAAACCAAATACAATAATCATAATAACATAAAATAACATATGAGGTTCCATTATTTATCATGCCACAAGGGGCATTCCGGGAAGCTTTCGACCTTAACTATTGATGCCATCATTACTAAAATCGAAAGCATTATATAAACTTATCTTATCCCAGAAACTTGTTAATTAACGATCATTTTTAATGCTCTTCTATTCCTTAGAACAATTCATGCACCTTAATCCCATATATCGCTTAATCCCATTAACCAATTTGATTACCTAACATGTACATTTATCGCTTATTCGCATCCAAAAGAAAGTGCTCATGTTATATAACATTGCAATAGATATTTCTAGGCAAGCTTTCATTACATATATTGCAAACTTACCATTTTGTTCGGGCTTTCTGCATGTATCTTCCTTAATGCTATATTATCTTTACACTTTAAACATCATACAGACTGATATCATATCATGCTTTGTACTTTGATTTATGTTAGAATTATACATAAACACATACATACATAAATGTTCATATACATACTCATGAATTTGCATGCCATTCCATGGAATAGGTATTACACCTCATTATTAAATGACAAGGTTTTCATACCACATGCAAACATTTTTCTAACTATCCCATACTCATATTATTATGCATGTCATAGTTTATGTAACGTTTAATTCAATATTGTAAGCTTGTGGCCCAACTATGCACCGTGGAACCAACCCTCACTGGTACTCACATGGTGACCTTTCTCATAGTTGATGTAAGACATCATAATCAAGTACTACATAACATGGCATTTCATTTCATGGAAATAGTTTACAGCTAACTAAAATTTAGAATAAAGCAATAGAATAAATCACTATCATGATTCCAATACATATAAGTGAGGCGATCGATACATACGTTACTTTATTTCTTATACCATTTACATCTTTCATAGCCTGCCTAAGTACTAGTTCGAAAGGTGGATAATGGGATCAATGGATACCCGAAGGTATCAAACTATGGATATCCGAAGATATCAAAAAATGGACCCAAACGGGGTCAAGCAATGGTTCCTGCAAGGAACAAACTATGGACCCAAACGACTGAATCCCTCTAGGCATGCCTATTTAATCCACAACTGAACTAAGACCCGCAGGCTTAACTTTTTAAGACATCTTTACTTTAGCATATTCTTCTTTACTTAGCTCATCATTTGACTTAAAGTCGCTTTTCATACAAGAATGCATATCATTCTTATCATACATCAATGTTGAGCGTTAAGCTCCATTATATATGGATGCTATCATATGATCGTATGCTTGCATCAGTTTTCTTTCATTCATATCATGATAGTTATGTTCTTATGCAAACAATAATAACATGTCATCTTTCATGATTAGCATTGTGTGTATCCACCTACACTCATACATATACATACTAAACCAAGCTACTCATCATAGCATGCTCGAATCAAGTATACCCCATAAAACTTACATAATTCATAAATAGTTCTCAATAACGTATCTTGTTATTGCTTACTGTGAGTAGTTTCCCTATTCTCATAATTAATCGCCTTACAACATAATTATATATAGCAGCATTCAAACATTTATGATCCATATCATAGGATAAATAGGTTCTCTTATAGCTTAAGGTCAACACTTATTCATCTTAGCCCTTTTTGCTTACTTTTATAATCTATTATATCATAGGAAACAAACTATCTACCTTAACATTATCACATATAACATGATCATCTTATTTGTACTTGCTATTTTATAACATTATTTTCCTAGGTGAGTTGTATAAGATTATATCATCTTAATCATTAGAACATTACTTGAAGACTTGAAATTTTCATTTTACATCATAGGGTATGAATAGCAAATGAGTAGGATCCTTTATATCAAGGTTCACCAGAGTAGAAACAATAAGTTATACACTTTAACATAGTCATATATACTTCAATCATCTTACTTGTATTTTCCATCTTATAACATTTTATGCTTAGGTAACTTGTGTGAGGTCATTTCATCTTAGTCATGAACACACTACGGATGCTCTTGTGCTAATCATATTGTATTACAGGCATGAATAAATAATGAGCAGATTATTACACATTACTGCTAATCATTAATTCTTCTTGTGACCTAGAGTATAACCAAGCTTCTATGATTTCATAATTTAACATAGCATGTGATGTTCCCTTTCTTTTAACTTGGACATGAAACCTTGTACCTATTCTCTTATTATCACTAGGCTATGTTCTAGTATTCTCATATCATTGTAGAGGAATTTCAATGTGAAATATTTTGGGCAATGCAAAATCACATGTGTATAATCATTATAATATAATCAAATACAAGTAAACACTTTCCTATATTCCAATGTTAGTGTTCATTTACTACCTTTATTCTCATATATCGCTTCATTTAATCATATTTAGTGTCACAACTTATCTTTATTTTATGCTTAAAATGCTTGTAAGTTACTTAAAAAGGTTTAGACCAGCTTTGGTGACACAAAAGGGCTTACAAAAAATCATGTTTGGATGAAGTAGAGAAGTGTACGAGTCATGAGGGGTGTCACTGCTCGTGAAAGGAAGCAAACTTCATGACTCGTGCACTTGATCACGAGTAACATATGTCACAAGTGGTGATTGGAGTTACGAGTCGTGAATAGTCATAGGCAGTTTTCTGAGCTTGGCTTGAGAGCGGTTTTTAACATATCGAAAGGCATTTTCAGAAAAAATGTTCTTCTACAAACTTATTCAATTATGTTTCTTGTTTCTAAAACATCAAAAATCATCTTGATATCATTTCTATACTTTAATATATTTACAAAAAACTGAGGTCTGCTCCTAGTGATTGAGCAGCAAACTAATTGTGAATTCAAGCCGAATTATGGCCTATTTAGGAATAGATTTAAGACTTGGTTTCTTCATGTGAAATATAGGTATGGAAGTATATTTTCCGATGCAAAAAGAATCACTCAATTTGGAGTTCTCTAGCTCAACTTATAAGCAAAACAGTGCAAATAGGGCTGTTAGAGGTGTCACACACATGGCCATGTGTTTCCAAGAGGAAACACACACGTGGCCACGTGTTTCCAAGAGGAAAAACGCACGTGGCCACGGGTTTTATGATCAAGAAATGCATGGACATGGGTGGGAACAAAGAGAAATTCACGTGGCCATGGTTGAGAAGGAATAAAGCATCACGTGGTCACGTATAAGGAGAAGAAAAACATACGTGGCCATAGGTGAGAAGAAGAACAAAGGCACGTGGCCACGCATCCTCAAGGGGCAATCAATGCATGGCCGTGTGTTCCCTAGAGGAACAAACACACATGGGCACTCGTGGAGAAGAAGAAAAACTAACGTGGCCACGCATGAAGGAGATACCCAGAAACCATAATCCCCAATACATTTAAATCATAAAACTCACCTTCCTACCTCCTTAAATGATCATTTAAGTTTTCAAATCATCTTATACTCATCAAAAATCACTAGATTAAGCCTTTTAATCTTACTAATAATACACATACACAGGAGAGGTAAATATATGTATACATTAACAGATGAAACCAATTCTCGTACCTGGTGTTGAAGGTTCATCTCCTTGACCTCCATTGATCCACTCTTGAGATTATCTTTCCCTCAAACACCATAAGATAACAATCATTAACCCTTTAACCCTAAATATGAAATGAAACACAAACCGAAAGGAGAGTAAGAGAGGAAAGCATCACCTTGAGAATGCCAGCTCTTAAAACCCTAGGTTCCATCTTCTTAAAACCGTAACCATAGAGAGAGAGATAGAGAGAGAACTCCCTTCAATTGCCGATCCCCACTTAAGGGTTCCTTCTTCAACAAGCCAAATACAAGAATTAGTGGGGTAAATATCTCCATAGGGAAATTACCACTATACCCTTACACTCCATTAAACCTCATCATTCCAATTTCTTCCAAATTAACTCCAAGACTTTCTAATTCACTTCAATTGTATCCTTTTCTTCAATTATAATTTAACTTAACTCATATGCTTACATGCTGAACCAAAATACCCCACTTAGAATTTAACCTTGATAATTGCAAAATAATCAAATTTTGCCTTAATTAACGATAGTCCTCATTACTTAACAAATATCCGATTAGGGTTATGATTGGGTCCTTACACTCTCTATCGAGTTTGTCTTGCAATCATGTTGGGTCAAATGAAATTTGCTAATCTTCTCGAAGTTATCGATGGTGGAGCAAGTCATATTGAAGCTATGGATAATGAAGCGAGAAGAATAATCCGTTGATGGAAAGCAGCACTGGTGTGAAGTCTAATAAAGTGAAACCCATCTCTTAGGGCAGAGGAAGTTTTTCTTTTATTTGGAGTAGCACGGGTTTATCCCACCTAAAATTTTTAGTTTTTACGACCAGAAGTTAATAACATTCAGTACTAGATTTTCTCCCCTCGCAAATAATATGGATTAAATTGAAAATTAATGACCATATAAAAAACTGGTCCTTATTGATATATTTTTAAGGACCAAAAATCAGACCAGTCCCTAAACTATGATCTTTAATAAGCTTTTTTCTTGTAGTGATATATATTAATGTACAAATTATTTTAAGTAATGTTGAAATTCAAGGATGCTGGATTAAATGTAGAGTTACGTTGTTGATTAAGATATTGTATTTTATCATATACTTATTTCTAATACGGCATTTATAATATTTTCAATTACTATATGTTATATGTTTTCGACGACCACTATGAGTGGTTTTCTTTCATGTTTAGTATCCCCACTAATAAAGCATTATAGCTTAGCATGGGTTATTTTATCCGTGTAGGTTTTGTAGTCAAGACTTTTGCATATGAACTTTCTCTGCAATTAGGATAGGCCAACACCAGCTCATAAGAGTTGATGTAGGGATATTTTGGTTAAATTTTTTATAAGTTTCTTTAATACGTTTAATATTTATAAAAGGTTATATAAAATATGTATGTCATATGGAAGATAATGTTGTAATTAGCTCATCATGAAAATGCTAGTATATGCATGCATATAAGAGCTAGAATGATTATATATATATGATGGAATACTAAATGATGTGCATGAAAATGAATATAAAACTAAGATAGTTGTATCTAGCATGAATATGATAAGTGGGTTGCATGATGAGTCATTATGCATATGCAATTAAAGTAATGGAAGTTGTGTGAAGCACCTAATTAATATGCAGGTTGTCTGATTAAATGAATCATTAGAATGATTAAAGTTTGTTTAATGGGTTAATATTCTACTATAATATGACTGAATGTATAGTATAATATCTGATAAAGGCTCTAGACTTTGGGTGTTTCACTTATTCCCTTACAGGCCTCTCATCATGTACCATTCAAGTAAGTTAGACCTAATTGTGAACACTTGAGCCGATATGGTGTTGTACCCTCCCTTTTTTTTCTTCTCTCTCTTTTCTGGATTTAAAATCTATTTGTTGTCTATCAAATCTTAAATCTTATTCCTTTTGGTGAGACAATAATCAATGAGATACCCTATATGTTGGTGGTAGGCACAATATTCCTCTTTATGGTAGGGCATCCTTTAACTCTTGATGGGTCTCGATGGCAATAGTTATAGCTTTCCTTCCTTACTCAGCCATTCTAGTACCCAAGACAAAAGACTTACTGAGGTTAGAGTAGTGTCTCTAATTTGCTTTTATAGTAGACACTTTAGCTATCTTCCCACTTTTGATCGCTCTATTACTACTTCTAACTTTCTTATTATTGCTAAAATTTCTCCTTACATCCTCATTATTGGCCATGCTGGCCAAATGCTCACCTACAGCCTCTATAGTTATATCCTTCAAGGACTCCCAATCCTTTAATCCTTTCATTGTTAGGCCATCTCTCAGCTAGGGACTTGTATTTTAAATAAGAAGCCTAATATAGTCAGCTGTATTAAGCTTCCTTTTCATCTCCATCACTCAGTTCCTCCACCTAGTGAGATAGTTATAAAATGACTCATCAAGCTTCTGCTGAAGTAGTTTGAGGTCTTTCAGAGTGACCTCCATCTTTTTACTACAGTTGTAGTACTTGAGTAACTCTCTAACCTATGATACCAATCTATCATAGGGCTAGTTAAGCTTTAACAAAAATGCTCCACTTTTTGTTTCTTGGTCAAGGTGGTCCTCTCATTATCAGAGTGTACTACTTCACATGTGTAGAAGGGTCAGAAGTACCATCGAATCTAGGCAAATTTGGCATATTAAACTTTTAAGGGAATGGCTCATCTCTATCCAAATCCCTATCTTTAGGGTTTATCCTTTTTCTCACAGATAACAACCTAGACATTGCCTCAATCTTCTCCTCGATCTTCTTAAAGGCTATGTCCACAGCATTAGGGCCCCTATGCCTCATCACTATTATAGGAGGCTTTTCATCTTCTTTGATGTGGTTATTATCTAGCTCATGCCTCCTTTCTCTCATTGGTAGATCTCGAGGTGTAGTACCATTGCCAATATATGTTGGCTCTGCTATCCCGCGAGTGGGTGCTACAAGCTAAGAAGTATTCATTGCTGAAAAAGCCATCAAACGACCAATTATGGCAACCATCCTCTCCTCGAACTCTTGGAACCTCCTATCTAACCTTCAATCTAGTTTGTCTCATGTCACTAAAGGCCCCAAAATAGAAGTTGTTAACCTTTCCCTTAAGGATGTGAGCCTTACTTGCTCATCCATAACTCTTTAAGTCTCATTTCTCTTAAGGATTCATTTTGTAAATATTGGTTCACATATGCAAACAAGAAATGGAACATTGGTCATTTTTGGAAGAATGTTTATACATGTGAATTTTATTAAAGGAAATCAAATCTTTTTATTTTAGAAAACACCAAATTAATTAAATAAAAATATGTTAATTAGTTTTTAAGCATGTAGAACATTTATCTATCTATTACAACCTACATGGAATAATATAAGAAAGTTAAAGCTGAGCAAAAAAAAAAAAAACCGTTAATCGAAAAATCGACCACAAATTGAACTAGTTAACCAAAACAGTTTAATTGGTTTTGATTTCCCAATTTTGAGTTTTTTGGTTTCAATTTCGATTAACTGACCAATTTACTATTATTTTCAGTTTTGCTTCGGTTTTAGTTTTCGATTTTGTAATTTTTGTATCGGTTAACTTATTAGAAATAGGATAAAATTATTATTTTTATTTTTATGTCTTAAAAATTTTTATTTTTTATTTCTCTCTACAATTTACATAGAGTAATATTTTAAACTATATTTAAATTATATTTTTATTTTTATAGCTTAATTTTTTGTAATTTTCTATAAAATTCATATAATCTTTTAAACTATATTTAAATTATGTCATTCTCTTTAATTATATAAATTAATATTTATATATATTAACTGATTAACTTTTATATACATTATTTTTTATCATATATATTTTGATGTCCATATTTTACTTAATAATATTTAATTATATTTTTTATATTTTAAAATATATTTTTTAATAATTAATATTGTCCAATTTTTTTATTTAGAATTAAGCATGCTAATTTTCAAAAAATATCAAATTCCTTTTATAATATTAGCTATTAATTTGTAGAATATAATTTTGGCTACTATATTATATTTGTTAATTTTGTGATTTTTATTTTGAATTACTTTGTATATTTAAAATTAAATTAAACTTTGCCTAATTTTTTTTTATAATTGTATGTTATAACTTTTTATGGTTAACTGAAAAATATTGCTTAACCAAATCAAAAACATAAAAACTGATGGATCGGTTAATCGATTGTAATAGGCTGATTAACAATTAATGATTTTGAAAAATTGATGTTAATGAACTGCTTAACAATTATGAATAAGTTAAATTAAATTAAATGATAAAAAACAAAAATGAAAGATATAAAAAGATGAAAATGAAAATACAAAAATCAAAAATACAAAATGAAAATAGGACTTAACTTAGAAATCGAATGGATTTAGCTTAAATCCTACTTAGGAGGTGAGGTTTTTGGAATAAGAACAAAGAAGATGGAAAAAAAAAGTGTTATAGTTGCTAGAAAAAGTGTTTTTAAGCAGAACATATTTAACCTTTGGAGAAGTGTTCTTCTCTCTATTTATAGGGAGAGAGGGAGTGAACTAGGATTGACAGAGTTGAGTTCTTCTCTCTAATGTGATCACAATGATTTAATGCATAGAAATGATGTTACAAGGTAAATGGTTGAGAATAATGTACATTGGGTGAAATTTAATTTAAACATAATGTAAAAATGTGAGAAATTGTGAAAATAATGTATAATTTCTGTAGACTTTATGAAAATACCTTGAAGAAAAACCACAAGTATAGGATATAATTGACTAGTCATAGGGATACTCCCTATGGTAGTAAGTCATGGTAACTCGTAAAAGTGGACCAAAGGCGGATTCACGCCATAAATATTAGAAAAGAATGAGAAAAGATGAGAAAAAGAGAAAGAAAGATGAGAATTATGTAGTCTTAGACCTGTGGGGTCCACATCTCATGCATCTAATTCGAAGGTTCCATTTCGACTAAAAAATACTATAGGCGAAACTAAAATAACAATAATATGATAATAAATGTAAGAAAATGGTAAATAATGAATAAAGATTAAAATTAAGGATTAAAATAAAAGAAATTTGACAAAATGGGTATCCAACGGTAAAATGGTCAAAAGATAGTGAAAATATAGTTAAAAAAGGGTAAACATGGAATTATGGAATAAATTTGGTAAAGGACAAAATTGTAAATTAGTGAAAAAGTTATGAAAATAGCGATTAACTTGTAATTTTGGCAAAAAAAAAATGAATTTAATGACTAAAATGAAGGAAAACATAACTTATGGGTTAAAATGTTCAAGTATGGTGAAATATCCTTAAAAAGAATAAATTAGGGATCTAAAGGCAATTTTGATAAAAAATGGGACCTAGATGTAATTTTTGTGAAAGATGGGACCTAGATGTAATTTTGCCAAAAAATGGGAAAATAAATGTAATTTTGTCAAAAGAATTATTTGTTAGGGGTAAAAATGTATTTTCATCCAAAGTCATAGATGTTAATAAAAAGTGTAAAGAATTTAATGTGAAAAATAAGGAATTATGAAAAATAAAGCAATTAATTAAAGAAAAATATTAAATTAAAAATAAATTAGAATTGGTATATCATGGTGAAATTTGTTAGTTGGGTATCCACCATTAGCCTTTATGTTTAACATGTAGTTTTTTGTTGCGTGCAAGACAGGTAATCGAGCTATGGACGCAAAGCAAATTGAGGAATGAAGCTTGATTTAGGAGTAGTATTTATTATCTTTTGTATATATGTTATTTTAGATAAATGATATGTATATATATTGTGACTTATCGCACAAATGTATTATGGAATTATATGTACCTAATGAAATTGTAAAGACATAAGTATATATGTATGTAGATGTGTTGATGTTCTATGAATATGATGCCTGTGATCAATTATAGCAGTGCTTGTGTTGTTCCCTAGAACATTAAAGCTGGAGGTTAAATATTGTGAGTGTGTTTTTTAACTTTTGCAAGAGGGATAGGTTAAAATTATAGCTATTATGCTGCAAAAATTTTTATAAAATGAATAGTAACTTTTGACCAAATAATATTGAATTTATGACGATAACCAAATTGGCACGTAATGGACCAACGAATTGATGTATACAGCTAACCTCTAATTGCATAGAAATGAAATGAGAAATATATAACAACCATGCAAATAAATGCCAATTAATAACCCAATTTTGATTTGATAATGTTTGGTGTAATGCCCTGATTCTAATAACCTAGCCATATTATCGTGTCATGAATCATTAATCAATTTTACTATATTATTATACCATCAAGCATACTTTGATTATACTATCGCATCAACATACTGGTTATCATACATATCAATTAGGTGTAAATATAGTTGTTCACATACTTTATCTCTTTTTGCTAAACATACATACTAACACCATACAAGTTTCCAGCACTCTTGACCTACTATATCTTATATGTATTTCAGGGATTACTGTCACTATTCTTATGTTTTACTTGTTTATACTTTAGTGTGCATATCATATGGTATAGTAGTTGCTTTAGATCATACAAGCATACATTTACTATTCTCTTTACAAAAGTGAGCTTATAGAACTCGACATGCCCAAACTAGATAAATCTTTACAAACATATAATTATTAATGCAAAACTATACAAAAATATTCATCCATAAGTCCCTACATCACTTCTTTCTTGACTTGTGTTGGCCTTTCCTAATGTAGAGAATGTCTTTGATAAAAAGTCTTATCTACTGAACCTACATGGATAAAATAGCCCATACTAAGTTATAAAGCTTAGTGGGAAACAATTTATGATAGACAACCACTCACAGTGGTCATCAATTAGCACACTCAACATGCATCATATGTAACATAAGATATCAATGAAAATACATTTTTCATTCTAGCAACATCTTAAAGTACATAATCAATAAGACAACAAAGATAAACAAATATCATAACATACATAATTCATGTGGTTGATTGATATACTCAGAGCATTTATACTTGACATAAAATTTTTTTAATTAAAACCAATCATGTAGTCCAACAATAACATATAAGCATTTATGCTTTAATTCAAATACTACAATCATAATTATAATTGGAAATTTAGCTTGCTTAAGTTTTGGAAGTGGATAATAGGAATAGTAGATACCTATAGGTATCGATCATGTAAATACCTACAGGTATTAAGTTCGATAGATCCAAACGGGATGAAATGATAGTCCTAAATGGGGACAACGGTAGACCCAAATAGGGACAGACAGTAGCAGCTGCGACTTAATCTCTATAGGCACCTATCTATCCACAATTGAATTTTATTTGCAGGCATTAATGGTATTCATATACATATCAATTATCTTTTCATGCTTGAGCATTATTTTGTAGTCTTGCACATATACTATCATATACGAAGATACACAATCTCATATATATGCATGTATAATCAATCTCAGGTATTAATACAAGTAACTATAATTACATAATACTGTAATCAATTACCTTTACATGATAGCCTGTAAAAATAAGCATGTAAGCATATTCGTATCCATTAAAATAAATACTAATCAATATGCTTGTTGCATAGTATGTTTCCTCAATTCACATATACATATAGCTTTACTTTATGGTATTGTCACACCTCTTAGTCATATACATATATCATGTAACACCCATAGTCATGTATAAATTAATAATACCATTATTCATACCCATAATTATACAACAAGCAACATCCTTATTTTATGACCAAATTACTATAAGAATCATATAAACACTTATAGTAAATTTATACATCAAAAAATTAGCTTATAGAAAATAGGGTAGGTAGATTTTTGACTTTGTTTTGCATCTCATTTTTGCCATATAAATTGCTAAATTTACCAAATTGGTCTCCTAAACAAATAATGAATTTTGTCTCTAATTTCTCATGCTTTAAATACCACTCAATTTGGAAAATTAAATTAGGAGTTATAACCTAATCATTACAGACTATCCAAGAGTACATTCTTTCCAAAAATAGTTGTGTGACCACTTTGAAAAATTCGTGGAGTAAAATAGGTATAGAACTAAACTAACATTTATTCAAGAGAGTTGTATTCCTATAAGTTTAGTTTATCTAAAAAATTTTCCCATAGCATTTTCATCTTTCTAGCATGAGTTACATCTAAAATACTATAGTTTGTTCATTGGCACTAGATAGAAGTTCACAATACCAAAATCAATTTTAGTTACACATTAGAAAATTCATAGTAGAAAATGGATACAAAATTATACTAACTTTCCATCAAGAAAATTGTACTCCTATATGTCTATTTTGTATAGAAATTAGACCTCTCTACAAAGAATTATGTTAAAAATACAACAACCTGCCATCTACAACTAGATAGCAGTTCATTTCAAACTTCAAGTTAAAATTAAGACTACTTAGTGGCAAAATAAACCTTAGGTTTACCCTACAAAATTTTAGGTACATGTCTTAAGGGTAATTAACAACTATAATTACCCAAAATAGAGTTGTATAACTCAAGATATGCTAAAAATATAGAAACTGATTCAAAATTAACAAACACAATTTGAACAATTTAATCATTTTTTCTTTCATTCCACTAATATACCATGAACACACTCTTCCTCATAACGTATCCAGCCAACAATTCAACTCATTTAGCATAATTACATTCATATAAATACACATGAAAAGAAAAAGTTGCTCTTAAAGTCCTTACCTTGTCCGAATTCCACAACAAGCCTCTTTCACTCTTTTATCACCTCATTGCCTTTGTTCTTTCTATTCTTTTCTTCTTCTAAAAAATACATCATCCACAAATTTTTAGAATTTTTCACAAATTTAAAATCTCTAATTAATGAAAATGATGATGGAGATGAAGGGAGAAATACATTACCATAACAATTTCAACGTAAAAACCCTTGCATTAACAATTTAAGAGAGCAATTTTAGGGGAGATTTAAGGGAGGATTATTGATCTTTGAGAGAGAAAGAGGGAATGAAAGAAATCTAATTTTTTCCTATTGTTTTGCCATCCCCCTCACACAAAGAACCTTTAGATAGCTTTCTCTCTCCATGCAAAAAGTTAGAATTTTAAGGAGAGAGTAAAGTGTTCTTTAGGTCCTTCAATTCTTTGCATGTTAAAAATCTACTTCTTAAATTTCAATTCTCCTAAATTACCCCCAAAGCTATATTTATCCATTCAATTGCACCCTAAATAATAATTTACTTAGAAAACTCACATAAATAACATCTAAAACATTTACCAATTTTCCCCTACTATAACCCTAATTATACCCTTTAATGCTTAATTAAACATTAATCAATAAGTATACCATTTAATCGTACATATATCTACTAGGGTCAAATTCGGGATCTTAGATTTGAACCTAGAAAATTTTAGGGTATTACACTATGCAAATTTAAAAAGGAAAGATATTGAATTTTAAGGAGGCAAAGTCTTCTTTGAAGTATCACCTTTGAAAAAGGTTATATGTTTTGGGAAAAAGGGGAAACTTAGTCCAAGGTATATTCAGCAATATGAAGTGATAAAGAGGATTGGACCTATCGCTTATAAGTTAGCCTTTACAGCTGAATTTCGCAAGCTACAAGATGTATTTTATGTATGCATGGTAAAAAGAATCCCAAAAAATTCCAGTTCAAGATATTAATGTACAATTGGATTTCTCTTATAAAGAAGAGCTAAAAGCTATTATAGTAAGAGAAGTGAAACAACTCTTGAACAAACAAATCCCTTTGGTAAAAGTGCTTTGGCACCATCATAAAATAAAAAAAGCCACATGGAAACTTAAAGCCACTATGAGATCTTAGTATCCATAATATTTTACCTTAGGTATTAATTTCAGGGATAAAATTATCTTAAGGGGAAAAGAACTGTAGCACCCCAAATGCTTCCCTAGTAGGATTAGGATATGTTTTAACTTGTGCTGGTATGAGATTCGATGCATATAAGTCTTAATCAGTGATTGGTGACATAGTTTGTATTTATGAATTTGTTTTGGGTATTAGTATGTTATGTAAGTTGTGGGATAGTGTGTGTATATCTTCTTTTAGGCTTTAAATTAAATTAAGAAATAAGATTATATTGTAAGTGGTAATTTAAGTGTACATAGGGACTACGTGGGAAATTGCAAGAAGAGCCAAAGAAGTGGCTATTGTGTGTATGAAAAATTTAAAATTCTAGACTTGAATTAATTAATGAGAGCTAAAACCTTCCCCCTAGAAACACTTGGCTGGCTTCCATTACTAATCCACCATTTTCAAATATTCTTTCTCTTCTTTCTTCTTAATTATACTCCAAAATTCTGCCATTTTTGGCTAAAGTTATGTAAGAGAGAGAAATTATTAAGTTAATTATGTAAAGGTGAGTAAAGATTGGAAATCTAGATAAAGTAATAAACTCTTTCAATTTATCTTAATAAGTATTTAAATTAGATGATAAATACAAACTTTTGAAAGGTTTAGTTAGTAAAAATTTTATGTGTAAAGTTGAAGAGCAAGTGAGGAATAAGGGCAAGGAAAAAATCTAAAAACTTGAAGTTAAAAGTCTCCAAAAGGTATAGAAATATTTAATTTATATATGATTAATTTTATATGTGGTTGCTAGAAATTTCCTTGATAGTATTGATGTTAGAGTGAATGGTGGAATGTGTCAAATGTCCATATGGAAGGGGAATTTTAGAAAAAAAATAATGAAAAGCTAAATTTGGGAGCATGTTATAGGGAAAGATTAAAAGATAACTTGAGTTGTGGGTTTCTAACTCTAATAGGACCATTTGCAAATTAAACTAGATATATATGCCTTTAATTCACATAAACGGACTGAAGTGGGTTATGGTCTTAAGACTCCTAAAATTTAGATTGAAAATGGATCTTGTTTAGTGCTATGTTGTTCAAAGCAGTTTATGGTTTAACAAGTAGAGTTTTAATAGCATGAATCAAATTAATTGATTATAATGGCATGGAAATTAGACTTATAATGAGACATTTATTTAGTAAGACCTTTTCCTTAAAGACTCATCTGAATAACTTAAACTTGGTATAAGTGAGTTAAGGAATGTAATCTATAGAATTAAAATTTTGGTATCTACCTGATTATATTGGAAACCAATCTAGTCGGGTGGTATGCTATTTTTCAGTCTAGAATGCCACCCATTTTACTGGGTCGATCTCAATCTAATTAGGTCAACTAAGCCTTTTTAGTTTAGAATGGCCCTCACTTGACTAGATTAAATCTCAATCTAGTCAAGTTACTCTATCAATTCATTCCAAAATAAATATCACTCGATTGAATTGAATCTTGATCCAGTCGGGTACCCTATTTAGTATATGTACCCGATTGAATTGATTTAATTCTAGTAAGGTCACTCAGCAAAATTCAGTCTTGAATAGGTATTGACTGACTTAATTGAACCATGGTCTAGTTGAGTAACCCTTGTTTTACCTACACATTTTTAATATTTCACTATTTGTTCTCTAAATTTGTCTAAATGTTTTTAAAACTATGTCAACACATTGGAAACCCACAATGGTGATTTAGAATGCATGTTTAACTAGTATTGTTGGCCTTAAATCTCTACTGAAGTATGTTGAGAAGACATAAATGATAACCTCTCCCCATTGATTTTGTATAAATAAATGTGTGCCCTTTGTGATTTTGTTATGAATGTTCATAGTTAATATTTTATATTAATTCTAGTATGTAAGTCCTAGTGTTAGGTAATTAGGCATGCTTGAAAGGTTTCATAACTACTTTGGTGACACTATAGTGTCTTTTCATATTGATGCTATGTGAAGCCCCAACTTAGGCCCTAGTAGAAATATGCATGGTTAATTGGTATTTTAGTTAACTAATGTTTAATTAAATTAATTGATGAATTTAAGTTAGGGCCTAAGAGAGGAGTAAAATGGTAATTTAATGTATATGTTATGTTTGCATGTAATAAAAGAAATAATAGTAGTTTGTGGGTGTAATTGATGTTTGAAAAATTAGAATTAGGGATATATTTGAAAGAAGAGGTTTGGTGGGTTAGAATTCCAAAAAGAAAGTAGTGGCTAGAGTTATATGAGACTTACCTCCACTTAAACTCTCCAGATATTTCACATTATGGGAATAGAGAAAATAGAAGTGGGAGTTAGGGAAGCCTTGGTCAATCACTTGGAGAGAAGAAGAAAAAGAGCTGGATCTTTCTTTCACTAAAAATTGAATCTTCCTCTCTCTAATTCTTTTTTTAATTCAGTTGGGAAAGAGATAATGATAAAGATTTGATTTTTTTAAGTATCTCTAAGGCATGGGTTTAGCATTCTAACTCTTATCTTTATCTTTATCTTCTTCTTCTTCTTCTTCTTCTTTTTCTTCTTCTTCTTTATTGTGATGTTATTGTATGAAAGGTTTTTCAACTAAGTAATTAAGAATCTGATGAATCCTTGTAGAAGGTGATACAAGTATGAACAAAGGAAAAGAGATCATAAAGGAGTGAATGGACTTTCAACTGGAATATAAGGCATGGGAACCATGTGAAGATATTGAATTACATGTGGGAAATTCTAGTAGATTAAGATTAAATTATAGTTAAATTAACGGAATTTAAATTCAACCTTTACACGTGATTCTTTTATGGTTGATTTGAGTTATAAAATATATGGTTTAGAATAGAGTAAAAGGATTACCATATGTGAATAAATTCTATTTAGATATGAGAATTAGTTTTACTTGTTTATGTTTAATAGTTTGATTTAAGTTTGTTTAAGAAAGGAATAAGATGAGGGAGTAAGGTAAATTAGAGTATTAATTGGTAGATTATCATTAAGAGAATATTGCTATATTTTGTAAGGAACATAGGCATGCTTATAAGGATATCATTGTAACTGTTATAGTTTGACCCCGTTTGGCTCTATCAATTTGATATCTCTGGATATCCATAATGCTTATTAACTACAGGTATTCATATATTCGATACCTATGGGTATCCATCGTTCTCGTTATCCACTCTCAAAACTTAGGCAAGCAAACAAAAATTATAGTAAAAACATCAGAAGCAAAGTTACACAGATGATTTTAATAATAAAAATAATTACTTGTTGTTGATACAGTTGATGAGCTTTGTTTTACTTTCTTACCTATGTACCTTTCTATATTATTTTTATTATTATTGTTATCTTTAAGAATGTTATATTATAATTTGATATTGGTTGTGTGTGTTTGTTAATGACTGTTATGAGTGGTCGTCCATAATAATTTGCTCCCTACTAAGCTTTATAGCTTAACACGGGTTATTTTATCCGTGTAGGTTATGTAGTAGACTTTTGCACAATAACTTAATTCAGCATTAGGGAGGCAGACATGAGTCTGTCAAAAATTTTGGAGTCGGATGCTTTTGCTTAACATTTTGTATAATGTTGAATTAAGGATAGCATATATGGAATGATGTATTTAATATGGTAATCTTGAGTTGTAATAAGCTCACTTTTATAAAGAAAACAATATATGTATGCATATATGATTTATGTAACCGTTAGAATATAAGATATATATGCTATAGTGTGTGTGTGTGTGTGTGTGTGTGTGTGTGTGAATAGTTTTAGTAACACTTTTATAAATATGGAATGTATGGTACTATAATAAGATAATCAATTAACATATGACTAATGCCATATGTAAAAAAATGATAGAATTAGGTTGTTATGAAGGTGTTACAATTCGATATCAGAGCCAAGTTTTAGTCATTTCTAGTCAATAAGAGTCTAGAATTATGCTATATGGTATAGTGTGGTGTTGGCCTAATGCCGAAGTCCTTGTTTTCTGATAGATAGTAAATGAAGGGTTTCTAAGGATGCTAATGGAGAATTAGCTGAAAGTAACTTGCCTGTTAGAAAAAATCCTTCTAATCCAAGATCTTTTTCAACTAATCAAAATAAGAATCCTGTGACCATTCCTGGTGAAGCACTTCTAAAAATCTCACAAGATATGACTCAAATTTTGCAAAGGATGACTTTGCCTAAAGCTCCAATAACTAAGATTAGGAAACATAGAGTAGAAGAATTTTTGGGCACTACTTTGGAATAGTCTGAGGAAGTTGAGTTCTGGTTAGAAAGGTTAGAGAGAATCTTTAATAAAATTTAATGTCCAGTAAACTATTAGGTGTCTTGTGTTGTGTCATTACTACAAAGGCCATCATATAATTGGTGGAAATTGGTATTGAAATAATCTTAATTACAAGATCCACTTACGTGGGAATTTTTTAAAGCTGATTTTAGGAAGAAATATGTAACTAAAGCTTATAAAGAAGAGAAACTGAGGCAGTTTTTGAATTTAAAATAGAGAGTTATGTCTATGGCTAAATATGAGAAAAAAGTTTAGCCATCTATGTAAATATGCTCTGAATTTGATGTAGACTAAAGCTTTCAAGTTTAGTCTTTTAGAAGATGGTTTGAATGATCGGATTAAAGAAAAGTTGATTGGACCTGTATCTTTACAAATGGTGGATTTTCATCAACTTGTTCTAGTAACTTTACAGGTTGAGAAAAATGAACAGGTTAAAAGAGAGAGAGAGCAGAGAAGAAGTGGGGCTAGAGGTAGATCTTCCACCGAAAAGAGATTTAAAGGAACTTAGGGTAGCCAACCAGTTGAGTCTATGTATAACCCACTAATAAAGGAAGAAAACAAAAATCATCTACAGTGTCTAAACCAAATAAAGAAACACTAGTGAAGCAAAGCGAGGGTCAGCCACCAGAGTGTCCTCATTGTTCAGGGCAGCACTATGGCACTTGTAAGAAGTTGATTGGTGTATGTTTTAATTGTTGTATCACTGATCACTCCATGGAAAACTATCCTTCAAAGCAGGAGCAAGGATTTGTACAGTAGGGTAGTAAAGGGGCATCAAATGCACCCTTCACTAGCATAGCCAGAGGCAGAGGGTAAGGTGGATTAAGCCAATATTGATCTCAACCTAAAAATGTATACGAAACTATTGATTGGCCTACAGTACAAATTGTTTCCAATCGAGCTTATACAATGAAAGCTTGAGAAGATCGAGATGCTTTTGAAGATATAGCCGATATTTTCTCTCTTTTTGATTTTGATATTCAACACTTATTGATCCTGATTCCACCCATTCTTTTGCTTGTATTGTGGATATGGGTAGGAAAATGTCAAATATGCATCAATTGGATTTTGATATTTGTGTAACTAGTCTATTGAGACATTGTATTTATGTGAATAAAGTATTTAAAGAATATCCCATTGTAATTCAAGGAAAAAAAATTAGCTAATCTTATTGAGTTACAATTATAGGAATTTGATGTTATTTTAGGCATGGATTAGCTATTAAAGCATGGTGTAGCGGTTAATTTTGGGATAAATATAGTAACACATAGAGATTTTGATAATAGAGAAATAATAGTTTAGGGAATTAGAACCAAACCTTTAGCCAATGTGATATCTACTATGCAAGCCGAAAGAGTTAAAGGTTCAATTACAAGAGTTACTTGAAAAGGTTTTATTAGGCCTAGGGTATAACCTTGGGGTATATCGGTCTTGTTTCTTTAGAAGAAGGATGGTTCTATGAGAATGTGTATAGACTATAGACAATTAAATAAAGTGATAGTGAAGAACAAGTATCCATTGCCTAGAATTAAAGACTTGTTTGATTAATTGAAAGGTGTTAGTGTGTTTTCAAAGATTGATTTGCGATTAGGGTATTATCAACTTCGAGTAAAGGATGTGGATGTTCTGAAAATAGTATTTAGAACTCGGCATAGGCATTACGAATTCCTAGTCATGCCATTAGGGTTAATGAATGCACCAGCTGCTTTTATAAATTTAATGAATAGGGTGTTTAGGCTCTACTTAGATCAATTTGTTGTGGTGTTCATTGATGATATATTGGTTTATTCAAGAAATAAAGCTGAACATGCTGAACATTTGAAGATTGTATTACATATATTGAGGGAGAATCAGTTGTATGCAAAATTAACCAAATTTGACTTTTGGTTTAGTAAAGTTTCTTATCCTGGCCATATTGTGTCTTCTGAAGGCATTAGAGTGGATCCATAAAAGATTGAGGCTATTGTAAATTGGAGATTGCCTCAAAATGTAACTAAAGTGAGAAGTTTTCTTTGTTTAGTAAGGTATTATTGTTGTTTTGTGAAGGGGTTTTTAGTCATTGCCTTACCACTCACTAAATTGCTAAGAAAAGGCATCAAGTTTGAATGGACTAATCTATGTTAAGCCAGTTTTGACAAATTTAAGATGATGTTAACAGAAGCCCCAGTTCTAACACAGTCGATTTTGGGTAAAGAGTATGATATATACAATGATGCTTCCAAAGTTGATTTGGATTTTGTATTAATGCAAAATGGCAAAGTAGTAGCCTATGTATTAAGGCAATTGAAATTGCAAAAATAAAACTACCATACACATGATTTAGAATTGGCTGTAGTATTATTTTTTTTAAAGATGTGGTGGCATTACTCGTATGGTGAAAAATAGATAATTTATACAAATCATAAGAATAAGAGTCTCAAGTATTTACTCACTTAAAAGTTGTTTAATTTGAGATAGTATAGATTGTTGGAATTGTTTAAAAACTACAACTATATAGTTGATTACCATCTCGGTAAAGCTAATGCCTTAAGTTGAAAGATAGTGGCAGCTATGTCATATAGCAGTGCATATGGAAATTTGCATCGGATAGGTCTTTGATAGCTTAGTTGAAGGCTAGATCTAATGTGAGATAGGCTATGATAGATGCTTAGAAAAAAGATTAGAGGCTACAGCTAATTGTGCAATCATTACAAGAAGGGAATCAATCTGAGTATACAGTATAAGAAAATGGGTGTGTTTTATCAAAGCACAGTATGTGTTCCAGATAATAAAGAGTTGAAAAGAATGTTGTTTCGTAAAGCTTATAATGCAGTGTTTACTATGCATCTTGGTGACCTGGTATGTAAAAGGATGTAGCATATTATGTTTCCAAGTGTTTGACTTGTCAATAGGTGAAAGCAGAGCATCAACATCCCTCTAGATTGTTGAATTCCATTCCAATTTTGCAGTGCAAATGGGAAGATATTATTATGGATTTTGTAACAAGTTTGCCTCTCACACAAAAGAAACATGACACAGTATAGGTAGTTATTGATAAGCTGACTAAAACAACTCATTTCATATCGATTAGAATAGATCATTTTTTGGATAAACTGGCAGAATTGTACATGAATGAGATTGTTCGGTTACATGGAAAACCAGTAACTATAATTTCAGATCGAGATCTAAGATTTATATCCAGATTTTGGCAAAGTCTATAGCATGCTTTGGGAACACAACTATGATACAGTATAACATTACATCCTCATACCGATGGACAATCAGAAAGTGTTATACAGGTTTTAGAAGATATGCTGAGGGGTTGTGTTTTAGATTTTTTAGGAAGTTGGGATAGATATCTTGCTTATATGGAGTTTGTTTATAATAACAGTTATAATATTAGCATAGGTATGGCACCATATGAAGCTTTATAAGGTCAAAAATACAAAACTCCAATGTGTTGGACTGAGCTAGCTGAACATAAAATGCTTGGTTCTTACATTGTTAAGGACATAAAGGAAAAAGTACAGGTTATCAAACAAAGATTGAAAGAAGCTAGTGATAGGCAAAAGTCTGATATGGATTTAAAAAGGAAGGATATTGAATATCAAGTTGGGGATAAAGTATTCTTCAAAGTGTCTCTTTGGAGGAAGGTACTGAGGCTTGGGAAGAAAGGTAAACTTAGTTTGAGATATATTAGTTCATATGAAATTCTACAAAGAGTTAGACCGGTAGCATATAGATTGGCTCTTCATATGGAATTTTCTAAATTGTATGATGTGTTTTATGTTTTTATGCTTCAAAGATGCCATTTAGATGAATCTTACGTGTCACCAAAACAAGATATTTAGGTTCAGACAAATTTCACGTATGATGAAGAACTTAAAGAGATTTTGGCTAGAGAAATTAGACAATTAAGGAACAAGCAGATTCCTCTAGTCAAAGTCCTTTAGGAACATCATGGTGTATAAAAAGTAACTTAGGAACTTGAAGTAGTGATGAAGGAGCAACATCCCCAACTGTTCAAGTTAGGTATAAATTATGAGGATGAAATTCTTTTAAGGAGGAGAGAATTGTGTGCCCCCAACTGAGGCTGTAGTAGAAATATGCAAGTTTAATTGGTATTTTAGTTAATTAATGTTTAATTAAATTAATTGAAAATTTTAATTTAGGGCCCAAGAGAGGGGTAAATTGGTAATTTAATGTATATGTTATGTATGGGGATAATTAAAGAAATAATAGTAGATTATAGGTGTAATTGAAGTAGGAGAAATTATAATTGGTGATAGATTTAACAGAAGAGGTTTGGTGGGTCAGAATTCTAAAAATTAATTAGTGGAGGAGCTAAGTGAGATTTACCTCCATAAACTCTCCAAAAATTTCATGCTATGGGAATAGAGAGAATAAAAGTACGAGTTAGAAGAGCCTTGGTCAATCGCTTAGAGAGAAGAAGAAGAAGAAGAAGAGCTAGATCTTTCTCTCACTAAAAATTGGATCTTTCTCTATCAAGTTCTTCTCTGAATTTAATTGGGAAAGAGATAAAGATAGTTCTTTGATTTTTTTAAGTATCTCTAAGGCATGGGTTTAGCATTCTAACTCTTATCTTTATCTTCAGCTTCTTTATTTTGATGGTAATGTATAAAGGTTATTCAACTAAGTAATTAAGAATCTAATGAATCCTTGTAGAAGGTTATGCAAGTATGAGCAAAGGAAAAGAGATCATGAAGGAGTGAAGAAATTTTCAGCTACAATATAAGGTATGGGAACCATATGAAGATATTGAGTTTTATGTGGGTAATTCTAGTGGATTATGATTAAATTACAGTTAAATTAAGGGAATTTGAATTCAACCTTTGCATATAATTATTTTAGGGTTGATTTTGAGTTATTAAATTTATGGTTCAAAATATAGTATAAGGATTACCATAAATGAATAAATTCTATTTAGATATAGAATTAGTTTTACTTATTTATCCTTAATTGTTATATTTATGTTTTCTTAAGGAAGGAAAGAGATAAGGAAGGTAAATTATAGTATTAATTGGCAGATTATCACTTGAAGCATATAACTCTATTATGTAAAGAACATAGGAAACAGAGTCTTAATTGGATGTTTTCCAAGTTGATTTAATAATGGAAGACATGTATAAATATAGTGCTAAATGTATTATGCATAGAAAACAACTTTGGTTGAAGTGTTGGAGGCACACATATTGAATTATGGAGATTTTACAGTTGAATTCTAGGACAGACTGATGAATATGGTAGAGACCAATCTATCTCAGTCCTGTTCACCCTTATGTCTTGATGAATTTTAGGGTACACGGTAGAGACCAAATGGTCTCAGCGGTGTACACCTTTTTGTATTATCACTGCATTGTTGTACACAATAGAGACCATCAGGTCTCAGCCATGTACACCCCTCTAGATTTAATTGAGTTAAGACATATGGCAAAGACCATTTTGCCTCAGTCATGTCATTCTTTTGTATTTCTTTTCACATGGTTCTTCATTGCTATAATGGTTTATATAATTATGTATGCAAATTTAAGCCAATTTAATCAAATGAACAATAACAAGCATGTTCTAAATCACATTAAAAGATGATAGTATTTTGATATATATATATATATCAATAACCTTAAGGTAAAGCAATTATATGATTCATACATGATTTAATGTTAACTATTTACAATTGAAAAGTTTGAATATGCATATTCATTTATATGCTTACACCCTTATGATATCATATGATTATATATATATAGTTGCAATATATGTTATGGTAATAGGGATTTGCACAATTATCTGAGATTATATATATAGATGATTATACGGTAGAGTTGTGAACTTGGTATATGAAATGTGCATGAAAAATGTTTTGATGCCTACATCTAGAGTTCAATTATGGATAGATAGGCATGCCTATAGGGATATCGTTGTAGCTGCTATAGTTCGACCCCATTTGGGTCTATATTCATAGCCATTTGGGAATGTAGTTTAACCCTGTTTGGGTCTATCGATTTGATATTTCTGAATATTCATAATGCTTATTACCTACAGATATTCATATACTTGATGCCTAGGGGTATCTATCATTCCCGTTATCTACTCTTAAAACATAGGCAGGCAAACAAAAATTATAGTAAAAATATTGAAAGCAAAGTTACACAAATTCTTTTAATAATCCAAATAATTACTTCTTGTTGATAAAGTTAATAGGTTTTGTTTTAATTTCTTACTTATGTACCTTGCCATATTATTGTTATCTTTAAGAATGTTATATTATAATTTGATATTGGTTGTGTGTGTTTGTTGACGACTATTGTGAGTGGTCGTCTATAATAATTTATTACCCACTAAGCTTTATAGATTAGCATGGGTTGTTTTAGTCGTGTAGGTTCTACAGTAGACTTTTGTATAGGAACTTAATTTTACATATATATGTGTGTGTGTGTAAGATAAAGCATGTGAATAGTTTTAGTAACACCTTTGTAAATCTTGAATGTATGGTAGTATAATAAGACAATTAATTTATATATAATTAATGGTCAATGTAAAACAAATTATAGAATTAGGTGGTTATGAGTGTGTTACATGCTATGACACTCACACTTATAAGGATTGGTCAATTACCTATAAGTCAATTCGTGTTTTGTAACTCAAAAACCTTGTCTTTTTTGAACTAGTTAGAATTATATACAAAGGAACATAAAAGTTTTTATTTGTTGAATTTATCAATTAAGTTTATATTTTCTCATTTATTCATTCATGCAATTATTTTATTATGTACATGTATTTTCTTTCTATCTTTATGCACTCATTTTCATGTGAAATGGTGCAGTGGAGTAGATTTTGGAGCCGAAACAACTACATATTGCCAAAGATGTCTTTGAGTCTTGCATTAGACCCTAATATTAAGAATTTTTTTTGAGAAACTGAAACTATTATTAAGGAAAGAAAATTTTTGTTTAAGAATTAATCATCATCTTGTGATTAAACTTTATATATGTATATATAAATATTCACCACTTTCATATACAATCGTGCAGTTAGTTAAGTACTTTATACTTGTTGCATAGCATTATATGTATGAATTGGACAATTAATTATGAAAATTGTTGAATGGATTTGGATCTTTTATAAAGGTATTCCCAAACTTGTGTGCGCCTTATATCCTCCTATGGGATATATGGGCATTATATCATGGCCTTATGTTTAATGTACCAGCAAATAATGGAAACAAAATTTAATCGCCTTGAATGATGGTGGGGTTAAATTTGATTAATGTTTATCTATCTTTTTTCAACCTGAAAGAGCTTTAGGGGCATGAAAACAACCACTCACAGTGGTCGTCAGAAACATATAACATATGATAACTAAAAATATCAGAAATAACATGTTCAAATAAATATATATTAAAATAAGATATCATAAATAACAATGTAACCTTATATTTTAATCTAGCATACTTGAAATTTAATATATCATAGAAAGGATCTGTACATAATGAATATAATATAACACATGCTTTTAAAACTAAAGCTAAACATGTTGTTTCATATACCATATGGATTAATTATAATGTAATTAACTATGATGCATTTACACTTTTGTTAGCCTGCTTGAGTTCTAAAGGTGGATAACGAGAATAGTGGATACCCGAGGGTATCAAAATAAGGGATATCCAAAGATATCGAAACATGGACCTAAATGGGGACAATAGAATAGATGACCAGTCAAGCTAACCCAAATGGTGTTGTTCATGATCCAAACGGGATCAACAGTAACTTAGACCGAAATAGAGCCAACAAGGGCAGTTGCAATTTCCCTACAGGCATCTATCTATCCACTATTGAACTCTATAGGTAGGCAATAATTTAATTGATTATCATTTCATATATCATATCCATTCTTACATCACACAATTGAAGTGTGTCCAAAATAATATAACAATTGTTTCATCACTATGGCATATTCATATGCATTAATCATATGGATTTTCATATTCCTTTCACTTACTTTCAATAGTTATCTCATATATGCAATACATGCCTTTTTAATAAAGTAGTGAAACATACCTATTTGCTTGTTCATCATAACACATGCCTGACATATGAAACTCTATAACATGTCGTAATGTTCAATTGCATTTTATCATATAATTTAATAGATTATTTGATCATAATTTAACTATACATATATCAATACTTTGTCCATATGGGTTCTTGGCATGCTATAGTGTTGTTCATAATCTGTAGAGGTGTTAAGATAGCACAACCATTTCTCTCATCCAAAAGCATGGCAATAAAAGAAGGATACATGTTACATAGGCAAGTCGCGAGCAAGACAGAGGCAAAATTAAATGTCCACATATTCTACATTGCCACAGGTGCGACTATCCCCACGAGCACAATAGATGTGGATTATACAATTTCAATATATTTTCATTAACACAACTCTTGTAAAGATTCCTCTTTATGCCAATATAGCTTAGACAAGCTTAACACCATTATATTCCCGATTTCATACATTATTAATTCATAATATTACAATTACCTCTTTAATTTGATTTCAAAAATTGAAATCAAACACAAATTGGAACATATGTATACTACAAGTGGTTATGAGTCTTTGTATGGTCAATCTTCCTTTAGAGAAAAAATTATTCAACAATATCAAACTATTAAGGGAGTAATCCCTCTAAAAACTCTAAGTTCTTGTATCACTTTTGTCATGCATCAAAGACTAAAAATTCTAATCGAAGAATTTTAATTTGCATGTAAAGGAAAAACCTAAAGATTCACATAAACACAACATCACACAAGTCCCATACCTTAGCCGAAACCACTAAGAAACCCTACTCCTTTAAAACTCCTTTGCCCATATTCTTCTTACTAATATCTTCCTCTATAATATATCACATGTACTTGCATTAAAATCCAAAATTTTCCTTTCCATCAAAGTATACAACCCTACCATTGATCAAGAAGGAGAAGAAGAAGAAGAAGAGAATGGTCAATTTCTCCTTACCTTAGCAATTTAGTTCAAGAATTCTCCTTAACATCATCCAATGCATCCGAATTCCATGAAAATTAAGGGTGGGAAAGATTTGATCTTTTGAAAGAAAAGAACAAAGAAGAAAGAAGAATAAAGAATTAAGGGAGAGGAGGTTTCGGCCAAGATGAACTCCACCAACAAAATGATTTCATTTTCTCTCTCCCACTAACATATTTCCATATATATATATAAGTGGAAAATTTCCTTTTACTCCATTCTTTATTTGCATGCAACAAATTTACTTATTAATTAATAATCTTTCTTAATTCAAACCCCACTCCTAACTTTCATTAAACATTAGCCCTAAGCAAGATCCTGAAATACTAATAATAGGATCCCAAATTGATGTTCAAAGGAGAGAGTAATAATAAGAGAAGAAAGAAATTTATAAACTCATTTGAGCATTTCTTTCTTCTCATATTATTTCTATCTTCTAAATTTCTTTCTTTTCTTATTATTACTCTTTCCTTTAAACATCAATATGGGATCTTGTTATTAGTATTTTGGGATCTATGAATCTAGTTTTAGCCTAAGAGGATAGTCCACCCTGTGGCATTTATGGCCTTTGAAGCCTGTTAAGCCACTTATTTAGGACAATCATAATTGGCTATTATTAAGTTCATAATCCTTTAGTATAATTGGTATTAGATCCCCTCCGGATTATTGTTTAAAGTTGAAGTAATGGTTGGAGATACTCTCCTACCATGTGTGTAGTCAGATCTCTGTCTTCTCTTTCACTTTCTCTTAAACTTGAAACTACTTAGAAAATAAACTACCTATATGAACTTTCTTTCTTGGATGACTCTCAAAAAGTCCAAGATTCTTAAATTCTTTTCCTTAACCCTTATGATCCTTTTGCTAAACACCGCTTTAATATTTTCTTTTGCATTAAAACCCTTATTTTCCAACCAAAATCCCAAGTTATAAAATATTTTTAGTCTTCTTCTATCAATTAGTGTCCTATAAAAGCCATAGGTCAAGAACAGTTCATCACCTCAGGAGAGAGTAATAATAAGAAAATAGAGAAATGTTCAAATGAGTTTCTTTTTGCTAAGCTTTGACAAGGCTTATCCCATACTCACTTTCATGCAATTTGCATTGCTGTCACTTATCATGGTCAAAAAGGACTTCCAATCTTTGCTTGTATTGCTCTTTTGGATTCTAGGTATTTGAAGTACCAATAAGTTGTTGTTGGTACTGTCCAAACTTCTCTTATTGTTGGAACTATCATGTTTACCTTATATCCAAATTTGAACATTAGGTTAGAAGATTTTCATGTCTTTGATAATCTAAAGGAACCAATTCAAATTACTGGTGCTAATCAAGTCTAGACCACTAATGTTGCCACTTTGCACTACCAAATGATCTATCATGTCTAGAATCATGCTCTGGATATGTCACTTCCTTGCTCTAATGATTCTTTGATGATTGTTGCTGATTTTACTTAGGTTCTACCTGTGCTCATATCCCTAAATAGCTCTCTAAAGTGGAACATTTGCAGTACTTCCCTAAGTCATGGCTTACTAGCTATGAGCATATTCATTACTAGAAATAGCCAGTCTAGTATACTAAACCTATTTTTATCAAGAAAAAAGATGGTTTAGTTGAAACAAGGTTTTATCCCTTTAAAGAGGATCCGCTTGAATCCTCCATCACCTCTGTGTTTTCCACTCAGTTCATGCTCCAGTATCTTTCCTCTCTCTAATAGAAAAACATACCTATTGAAGCTTTTGGAACTGATGGATATCCCATTTATGCTTTCAAGCGTGATGGTCATTATTTTTGGGGTGAATGTGATTGTGGTGACTGTTATGAAGCGTCCCTTAAAGTACAACTCAATGATGAAGATCTTTGTTGACAAAAGAGAAAGGTAAAAAAGAAAGTTTATTCTGAAGCAAGATTCCCGGATCACTTTGACAAAGATGATGATTCATCTATTGGCACTCTTTGCCAACCCTCTGGAAAATATTATTATGATGTTCGATACTCTCCACCTGCACACTATAAATCTCCCTCAACACCTTCATCTCCTCCTCTATCAACTTGTAAACCTAAACCAAAACCTTTCCAGCTTAAGCCACAATCTTGTGTAGCTCAATCTCTTACCTAGTAGCCAAAACCTATTTAATCACCTCTTCCTATTTTCATGTACAAACCTACTACTTCTTACACTGATGAGTTTCCTTCTCTCTAGGAAACCACCAACCCAAACACTAAAATCTGTACAACTCGTTTTGTCAAATCCCTAGGAGTAACCACTAAAGGAGTCCCTCGATCTATCCCTCCAGCTAAAGCTATCTTGAAATGGCAATCAGAAAATGCTTTAGGAGAAAATAAAGTACTTCATAGAATTGAAACTAAAGTTGATAATGTTTATTCTCATGTTTATACTTTAAATTCCAAAATCTCCAGTCATAATGCTATTACTTTTTAGTTGCTCCAACATTTTCAAACTCAAGTTGCTAAGTTGGATAAAGAGCTCATATATGCAATAGCTCAACATGTTTATGATTCTACTTTCACTCAAAAGGCTTCTAAAGTTCAACGCCTTAAAGCACAAATTGAAAGCATTCAAAGAGATCTTAACAACACTTCTACACCTGCTCTGCCAACCATATATTTTCCATTTTACAGTCCTTCCTTTACACCATATACACACCAACCCTTCATTCAAGTACCTCTATACTCTGAACCCTCACAAATAAATTTTGAATGCTTAGGCTATTCCTATAAACTTTTCATGCAACAATAGTTTCGTAAATAGCCTAAAAGATCTACTGCCACTGTTTTAACCCCTGTATCTCCTTCTAATCAATTCACACAAACCATATCCACATAAACCACTCCTCAGTCCATAGCTCTCTTTGATGTTAAACAAAAAGGTGTCTAGAGTGAAGAACCAGCTCCCTCTTTCTATATGATTCAACCTTCCAATCCCTTGGTTGTCACTCTAAAACAAAAAGCTTTTCAATCCACTCTTACTATCTCATTTACCACTCTACAAGTTGATTCCTCTTCTGACTCCTCTGAATTAGATTATTTTGATGATGAGCTAGATCATAAACATTTCCTAATTTTTATGGCTGATTCGGAAGAAAGCACTACCACTACCTAGCCACCTCTTACCCAACCTTATTACACTAATATGCCTAATGATGATGATCATGATGATGAGGAAGAAGCCAACAATTGGCCACAATAACCTCTAAGACCATCCTCTGGTCCTTGGTTTCAATTTAAAGATATTCCTCGAAGAAAATGGCGAGATAGAGTTTAAGAATTTTATGCTTGGCTTGAATTATAGACCAGGCATAATGATACCCCTTCACTTGAACAAATCTTTGAAGAATTTACTTATTGATTCATTGGCAGACTTCACGATTGGTTTGTTTGTATGGATGAATATTCAAAAATGTACTTTATTCATTGTGAGTCTATTAATTATGTTCTCTAGAAGATCCATATTGAATTCATTGGCAATCCTGGTGATCTTGAAGAAGTTGCTCGTGGTGATTATTTCAAGATTAAATGTTGTTCTCTGCTCAAGAAGTATCTAGACAAGCATTATAAAAGAATGTCAAAAGTCTTTTATATGATTAATGGTGCAAATGATCATAATCTCAAACAAGGATTTCTATACTCCATTCTTGAACAGTTATCCAATAGTTCGATGCTTCTGATTTGTTAACAAGGAATTCAAGTTAATTCTCTTTCTCTTGGTCAGGTTTATCAAAAGGTTCTCATGTTTTTTTTATCATCTTTGTACTTCTCAAAAGTTGATTCAAGAAACTTTGAAGAAAGGAAAAGATCCATAGCTCAAAGCTGCTTATAGACATCCAGATTTGGAGATTCAATGCATTCCTAAAAAAGATTGTTCTTATAAGTTTTCTAAGCGATCTAAGTTCTTTAAGAAGTCTCGACTTTTGTTTCCTTCTAGATGAAATAAGAAGATTATATTCTTCCAACATAAGAAGTTTAAATAGAAGGGTGATAGATGTTATGTCTATGGTAAGAAAGGTCGTTTTGCAAAAGTCTGTCCCAACAAGAAGCGATCATAAAAGCTTATCCAATAGATCCAATCATTAATCTTTAAGATCATGACATTAAGTCCTTTTCTCCATTGATGATGATGCTAATCCATATACTCTCTTTGCTATATAGTATTCTAAATTTGAATCAAATGAAGACTTCCCTGATTATGATTCTTTGTCAGATATTGCTACCATTAATGCCTTTCCAATTTCCAATTGTTCTACTACCCCTCTTTTGAACCTAACGACGACAAAACACATACCTTTCTCATATCCCACTCATATCGCAGGTTCCTTTACTCAGTCTAGCCCTGACCATATCCTTTCATCACATCCCATTTTATTAGCCTTTGCTCACATCTTCCCTGACAAATTTGCCAACCCTATCAGAGTCATTGCTTTCATTGATACTAGCACTCACAATATAATTCTTAACCCAAAAATCCTTCCTTCTGAATATTGGAAGCCTTACACTCAACTTTTCCAAGCCGTTAATCAAGGAATTCTCACAATCAAGCTCAAAACCAAATAGTCTATTAAGATTCAGTTATTCCGAGATTGTTATGTATAGGTCCATGCTCTTGGTTCTGATCTTCTTGGTAAAGATTTAGTTCTTGGATTTGATGCTTTGTTCCACTTACCCAAATTATCCATCTAGCCCACTAGACTTTATTTCAAATACTTTTTCTAGCCTTACACTAACCAACACACTCTTTTTACTTTTCAAAGCACAAACCTATTTAAAGATCTCTAAGCCCAACTTGAAACATATTGTTGCACCTCTTCCCATTCTAAATTTCTCACCACACACCTAAAACACTTATGTACTCATTCTGAGTTCTTCATTACCCTTCCTTTCAAGAAAACTAAAGATGTCAATCCCAAAAAAGCTACCCATCTTGGCATGTCACCTAGTGGTTATTCTTTGGCCAAAGAAGAATGTGCTCAGTTGTTATCCCAAAAATTGATTGAGCTCACAAAGTAAAATTGGGCCTGTCAAGCCTTTTATGTTAACAAAGATGCTAAACAAGTAAATGGAAAAAAAGATACTTGTCATTGACTACACTCCACTCAACCCTTTCCTCAAAGACAATAAGTACCCATAACCAAAAATCTCTTCATTATTGCCTTTCCTTTACAATGCTTACATCTTTTCAGAGTTTGACCTCAAAGCAAGATTTTTGGAACTTGGCATTGACCCTGTTGATCAACCTAAAATGGCTTTTTGTATTCTCAATTTCCATTACCAATGGACTATTATGCCATTTTGTCTCAAAGTTACTCCATCCGTCTTCCAATAATCAATGATTCGTGTTTATAAATCTTTGCTCCAATACGCTCTCATTTATATTGATGATGTTCTTATATTTTCTCCTGACGCTCCGTCTCATCAGAAGCATCTTTAACAGTTCATCGATTTAACTAAAGATCATGGAATCATGTTATCCCTTTCCAAGATGATTCTTGCCAAGGATGAAATTGTTTTTCCCGGCATGCATTTTCACAACGGCACGTATCAACCTCAGCCCTACTTAGCCTCTGAACTTTTTAACTTTCCTGATAGCCATTTGTCATAGAAATAAGTTCAACAATGTCTTGGTATTGCCAATTATGTTCGACAATTCATTCTCCATTACAATTTTTTGGCAAAACCTTTGAACCACCTTTTGCAAAAGAATCTACCTTCTTTGTTAACCATTCACACCCAATCAGTCAAAAAGATTAAAAAAATCACACAAAATTTTTCACCTCCTCATATTCCCTCCAATGGTAAAAGAATCCTTCAGACTATTGCTAGTGATAAATTTTTGGGTGTTGTGCTACTTGAAGAAAAGACAACAAAAAACACATCTGTGGATATGCAAGTGGTCAATTCAAATAATTTGAATGCCATTATCACTTAACTTTCAATAAAATCTTAGCTGTGAAGTATGGCACAAAAATATTTGAGTTTGATCTGATTGGACATCACTTTACAATTTTCACAGACCATTCATCCTTCCAAAAGATGCTCTCTCATAAAGGCATAACTGTACCACATCAACAACTTCTTAGATGGGAAAAATTGTTTAGTCGATACTGTTGGGAATTATCGGTTACATGCATCTCATACATAAGCGGAATTTAAAAATTTTTAACCAATAGATATGATCTTGCCATGAATTTACAATATACATATTAACGAGAATAAGAAAAATCACCTTTGATTTTTGTTGAACAGTTGATTTTCCTTCTCATCGGGTTATCGCAAACCACATTGTCCAAAATTGAACACCTCCAATGAGTAATCAACACTAGAGAAGGATTGAATGAACCAACAATGGAGCAATACAAGGCTGGCCAAAATCCCTTGATGCTAGCAAGTGGAAAGTGTTGGCTAGGGTTAGAGAATGAGAGAAAAATCTTTTTCTTTTAATTGTTCACTTAACCCTAAAATTGCTAAAACTTAGATTTTTATAGTTAGGTTAAAAATCCAACTTTATAATGGGATTGGTCTCTTTAAAATTGCTAGAGAAATATTAAATGAGCTTTTGAAATTATTAATAATTTATTTGGGCTCAATTAAATCCAATTTAAATTCTTTTATAAAATACTATGCACAAAACCACAAACTAGGCCCTCCATGCATACACTTGGATTCAATCACCGAAATGAATTCCAAATCCATACAAATTAAATATGTAGGCTCCATAACACTTATGAAATTTATTTAATTTATTTTGGTCCAAGAATTAGGCCTCCAAGGTCTTCTATCTGAAGTTGGCGTGAAACCCTTCCTCTGGAGGGTTTCTGCACCAAACTCAATTTTCTAGGCCTCCATTATTTTCTCTAATGAATCTATTAATTATTAAATAATGAGCCCTATAACACTTATAGTCCAATAATAATTAATTATTAAATACGATATTTTAATTAATCAATTTTACATAATATTTCTAAAAAGTTTTGCGAACAATTTTACTTGATCACAATTAATTAAACTCTTTAATTAATTATTCTCTTATTCACTTCTCTATTTCCATAAAAATATCAAATAATATTATCCTTGTCATTTTACTTTTTTATCCTTTTCTTTATATGTGTGTGACCAATTGGGTTACTGTACATATTGGCAGTATAATACGTAATTGTGAGTTCTATTCAAAACTCACATTATCTAAACTTCTTTAAATCATTTTATCAATCCCTATTGATATTTATGATACACTATTATACAAGTTATGATTGGCCTCTAGCTAGGCATCATGACTACCCAAATATCAATAAATTCAAGTGGTTTGACTATACCCTTACATAGAAACAGTTACAGAGCAATTACTTCTTTCACCACTCTTATCTCAATTAGATTTTGAGTATGGATTTCTATCAACTCATATAAATCTAATTATTTATGTTCTATTAATTTATCCATTGTTCCCAAAATGCCCTTCATGGATCCCTATCCATCTTGGCATATCACTCTGGCCAGAGATTCTCTGAACAAGACAATTATAGAATCATGCGAGATAACTTCCCTTAATAAATCAGGGATTGTAAAATCCTTTGTTAATCACTCAACTATCTTCAAGTAGGTCATGATATACCCAACCTCCTAACTATGTTCACCCTCGGTTTGAAGTAATCAGTTATGGAGTCAAAGTATACCACTTGCTACTTAAGATAACTTTGGTGATCTCAAGTCTAAGGATAGTTGTACAACCGTTATGAAGAGATTCCTCATTGACATAGATTTAATATCCATATGAGGATTCTTTTTATAGGTCTCCAATGAACTTGTTCTTCTAACAAAGTATCCATATGTTAGCTTTTTTTTATCTTCTATAATCATAGTTATGAGAACCACTACTTGAACCATTCAAGAAGCATAACATGTGCTAGTCTGTTTGGATTAACAATTTCCTATCTTGTTAATTCTATGACTAGGGATATTTATATATTAACACATTTTCATGAAATAGACATCTCATATCATGTACACTTTCATGATTATCGTTGCACTGTGTTTATAATATCAAGAACTTCATTTATTAATTTAAGATTTATAAACTCATGCATTTAAACATAGCATTAATAAATGAATGATGCCTTTAATTAAGAATAGGAATTCATACATATGAAATACATCCCTATTACATGGGCTCTAGGGCATACTCTTTAACAATCTCCCACTTGCACTAGAGCCAATCACTCGTATGTCTTAGACCCATGCTATTTATATGGTGATGTTGCTTAATCTAGGAAAGTGTTTTAGTGAAGGGATCCGCCACATTATCATATGTGGGGACTCTTTTTATTTTTACATCATTTCTAGCTACTATTTCCCTTATAAGATGGTAGCATTTGAGAACATGCTTGGATCGCTGATGAGACTGTGGTTCCTTTGCTTGCGTAATGGCTTCGTTGTTATCACAATATAAAGGAATTGGATCAATAATGCTAGGCACCACTCCTAGTTCAAATATGAACTTTTTGATCCAGACTCCTTTTTTTAGTTGTTTCTGAAGCAGCAATGTACTCAGCTTCTGTCATGGAATCAACAGTTATTTTTTGTTTGGAACTCTTCTAACTAACTACCCCTCCTCCAATTATGAACACAAATCTAGACTGTGATTTACAATCATCTTTGTCAGATTTGAAGTTGGCATCTGTATACCCATTTACTTCCAAACTGCCTCTCCATATACCAAGAATATATCCTTAGTCCTTCTCTAGTACTTAAGGATATTATTGATAGCTTCCTAGTGTTCCTCTCTAAAATTGGAATGGAATCTGCTTGTGACACTCAAAGCAAATGCTATATCTGGACATGTACATAACATAGCATACATGATAGAACCAATTATAGATGTATATTGTTATCTATTCATTCTCTCTCTATCCTCTAGTGTCTGCGGACATATAGACTAAGAAAGGTGTTTTCCATGCACCATGGGTATAAACCCTTTCTTAGAGAGATCCATATTGAACCTTTTCAATACTTTATCTATATATATACTATGAGAAAGACCTAGCAACCCAGAATATAGGATGCTTCTTCAAGGTCTTTCATGGAGAATTGCTTAGATAACCATATTTTAATAGATTGGAGAAGAGAAATGTCATTTTCCATGATCAATATGTCATCCACATATAGAACTAGGAAGACAATTGCACTCCCACTGGCCTTTTTATACATACAAGGTTCATCTCTATTCTGTGAGAAACCAAACTCTTTGATTGTCTTATTAAATCATATGTTCCAATTCATAGAGGCTTGCTTCAATCCATAAATGGATCTAACTAAAATTTAGAATAAAGCAATAAAATAAATCACTATCATGATTCTAATACATGTAAGTGAGGCGATCAAAACATAAGTTACTTTATTTCTTTTACCATTTACATCTTTAATAGCCTACCTAAGTACTAGTTTGAAAGGTGGATAACGGGAGCAATGGATACCCAAAAGTATCAAACTATTGATATCCGAAGATATCAAACAATGTACCAAAACAGGGTCAAGAAATGGTTCAAGCAAGGAACAAACTATGGACCCAAATGGGGTCAAACGATGGTTTCATTAAGGAACAAGACCCAAATGGGGTCAACATATAGCAACTGCGACTATATCCCTCTAGCCATGCCTATTTAATCCACAACTGAACTAAGACCCATAGGCTTAACTTTTTAAGACATCTTTTAATTTAACATATCCTTCTTTACTTAGTACATCATTTAGCTTAAAGTCGCTTTTCATAAAATAATGCATATCATCCTTACCATATATCAATGTTGAGCTTTAGGCTCCATTACATATGGATGTTGTCATATGATCGTATGCTTGCATCGATTTTTCTTCATTCATATCATAATAGTTACATGTTCATGAAACAATAACAACACATCACCTTTCATGATTAGCAGTGCGCGTACCCACATGTAATTGTACATATATGTGCTACATATATGTGCAGTTTAAACGTGACAATACATGATTTCATTACTCATACTTGCTCACATATTAAATCAAGCTACTCATCATAGCATGCTCGAATCAATTCTACCACATACACTTACATAACTCATGAATAGTTCACAATGACGTACCTTGTTATTGCTTGTCGTGAGTAGTTTCCCTATTCTCACAATTAATCACATTACAACATAATTATATCTAGGTGGAACCAATTGTTTTTGCCTAATACATACTTTATGCCATACTTTAAAGGACATATCAAATAACATAAACTCTTGTGATTACTGTATCTCTTCTTGATCTTCTTAGTTTTCTAGCTATTAGGCACTAAAACATATTTTAGAAACCTAATTATTTTAGCATCATTACTTGTAACTTCTTCTAATTAGGTTTCAAATGGACTCCAATTCATATCTTTATATGATTATTGTTTAAAGCCTTTTAATCTAATATGTGTATAACAAGGTATATATATATATTTATATATATACATATATACTTTCATATTAAGCGATCATGCTTTATTCATTGGGAGGTGACCTTGGATGAATTACAGCTTAATTCAATCTTCATCCTATTATAATATCTTTTTATGTTTTTTAATTTCTATAATAATTCATGCTATATTCATGTCTTTGTGAATCATATCTTTATATACTCTAGCATTGGAACAGACTTTCATAATCCATTACTCCCTCAGTAATAAAAAAAACATATCAATTTCCATTGAATAACTATTTACCATCACTCATACTGACTACTAGACCAGTTATCTCAAATCTTGCTCTCTTTAGGATCTTATAGACCACATAATACTATGTTCAATATCTAATTACGGGGCTTAAACCTTGGGGTGAGAATATACTCGAATAAGTGAAAGAGTACATATGAAACATGGTTGATCAAGCATTTCATACAGATAAAGAAGGATTGGCCGTGTATTTCGATGGAGAAACCAATGAGTGGCCGTGTGTTTTAAGGAAGAACCAACACACGTGACCGTGTGTTTTGAAGAAAAACCAGAGACGTGGCCGTGTGTTTCCAAGAAGCAACCCACGCGTGGCCATGTGCAAGAAAGGAAGTAAACATGCATGGCCATGTGTTTTGAAAAAGGCAACACACACGTGGCCACGTACATCCAATAAGAAACATGCTGAGTGGCCATGCATTTTTCATGAAGAAGGAGTGCATGGCCGCATGCAGGGAAGGAAGGAAACATGCATGGCCATGCATGGTGAAGAAGAAAATCACACGTGGCCATGCATTCCTATAATTAAATCATGCATGGCTGTATGCTTTGAAAGAGAACCAAAAAGGAGGCACACACGTGGCCATGTGTTTCCAAGAAGAAAGACACACGTGGCCATGTGTAGGGAAATGATAGGAAACCCAGGAACCCCGATTTAAGCAGAGCATGAGTTTGAACCCTAGATCTCATATCCCAACTTCCTTAAATGATCATCTAAGTTTTCAATCATTAAAACTCATCTTATTTACCATTATGAATCTTGAATCTCCACTAAGAAAACACATATAGCAAATGAAAGAAAACATATACAGTAAACCCTCCTAAACAATTTTCACATACCTAACATTGAAGCCTCCCTCACTTTACTTGATCCATTCCTTTTTCTCTTGATTCCCTTCTTCTCCTTGTATATGAAGATAACATACATGATATATCATCTCTCTACAACCTTAGTTCCATTAAATCAAACATAAAGAAGAGATCCATGAGAGGAAAACATAACCTTCATAAAGTTGAAACACAAAAACCCTAGGTCTCTTATCTTCAACTCGTAACCAGAGAGAGTAAGAGTGAGAGAGAGAAAAAGAACTCCCATGCCTTAGCCGATCCCCACATCTCAAATCCCCCAAGAATTCCTTCTCCAAGAAGCTAAAGATTGGGGTAAATATCTTACTTAAGAAATTCCAAGATTGCCTTTATACATTTTTAACCTTTAAAACTTATTTTCTTAACATTTTAAACCCAAGCTTCTTATTTAATTCAAATGCATTCTTCTTTAGTATTTTACCTACACTCCAATACACATGTGCATGATTACCAATATACCCTTTATATGACTTAACTTTAATAATACAAAATAATCTAATTTTGCCTTATTAGACCTTAATCTTGATTAATTAACTATAATCCTATTAGGTTCATGATTAGGTCCTTACAAAGCAATTGTAACTCGATTTCTACCAATAATATTACTTTTATTCCATAAAAAAGGGAGAAGGGAGTGGCTCATGTGAAAGTTTTGACGGCAATTCGATAACCTTAAAGTGCAAATTGTAATTTCTCAACCCAATCTTTATAAGTATGCACAATCCTAGCTAGGATCTTTTTCAAGCTTATTTATTTATTTTTTTGCATATTTCATTGCTCCATTTGCTTACAGATGGTAAGGAGAGCACTTGTGGTTCTAAATTTTTTACTTTTAAAGCATCTCTTTGGTCTCTCCTAGAACTAAACCTCATTGTTAGATGCCATATGGTGGGGTACTCCACACTTATAGATCAAATTCCATTCAATAAATCTTGCCACTTCTCTTGCTTCTAATCTCTTGAAGGATATTGCTTCAACCAATTTAATAAAATAATTGATGGCAACCATGATGTATCTATGGCCATTCAAAGTTGTTGGATGAATTTCTTTAATAATGTCCATTCCCCAAGTTGAAACGAGCGAATAAGACGATAGGTTGCATAATTTCAAAAATTGAAATTGATTAAGTATGCATATTGTTGGCATTGATTGTATAATTTCACATAGTGTGAATAATTTATGTCAATTGTTAGCCAAAAGAAACCTTAGCGCATAACTTTCCCTTCTAACTTAGTCTAATAACTTCGATTTAGTGTTTATTTTATGCATGTTTTTGTATTTTGTTTTTAAGTGTGTTAGTTATGTTTTTAGTGTTTTAGGGTTCAATTTGTTTACTTATAAAATGTTTGCCAAATGTTATCTTTTTGAGTAATTTTGATTTAAATAGTGCTTACTTGTGAGATTTATTATGAATTGTAGAACATTGGCTTGGGTCATCGTGGACAAGAAATGGTTACCATCGTAAAGCTTATAAATTCAGCAAAATGGTGTGTTTCATCATAGTCATGGTTGGCAAGGAATGGTGACCATTGTGTCCTCGAAAAATCCTATAACATTTCATCTAGTAGCGGGGATCACAGTGGATAGAGATTGGTTACCACCGTGACTTATCTTATTTCAAAACTACGATAGCATGGTCACGGTGGTGAGGATTCAGTGACCACCATGACATATTCAGTATTTAAGTTGGATTTTTTTTTTTGCAAAGGGGAGGAAGGCAAATTTTAGATTTATTTTTATTTCTCTTTGTAATATTTTATGATTTATGATTTTCTTTAGCTATAAACACTTCTTTTAGATTGATTTCAATATAAATCTTAGATTTAATCATTATTTTTTTTAAATTAGACAAGTTTAGTTAAGTTTTGACTAATTTTCTATTGAGATAAGAAGAGAAGGAGTGGAGATCCAAATTCAATCCTCATCATTTGCAATGGGCTAATCAATTTGTTATTGCCTTTTTCTAACTTGTAATAATGTATAATAAGTAGTGGTTTAGTTGCTAGGGGATCTATAAATCCCCATACCTATATAATAACTTAAGCTTATCTATGGTATATATATATGATCTATTGTTCTGATCTTCATTATGCTAATTTACTTATCCATTTCATTGAGTATTTTATTATTTCATTTTATTAGATGAATGATTGATTTTTATGCTTAAATATATTGGGTATTATTATACTCTATTTTATCAATATTTATGCTATAAGTTTTGGGATGATTTTGGAATAGAGGCCTTAGATTTATAGTTTAGAAATTGTTGATTATAGAAACAGTTGAATGGTAAATGGGTAATGGGTTGATTGGCTCCAAAATTAGAAGTTAATTCATACCGAAGACTTAGGACTCGTGTTTAGGCTATTTAATTAATTTGCTCCGAAATGGGAACTTAGTTAGCTAGAATAGTTTGCTCTATAATGGGGACTTGGGTTTAGTTAGGTTGTCCACATTTAGCTCATATAATTCTCATGTTAAAATTAATTAAATTAGGTATGAAGAGGATTACAGGCCCTTAGTAGCACTATTAGTAATTGGTTAACCTAATTTTTATTCTCTGTTATACTTTCATTTATTGACATTTTCTTTTTTAATTGTGTTTAGCTATGTTTGTTTAATTTTAATGTTTAAAATATCAAAATCATTAAAACATTGAGAAAGTCTTTAGCATACATTAATTGATCATTTAACTTGCAATCTCAATGCCTAGGGTTCGATATTTTTGGTGTCTTAAATATATTTCCCTTATATTACTTAACTAATCTAGTTCACTTGCTAGCAACCAGTTATGTTTTTTTCGCACCGTTGTTAGGATTGGCATTTTTGTGAGTTTTCAATTGATTGGTTGTATGTGTTTTATTTTTATTTTTTCATTCTTTTTAGGTGTTAGTAGTGTATTAACAAATTGTGACTTCAATAATTAGCACCATACAACCATAAAATTAAGGGGAGATTACATTATAGGAGGAGGGAGAATCAAGAGCAGAATATGGATCCACCAAACAATAATGTGCCGCTTGAGAATTAATAAGGAGTTAGGTAAGAGCAAAGTAGACGAGATGATCCTAGACCAAGGACTATTTGCAACTATGCCATCCCATGATTAAATATTGACCATCGAATCATTTTGCTACCTCAAGCACATTATTTTGAGCTTTCACTGGCTATAATAACTATGGTTTAGAGGAACAAATTTTCAGCCTCAGAGCTAGAGATCCAACTAGCATCTCAATATTTCCTTAGAGATTAGCAATACCATCCAAATATAAGGGGTCTTTATAGATACCATTAACCTGAAGCTATTCCCTTTTGCACTCATTGGAAAGGCTCGAGATTGGCTACATATAATTCCTAATTAGTCCATCATGTCATGGGAATAGATGTAGGAGAATTTTTAGTGAGGTTCTTTCCTCCAACCAATACTATGAACATTGAAAACAACATATATAATTTCAATCAAATGTATGACGAGGCTTTCCATGAGCATGGGTAAGATTTTTAAGGTTATTAGATAGTTATCAACCCATAAGATGTCCATACATCAATTAATGTTAGCCTTTTATGTGGTATGCAATCCTACAAAAAGGTCCTTATAAAAGGCACCTTTGAGAGGAAGTTTCATGAACAAGATTCCCAAAAAAGCCTTTATTTTGCTAGATGAAATGACCATGAATAAAGCACAATGGGCCAACACTAGGGCACATAATGTGGGTGAGGAAGCAATGCTAAAGGAAAAAATGGAGTTATCTCATAAGGAGTTAAGAAGGTTGAAAATACAAAATGTGTCATGTAAGGACCTAAATTAGGGACCTACTAGAATTCAAGGGCATTATCATTTTATTAATGTCAAATCAAGCTTATTTAGATTAATTATTATAGGTAAGACATTTATAATTATTGTCTTTAAGCATAGGAGGGTAGAATAAATATTATACCATGTGCATTAATGGAATAAAACTTAAATAAGAGTGCAATTGAAGTGTAGAATAAAAATATGGGGTAAATTTGTAAATATGACCTTTTTAAGGGTCAAATGTGAATAAAAGAAAGAATTAAGAGTTTTATTTAGAGAAGTATAAAATATATAGGTTAATGTTAAACATGCAAGAAGATGAGAGGCCTAAGTGGGACATGCAAATTGTGGAATGATCAAAAAGGGAATTTTATCTTCCTATTATAAATAGTGAATTACATAAGTTAGAGAGAGAAGAGGAGGAGAAGGAGACAACATTTCATGAGGGAGTTACAAAATTTCCTTTCTTCTCAATCTTTCATTCTTTGATGAATCTCTCTAAGAAATCCTTGAAGAAAATTCTTGCATGTTGACTTTTAAAGAGCAAGTTATTGAGTATTATTACGGTAATGGTGAATTGATTTTCTTTCATCATCATCATCTTCTTATTTTGAAGAAGATTTGAGTCTCATGTTCATGTTTGGGAACTTATTCTTCATGCATATGTTTTTCCTTGAGTGAAATATGTGATTAACTTGAAATAAAACATCAATCTTTTATGTTTAAATGGACATGCATGTAAGATTCAAAATTTTGGGTTTGGGTTCACTGGACCTATTAAATTCCTTTACTAATATCTTGAGTTATAGAAAAGATAATTAGATGATTCAAACTGGAATTTAAAATAGACTTCCAGAAACATATTTCATAAGAAGAAATCACATTTTAATTCAACTACTAAATGGGTCATAACCTAGCTTTAAAATCGGATAAGTGTGCAGTCCCATACTCATGAATAGGCTTCCGTATTTAATCAATATCTTTCAATCTAGAAAAGATATTATGATGATTCTTAATTTTCTGAAAACTAAAAACATAGTGGAACAAAGATATGGAAGACCATGTTTTCTGAAAATGCCATATTGAAGGTCAAATATTGTTAACAAGTTGAACCTAGAAACCAATCGCTGCCCTATCACGACTCGGACAACTATCATGACTCATGACCATGTGCTCTCTGTCCGACTTGGACAGACGACAAAATTCTTGACTCCGATCTATCCGAATCATGTTATCCATCCCATTTGACCCTCTTAAGCCTATAAATTGATTCTAAAGCTTATCTAGACCTATTTAAACACTATTAGTGCAATAAAATCATGAAAATAAGGTTTTTAAGCAAGATTAACATATGAATCTCATAAATAAAGGTATGGAAACAAGTAATTATATGTTGCCTTTGAAGTGTATAGGATTATGAATAAGGAATATTGCTTAATTAAGATAGGTTACTTTAAACTAAGGATAATTCTCTTACATGTAATGGTATAGAAAGAAATGACTTTAGAATAACGTAAGAATGGAAATGGAAGTTGCCATGATAATCAATCTTATGAACAAATAATGTATAATTGAAATGGGTCAAAAGGATATAGAAGTAAAGAATTATAGCAATGGATATGGGATTATAGTTATTAATGAACACTAATATTAAAAGGAAAGTACATATACATATATATACACACATGATTGCTTAAAGATGCATACGTATATGAACATACTTAAATGTGGATATAAATACATATATGATAGTTAATATTAAAAATGCTACCCATGAATATTCATTTGATGCTGGGGTACATGAACTAAGAAAATTAAAATATGTCATGATATATATATATATATATATTTATATGTAAAGATGATGGTACCTAGTTGTATACATAACGATGAATCTAAGGCTACTAGACTTAGTTGTATGACTTGTCCTTGAATGGGCATATATATTTATAAATGTTGAAATGATTATACATGACTCTTATTGATTTCTTGTAGTTACTATGACACTTATAGTTTGAAATGTTAACTTTGCTTGTATAAAGAAGTAATGTGATTAGTAGAATATATGTGTACATATAAACATATATATATAATATGATCTTACATGATTGGGTTTGAATCTTGAAAGATGCTTTAGTGTAATAATTCAAAGAATAAGTTTAAAGTGAAATGTATGGATATGTCTTTACTTAATTGAAATGGCATAATTAAGCATATGTGATGTCACATGGTAGCATGCTAAAATACAGATCTACAGTGCTATATACTCAATTATAGAAATCTTGTTAAAATATATGATGGCAATGTTATATGGGACTATGTATACAAATGTATGCATTAGAGAGGGAGTATCTTGTCATGTGATTGTTACATGACCAAATTGTACAAATTGTTTGATGAATTGTGCATATATGTTTATGCACTAGAGAAGGTATATATTTTTACATGATTATGTACGGGTACAAAGGGTATTATATAAGTATTGTCTTGATATATAGAATAATTACATGATTGAATAGGATTACAAGTACAAAATTGTAATACCCAACAATGAACATGTTCACAGGTTTATGGAAAGTTACACATGAGCGTGTATATGAGTACATTATTCATAGTTACACAAGAGTATACATGTGCATATAAGAATATGAATGAATAAAGAAACAATAAAGTAAAGAGATTATACTACCTGCATTGATTCTAAGAAGTGGATAGATAGGCATGCCAATAAGGGTACCTTGCAGCTATGATAGTATCAACCTCGTTGGGGTTGTAGTCAACCCCGTTCGAGTGACTAAATAGACATGGTTCCATTTGGATCATATACAACCCCATTTGGGTTGTAGCCAACCCCATTTGGGTCCGCTTTACCAATTTACCATACAGTTTTATCCCTACAAGGGATCACCGCTTAGTACCTCCAGGTATCTTATTTGTACCTTCAAGTGCCACCATTATAATCAACAGTTTTGTACTTTCGGGTACTACCGTATAACTTGTTATCCCCCTCTTTAGAATAGTACAAGCTTTATACCAAAGTTAAGAAATATTTGATGTTTAACTCAAAGTATCATAAAGCATGTCAATTTCTAAATTGACTTTATAATATATTTTATATATGAAATTCCTTTTTTATCACATACGAAAATTATGAAATTAAAAGAGTTTGTGTAAGGACCCTAAATAGGCCCTAGTAGAATTCAAGGGCAATTATACATTATTAAAGTCTAATTAAGTGTTATTGGATGAATTATTAGTAGTTATGATCTAATGAATTCATGGTCTTATGTGATAGAGTATATAATAGTCAATTGATATTATAGTGTATAGTATGTATAATGTGAGCAAGAATATAGTTAAGATATTATTTAGGGCATAAATATTATTAAGTTATCATTAATTATGTGATAAATGTTTGAATTATATGGTATGAATTTTATAAGGGCATAATTAAATTATTATTGTTGGTTTAATAATATTCAAGGGTGTAATTGAAGTATAAAGTATTAGTTTAGGGGTCAATTTGTAAATTCGACATCTTAAAGGTCTAATGTGAATAAAAGAGAGATTTAAGAGGTTGATTTAAGAGAAATAATAATTGGATAGGCCAATTTATAACATGCAAGAAGATGAGAGGCAAAGGTACAACATGCAAGAAATTGAGAGAAGTTAGTGGAACATGCAAAATTTTGAGTGACCAAGAAAGAAATTTACCTTGCCACTATATATATATTATAATTCACAAAAAAGAGAGAGAAGTGGAGGGCGGTGGCATTCTAAAGAGAGAGTTATAGAAATTTATTCTTCTTCTCATCTCTTGTATTCTATAGTTAATCTTTCTCTAAGAAAAATCTTTGAAAAGAAATTCATGCATGTTTAATTAATCAAGAGAAGTTAGCATGTATCATTGAGGTAAGCTTATTAATTAGTAATTCTTATTATTCATCTTCTTGTTTTGGTTGATAGTAGATTGAGTTAAATGTTGGAAGTTTGTGTTAACTGATGAAATTGCTGTGAAAGGAAAAGAAGGAGAAAATTAGGATCTTGAAAGAAGAAGATAGTGAGAGAAAAAGGAGAATTTTGAAGAAGATTTGAGTTGCATGTCCAGGTTTGGGAACTATTATTTCTTGAATGCATTAATACTTGTGTTGATTATGGATTTTATAAGTATATTGACTTGAATTAAGATATTAGGCATTTAATGTGAAAGTGTTGTCTAGAAATTCGGATTGACCTCCAATGACTATTTTAATCATAAGTTGAGTTTTTGAACTCCGAATTTGTTGGTTCTAGTTGGGATAGAACTGGGAATTCTGTGCCTACAAATGTTATATAAATAACAATAATGAAATTTTTCCTTTAAGGTTTTCAAAAATGCCAAAAACTATAGCCCTTGTTTCTTATGTTATAACTCCTAGGATATACATCAAAATGACTTGAAATATTTATAGTATATAGTTAGGATCTTAAATATCAATTGTTGAGAAGAAAATATTCATGAAAAATGTCGTTTTCTATGTGAAAACTGTTATGCCAAAATCGGATAGTGAGCAATAGAGAGTGAGTATGTTTAGCATGAAGGAATAATTGCAAATACATTGTTAATCGCTTAAGGACTTAATTAACAAGTTCTCAATCAACAACCTTTCTAGGAGAAGTATGTTAATGGATAATTATAAAATTTGTAAAGTAGGAACTAAGGGTTTTTAGATTAATTTAACTTAATAATTTAATCTATAGTATGGCATGGATATGTACATAAATGAAAGTATATAATTGAGCTTAATGATTATTAATAGCTTGTCATTATATGGGAGTAATTATATGCTGATTTCTTTATGTATCAAATTAGAGTCTAATTTCATAGCATTAAGTATATAAAGATAAGTGCCATTAAATGATTTAGAGTTTAAATTGCTTGACAACGTATAGAAAATATAGATAGCATAAATAATATACAATGTTTAGGAGTGCAATATAGTAAAATTGATTTCATAATAAAGAGAGATGATGAGGTATATATAAGATAAGTTGGCATTAATAATAGATTATGTTTTTCATTGGCCTAGAGTTACATGAAAAAGTAGAAACAATATAATTGCCTTCATAAAAAGAAAAGATAATAGCCATAGTCATAGTGTATTAACATTGATAATATTGAAAGCAATTTATTTTGTAATTGTATTTTATCGATATTGAAGCCTCTATAGCTACCTCAACCCACTACCATTGACATACTATGGCTGGGGTTGGAATAAACGTAATTGTGTACTTAACTCCTATTATACCATCAGTTTATCTACAACTTAAATTTAATGTAATTGCAAGTGTCTATTAAAGAAACATGCATACAAGCTAATTATGGAACAGTTTGTGGTAAAAATAAGATATCTTTCTGTACAATGGTTAGAATGCTATGAGATTAATTCCTATATATAATAGACTCCTAAATACACATTTTGTTTTTTGGAAGTATGAAATGAAATCGTATGCAAGCATGTCAAATGTTGACTTGAAATTCATAAGGACTGGATGTACTATTAGGGAACAAACCTTAGTAAATTGGGCATAACTTTTGGTAGAGTTGTTAAAATGCCACAACATGAAATTCTGGTAAAACTAGAGATATGGAAGTATAACTTTAATGAAGAAATGTTGGTATAATTCCTTAATAATTTTATTCTATGAATTTTTATATGTGGTAACAAACACTATTTTGGTTCTATGAACAATCTGTAGCTTTTCTCATATATCTCGCGCTATAAATAAGATATTAAGGTTAATTTTCATGCTTTGAAAACTAGAAACAAAGGGGAATAAGATTGTAGGAGGTTATTTAGCCTAAAAATGAAGTTTCCAAAATCATAAGTGGCTTACAAGTTGGGCCTAGAATACTGCCCCTATGCAAATTTGTGTAGGCAAAATTATAATTTGTTTTCTATATTTGCTTTAAATATAGTTATGTTAAATATGTGTTTATATGATAACACATTGGATTGGATATATCATGTGATATGATTATTGATAAAAGTCCCTAAATATATATACATATATACATGTTCAGATATGTATTTAAGTACAGATTGCTGATAATTATATCAAATATGCATATGTGATTGAAATTAAATACGTGCTTGTTATAAGCAAAATTATTTATATGTATTTACTCTTGTGAAGAGTAAATTTGTATTTCAACATAGAATTATACTATGAAATAAAGAAATACATTAGTATGATCATGTTCACATATAGTGCCTTATTGATAACATGTTAAAGTACATAATGTGATGACATATAGTTAATAGTAAGTACTTTTCTTGTTATATGCCTATATGAATACATGTGTATATATATATACTTGTGATAATGATTCTTTTTACATGATCACATCCATATGATGTGCTATGGTGCAAAGTTCTTATAATAAGGCATGTTTTATGATGAGCACTTGAATAAGTACGACAAATTCCATGATTATCATAGTATGATCATGTTAATATGTGAAATCTGATGATAGCATGATTAATAAAGTATGTGAAGCATTATAGGAACCTTGCATACATAATTATGCCATGGCAAAAATATGTCTACTTTATGGTTATACATGTGCAAATTGACTAGTTGAGTGCAAGCATGATATATGAAAAAAAAATTAAATAGAGTATTGCCTGCAATTAGAGTTCAATTGTGGATAGATAGGTGCCTAGATGGCTGTTGTAGCTGCCACCATTGACCTTTTTAGGTCTAAAGTATAGTTGATCCTATTGAATCATGCACAACCCTATTTGGGTTGTTAGTTGACCTCGTTTGGGCCTATTTGATCGATCAACCGTACAGTCAACCCCGTTTGGGTCTACAATTTTGATATCTTCGGATATCCACCATTTTGATACCCCTCGAGTATCCATCGATCCCGTTATCCACCTTTCAAACTTAGACATGCTAAACTATAAGTACAGTATAGACATTAAAGTATAAAGTACAAAGCAAGCATCATATAAGAGTTAAGGATATTGCTTGATTACATGTCTGACTTGATTTGCTTGCATTATTTCATAAGTTTAAATAAATAGAGGTTACCAAGTAACACATGATATGTATGCTATTTATAGTTGGTTCCAAATGTTTGAAATTGCTTAAATGAGTTAAATACATGAAGAATTCTTAGTTAGTACACAATGCAAGCATGCTAAGTTAACTGTTAAGCTTTTCAAATGTTTTTATTGTTTACCAATCCATTGATTACATGCTAAGTTAGATTTGTCAAGATTTTCTAATCCATTGATTACATGTTAAATAATTGTATATATATATATATAATGTGCTGAGTGTGGTTACTGATGAAGCAATGGTAATATCGAAATGCTTTAAAAGTAGAAAAATATACAAGGTAAAGATATAATACTTTAATAAAAATAGTAAGTATTCAAACAAATGAGAATGCATCTTATACATGGAATATATTATACATATGTAAAAGGAATATAATTTATCTTAATGTAGTACCATGATTCTAAGATAGTTAAGTATATCAAAGTGATCACTAAAATTAAAATGTGGGAACTCATAAAGTATAGATGAATTATATATAAATATTTGTAAATAAGTGATAGAAATATGGCATGGTTATTAAAATGTTTGGCAATTGATATTAATACATGAATAATATAGTCATCAATGTTTGACAACTAATAATTCAATGTAATTGGTCAAGAATAACATATAGAAATCCAAAAAGTAAGCTTGATGTATAGGAGTCAAAAAATTGAATTAATAATGATAAAGGTAATAAATTGATAAGCAAAGGAAATATCAATAGGTGTTGATATTGGTTATAAGTATAGCAAAAGAGAATATAATTATGGGAGATTATTGTGAATATTATTTATAATGATTGGTTTATTTGCTTTAAGATGTGTATATATAGGTTTTCATCTTGACGACCTTTAAAAGGGGTCGTCCACATGTTTTTGTTCCCCATTAAGCTTTATAGCTTAGCACGGGTGTATCATCCGTGTAGGTTGCAAGTATGGATTTTTCCCTGGGATGATATCTGCAGCGGGATGGCCAACACAAGAGAGAGATTGAAAGTATAGTCTACTATTGAATGCATTTTGATTACAAGATTCTTATTTACTTTGACAAGGATGTGATGTACAAATGATTAATAGATGTAAATATTGTATTGTTTAAAATTACTCTTAAGTATGCAGTAAAGTGTTAATAGTATAGTTTATATGTCGAATTTATGTTTGAAGTTTGACAAAAAATTTTTTTTTTATCATTAAACTTGGCAAGCATGCTTAATGATACATGATATAGTGTTTATAACTATGTAGGAGATAAGGGTGTTACAGTTTGCAATATATGTTTATGCACAATTATTGCAAATAAAAATTGTATATACAGATTTATGAATATGTTTATATGATTAAATGTTGTGTATATAAAGCACCAATGTCAAATTTACTATCATTAAGTCATTTGGGTATCATATGTGGACTCTTGTTTATTCATTTTAAATTGGTATCTTTTTCATTTGAAAATAAAGTATACTTGTAGTTCATGATGTATGCTTATTGGCGACCACCGTGAGTGGTCGTTTGTCATATTTTGTGTTCCCCACTAAGCTTTATATCTTAACACGGGTTTTTTATCCATGTAGGTTGCAAAAATAGGACTTTCTCTCATGATTGATATATGCAGCGGGTTGGCCAACACAAGTCTTAGAAGATTGAAAAGAAGAGTCTTCTTTTTATTCTTTTTTTATGGATATGGAAATTTTTAATTATGTTGGAATTTTCATATATGTACAAATGTTATGTTTGAGAAAACATTGTAATGTATTAAGGACTCTTATATAATTAAGGTATTTCTCTTAAGTTCACAGGATATTGTTTTAATTTCTTCTATAAGTTATCTAATAAGAAATGTTTTTAGCTTGAGAACGTAGTAATATATGTCTTATGATATATGATATAGTGGCAATAGCTAAGTATATGATATGGGTGTTACAATTAGTGTTATCAGAGCTTAGGTTTAGTCATTTATGGGCTATAAGTGTTTAGAGTAATTATTATATGGAAGTGTTAGTGTGTGGGCCTAATACAAATATCCTTCTTTTGTTTTGTATAGATTAAAGATGGATAAACCGAAAGAAATTGGAAAAGAGATCACTAAAGTCAGCAATTTTGAGGTATTAAACTAATTTATCCCCGATCTTGTGAATGTAACTCATGTTGAGATGTTTTTTCTATATAAGAGGAACTAAAGAAAATGAATTGCATCTTAAATCAAATTTTACAATAGTTAACAGAGCCTAGAGTATTGAGAGAGGTTGATAGGAATAATGAGAACAAAATAAGTCTAGATGAGAATGCTATGCATATTTAATAATTAGGTGAATTATAGTACAAGTACATTAAGGGAATAAATAAAGATTACTCTATGATGGTATATTAATAAAATACTAAGTTTGGATTAAAAAGTAAATGATAAGAAATGCAAATATGATTAGTGTTTGGATTATTGTACAAGTGTGCTAATAGAATATAGTATAAGTGTGCTAATATAGTAATGTAGAAACAATTTATGTATTGTGAATAAAATCTTTCATATGTTAAGTTGCTGTGAGAAAATTGGGTTAATTACAATGCTATGTATACCTATCTGTGATTCCTTAACAAGCATAGGCAGTTGACAAAGCATTATACATGGGATGAGGGAAAAACATATACAACACATGAAAAAATGCATTTGCATCTTATTGCATACACGAAAGCATCATTCACCCATAAGTATAGCATCAAGCATCATACTATATGTATAGGCCCTAACTGAAAAAGGAAACTGGTAGGATATACATTAAGTATAATAATGATATAACAGTATGATATGGTTACCCTTATTTGGATATAAAGTTAAATGACAAGTGAATAAAAGAAGATGGCAGAGGAAGTACAGGATTAAAGATGATTGTGATAGACAAAAAGTTATAGCATCTATAGTGTTGTACATGAGTAAAGGTTGCAGATATGAATTTTAAGGATGAAATTCTTTAAGGAGGAGAGAATTGTAAGGACCATTATCATTTTATTAATGTCTAATCAAGCTTATTTAGATGAATTATTATAGTTAATAAGCGAATGAGGTTATAATAAAAATTATACCATGTGTATTAATGGAATAAAACATAAATAAGGGTGCAATTGAAGTGTAGAATAAAAATTTGGGGTCAATTTATAAATATGGCCTTTTAAGGGTCAAATTTTAATAAAAGAATGAACTAAGAGTTTGATTTAAGAGAAGTATAAAATATATAGGTTAATGTTAAACATGTAAGAAGATGAGAGCTCTAAATGAGACATGCAAATTGTGGAAGGATCAAAAAGGAAATTTTACCTTGCTATTATAAATAGTGAATTACATAAGATAGAGAAAGAAGAGAGAGGAGAAGGGGATGACATTTCTTAAGGGAGTTATAGAATTTCCATTCTTCTCAATCGTTCATTCTTTGATGAATCTCTCTAAGAAATCCTTGAATAAATTCTTGCATGTTGACTTTTGAAGAACAAGTTAGTGAGTATTATTAAGGTAATAATGAATTGATTTTCTTTCATCATCATCATCTTCTTCTTTTTCTTCTTTTATTCAATAATTGGTTGGAGGAAGAAATTGGAAATGTATGTTTACAAGAAAGAATTTTTTTATAGAAGGAGAAGGAGGTAGGAAGAACAAAGGAATGAGGCTTACAAGAGTATAAGAGAATTAAAAGATTGGAAGAAAAAGGAAGAGAATGAAATAGGAGGATTTTGAAGAAGATTTGAGTCCCATGTTCAGGTTTGGGAACTTATTCTTCATGCATATGTTTTTCCTTGAGTGAAATATGTGATTAGCTTGAAATAAAACATCAATCTTTTATGTCTAAATGTACAATCATGTAAGATTCAAAATTATGGGTTTGGGTTCAGTGGACCTAGTTGTATTCTTTTGGTAATATCTTGCGATATAAAAAAGATAATTAGATGATTCTATTTGGGTTTTAATATAGACTTCCAGAAAAAGATTTCATAAGTAAAAATCGCATTATAATTCTGCTTCTAAATGGGTCATAACCTAGCTTGAAAATCGGATAAGTGTGTAGTCCCGTACTCATGAACAGTTGTCATGACTCAGACAGAGGACAAAGTTGTAGAAGACAAATACTATGCTTAAGAACTTAGTAATATATGTCTTATGATACATGATATAGTGGTAATAGATAAGTATAGTGGTAATAGCTAAGTATTGTAGAAGACCATTAATTTCTTCTATAAGTTATCGAATAAGAAATGTTTTCAACTTGAGAACGTAGTAATATATGTCTTATGATACATGATATAGTGGTAATACCTAAGTATAGGATATGGGTAATGGAGAAATAGTTTATGTATTATGAATAAAATCTTTCATATGTGAAGTTGCTGTGAGGAAATTTGGTTAATTACGATGTTATGTATACCTGTCAGTGATTCATTAACAGGCATAGGTAGTTGACAAAAAATCATATATGGAATTGGCCAAAAACATATACAGCACATGAGAAAATACATTTGCATCTTATTGCATACATGAAAGCATAATTCATGCATAAGCATAGCATCAAGCATTATACTACATGTACAAGCCCCAACTGAAAAAGGAAACTGGCAGGATATACATTAAGCATAGTAACGATATAACAGTGTGATACGGTTACCCTTATTTGGATATAAAGTTAAATGAGAAGTGAATAAAAGAAGATGGTAGAGGAAGTACAAGATTAAAGACGATTGTGTTAGACATAGAGATATAGCAACGATAGTGTTGTACATGAGTAAAGGTTACAGATATGAATTTGGAGGATGAAATTCTTTAAGGGGAAGAGAATTGTAAGGACCTAAATTAGAACTTAGTAGAATTCAAGGGCATTATAATTTTATTCATGTCTAATCAAGCTTATTTAGATTAATTATTATAGTTAAGACATTTATAATTATTGTCTTTAAGAGAATGAGGGTAGAATAAATATTATACCATGTGTATTAATGGAATAAAACATAAATAAGGGTACAATAGAAGTGTAGAATAAAAATGTGGGGTCAATTTGTAAATATGACCATTTAAGGGTCAAATGTGAATAAAAGAATGAATTAAGAGTTCGATTTAAAAGAAGTATAAAATATATAAGTCAATGTTAAACATGCAAGAAGATGAGAGGTCTAAGTGGGACATGTAAATTGTGGAAGGATCAAAAATGGAATTTTACCTTGCTATTATAAATAGTGAATTACATAAGCTAGATATAGAAGAGAGGAGAAGGGGACGACATTTCTTGAGGGAGTTACAAAATTTTCATTGAAGAAATTCTTGCATGTTGACTTTGGAAGAACAAGTTAGTGAGTATTATTAAGTTAATAGCGGATTGATTTTCTTTCATCATCATCTTGTTCTTCTTTTTCTTCTTTTATTCAATAATTGGTTGGAGGAAGAAATTGGAAATGTATGTTTACAAGAAAGAATTTTTATGTAAAAGGAGAAGGAGGTAGGAAGAAAAAAGAAATGAGGCTTACAAGAGTGTAAGAGAATTAGAAGATTGGAAGAAAAAGGAAGTGAATGAAATAGGAGGATTTTCAAGAAGATGTGAGTCTCATGTTCAAGTTTGGGAACTTATTCTTCATGCATATGTTTTTCCTTGAGTGAAATATGTGATTAACTTGAAATAAAACATCAATCTTATATGTCTAAATGTACATGCATGTAAGATTCAAAATTATGGTTTTGGGTTCATTGGACCTAGTTGTATTCTTTTGGTAATATCTTGCATTATAGAAAATATAATTAGATGATTCTATTTGGGTTTTAAAATAGACTTCCAGAAAAAGATTTGATAAGATGAAATCACATTCTAATTCTACTTCTAAATTGGTTATAACCTAGCTTGAAAATCAGATAAGTGTGTAGTCCCATACTCATGAATAGTTCTCAAAACTTAGACAGAGGACAAAGTTATAGAAGACCAATGCTATGCTTTAGAACGTAGTAATATATGTCTTATCATACATGATATAGTGGTAATAGTTAAGTATTGTAGAAGACCATTAATTTCTTCTATAAGTTATCGAATAAGAAATGTTTTAAGCTTGAGAACGTAGTAATATATGTCTTATGATACATGATATAGTTGTAATAGCTAAGTATAGGATATGGGTAATGGAAAAATAGTTTATGTATTGTGAATAAAATCTTTCATATGTGAAGTTGCTTTGAGGAAATTGGGTTAATTATGATGTTATGTATACCTTTCAGTGATTCATTAACAGGAATAGGTAGTTGAAAAAACATTATACATGGGATAGGGCAAAAACATATACAACACATGAGAAAATGCATTTGCATCTTGTTGCATACATGAAAGCATCATTCACGCACAAGCATAGCATCAAGCATCATACTATATGTACAGGCCCCAACTATAAAAGAAAACTGGCAGGATATACATTAAGCATAGTAATGATGTAACAGTATGATAAGGTTATCCTTATTTGGATATAAAGTTAAATGAGAAGTGAAAAAGAAGAAAATGGTAGAGGAAGTATGGGATTAAAGATGATTGTGTTATACATAGAGATATAGCAACAATAGTGTTGTACATAAATAAAGGTTACAGATATAATTTTGAGGACGAAATTCTTTAAGCGGGAGAGAATTGTAAGGACCTAAATTAGGGCTTAGTAGAATTCAAAGGCATTATCTTTTTATTAATGTCTAATCAAGCTTATTTAGATTAATTATCATAGTTAAGACATTTATAATTATTGTCATTAAGTGAATGAGGGTAGAATAAATATTATACCATGTGTATTAATAGAATAAAACATAAATAAGGGTGCAATAGAAGTGTAGAATAAAAATGTGGGGTCAATTTGTAAATATGACCATTTAAGGGTCAAATGTGAATGAAAGAATGAATTAAGAGTTTGATTTAAGAGAAATATAAAATATATAGGTCAATGTTAAACATGCAAGAAGATGAGAGGTCTAAGTGGGACATGCAAATTGTGGAAGGATCAAAAAGTGAATTTTACCTTGCTATTATAAATAGTGAATTACATAAGCTAGAGACAAAAGAGAGAGGAGAAGGGGATGGCATTTCTTGAGGTAGTTACAGAATTTCCATTCTTCTCAATCTTTCATTCTTTGATGAATCTCTCTAAGAAATCCTTGAATAAATTCTTGTATGTTGACTTTTGAAGAACAATTTAGTGAGTACTATTAAGGTAATGGTGAATTGATTTTCTTTCATCATCATCTTGTTCTTCTTTTTCTTCTTTTATTCAATAATTGGTTGAAGGAAGAAATTGGAAGTGTATGTTTACAAGAAAGAATTTTTATGTAGAAGGAGAAAGAGGTAGGAAGAACAAAGAAAAGAGGCTTAGAAGAGTATAAGAGAATTAGAAGATTGGAAGAAAGAGGAAGAGAATGAAATAGGTGGATTTTGAAGAAGATATTAGTCTCATGTTTTGATTTGGGAACTTATTCTTCATGCAAATGTTTTTCTTTGAGTGAAATATGTGATTAACTTGAAATAAATCATCAATATTTTATGTTTAAATGGACATGCATGTAAGATTCAAAATTCTGGGTTTGGGTTCACTGGACCTAGTTGTATTCTTTTGGTAATATCTTGGGTTTTGGAAAAGATAATTAGATGATTCTAATTGGGTTTTAAAATAGACTTCTGGGTAAAGATTTCAAAAGAATAAATCACATTCTAATTCTGCTCCTAAATGGGTCATAACCTAGCTTGAAAATTTGATAAGTGTGCAGTCCCGTACTCATGAACAGTCTACATTATTTGGATAATATATTTAAATATAAAAGTGATATTGAGATGATTATTAATTTTCTGAAAACAAGATACATAGAGGAACAAAGTTGTAGAAGACCATTTTTGCTGAAAATTCCATTTTGAAGGTCAAAAAGTGCTCATAATTTGATCATGGAAACCAATCACTGCCCTGTCATGACTCGAACAACTGTCAAGACTCATGATAGTGTGCTCTCTGTCTGACTCAGATAGAGCAAACAAGTCGTGGCTCCCATCTGTCCACGTCATGTTATCCATCCCATTTGAACCTCTTAAGCCTATAAATTGATGCTAAAGCTTATTTAGGCCTATCTTAACACTATTAGTGCAATAAAAGCATGAAAATAAGGTTTTTAAGCAAGGTTAACATATGAACATCATAATTAGTGGTATGGAAACAAATAATTATATGTTTCCTTTGAAGTGTATAGGATTATTAATAAGGAATATTTCTTAAAATAAGGATAATTCTCTTACAAGTAAAGGTATAGAAAGAAATAACTTTAGAATAACGTAAGAATGGAAATGGAAGTTGCCATGATAATCAATCTTATGAACAAATAATTTATAATTGAAATGGGTCAAAAGGATAGAGAAGTAAAAAATTATAGTAGTGTATATGAGATTATAGTTATTAATGAATGATAATATTAAAAGGCAAGTATATATACATATATAGACACTCATAATTGCTTAAAGATGCAAACGTATATGAACATACTTAAATGTGGATATAAATACATACATGGTAGTTAATATTAAAGATGCTACCAATGAATGTTCATTTGATGCTGGGGTATATGAACCAAGAAAATGAAATTATGTCATGTTATCTATATATTTATATGTAAAGATGATGGTACCTAGTTGTATACATAACGATGAATCTAAAGGTACTAGATTTAGTTGTATGACTTGTCCTTGAATGGGCATATATGTTTATAAATGTTTAAATGATTATACACGATTCTTATTGATTTCTTGAAGTTACTATAACATTTATAGTTTTGAATGTTATCTTTGCTTGTATAAAGAAGTATCGTGATTAATAGAATATATGCGTACATATAAACATATATATATATAGTATGATCTTATATGATTAGGTTTGAATCTTGAAAGATGCTTTAGTGTAATGATTCAAAGAATAAGTTTAAAGTGAAATGTATGAATATGTCTTTACTTAACAGAAATGGCATGATTAAGCATATGTGATGTCACATGTTAGCATGCTAAAATACAAATCTACAGAGCTATAGACTCAATTATAGAAATCTTGTTAAAGTATATGATGGCAATGTTATATGATACTATGTACACAAATGTATGCATTAGAGAGGGAGTATCTTGTCATGTGATTGATACATGAGCAAATTGTATAAATTGTTTGATGTATTGTGCATATATGTTTATGCATTAGAGAAGGTATATATTTTTACAAGATTATGTACAGGTACAAAGGGCATTATATAAGTATAGTCTTGATATTCAAAATTGTTACATGATTGAATAGGATTACAAGTATAGAATAGTAATACCCAATAGTAAGGATGTTCACAGGTTTATAGAAAGTTACACATAAGAGTGTATATGAGTACATTGGTCATATTTACACAAAAGTATGCATGTGCATGTAAGAATATGAATGAAAAAAGAAAATATAAAGTAAAGAGTTTATATTGCCTGCATTGAGTGTAGGAAGTGGATAGATAGGCATGCCTATAAGTTACCTCGCAACTGCGATAGTTTCAACATCATTTGGGTTGTAGTTAACCCTGTTTGGGTGACTAAATAGACATGGTCCCATTTGTGTTGTAGCCGACCCCGTTTGGGTCTGCTTTACCAATTTACCATTTAGTTTTATCCCTACAAAGGATCACTGTTTAATAACTTCGAGTATCTTATTTGTACCTTCGGGTGCCACCGTTATAATCAACAGTTTTGTAGCTTCGAGTGCTACCGTATAACCTGTTATCCACTTTTTTAGAATAATGCAAGCTTTATACCAAAGTTAAGAAAAGTTTGATGTTTAACTCAAAGTTTCATGAAGCATGTCAATTCTTAAATTGACTTTATAATTTTTTTATATATGAAATTCCTTTTTTTATCACATATAAAAATTATGAAATTAAAAGTGTTTGCAATAGACGTTTTTGTACAATTATTCCATATAAAAATTGTATGTATAGAGTTATATGAACGAACTAGTGCATCGCTAATATCCAGATATGGACTATATTAAAGATAGTATGTTCCCTATAGTAATATGTTGCTTGCTTGAGCTAGTTAAATGGCTTGCATGATTCATCATATATGAAAGCTATGAAAATGTTTTGTCAACATAAGTGTTTTCTTTGTAAAGAAATATAAGAGTTATGTATATGTATTCATGTCGGTGATTGTCATTCAATTAATACAATGGGTTATAAGTTTTCCTTATAGCTACTCGTTCTTGCTTTCTACTAGGACATGATGTACAATGTCTTGTTTGCAAACATAAAATATTTACGGATCTATAAGTGATAAACTCAATGTGATACTAGTATTTGAGATAAAAGTAAATTAGTAATTCATTACATGCATTAGTACATTAAGTATCACAAATACATCCTAGATCGATAAATGATGAACTTTCATAGTACTAACGCTCTATCTTTATTATGAATATACACATATTATTATTGATCATATGCTTATAATTAAAAATATATATATATATATATATATATTCCTAGTATATGTCAAAGTGGGTGGTATGTGGAAGGTATGACTTAGTGTAAACAGGGGTATCTCATTCAATGAATGAATTATAGGTCTAAAAGATGAATATGCTTATATGATTAAATGTTGTGTATATAAAGCACCAATGTCAAATTTACTATCATTAAGTCATTCGGGTATCATATGTGGACTCTTATTTATTCATTTTGAATTGGCATCTCTTTCATTTAAACATAAGGTATACTTGTAGTTTATGATGTATGCTTGTTGGCGACCACTGTGAGTAGTCATTTGTCATATTTTGTGTTCCCCACTAAGCTTTATAGCTTAGCATGGGTTCTTTATCCATGTAGATTGCAAGGATAGGACTTTCTGTCAAGATTGATATCTGCAGTGGGTTGGCCAACACAAGTTTTAGAAGATTGAAAAGCAAAGTCTTCTTTTTATTTTTTTATTTTATGGATATAAAAATTTTTAATTATGCTGGAATTTTTGTATATGTACAAATGTTATGTTTGAGAAAACATTGTAATGTATTAAAGACTCTTATATAATTAAGGTATTTAGCCTAAGTTAACAGGATATGGTTTTAATTTCTTCTATTGGTTATCTAATAAGAAATGTTTTTAGCTTGAGAACGTAGTAATATATATCTTATGATACATGATATAATTGTAATAGCTAAGTATAGGATATGGGTGTTACATGTCATCTATATCTTAAGGATGTTGATAATATGAAAGAGCTAATGTAAGGGCACAAAATTCAAATTTTTGTGAATAGTATTTTTTGACCCATGAATAGTGACATAAGAATGGTGTCGAGTGTGATTATACCAGTACTAATGCACCGGTTTCCATCAGAATTCTGAAGTTAAATTTGCATAAAAGATATTAGTATTAAGATGGATGACCTCCTGTAAAGTTTTTGTGATGCACCAATAGAAAGTATATGTGTTGCACCATTAGAAAGTATAAATTAAACTGAGTTTGTTGGTATAAATTGAGGTGAAATTGAAGTCAAATAGGACATTCAAATAGACCGTGAAAGAAAATTGTCCTAGATTGTAATAAGGTTTAATCGAACTTTGACTAGCTTGAAAATATTCCACAAACCTTCCAAAATTATTCCATTTGTAAGGACCTACTCAAAATAATCCCATTAATATTTGGGAGTGCAAAATAATTTTTTTTACCATTTTGAATTTTTGGGTTTTAAACCGATAAAATTGGTCTTCAGGCTTAAAATAATTTTAGAGACCTAAAAAAAGTTGACACAACAAATGGATTCATTTTATATATTATGGAGGATTAATTGATAGAGAAAATTTAATTTTATAATGACTTTGAAAAATGAGTTTTCGGACTGATGGAAATTTATAGAACAGAAAAATAGCATTTGATTGACCCAAAAATATATATATTGCTAAATAAATATTTTTCTAGCATTATGTGAGTATTTTTATGTGAAATTGTGCAAGGGAAATGGTAGAAACATAATTGGGCCAAAATAATGGTTAATTAAGTGAATTTGGGCCAATTGGTTGGACCAAAGTGGTTGGACCTTATTTGGCCCAATTGACATAGGTATATAAGGGCAAAAAATTAGATTTCTTTACAAAAATCTCCCAATTTTTTCCTCACTCTAGTTGTTCCTTATATCTTCCTTTTTTCCCATTTTCTTCATTTCTCCCTTATGTAATCCCATATCAATTTTCACCCTAAATAATTCTAAAGCCCTCATTCTATCTCTAGCCATCTCTAGAACTTAATTCAAGTGGAGAAAGTGGATGAAAATATGAATAAAATGGTTTGAAGCAAAATTCAGGTAAGTTAATTTACTGACATTTTAGTGATTTAAATATATTTTTAGGTTAATTTTGATGTGAAAAATTATATTCTTGGGTTAAATTCAAATTATAGATGAAAAAAATTGAATAAAAGTAAAAAAGAGGAATTCGACCAAGGTTAATTTCTAAGTGAAATCAAGAAGAAATTGAAGAAGAGGATGAAAAAGGAAGAGAAAACATAGAAAGTGCTTGGAAAAAAGGTAAGTGGATACTTTAACTAATTTCAATTAAATCTAATTTATGTGTTTTAGGGATTGTGATGTAAATGATGCTTAAATTTAAATTAAAGGTAGATTAGTGAAATTAAATGTCAAATAATGGAATTGGCATGGAAAATTATATTAAAGAATGATTAAGAGCATAAAAATGTTTTAGGAACCTATTATGTACCATAAGGATAAATTATGTAATGTTAGCTTTAATTCAAATTAATGGTAGACTAATGTAATTAGATGTTAAATGATAAAATATATGATGTTAAAAGTATGAAAATATGACTAGGAAAGGTACATTAGTTATGGAACCTATTATGTAATTAAATTAAATTAAGGTTAGATAAAGAATTAAATTGATTTAAGGTTAGAGTTATGTTTAATATGCATGGAAAACATGGTATAAATGTGATTGAGGAATTTAACAAATTTATATGTATATGACCTAATGGTGGCCGAATTGTAATGTGTAGAATAGTAAAAGTATAAATGATTAAAATAATGAAATAATGTTAGATATACATAGTTTAAATCTTATGAACATGGTGGGAATTATAAAAGGTATGAAAAGAATCATAAACATATATGTAATTTTTGTTATTGAATGGAAATGGATGGAATTGTGAAAGAATACATATTGAAAAAAATGGAAAAATGTTGAATGTATGTGATTTATAGTTTAAAAACATAGCATAAACAATGTACGACATCAAATGAAACATGGACGGTATGATGCTACATATGGTCGAATGGAATGCTTGGTTAGTACAATATGAATAGGGTGATTCCATGCATGGAAATAATGTTATACGGTAAATGGATTAAAATGATTTGCATGGTATGAAATGAGATTGATGCATAATGTGAAAAAGTGAGAAATGTGTAAAATTATGCATGCTTTATGTGAATGGTATGGAAATAGTTTTTCCCTTAGTATTTAGTAGTGAAGCCAGAGGTATAGGATATAATGGCTAGCCATAGGAACACTCACCATGGTTGCAAGTCATAGCGACTCACAACAGTGGACCAAAGGCCGTTCCACACTATGGGTATGAGAAAAGATGACATAAATAAGAAAAATGAGAAAGGAGAGATAGTATGATGCTAGTTGAGGCGTTGGCCCCCCATGTGGTCACCTCAACTTATATTGAATATATGGGCTTGTGTCCCACGTGTCTAACTCAATGGTCTTTCTTACTAAAAAGTTTATTAGGGGCGAAACTAAAATAAAAGCGATAATATTATGAAAATGGAAGAAAAAGGTAAATAATGAATAAAGATAAAAATTAATGATTGAAATGGAAGAAAACTGGTAAAATGAGTAATTAAGTGTAAAATAGTTAAAAGATGATGAAATTGTAGTTAGGAAGGAAAAAATGGAATTATGGAACCAATTTGATAAATGGAGGGCAAAATCATAATTTAGAGAAAAAGTTGTGAAAATAGGGACTAAATTGTAATTTCTATAAAAGAATTAAATTTAATGAATAAAATGAAAAACATTTGAATTGTATGTTAAAAATGTAAAAGTATGGTGGAAAGTGCTTAAAAAGGAGTAATTAGGGGTAAAACGATAATTATGGCAAAAATTGGGACATAAATGTCACTTTGGTGAAAAAGATGACATAGATATCAATTTGGCAAAAGAAGGGACTTAGATGTCAATTGAGTAAAATACGAGATCTAAATGTCATATTAATGAAAGATGAGACTTAAATGTTATTTTGATAAAAGTTAAGGACCTAAATGTAATTTAAATAAAAGATGGGGATTTAAATATAATTTTAAGAAAGGATGAAAACATTAAGGGGTAAAAGCTAAGTTTTACTCTAAATCAAGGTTAATAATGAAATTTGTATTCAAATAAGAACTTTTGTGAATAAAATAAGTAAAATTGAAAATATTTAAGAGTAACTAAGAAATTAAGTGAGATAAACTTTATTTAGTATTTTAAATAAAAGAGTGAAGGTGAATTATATTGGGATTTGAATTAATATAATTGGTATATTTAGTTATGATTAAGTTTGTAAATTATAATGAAATGAGAATAAAATTTAGAAATTATGGTAATTAAATTATTGATTAAAGAGTGCTAAACATGTAAATAAGAGAGATATAACAAGAAAAAAATGATTAGGAAAGACAATTTCGTTAGTGAGCAAGATAACTATGGTAAAAATGCAAATTTACATTAAAATATAGTAAACAAGGGTAAAATTGTAATGCCCCGAAAATTCTGATCAACGTAAATAATACTTTTCGGGTCAAGATTATTAACTCTGGGTGAATAGTGCCACCCAGGGCCACTAGGGCCCACATGAAGTTTCTTCTACCATTGGAAAGTATAATTCATAGTAAGTTTAATGGTATAATTTAAGGTAAAATTGATGTAAAATAGGCTCCCAAAAGGCTTAGAGAAAAAAAAAAGCATCTGAGCTATTATTAGGGTTGACTTTAATTTGACAGAGCCCAAAAATATACCATAGACATCTAAAAATTATTTCAATTGCATAAAATTAGTAGAAATAACCTAAATGAGCTATTAGTAGTGAAAAATAAAATTTCTAACAGTTTAAGGTTTTTGAGTTTCAGATTACTAAATTTTACCTTAGGAGCTGAAAGTAAATCAAAATGACGTCGGAATGACCTGAACTTTTAGACAAAACCTATAGGTATATTTTTGCACTAAGGTCAAAATATTAGGAAATTTTGATGTGGGGAATGTCAAGAATGGAAAAATTACAAAAAATAAAGGTTAGATTATTTATTATAGTTAAATGCCATTTTTAATTTATTAAAGGCCATAAATATTATAAGAAAATAAGTTAGGATCACCTGCACTCATTAGTTGTGAATGAGAGAGTGTAGGGAGGAATATGATGGTGACAAGTGGCTTAAAAATAAGTCATTAGATGAAATAGTAAATGATTAAATCCTTACATTTCTTTTGGTACACTAAAAGACAAAACAGAGAGGCCAATAATTCCCTACTAGCCTCTCCAAAATACAATCATTCATCACTTCTTCCTCACTAGGCCGAAACATCCTCCATTTTACCCTTCCACTATTTTTCTTCTTTCTCTTCTCAAAAACCACCATATCTTAACCCCAAAGTTTACCTAAATACACTAGAGATCACGCTCTTCATCATAGTTACAAGTTGGGAGCATAAGAAAGCTCGAAAAAGGTGGATTTTTGGTGAGAGAAATTTGATATAATTAGGTAAATTCATTAGATTTTGTTGGAATTATTTAGGGGTTTTTTATAGAATTGTAGAGAATCATTAGTAGAGTCATTTGTGATTAATTATATGTTGAAAATCATAATGAAAACTCACAATTTATTTTCCTTCCAATTCGACGTAAAGGAAATTTTCAATAAAAAGAAAAAACTAAAGAGGGAAAAGGCAAGGACAAGAAGAGTGAGTGAATTCAGGTTATTTTGAGGTTAGCGGATACAATTCTACACTTAATTTCATTTAATTCCTTTAAATTTTGCTTAAATTTACATTATATATCTATGATAACTTAGGTATAAATGTGAAATAATTTGACATATGTTAATAAAATGAGATAATAACAAATAATGACTAAGAATTAGGTAAGAAAACAATAAACAGGTAGGAAACCTTATGGTGGCCAAATGGCGTATTCAAGGTTACCATGTGATTATTGACTAATTAATGGAAGATTTGACATAATTTTGGTAATATATTGATAAATGAATCTAGTATATGTAATTAAAACCTTAAATTACATGTGTATATAATGTACATAAGTTGGACATAATGGTGTTCATTTATGTATTAAAAGGTTATAAGCAAAATTTAAATGTGTACTTTTAAATGAAGGCTTTAAATGATTAAAGGAACATAAGAGATATAATAATGCATGGAAAATCATAGTATATGTTTATGAACATAGTATGGCCAAATGTGGTACCTCGTGGAAATGACATGTTTGTACTTTATTTGCATGACATTTCACTTATTTATGATTAATGTATATATGTTAAGCATAAATATACAAGATATAAGTAAATGGGAATTATGACATAATGTGGAACTTATGAAAATTCTATGAAATCATATCATGTAAGTTGATTAAAAATATTTGCCCTTAGTGTATAGTGGGTAATTAAGGATTCTAGGACATAATGGCTAGCTATAGGGATATAAACCGCAGAACTCATTTAAACAAGCACATTAGATTGACATTTGAGGTGTTGGCCAAGTCAAGTAGTCACCTCCCCACACCTTAGAGTAGTTAGGTCATGCCAAGTGGCCTTTCCACTCTATTAGGGCTATTGGAGTGCTCATCCCGTATATAGGATTCAAAGACTTCCACTAAGTACTACTAGAGGTAAAAATGTAATTTTACAAGAAAATAAGGACTAAATGAAAAATTTGACATAAAAATATGTTAGTTATGTGAAAAAAGATTATATAAAATGAAAGACAAAATTAAGCAATTAATAAGATACAAAAATGTAATTATGCAAGAAACTAAGGATAAAATGGTAAATTTACATTAATTAGTGAAAAGGGAAAAATCATAATTGAGGAAAGTTTTAGGGGCCAAAATGTAATTGGCCACTATTAATGATAAATAAGAACTAAAATGTATTTTTTTGGGAATTAAGGATGAATACTTTCTAAAAAGAAGTAAAAAGAAAAACGATTTAAGTGAAATTAGCTTAAATCATAATAACATGGAAATTAGGGATTAAATTGTAATTTACCACCTTATTTGAGTAATAAGTGATGAAAATGTAAAAATAAATGATATTAAGCATTTAATGGTAATTTAGGGGATTTAAGATTTACCGAGAAGACAAAAAGGTAATAAAAAATAACTAATGGCAAAATGGTAATTTCTTAGAATATTATTATTGTAAATGAAATTTTGTATAGCGTATCCACTACTAGGCAACATAATTGTTTAGCGCATGGTTTGTGTGACTACGGATAGGGGAAAGGTGAGTGAGGATAAGTGAAGATGGAATCCAAGCGACATGTACATGTATCACATGGATGGATGTATAATATAAACTTTTGTGTATGGTGCTTTAGCCATTTTGAAATTTGTAATGTAATGGAATAATAGTGAACATATGGTTGAATATATTATTATGACTAATTAAATGACAGTATGTGATATATTGTGTTGATAAGCTGTGACTTGATATTAAAAGTGCTTACATTATTATTGGAGTTTCAGCGGTGGAGGTTGAGCATTTGAGAGTGTAAATTTGCCATTTTGCAGTTCTAGATAGCTTGATTTTACAGTCATTATACTGCCAAAATTTCTGTGACACCCTACTAATATACTGCCTTCCATACATAATGAATTTAAATCATGATGATGTTGGAGAAGTTATTATATTAGGCTATTCGATCTGATAATTAACTTAGTAGGGTTAAACTCCCAGTTCTAACTTATGTTTAATGTTGCTAAGTTACTATTCATTTAGTCAAAATTTTGATAGCATAAAGGCTTAAAAACTGTGCTACCCGAACCTAGAAATTTGAAATTTAACACTCCCAATAATTAATATCGGCCTCTAATACTCCATTTACATACAAGGCACTTCTATAATTATCTAACATCCAACACACAACTCAAACATACATAGGCAAGTTCACATATACTCATATATGTTCCATATACATTCATCCATAATTAACATTTCTGATATACATAATAAGTTATATGTCATAATGCCTTAACATAGGTTAAAACAAAAGTAAGCAAAAATCGACCCTAAAACTTTGTCACATGTGCATGCCTTTGGAATTCGCCTGCTTCGGGTCCTTTATGTACCTGTCCCTGCGCACAATCACAAAACCATGTGCTAAGCAACCATATTGCCTAATGGTGGATACAACTACATAAAATTTCATTTAATAGTATCATGTTTATTTAATTACCGTTTTGCCCTTTTTATGCTATCATTATTAATTTAATTTCATTAACTTATTTTAATTCATAATTTAATACCCAAGCCTTATTATATTTAACTTTCTTATTAATTACTATAATATTCTTATTTGAATGTAAAATTATGATTAGGTCCTTAAACATTTTATTTACCTTATTTGACTTCATTTGACTTTTATTTTGACTTTTTTGACTTATAATTTATTCAGGTGAAAAATTACCTTTTTGGCTACACTACTTGTATGGGGAAAATTCAGGATTTATACTGATCATAAAAGCCTCAAATACTGGCTTACTCAGAAAGAACTTAATTTGAGGCAGAGAAGGTGGTTAGAATTATTCAAAGATTATAATTGTATAGTTAACTACCATCCAGGAAAAGCGAATGTGGTTGTTGATGCCTTGAGTCGTAAGACAACGGCAACATTGATGTTAAAGCATTGTAGATAAAAATTTGCATCGAATGGTGCATTACTAGCATAGCTTAAAGCTAAGCCCGTGGTTAGGCAGACAGTGATAGATGCTTAGAAGCATGATAAAAAGTTACAATAGATTGTGAAAATAGTTTGTGAAGGAGGTCAATCAGATTTTTCAAAGAAAGAAGATGGTGGTGTATACTACCATAACAAGTTGTGTGTTCATTATGACAAAAATGTGAAAGGAATATTGTTTCATAAAGCATATAATACTGCATTTACTATGCATCCAGGTGGGAACAAGATGTATCAAGAGTTGAAATAGTTTTACTGGTGGCATGGCATGAAGAAGGATATTGTTGAATATGTTTCTAAATGTTTAACATGTCAACAAGTGAAAACAGAACATCAGTTTCCTTCAGGTCTTTTTAATCCCATTCTAGTTCCATAGTGGAAGTGGGAAGACATTACCATGGATTTTGTTACCGGTTTGCCTCTTACTTAGAGAAGATATGATGTTGTTTGGGTAATAGTGGATAAGTTAACAAAAGTAGCTCACTTTATATTGGTTCAAATAGATTATTCTATGGATAAGCTTGCAGAATTGTATATGAACGAGATTGTATGATTACATGGTATACCCGTATCCATAATTTCTAATCGAGATCCAAGGTTTACATCGAGATTTTGGCAAAGTCTATAGGAGGCCTTGGGAATATAGCTCAAGTACAGTACAACTTTTCATCCTCAAACGGATGGACAATCTCAAAAGATTATTCAGGTTTTAAAAGATATGATGAGGGGATGTACTTTGGAGTTTTCTGGAAGTTGGGACAAATATGTGGCCTTAATAGAATTTGCCTACAATAATAGTTATCAGAAGAGTATTTAGATGGCTCCATATGAGGCTTTGTATGGTAGAAAATGTAGAACTCCAATTTGTTGGACTGAGCTAAATGAATGTAGAATAGTTGGTCCTGTCCTTGTCAAAGATACAGAAGGAAAAGTTCAAGTTATCAAGAAGAGGCTAAAAGAAGCTCGTGACAGACATAAATCATATGCTGACTTGAAAAAAAAGATATCGAGTATCAGGTGGGTGACATAGTGTTTATGAAGGTATCTCCTTGGAGAAAGGTGCTTAGATTTGGGAAAAAGGGAAAACTTAGTCCGAGATTCATTGGTCCATAGGAAATTCTTCAAATAGTCAGACCAGTGGCTTATAGGTTGGCTCTTCCTATGGAATTAGCCCAGCTTCATGATGTGTTTCATATGTCCAAGCTTCAAAGATATCACTCTGATAAATATCATAAGTTACAAGTTCAAGATATTCAAGTATAGTCGAATTTCACGCATGATGAGGAACCGAAGGAAATCTTGGCTAGGGAAATCAGACAATTGAGGAACAAGGAGATCCCTCTGATCAAAGTACTCTGGCAACATCATAGTGTACAAGAAGTAACTTTGGAACCAGAGGCAGCCATGAGAAAGCAATATCCTCAATTGTTTGAATCAGGTATGAATTTCGAGGATGAAATTTCTTAATGGGAAGAGATTTATGAGGCCCCTAACATGACCCTAATTCGAATTGCATATTTTAAGTAGGATTTTATTTGACTAAAATCAAATTAAAATGAGAATTTCATAAAAAGTATGGGACAAGTGATAAATTATTTTGTTGTTGTATTAATAGCAGGAAAATAAAATTTAATATAATAGTTTAATATTATTTAAAGGTATAATTGAAGTATAAAGTATTAATTTGGGGTAAAACTTATAATTATGGCATTTTAGGGGTCAATTGTTAAAAGAAGAATACATTGAGGGGTCAATTTATTAAAAGGATTAAATGGAGAGGTTGATTTAAGAGATACATTAAATGGAGGGGTAAAACTATAACATGCAAAAAGGTGTGTGTTTTTTGTGTGACATGCAAAGTTTGGAAGGACTAAAAAGGATATTTTTCATGTCACTATATAATAAAGATTTAAAAGAGAAGAGAGGAGTTGAGTGAGTTGGAAGTGTTGGCCTTTTGAGAGGAAAAACAAGAAATCCTTCATCTCATTTTCTTTCAATGTCTTTGAATCTTTTTCAAGCAATTTAAGTAATAATTCATATTGGTTAATTAAAGGCAATTAAGTGTACAACTTTAAGGTAAATAATCTTTAATGAATTTCATCTTCTTCTTCCCCTTTTCTTTCTCAATTTGTTGAAGTAATGGTAGTGTATGGTGCTGGAATTTTAATTAAATGATGATGTTGGTTGTAAAGGAGAAGACGAGAGTAGAAAAATCAAAGGAAAAGGAGTAGCTAGAGATTGAAAGGAAAAGGGGAGGTATAGGATGAGAGTCTTCCCATTTGTTTGTGGCTGTATTGGTAGAATTATGTTGAGAATTTCGTGAAATTTGAGTAATTAAAGAGATGATAATACTTAAGAAGTGTACATGCAAGGATGAGATGAAAACCTCTTGACCTAGTGTCTGAAATTTTAACATAAGTTAAAATAGAAATCTCTAATTGTAACCATTTAAATTTATAAAGTTTTACAAGACATATAACTACAAGATTGTAGAAGGAACCTAGCCTTAATTCTGCCTCTAAATAATTTTTATGATTTATTGAATGTTGGGTGAACTGTTAATTCCGGTTTTGGAATAGTTTGTGAAAAAATTGAGATATTTGTGTGTACAATGATTAGAATGACGTGAGGTTAATTCCTATGCAAAATAGAATCCATACTCACATTTTTTGTGAAGGTAGTATGACTTAAAAATGTATGCAAGCATGTCAAATGTTGACTTGAAATTCATAGGTACCGGATGTACTGTTCGGGAATAGACTTTAGTAATTTGGGCATAACTTTTGGTAGAATTGTTAAATTTCTACAAAGTAAAATTATGGTAATAATAGAGACCTGGAAGTAAAACTTTGATGAAGACATGTTGGTCTAATTCCTTCGTCATTTTACGCTATAAATTTTTATATGTGGTAATAAACACTGTTTTTGTTCTATGAACAGCCTATAGTTTTTCTCTAATATCTCAAGCTATATATAAGATATTAAGGTTAATTTTGATGTTTTAGAAACTAGACACATATGGGAATAGGATTGTAGAAGGTCATTTAGCCTAAAAATGATATTTTGAAATTTATAAGTGGCTCACAAGTTGGGTCCTGAATGCTACCCTGTGCAGATTTTTAATGTATTTTACCTTATGTTTTTTTTTTTAAATAGTTAAGTTAAATATGTGTATATGTGAATACATAATGAATTGGATATGTCATGCGATATGACTATTATGAAAGGGTTATATGTATACATATACATTCATATATGGACATAGGTAAAGATTATTGATGAAGATATCTAATATATATATATATATATATATATGTATGTATATTTGTAATTAAATTTGTACATGATTGTTAAATGCAAGATTAATTTTATGTATGAAATCCAATGATGAATAAGTGTATATTTTGACATGTACCTATACTATGAAATAAGGAATATAATAGTATGACCGTGTCACAGCTAATGTCTCATGGATAACATGTTATGGTATCTATTAAAATAATATATGCTCAATTGACAAAATATTGAAATGTTAAATGGCAAATTGGTTACATGTATTTATATAAATTAGTGATTTTGGATCTTTTTACATGATCATATACCTAAGTTGTACTGTATTAGAAAGTTCTAAGAACAAGGCATGACTTAGGTTGAGCACTTAAATAGATATGAAATATTACTTGATTGCCTTGTTATGATCAAGCTATATATGATGACTAATGATAACACGATCAAAAACTATGTGAATCAATACACATAAACTTTGTATACATAGTTAGAATAATATTTATACACTATAGTTATACGTTTGCATATTGATTTAATTAAGTGCAAGTATGGTATATGAAAACAGAATTAAACAAAGTATTGCCCGTAATTAGAGTTCAATTGTGGATAGATAGGTGCCTATAGGGATTTTACAGCTGCCATAGTTGACCTGTTTAGGTCTAAAGTACAGTTGATCCTATGAGATAATAAATAGCCATTTGGGTTGTTAGTTGAGCCCGATTGGGTTTATTTGATCAGTCCACCGTACAGACAACCCATTTGGGTCCATAGATCTGATATCTTTGGATATCCACTGTTTTGATACCCTCGGGTATTCACCATTCCCATTATCCACCTTTAGAACTTAAGCAGTCTATATTACTGTATAAATACATCATAAATGGTTATAGTATAACAAGGCATATAAATTATGAAATATCTTGTTTAATTGAGTTTTCCAATGCATGTATCTTATTCTTATGTTTACATATATGTAAATAACATTTTATGAAATGTTGAATTTATGGAGACTACTTGAATGCAAGAATATATTGCTGATCAAAAACATTTTTACATTTATTATATGCTTATCATTTATATGTTATTTTAAGTGTTCTATAAATTTTGTATGATTTACTGAACCTGACAATTACTGTGAGTGGTTGTCCTTCACTTCTAATATCCCCACTAAGTTGTGTAGCTTAGTACGGGTTATTTTGATCCGTGTAGATTTTGGTAGTCAAGGATTTTGCACAAGAACGTTCTTTGCATCAGGACAGGCTAACACAAGTCTATAGGAGTTGATGTAGAAATTTTGATCAATTTTGTATAGTTCCTTACATGTTCTATATGTATAAAGTTTATATTATATATGTATGTCATATGGAGGTTAAGGTTGTAATAAGCTCTTAGTGAGAATGCTAGTATATGTATGCATCGAGAAGCTAGAATGAATTTATTCAAATGTGCTGGAATGTTGAATGCTATGCATAATAGTGAAATTTCTAAGATAGCTGAATCTAGTAAGATTAAGATAATGGGTTGCATAATGAGTCACTGTGCTTATTCAAAATGAAATGTACATGAAAGATGTGATAAGCCTAATTAGAATACAAGTTATATGATTAGACAGATCAGGTGACATGAATGCATGTAGATGTTAATCGAGATAATTGCTTAACATAACAAGACTTAAGTAAACTTCATAACATATGATAGAGATACTAGAATAGGGTGTTTCAATGTTCATAAACATATATTATGATTTTCCATGCATTATTATATCTCTTGTCTTCCTTTAATCATTTTAAGCCTTTATTTAAAAGTGCACATTCAAATTATGCTTATAACCGTTTAATAAATAAATGAACACCATTTATGTCCTACTTATGTACATTATCTACACATGTAATTTAAGGTTTTAATTACATATACTAGATTCATTTTTCAATATGTTATCCAAATTATGTCAAATCTTCCATTAATTAGTTAATTATCACATGGTAACCTTGATTACACCATTTTGGCACCTCCTACCTTTTAATTGTTTTCTTCCCTAATTCTTAGTCATTATGTGTTATTATCTCATTTTAAGAACATATGTCAAATTATTTCACATTTTTAACTAAGTTACCATTGATACGTAATATAAATTTAAGAAAAATTCAAAAGAACTAAATGAAATTAAGTGTAGAGTTGTATCCACTAACCTCAAAATAGCTTGAATTCACTTGCTCTTCCTTTTCCTTGCCTTTTGCCTCCTTAATTTTTTCTTGTCCTTGAAAATTCCTTTTACACCAAATTGGAGGGGAAAGAAATTGTGAGTTTTTATTATAATTTTCAACACATAATTGATAATAAAAGACTCTACTAATGATTCTATATAATTTTATAACAAAACCCCTAAATAATTCCAAATAAATCTCATTAATTTACCTAATTAAGTCATAATTCTCTCACCAAAAATCCACCTTTTCCAAGCTTCCTTATGCTCCCAACTTGCAGCTATGTTGAAAAAGGTGATATCTGGTGTATTTAAGCAAAATTTGGGATTGAGATATTGTGCGATTTAAAAAGAGAAGGAAGAAAAACGATGGAAGGGTAAAATGAAGCATGGTCTGGCTTAATCAGGATGAAGGAAAGAATGGTTGTATTTTGAAGAGGCTGGTCGGGAATTCTAGGCCTTTTTATTTTTACTTTTACCATACCAAAGGAAGGGCTAAAATTTGATCATTTACTATTTCATCCAATAGCTTATTTTTAAGCCACTTCTCACCACCACATTCATCCCTACACTCTTTTATTCACAACTAATGGGGACAGGTGATCCTATTTATTTTCTTATTACATTCATATCTTTTAACAAATCAAAAATGGCATTTAACCCTAATAAATCATCTAACCTCGATTTTTCATCATTTTTCCAATCTCGATGTTTCCCTTATTAGAATTCCCTAAGCATTTGCCACTAATACAAATATATACCCGGTAAAGTGTATATAAAATTTAGATCATTCCGATATTCATTCGGTGTACATGCAGCTCCGGAGGTAAAATTCACCGGTTCGAAACTAAAAAATCCAAAATTGTCAACAAATTTATTTTTCACTTCCAATAGCTCATCTAGGTTATTTCTAATAGGTTTATATGATTGAAATAATTTTTGAAGGTCTATGGAATATTTTTGGGCTTAATCAAAGTTACAGTCAACCCTAATAATGGCTTATGTATTTTTTTCTTTGAGGCTCTTCGTGGCCTATTTTACAACAATTTTATCTCAAATTATACCATTAGACTCACTATGAATTGTACTTTCCAATGGTATAAGAAAATTTATATGGGCCTCGGTGGGCCTGGGTTGCACTATTCATCCTAATGTCCATCGATGCTAATATTCTTCACTCGAATAGTACTATTCATACTGTTCAAAATTTTCAAGGCGTTACAAAAATGTTAAAAAGGAATGGAAACATAAGAAAATAAAGTCAACAGGACTAAATAGTAGTTTACCACCGCATAAAGAAATTGTAACACCCTACGTTCAGTCATGAATCCATACGTTATGAATTACCGTTAATGAGATCTCATTATTACTCAATTTATTTATCCTTTTATGTCATTGGCTAATGACTAAATTTTTAACAATCAATTCTTAAATTCAAAATTTCAATTGCAATTATAAATGCCAAATTTATTTGTTCATTACTTGGTAATTTGATAATCATCACAATTTTACTATTCATTCATTAAAAATTACTATTCATTTGGTATAAATTTCGGCAGCATAACAATTTATAATTATGCTACCTAAAGTTGCAAATTTTCAAAAAATCATTTCCCAAAGGCAACCTCCACCTCCAATACTCCAATGACAAACATAGCACTTCTAATACCAAACACAACACATCATCACAACATAACACATAGTCATCATGTATTCAACTATTGTAATATAAATTTAGCATTATTTAAATTCGCTACACAACATAATACAAGTCAAATATCAAAAGTCTAATTTATAACATGTTTAAATTCCACATCCACAAAAGTAATACATATACATGTCATCTTCGCTTCTCCTTTTTTGGGTTTTCATTTATCTATCCCTATGCGCAGTCAAACAAACCACATACTAAGCAACGTTGTTGCCTAGTGGTGAATATGACTACACAAAATTCCATCAAATAAAATTATATGAAGTAATTTACCATTTTACCCTAGTTATCACTTATAGTTAATTAATTTAAAATTTATTTCTCTTTATGCTTTAAAACACCATTTAGTCGTCCCTTATTTATTTTTCTTATTTCGCTCTGATGATTCTCACTTAAGTGGAAAATTACCATTGGGTCCCTAAACTTCCTTTTCATGACATTTGACTTTGTTTAACTCTAATTTTGACCTTTTTTTGCTTCCTTTGAATCTTATTTCTTTCTAAGTTTAAAATTTACATTTTAGTCCTTGTATTTGCTTATAAAGTGGTAAATTATAGTTTGGTCCCTAAACTTCTCACTAATTATAATTTTCCCTTCTTTACTCACTTGTCTATTTAAACCTCTTTAACAATATTTTCAGTGCAAATTTATAATTTTGCCCCTGATTTCTTGTGTAATTACATTTTTACCCCTTTATGATCTAATTATCGTATTTCTCACTTTATTTTTTAACTAATCACATGTGTGACATCTTTTTGATATAATTTACCATTTAGACCCTATTTTGCATATTTATAATTTTGCCCCCTAATAGTAGTCGGTGAAAATTCTCAAACTCTATATGTAGGGTGGGGTTTTAATGATGCTGAATAAATTGGAGAGGCCACTTGGGGAGACCTAACTACTCTAGAATACATTGAGGGATCACTTGGGGTGATCAACTCCTCATTGTAAACTTAGTGTGAGTTGAGTGGCCACTTAGGGTGACTAACTCTCTAACTGTATAACTAATGTGTTTTGTTTCACTTCATGTCATGTATCTCCATTATGCCTAATTCTTATTTGTTCATTTCCTATATATTTACACCTATCATGCATGTTTTCGTAATAACTAATAAATAATATCATCCAAACATGATGAAATCACATCACTATCATTATGCACCCCATTCGACCACTATATGTACATTAAAATACAACATGTTTTCTCACACATCGTCATGTCTTACATGCTCTTATGATAATTATAAGCTTTTACATAATGATACATATTCAATTATCATTGATGACCATTTGATACATAAATGAATGTCATTATGTACAACTTATGTACATTATGTACACATGTTATACCTTCTTAATTCTCATTTATTCATCATTATTACATGTGAATTCATAACAAACATGGTAAATATTATTTAAACTTGATGAAAAGATGGTATTTTATAAGGGTATACCATTTGGCCTCATTATGAACTGATGTATATAATGTCTTTTCTCATTCTTTCTCATGTCATAAATAATCCCAAGATGATTTTATGTATTTATATGTTGACCTACATCCATTTTACAAAAGTAACTCTTAGTTATATAATAGTACACTATTATGTGCACAAAACAAACATTATGTCCACGTGTTATTTTGAGCTCAACTCAATCATGGTATGCTTATTCATCACATATTATATATTTCATACTTAATATACCGATAATCATCAATTTTTCATGTTATACAATATAGGGCATCTTTCAATCATTATTTGAATATGTGTGTACAAATTTATTTATTTCATCTAATGCATTTTCAACATGTTTTCTATGCATATTAAGCATAAATCTAACCTTGATTTAATTTTATTATTTATTAAACTTTAATTTCATTTTCTTGCATAATATGTACCATAACTAATTTATCCTTTCAAATCATATTCTTATACATTTAACATCATATATCTTATAGATTTTTGTTCAATTTCATTAATCTAATATTAATTTGAATTTAACTAGCATATACTTAATTTATCCTTAAGGGATATATTAGGTTGTATAACTAATATGTGATCCCTAATTATATTTTCATGTATTTGACATCAAATATTATTTATTTCATCCTATAATTTCATTAATTTGTCATTTTTTTTAATTTAATACTCACATTATACAATTTTTGTTAAAATGACATAATGCTTCCCGACATAATTCTTCATCTTTAACCACAATTTCATGCAAATTTTTGACATTAATCTCATTAATTCACATATAATTTTGTTTATATGCCATTAATTAAAATTTTATTCAACTCATAGAAAAAATCTCCAACATACATAATCTTAAACATATGAAATAAATTAGTTTGAGTATCCACATACCTATTTTTCAAGCTTTCTCTATGATTTCTCTTCCTTTACATCATTTTCTCCCATTTTCCCTTTTGGCTCCACTTGATTCCATTAAATACCCACCTTGGACAAATCTTTCTTGAATTTTTCTCCATCCATAATTCAAAATATAAATATCTATGTCAAAATCTACCAAAAAATCTATTAAAAACATTAAATTATCACTAAATACACTTACATGAATTTTTGCTCCAACCTTTCTCTTCATAATTTCTTTCACTTCCTTACTTAAAATTAATCTTGAGATGGCCATAGATAAATTTAAGGCCTTAAAATTATTTAGGACATGAAATTTGATAGGTTTTTGGTAGAATTGGGTTAGAAAAATGGAAAAACAGGAGAAATGGAGGAAGAAGAAAGGCTGCCAGAATGGGGGTGAAGATGGATGAGTTCTCTAGAGAAATATGATTTTCTGGTCTTATATGCCCATATCAATTGGGCAAAATTAGGATCAACTGCTTTAGTCCAACAAATTGGCCCATTTTCACTTAAATAACCCCGTTTTTGGCCTAATTAATTCCTCTACTATTTTTCTTGCTCAATTTTCAATTTCAAGTGATTCTAACCTAATTTATAATGACATTTATGCCTTTAAACAAGTTAAAAATGACCTTTAAACCCACTAATTAAATTAATCTTGGTTTTTATCATTTTTCAGAAATTGGTGTTCCCCTTATTAGAATATTTTGAAATTTTGTCCTGAGTGTAAAATTATATATATGAAGGATTTTTTAAAATTTCAAGTCATTTTGACCTTATTTCAATATATTTCTAGCATCAACAAAAAAATTAGCCAATTTGAAACCCAAAAATTCATAACTATCAGAAAAATTATTTTTTACTTCCAATAGCTCATTTATGCTATTTCTAATAGGTTTATGCAATTAAAATAAATTTTAGAGGTCTATGAAATATTTTTAAGCCTGGAAAAACCTATAGTCAACCCTTTTATGATACCAAGAAAATCATTCACTATATATTTTGGAGACCTATTTCGCTCAATTTTTTTCTCACATTATACTATTGAACTCCACTTAACACCTATTTCCTCATTTAATGCTTAAAAACAACTTTCTACCAAGTCACCCGTCCTAGGATGACCTTGGAATGAGCACGTTTAGCACTTATGCACTTATAAATTTTTTTGTACTTTACTTATGTAATCAAATTGAAAATTGTCCCAAAGTTACTGTTTATTCTCCAGAATATATTATGCATGTTAGATGAAATTTTAGGGCGTTATAGAAATGTTAAGGAATAAAATTTTAATTAAAGGTAAAAAATGTTATAAAGAATCTAAAAGGGGTTAAAAGGTAAATTAGCATTATAATTAATTAATTATATTATAGAATGAACATTCAAGGACTAAAATGTAATTTTCTTTAAAAGTTAGGAAATAAAATAGTAAAAGATAAAAATAGTAATAAAAAAGATAAAAAGGTAATTAGGAAATTAAACATACAAATTACAAATCATTTTTGAGGCTAAGAATGAGCAAAGTATAGAGTTAATGAGGATCAAAAAGTAATTTTCCATTATGTGAACCTAAAATGTGAATTGAAGAAAAAATACAAAATAAAAGGGACAATTAGGTAATTAATGGTGGAAAATGGTGAAGTTGTAAATAAATGGATGTGAGTAAATTAAACATAAATAAATAATAAAAGATAGATTAAAGTGTATTTAAAAAGATAAAGGACAATAATTAAGGAATAAACTATAAAATTTGTGAGGCTTAAATAAATTGATAGAAAGAGAATTAATGAAGGTAAGAAAACATTATATGAGTTAAATGATAATTTTCCATGAAAATAGAAAGCACAAGGGCCAAAGTTAGTGAATATGTAAATTTATTTCAATAGGATGAGAAAAAAATTAATTTAAAGATAAAAACAACAAGGAAATGTAAATTGAAAGGAACCTTAAAGATTTAAGGTGAAAATAGGAAATGATGGATTATCGTATATAGGCATTGGCCCATAAGATTAAAATTGGAATTTAGCATTGCAAAATAAACATAAATGGTAACTTAAGAGTTATGGAACAAACTGAAGATAAATAGTAAATTGGATACTAAATTAAAGGAGTAGTTGTAAATTTGTACAAAAAGAAGGGACTTGAAAAATATATATGTGAATTAGTGTTAAAGTATAACCAAGAGATTGAATAAAAATTATAGTGAGGGTATAAAGAAAGAGAATTGAATTGAATTATTAATTCTTAGATAAAGCCTAGAAAATGACCAACGCGAGTAAAATATGGAAGTGAGGATTAAGATAAAATACTCATAAATTTGTTGAAATAAACTAATAATGATAATAAGAGAATCATATGTGTAACACCCTCTTACTATAACATAGCTATGTTATTTTTATCATATATCACTAAGTATGCTTTATTATATTCTTATGTTAATACTCTGATTATCACTATTTTATAAAGGTGTTACTATACTATTAACATGCTTTCTCATTAGACATTGTCATAAATATTATATAACTCATTTACATACACACACACACACACACACATATATATATATATATCATGTATTGTATAAGTTACTTTAGATCATATGTGCATGCATATACTATTTAATTACAAAAGTGAGCCTATTACAACTCAACCTTCCATATTAGATACATTCTTACATATATATTACTCTTAATACAAAGTTATACAAAATATTTATACAAGGAATTCTTACATCAAATTCTTTCTCAGACTTGTGTTGGCCTTTCCTGATGCAGAGATATATTCTTGTACAAAAGTCTTAATTGTAGAACCTAAATGGATAAACAAGTCATGGTAAGCTATAAAGCTTAGTGGGGAACAAATCATGATGGACGACCACTCATAATGGTCGTCAACAAGCACACATCATGCATCACAATTATAACATATGATTCAATACTAATAACAATATAACAAAGTACATAATCCAAGAGATAAAATAGAAATTATCATTTATATCAACATAAAGTAATCTTATGATTCATTGGTAACATCCAAGTATTTATGCTTTTGAAACATGTATTATAATTAGCTTTTCTAATTTCTGAAAGTAGATAGCATGAATTATGGATACCCATAGGTATTGAATATGTAAATACCAATAGGTATTATGTTTTATGGATATCTAGAGATATTAGATCTATGGACCCAAATGGGGTTGAATTATATTCCCAAATAGGGACAAATTTTAGAACTAAATGGGGTTGAACTATAGCAATGACAACTATATCACTATAGGTATGCCTATCTATCCACAACAAAACTCTAATAGTAGGCATTAACTATGTACATATACATTTCATTTGCCAAGCTCAAACCTTTGTTGCATAATCATATATATATATATATATATATAATCAATTATTACTGTACAATTCTCGGTTGCTATTGAAATATTGTAACTGTATGTATATAATCATGTGATATCATGAAAATATAAACATATATGCATACTCATGCTATTCCATTTGACATATTCAATTCATCACAATGTATGTTTATGCACATATAAATCTCTATAAATGATCACAATAGTGTAGTTTTGATCATTGCCATTTACTAACATTTATATATTCTTCATAGTACACCTAAACTAACATCAATATTATGTAAATAGAGCATTAACACATGTTTATATAATTCCAACCAAAGTACAAATAAATTCTTAGTCCAGTATTCACTTAGGTTTATTTAAAATATTAAAGTTCTAAATTAACGTAGTGTGTTTGTAGTACATTCATATAATTATAGAACATGTTATGTCCTCATCTTCATGATCAAATTGCTATAAAATCATACAAATTCTCATTAGTAACCCTTTATCATCAAAGAATCAAATATGAAAAAAAAAACTGGACAATAGGTCACATTTAACTTCAAGTTAAAATTAAAAATACTTATAGGAAAAATCAAACTTAGATTTCTTCTATAGAGTTATAAGTCCACATCATAGGTGTAGTTATTGATTGTAAGTACCCAATTTGGAGCTGTATAACTCGAAATATACTCTAAAAATAGTAACTAGTTCCTAGTAAACTAACATAGATTTCTACATTTATCTTTCTTTTCTTTCTTCAACCTTCAATTCCATGAACAAAATCACCCTCTCCAATAATCTAGCCAAAAATAAAACACAATTAGCATGAATTCATGCATATAATCATACATGCAAACCAAGATTTGTTCATAGTTCCCATACCTTAGTCGAAATCCATAGTATGCCACCTTCAATCTTTCAACACTTTTTTTCCTTTGTTCTTATTCATTTCTTCTTCTACAAATAACATTTCCATCATAAATATCCAGAATTTCCTCTCATGTCATTCCTTGAACTTAAAGGAGAAGAAGATGATAATAGTGATGAAATAGGAATACATTACCTTTAAATAGCTCTACTACAAAACCCCTTAATCAACCACATAACGATATAATTTTTTGAGAGTTAATGAGAGAGAAAGTTTAATCATTTAGAGTAAGAGATGAAGAAGAAAAATTGAGTTTTCCTTCCATTATTTCTACTTATCACACCACCTTTTGGAACCAATCTATGCTTTTTTTGTCTCCTATATGTAAAATTTAGAAGACTAAATGGGAAAGAAAGCTCTACTTAACTCTCTCTAACTTATTTCTCTTTTAAAATCTACCCTCTTTGTTCCTTTCCTTCAATTCAACCCCTAAATTTATCCTCTTTTAATTGCACCATTATTATTAATGATCGAATTCTAGCAAGTGTACTAGATTGGCTAGTAATATAAGGAAATATATTTAAAACTCCAAGAATATCGAACCCAAGGGAGTACGGATTGCTAAGTAAAATATCGATAGCCGACACTACATGAAAAGGCTCATTAAAGACCACAGTTTGAGGATCGATTAATACTCAGGTACTTAAAAATATACTAAAAAGGACCAAATTTTTACATGGTAATTATTTTTCAATTTAGTGCATATCATTTATGAGGGAGAAAAATCCCATCCTAAATATTAATAATTTCCTGTCCCTAAAGCAAGTATATTAGACAAGACTAATTAATGCTACACCTAAAAAAATAAAAGATGAAATTTATCAAAACCTAAACCGAATTTAACAATTGCTCAGTTTCTTTCACAAAACCTTTTGAGATGGGTTTTGGACTCCATACCAATGCTCTATCGTAGCATAGCTCTCCATCAACGAATGCAATCTTCTTTGCTATACCTCGACAACTCCGATATGGCTTACTTAGGTGGCAATCAACATATTCTCCCTCTTTATCTTATAATTTCTTTAATTTTTCTATACTTCTTACTGATCTATACGATTACGAACAAATTTTCGAAATCTCTCAATCTTTCTTATTATTTTGCTTTCTATAATTTTCATCATCATTTTTCTCCATCATCTTCTCACACCTTCAATTATAAACTTATGATATTCCTTTCTTCTTTAACTAAAAGGAAAGCTACCTTAAAATTCATATCCATGCTCACCTTTTTTTCTTGCCAAATTTCTAGATTTATTTGTTATTAAATTATTTCATATAAGGTACTTCTCTTAGTCAATTTCACTTTCTTTTTTCCCCATTAATTATGTAAACAAGCAGCTATTTGTATTAGATTGAGATCAGTGGATCTGTTATTAGCGAAGATTTTGATTTATAATCATTTGTTAGGAAGTCTTGACTTTTAACTTTCTATTTTTGGAAAGGACTTAAACTTTAAATTATATGTTTATTTCATTATTTTTACGTGACTAATTATGAAATATCAACTTTGAAACCTAGTCAACAAAATAGTTACATGTTGATTTGTTTTAGTGTGAAATTAGGATGAAATGAGGCCTTTCCACATACAAGGGAAAATAATTCTCTATTCTTTTTATTGTTATGGTGGGCGCAACCATTTGAATCTAGGCTTGGGATTGGACTCCTTTCTTGTTACTCTATTTTCGCCTAGAATATAGTTGTAGTTTTCATATGGTATTTTTTTTAATAATTATCATTTTTGTTTTAGATTATTAGATGTTTGAATATATTTTGATGCTATGCATACCAACATTTATTTGGGAAGTTAAATTGTTCTGTATTATATCAAGTTAATAGAAATCTAATTTTCATCAATGTTTGGAGACACTTAACTAGCTTTTTCTTTCGTACTATAGTTAGGGCTTAATAGTTTCATATCCTTTTCATTGAGTTCTAACTATGAAAATGTTGAACTTGATATTACTTTGGGTTTTGTGTATCATGAAATAACATGCAAAGAGACAAATAGGAATTCTTATTATGTGAAGTAGAATTGCTATAAAAGGTATAGCTTGAGGTATTGCCAAAGACTTTGAGGAACATGAAACATTACCAAGTAACAGTTACCAAGACATTTATAGTTTGAGGTTTGTTTGGTATCTTTATATTGGGTTTGCACTGAGATTTCATTGGCATATGTGGAATGCCATTTCCATTTCAATTTTTTTTTATTATTTTTACCATGTTAGGGATTACTATGACGAAGCTAAAGACTATAAGATTGACATGGTAAATGCCAGAGGCTTCAAATTTTTATGATAAAATTACTAAAGGTAACACAAACATATTACTTCCTATTATAATTAAATTTGAATAATTAGTTTCCACTTATATCAAAGGTTTACAATTTGAAAGTCTTCACTCTTTGTTTAATAATTTCAGAAATATGTTTTATAGAAGCTCCTACTCTCCAAAGGGAGCAACTTGTTAGTTGGAATGTAGGACCAAAGTATCAGATTGCACGAGAGTGAGCTAAAGAAAGAGCCAAAGATACATCTATGCTTGATGATAATGAATGTCTTCCACCTTTTAGTTCGTTTAAAGCCTTTGGAAGGCTCTAAATATTGTCCTAATATCTCCTATACTACAAAAATCCTAGAGTAAAAAACTGAGGATGTCACTTGGGAATAGAAACATGCTGATACACGTATTACGTCTTTGGGTACATTGACTGACTTAGGTTTTCTATTAGTAAGGGACCTCTATATGAATGCATTCATAATGTTGAAGGGAAAAATGTTGATGCACCCAAAAATCAAAGAGTTATCCCTGTTTATGCCACATCTATCAACTGTATAATATTTCATTACAAGTATTCAGATAGAGTTAGTGATAGTTATAACTTATTCAAAAAAATTTTATATAGCTTATGTCTATTCTAAGACTTTCCTTTCTGTCTAACTATGTTTCTTAATAAGCATTATATATTGAAATATCATTGACAATGTGTAGTGTGGATAACTTTTTCAAAGAAATAAAAAGAGTAACCATTTTGTATTATGGATATTTTCCTTGGGATTCATTTGGCATTTACTTGTAGTTCTTTTTAAGGAATTTACTATGAGATATGCAACATGACTAGTAAATTCCTTTTAGCTAATAAGATAACTCAAAAATCAAAATAGAGTCTTGAACAAATATTAAGGGAAAAATAGTACATTTTATTTATTTGGGGAAATAAAATTGAATTAATCTAATTTTAACAACAATTATTTGAATTTAATTTATTTGGATCCTTTGCTAATTACATGTTTCATTCCAAGTCAAAATTCTTTCTATATTTGGTATGTTTGACACCAACTATATAGACAATTGAATCAGAATTATGATATAGTGAAAGGATATAATTCTTTCCCAATAAACATACCTAGAATTGCTTATCATAAAGCAGTTTTGGTAAGAACCATATTCTAATTCCTCATTTATCTAATTAATTATAGCTTGTTATAAAAATAAAATTTAATTAATATGATTAATTTTGTTTTGTGTATTAATTATCAAAGGCAAGGAAAAAAGACTTAATCAAATTATAAGTAAGATAATCTATGAAAGAAAGGATAAAAGATTGTTAGAGAAAGATCTGGGGAGATTTCTAAATTATAAAGATGAAATGGGTAGACTTTGAGAGAGGATCAGATTGCTGATAATATAATTGGATTACTTTTTGTTGCTCAAGATGCTACTGCTAGTGTTCTTGCATGGATCCTCAAATTCCTTCACGATGATAAAAAACTTTTAGAACCCATTAAGGTATGGAAAATTAATTAATTTATGAATCAAGTCAATAATATAATTTATTATAAAGAAATCTACTTCTAGAATCTAGAATCTATTAAGGTACAGAAAACAAGTGTTTGACAACGGCACAGACTAGGAAAATGCCAATTACATGTAAGGTATGCCTAAAAAAGACAAAACTTAAAACTTTATTATTAAGGCGTATTTATTTAATTTAGTTCACAATAAATATTAATAGGGCTAATTAGGAGAATTAATTGATGATTAAATTATTAAAAATTGCAAGTTATTTTAGACAGTTTAAGAATAGCTAGCATTATATATTTTGCATTTAAGGAAGTAATAATTGATAGAAGGATGATTAAATTATTGAAAATTGTAGGTTATTTTTGAGTTGTTATAAGATATGGAACATGACTAGTAAGTTCCAAGGGTCATAGAGGGATGAAGTTATGCACAGAAAGGTTTATTCTCCTTTTTCTATTATTTTGAAATTTGAGCTATAATCTACAAAGTAAGAGGTGACTATTCTTAGATTGTCTCCTAAGTACTTTAGGACTCAAAATTTTGGAAAAAAATAGATCTCAATCACACTTTGATTCACCAAACATATTAGTAAACTCTATAGTCAAACATTATCAATATTAAAAATTCTATGGAAATAAGCATGTGAAATTGAAGTTACACTAAAGACAATGCCAAATGGTTAATGAGTTCACATATCAATAGGATTTTGAATTTTAAAGTATAATTCTTTCATTATTCTAATAATTTTTATGTGTAAAAAATTTAATCAACAAAGTAAATCTCTAATTATTCTAGCTATCAATCTATACTACGATCTATTCCTATTGTGTATCCTTCAAATAAATATTCAAAGGTGGAAAAGAATAACAACCTGATCAAAAGTGTCTTGCTTTGCCTAGGTAAATTTATGTGTTTTATTTCTGTAAGTTTTATAGTGTATTATAAGTTGATTGTTTTGTTCATATTAAATTAGTTTGCTTAAAAGGTTGTTATGGTTGACAAAAGCATGCTAGGTTGACAAAAGTATTTCAACCATTATTCAATTGGTTCAGGCTCTGATTCTTTCAACTTTTAGCTGCTATACAATGATTAGTTATAAATTTCAAATATAGTAATTCATTTTTCTTTTGTGAATGCTGCTTCTTGTTGGTTTACTCCTATATTCTTGATTAGTAGCTTTTGTATGAAAATATTTGTCATTGGATATAGTTAAATCCCTGTAGAAATATATAGCATTTAGGTCAGCAAGCCCTTGTAAGCTTAATTAGATTGACAAAATATATAAGAATTCTTAGCTTTCCTTTAGGGATGAAAGACATGTTTTAGTTTTATCAAGTGTTAAAGAAACTGAAGAGGACATAAGAAATTCTCTTCTTTACAATTACAAGTACAGCATCAAGGCCTTGGCTACATTGCTAAACCCACACCAAGCCTTTAAACTCTCTGGTATGAATAAATTGCTAATTTTATTTATTTTTTTCTAATTATGGAATTAATTTGTGGCTATATACAGAATCAGGAGGAAGAAATTATGATTAAAACTCATCTAAGCAAATACTCATTGTAAACAACAAGATTATAGGAATTTGTGGGATTAGAAGGAGGAAAAAATTCTTAAGAACTAAATTACCTATGAAGATTTGAAAGAAGATGAAAGTATTGGCTAGAAACTTTTGTTATGAAATTTTTTATTTTGCTAGAGTTTTTTTTGGAAAGACTATATAAATGGATGCTAACTCTGCTTTGTAATGAATTACAAATTAATCATATATTAAAGTATAATTTTATTAGTTGTGTATCTATTTTTTATATATTATATATAAATTGTATGTCATATTTATAAATATAGGGTAAAAATACGATAATTATTGGTCTCATGGGAATTACTTTTAGGGATCATAGCTTTGGTCCTTGTTATGCTTTTAAGGCCTGGTTTATAGTCTTTAATACAACATATGTTCACATGATTATTGCTTTTAAGGATGACATTTCCCATCCTTATTATGATTTTAGGGACTGAATTTTAATCTAGTCCTCAAAAGTTTGTGGTCATTATTATACTTTAAAGGATTAGATATCTGGTCTTTAATAAGCTCAATCTTTATGTGATTTACATTATTAAGGATGGAAAATCCGATATTTAATACTTTTTAGGGAAAAGTTTTTTATTCAATCACTAAAAGTTTTAAGGACCAGTTAATATATCCCGTCTTTAATTGTCATTAGCGGTGAAGCTTGTAAGGATGGGATAGTGATCGGATTTTTTAGGCCTTATTAAGTTTTAAGGACCGAATTGGCACTTTTGAGGACCGAATTTTCCATCCTTATAGGCCTTTTTTCTTAGTGTGAATTGAATTAGTTTGAGATTGTTTCCCATGTTTTTGAATTGAAAGCAAGAACTAAGCTAATCAATAATTAAGAAAATAAAAAACTAGGACTAGAATAATACAGAGAAACACTTAAATAATGAATAACATCTATGGCTAAAAGACTTCTACTAAGGAACTATACACCTCAACTTCCATTGCAATGACTTAATAAAATATAACACAAGTTCTTATGGAAAATGAGTTAAATAAAAACATATTTCTTATTCAGAATATAAATCTAGAATATTAAATCCTTTGATTAAGAACAATTCAATACATAGCATACAAATCTGATTTTAAACTTCTAAACCTTTGTTGGATCCTCTTTTGAGATCTCTAACTCTAGCCCATTCTCAATTCAAATTCTTAAATTTAAATCAAATCACGAACAACAAATTACTATCTCAATTCTCAGAATGGAGCAATACATTGACATGAGAAGAATAAGCTAAGAACATGCATATCATTGGTCAAGGACTGAATTAGTATTTGACCTTCTATTTGAAACATTAAGCATCAATCCAACCATTACAAAGGATAAGATTTTGCATAGGAATTAAAAAATAACAATCTTGCATTAAAATCAAGCTCAAATCAAAGTCATTATAATAAAAGTCTGAAGTTTTAAGTTTCTCTAAGGAAAAGTAAAGAATTACACACCGTTCATGATTAAAACAAAAGAAAAACTAAAATAAAGAAACAAAATTATCATAAAGCTTTAAGATTGCTCTTGATCTCTTCTGATAACACATAATTACAGCTTCCAACTCTCAGAGAATTAAAAAAACCAAGAAGAAAAGAAAAAGTATTTCTAAAACTACTATACAACTAACTAAAAAATATTAGGGCTAAAACTAAATAAAAATTTGTCTCTCTAAAAACTAGTCCCCTCTTCTTTAGAATTCGTGCTCTCTATTATATTTGTGTTTTTATCTACTTAAAACCCTCAAAGAGGAAGAAAACTTGCTGAAGTTGAACTTTCTATTTAAGAAAAAATTCAAATTTGATCGTAATTGAACTTTTTGCCTTGGTAAAGGGAAAAATCCCTCCACTGAGAAGATTTCATTCTTGATGTATCCTTTAGGCTGCCTTGATAGAGGGAAAAGTCCCTCAACTAAGGAGAAGGCCTCTATACTCCTTTTTATCAAGCTTTCCTCGGTAGAGGGTGAATTTCCTTCCACCGAGCTGGGTCTTTTCATATACCTTGTTAAATTCTCCTTTGTAGAGGTGAAATTCCCCTCTACCGAGGAGAATGATTCTAGAATCCATAAATATTTATCTCTTCAAAATACTTAAGTCAGCAAATTCATTCTTTTGTATAAAATTTCCTTCTTTCTTCAATTAAGTCCCTAAAACACCAAAAATTACAATTTAGTCCACAAAAATGGAAATTAATAAATTAAACATAAAATTAAACAAATAAACACTAAAATAACATATTAAACACACTAAAATATACTAATAAAATAGTTATAATTCACAATTATCAATTAACTTGCTTAATTACAAGTTAATTATTCATATAATAACATAGCAAAAAATTACCAATTTTCGCTTTTATGACCCTAATCTAAATTTCACTGATTTAATTAAACACTAATCAATTATGATATCACTTAATCATGTATTTTTCTACTAGGGTCAAAGTTTGGGCCTTACAATTCTCTCCCCCTTAAAGAATTACATCCTCAAAATTCATATTTTGTTTAAATTGTTAGGGATACTACTCTTTCATAACTGCCTCCAGTTCCTAAGTTACTTCTTATACACCATGAGGTTGCCAAAGCACTTTAATAAGAGGAATATGTTTTTTCCTTAATTTTCTGATTTCTTGAGCCAAAATCTCTTTAGGTCCTTCAATATTTAAGAAATCTAGCTAAACTTGATTATGTTGTATTGGTAGCATATAGAACTCCTTCGAACGGTATTTTTAAAGCATAGACATGTGAAACACATCATGTAATTTGGCTAATTCCATAGAAAGAGCCTTTCTATTTTCTATTGATCCAAATCTTTGAAGAACTTCATATGGACCAATAAATCTTAGACTAAGTTTACCATTTTTCCCAAACCTCAATACTTTTCTCTAAGGAGACACTTTCAAAAATACTTTATCACCCACTTGATACTCAATATCCTTTCTCTTCTAGTCCGTATAAGACTTATGTCTATCACTAGCTACTTTCAGCCTCTGCTTATAACCTATACTTTTTCCTCTATGTCCTTAACAATGTTATAACCAATCACTTTATGTTTAGCTAACTCTATTAAGCAAACTAGAGTTCCACATTTTTAGCCATAAAATGGATAATACGGTGCCATACCAATGCTTCTCTGATAATTGTTATTATATAGAAACTCTATTAAAACAAGATATCTATCCCAACTTCTTGGAAAATCTAAGAAAAATCCACTTAACATATCTTCTAACACTTGGATAAACCTCTCAGATTGTCCATCTATTTGAGGATGAAAAGTTGTACTATAACAAAGCTATGTTCCCAAAGCTTGCTATAGACTTTGCCAAAATCTAGATGTAAACCTTGGATCTCGATCTGAAATTACAAACATAGAAATTCCATGTAACAGAACAATCTCATTTATATAATGTTTCACCAATTTATCCATAGGATAATTTATTCGAACCGATATGAAATGAGGCATTTTAGTCAACTTATAAACTATTACCCATACTGCATGATTCTTCCTCTGAGTAAGAGGCAGCCTTGTAAAAAAATCCATAGTGATGTCTTCTTATTTCCACTATGGTACTAATATTGGATTGAACAATCCTAAGGCTTATTGGTGTTCCGATTTCACCTATTGACAAATAAAACACTTACAAATGCAATCCACTACATCTTTCTTCATACCGGACCACTAATAAAATTGCTTCAAATCCTAATACATCTTATTTTTGCTAGGATGTATGGTAAATACTATGTTGTGAGCTTCACGTAACAAAGTTCTTTTCAAATCATTGTCATCTGAGACATATAACCTGTTATGAAAATACACACTCCTATCTTCCTTTACTGTATACTCAAATTGATTCCCTTCATGAAATAATTGCATAATCTGTTGCAACCTCCCATCATTCTTCTAAGCATCTATCACTGCCTGTCTCACATTAGGCTAGCCTTCAATTGATCTATTAGTGCACCATCCGATGCAAATTTCCATTTGCACTATTGTAACATGATAAATGCCATCGTCTTACAACTTAAGGCCTCAGGCACAACATTTGGTTTGCCTGGGTGGTAGTCAACCATACAGTCATAATCTCTAAATAGTTCTAACCATCTTCATTGTCTCAAGTTGAGTTCCTTCTTATTAACCAAATACTTGAGATTCTTATGATCTGTATAAATTCTGCATCTGTCCCCATACAAGTAATGCCACCAAATCTTCAAAGTAAATACTACTGTAGCCAACTATAAATCATGTGTAGGGTAGTTTTGATCATACAGTTTTAATTGTCTAGATGCATAAGCTACCACCTTGCCATCTAGCATCAGCACACAGTCCAAACCAATTCTGAAAGCATCACTGAACATAGCTTACTCTTTAATTAAAACCAATTGTGTCAAAACTATAGCTTTTATTAACATATTCTTTAACTGATCAAAACTTACTTGAAATCAATCAATCAATTCAAACTTGATACCCTTTCTGAACAACTTAGTGAGTGGTGAAGCAATGATTGAAAATACCTTCACAAAATGACGGTAATACCCTACTAAACCAAGAAAACTTCTCACTTCAGATACATTTTAAGGTGGTTTCTAATTCACAATAGGCTCAACTTTGGTTGGATCCACTCTATTACCCTTAAAAGACAAAATATGTCCAAAGAAAAAATACTTCTTTAAGCCAAAAATCACACTTGCTTAATTTTGTAAACAAATGATTCTCCCTTAATGTCTGTAATACAATCCTTAAATTTTCAGCATGCTTAGCTTCGTTTCTAGAGTAGACCAATATGTCATCTATGAACACCACAAAAAATTGATCTAAATAGGGTCTAAATACCCTACTAATTAAATCTATAAAAGCAGTCGATGCATTTGTTAAACCAAATACAATGACTAGGAATTCATAATGCCTTTATTGGATTCTAAATGTAGTTTTTAGAACATCCACATCCTTTAATCGAAGTTGATAATACGCCAATTGCAAATTGATCTTTAAAAACACACTAGCACCTTTCAACTAATAAATTAAGTCTTTAATTTATGGCAAAGGATACTTGTTCTTCATTGTTAAGTTCTATGGATATTCGAAGATTTTAGATCTGTAGACCTAAATGGAGTCGAGCTATAGTCCCAAATGGGGATAGACTATAAACCCAAACGAGGTCGAGCTAAAGCAGTTGTGACTATATCCCTATAGGCATACATATTCAATTCATCACAATGTATGTCTATGCATAAATAAGTATCTATAAATGATCACAATAGTATAGTTTTAATCATTGACACATACTAACATTTTCGTATTCTTCATAATACGATTGAATGAACTTTAATATCATGTCTATGTAACATTATCACATGTTTATATAATTCCAATAAAAGTATAAAAAATTCTTAGTCGAGTATTCACTTAGGTTTATTTACTATATTAAAGTTCTAAATTAACATAGTGTATTTGTAGTTCTTTCATATAATTATAGAACATGTTTCATCTCATATTCATGATTAAATTTCTCTAAAAAAATATAAATACTCATTAGTAACATTTTAGCATCAAAAAATCATATTTAGAGAAAAAATAGGATAGGTAGAAAATAGACAAAGAATTTTAAATATGTTCAAATAGTGGAGATAGACTTCGATCTCTATTTGCATCTCTATTTTATCATATCAAATAGCTAAATTAGCCTAATTGGTCTTCTAAACAAACAATGGTCTATGTGCCTAGTTTTCTATGCTTCAAATACCATTCAATTTGAACATATATAATAGCAGTTATGACCCAATCTTTACAGACTATCGAAGATTACATTTTTTTTTCTGAAATCAGTTTGTGGTACTAATTTGAAAATTAATCAATTAAAATGGGTCTAAAATTAGACTAACATTTCTTTATAAAAATTGTAATTGTACTCTTATATGTTTAGTTTACCTAAAATTTTGTCTCATAGCATTTGGACCTCTTTACCAAGCGGTATGTCAAAAATACTATAACCTGTTCACAAAAATTGGAAGCAATTGACATTTCTGAAACTGGTTTTATTAATGCTTTGAAAATTCATAGAATAAAATTAGAGCAAAATTAGACTAGCATTTCTCCATAAAAATTATGTTGTATGCCTATTTACCCAAAATTTGGTCTCATAGCATTTTGACCTCTCTACCAAGAGTTATGGCCAAAATACTTATTCATTGTGACTAGGCAGTAGCTCACATCTAACTTTGAGTTAAAGTTAAAAATATGCAGAATCAAACTTAGATTTCTTCTACAAAGTTATAGATATATATCTTAGGTGTAATTATCAATTGGAAGGATCCAATTTAGAGTTGTATAACTTGAAATATACTTTAAAAATAGTAACCAGTTCCTAGTTAACTAACACAAATTTCTACAATTAACTTTCTTTTCTTTCTTCAACCTTCAATTCCATGAACAAAATAATTGTAGCACCCTTATCCCTTAACCCACACATATCACTTTATCCTTCTCATTACACGAGTTCTATAGTGTAACTTAAACATAAACTAACTCTATCGAGAACATATATTCAGACTTAATCTATAAGAGTGCTATACTATGAAAACTTTATAATATACATTAGAATCTCTTTGCATAAAACAAATGATAAACAACTATACATACCATATCTCCAATACCACAAAAAAAACTTTATTATATACAAAGAGCCCAAAATAAAATTCTATACTAGTCTTTCTCGTTGACTTGAATTGGCCATTATGTTGTAGATATCACCTCAACAACCTACATGGATGAAACACCCCGTGCTAAGCTATAAAGCTTAGTAGGGAACATAAATCATGAAGACAACCCCTTTTAAAAAGTCATCAAAATGCAAATACGTACAAGCACATCATTAAGCACATTAACCAATCATTTATAAACATATTCGCAAATTGTATTCCAGGTACTAGATTATACATGTTAAACTTATACACATTACCAATTGCCTATTAATATTTCATTTGCTTATCAATCTTACTCTTAGAAATATTCATTTAACACTTAAAGTTTTCACATAAAGTTTACTTTTAGGACTTCTTTATATATATAAATCCATTACAATCCTTAAGTTTTTCCTATATATATATAGCAATCTTAAAAGCATGGCAATATGATTTTATATTTCATAGAAAGGATATTATAGATCCTAGAACTTTAAGTTAATAAATTAAATTTTTTGCACTATTAGATAACATTAAATGTTTATGCCTTTTTAAGGGCGAAACACAATCTATTGCATTAATACCAATTAATAACAACATTATATAAAGTTCACCACTTATAAGTTCATAAATTGTCTACATTGACATATAAGATGTTGCATATCATTTTCCAATAGAAATCAATAAATGAGCAACTATAAGAAAATCATATAAGACAATGTAAAAATTGAAAGGTATCACCAAACAATACATACATATAGATATCTCTTGCATTTTTGGCTCTACATAAATAAAATTCATAAGTTATATGTTTTTATTTGATTTACTATTATCATATAATGAGTCATATCTATCTCTCATCTCAATTACACAATGCCCAATAACTAACATATATTTGTGGTGATATACCTTTACTTATAAACACTATAGCAAAACAACACATTGTATAAAACAATTTCGTATTTCACGCATTCCTAAGCGTAGGAAACAAATTGAAGCCATCACAAGGATTTTCATACATACAACAACATAATACTCTTTAACTCTACATTTTTGCATGTTACACAATGACCACTCCTTTTTTATGTTTCTTTTAAATCAACCCCTCATTTCTTGCTTTTATTTATTATTAACCCTTCAAATACCGTATTAACAAATTGACCCTTAACTTTTCACTTCATGCTTTAATTACACCCTTTAATATTATTAAACCAAAATAATAATTTAATTATACCCTTATAAAATTCATACCATATAATTCACACATTTATCACATAATTAATTACAACTTAATAACATTTATACCCCAATCATACCATATAATGCTCCAATTATGTACACTATATACTATAATATCAATTAACTGTTGAATACTCTATAACATAAGACCATGAATTCATTAGATTTTAACTACTAATAATTCATCCAATAATGTTTAATTAGACTTTAATAACATGTAATTGCCCTTGAATTCTACTAGGGCCTATTTTGGGTCCTTACAATAATCCTTTCCACCAATCTAGCCAACAATACAACACAATTAGCGTGAATTCACACATACAATCACACATGCAAACCAAGAATTATTCATAATTCACATACTTTAGCTGAAATCCACAATATGCCACCCTTAATCTTTCAACTCTTCTTTTCTGCTGTTCTTCTTCAATTATTCTTTTACAAATAGCATTTCCATCATAAATATCTATAATTTCCTCTTATGAAATTCCCTCAACACAAAAGAGAATTAGATGATAATAGTGATGAAAGAAGAATATATTACCTCTGAACAACTCAATTGCAAAACCCCTTAATCGACCATATAACAACAAAATTGTTTAAGAGTTAATGAGAGAGAAAGTTCAATCTTTTAGAGAGAGAGGTGATGAAGAAAATTCGAGATTTCCTTTCCTTGTTTTTGCCAACCACACCACCTTTTGGATCTAATATATGCTCTTCTCTCTCCTATATTCAAAACTCTAGAAGACTAAGTGGGAAAGAAAGCTCCACTTAACTCTTTCTCACTTCTTTCTCTTTTAAAATCTACCCCATTTGTTTCCTTCTTTTAATGTTGCCCCTAAAGTTATCTTTCCTCTTTTAATTGCACTCTTATTAACATGCTTAATTATTCACATAATAAGATAGCAAAATTTACTAATTTGCCCTTTTATGACCCTAGTTTGAATTTCACTGATTTAATTAAACATTAATCCTTTATGATATCACTTAATCATGCATTGTTCTACTAGGGTCAAAGTTAGGGCATTACAATATTTGTCTATTGGAAAGTAAATTTTATATGGTAGACATTTAAAAGTCAAAATACTTATTTAATAAAGAGCATTATATGACAAAAGCAATAATAAAGTTGAGTAATGAGAACCAAATCATAATTAGAAGAGAAGTGAAATAATTAAATGGAAGTAAAAATAGAGAAAAAGCATGAAGTAATTAAGAGTCTAAGCATTAAATGTGGAAATAAGTAATTAGAAATGTATGTGATGCTTAGTAATTATATATGGACCAAAAGTACCAAAATGATGATATATATGCATTAGGAATTAATGGACAACAAAGTACAAGGAATTGAAATGAAAATGGCATGTTAGTAATATTGCAAATTAGAAATCAATAAATGGGATAGAAAGAATACAATTGGTGAATAAAAAATAAGGATAACTAATTTAAATGAAGTGGAACACCAGATAAAATTTAGGTAAAAATGAAATTTTTAAATTTGTTCATACGTGAGTGTGAAATTTATTAATTGGGTATCCACAATAAGCATTTTATGCTTAGCATGTAGTTATTTACTTCACGTAGGTAATTGAACAATATAGACTAGTACTCGAAGGGACAAACATTGGACTTGGATGGATTTATGCAACAAATAAAATAAATTTTGTGTTTTTTGTGTTGTATGTATGAGTAGTACCTTACTTTGTATGTATACTATACTAAAATTATTATTATATTACATCATTTACTAAAATTATGGTTATATTATATTGTGATATATATGGTATATGAGTGTTGCATTTTGTGGTATCAGAGTATGGTTTAGGCAGTCCTAAAATAAAAGTTGGATGAAATGATTAAATATATGTAATACCCTAAACTTTCCTAGGTCCGAATATCACTTAATCATGATTGAGTTACTAATTAGACATTTATTTCCATTATTACCTCCAATTGAGTCGAAGTTGGGTACATTGTTAGTTTGTTGGTTCGTTACGTGGCAAATTAAATTTTCATCATAAAGTTACTATTCATTTGACCAAATCACTATTCATTTTGTGAAAATTTCAGTAGCATAACAACTATAATATTAACCTATCCCTCTTGCAAAGGTTCAAAAACACACTCCTAAATGTTCAGCTTTCAACTCCAATACTCTAGGCAACGACACTTTTATAATCCATCACATCCATCACAACCACAAATCATCAATAACATCACATAAAAAAAATATTTGCAATCCATATATCATCCATTAAGTGCACATATACATGCCATAATATTTTTGAGTCACAACTCATTACATATACATAGTCTTAATCCAAAAATAGTATACATACATAATATATCAAGCACTACTTCAAAATTAAATTCCTTCTTCGCTTGTCTTAAATTTTTGATCTCGAGTACCTACCTTTGCACACAACAAATAACTATACGCTAAGTATATAGCCTAGTGTTGGACACCCAGCTAACAAATTTCACTACACTACATAGTTTATAGTTTAAATCAAAATATCTACTTTTAATTATCCTAGTGTATTTAATCTCACTTATTTAATTTATTCATCAATGTTTTGTTTCATTTAATTTTTTTTATCTTAATCAAATTAATTACTTTATTTTCATTCATTGACATTATTTCTTCAATTCTCACTTTTACCTTTAAAGTTTGGATGAAATTACATTTTACCCCTAATATTCACTTCCATTACCAAAATTACATCAATGTCCTCATAATTTGGTAAAATGACATCTATGCCCTATCTTTTATCAAAATGACATTTATGTCTTTTCTTTTTCCAAAATGACATCCATGTCCCTATTTTTGCCATAGTTACCATTTTAACCTTATTTTCCCTTTTTTTAGCATTTTCACCATATTTTCACGTTTTTACCTTGAAAATTTCTTTTTCTTCATTTTAGGCCTTAAATTTATTTCTTTTACTAAAATTATGTTTTAGTCCTTGTTTTTACAACTTTTTTACTAAATTACGATTTTTCCTCTATTTACAAATTTTATTTCATAATTCCAAATTTATCTTTCTAACTACATTTTTATTATATTTTGACTATTTTGCCCTTAAATACCTATTTAATCATATTTATTCCAATTAAAGCCTAATTATTTATCTTTACTCATTATCTATCATTTCTTTTCATTTTTTGCATCATAATTACTTTATTTTAGTTTTGCTCTTAAAAGTATAAAAGGAAACAAAACCCTCGAATTGGATTTACGGGACATGGACCCTATAGGTCCAAATCTGCATATTACTCATTTCTCTTTCCTTTATATCTTGTCTTTCTTACTCATTTCTCATTTTCATAGTGTTTGACTTCCTTTGGCTCACTATTATGAGTCAATATGACTTGCTACTTTGGTTAATGTCCCAATGGCTACCCAATTATATCTTGTACCTCTAATTTCACTTTTGATTACTAAGGGCAAAACTATTCTGATACCAACAATATGATATAACAATTAATTTCACTTTCCTTACATTTCCACATTATGTATCAACTAAATTTCATATTATGTACATCATTTTTCACTCATCTATCATGTAAGCATTATAATCACATTAATTTAATTCCATATACCATTTGGCTACATATAACCACATGTCTTCCATAATTCGTCTCATGTTATTTTCAATTCTCATTATGTCTTTAAAGTCCAATTTGCATATATCTCATATTATTTTGTCATTTCCATCACATATTCAACCATAATCACATGGCATACCATTCGGCCTATACTAGTCTACATTCATAAATTTTCAATTAATTCACAAAAATCTTTCTAACTATGTTTCCAATGCATATTAAACATTATTCTTACATTAATTCCTTATGTAACCTTAATTCCGTATACTTGCATAATAGGTCACAAAACTAATGTAAATTTTCTAATTATATTATCATGCTTCTAACATCACATATCTCTTTAATTATCACCTAATTTTATGAATTTACCATAATTTGTAATTAAGGCTCGTAATTACACAATTTTTCTTTGAGTTACATAATAAGTGTTTAAACTAATTTCACACTTTTATTCATTCTTTTGTATAATTTCACATTCTAAATTAATTCTTTGACATTCAATTTTATTATTCAACCTTTAATTTAAATTTAAACATAATATACACTAAAACCCCTAAATTACATAAATTAGGTTACTATTGAAATTAGTTAGTTTAAGTATCCACATACCTTAATTCATTTAGTTTTATTCAAATCTCCTTTTGTTTTACTTTTTCTTTTCTGTTTTCTACCTCCTCCTTTTGTTCTTCAGCAAACCAAAATGCATATAATGTATACTCGTAAAATTCTCTTTAATTTTCCATCCAAAATCATAAGAAAATACTAGTCTACTATGTTTTCCATTTAATTTTAATAAAGTACATAAATTTACTTAGTTGGTGGACTTTATCTCATTAAAATTCCTTACTTTTCTAACTTGATTTTTCTTTAAACTTGCATTTTAGGTTGAGAGGAAGATATATTTGAAAACTAGATGAAATTTGGGTAGGTAAGTGGTAGAGAATGAGAACTTGAAAAAAGTACAATGGTGGAATTCTTTAAGTAAGAATTAGGCCACCTTAGGAAAGAGAAGAGAATGGATGAACTTTGGATAGACTTGGACAGATTTATACAGCCCTTTATTTTGTCTTTTAGTGGGATAAAAATAGATGGCCAAAATTAGATCACTTACAATTTAATCTAAGGGCTAATATTTAACTACTTGTTATCCTTTCATTGGTTACTTGTTTTAATTATTATTTCACCAAAATAATTCTAAAATTTTGTAAAAATACTAATTAGCCATGTTTAAAATTTTGATTTGATCCGACTTTATTTCAATATAATTCTAGTTCTAGGGGCAAAAATCATCGATATAAAACCCAAAAATTCAAAAATTTCAAAAAAATTATTTTATTCAATCCAAAATATTAATTGGGATTATTTCAAGTAGGTATATGCAAATGGAATAATTTTTGGAGACCTTTGGAATATTTTAGGATTGGTCAAAGTTTTGGTCAAATATTAAATGTAGTCCAAAAATGTTTTTCTCTATCTATTTTGAATTCTTATTTAACCTCAAATTATACCATTGGAATCATCATAAATTATACTTTCTAATGGTAATGAAAAATTTTTACAAGCCTCGAATGTCACTCTTTATCTCAAAATGTACAACTCTGACGACTTGGATAGTGAGGGCATCACATTTCTCCCATGCTAATTAAAATTTCATCCTTGAAATTTACCTGGATTAAACAACTGGGGATATTGCAATCTTATCATTCTTTTGGCTCTTATGTAGCTTCCTTGATGTTATGGCAAACCCATAGTACTTTCATCAAAGGTAATGCTTATTTCTTTGTTACCTGACCTTTTTAGCGATAATTCTGTTTGGTTCTTCATCATATGATAAATCTGATTCCAACTACACTTCTTTCGAACTAATGACATGTGTTGGATTAGATTGATATTGTCTTAGCATCAAAACATAAAAGACATCATAGATCTTTTCCAGCTCGGATGGTAGCTTTAACCTATAGGCTGTTTGTCCCACATGTTGTATCATTTCATATGGATTAATAAACATAGGACTCAATTTTCCTTTCTTGCCAAACATTAGATCTTCTTTTAGAGAGATACCTTTAGAACTCTTTCCCCCACTTCAGACTCTACATCTTTTCTTTTCAAGTCTGTATAAGATTTTTGGCGATCAAAAGTAGCTTTCAAGTTGTCCTTGATAACCCACACCTTTTCTTTAGTTTCATTTATTAAATCTAGTCCTACTAGCTTGCTTTCAATAAGTTTTGTCCAACATAATGGGATTCTGCATTTTCTTCCATACAAAGCTTTATAAGGTGGCCTCTTGATGCTGCCTTGGTAGCTATTATTATGTGAGACCCCTTACATGACCTTAATTAAATTTCATGTTTTGAGAGGAGTTTTAATTGATTAAGATTAAGAATTTAATGAGAAATTCATATAAATAATTTGTTAAGGGATAAATGACATTTTTATTATTTTGATGGCATGAAAAATAAATTGATTAGTGTGATGTAATTTGAATTGAGGGTTTAATTGGAGTATAATTATCGATTTGGGGTAAATTGGTAATTATGACATTTTATGGGGTCAATTGAGAATTTAAGAATTGAGGAGAGGCTAATGTAAATAAGAGGTTAATTGGTGGGGTTGAATTATGAATAGACTAGCTTGTGGGAATGATTTGTGACATGCAAGATTTGGTGGGAAGTCTTGGTAACATGCAAAAACTTGAAAGGATCACTTGGGAATTTGCCTTATTAATATATAGGTTGAAAGGTAGTGGTTGGAAAGAGAAAATGCAGATGGTGGTGAGTTGGTCGGCTGAGTTTGATGAAGAGGGAGAGTTCTTATTTCCTTAAACTTAAATAACCAATGTCTCAAGGAAATCTTAAGGAAAACTTTATGCATTTTAAATAATCAAGAAGATATTGATAAAGATTATAAAGGTATGGTATAATTTTGGGATATCTTCATCCCCTTCTTCTTCTTCTTCTTCTTCTTCTTCTTCTTCATTTCCTTATGTGAATTTTGGATGGGCTTGGTTGCTGGAAATGATGGATTGGGGATGACTTGTGTTGTAGTTAAAGAAGGAGGAGATAGAAAGGATAAAGGGAAAGATATTGCAAGGGATTGAATGCTAGGGTGAAGAGGGGTCGGCCAAGGTATGGGATGGTACTCACATTACTTGCATGTGATTTTTTATTGTATCATCAAGGTGCATGTGTGTGATAGATGAAATAATAGGGATGAGATATGAATTTAGAATATGTTACAGTATGTGTTACATGAAGATTTGCTAAAATTATTGACTGTAATTAAGCTATAAAATGAGCTAGGGATCTTAATTTAAAGCTTTGGTAATTTTGATAGTTCCATATGAGATATATGTATAAAATTTTATTTGAAAAATATCAATAAGTTGGTCTCTAAATTAATCCCTACATTGATGGAATGTTAGATGCATCTTTGATGTTAATATTGAACAGCTTGGGTAAAATCTTAATAAATGATTGTATAATGCTCAGATTGACATGAGATAAATTCCAACTTAAAATAGACTTAAAAACCTAAAATTTATATGAAGAAAACAAAGTAAAATAATGCCCACAACATTGCCTATTTTCACTTGAAAATCGGAAATTCTGTGTTGCCTACTATGATGAAAAGTCTTTAGTAATTTCAGTATATCTTGAGTTCTAGAAATGATATTGAAAATATTTTTAATGTTCTAGAAACTAGAAATGTATATCTACAACTTTGTAGAAGACAACTTTTTCTAAAAAGGCTGTTTAATGTGTCAAAAACGATGTACAAAATAAAATGTTTTAAGCAGTTTGCAAGATTTTGGGATCAGGGTGAAAAACTCGTATGGCCAAGCATACTGTCGCGAGCGCGACAGCATGATTTTTGCCCATAACTATGTTTTTTATCCTCCTTTATCAGTATATTAGGCTACCCCCATGTGTTACACATATGACTGAACAAAATAGACCTTGAATGCAAGTATACGAGTCATATACTTGTGTGTATATAAATTTCCATCATTTACATTGAAAATTTACCTATGAATGTATACCTATGCTATAAAATAGGCACTATAATAGTATGACCTTGGCATGTGTGTATGCCCATATGGAAACATGTTGATATGTCGTATATGTTAGTGTAAGCCCTAGCCCCAATACATTGTAACGAAACACTTGAAATTAATAAAATGAGGCATTTGTTTTATCCTTTGTATTCCTGTGCATATCAATTGATAAAACTATCCAAGAGTGTTGTTTCGGTTTAAGTTATCATGTGTGAGGCACATGGATTGTAAGACCTTGAAACAAATGAGACTTCATTCTAAATATCCCTAGTCAGTCATTGTTATGGGAATAACAAATGAATTAAGACTAGTATGCTCTCTCTGATGCTATGAGTCCTGTCTTACTGATCATTAGGACAAGAGTGTCAATCAGAGATCATAGATACATGTTAAAGAACATGGTATCTGGATTCGATCCGCTCATGAGAACACTACATGGTACAAGTCATAAGTGTTTCTCATATGCAAGTTTTGTATCGGAGTTCTTAGACCTGAAATCTCTATGAAACTCTTTATGAATTACTGAGTACTTTGACATACACCTAACGTGCTCGTAACAGAGTGACAAGTACGGGTATGATTGGGTATGCACTGATTCATGTTAGAGAGCATGAGAGAAGTGAAGGGATTACCCCTCTCGATAAGAGAGAAAATATCACCGGCCACTTGATCAGTGAACTGAGAAGTGTATGGCCATACCGAGATGAAATAATGAGTAATCATTATTTATCTGAGAATTCAGTGTCATTGGAATATCAAGAAATGAATTAATGTATATAAGGATGACTAGTTCCATGCCTTATATTAATTCTGATATTTATGGGTAAGGGACTATGCAAAATTGCATTAGGTCACTAAATGCCATATGCATTTTCATTTAATTTGGAATGCTATAATATCTTGCTAGAGAATATATATAGCCTTTGAATTAATTTATTAATTCATTGCCAACATTAAATGGACCTATAGGATCGCACATAAAGCATTGGGCTTAAAATATTTAAATTGTGTATTGGGAATTAATTTGGACTTTTATTTAAAGTCAAATTAATGCATAAAATGGGTAAACAGATTTTTGCCTAAAACAGCTAGCTGTTTTAGGCAAATCTGTAAAAACAGTTTTTTTGCCTAAAACAGCTAGCTGTTTTAGGCAAAACTGTCAAGGTGCAATTTTGCCTAAAACAGCTAGCTGTTTTAGGCAAAACTGTTAAGCCACGATTTTGCCTAAAACAGCTAGCTATTTTAGGCAAATATGTGAAACGAGTTTTTTGCCTAAAACAGCTAGCTGTTTTAGGCAAATATGTTGGTCACGAGAGAAATTTGTTGGCATGTGCTAGGTTTAATTTCAATTGATTAATTATCTATGTATAATTAAGTTAATTGAGTATTAAATCCTAATTTGTATTTAATCAAAATATAATACTTGAGAGGAAATTAAAGTAGCCAAAATTCAAACTAAAATACTAGTTGAATTCGGCAACTTATTTTACCTTAAATAAGTAAGTTTGTTTTGATTAAATGACTAATGCCATTTGAATTTAAATTCTAATGGAATTTAAATTAGGATATATCTCTTAATTAGGAAGTGATGGAGGCTGAAATTAACACTTAATTTACGGCACTTACACTTGACCTAAATTAGTGATATATATTAATGAATTAAATGAATAACATGGATGCCGTTTTTGCTATTTTTCTCTCTTGGCCGAAACACACAAAAGGAAGAACTCTTTCTTGCTTTCTTGTGTTCTTGGGCATTAATAGCACCTAAAAGAAGTACAAGATCAAAGTCTTGTAGCTTCAAACTATAACCATTACACAATACCGAAAAGGAGAGCTAGCAATCTCGTTTTTAAGCCGTCGGTGCAAGTGTGTGTGTGAGAATAGAGGGAGTGGCGCAAAAGGCTATTCCTTGGCATTGGTGATCGAGAACTAAGGTGGATAAAGGCATCTTGGTTGCTGGACATCACAAAATCAAAGAACAAAAGGCATCATCTATTGTAAGTTTCAAAACCCTAAAATTGCATGTTTTCGTTCCTAGTTTTGGATATGTATGGTATGCATGATAAAATTTTTGTTTTTCCGCTGTGCTATCATGATTATCATACCATGTCATATTCCATCAGTGGTATCAGAGCCTAGACATGCTTATTTTAGTGCTTTAGATGCATGGAAAAATTAATTAAAAATCGTTATTTTGAAAACATGCAAATCTGAAATTTTATGTTTTGAGTTTTTTGCATTGTTTTGGTGTAAAAACGATTTTAATTGATTAGATAGGTATTATAATTAATATGACATGTTAATATACTGTCCTAAGATGTTATTAGGGCTGGTAATGGTCGGATTTAATTATTTATACCTGATGGTACATGTTAATTATGAAACTAGGTGCTAGTTGGCATGTAAATTGCTAGTTTAACAACTAGTTTTCAAAATTAAATGTAAAAACGTTTTTGGGATGTTTGTAAGTGATTTTTAAAGATTAAATAACAGGTCTGGACATGTTTTAAATTTGGTTTTAATTCTGGTCCATAACAATTTAATTGATTATTTTTTAAAATCACTTAAAACTATGTCTAGTTTGTGTTTGTTACATGTTTAATCAACATTGTTTGCTTTGTTTTGATTAAAATGGTAAAAACACATTTAGATTAAAATGGTACAGAATATTAAATCAATATTTATGGATTTATTTAGATTATTAAATGACTCATAAAATTGATTTAAATGTTTGTGCATTTCATGGCATTACATAAGCATTAAACAACTAGTTTTGTTGTTTGTTTGTTTTTGCATGAATGCCGTGTTCTATTATATGTGTTCTTCATGATTTTATTTTTAATTCATGTTAGCACATATTATATGTATTTTTAATGTTTATGGGCTGTATGACATAAAATTAAAATGGCAAAATTGGAAATTATACTAGAGTTGATTTATAGCACAAATCTAACTAGTTAGTGTTTTGGGCTTTTAAGAGAACTTATTCAATAAAAGGATTTAGTCCATTGGGCTTTGGCCCAGTCCCGTCATGGGGTTTTCTCTTAAAGGTTCAAGTACACAATTTCCATTAATGGGCTTGGCTAAATTAATTATAATTGGACTTTGTTTTATCCATGAATGCTATGTATATTTATTTGCTAATTTGGTGTGATGAATGGATATGCATGGTGCATTCATGGGCCCTGGGTTTTTGTAATTAAATATGGCCTGCGAGCCATTATGTTTTATTGTAAAAGTTTCATTTATTTCTTAGAATAGAATATACTTGAAGACTTTGTAAATCAAGACGAAGCCCACCGGAGTGGAGAAGCCCAACTCGAAGATTCTTATGTAATAGTATAGAATCTTAGTTGTAGGTTTTTGGGCCCATGTTTGTCACGCTTTACTTTATGCAATTTTATATATATGCATGCTATGTATGGATGACAAAGCGTATGCCATGTAAGCCGTAATAAAATGAATCCCTAAAATAGTAAGTCACAAAATTGCCTTCCTAATTCGAAACATGTCAAGGCATCGATCATCGGTCACGTAGACTAGGAGTCCTAGATGCGCCCGATTATCTTTGTGAGGCATGGGTTGTGAATGTAGGTTGGACTTAACATGGAAAGGGATGCCCGGACCTAGGCAACTAATAAATAGGTTGTGCTATAACATCTTAAGATGTTAGCCCATTTGATCCAAGAGTCATGTACGAGACATGATTGGAGTTTTCCTACCTAAGTAACTTAACTTGTTAGGTGTACAAGCTCAGCTTGACTAATAAGTTGTTGTGAAAAGTGGATCTTGGCCCACATTAAATCACTAACGCGAATTATTTAAAGGGATATTAATTCGGTTTGTGGGATCATTAATAAGACCTCATTTAATCTTGCTAAATTTTATTGTAGATTGAAAATGGCATCTTCAAACAACAATTTCTCATTGCGATCGGTCCTTGAAAAGGACAAATTGAATGGCACCAATTTCATAGACTGGTCTCGAAACTTAAGAATAGTTCTTAAGCAAGAGAAGAAGTCGTATGTTTTGGATGCACCCTTACCTGAGGAACCTGCTAGGAACGCTTCTGTGGTTCAAAAGAAAACTTTTGAGACCAAGAAAAGTGACTCTAATGATGTGACCTGTTTGATGCTAGCCACTATGGTGCCTAAATTGCAAAAGCAATTTATGGACCAAGAGGCCTATGCAATCATGGTGCACCTCAAGGAGATGTTCCAAGAGCAAGCTCGTCACGAGAGGTTCGTGACAACAAAGGCTTTAATTTCTTGCAAGATGGCTGAGGGTACTCCTGTTAGTACCCATGTACTCAAGATGAAAGGGTATCTTGATACTCTTGAGAAGCTTGAGGTACAAGTGCCAAAGGAATTGGCCACTGACTTGATCTTAGGATCATTGCCTGCTGCTTATAATCCATTTGTGATGAATTATAACATGCATGCTATGAACAAGTCAGTCACTGAGCTTCATGGGATGCTTAAGAATGCTGAAGAGAACATTCGAAAGACCAATCCCGTGCTAATGGTTCAAAAGGGAATTAAGAAGGGACCTGCTAAGGGAAAGGGAAAAGGAAGGGGAAAACCCAAGACAATTGGGAGTGCACCTCAAGCCCAATCCAAGCCCAAGGCACCAAAGCTCAAAGAGAGTGAGAGCACTTGCTTCCATTGCAACAAGATAGGGCATTGGAGGAAGAATTGCGCTCTCTTCAAGGAAGAACAAAAGAAGAATGGAGCCAAGGCGTCCAGTTCTGGTATTTTTGTTGTTGAAATTAACCTTTCTATTTCTACCACTTGGGTATTGGATACCGGTTGTGGTTCTCACATTTGTTCAAATGTGCAGGGGCTAAGAAATAGGCGGTTACTTGGGAAGAATGAAGTGGACCTCCGTGTGGGGAATGGAGCACGAGTTGCTGCCATGGAGATAGGCGACTATCACCTCACTTTACCTTCCGGACTTTGTATTGTTTTGAATAATTGTTATTATGTGCCTGCTATGAGCAGAAACATTATTTCAGTTTCATGTTTGGATAATGATGAATTTGATTTTGTTATTAAAAAGGGCAATGCTCATATTCGTCGCGAAGGCATTTCTTATGGCAATGCCATGTTGCAAAATGGCCTTTATATCCTTGATTTACAAAACAAAGAGTCAATATACAACATTAATACAAAGAGGGTTAAATCAAACGAATTAAACCCTACTTAATTCTGGCATTGTCGTTTAGGACATGCAAACGAAAAACGTATTTCAAGACTCCACAAAACTGGAGTTCTTGGGTCATTTGACTTAGAGTCTTATGACACATGCGAGCCATGTTTGCATGGAAAAATGACAAAGAGTCCTTTTAACAAGAAAGGTGAAAGGACTAATGGCTTATTGGAACTAATACATACCGATGTATGTGGACCATTAAGTACACAAGCTAGAAGTGGTTTTAGCTACTTCGTGACTTTCACAGATGACTTCAGTAGATATGGCTATGTCTATCTAATGAAGTACAAGTCTGAAACTTTTGAGAAATTCAAGGAGTTTAAGAACGAAGTAGAAAACCAACTTGGCAAAAGTATAAAAGCCATTCGATCAGATCGAGGTGGCGAATACTTAAGCCAAGAGTTTGATGATCATCTAAAAGAGTGTGGTATTATTTCACAGCTCACTCCTCCTGGAACACCGCAATGGAATGGTGTGTCCGAAAGGAGAAATCGAACTCTGTTGGACATGGTTCGATCTATGATGAGTCAAGCTAATCTTCCTATCTCTTTTTGGGGTTATGCATTAGAAACTGCTGTGTTTCTATTGAACCGTACTCCAACTAAAGCAGTTGAGAAGACACCATACGAGGTATGGACTGGGAAAGAACCCAATATGTCTTTTCTCAAGATTTGGGGCTGTGAAGCACATGTTAAGAAATTAACATCTGACAAACTAGAGTCCAAATCGACTGTCTGCTTGTTTGTGGGTTATCCCAAAGAAACAAAGGGATACTACTTTTACTCACAAGCCGAGAACAAAGTATTTGTTGCTCGCAAGGCTGTTTTCTTGGAAAAGGAGTTCCTTCTCAAGAAAGACAGTGGGAGTAAAGTAGAACTTGGAGAAATTCAAGTGCCACAAGCTCCTATAGAGGATGAGTTGGAAGTGGGATCAAGTTCACAACAAGTTGTGGAACAAGATCCCATTACACAAGTACCTAGAAGGTCTGGTAGGGTACGTCAGGAGATTGAGAGATATGGATTTCTAATCACTGACAGTGACACTATTGAGTTAGTAGATCGTGAGGATCCTACTACCTACCGAGAAGCTATTGAAAGCCCAAACTCGGATAATTGGCTTGAAGCCATGAAATCCGAGATGCAATCAATGTACGATAACCAGGTTTGGACCTTGGTTGATCCACCGGAAGGTGCTAAGGTAATTGAATGCAAGTGGTTATTCAAACTAAAAGCTGATAAGACCTACAAAGGTAGACTAGTAGCAAAAGGTTTTCGACAAACTCATGGTATAGACTATGACGAGACCTTTTCGCCTGTAGTCATGCTCAAGTCCATTAGGATCTTGCTTGCCATAGCTGCATATCATGATTATGAAATATGGCAAATGGATGTCAAAACTGCTTTCCTCAACGGAAATTTACTTGAGGATGTGTATATGACACAACCTGAAGGTTTTGTCAATCCCAAGCATCCTAAGAAGGTTTGCAAGCTTCAAAAATCCATTTATGGATTAAAGCAAGCATCCCGAAGTTGGAATCTTCGTTTTGATGAAGCAGTCAAAGATTTTGACTTCATCAAGAACGAAGATGAGCCTTGTGTGTACAAGAAGGTTAGTGGGAGCATAGTAGTGTTTCTAGTCCTATATGTGGACGACATCCTTCTCATTGGGAATGACATTCCAACATTGCAAAAGGTTAAGTAATGGTTGGGAAAATGTTTCTCAATGAAAGACTTAGGTGAAGCCGAGACAATACTTGGTATTCGAATCTATAGAGATAGATCGAATCGGCTTTTAGGACTAAGTCAAGAAAAGTACATAGACAAAGTACTAAAGCGTTTTAGTATGGGAGACTCAAAGAAAGGGTACATACCTTTGGCTTTGGGAGTTCCTTTGACTAAAGAACAGTGCCCTAAAACCAAAGAGGAAAGGGACAACATGAGTAGAATCCCATATGCATCTGCTATTGGATCTATCATGTACGCTATGTTATGTACTAGGTTGGATGTTGCTCATGCACTGAGTATAACCAGTAGGTTTCAGCAAGACCCTGGTGAGAAGCACTGGTCTGCTGTAAAAGGGATCCTTAAGTACCTGCGAAGGACTAAGGATCACTTCTTGGTGTATGGTGGTCAAGAAGAGCTCGTCATACAAGGTTATGCCGATGCTGCTTTTCAGACCAGCACTCAGGATTCTAGATCGCAATCTGGGTTTGTTTTTGTTTTGAACGGTGGTGCTGTCAGCTGGAGAAGCTTAAAGCAAGAAACCGTTGCCGACTCAACTACAGAATCTGAGTATATTGCAGCAAGTGAGGCTGCAAAAGAGGCTGTTTGGATTAAAAATTTCATTAATGGATTAGGAGTGGTCCCAAGCATCCTAGATCCATTAGAAATTTTCTGTGACAATAACGGGGCCATCGCACAGGCTAAGGAGCCCCGGTCACACCAGAAATCCAAACACATACTCAGAAGGTACCACCTGATCAGAGAAATCATTGATCGTGGGGACGTCAAGGTTAGCAAGATATCAAGTGAAGACAATGTAGCAGATCCTTTGACGAAACAGTTACGTCCAAATCTGCACGAAGCTCATTTGAGAGCGTTCGGTCTTAGGGCTATGCCCAATTGGGACTAGTGCTAGTGGGAGATTGTTAGTGTAAGCCCTAGCCCCAATACATTGTAACGAAACACTTGAAATTAATAAAATGAGGCATTTGTTTTATCCTTTGTATTCCTGTGCATATCAATTGATAAAACTATCCAAGAGTGTTGTTTCGGTTTAAGTTATCATGTGTGAGGCACATGGATTGTAAGACCTTGAAACAAATGAGACTTCATTCTAAATATCCCTAGTCATTCATTGTTATGGGAATAACAAATGAATTAAGACTAGTATGCTCTCTCTGATGCTATGAGTCCTGTCTTACGGATCATTAGGACAAGAGTGTCAATCAGAGATCATAGATACATGTTAAAGAACATGGTATCTGGATTCGATCCGCTCATGAGAACACTACATGGTACAAGTCATAAGTGTTTCTCATATGCAAGTTTTGTATCGGAGTTCTTAGACCTGAAATCTCTATGAAACTCTTTATGAATTACTGAGTACTTTGACATACACCTAACGTGCTCGTAACAGAGTGACAAGTACGGGTATGATTGGGTATGCACTGATTCATGTTAGAGAGCATGAGAGAAGTGAAGGGATTACCCCTCTCGATAAGAGAGAAAATATCACCGGCCACTTGATCAGTGAACTGAGAAGTGTATGGCCATACCGAGATGAAATAATGAGTAATCATTATTTATCTGAGAATTCAGTGTCATTGGAATATCAAGAAATGAATTAATGTATATAAGGATGACTAGTTCCATGCCTTATATTAATTCTGATATTTATGGGTAAGGGACTATGCAAAATTGCATTAGGTCACTAAATGCCATATGGATTTTCATTTAATTTGGAATGCTATAATATCTTGCTAGAGAATATATATAGCCTTTGAATTAATTTATTAATTCATTGCCAACATTAAATGGACCTATAGGATCGCACACAAAGCATTGGGCTTAAAATATTTAAATTGTGTATTGGGAATTAATTTGGACTTTTATTTAAAGTCAAATTAATGCATAAAATGGGTAAACAGATTTTTGCCTAAAACAGCTAGCTGTTTTAGGCAAATCTGTAAAAACAGTTTTTTTGCCTAAAACAGCTAGCTGTTTTAGGCAAAACTGTCAAGGTGCAATTTTGCCTAAAACAGCTAGCTGTTTTAGGCAAAACTGTTAAGCCACGATTTTGCCTAAAACAGCTAGCTGTTTTAGGCAAATATGTGAAACGAGTTTTTTGCCTAAAACAGCTAGCTGTTTTAGGCAAATATGTTGGTCACGAGAGAAATTTGTTGGCATGTGCTAGGTTTAATTTCAATTGATTAATTATCTATGTATAATTAAGTTAATTGAGTATTAAATCCTAATTTGTATTTAATCAAAATATAATACTTGAGAGGAAATTAAAGTAGCCAAAATTCAAACTAAAATACTAGTTGAATTCGGCAACTTATTTTACCTTAAATAAGTAAGTTTGTTTTGATTAAATGACTAATGCCATTTGAATTTAAATTCTAATGGAATTTAAATTAGGATATATCTCTTAATTAGGAAGTGATGGAGGCTGAAATTAACACTTAATTTATGGCACTCACACTTGACCTAAATTAGTGATATATATTAATGAATTAAATGAATAACATGGATGCCGTTTTTGCTATTTTTCTCTCTTGGCCGAAACACACAAGAGGAAGAACTCTTTCTTGCTTTCTTGTGTTCTTGGGCATTAATAGCACCTAAAAGAAGTACAAGATCAAAGTCTTGTAGCTTCAAACTATAACCATTACACAATACCAAAAAGGAGAGCTAGCAATCTCGTTTTTAAGCCGTCGGTGCAAGTGTGTGTGTGAGAATAGAGGGAGTGGCGCAAAAGGCTGTTCCTTGGCATTGGTGATCGAGAACTAAGGTGGATAAAGGCATCTTGGTTGCTGGACATCACAAAATCAAAGAACAAAAGGCATCATCTATTGTAAGTTTCAAAACCCTAAAATTGCATGTTTTCGTTCCTAGTTTTGGATATGTATGGTATGCATGATAAAATTTTTGTTTTTCCGCTGTGCTATCATGATTATCATACCATGTCATATTCCATCAGTATAGCATATGACTTGAATGATGATAAAGGTTTATACATGTGTTGGAAACATGCTCATAAGAATAAATCAACTATATGCAAATGTACCCACAGGTATGTACATTTATGATTATGTATATGATATGATGATTATATGTCATGCCTATATGTTATGATGTAAATTGTACAGTCACACAGATTTGAATAAGCCAGATGTATAACTTGGCATGTGAAATGTGCATATAACTGCTTATACACCAGAGAAGTCATAGTTATATAAGACTATGTATATGTGCACAACATTATACTATGAATACAGTATTAATATGTGAATTAAACGCGAATATAGTTCTGCTTGCGATAGAGTTTTAGATGTGGATAGATAGGCGCCTATAGGGAAATTGCAGCTGCCATAGTTTGGCCCGATTGGGTCCATAGTATATATGATCCCGTTTGGATCATGATCTGCCCCGTTTGGGTTGATAGGCTACCCCATTTGGTTATGCATGACCGGTCCGCAATACAATTTTGCCCCATTTGGGTCTATAGATTTGATATCTTCGGATATCCTTCTTTGATACCGATGTGTATCCATAGTTCCCGTTATCCACCGATAAAGCTAAGGCAGGCTAAATGTTATTCATAGTAATGATCAAAATTAAACAGTTAAAGTGATTTGACTAAAGATTGATATTGTGGATTATAATGTTGGTTTATCCACAGGAATTATGTTTTATTTGAATATGTTTACATGGGAAATTGCTGTCTATATGAATTATGAATATGAGCATATTTGTTACTCTTCTAGGTACAATGATTAGGAACATGAGAATATATGTTATGCTTTAAAGTATTTGTTATTAATGACATGATATGTTGTATATGTTATTTATTATATACATTGTATATGTATGTTTTGATGACCTGTGTGAGTGGTCATTCATCTGTAGATGTTCCCCACCAAGCTTTATAGCTTAGCACGGGTTATTTATCCGTGTAGGTACAAATAGCAAGACTTTTGTTGAGGGACGTTCTCTGCATCAGGAAGGGCCAACCATCGACTGATAACCTTAATGTAGGATGTTTTGTAGTACAATTATCCTATGTTTTTGTATAATGGCCAGTTATCTTATGATATGTATAAAACCTATGTGGAATACTGTAACTCACTAGTAGTAAAGCTAAGACAGAATATGTGTGCATAAAGTAGTATTCAGGCAGTCTAGTATGCATGATAATAGGTATGAAATGGAAAATAGGAATAGACTTGTAGCATGAATATAAGCATATGAAACCATATGGCAAGATTAATGGCTAAATGATGATTAAATGAACATGTAGTATAAGCATGATTAATAGTATTCATGATACTTGTATAATAGGGTTTTTGCATTGAGGGTGCTACAATTTGTGGTATCAGAGCCCTAGGTTTAGCCTTTTCTGGGTAAAAAAAAAATTAAACCTAGGATTCTATAGTATGATATAGTGTTTAGTTGGCCTGATGCAGAAGTCCCTGTTTTTCTTATAGATTGAAGATGGAGAGCTCTAGAGATGCATTTGAGGAATCGGCTGAAAGTAACAGGCCAGTTAGAACTAATCCTTTCAATATTGGACCTTCATCCTCCAATCCAAATGAGGTCCCAATAGCTGTCCCTACAGAAGCATTGTTAAAAATATCACCGGATATGACTCAAATTCTTCAAAGAATGACAGCGCCTAAAGCTCCAATATCTGAAATTAGAAAGCATGGTGCTGAAGAGTTTTTAGGCACTAATTTGGAACAGTCTGAAGAAGCTGAATTTTGGCTAGAAGGCTAGAGAGAATTTATGATGAAATCCACTGTCCAGTGAGTTATAAGGCATCTTGTGTTGTGTCTCTATTACAGGGTGCAGCTTATGATTGGTGGAAGTTGGTATTGAAGCAGCCCTAGTTACTAGATCCCCTTGCATGGGAATTTTTCACAACTAAATTCAAGAAAAAGTATGTTACTGAGGAGTATATGCAAGAGAAGTTAAAGCAATTCCTTAACTTGAGACAGAGAGTTATGTTTGTGGCTGATTATGAGAAAGAATTTAGTCACCTGTGCAAATATGCTTCTGATGAGATGTTAACTGATACTTTTAAATGTAGACGGTTTGAAGATGGGTTGAATGATCGTATACGAGAAAAGTTGATTGGGTCTACATCTTTGCAAGTGATTAATTTCACTCAACTGGTTACAGCAGCCTTGCGAGTTGAAAAGAATGAAATGGCAAAAAGGGAGAGAGAACAGAGAAGAAGTGGGTCTAAGGGTGCATCTTTTACAGGAAAGAGAGCTAGAAGAGCGCAAGGAAATCTGCCAGCTGAGTCTAGCTATAGTTCTGCAAAAAGGGACAGGAGACAAGAATCTTCTGCAATGTCTAAATAGGGAAAGGAAGCTTCTGAGAATCAGAGTGGGGGACAACCTCCAGTGTGTCCCCATTGTTATAGGAAACAATGGGGTAATTACAGGAAATTGTCTGGGGCATGTTTCAAGTGTGGCGGTAACGATCACTTCATGGCAAGCTGTCCTTCGAAGAGGGAACAGGGTGTTGAACAACAAGGCAGTATAGGAACTTTTAATACACCATCTTCAGGTAGAGGCAGAGGAAGAGGACGTGGGGGATCGAGTTATCAGGGATCCCAGTCCAGGAACATTTCTGAATCAGTTGACAGGCCCACAGCTCCAGTTGTTCCTATTTGGGCTTATGCAATGAAAGCTAGAGAGGATCAGAGTGCTCCAAAAGTCATAGCTGGTACATTCTCTCTTTTTGATTCTGATATGCATGCACTTATTGATCCTGGTTCCACTCATTCTTATGTTTGCACTGGGAATATGGGTAAAAATGAGTCTACTGTACATGAACTGGAATATGATATATATGTAACCAACCCTTTGGGTCACAGTGTTGTTGTTAATAGAGTGCATAAACAGTGTCCTATTGTAATTCAAGGGAAAGAATTTCTTGCTGATCTTATTGAGTTACCATTCCGGGAGTTTGATATTATACTTGGTATGGATTGGCTGTCTAGACATCATGCAGTGATTGATTGTGAAGCTAAAATTGTAACTCTCATCGGTGCTGATGGTGAAGAAACTTTAGTACAGGGCATTCGATCTAAGCCCATAGCTACTGTAATATCAGCTATGCAAGCTAAGCGATTTTTGAGAAAAGGTTGTGAAGCTTTCTTAGAACTTGTGCTCGATTCAAGAATAGAGAATGTGAATCTTCAAGAGATTCTAGTGGTGAATGAGTTTCCTGATGTGTTCCCTGAAGACTTACCTAGTCTTCCACCTGAAAGGGAAGTTGAATTGTCTATAGACATTCTACCTGGTATAGCTCCTATTTCGAAGGCACCATACAGGATGGCTCCTTTGGAATTGAAAGAACTAAAAGTTCATCTACAAGAGTTGCTTGATAAAGGCTTCATTAGCCCTAGTACATCGCCCTAGGGTGCATCGGTTTTATTTGTGAAGAAAAAGGATGCGTCTATGAGGATGTGCATAGACTACAGACAGTTAAACAGGGTAACAGTCAAAAATAAGTATCCTTTACCAAGAATTGAAGATTTATTTGATCAGTTGAAGGGTGCTGGAGTGTTTTCCAAGATTGATTTGCACTCGGGTTATTATCAACTTCGGGTTAAGGATGTAGATGTTTCCAAAACATCCTTTAGAACCCAATATGGGCATTATGAGTTTCTGGTGATGCCATTTGGGTTAACAAATGCACCGGCTGCATTTATGGATCTTATGAATAGGGTGTTTCGACCCTACTTGGATCAGTTTGTTGTTGTGTTCATAGATTACATTTGGGTGTATTCGAGGGATGAAGCGGAACATGCTGAGCATTTGAGAATTGTTTTACAGATTCTAAGGGAGAATCAGTTGTATGCTAAGCTGAGCAAATGTGATTTTTGGATTAAGGAAATTTCTTTCCTTGGTCATGTAGTATCTTCTAAAGGCATTAGGGTGGATCCAGCAAAAATAGAGGCTATAGTGAATTGGAAGCCACCTCGAAATGTGACAGAAGTGAGAAGTTTTCTGGGCTTAGCAGGTTATTACCGTCGCTTTGTGAAAGGCTTTTCAGTTATAGCTGCACCACTCACTAAACTGTTGAGAAAGGGTATAAAGTTTGAGTGGACTGACCGATGTCAAGTAAGTTTTGATCAGTTGAAGAAATTTCTGACTGAGGCTCCAGTTTTGACACAACCAGTTACAGGAAAGGAGTATGCTATGTATAGTGATGCTTCTAGAGTTGGCTTGGGTTGTGTGTTAATGCAAGATGGCAAAGTAATTGCCTACGCATCTAGACAGTTGAAGCCACATGAATAAAACTATCCAACCCATGACCTAGAGTTAGCAGCAGTAGTGTTTGCCTTGAAATTTTGGCGACATTATTTGTATGGGGAAAAGTGCAGAATCTATACAGATCACAAGAGTCTCAAATATTTGCTCACTCAAAAAGAACTTAACTTGAGACAGCAAAGATGGTTAGAACTGTTTAAAGATTATGATTGTATAGTGGATTACCATCCAGGCAAAGCTAATGTCGTAGCTGATGCCTTGAGCCGTAAGATGATGGCTGTTTTGATTGCACATCGCTGTAGATGGAAACTTGCTTATGATGGTGCTTTAATAGCACAGTTGAAGGCTAGACCTTGTTTGAGCCAAACAATGATTGATGCATAAAAACATGATAAAAAGTTACAATAGATTTTGAAGTTTTCACATGAAGAGACCCAGTCTGAGTACTCAGTGAGAAAGGATGGGGGTGTGTACTGTCAGAATAGATTATATGTTCCTGATGACCAAGAATTAAAGAGAACAGTATTGAATGAGGCTCACAATACAGTATTTACTTTGCACCCTGGTGGGAACAAGATGTATCAAGAGTTGAAAGAGTTTTACTGGTGGCTTGGCATGAAGAAGGATATTGTTGATTATGTTACTAAATGTCTAACATGTCAGCAAGTGAAAGCAGAACATCAGTTTCCTTCAGGTCTCCTAAATCCCATTCCAATTCCACAGTGGAAGTGGGAAGACATTACCATGGATTTTGTTACTGGCTTGCCTCTTACTCAAAGGAAATATGATGCTGTCTGGGTAATAGTGGATAAGTTAACAAAAGTAGCTCACTTTTTACCGGTTCGAACAGATTATTCTATGGATAGGCTTACAGAATTGTATGTGAATGAGATTGTACGGTTACATGGTATACCTGTGTCTATAATTTCGGATCGAGATCCAAGGTTTACATCGAGATTTTGGAAAACTTTACAGCAAGCTTTGGGAACACAGCTCAAGTACAGTACAACTTTTCATCCTGAAACGGATGGGCAATCTGAAAGGGTTATTCAGATTCTAGAAGATATGATGAGAGGATGTGCTTTGGAGTTTTCTGGAAGTTGGGATAAATATGTAGCCTTAATGGAATTTGCTTATAATAACAGCTATCAGAAGAGTATTCAAATGGCACCATATGAGGCTTTGTATGGCAGGAAATGTAGAACTCCAGTCTGTTGGACTGAGTTGACTGAATGTAAGTTAATTGGTCCTGACCTTATTAGAGATACAGAAGAAAGGGTTCAAGTTATCAAGCAGAGGCTGAAAGAAGCAAGTGACAGGCAAAAGTCATATGCTGACCTTAAAAGAAGGGATATCGAGTATCAGGTGGGTGATAAAGTATTTTTAAAGGTATCTCCTTGGAGAAAAAAGCTTAGATTTGGGAAAAAAGGGAAAACTTAGTCCGAGATTCATTGGTCCGTACGAAATTCTTCAAACAGTTGGACCAGTAGCTTATAGATTGGCTCTTCCTATGGAATTGGCCAAGCTTCATGACGTGTTTCATGTATCTATGCTTCGAAGATATTGCTCAGATGAATCTCACAAGTTACAAGTTCAAGATATTCAGTTGCAACTGGATTTCACTTATGATGAGGAACCAAAGGAAATCCTGGCTAAGGAAATCAGACAATTGAGGAGCAAGTAGATCCTTCTAGTTAAAGTACTCTTGCAACATCATGGTGTACAAGAAGTAACTTGGGAGCCAGAGGCAGCTATGAGAAAGCAATATCCTCAATTATTTAAATCAGGTATGAATTTCGAGGACGAAATTCCTTAAGAGGGAGAGACTTGTGAGACCCCTTACATGACCCTAATTAAATTTCATGTTTTGAGAGGAGTTTTAATTGATTAAGATTAAGAATTTAATGAGAAATTCGTAAAAATAATTTGTTAAGGGATAAATGACGTTTTTATAATTTTGATGGAATGAAAAATAAATTGATTAGTGTGATGTAATTTGAATTGAGGGTTTAATTGGAGTATAATTATTGATTTGGGATAAATTGGTAATTATGACATTTTATGGGATCAATTGAGAATTTAAAAATTGAGGAGAGGCTAATGTAAATAAAAGGTTAATTGGTGGGGTTGAATTATGAATAGACTAGCTTGTGGGAATGATTTGTGACATGCAAGATTTGGTGGGAAGTCTTGGTAACATGCAAAAACTTGAAAGGATCACTTGGGGAATTTGCCTTATTATTATATAGGTTGAAAGGTAGTGGTTGGAAAGAGAAAATGCAGATGGTGGTGAGTTGGTCGGCTGAGTTTGATGAAGAGGGAGAGTTCTTATTTCCTTAAACTTGAATAACCAATGTCTCAAAGAAATCTTAAGGAAAACTTTATGCATGTTAATTAATCAAGAAGATATTGATAAAGATTATAAAGGTATGGTATAATTTTGGGATATCTTCATCCCCTTCTTCTTCTTCTTCTTCTTCTTCTTCATTTCCTTATGTGAATTTTGGATGGGCTTGGTTGCTGGAAATGATGGATTGGGTATGACTTGTGTTGTAGTTAAAGAAGGAGGAGATAGAAAGGATAAAGGGAAAGATATTGCAAGGGATTGAATGCTAGGGTGAGGAGGGGTTGGCCAAGGTATGGGATGGTGCTCACATTACATGCATGTGATTGTTGATTGTATCATCAAGGTGCATGTGTGTGATAGATGAAATAATAGGGATGAGATATGAATTTAGAATATGTTACAGTATGTGTTACATGAAGATTTGCTGAAATTATTGACTGTAATTAAGCTATAAAATGAGCTAGGGATCTTAATTTAAAGCTTTGGTAATTTTGATAGTTCCATATGAGATATATGTATAAAAGTTTATTTGAAAAATATCACTAAGTTGGTCTCTAAATTAATCCCTACATTGATGGAATGTTAGATGCATCTTTGATGTTAATATTGAACAGCTTGGGTAAAATCTTAATAAATGATTGTACAATGCTCAGATTGACATGAGATAAATTCCTACTTAAAATAGACTTAAAAACCTACAATTTATATGAAGAAAATAAAGTCAAATAATGCCCATAGCATTGCCTAGTTTCACTTGAAAATCGGAAATTCTGTGTTGCCTACTATGATGAACAATATTTAGTAATTTCAGTATATCTCGAATTCTAGAAATGATATTGAAAATATTTTTGATGTTCTAGAAACTAGAAATGTATATCTACAACTTTTTAGCAGACAACTCTTTCTAAAAAGGCTGTTTAATGTGTCAAAAATGACGTACAAAATAAAATTTTTTAAGCAGTTTGCAGGATTTTGGGATCAGGGTGAAAAACTCGTATGGCCAAGCATACTGTCGCGAGCGCGGCAACATGATTTTGGCCCGTAACTATGTTTTTTATCCTCCTTTATCAGTATATTAGGCTACTCGCATGTGTTACACATATGACTGAACAAAATAGACCTTGAATGCAAGTATACGAGTCATATACTTGTGTGTATATAAATTTGCATCATTTACATTGAAAATTTACTTATGAATGTATACCTATGCTATAAAATAGGGACTATAATAGTATGACCTTGGCATGTGTGTATTCCCATATGGAAACATGTTGATATGTCGTATAGCATATGACTTGAATGATGATAAAGGTTTATATATGTGTTGGAAACGTGCTCATAAGAATAAATCAACTATATGCAAATGTACCCACAGGTATGTACATTTATGATTATGTATATGATATGATGATTATATGTCATGCCTATATGTTATGATGTAAATTGTACAGTCATACAGATTTGAATAAGCCATATGTATAACTTGGCATGTGAAATGTGCATATACCTGATTATGCACCAGAGAATTCATAGTTATATAAGACTATGTATATGTGAACAACATTATACTATGAATATAGTATTAATATGTGAATTGAACACGAATATAGTTTTTCCTGCGATAGAGTTTTAGATGTGGATAGATAGGCGCCTATAGGGAAATTGCAGCTGCCATAGTTTGGCCCGATTGGGTTCATAGTATATATGATCCCGTTTGGATCATGATCAGCCCCGTTTGGGTTGATAGGCTACCCCATTTGGGTATGCTTGACCGGTCCACAGTACAGTTTGGCCCCATTTGGGTCTATAGATTTGATATCTTCGGATATCCTTCTTTGATACCGATGTGTATCCATAGTTTTCGTTATCCACAGATAAAGCTATGGCAGGCTAAATGTTATTCATAGTAATGATCAAAATTAAACAGTTAAAATGATTTGACTAAAGATTGATATTGTGGATTATAATGTTGGTTTATCCACAGGAATTATGTTTTATTTGAATATGTTTATATGGGAAATTGCTGTCTATATGAACTATGAATATGAGCATATTTGTTACTCTTCTAGGTACAATGATTAGGAACATGAGAATATATGTTATGCTTTAAAGTATTTGTTATTAATGACATGATATGTTGTATATGTTATTTATTATATACATTGTATATGTATGTTTTGATGACCTGTGTGAGTGGTCATTCATCTGTAGATGTTCCCCACCAAGCTTTATAGCTTAGCACGGGTTATTTATCCGTGTAGGTACAAATAGCAAGACTTTTGTTGAGGGACGTTCTCTGCATCAGGAAGGGCCAACCATTGACTGATAACCTTGATGTAGGATGTTTTGTATTACAATTATCTTATGTTTTTGTATAATGGCCAGTTATCTTATGATATGTATAAAACCTATGTGGAATACTGTAACTCACTAGTAGTAAAGCTAAGACAGAATATGTGTGCATAAAGTAATATTCAGATAGTCTAGTATGCATGATTATGATAGGTATGAAATGGAAAACAGGAATAGACTTGTAGCATGAATATAAGCATATGAAACCATATGGCAAGATTAATGGCTAAATGATGATTAAATGAACATTCAGTATAAGCATGATTAATAGTATTCATGATACTTGTATAATAGGGTTTTTGCATTGAGGGTGCTACATATTATAAGCAAATTCAACTAATTAAAGGTAACACTCCCAGCTGCTTCCAAATTCCAAGATATAGAATATATCTTCTAACACTTGTATAATTCTCTCATATTGCCCATCTATTTGTGGGTGCAAAGCGGTACTGTAATGGCATTTAGTACCCAATACTTTTTGCAGTTTCCTCCAAAATCTTGGTGCAAAAGGCAGTTTTCTGTGTATCTAACTCCTTTACTTTAAGCTGGTGATACCCCGATCTCAAGTTGGTTTTTGAAAATGCACCTGCTTTTTCAATTGGTCAAACAGATCATTGATTCTGGGTAGTGGGTATTTATTCTTTATGATGACTTTTTTTTTAATTGTCTATAATCAATGCATAGTCGGAGTGATCCATCTTTCTTTTTAACAAACAACACAAGTGCTCCCTATGGTGACGCACTGGTCAGATAAAACCCTTATCAAGTAGTTCTTAAAATTGAATTTCCAAATCTTTAAGTTATGTTGGTGCCACCTTATAGGGATTAATGGAAGTGGGTGTTGTACTAGGCATGATGTCGATAGTAAAGTCTACCTCCTTATCGGGTGGTAATCTTGGCAACTTGTGGTGCACCCCTTTTTTGTTCTAATACACTAGTAAAATAAGCTGTACAACCTTTTTTGATCAGACATTTTGTAGTAGTGGCTGATATAACATTGGAAAAAAAATATGATCTCTCTCCTATAATAGTGATATCCCGACCTTTTAGAGTTTTTATAGTGACTCATTTAAGTCAACAGTCGATCATGACTTGATGTTCATGTAAGCAATCCATGCCTAGAATTATATCAAATTTTTGAAATGAAAGTTCCATTAAGTTTGCAGGCAAAGTATACTATTGTATTTGGATAGGGTAGTTTTTATATTCTTTATTTACTATTACACTGTGTAAAGGGTTACTCACAAAAATGTCTTGATCTAATGGTGAAATATTTAACCCTTTCTTGTTTGCTATAACAATGCTAGTGTATAAATGTGTGAACTCCATGTCAATTAAAGCATAAACAAATTCACCAAGTAACATTAAGTGCATCATGCTCCTTTCGAGCTATTACTGCATATGTGCAGACTGAAGGTGGCCCCTCTATACCTTGCTGAGCCTAAACCATACCCCTAGCTGTAGAAGCTCCACTGGGGGCACCTCTGCCTCTGCCTTGTGATGTAGATATACCAGATTTATCTAACTATAGTGCTGATGAAGCTTTCGACTAAGCTTTAGGGCAATCCTTCTGAAGGTGATCTATGGATCCGCACTTATTACATGCTCCTATAAGCTTCCAACATTCTCCTGAGTGCTTTTTCCCACAATATTCACAAGGAGGAATGTTCCCCCTGCCTGCACCCCTAAGTGCACTAGCTACTGAGCCTGCTGGGATGTTGACCCTAGCTATAAATTTTTGACTCTATGCCTTTGATTGAGCTGGGGCCTGAAACTGCAATACTGGGGCTCTAGGTTTCTTACAAGAAGATCTAGGGGTGCCTATTTGTGAGGGCTTTCTCCTTTGCTTTGAATGAGCTTTTTTGTTAGTTTCATCTAATTACATAGTCTCAACTCTAGTTACTACTATGATCAGGCATCTCATGTCAGTGTACTCGTGGGGTGAGATGACTCCCCTGATTCTATTATGAAAGCCCTGTTCAAATAATTGGCATAGTTTTTTTTATGTCAAATTGTAATCTTTCGCGTAGGCACTACGCCATTTGAATTCCTACTTATATTCTAATAGTCCTATTTTCCCACCTTAGTCACCAAAATGCACTTTCCATGGCTCGTTGATATTCTTTTCCAATATATTTATAACCAAACTGTTCCAAAAGAAGTCCCATGTCAATTTAGTTCTTCGAACATACCTCCATACTGATTCTCACCAAGTGTACACGGGTCCCTAAAATAAAGATATTAAACCCTCTGACATCTCTTTCGGTGGGTTATAGGTAATCTCAAACAATCTCTTAATTTTATTCAACCATACCTCTGCTTCTAATGGAGATGTCAATTCTCTTTTATAAAAATCTTTGGCTCCTAGCTTTTTCAATTGCTCCAAAGTAGGCTTTCTAGCTAAAGGTACAGGAAGCTACTATTGTGGTTGCAGAGCTAGAAGAGTTTGCATTCTTTGATAGATAAATCATCCATAACCTGCATAAAATCTTATTAGGCTGGTGCCACAGGTGGTGGGGGAGGTGCTGCTGCAGGTAGAGGTGGTGTAGGTGTAGGCTGTGTATATCGACGAGCAGCACTCTGGTCTCCCTTGTCTACTGAGGTGCTGGTCTTGGCCACCTTCTCTATCTCCATTCCTCTTATTGAGTCAAAAGCCATTCTTTAAGCTATAAAACAAAAGGGACAAGTATTGATCAATTCTTAACATCATCGTATGCACAAACATTCAATTATGGCTTGTATATGTAATTTGCTTCACCTGTTTCTATCTTAAGACTGCTTACACCTCACTCTAATACCATAAAATGTAATACCCTGAAATTTCCTAGTTTCGAATATCACTTAATCAGCATTAAGTTACCAATTGGATATTTATTTCCATTATTACCTCTAATTGAGTCAAAGTTGGGTATATTGTTATTTCATTGGTTCTTTAAATGCTAAATTATATTCACTTCATAGAGTTACTATTTATTTGGTCAAACCACTATTTATTTTGTGAAAATTTTGGCAGTTTAATGGCTATAATATTAACCTATCCCTCCTGTAAAGGTTTAAAAACACAATTCTAAATGTTCAACATCCAACTCCAATACTCCATGCAGTAACATAACACTTTTATAATCTGTCACATCCATCATAGTCACAAATTGACAATAACATCACATACCCAAATATTTACAATCCATTTATCATTCATTAAGTAGTGCACATATACATGCCATAAATTTTATGAGTCATAACTCATTACATATACATAGTTATAATCCAAAAATAATATACATGCATCATATATCAAACACTACTTCAAAATTAAATTCCTTTTTCACTTGTCTTGAATTCTGAATCTCGAGTACTTATCATTGCATGTAACAAATAACTACGTGTTAAGCATAAAGCCTAGTATTGGATACCCAACTAACAAATTTCACTACATTGCATAGTTTTTAGTTTAAATCAAAAAATACTACTTTTAATTATCTTGGTATAATTAATCTCACTTATTTAATTTATTCATCAACTTTTTGTTTCACATTTTTTTATCTTAATCAAATTAACTACTTAATTTTCATGTATTTATATTATTTCCTCAATTCTCACTTTCACCCTTAAAGTTTGGGTGAAATTACATTTTTACCCATAATATTCTCATCTTTTATCAAAATTACATCTATGTCCTTATCTTTTGCCAAAATGACATTCATGTCTTTTCTTTTGCCAAAATGATATTTATGTCCTTTCTTTTCCAAAAATGACATCCATATCCCTATTTTTTCCATAATTATAATTTTACTCTTAGTTTTCCCGCTTTTAGCATTTGCAGCATATTTTCACATTTTACCCCTAAAATTTCATTTTTTTTCATTTTAGTCCTTAAATTTATTTCTTTTACAAAAATTACATTTTAGTCCCTATTTTACAACATTTTCACTAAATTATGATTTTTCCATCCGTTTACCAAATTTATTTAATAATTGCAAATATACCCTTTCTAACTACATTTTTATTATCCTTTGACCATTTTGCCCTTAAATACCCTTTTAATAATCTTTCTTCCAATTTAACTCTAATTATTTATCTTTACTTATTATCTATCATTTCTTTTAATTTTCACCATAATTTCTTTAATTTAGTTTTGTCCCTAGTAGTATACAAAGAAATAAAACCCCTGAATCAGATATGCAGGACGTTGACCCATATGTCTAAATTTGCATATTACTCATTCTTCTTTCCTCTTTATCTCGTCTTTCTTACAATTTTCTTATTTCCATGGTGCGGGACTATCTTTAGAGCATTATTGCAAGTTATCATGATTCACTACCACAGTAAATATCCTTATAGCTAGCCAATTATATCTTGTACCTCTAGTTTCGCTTCTAAATACTAAGGGCAAAACTATTCTCATATCAACCATATGATATAACCATTAATTTTACTTTCTTCACATTTTCACACTATGTATCTACTAAATTTCATATCATACACATCATTTTTCACTCATTTATCTTATAAGCATTATAATCACATTAATCTAATTCCACATACCATTTGACTACATATAACCCCATGTCTTTCATAATTCATCTAATGTTATTTTTAATTCTCATCATGTCTTTAAAGTTTAATTTGCATATATGTCACATTATTGCATCATTTCCATCACATATTCAACCATAATCACATGCCATACCATTTGGCCTATACTAGTCCACATGCAAATATTTTTAATTAAGTCACAAAACTCTTTTGAAATATGTTTTTTATGCATATTAAACATTATTCTTACATTAATTCAATTTAATTCCTTATATAATAGTTATTCTATATACTTACATAATAGGTCACATAACTAACGTACGTTTTCTAATCGTAGTATCATGTTTATAACATCACATATCTCTTTAATTATCACCCAATTGCAAGAATTTACCATAAATTTGATTTAAGGCTCACATTACACAATTTTTCTTTTAATTACATAATAGGTGTTTAAACTAATTTCACACTTATATTCATTCTTTTGTACAATTTTTCTTTCTAATTCAAATTTTTGACATTCAATTTCATTATTCTACCGTTAATTTTAATTTAGACATAATATACACTAAAACTCCTATTGTAACACCCTAAGTCTATAATTTAATTATACTACTGAATCATACACCTTTAATTAATTACCACTATATTATTATATAATCATGCATTCTTTAATTATGCTATCATCATTATAATCATCATACTAGTCATCAAACATGTCGATTAAGGTGTTATTATGGTCATTCACATACTTTAGTTATTATGCATTCAGATATATCTTTCACTAATCTCATGTTATACTTGCTTATATTGTAGTATGCATGTCATATGGTATGATAGTTGCTTTAGTTTACACTGGTATACGTTTACTGTTCTCTTTACAAAAGTGAGCATTTATAACACAACATGCTCAAACTAGATACATTCTTTACATACATATAACTATTAATGCCAAAAGTATACAATATATATATATATATATATATATTCATAAATTCCCTACATCAACTTTTTGATAGTCTTGTGTTGGCCTTTCCTGATGCAGAAACATCTCTGAGAAAAATTCTTGCTTACTAAACCTACTAATATTAAATAGCCCGTGTTAAGTTATAAAGATTAGTGGGGAATAATTTATTATAAATGACCAATCATAGAGGTCATAAAAAAAAACACTCAACATGCATCTAATGTAACATAAGATATTAATAATGAATAAATAATTAACTCTCATAACATTTCAAAATATAATCAATAAAGCATAAGAGATAAACATATATCTTAACATACATATTTCATGTGATTAATGGATATACTATAAGCTATTATACTTGAGATATAATTTATGTAATTAAAATAATTAATATAGTTCAACAATAATATATGAGCATTAATGTTTAAATTTAAATTTTGTAACCACATTTATAATTGGAGTTTAGCCTGCTTAAGTTCTAAAAGTGGATAATAGGAATGGTGGATGCCCGTAGGTATTAAGTTTGGTGGATCAAAATGAGATCAAACGGTAGTCTCAAATGGAGACACGATAGTCCCAAACAGGGATAGTGATAGACCCAAATGGGCTAACTGTAGACCCAAATGGGGCAAAACTCTAGTAGCTACAACTCTATCCCTATAAGCATGCCTATCTATCCTTAATTGAACTTTAATTATAGCCAATACTGTATGCACATTCAAGTTATTTATCATGCTTGAGCTTTTACTGCACATGTGGTATATATATAATATCATGTATGTAGATATACCATTTCTAATACATGAACATGTATTCTTGTAGTCATTTGCTTTGAGATGTTAACATATAAGCATTACATATAATCAAAACATATAAGCCAATTCATATCTATTCAAATAAATAATAATCAATATACTTGTTTATGGGCTTGTTGTTTAATCATATACACATATAGCTCTACTTTATGGTATTATTATACCTCTTAGTCCTATACATATATCATGCACCCATAGTCATGTACAAATTTATAATACTCTTATTCTTATCTATAATATATAACAAGCAATATCCTCATCTTATGATCCAATAATTGTAAAAATAATATAATTACTTGTAGAACATTTATACATCAAGAATTAGCTTATAAAACATAGGATAGGCAAATTTCTAAGTCTATTTTGCATCTCAAACTGGCTATACTAGATGGCTAAATTAACCAAATTAACCTTATAAACAATGAAATATTTATGTCTTTGATTTCTCATGCTTCAAATACCACTCAATCTGGACAAGTAAATTAGGGGTTATAACCCAATCATCATAGACTGTCTAAAAGTACATTTTTATCAAAAAATAATTTGTGTGACTACTTTGAAAAATTCATAGATTAAGATAGGTACAGAATTAGACCAACATGTATTCAAGAGGGTTGTACTCCTATAAGTATAGGTTATCCATAAATTTTTCCCATATCATTTTTTCATTATTAACATGAGTTACATCCAAATTACTACAACCTATTTGTTGACACAAAAGAACAACTAACCATACCAAAAAAGTTTTGGTTTCAATTTACAAAATTTGTAGAGGAAAATGGATATAAAATTTAACCAATATTCCTTCAAAAAATTATAATATTGTATGCCTAGTTTCTAGAACATTAAAAATCATCTCATTGTCATATCTGCAACTCAAGATATTTGGGAATTATAGAAGGCCATTCTAGTGATAGAGCAACAGTTAATTATGATTTTCAATCTAAATTTAAACAAGTTTAGAGATAGATTTGTGATTGGTATTCTTCATATAAAGGTAGATATATGAGTCTATTTTCAAACCAATTTGAATTACCTAATTTGCACAAGTATAACTCCAGATATTAGCAAAACAAGCTCACTAGTTCAGGTGAGCTCAAATACGAATTTTTGATAGCAAAGAAATTTTCAAACATTTTGATTTACATAAATTAAATTGAAAATTTGCCTAATTAGGAATTAATTTCACACAAATTTCCCTCACAATTTATCTTTGCATTTAACTTTTAAAATGTTAATTTAGGGTTTAACATTTCTCAACCAATTAACACATTCATTTGCAGACATCCAAAAATTTATTGAGTAATTTCCTAATTAAGCTTTGCTTACATCAAAATCAACCCTAATCAACCATGAATGTTACTAACATATGATAATCCCATACCTTGCTCGAAAACCTATTCCTTCACTTTAATCCTTTGCAACTTTCTTACCTTTAATCTCTTTTCTTTCTCCTTATTCTACTACATATAGCCAAGCATCCATGTATTAAACCCAAAACTTTTTCTTCATTAGAATGAATTTACACTTTAAGAAAGTAAATGAAAGAAAGAGATGAGAGATGAATCCATTACCTTATAAATCCCTTTACAAAACATCTAAATCACTTAGCATGGAATAAAATTTCCCTTGTAACTCTTAGATATGAAATAAAGAACTTTAGAGATGAGAGATAGAAGAGAGAAAAAATTTTTTTCTTTAAAATTCATCCTAACCAAGGACACTGCCCAAATCTTCCATTTCTCTCTCTTACATGTATGAGTTTAGACTTTTAAAAGAGGAGGAGAAGTTCCCTTTTGATCCTTAAAAAATTTGCATTTAAAAAGTTGTACCCTCCTCTTTATTCCTTTCTTTAATTCAACCCCACATTTCCTTTTTTTATAATTGATCTACAAAACTATATTTCTTAATTTCAATAACATCCTTATAAAATTAATCATGCTTAAAATTATATATATAATGTAAATAAAATTACCACTTTACCTTTTCGACCTAAAAATTAAATTTTTTCTAATTAATTAAACATTAAATATGAATATTATCATTTAATCATGAATTTCTACTAGGGTTAAAATTAGGGTCTTACACCTACCTTAATTCACTTGTTTTTCACCAAATCTCCTTATCTTTTCTTTTCTCTTCCTCCTTTTTTTTGTTCTTTACCTAAACCAAAATGGAAAAAATGTATATTCATGAAATTCTCTTCAATTTCCATCCAAAATCATAAGAAAATACTAATATAATAAAGTTTTGTATTTAATTGTAACAAAATACATAAATTTACTTGGTGGATTTTCTCTCACTAAAATCCCTTAATTTTCCAACTTGATTTTTGATTCAAACTTTCTTTTTAGGTTGAGAGGTAGATATATTTGAAAACTAGATGAATTATGAGGTAGGAAAGTAGCAAAAAAAGAAAGCTTGAAAAAACTACAATGTTGGAATTCTTTAAGGATAAATTTGGCCGCCTTAGGAAGGAGAGGAGAATGAATTCACTTTTGAAAGATTTAGAGAGATTTCTATAGCTCTGTATTTTGCCTTATAGTGGGAAAATGGATGCCTAAGAATAAATCACTCATTATTTAATCTAAGGGCTAATATTTAACCACTTATCATCCTTTTATTGGTTAATTATTTTAATTATTATTTCACCACAAAAATAATTCTAAAATTATGTAAATATACTAACTAAGCCATGTGTAAAATTTTAAGTCAATCCGACTTCGTTTTGATATTTCATTTTTTGGGATAAAAATCACCGGTTCGAAACCCAAAAAATTAAAGTTGTCAGTAAAATTAATTTTCACTCCCAAATATTAATTTTCATTATTACAAGTAGGTCTATCAAAATAAAATATTTTTCAGATATATGTGGAGTATTTTCGAACTTGCCAAAGTTTCGGTCAAACCTTAAATATGGTCCAAAATTTTTTTCTTTGTCTATTTTGAAGGCCTATTTGACCTCAATATAACCTCAGGTTATTCCACTAGACTCATCAAAAATTATACTTTTCAATGGTGATGAAGAATTTTTGCGGGTGCTAGGTTGCATTATTCACTTCGAAAGTACAACTTTGACGATTTAAATAGTATGGACGTCACAATATACATGCCATAAGGATATTAATAGTTGAGGTGATCTAGAAGGTAAAGCGACATGTCATTTCTATTATATGCTGGGAAATTAATGGAAATTATGTTAGAGCAAGGAGGTATAATAGAGTAGTAGCATTTTCAACTATCTAGTGTAAATGAATTTTTAGGATGAAATTTTTATTAGTAGGGGAGAATTGTAAGGGTCCAAGATTTCTATTTTCTTTAATAACATTTTTTAAGCCATGAATAGTGACACTAGAATGGTGTCGAGGTGCGATTATACCAACATTAATGCATCGATTTCCATCAAAACTTTGAAATTAAACGTGATTGGATAAGAGTAGTACTAGAATAGGTGACTTTTTGGAAAGTTTTTGTGCTGCAGCAGTAGAAAGTTTATGTTTTACACCATTACAAATTATAAATTAAATCAAGTTCGATGGTATAAATTGAGGTGAAATTATGGTCTGATAAGCCCTTTGAATAGATAGTGAAAGGAAATTGTCAAGGATCATAATAGGGTTTGATCGAGTGTTGACCGTCTTGAAAATATTTCACAGATCTCCAAAAATTATTTCATTTACATAAACCTACTCAAAATAATCCCAATTAATATTTAAGAATGAAAAATATTTTTTTGATTGCTTTGAATATTTGGATTTTGAACCAGTAAAATTGGTCTCTCGACTTAAAATAACATTAAAGACCTCATAAAAATTACCAAAACACATGGATTCATTTGAAATATGATGGAGGATTATTTGATAAAGAAAAATCAATTTTATGGTGATTTTGAAAAATGAGTTTTCGGATCGATGGAAATTTATTGGACCAAAAAATAGTGTTCGATTGAACCAAAAATATTCATGTGGCCTAATAATTTTTTTATAGCATTATGAGACTCTTTTTATAAGAAATTGGGAAGGAAAATGGTAGAAACACAATTAGGCCAAAATAATGGTTAATTAAGCAAATTTATGCTAATTAGTGTGACCAAAGTGGTTGGACCTGATTTGACCCAATTGACAAGAGCATATAAGGGAAAAAATCAAATTTCTTTTGAAAATTTTCCCAATTTCTCCTTTCCTCTAGCTGTCCCCTACATCTTCCCATTTCTCCCATTTTCTTCATTTCTTCCTTATGTAATCCCACCTAAAATTTTCACCCGAAATAATTCTAAGGCCCTAATTCTATCTCCAACCATCTCTAAAACTCAATTCAAATGGAAAAGTGGAAGAAATTATGAGGAAAAAAGTTTGCAGCAAAATTTAAGTTGGTCAATTTAGTTGTATTTTAGTAATTTTAATATATTTTTTGGTAGATTTTGATGTAAAAATTTATATTTTAGGCTAAATTTGATATATGGATGAACAAAATTGAGGAAAAAAAACAAACATTAATTCAGCTAAGGTGAATTTCTAAGGAAAATCAAGTGAAGCAAGGAGAAATGGAAAGATAGGATAAAAAAAGAGAAGTCATAGAGAGAGCTTAGAAAATAGTTAAGTGGATATCTAAACTAACTAATTTCATAAAAACCTAATTTATGTGTTTTATGGATTTAGATGTAAATGATGCTTCGATTAAAATTAAAGGTAGATTAGTGAAATTAAATGTCAAATAATTGAATTGGCATGGAAATTTGTATAAAAGAATGATTAAGAGCATGAAAATGGTTTAGGAACCTAGTATGTCCTTTAAGAATAAATCATATAATTTTAGGTTTAATTCAAATTAATGGTAGACTAATGTAATTAGATGTTAAAAGTATGAAAATATGACTAGGAAAGGTACATTAGTTATGAAAGCTATTATATAAGTAAATGAAATTAATGTTAGATAAATAACTAAATTGATTTAAGATTAGAATTATGTTTAATATGCATGAAAACCATGGTAGAAATGTGATTAAGGAATTAAAGAAATTTATATGTACATGACCTAATGGTGGCCGAATCAAAAAGTGTAGAATAATGGAAGTATAAATGATGAAAATAATGAAATAATGTTTGATACACATAGTTTAAATCTTAAAAACATGGTGGGAATTATAAAAGGTATGAAAAGAATCATGAAAGTATATGTAATTTTTGTAATTGAATGGTAATGGATGGAATTATAAAAGAATTGATGTTGAAAACAATAGAAAATGTAGAATGTATGTGATTTATACTTTAAAAACATAGTATGAACAATGTATGGCATCAAATGAAAGATATATGGTATAATACTACATATGGCTATGCTTGGTTAGTCTGATATGAATATAATGATTTTGTATAAAGAAATGATGTTATATGGTAACTAGATGAAAATGATGTGCCTTGTATGTAATGAGATTGATACATATTGTGGAAAGGTGAGAAATTTGTAAAATTTATTCATACTTTATATGAATAATATAGAAATAGTTTTGCCCTTAGTATTCAGTAGAGAAGCTAAAAGTTTAGGATATGATGGCTAACTATAGGGGCATTTATCATAGCAGTGAGTCATGGCGACTTGTAATAGTATACCATAGGTTATTCCACACCATGAGTATGAGAAAAGATGATATAAGATGCTAGTTAAGGTGTTGATACTCTATGTGGTCACCTCAACATATATTAAACATATAGGCCTATGTCTCATGTGTCCAACTAGAAGGTTTTTGTTACTAAAAAAAGTTACTAAGGGTGAAACTAGAATAAAAGCAATAATAATATAAGAAATGGAAGAAATTTGCAAATAGTAAATAAAGATGAAAATTAAGGATTAAAATGGAAGAAAAATGGTAAAATGGATAATTAAGGCTAAAATAGTCAAAAGATGATGAAATTTTAGTTGGGAAGGGCAAAAATGGAATTATGGAACCAATTTGATAAACAAAGGGCAAAATCATCATTTAGAGAAAGGGTTGTGAAAATAGCGACTAATTTATAATTTTGGTAAAAAAATTAAATTTAAGGTCTAAAATGATAAAAAAAAAATGTAAATTATCAGTTAAAAAATGTAAAAGTACAGTGAAAAGTGCTTACAATGAGCAATTAGGGGTAAAACGATAATTATGGCAAAAATTTTGACATAGATGTCACTTTGGTGAAAAAAGGGACACAATTGTCAATTTGGCAAAAGAAGGGTCTTAGATGTCAATTTTGTAAAATATGGGACCTAAATGTCATATTAATGAAATATGATACTTAAATGTTATTTTGATAAAAGTAAAGACCTAAATGTAATTTTAACAAAAAGATAGGGATTTAAATATAATTTTGATAAAGGATGAAAACATTAGGGGATGAAAGTGAAGTTTTACCCTAAATCATGGTTATTAGAAAAATTTGTATTTAAATAAAAACCTTTGTAGATAAAATAAGTAAATGAGAAAAATAGTAAAATTGAAAATGTTTGAGTAATTAAGAAATTAAGTGAGATAAGCTTTATTTAGTAATTTAAATAAGGGAGTGAAAGTGAATTATATTGGGATTTGAATTAATATATTTGGTATATTTAATTAAGATTAAGTATGTAAATTATAATAGAATTAAAATAAAAGTTTAGAAACTATGGTAAATAAAATGATTCATTAAAAAGTGTTAAACATGTAAATAAGAGACAGATAAAAAAATGATTAAATGATTAGTAAAGGAAATTTCGTAATTGAGCAAACAAATAGTAGTAAAAATGTAAATTTACATTAAAAGATAGTTAAGAAGGGTAAAATGATAAAAAAGGATGAAAATGTAAGAAATTAAAGTCAACAGTACTGAACGGTAATTTACCGCTGCATAAAGAAATGTTAAGGACTAAAATATAAATTGAAGGTTAAAAATGAAATAAATGATATAAAAAAGAGTTAAAAGGTAAATTAGCATTATAATTAGTGACTTATGTGATAGAATGAAAGTTCGAGACTAAAATCTAATTTTCACTAAAAGTTAGGAAATAAAAGAGTAAAAGATAAAAATAACAATAAAAAGGATAAAAAGGTAATTAGGAAATTAAATATACAAATTTCAAAATATTATCTAGGATGAGAATGAGCAAAGTATAAAGTTAATCAGGATTAAAAAGTAATTTGCCATTATGTGAACCTAAAATGTGAATTGAGGAAAGAAGACAAAATAAAAGGGACCAAAGGGGCAATTACGTAATTAATGGTGGAAAAAGGTGAAGTTGTAAGTAAATGGATGTGAGTAAATTAAACGTAAATAAAGAATAAAAGATAGATTAAAGTGCAATTAAGAAGATAAAGGAAAATAATTAAAGAATAAACCATAAAATTTGTGTGAATATAGATTGACAGAAAGAGAATTAACAAAGAAGGTAAATATTATATGGGTTAAATGATAATTTTGCATGTAAATAGAAAGTTCAAGGGCCAAAGTTAGTAAATATATGAATTTATTTCACTAGGATGAGGAAAAGAAAATGATGTTAGAGATAAAGACAGTAAGGAAATGTAAATTAAAGATTTAAGGTGAAAATATGACATTATGGATTATTGTATATAAGCATTAGACCATAAGATTAAAGTTAGAATTTGTTAGTGAAAAATCAACATAAATGGTAACTTAAGAGTTGATGGAATAGATGGAAGACAAATAGTAAATTGGATACTAAATCAAGTGTAGTTGTAAATTGGTAACAAAAGAAAGGACTTGAAAAATAGATATGCAAATTAATGTTTCAAATATAACATAGAGATTGAATAAAAATTACCGTAAAGGTGTAAACAAAGAGAAATGAATTGAATTATTAATTCTTAGATAAAGCATAGAAATGACCAGTGTGAGTAAAATATGGAAATGAGGCTTAAGATATACTCATAAATGTGTCGAAATAAACCAATAACGACGATAGTAGAATCGTATTTTTATATTGAAAAGTAAATTTAATGTAGTAGACATTTAAAAGTAAAAATACTTATTTAATAAATAGCATAATACGACAAAAATAATAGTAAAGTTGAGTAACGAGAACCAAATAGTAATAAGTAGAAAAATGAAATAATGCATTTGAAAAAAAATAGAGAAAAAGCATGAAGTAAATAATAGTCTGAGCATTAAATGTTGAAACAAGTAATTAGAAACAAATATGATGCTGAGTAATTATGCAAGGACCAAAAGTACTCAAATGATATATATATATATATATATGTGTGTGTGTGTGTGTGTTAGGAATAAATAAACAACATAGTATAAGGAATTGAAATGAAAATGGCAAGTTAGTTATATTGTAAATTGAAAATCCATAAATGGGATAGAAAGAATAAAATGGGTGAATAAGAAATAAAGATAACTAATTTAAATGAAATGGGACACTTGATAAAATTTAGGTAAAAATGAAATTTTGAAATTCATGCATATGTGAGTGTGAAATTTGTTAGTTGGGTATCCACCATTATAAATTTTTTGCTAAGCGCATTGCTATTTACTATGTGCAGGTAATTGAACGATATAGACTGGTACTCGAAGAGATAGGCATTACACTTGGATGGAGTTATGCAACGAAGAAAATAAATTTTTTGTTTTGTACATGGCATGTATGAGTATGACAGTATTTTGTACGTATACTGTCCTAAAATTATTATTATATTCCATCGTGATATGTATGGTATATGAGTGTTATAGCTAATGTGGTGAATGAGTAGAAGACTAATGATTCTTACAACCAAGGGATGGGAGATGTAAGTTGCATACTCGATTACAAGAGGAATGAACCATTTAGCAACAATTGTAATCAAGGTTGGAGAAATCACATGAACTTCTTATTAAATGAGGGAAACCAAGCTTTAACTTTTATAAATCAACTTACCTTCTACCGAAGCTCAACTTTTCAAATTAACCAAAATCAAGCCTATCATCAAAATTACCAACCTTTACAAACTGAAACACATTTCCAGGCACCTACCAAACTCAATTGGCGCACCAAATTTCCAACCACTAGGGTTCACACCAAACCCATCACCACCTTAAGAAAAAGAGCCTAATTTGGAGGAGATGTTTGCTAGTTTTACGACTATTCAAGCATAATTTATGTCCAACTAGGATTCAAGATGGAAGGCACATAAGTAGTGGAATAGCAATTATGATGCCTCTAAGAGGAATCTTGAAACTCAATTGGGCAGCTTTCTAACAACCTTTCCTATAGAGCTCAAGGGACTTTTTCCATCCAATATGGATAGGAACCTAAAAGAGGAGCAAAAGAAATCACACTTAGAAGTGGCAAGGAGGTAACTAATGCTGAAAAAGTTATTCCCTCATCAACTATAGTGGAACCTATAACGGAGGTATGTGATTTTAACTCTCAGGTGGTAGTTGAGGAGCCTAAAGAAGTATATAAAAGTAAGAAAATTTTGGGAGCTGATGTGCATTATTTAGGTTCCAATTTATTACCTTACCCAATTTTTGCTTTCAAAGAGAAGAAGAATGAATAACTAGCTGGATTCTTAGACATGATTAAGAAATTACATGTTAATTTGCCTTTTGCTAAAGCACTATTGCACATGCCTAAGTATGCAAAGTTCATTATAGAGTTTTGTTTTAATAAAAAAAAAGTTAGAAGGTTTGGGTACAATTCAATTGTTTGAGAGTTATAGTTCCATTTTAACTAACAAAATTTTAGAAAAATTGGAAGATCCAGGTAGTTTCACACTATCTTGTGAGTTAGAAGAAATTTTATTCGAAATGCATTATGTTATTTGGGTGCTAGCATTAACTTCATGCCATATTCTATATGCAACAAGCTTAAAGTATGATATATCAAGGAGACGAGAGTGACTATAAGGACCCAAATTGGGCCCTAAAAGAATTCAAAGGCATTACCATATTATTAATGTCTAATTATATAGATTAAAGTTAAATTAAAGTATAATTAAACTACCCATCGAATAAAGAGACAAAGGTGGTTGAGGGGTAAATGCTAATTTTACCATATAGGTGATTATGAGGTTAATTGAAAAAGAGAGAAAGTTAGAATGGATTAAAATTGAAAGAAAGGAAATAAGTTTTGGGTAAAAATTGTGATTAGTAGTTTGGCCATCAATTGTAAAAACGAGAATTTCATGCAAAGAATAATATGTATTTTACCCACTATGATGTGATGGGGGCTTATTTTATCATTAAAAGGGTAGTGGAGTGTGAGTGGGAGACCATGCCACTCATAACTCCTAAGTCCTTCACGTGAACGAGAGAGGGGATGTGGGTTATATTCATTCCTTTCTCTTATCTCTATATCCCTATCTATATATTTGAAGCTTTGACATTTTAGGAAGTATATTTGGACGGCATGCTCTAGGAAATTCATATTTTCTCTTTTCTCTTCTCTCTGAAAATTTAACTCCTTCAACAACCAAGTCCCTAGCTTCTTACATATGCCTTTGGTAATGGAAGATCTTTGGCCTTGTTGATTTTATTTAGGGTATAATTGCTTCTAATCTTCCATTTTCCTTTAAATCTCTTCTTCACCTACCATGATTCTTCTTTTCTTCATCTTCATTTCTTCATGTGGGTAGGAAATCGAAGGAGATGATATTTATAGTTGGCTTTGAGTAGTGAAAGAAAAAGGAGAACTTTGAAGGAGATTAAGGTTACAAAATAGGTTTGGGAACTATTATTTCTTGCATGCATTAATACTTCTGTTGATTATGGATTTTATAAGTATATTGACTAGAATTAAGAATATGAGATTGAGAAATAGAGGTATAGAATTTAAGCTTTGGAAATAATTTGCATGTATGTGATAATCTTTTAGTTATAAGGTATGAGAATTATTTTTATCTTGTATGTATTGATTGATGTGAAGTAGATAATGGAATGACAGGTTTTGCATGTGTAGATTACAAATTATTTTGCATGTAAAGGAATTAAGATATTAGGCATTAATGTGAAAGTGCTTTCCAGAAATTCGGATTGACCTCCTGTGACTATTTTGATCATAAGTTGAGTTTTTAAACTCCAAATTTGATGATTGAAGTTGGGATAGAACCGGCACAGCTGTGCCTACAAACTTTATAGAAATAACAATAACGTAATTTTGCCTCTAAGGTCCTAAAAAATGCCAAAAATAGTAGCCCTTTTTCATTTGGCTGGTCATTAGAGCAATAGGTGTTTCTTATGTTATAAGTCATGGGATATATATCAAAATGACTTGAAATGTTTCAAGCATAAATTTAAATCTTAAGGATCAATTGTTAAGAAGAACAGATTCCTAAAAAATGTTGTTTTCCATGTGAAAAACTTGATGTAAAATTGGATAGTGAGCAATAGAGAGTAAGGTGTTACAATATGTTTAGCATGAAGGAATAATTGCAAATACATTGTTAATCACTTAAGGACTCAATTAACAACTTTTCAATCAACAAGCTTACTAGGATGAGTATGTTAATGGATAATTATAATATCTATAAAGAAGGAATTATATTGTATAGAAATTATATAAATGAGCATAATGATTATTAATAGCTTGTCATTACATGAGAGTAATTATGTTGATGTCTTTATGTATCAATTAGAGTCTAATGTCATAGCATTAAGTATATACATATAATTACCATTAAATGGGTTAGAGTTTAAATTGTTTGGCAACATATAGAAAATATAGATAGCTTAAATAATATACAGTTTTTATGAGTGCAATATAGTAACATTGATTTCATAATAAAAAGAGAGATGATAAGGCATATATAAGATACGTTGATATTAACAATAGATCATGTTTTTCATTGGCTTAGAGTTATGTGAAAAAGTAGAAACAATATAATTGCCTTTATAAAAAGAAAAGATAATAGCAATTATCATAGTGTATTAACTTTAATAATATTGAAAGCAATTTATTTTGTAATTGTATTTAATCGATATTGATGTCTCTATAACTACCTCACTTGAATGTTGTTGCCTATATTATGACTGGGGTTGGAATAAACGTAATTGTGTGCTTAACTCCTATTACTCCATGAGTTTATCTTCAAATTTTTAGAAGGGACATAGCTTTAAATTTGCCTTTAAGTCATCCATATATTTAATTGAATTTCATGTGAGCTGTTATTTTAGGTTTTAGAACAAGTTGTAGTAAATATGATTTATTTTTGTTTATATCAGTTAGAATGCTATGAGGTTAATTTTTATGAAAAATAAATTCAAAATCTACAATTTATATGAATAAAGTTAAGCTTAATTCAATTTTTAAGCACGTCAAAGTTTAGCTTGAATTCGGACATGTTCACAGCACTGTCCTTAGGAACAGTATTCAGAAAAATACAAATATATTGAGCTCTAGAGATGGTATTCAAATGATTTTTTATTTTCTAGAAACTAAAAACATAGGGAAACAAGTTTTTAGAATGAAACTTTTGCTAAAAATGATGTTTTCTAGGTTAAAAATGCTATACAAGTTGAATTTGGAATTCTATCTATGGGCAAAATTTAGGGTCACGATTACTAGATTTTAGCTAATGACCATGAGGTAGTCCAATTTTCAGTTTAGAATTGAAATACAACCTATGTCATGGTTACCAGGCATTACCTAATGAATGTGACCCCTTTACACTTCACCTAAACCTCACTTAAAGGTCTCGAATTGATTGTAATGGGTATCTAAATTATTGTCATTACAAATAAAGTGATTTCTAGCATAAAAATACATGTATCAAAGAATGTAAATTGAGTTATGATTTTATATATCTTATTTACATGTTGTTATGTTAAATGAATGATTACATGGAAGCTAATTGAATTATATAAAGGATTACGGAAGCATATTGAATTATATGAATGACTACATGGAAGCACAATGAAATAAAAATAACATGTAATATAATTGATGGTAAAGACATGTATAATCATACAAGTTCAAACTTATATACATGGCTTATTATATTAAACTATGCTTACATGTATTCACTATAGTGATAGAGTAATTTTACTTGAAATGTACCTGTATTATGAAATATGAAACATTTTATCATGATGAATAAAAGTTATATGTACATTGTAATGCCTGCAACTAGAGTTCAACTATGGATAGATAGGTGCCTATAGGGATATTGCAGCTGCTATTATTGACCCCGTTTGGGTCTAAATTACTTTTGATCTCATTTGGATTATGAATAGCCTCATTTGGGTTGTTAGCCAACCTCATTTGGCTCCGCTTGACCAGTCTACTGCTACTGTTAGCCCCATTTGGGTCTATGTTTTCTATATTCTCGAAAATCTCCTATTTTGATACCCTTAGGTATCTAATGTTCTCGTTATCCACCTTCAGAACTTAGGCAGGCTAAACTTGAAGTACAGTACATACATTAAAGTATAAAGTACAAAGCAAACATCATAAAAGAGTTAAGGTTATTGCTTGATTACATCTCTGACATGATTTGCTTGTATTGTTTCATAAGTTTAAATAAATAGAGTTTACCATGTAACACATGATGTATGTATGCTATTTATAGTCGGTTCCAAATGTTTAAAATTGCTTAAGTAGGTTAAATGCATAAAGAATTCCCAGTCAGTATATAATATAAGCATGCTAAGTTAATTGTTAAGATTTTCAAATGCTTTTATTGTTTACTACATGAGGTTGTTAGATTTGTTAAGATTTTCTAATCCATTGATTACATGTAAAATAAATGTATATATACATAAAACGTGTTAAGTGTGATTTCAGATGATGCAATGGTAATATCAAAATGCTTTTAAAATTTGAAAAATATGCAAGGTAAAGATATAATAGTTTAATAATAATAGTAAGTATTCAAATGAATAAGAATGCATCTTATACATGGAATATATTATACATATGTATAAGGAATAGAAGTTCTTTGAATACAATACCATGTTTTTAAGATAGTTAAGTATTTCAAAGTGATCATTAAGATCAAAATGTGGAACTCATAAAGTATAGATAAAGTATATATAAATATTTGTAAATAAGTGATAGAAATATGGCATAGTTAATAAATGTTTGGCAATTGATATTGATACATGAATAATATAGTCATCAATGTTTGACAACTAATAATTTAATGTAATTGGTTAAGAGTAACATAAAGAAATCCAGAAAGTATGCTTGATGTATAGGATCCAAAGTATTGAATGAATATTGATAAAGGTATGATATTGATAAGCAAAGGAAATATCAATAGGTAATGATATTGTTTATGAGTATAGCAAAAGAGAATATAGCATTGGGAGACTATTGAGAATATTGTTTATAATGATAGGTTTATTTGCTTTAAGATGCATATATATATGTGTTTTCATCTTGATGACCTTTAAAAGGGGTCATCCACATGTTTTATGTTCCCTAGTAAGCTTTATAGCTTGGCACGGGTGTTTCATCTATTTAGGTTGAAAGTAAGGATTTTTCCTGGGATGATATTTGCAGCGAGATGGCCAACACAAGGGAGAGATTGAAAGTATAGTCTACTGTCGTGTGCATTTTGATTACAAGATTCTTATTTATCTTGACAAGGATGTGATGTACAAATGATTAATAGATGTAAATATTGTATTATTTAAAGATGCTCTTAAGTATGTAGTAAAGTGTCAATAGTGTAGGTTTTTATGTTAGATTTATGTTTTGAAGTTTGAAAAAAAAATGTATTTCAAGCAAAATAACCTGATAAGCATGTTTAATGATACAAGGTATAGTATTTACAACTATGTATAGGATAAGGTTGTTAGGGTGACACTTCAATTAGTGAATCGATCAGTCAAGTATCCAAAGGGGATCATTGAGGATTTACTTATTAAGGTGGGGAATTTTATATTCCTAGTATATTTTGTTATCATGGATATGGATGAGGATAAAACGGTACCACTCATTGTAGGAAGGCCATTCCTAAATACTACGAGAGCTCTTATTAATATGTGTGGAAAAATTGTGATCATTTGGTTTAATAATAAAGAGATAGTATTTGACGTGAACAAAATGATAAAGAATCCATCTTGTGACTTTAAAGAGTCCTTATATTACATAAACACAATTCAAGACTGCACGAAAAAGCTTTAGGATGATATTTTGATGGATGACCCTTTAAAGAGTTGTTTGATGCACTCTTCTAAAGAACAAATGTTAAATGGAGCTGAGAAAGAGCTATTGGAAGATTTGGAAAAAGAGTATGGAAAAGATGGAAGGAAACAAGAAGTCTTTAAACTTCCTAAAGGGGAGACAAAATCTAAACTCAAACCTCTTTCCTCAAATTTGAAATATGTATTTTTAGAAGATAATTTAAAATCTATAATAATTTCTTCTATTTTAATAGGTAAAGAAGAGGATATTTTAATCATGATGCTTAAGAAGCACAATAAGGCAATAGGATGGGAGACATCTAATATTAAAGGAATCAGTCCAAGTTACTACACACACCAAATTCCGATGTAGAAAAACTTTAAACTAGTTGTTCAACTCTAATAAAGATTGAATCCAACAGTGTAAAAAGCAGCGAAGAAAGAAGTTATCAAATTTCTTGATGCATGTATAATCTTTCCTATTTTTGAAAGCAATTAGGTTAGCCTCGTATAATGTGTTACTAAGAAGGGGGAGATGACTATAATTGAGAATGAGTATAATGAACTTATTCCAATTCGTACATTTATGGGGTCGAAAAGTATGTATAGATTTAAGAAGGTTAAATAATACAACCCGAAAAGCTATTTCTTAGTTGGATATTTAGGGTATTTGTAAATCCTAATGGCCCTAGAAGATCAAGAGAAAATAACCTTTACATTCCCTTATAGAACTTTTACGTATAGATGCATGCCCTTCGACCTTTGCAATGCATCAACTACTTTTTCGTTGTGTATGATGGTTATCCTGTGTTGAGACCCTAGCAAGTGCACTAGATCGACAAGTAATAAAGTGGGGCATAGTTAGGACCCTCAATATCGAACCCAAGGGAAATGTGTGCGTGTAGACTGTGAGAATTAATTGTATGCTAAAGAATTCCCAATTGTTTGTGTGTATGAATTGTTGATTTATGTAATGTCACTTAAAAACCTAAGTATGTAAAATAGAGAAATTTAAATGCAGTGTATTAAATTCTGAAAAATTAGCAAATGTAAATATCTATAGAAGTAAAGCGTTACTTGGGTTCACTTATCCACCCTATACCCAAATGTGAATAAATTTTTACATAAAAGTATACATGAATAAACTCGGGATAACCCATCTTAACCCAAGCGTCCCATTCCGGAGCCAGCTATTCTAGTTGCTAAACGTCCCATTCCGGAGCCAGCCCAACAACTAGCCTAAACCCGGGTCTAAAATCCTAAGTTCGGTCTACCGTCCCATTCTGGAGCCAGGCAACCCAAAACCCATCTATTTCACTCCCTACTCTAGTTTTAGAATCACAAATACCACACATCTAGAGTCCCATTCCGGAGCCATCCAAAATAGACAATATTCATGATAGAAAAACTGAGCTAAATCATTCATAAACTCCAATCTATTAGGCTCAATACCCATCAAGACATATGATAAGCACCATTCATCCATGGATACAAAATAACTTAATAGATCGAAAAATCAATGATAAACAAATAAGTAATTGTGAAATAGACTATCCATTCATGTAAAAATAAATTTGAGTTCAATATTCACATTATGAGCAGGGGATTCAAAGATCCCCAAGCAACAAAAAGACTACTCACAATCCATAATCAAATGAAAAGAGAAAAAGATAGAAAAACCCCTGAAGTTCATGGTGAAGAAAACCCAACTGACTCCAAGCCCTTCAATCTCTTTCTCCAAAGCTTTCAGGAAAAATGAGCTTCAAAATATGTAAATCTATACTTGTAAACTCTATATCTATGTTTAATCTAAGTGTTTTTGTGTAAATCCCACTATTTTCAAGTATTTCTATGTATATTTGTGTGTAGAATAAACTAAGAACTTAAAGAGAGAAGAAAGAAACCCTAAAAACTGAAATTTTTCCCAAAAAAACTACCCTCCCCCGATTTTCAGAAAACTCTACTTTATAAAGGTCAGCATGGGTCACGGTTACTACCAAATTCGTGGTAACCATGACCTCTAATAAAAAAACCCTTTTTTGATTTAAATGGGTCACGGTTACTACTAGATTCTTAGTAACCGTGAGACTGCTCGGAGCTGAATTCAAGATTGGGTCACGGTTACCATGAAATTCCTGGTAACCGTGAGATAGTTCTCATCCTCATTCTGGACAAAAAAGTTACCTGCCTCATGGTTACTAGGAAATCCTTAGTAACCGTGAGATGCTTCTCTTCTTGCTTCTGTATTAAAAACTCCATAGGTCACAGTTACCAGCCAATCAAGTACAATTGCCATGCTGATCGTGACATGCTTCAAAACGGTGCGTTCTGACAGGATATATGGGTCACGGTTACTAGGAAATTCCTGGTAACCGTGAGGTACCTAAAAATCACAAAATCTGTCAAAAACTCTCAAAAATCACACAAAAGCTAGAATTAACTGAGAATTGGATAAATTATTAAATTGTAGTAAAAGCAAAGCAAAAGATGCTAAGAGATCAATGAAACTAGACTCAAATTAAACTAAAACTAAATACTAAAATTGAGTTATCAAAATACCCCACACTTAGACTTTGCTTGCCCTCTAGCAAATGAATTATCCACAATCTTGAAAAGCTCAAAATTTCAATTCAGAACATGAAAAATCAGAAGTGCCAGAACAACACTTAGCAGAAGTCACTCAAAAGACAAACTTCATCAAAAAGACTCAAATTGATCTATATCAAACAATTTCTCGTGTGTGTGTGAGGCTAAAAAAGATTTATTTTCCTTCAAAACTAAAACTACCGGTGAATTCCAGCAATCAAGCAAACATAGTATTATGACAATTTTTGTGTTTGCAACGTAGAATAGTCATACGCCTCTCCTTTAGCACCTGAACCACAAGGGTCATCTCCACTAGACAATTTAGAGCAAAATAGGATCACCAGGGCTTACATTAAGGTTGTAATGGGGATAAGACAAAGGTTCCAATGATTTTATAGGTTAGCAATACAGAATTAGCCATAGTATCCAGAAATAAAACCCACCTAACTTTCTCAAGAAACTTCTTCAAAATCCATACCCTATCATCATAAGAACGAAAAATTGATCTTAGGACATTAGTCGGATTCTCAAAATTGTAGGAAGTAAGATAAATGACACTTCCTATAAATGCTAGGTACCCCACACTTATTTTCTGCAATCATGAATCAATTAAAATTTTCTGCAGCATTACAACTGAATTTTTTTTTATTTTTTAGGGTACCAAAAACACTAAATGTTTATCAACCATGTCCTAGAATATTTAACATGTTTAAGCTCAACAATTCCTAAAAATTTATTCAACTTCCCTCTTTTTAACTGACAATCATAAATTCATCAAACCCAACATGCAAATTTCATTACCCAACCTAGAGTGGCCAATTCCAAAATGGGAAAGACAAAAGCATTTAGGCTATATGGTTAAGCATTAGTGAAATAAAAATGTAGTACGCTTTTAGCATACCAATTAAGCCCAAAGGGGCTAACAATGGTAACATTTACTAAGGGTAGGTCAAAAGTCATTTAAAAGTTGGTTACCAAAGAAGGCTGCCTGGGTCATATCCTAAACCTGCCTAAATTGAATATTTGTTTCGAAGGGTGATGAGGAAGGTTGTAGCTATTCCAAAATTCCTTCACTCAACTGCTTTCACTCACTGGATTTTTATTTATTGTTAAATTTTTTATTTAGCCTAATGTGCTCATTAAATAAGAAAACTGAATGATATATAATTAACTGAGATCAATTTAAAGAAGATACTCTTTATTGAGCAAACTACTGCTCTCCGGTTATCCAGTCTTTTCAACTTATCAGTTCAAAAACGAGTCTAAGCTAATTCAATTCAAGATTAACTGGCAGCTCAAGCTAAAGGTAAGGTAATTAATAACTCAATGGAAAAAAAAAATTTATTCTAACTTAAATTAAGGATTTTTTGAACAAAACCATCTACTTAAAACCATAAGGAAATGCATAATCCAAACACAAATCAACATTCACAATGCAAAAATTTATAAAGAAAGACTAAACAACTGAAACAAAATTAAAATGAGTTATGGTTCAAGATTTTTCACAATTTCCGCCATTTGAATCCCAGATTGTTCTTTTGAATAGATAATCTGCACAAAGCAATTTGTTTGCAACAAAAATTAACTTCCAACAATTGTTCAAATTTCTACCAAATTTACACAATTCAAAATTATAACAATGTCAATAAAGGGAAAATATATACCCCACACTTTAAAACCTGCTGTCCTCAGCATGGGGCAAACAAAAAGATAAGTTCAAAGGAGATAGGGGGAAGGGACTTCCTGTTCAAAAGTGCGGAGGCACGTGGGAATCAAGCCGAGAGTTCAGGGCAGCCAATGCCTTAATGATTTGCTATTGTTGCTGCTTGAAATCGTCCTGGTTAGCAGCCAAGATGTCCATACGATCCATTAAAGCAGTACACTGAGCCGGGGACAAAGTGACTGCATCATGATCCGGGGCAGGTGGAGGATGGCACAAGCTGCGCTCCATCTTATGCAAGTATTCCTCTCTGGTGGTTAGCCTGAACCCATGCTCCGTAGTCACATCATCAACCAATATCTTCATGTTCTTGAGCATCTTGGAATCAATGTAGGCAGCTGTAAGGAGGCTTTTGTCAATGTCCAGTGGATGCCCGAAATGTCTGGCAATCATGGTCACCCATCCACCAAAGGAGATCTTCTTAACTTTGGTCGGTTTTGTTTGCATCTCCTCGAGCTTATTCCACCAATGATATGCTCCATTGATGCGGCAATGTCGCACCGTGCAAGAAACAATGAGAGCCTCTGGAAGATTGATCTGCCCTGCACTCTGCACATGAGACATAAAAGACATAGAAAAGAACCGATGTAAAATTCTAAAGGCATGATCCTGCAGTAAATGAGACTTGGTGCTGTCGACCACATAAGGGCCTCTAATCAGGGGGTCTCTTATGTCTTCCCAAGCTCTGTCCTTTGAATGCTCTTCATATGCATAGATCCCATCGGAGGGAAATCCTAAAGCTTCAGTGACTTCAGCCAAAGGCACGTCGTAGAATCTGCCTTCCAAGAAAAATGTCACCTTGTTGGGACTGTTACCCTGGCCAAAATGGAATTGCACTGTAGAAAGGAAGTCCCTGGTCAAATCTGGATAAACCAGTTCCCTGCAGTTGAAGAATTTGCCCCAACCGATGGCTTCAATGTGGCTCTCAATCTCCCCCTTGATCCCCAGCTGCTCCAGCAAACTCAGATTGAGATAAACAGAAGGCAAGTACTCGTAGTTGGAGAAGATATCATAGTTGGTCCGCATCCGTTCAGGAACCCAGCTTGGAATTCTTGGCCCCTTCTTCTTTTGTGGCTTCTGTTGCACAGGGGCTGGCTGTGGTGGCTGACTAGCTCCAGTAGGCTCTTCAGAAGGGGAGGGTTGCCTGGCAAGTGGGATAATGTCCTGTGCTTATGAAGAACTGGAAGCACGAGCTCTTTTAGGTGCCACTGCCCAAAAACAACAAAATTGAGAGTTTACAACGTTGGAAAGGAAAATAAACACAATTATAGCAGGAATAGATGAGAATGCATAAAGAAATTTATGTCACACAAGTTCCTTAGAGGTACGTGGCACTTAACCACAATGACCGAGTCATCCTTTGGAAACCAGGAGCCCGCAGGTCAAATCATTTCAGCCTATATACCTCCAGGATAGAAATGGCACAAACAAGCATGTAAATGCAATTGCTAACTTAAACAAAAGAATATTGATTTGGCATTCTTATTTGAGCCTAAGATATGCTTGATAAATGAATGACTAACCAAGTGTGTGCAACAGTTCCAAATCAAAACCAGTGATCGGGGTACAATGTCAACAATTCATGGTAAAGCAGTGCGTTGAACAACAATTCATAAATCTGTATGCATGACAATATCGATGTATCAATGTATGCATTCAAGCAAGAATTCAAGCATTGCACTCATCATATTCAGCAAACAGGAAAAATGCAGGGCATTAAAGGGAAACAAACAGGGCTCAATTGCGAAGATTATGGCAAGAAAAAGAAATAAAACTGGTTAAACCAACACAAGAAAAAAAACTACATAGACATGACCAACCAAATCCATTAATTCCTCTAATTTAATCAACCCAATGCAGAAAAATAAAAGAAATAACAAAAGAAAACAAATGGGTTAAGAGATCATACCTGTGGGCTTTACATCATACGTATAAAATCAATCCACAATAGACCAAAGGTAGACTCAAAACTCAAAAATTCAAAAATCAAAACTTATATATATATATATAAATAGACACACACATATAAAAAATATGAAGGAAAACTAAAACCTAGAGATAAGTAACAAAACAAAACATAGAAACAAAAATCAAAAAGGAAATATTAGAAGAAGAAATTTTGAATGAATAAAACGAAAATGTAGGGAAAGACAGAAAACGAAAAAACAAAACTAGAAATGTGCAATCATAAAAATGAAAGACAAAACACAACAACAACAACATGACAATAAAAACAACAAAATAAAATCGATTAAAAAAAATTTTTTTTAAACAACACGGTTACTATGAATATCATAGTAACCGTGAGACAACACAGAAACGGAAGACACAAACATAGACAAAATCTACTAGACAGAAGCTTAAACAAAAGGAAAACACACACAGAAACTCCGAAAATATGCAAAATAGAAAGAAAAAATTAAAAATTAAATTAAATTAAAATTAAAGAGGAAATGAGACTTACTTGGTGGATGATGATGATGGAGAAAATAAAGGAACTAAAAAAATCACAAGCAAAAAAAAAATATGTTAGAAAAAAGCAACAAAAAAATAAAAAGAAAAGAAAAAGAAAAAGAAACAAAGAAGAAAAAGAAAAAGAAAGAAGAAGAAGAACGAAAAAGAAGAAGAAAAAAAACAAGAAAAATGGAAAAGAAGAAGAAGAAGAAGAAGAAAAAAAATGAAAAAGAAGAAAGAAAAACAAGGGTAAAAGCTTGATTCACACTAGATCTAAGCAAAAAGAAAGAAGCAAACAAAAAATACAAGAAGAAAACACTTACCGGAGAAGGAGGAGGCGAGCGGCGGAAGACGGAGGACGAGAAGAGAAAAGGAAGGAGAAGAGAGAAAATAAGGGAGAGAGAGAGAGAGAGGTGAAAAACGAAATGAAAAGAAAAAAATGAAATGAGGTTTAAAATTAGGGTTTCGTTTTTTTTCATTTCATTTCTTTTTTTTTTAACCAACACGGTTACTATTAAATTCATAGTAACCATGAGATAACTCAATAAAAGGTTCTAGACTAAAAACTGACCTATCTCACGGTTACTATAAATTTCATAGTAAACGTGAGATAAACTGGAATTGGTTTCTGGACTAAAACGAAGGTAGCACACGGTTACCATGAAAATCATAGTAACCGTGAGATAAAACAAAAATTTCTACTGGAACAAAATTGACATTGGTCACGGTTACCATGAAAAACATAGTAACCGTGAGATAAGACGGATTCCAGTTCTGTACAAAAATGAAGGCACCTCACGGTTACTATGAAAATCTTAGTAACCGTGGGCCCCTAAAATTACTGAAAAATTTTATTTTTTTCTCATTCTCTCCCAACAATTAAACAAAACTCTCTTCTCCACGAAATTTCCAAAAAAACACAAACATATTGAATGAAACTCACAAACCTTGAACCACTACCCTTAACACAACTATTAATAAGAAACTAACACAAAACATTGTTCAAAAGTATGAGTTAGAGGTAGTTATGCATTTATCAAGTCCGCAACTAGACTTTCAAATACCGTCAAGGGTCTTGAAGAGTGACAACCACCGAAGCACCTTCAAACGTTGGTTCGCAATAGGGCTTCACACGATGTCCATTCACCTTGAATTCTTTTTCATCTCTTGGGTGTTTGAGAGTCACCACCCCAAATTTATCTACTCTTACTAGCACGTAGGGCCCTTTCCACCTTGATTTAAGTTTCCCTGGAAACAGTCTCAATCTACTATCATAAAGCAGCACTTTCATTCCTGGGATAAGTTCCTTCTTGGCTATTCTTCGATCATGCCACTTCTTTGTGTTGTCTTTGTATTTCTTGGCATGTTCATAAGCCCAGAATCGGATCTCCTCCAATTCGTTCAACTGCAAAGACCTGCACTTTCCTGCATTCTCAAGGTTAAGATTTAAAAACTTAGTAGCCCAATAAGCCTTGTGCTCTAATTCCACCGGTAAGTGATAGGATTTTCCAAACACCAACCTAAAAGGTGACATTCCTATTGGTGTTTTAAAAGCTGTCCTATAAGCCCACAAAGCCTCATCTAACTTAAGGTACCAATCTTTCCTAGATGCATTGACTGTTTTCTCCAAGATTGCCTTCAATTCTCTGTTAGAAACCTCAACTTGCCTATTAGCTTGGGCATGATATGGGGTAGTTATTTTGTGCCTCACTCCGAATCTTTTCAATAAGGCTTTGAATTGGTGGTTGACAAAATGTTTCCCACCATCACTAATAATAGCTCTCGGGGCTCTATAGCAGGTGAATATATTCTTCCTTAAGAATTCTAAAACAACATTTGCTTCGCAAGTCCTAGTGGCTATAGCTTCTACCCATTTACTCACATAATCGACTGCCACTAAGATATATTCAAACCCGTAAGAAATTGGAAAAGGCCCCATGAAATCTATCCCCCATAAGTCAAACAGTTCAACCTAAAGCATGTTAGTCAATGGCATCTCATCTCTCCGGGTTATATTTCCCACCCTTTGACATCGATCACAGGTTTGAATGAACATTCTAACATCATGAAATAAAGTGGGCTAATAAAACCCAAAAGAAAGAATTTCCGATACCGTTCTATTAGGGCCATGATGTCCACCAGCTTCCCCACTATAACAGGCTTGCATGATTTCTACTTGCTCCTCCTTGGGAATGCACCTTCTGAGAACTTGATCAGCACATAGACGGAAGAGGTAAGGATCATCCCAGATGTAGTGTTTCGCATCAGCTTTAAGCTTTTTCCTTTGCTGCCATGTGAAGTCTCCCAGTATATAATCTCCTATAAGAAAATTTGCAACATCAGCGAACCAAGGTAAAGAAACTTCACAAACAAATAATGCACAAATTCGTTCATCAGGGAATAAATCCAAAATCTCCCCTTTTTCAATAGGATCATGCTCCATTCTAGACAGATGATCTGCTACATGGTTTTCTGCCCCCTTCTTGTCTTTAATTTCTAAATCGAACTCTTGCAATAGGAGTACCCATCTTATCAGTCTTGGCTTGGATTCCTTTTTGGCAAAGAGATGCCTTAGTGCTGCATGATCAGACCACACCACAATCTTTGCTCCCAATAGATATGGTCGAAATTTCTCAAATGCAAATACAATGGCAAAAAGCTCTTTTTCAGTTGTGGTATAATTGACTTGAGCTCCTGTTAGAGTGTGGCTTGCATAATAAATAGCACAAAAGACTTTCTCTTGGCTTTGACCGAGCACTGCTCCAACTGCAAAATTGCTTGCATCACACATTAGTTCAAAAGGCGAATTCCAATCCGGAGATATAATCACCGGACTGAAATAAGCTTTTGCTTCAATAATTCAAAGGCCAATAAACATTCATCATCAAAATCAAAAGGAGCATCTTTCATTAACAAATTTGACAAAGGTTTCGTAATTTTTGAAAAATCCTTTATAAACCTTCTATAGAAACCTGCATGCCCTAGAAAACTCCTTACTCCCATAACATTGGTCAGTGGTGGGAGCTTCTCTATAACCTCTATTTTTGCCTTGTCCACCTCAATCCCCTTCTCAGAAATCTTATGCCCCAAAACTATTCCTTCCCTCACCATAAAGTGGCATTTTTCCCAATTTAGCACTAAGTTGGTCTTTTTACACCTACTTAACACTAACTCGAGATGCTCTATGCAGCTCTCAAAGTCAAGCCCGTATATGGTGAAGTCATCCATGAATACCTCCATAAATTTCTCTATAAAGTCATGGAAAATTGCCATCATGCACCGCTGAAACGTAGCTGGCTCATTGCACAAGCCAAAAGGCATCCTCCTATAGGCAAAAGTGCCATAAGGGCAGGTAAAGGTGGTTTTCTCCTAATCTTCAGGGGCTATGGGGACTTGCAGATATCCCGAATACCCGTCTAAAAAATAATAGAACCTATTACTTGCTAACCTTTCTAACATCTGATCAATAAATGGCAATGGGAAATGATCTTTTCTGGTAGCATGATTCAATCTCCTATAGTCTATGCACACCCTCCAACCCGTGACTGTCCTAGTAGAGATTAGTTCATCTAATTAATTTTTTACTACTGTCATCCCCCCTTTCTTAGGAACACATTGCACTGGGCTAACCCATTTGCTATCAGAGATTGGATAGATTATACCTGAATCAAGCAGTTTAAGTACCTCTTTCTTCACAACCTCTTGCATAGCTGGATTCATCTTTGGGGTTGAGCGATCGGTTTGCAATCCTCCTCCATAAGAATCCGGTATGTGCAGTAACTCGGATTAATACCCTTCAAATTCGCTGTCTCCCATCCTATTGCTTCTTTATGTTTTTTCAACACCTTGAGCAGCGTCTCTTCTTCAACACCTGTCAACAAGGAAGAAATAATCACTGGTTTTTCTTCTCTTTCTAAAAACACATACTTTAAATGAGAAGGAAGAGGTTTTAGTTCAGATTTTAATTCTCCCTCTTGCAAAGTGATTTTCTCTTGCTTTGAATTTTCCTCCTCGCAGTCTTTCACCACAGCTGCTATTAGTTCTTCTTTTACTCCATCCAATTCTTCATTTTCCAAGGAATTCATCAGACTTGAATTTATTAGATCATTTAGCAGTACTTTTTCTTGTACTTCCTCTACACATTCGTCGATTTTGTCCATGAAGTAGACTGACTCCTCTAGGTCACTTGATGGATATTTCTGAGACTTGTTCATATCTACCACCAGTTTTTCGTTGTTGAATCGAAGAGTAACCTTTTGCCCATGAACATCAATCAAAGCCTTTGCAGTGTTCAAAAATGGTCATCCCACGATAAGGGGTACTTTCCTGTCTTCCTCCATTTCCATGACTACAAAATCCATGTTTCCTACTTTTACCAACAAGTCCTCAATAACTCCCTTAGGCCTTCTCATCGATCTATCTGCAAGTTGAAGTCGCATTCCTGTTTCCTTGAGATCGCCTAAATTGAGTTTCCGGCACATAGAATAAGGCATTAAATTAATGTTGGCTCCTAGATCACATATAGCGTTTCCAACAAAAGTTTCACCAATTTCGTAAGGTAGAGTAAAGCTACCTGGATCTTTTAATTTTTCTAGGATCTTGTTCATTATAATTGCACTAAAGTTTTTCAGTAAGTTGTACAGTTCCATACTCTTCTAATTTCTTTTTATTAGAACAAAGTTCTTTCATAAACTTAGCATAGTTGGGCATGTGTGCTAAAGCTTCAGCAAAAGGCAAATTAATATGCAATTTCTTAAACATTTCTAGAAACCTAGCCAATTGCTCATTCTTCTTCTCCTTCCTAGCTACAACAGGAAATGGTAACCTATTGATATCAAGATCCTCTATGTTTGGGTTCGCAATACTTTTTCCCTTGTCATTCCTTGGAGCATCCGTATCTACCTCTACTCTAGAGTTAGAACTACTTACCTTCCGTGTCGGTTCCTCCAAGTCAGTTGATGAAGTTGGTGATCTATCTCTTTCTTGCTCCCGTGCTGCTTCCTTGCCACTTCTCAAAGTGATTGCTTTGGCCTCTTCTTTGGGATTGCGGTCCACATTCGAAGGAAATGTCCCCGGTTGTCTGTTTGAAATTGAAGTTACAAGTTGACCCAATTGAGTCTCCAAATTTCTCATCGAAGCATCTTGATTTCAGTTTCATTGCTCTTGAGATTTCCACCTTGAATCTTGACCCGCCATGAATTGTTGTTGGCTATTCATGAAACTAGCAAATATGTCTTCTAAATTTGGCTTCTTTTCTTGAATGGGTGGTCGTGATTGAAATCCCGGTGGATGGTACGGTTGAGGATGATTAGAGTTTTGCCCTTGATGGTGATTTGGTGGATAGGGGACTTGGTAGTGATTGGTGGGGCTGAACTTTCAACCCACTCAACTCCTTTTTTACCAATTCTAGCTGTGCTTTTAACAGTGCTACCTCATCCACATTATGTAAACCTTGTCTCCTCGGGACTGATCTAGGGGCAGTCCATTGTGAATCATTTGCTGCCATCTCATCCAACAACTGAAAAGCGTCCTCAGGCAGCTTGTTCAAGAAAGATCCTGCCGATGTTGCATCCAATAATGACCTTGTTTCAGGTGTAACTCCCACATAAAAGATGGTCATCAATTGGTAGACAGCTATTTCATGATGTGGACAGCTTCTCAATAATCTTCTAAACCTCTCCCATGCCTCTTGAAAAGGCTCTTCATTCATCTGATGGAAACTCATGATACTATTTCGGATGCTTGCAGTCTTTGTTGGAAGAAAGAATCTCATTAAAAACCTTTCTTGCATTTGATCCCATGTCCATATTAACTGACGTGGTAACATTTGTAACCACTCTCTTGCCTTGCCAATCAATGTGAATGGAAACAGCTTCAACCTTACTGCATCCGTACTAACAGCCGGAATTTGAACAGTATCACTCACTTCCAGAAATATGTTGATATACTGAGCTGGATCCTCTACTTCTGAACCAGAGAACTGATTCCTCTGTACAATGGTAATGGTGGCTGGTTTGAGCTCGAATTGTACTCCTCTCGGTAATACAATTGTTCGGTGATCGTCATTCTACCTTGGCACAGCGTAGTCTCTTATGGTCCTTTGCCTAGGCATTTCTTCTCTTCTTGCCCCTGGCATTTGTTCATGTGCCCTCGGCATTTGTTCATTCTCGGGAGGAAACTCATCAAGAGGAGGATCGTGCTCCATCTCATTCTCTCTATTATCCCTCCTTCTTTGTAGAGTCCTCTCGATCAAAAGGTAGTAATTGCTCTTGTCTTGTTCTATTCATGCACCAATTTCACCTGAAAAGAATCAAGAAAAATAAAATAAGGAAAAGAAAACACATACAAACATTAATCACAGCTTACTAACAACGCCAATTTCCCCGGCAACGGCGCCAAAAACTTGTTGAGACCCTAGCAAGTGCACTAGATCGATAAGTAATAAAGTGGGGCATAGTTAGGACCCTCAATATCGAACCCAAGGGAAATGTGTGTGTGTAGACTGTGAGAATTAATTGTATGCTAAAGAATTCCCAATTGTTTGTGTGTATGAATTGTTGATTTATGTAATGTAACTTAAAAACCTAAGTATGTAAAATAGAGAAATTTAAATTCATTGTATTAAATTCTGAAAAATTAGCAAATGCAAATATCTATAGAAGTAAAGCGTTACTCGGGTTCACTTATCCACCCCATACCCAAATGTGAAAAAATTTTTACATAAAAGTATACATGAATGAACTCGGGATAACCCATCTTAACCCAAGCGTCCCATTCCGGAGCCAGCTATTCTAGTTGCTAAACGTCCCATTCCGGAGCCAGCCCAATAACTAGCCTAAACCCGGGTCTAAAATCCTAAGTTTGGTCTACCGTCCCATTCTGGAGCCAGGCAACCCAAAACCCATCTATTTCACTCCCTACTCTAGTTTTAGAATCACAAATACCACACATCTAGAGTCCCATTCCGGAGCCATCCAAAATAGACAATATTCATGATAGAAAAACTGAGCTAAATCATTCATAAACTCCAATCTATTAGGCTCAATACCCATCAAGACATATGATAAACACCATTCATCCATGGATCCAAAATAACTTAATAGATCGAAAAATCAATGATAAACAAATAAGTACTTGTGAAATAGACTATCCATTCATGTAAAAATAAATTTGAGTTCAATATTCACATTATGAGCAGGGGATTCAAAGATCCCCAAGCAACAAAAAGACTACTCACAATCCATAATCAAATGAAAAGAGAAAAAGATAGAAAAACCCCTGAAGTTCATGGTGAAGAAAACCCAACTGACTCCAACCCCTTCAATCTCTTTCTCCAAAGGTTTCAGAAAAAATGAGCTTCAAAATATGTAAATCTATACTTATAAACTCTATATCTATGTTTAATCTAAGTGTTTTTGTGTAAATCCCACTATTTTCAAGTATTTCTATGTATTTTTGTGTGTAAAATAAACTAAGAACTTAAAGAGAGAAGAAAGAAAGCCTAAAAACTGAAATATTTCCCAAAAAAACTAGCCTCCCCCGATTTTCAGAAAACTCTGCTTTATAAAGGTCAGCATGGGTCACGATTACTACCAAATTCGTGGTAACCGTGACCTCTAATAAAAAACCCTCTTTTGATTCAAATGGGTCACGGTTACTACTAGATTTTTAGTAACCGTGAGACTGCTCGGAGCTGAATTCAGGATTGAGTCACGGTTACCATGAAATTCCAGGTAACCGTGAGATAGTTCTCATCTTCATTTTGGACTAAAAAGTTGCCTGCCTCACGGTTACTAGGAAATCCTTAGTAACTGTGAGATGCTTCTTTTCTTGCTTCTGTATTAAAAACTCTATAGGTCACGGTTACCAGCCCATCATGTACAATTGCCATGCTGACCGTGACATGCTTCAAAACGGTGCGTTCTGACAGGATATATGGGTCACAGTTACTAGGAAATTCCTGGTAACCGTGAGGTACCTAAAAATCACAAAATCTGTCAAAAACTCTCAAAAATCACACAAAAGCTAGAATTAACTGAGAATCGGATAAATTATTAAATTGTAATAAAAACAAAGCAAAAGATGCTAAGAGATCAATGAAACTAGACTCAAATTAAACTAAAACTAAATACTGAAATTGAGTTATCATCTTGCATGATTTTGTTAAGAAGTTTATAAAGGTGCTCACATATGATTTCACTAGTTGTGGAAGGGGCTTTAAGAGTTGTTTGGTAAATTTTGATTTAGTCTTAGGTATGTGTGAGGAAACCAACCTAGTGCTAAATTGGGAAAAGTGTTATTTCATGGTGATAGAGCAGATTGTGTCAGGTCATAAGATCTTTGAAAAAGGGGTAGAAGTTGACAAGGCTAAGGTTGATGTCATAGAAAAACTTTTACCTCCTACTAGTGTGAAAGGAGTTAAAAGCTTTTTGGTTCATACGGGATTTTATCATAGATTCATTAAGGATTTTTCAAAAATTGCCAAGCTTTTATCAAATTTCCTTGTGAAAGATGCTGCATTTGATTTTTTTACGAGTGTTTGCAAGCATTTAATAGATTGAAGCAAAGGTTGACAATAGCTCCGGTGATTGCTTCCCTAGATTGGAATATTCCTTTTGAATTGATGTGTGATGTGAGTGATTATGCAGTGGGAGCTGTATTGGGGCAGATGAAGGAGAAAATTTTTTATGCAATCAGCTATGCAAGTTATACCTTTATGGGAACACATGTTAACTATACAACCATGATAATAGAGCCACTGGTAATAGTTTTTGCTTTTGAAAATTTTAGGCCTTATCTTTTTGGTGTTAAAATTACTGTTTGGTCTAATCATGCAACTTTTAGGTGTATTTTTGACAAAAAGGAGTCAAAGCCAAGATTGATTTGTTGGCTTTACTTTTGTATGAGATCAATTTTGAGATTAAGGACAAGAAAGGGATAGAGAATACTGTTGTAGATCATTTGTCTAGATTGAAGATGAGAACATAGAGAAAGGAGAAATCTTAGATTTTTTCCCTAATGAGCATATTTGTGTAATTTATGCTTCTAAACTTGCCATTCTTTGGTATGCTAATTTAGCTAACTATCTTATAGGTCACGTTATACCAAAGGAATTCTCATGGCAATAGCGAAATAAGCTCAAGGCAGATGCATGACACTATATGTGAGATGATCCATTCCTATTCAAATTGTGTCCAAATCAATTATTGAGGAGATGTGTTCCTAAAGAAGAGCAAAATGCCATCATTCAAGCTTGTCATGGCCAATAAGCTAGTGGGCATCATAGGCCTAATAGGAAGGTATCAAAAATAATTTAATCTGATTTTTATTTGCCTACTATGTTTAATGATGTTAAGTTTTTTCTGCAAATTTGTGATAGATGTCAAAAGTGAGTAAATATATCTAGGAAAGATGAATTACCTTTGGCTAATATGCTAGAGATTGAGTTATTTAATGTGTGGGGTGTGGATTTTATAAGGTCTTTTTCTAACTCTTATGGGTGTGAATATATCTTAGTGGTTGTAGACTATGTAAGTAAGTGGGTAGAAATAATAGCCACTAGGACTTATGATGCCAAAGTAGTGTTAGAATTTTTTAAAAAGCACACTTTCACTCATTGTGGAGCACCTAGAGCAATCATAAGTGATAGTGACGAGCACTTTGTCAACCATTAATTTAAAGCTCTACTGAGGAAATTTGGTGCTAGACACAAAGTAACAATGCCATATCATACACAAACTAATGGTTATGTAGAGGTGTCTAACTGTTAACTTAAGTCCATCTTAGAGAAAATCATCAATGCTTTTAGGAAAGATTGGTATCTCAAGCTTGGCGATCCATTATAGGCATATCGTACTATATTTAAAACACTAATGGGAATGTAACCTTTTAGGTTAGTTTTTGGAAAGTCGTGACACTTATCGGTAGAATTGGAACATAGGGCTTATTGGGCTATGAAGCTTTTGAATTTTGAGCTTTATAGTGCATGAAAGAGAGAAGGTTTACAGGTTAATGAACTTGATGTGTTTTGCTTTTGGGCCTATGACCATGTTGAAAAGTACAAGGAGAAAACAAAAAAAATAGCATGACAACAAGTTGCTTCCTAAAGAATTTATACTTGGGATGAAGGTGCTTTTGTATGATAGTCGGCTGCGACTATTTCCATTAAAGCTAAACTCATGATGGAATGGGCCTTTTGAAGTCATGAAAGTAACTAAATTTAGAGTTGTCACAATTAAACAACCTAGTGACAATAATGACTTGAAGGTTGATGGCCACTATTTAAAAGTCACATCAATGTTAATTACATCACTGGATGTGGTGTAAGTGCTAGGAAGTCGAGCTATCGACTTGTTAAACTCATAACTATATTTTTCTCAAACTCTTTAAATTTAGTTTTTCTTTTATTTTTTATTTAGTTGTTTTTATTTGTAGTTTTGCTTCTAGCTAATTTTTGTGGTTCATTTATGCTTAATTTTTGTTTTGCTTGTTATAGTTAAATTTAGTGCTTAGGAGTTATTAGTATGTAAAGCTCTAAGTTAAAAACTTTATAGAAGTTGTAAAGGTCACAATGGTCACTAAATTGTGCCCACTGTGAGTGTTCATTATTTTGAAATTAGTTTAGTCCAGTAGAGGGGTCGCAGTGGTAATTCCTTTATGCCTATGATGAATATTGATATGTAATTGATGCTTTTAGTCCTATTGAAGGGGTCACAATAGTCACACTATTTTGCCCACTGTGTCAATACAAATGATCAAATGTGATTTTAGTCTAAGGGCTAGGGTCACAGTGGTTAGTTGACCCTACATATTGTGACCCCATTAAAGTGCAATTTTATTTTTAATCTAGAAGCCAAGGTTATAAGGGTCACAATATAGTGCCCACCATGACCATTAGCAAATTTAGTTTTATTTTCATCCAGTAACCATTGTCACGAGGGGCAAAAAACATTCTCACCCTAAATATATAAAATTTAAACTTGCATTTTATATAAAGGCAGGGATTACGAGAATCACTCATGCGTAACCACCATGACCATTGGGTGTTAGGCCATTATTTTTAAATTGTTTGTTCATTTCTTTTCCTAGCACCTTTTCCATTCTCCCTCTCATTGTTATTTATAAACTCCTTCAGTACACCATTTTTCTCTTGCTTATTTGAATCTCGTTGTAATATTGCTCTCCAACAAGTTAGTCTTCTTCTTTGATTTAAGATTTTTTTTTAATCTTTTTATCTTTCTTTTACTTTATTTTTGTTTATTTGAAGTTGTTTGTTGTGGTTTTACTAAATTTATTTGGCATATTCATTTTCCTTTATCATATAGTCATTATAAAGCATTGATGATTCCATTGTGCATTTAACTCTCAGTTTTTTACTATGGTTTGTCATTTTGTTCATTCATTTCGCTTATTGAGTTTATCTACACAATCAATGATGTTAAATGCTCTATATGATTAAATAGGTCACATTATATGTGCCTAGAACTTTTCACATTACTTGTTTGATGAAATGCTTGAGAGATAGTTGTTTGCAAGCTTTACATATGAATGTTCAATTCCATATTGTAATTTGTGTTTTACTATTTTACAGTGCCTCCTAAAAGGAGTAGACAAGATGATAGGCCTTCTTCATCATATTAAGGTGTATCTATAGCAAAGGTACCAAATTGGGTACTTAGAACTTTTGTATATGGACTTAGAGCTTTTGTACCAATTATGATTGCTTGATGAAGTGGAGAGACTTATTGCAAATGCTAGTTGAACAAATTTTGTTTTGAAAAGGGATAAGGTAGATCCAGCATTGACGAAAGACTTTCTTGCTACCTTGCAGTGCAAAGTGGGGAAAAATAGTTATGAAGGCCATGTATGGTTACTTTTTTGTTGAATAAAGTACTCTACAGAATGATCTTAAATGAATTTACAGAGCATTTGGGCTTCCCAGTACATGGCGTCAAGCATTTAGAGAACTATGATAAATAAATGACTTGGGAAGCTATATATGAGCTAGACAGACCCATATAGTACATTACTAGGTAGATGAAAGTGCATCACCTTCAAAATCATGTTCCTCAGATTTTGCATAGATTTCTCTCCCTATCAACTTTTAGTCATCTTGGGGCACCTAGGCAAATCAGCACTTCATAGGCCATTGTCCATTGGTGCATAACTCTGGGGATACATTTGCATGGTGTTTTCTACATCTAGAAGAAAATTGAAATGTTATAGAATTATCCAACAAAGGTTAACAAAATGTCACTAGAAGGACTTGCCATGGTGTTAGCTAAGGCAGTTAGCCACCATAACTTTTGAAAGGATATTGGAGAGCCACCATTGATCAACCTTTTGATTTTGAAGAAAATGAAGATCATTATCAATTATCCTATATTTGAGTTCGGGATTTGCTTAACTAAGTGGGATGAATATCATGGGTTAGTAACAATAGGTCACACCAATCTTCCAGATGCACCTGATGCTGAGTCTATTACTTTATCATCTTGCCAATATTCCAACCTGTCGATTCAGATAGAGAATTTGGCTACTACATAAGCAAAAATGCATTCTCGAATGGATCAAATTATGGCATCTATAACCTACCACAACTCCAAATTCGATGATCACTTTCCAACTCTGCCTCCACCACAGCCTTAACAAGAGGGACTCTTTTACCCATGTTTTTGTTTTGTTTAATTTCTCTATTATCGAGGACAATAAACTTTGAAGTGTGGGGTAGGGGACTATTTTGAAGGGGATTATTTTAGTGATGATTGATAAATTTTTGATGAAATTTTAACCACATATTTTGGCATTTTTAGTAGTTTTTAGTTTCTCTTTAAACTTTTTATATAGTTTGTAATACTTTTATTATAATTATTTTAGTATTTTTATCTTGATCTAAATTTTTAGTTTTATTTTTAGTTTTTATTTTCCTTTTTCTTTTGTTTGTTTTTGCTTTTGTTTTCTTTTATTGGTTTTATCAATTACTTTTTGCATTTTAGCTAGTTTGCTCTTGAAGTTGTTCCCATTTTGAATAGTCTTAAACTTCGATTTGGAATTGCTTGTTTAGCATAAAGTAATTGTTTGTTTAGCAAATTTTCTTTTCCAAATTAGCTTTAACTAGATTAATATATTAGTTTCCTTTCATTGTATATAAAATGCTTATTTTAAAAGTTAAGAAAAACCAGTGTATGAAGGTTGTCGAGTTAGGAATTCTAGAGCACTAGAACCTTTTACATCATCCTTCAATGAAATGTAACAACTCAAGTAAAGTTTAGAACATGATTTATGTAGGTTTTCTTGTTAGTCACTATAAAAGACTTAAGCCTACCTTTTATTCATTTTAACCATTGTTAGCCCTTTTGAGCCTGTTTGGCATGAGAAATTTTTGTTATCATATTTATTTTTAGTTCCTTATATCCTAAATACCTTTGTCCATACCTTTTAAGAATTGACCACTCTAGAAATGGGTTGGGATAACATTTGAAGGTTGTTGAAGTTGGCGTAGTAATAATGCTAAAAGTTAAAATTTGAGAAAATGGGGGTGTTGTCAAGCATATTTATTTCTAATATCATAATAGAGTATATTGTTATGGAAATGAAAGTATTAGTACTTTGTTGCTCATTAGTGAATGAATAGGCTAGCTATTTTCTCTTAAAATAAATTGCAAATTTGTAAGCTAGCAGTGCATAGTAATCTTCAAGTGTGAGGTGCTTTTAATAAAAAGGAAAAGGAATTTAAACACTCTAGTGACTTAGTTTTGAAAGAAAAAGAAAAATATCAGTAGAGCTTTTCACTTAATTAATTTCATAAGTTATTTGCTCTACATTATGAGAAATTTAGTTATGGAAATTTTAGTAGGATTATTATAGGTAGAGTCTTATTTTTAGAAGGAGATTGGTGTGCATGAGTAGAGTGTGGTCATTTGATCGGTGTCTAGCAAGTGTACTAGATCGGCTAAAAATATAGGAAAATAAAGATTAACCCTAAATATCGAACCCAAGGGAAACTTATGTGCGTATGAAAATATTTTGAGATTTAGAATGAAAATTATGTGTAGAGAGAGAGAAGAAATCCCTGAAGTTATGATGAAGATTTAAAACCGAATAAAAACAAAATATAAATGACTTGAAATAAATAACAAGAGTAAATAAGTAATGACATATGGTAACAATCAATATCTAAAAACAACTTTCACAAAGGGACTGTGCTCCTTAACCTTTTATTCCAATGACTTCAATTCTTAAAAACACAAGTGGTTATGGAAAACTAGATGAATAAGACCTAATAACTTGAATAAAGAATATCTTTCTTAAATATTAAATTCCCGATTAAGAACAATTTAACATCTAGCATAAAGATCTAGTTTAACTTCCTACACTTTCATTAAAATCTTTTCCAAGAAAATTCAATTCTAGTATATTCTCAGTTCCTCCTCTCTTGATATCAATCAATATTATCAAAACATAATTATCTCAAAATAGAAAGTAATCATGCAGTGACTCGAAAGATTAATCCAAGAACATACAAATCCCTAATTGTACTTAAATAAACTTGTATTTATTTAAACCAATAAACCAACAATTAATTCAAACAAAATCAAAGATAAAAATATGCTTAAAATCGAGAAATAAATCAACTTAAGTTTACATTAAAGCTAAATTAAGTCATCACAACAAAAGATTCAAGTATCCTTAGCAAAAGTTAAGAAAAACTACCCACACTTCATAATTGAAAGCTAAAAACTTAGTTTAAAAGAAAATTACAGGGAACGTAAACTAAACTCAAACTCTAGCTATCATAAAAACAATAATTAAAACTATTGTCTTAACTTGTAATTTGAGTCTTCTTTTTATAGGCAAATTAGAGGCAACAAATCAGGAAGTCTAATCCACCCCAACTTCCTAAATTGAGCATCAACAAATTTCATGTAAAGAAGACTTCCTAATTTGATTTGAAGAACAACTTCCAATTCAAGGGAACTCTCTTGAACCGACAGAATAGGACTTGAAACCACTGAATCACTTCCTCTAAAACTTCAGCAAAAACTCAAATGGGAGAGTAGAAAAGCCAATTCCACCCAATAGCCAGTAATTACCCTTCGAAGAAGTCCATTCGATAGAATCACATTTTGATTCCATCGAATGGTCTTTTTTCTTTAATTTAATAGGTCCATTTGGTAGAATGAAAATGTGATTCCACCGAATGGTCCTCTACTGGAGTACAAATGATGCTTTTCTTCATCTTTCGCTTTTTGTTTCATAAAATTACCCTTTTAGTCCTCCAACTTCTTCTTTTTCTTTTAATTTTACACCTAAAAACATAATTAAGTCCTTACATCACAAGTTAAACAAATTAAACACTAGACTAACTAAAATACTATAAAACTAACACAATTAGGCAACTAAAAACACTTAAAAACAATATAAAATGCACATTTTTTAAAACCCCACACTTAGCCTTTGCTTGCCCTTACACAAACTTAAACCAATCACATTCTTAAATTTATCAAACATTAATTAAGAAATATGCAATTCAAAATTAAGTTTAGCAATTAACAAGAGCACTTAAAAAAATTTCAATTAGAATAGGTTTAAAGAAGGCAATATAAGCTAGTTTCCTTATGCATGTGCAAGACCAAAACATTTTAAGCTCTTTTCAAAATCAAAACACCAACACAAATCAATAATCAAGCTTAGAGTATATGTACACCTAAGTGTACAAATGGTTTCACGCTTGAAAACTCTAGAAACACCATAGGCCTCTCCTTTAGCACCAGAACCCGAAGGTCATCTCCACTTAACAAATTAAAAGCAACTTAAAATCACATAAGCCTTTAATGGTTGAAATGGGGCTAAGGTAGTGGTTAACAAAGAAAGGATAAAATATATTAAAAAATAATTAGCCGCTCAATGCCTTAAATACATCAATACTTCATAATTATAGCTCTTTTCCCACATTCTTTACTTGCTAAGAATAGTTGAGAATAAGACTACAATTCCCTTAATAGAAGATGAAAACTAACCTTTGCAACAATCACCTCACACTTAAGAATTTTCCATAAACTATATTTCTATTTTCAATCTTTTTCTCTTTTACTTTTTCTTTTTCTTTTTCTTTATCTTTTTTTTTTCCTTATCAACTTTAAGGGTGAAAGTATACATAAACTTGATTTCAAAAATAACTTCTTTGACTAAGCCCACTTACTTGCTATTCCTATAAAAGAACCCATCATATTTCCATTAGTCTATCCAAAGCTATAGTCGAAACTCTATCAAGGGAAGATAAAAGCCTTTTGGTTATATGGTACTTAATGAGGTAACAAGAAATGCATTAATGTGACACGCATTAAGCATGTCCTTTTAAGCTCAAAGTGGGTTAACAAAGGTCAAAAATATGTATTAGGGTAGGAAAATAGTCTATATTTGGCTCAATAAGAAAAATTTGCCCGGATCATTTTCTATGCTACAATGAGTTATTTCTATGCTTCAAAGGGTGATGAGGAAGTTTTTAGTGTTCTAAAATTCCTTACTTAACTAGTTCAATGCATTGGCTTTTATTTAAGTTCAGAAACTGGTCTAATGTGCTAAAAAAATTGGAAACTAACAAATATACTTCGAGTACATATATGTATTTGATTAAATAGAGTAAAGCAAAGTATTGTTAAATAAAGTAAAGGAATTTAACTGTCTGTGTAGGGCCTAGAATGTGGATAGATAGGTGCCTATAGGGATATTGCAGCTGCCACCACTGACCTTTTTAGGTCTAAATTATAGTTGGTCATACTTGATCATGCACAACCCCGTTTGGGTTGTTTGTTGACCCGTTTGGGTTCTTGACCTGACCACCGTACAAATGTCCCTTTTTGGGTCCATAGTTTTGATATCTTCTGATATCCACCGTTTATATACCCTCGGGTATCCACCAATCCTTTTATCCACATTTAGAACTTAAGCAGGCTAAGTTAAAGTATAATTGCATCATAGTCTATTTCAGTATAGTGAGGCATATGTTTATGAGTTTTTCTAATGCATGTATTATATTTATACATATACTTATATATATGTACGCAAATCAATATATATGAAAAATAAAAATTTGTGGATGCTAAATTGAATGTAGGATTACATTGCTGATTGAAAACATTATATTTTTAAAGTATAGGTATAGTGTAAGCATTAAAGTATAATTAACCTATATTATTGATGGTGCTCATGATTGCTTTTAATCATAGAAATTGTTTCACAAGTTTAAATGTATGGAATATACATAGAAATTATATGATATATGCATGTCAAATGAATTGTTGAGCTATGATGATTCATTGTTTTTATATATATATAACATGTTGTGACTAAAAGTATTATCGTGGTATTCTCATGATAACACTATATTTGATTTGCTACATTTTGAGTGTATACATCGATGACTGCTGGGAGCAGTCATTCACATGTTTTTGTTCCCCACTAAGCTTTATAGCTTAGCGTGGGTGTTTTATCCGTGTAGGTTGCTAGAAAGGATTGTATTCGTCAATGTTATATCTACAGTGGGATGGCAAACACGAAAGAGAACCACAAGTATAGCTGATGATGTTGAATTGTATTATGTTTATCCATGATGTTTTGTACCTATGTGTATTAGTTGTGAAGTTTGTATTGATCAGAGAAACATAGTTATGTGTAAAATTTTAATGTAGAATCCATATATTTGTGTTATAAATTAAAAAAAAAATTAGGCTTGAAAACGTTGCTAAGTTGTTTAGTATTTCAAGTTAAGGCATTTCAGTTAAATAGAGGTTTAGTATGTTACAATTGGTATCATAGCAAAGGCTTGGCCGTTCCTAGGCTATTAGTGTTTAGAGTAGTTGTTATATGAAGTTTAGTGTGTTGGCCAATGCAGATATTTCCATTTTAGTGTGATAGTACTGAAGTGAGTCGATATGGAAAGATTAATGTGGAGGATATGAACTTTAGGTATGAAATTCTTTTCCTTGGGATCTTAAATTCATATCAAATAGTATATAATATGTGTATATGAATAGTATTTGAGAATATCGAATATATGTGAATGGAGTATACAAAAAATTAGTTTCATAAGAGTCAGGAAGAAGAGTTTATGTATTATAGAAACAATTAATTATATGTGATGTCATGAGGAAATTGAGGTTGTTTATGATGTTCAATATATCTGTCAGTGATTCCTTAATAGGCATGGGCCATTGGCAAACATTTCATATGGGATGGGGCATAAGATATATAGAACATGAGAATACACCTCTGTATTCTATTACATACATGAAAGCATACATTCATCACATAACATTGTGCATTACTTGACAAAGCATGAACAACATCATACCACATGTACAGGCCCCAACTAAAAAAGGAAACTGACAGGATATACCTTGAGCAAAGTAATGATATAATTATGTGATAAGGTTATCCTCATTTGGAGGTAGGGTTATTTGTGATGCGAATAAAGTAAAAGAAAGAATTAAGAGAATGTTACAGTTATAAAGAGATAGAGTTAGAATTTAAGTGTGATAAAGAATAGCAATGTAAATTTGATATTATAAAGAACAAGTAAAGCTAGTAGAGATGGTATTGAACGAAGGTCAATTGAGATAGATATATGAGTATAGACAAAAATATAGAGATAGTTGTGATGTATATGAGTAAAGGATACAAGTATGAATTCAGAGGACGAAATTCTTTAAGGGGAAGAGAATTGTAAGGACCCAAATTAGGCCCTAAAAGAATTTAAGGGCATTAACATATTATTAATGTCTAATTTTAGAGATTAAGGTTATAGTAAAGTCTAATTAAAATACACATCGAATTAAGAGTCAAAGGTGGTTGAGGGGTAAATGCTAATTTTACCATATAGGTGATTGTGAGGTTAATTTAAAAGAGAGAAAGTTAGAATGGATCAAAATTGAAAGAAAGGAAATAAGTTTTAGGTAAAAATTGTGAATAGAATTTTTGTGGGTTAATTTTAAAAATGAAAATGTCATAGAAGGATTAATAGGCATTTTTCCCACTATAACCTTATGGGGAAACTAAATCACGTGGGAGAGTGTGTAAAGAAGAGACCTTAGGTATAAATGGGTTTTGAGGTCCTTTAAAAAAACAAAAATCTTTGTTCATCTTTCTCAAACCTCTTACTCTCTTCTCACTCTTGCATGTGCTTATGTATTAAGAATTTTCAAAGGATAAGATTTCTAAAGGGAAGAAGGCAATCAAAGGTGAAGGAATCGGAAATAAAAAGTCTTGAAAGGGAATTTGAGGTTCCAATAAAAGGTACGGGAACCAAGAATTGATATTAAATTGCAAGTGTGTGTGGTTTTAAGAATTATAATAAAAAGGATTATTAAAAATAAGGAAGTTTAAGATAGATATTTTGCATGTGATTAATTTTAAGCTTAATTGAGGAAAGGGAGTTAATTGCTTAAATTAAGTGGTGGCTGTAGAATTCAACCTCTACATGTAAGATTCAAAGAGTGAATCTTTCATAATTGGTTTGATTATTCTTTAAGATATTACAAAGGATGTACGTTAATGTTTAAAGTAACATATAATGAACATGTAATTAGGCATTTAATAATTTTGTTAGTGGAAACTAGTGGACAAAGAATTGGAAATTTAACAAATGAGCATTTGGATTATTTGTGAAACATTTACCATGATAGACTTAGCCATAGATCAACACTCAGACGAGTGGTCTCTCTCGGGTTGCCCAATTTAGATTCCTCCATTGTATTTTCAACCCAACATTGATATAATATTGATCTCTTGCCTTTGGAATAGTTTCTATGTACTTTATTCAATATAGTTGATGTGTTATGGTATAAAAATTATTAAAAGGTTTAGAGAAAAAAAAAAAGATAAATAAAGATATAGTATTGGTTAAGCGTTTAAGATGTGGAGTCCTTACTGTTATTTGTTTGGAAATTATTTTAAACAATTGTTATTTGCTAACCTATTAACTAATGGGATATAAAATGTATTTTATACAATTATTCATCTTTAAAATAATTCAATAAAATGACAACATGTCTTTGTTAGTGTTTAGATTATATTATTTAACCATTAAAGTATTCAATAGCTTAAGTTCCACTCTTTTATTTTATCAAATGATAAGTCCTATCTCTTTCACGGTTGGTACTACTTCAACCGATGGTGGAAGTCACTCTCTTAAAAATATGGTTTTATTCTTTTAGGTGTTAGTATCTTATTTGAGCTCTATTTTAATTGGTAAACAATGGTCTTTTTATTTCTTTCAATAGAAAAAGCTGGATACTTGAAAATTAAACATTAATTTATAATTACTTAAGTTTAAAATTAGTTAAATGGTATGTGATAATGGTGGTGGTCAAAATAAGTTGTTAAAATTTTGGAAAAGCCATTAAATTAGTATTTATGGATGGTTAAGTTGATCTAATAGACTATAAATAAAAAGATAAGTGCTATTCAAAAATTCGGATTGACCACCAGTGACTATTTTGATCATAAATTGAGTTTTTAAACTCCAAATTTTATGATTCTAGTGGGGTTAGAATCGAGACATTTGTGCCTACAAATGTTAAGGAAATAGTAATAAGTAATTTTGTTTCTAAAGTCCTCAAAAATGCCCAAAATAGTAACCTTTTCCTTTTGTTGGGGCAGTGGAGCAGTAGGTGCTTCTTACATCATAACTGCTGGGATACACGTTCAAATGACTTGAAAATTTTCTAGTGTATAGTTAAGTTTTGACTGATCAATTTTTAAGGAGAGCTCTTTGTCAAAAAAAGGTATTTTCATATCGGTTTCAGTGTTAGAAGTTAAGTCCAAGAGAGCAACAACAAGCTATTAATAATAAATACATTAATTGTTTCATATAAAGGAAAAGTTATGGAAATTGTTACGAGGTGTATAACTTATTTAAGGCGATTAAAATGTACATGATAAATGTAATAATATTAATAAAATGAGTATTGATATTATCATGTCACCATATTTAAATAAATAATAATAGTATGGATATAAATAACAAAACTCAAACCAACAGTGTGAATAACATTTTGGTAATGTGCTTAATTAGTTAAACTCAAAGTGTTTTTGTATTGAATGACCCTCAAAACCACAAAAATTTAAATACATTGAATCAATTTTGAACCCTTACCTTGTCAGATATAAATATTCTAAGGTAGAGAATTTTACCTTAATAAATATAGCTTATGTATAACCTTTAAATAATTATAGCATGAACATTATGTGATGACCCCAATGAGTGATTATTTGAGAGTGTAAATAATCTCGTTGGTTATAATATATTGATCATATAAGCCTAGGTATTATTTTTATATGATTATGTATTGATATGCCTAATTATTAAGCGAAATGAAGGTAAGTCAAGGAAGAATTGCAAAGGTACGCTTTTTTAAAATGATAAAGAATTGTTCAAGCTAGATAGCAAGAGTAGCAAGCATGATGATGAATGTTATGTTATGATTATGATCACATGTTAAGTTACCTGTTCTTGAAATGTTAATTGGTGACATTCAGGTATGTATATATATATATATATGCCTCTGAATAAAATACAGTTACAGTTTGATCATGAGTCACAGATTATTTACAAATGAATAAATATATATATATATATATATATATATCATATTCTTTATGGTTATTCATAAGTATACTTGTGAATATGCCTTTATTAGGCCATCGAATATTGATTATTTATAATTGGTAAGTATAAGCTATTTGATTTATGTGACCTTGATATGTGAGTAATACATGATACTCTTCTCATTAATAAACAGTAACAGAAGTATGATTGTGATTACTTGGTACATGGCTATACATGTACATATATGTAGTCGATTAAATAGAGTAAAGTAAGGTATTGTTAAATAAAGTAAAGGAAATTAATTGTCTGCGTAGGGCCTAGAATGTGGATAGATAAGTGCCTGTAGGGGTATTGCAGCTGTCACCATTGACCTTTTTGGGTCTAAAGTATAGTTGATCCTACAGGATCATGCACAGCCCCGTTTGGGTTATTTGTTGACCCGTTTGCCGGTCCACCATACAGTTGTCCCTATTTGGGTCCATAGTTTTGATATATTCAGATATCCACCATTTTGATACCCTCAGGTATCCACCAATCCCGTTGTCCACCTTTAGAACTTAAGCAGGCTAAGTTACAATATAATTGCATCATAGTCTATTTCAGTATAGTGAGGCATATGTTTATGAGTTTTTCTAATGCATGTAATATATTTATGCATATACTTATATATATGTATGTAGATCAATATATATGAAAATAGAAATTTATGGATTCTAAATTAAATGTTTGATTACATTGCTGATTGGAAACGTTATATTTTTAAAGTATAGGTACAGTGTAAGCATTAAAGTATAATTAACCTATATTATTGATGGTGCTCAAGATTGGTTTTAATCATAGAAATTGTTTCACAAGATTAAATGTATTGAATATACCAAGAAATTATATGGTATGCGTATGTTAAATGAATTGTTGAGCTATGATAATTCATTGCTTTTATTTATATATAACATGTTGTGACTAAAAGTATTATCGTGGTATTCTCATGATAACTCTATATTTCATTTGCTGCATTTTGAGTATATGCATCGATGACTGCTGGGAGCATTCGTTCACATGTTTTTGTTCTCCACTAAGCTTTTATAGCTTAGCACGGGTGTTTTATCCGTTTAGGTTTCTAGAAAGGATTGTATTCATCGGGGTTATATCTGTAGTGGGATGGCCAACACGAAAGAGAACCATAAGTATAACTGATGATAATGAATTATATTATGTTTATCCATGATGTTTTGTACCTATGTGTATTAGTTGTGAAGTTTGTATTGATCAAAGAAACTTAGTTATGTGTAAAAGTTTTACTGTAGAATCCATATGTTGGTTTTATAAATTTAAAAAAAAATTAGGCTTGAAAACGCATCTAAGTGGGTTTTATATTTTAGGTTAAGGCATTTCATTTAAATATAGGTTTAGGATGTTACAACGAGCCTTAAGCTTACTAGTTTTATATCTAACAGAACATAAAGGATCTCTAATGAATTCCCAGTTCTCTTGTGGTGTAGCATTAGGAAGCTCACTTATTGCATTATCTAGAAAACCTAAATTGGCAGCAAAAATAGGAAACAATATGTAATGAGTTTTCCTCCTTAGCTTAAAACTCACTGTGCCAACATCCTACTTATCTTCACGTGTCAACTTAAAGGAAGTGAAAAAATAAAGTGCAACAAATGGATAGATTTCTAGGTGTTTGTCAATAAACCATTCCCATCTAATACCGAAAGTAAGAGGGTAAACCTCATTCCAAAGATTTCCATCAGGGATATCAAGAAAAAAACTCCCTCAAATAGAGAGGCTCGACAAATTTGATTTGCTTGAAATATTCGTACATATCAGTTCTGTCCTTATTAATATAAGCTGGAAGAGACTTCTTAGATGTTGATGCTTCAACTTCATTAGATTTCTTAGATGGCTTAGCCGGTGTTGCAATTTTAGCTGCCTTATCCTTCTATTCTTTCTTAGATGTCATCCTTCTTTGCTTTCCTAAAATTCACTGAAAAGAGACAAACAAAGAAAAGTCCATTAGGTAAAATAAATGGGTAAAGGATAACATAGAAATAATTGATGCACGAAGATGGTGAAAGAAACATAACAATGAGTCCCAATATCAATATGTATCAATGCAATAATGAGTTATCAAAGTAATGAGATTGAAAATCATAGCCTAAGTACTGAATTTATTCTTTGAGACATTTCAACAAACATGTTGTGTGCACAAGTTCACAAGCCAAAATTATATGAAAACGCAAAAGGTTAACAACATAAAAATTGACAATCAACACATAATTTATCACCAAATACATTTAGCATCACAAATTAGAACAAAAGTAAGCAAAATAAGTTAAATCAAAAGAATAACACAACCCAATTTTACAAATGTAAGTCATGAATTTATATGCAAAATGATGGAATTTAAAGCAATCAAACACTTACTTGTTATGAAAAAGATGGAGAACAACTAAATCAAGAAGAAAATCACACAACTTTTTTCGGTAGAATGCTTAAGTGAGTGGAGCGAGAATGGGAGTGAAAAACTAAGAGCAAGATGAACAAGTGAAGAATAATGTGTGCAATTTATATTTAAGATGGCATTCGGTGGAATAGGGAGGACCCATTCGGTGGGATGAGGCTTCTCATTCTACCAAATGATCCTCCTTTACATATTAAAGCCAAAAATCAACCAAACAAAACACAAAGCACACATGAAGAAAAGGCATTTGGTGGGATGAAGGGGCATTCAGTGGAATCAAAATTGATTCTGCTAAATTATTCATCATTGGAACACAAAGCCAAAAATTCAATCATCATCATTCGGTAGGATTATTGGTCATTCGGTGGAGTCATGGAAGATCATTCGATGGAATCAAAATAGATTTTCCCGAATACTTCCCTCCTAGAACAAAAAGCACAGAGTCAAACATTGAAACAAAATCACATACCAATCATCACTTAGTGGAGTACAAAATGATTATATCGTATGCTCAAGTGCCAATCTAAATCAAAGTAATCAGTATACTTTATTAACATTCTGGCATAAATCTAACCTAACCTCACTTAGTTTATTTAACCTTTTTGTTGTCAATTGATTCTTTAAATGCTCAATCAAACATCCCAAACATGTTCCTCTCTAAATGCTCCTGCCTTAGAATTGCTTATTCCTCCTATTTTGTACTCAAGTTACACGTAACCATTAGAAACTACACCTCTTGCTTGCTTTTCTAAAAAAATTGATCTTTCTTTACAAAACACTTCCTAAAACTAAAACTAGAACAATCAACATAAGTAAACACAAAACACACACAATAAAACCAAATGAAAGTGAACAAAGTAAATGCATTATGTAAACTATAAGGGAGAAAGGGTTTGGTTTTAAGTTTAAAGTCCTTAGGTAGACTTTTTCCTCTATTGCTATTCTTGAAATACCAATACTACTTCAGCCACCTCCACTCTTCCCTCAAAGTATGGCTTCAATCGATGTCCATTCACTTTATACTCCCTACCATCTTTCGGACTTTTATAGTTACCATTACAAATTTATTACAAGAAAAAACTTGATAAGGCCCCAACCATCTGGATTTCAATTTACTTGGAAACAAATGCAGCCTACTGTTATGTAATAACACGATCATACTAGGAACAAATTCTTCAATTCTTAAATGCTTATCATGCCAATGTTTTTTTTCGTGTAAATTGTTGTATTATCATATGACCATCGCCTGATTTCATCGAGTTCATTGAGCTACAGCTTCCTCTTATCTCTTGCACATCTTAAATCAAAATTAAGAAACTTTGTTGCCCAATATGCTTTATGTTCCAATTCGACCGGTAAATAACAAGATTTTCCAAAGACAATTCTAAAAGGAGATATGCCTATAGGGGTCCTAAATGCAGTTCGATAGGCCCAAAGAGCCTCATCTAACCTTTGAGACCAATTTTTTCTAGAGCTATTGACTATTTTTTCTAAGATTGATTTCAACTCCCTATTAGACACTTCCACTTGACCATTTTGTTGAGGATGGTATGGGATTGTTATTTTGTGCTTAACACCAAATTTTCTGAGCAATGTTTTAAATTGATAGTTGACAATATGCTTGCCTCCATCACTGACAAAGGCTCTTGGTTCTCCAAATCAGGTAAAAATATGTTTTGTAATAAATTCTAGCACTACCTTGCCATCACAAGTCCTAGTTGTTATGGCTTCTACCCATTTACTTACATAGTCTACAACAACTAAAATATATTCAGATCCAAAAGAGTTTAGAATTGGCCTTATAAAATCTATAGCCCAAACATAAAAAATTTCCACTTTGAGTATGTTATTCATAGGTATTTCATCTCTTTTAGAAATATTTCATACACTTAGACATTTATCGCAAAGTTTGATAAATGATTTAACATCTGGAAAGAGAGTAAGACAGAAAAAACCTAATTAGAGAACATTTTGTACTGTACAATTCGGTCCACGATGGCCTCCAACTTCTCCTTTATGACATTGTCTCATGATCTCTTCTTGTTCTCCCTCTAGACACATCTTCGAAGTACATGGTCTGAGCAAATCTTGATTAGGTATGGATCATCCCAAAGGTAATGTTTGGCATTTGCTTGTATTTGCTTCTTTTATTGCCAAGTGAAATCGTTGGGAAGGTAACCTTCTATGATAAAATTAGCTATATTAGCATACCAAGGAGTCGCAAAGTTACAAGAATAAATTACACTAATATATTCATCTGGAAATAAATTAGTAATTTCTCCCTTTTCAATATTAGCATGATCTAGTCTAGAAAGATGGTTCGCCAGCTCCTTTATTGTCTTTAATCTCAACATCAAATTCTTGTAATAGCAATACCCAGTGGAAAAGTCTCGATTTGTAATTCTCTTTGGCAAAAAAGGTGCATCAATGCCGTATGATCCATCCATACTGTGACTTTGGAACCTAAGAGATAAAATCTAAATTTGTCAAAAGAAAGTACAATTGCTAGGAACTCTTTCTCTATGGTGGTATAATTGACTTGAGCTCCGGTGAGTGTGTGGCCTGCAAAATAAATAGTATAAAAGATCTTTTCCCCCCTTTGGCCTAAAACCGCTCCCACAACATAGTCACTAGCATCACACATAATCTCGAATGGTAGGCTCCAATCAAGTGATGCAATGACCACTGCTGTGATTAGCTTTTCCTTTAACAAGTTAAAAGCCTACAAACACTCATCATCAAAGTTAAATGTAGTATCTTTCATCAATAAATTGGAAAATGGTTTAGCAATATTAGAAAAATCCTTAATAAAGCAATGATAAAAACCCACATGACCAAGGAAACTTATAATACCTTTAACACTCGTAGGAGGTGGTAGTTTATCAATAACATCAATTTTAACTTTATTAAGATCAATTCCTTTTTCAAAAATTTTATGCCCTAGAACTATCCCTTCTTTTACCATAAAATGGCTTTTTTTCCCAATTAAGAACAAGATTATTTTCTTTACACTTTTCTAAAACCAATGTACAATTATTTAAACATTATTCAAAATCACGACCATATAGTGTAAAATCATCCATAAAAACATCCATGAATTTTTTAATAAAATCACGAAAATGGCCATCATACATCTTTGAAATGTAATGGAGGCATTACATAGACCAAAAGGCATCCTCCTATACGCAAATATACCATAAGAACATGTAAATGTGGTCTTTTATTGGTCTTCCATGGCTGTTGGTATTTGCATATACCTTGAATACCCATCTAAAAAATAATAAAATCTATTTCCCACTAATATCTCTAACATTTGGTCAATAAATGGTAAAGAAAATTGATCCCTTCTAGTTGCATTATTCAATCTCCTATAATCTATACACACTCACCATCCCATCACAGTATATGTTAGGATTAATTAATCCTTTTCATTAGTTATCACAATCATTCCCCCCTTTTTAGGCACACATTGAACTAAACTAATCCAACTGCTATCAGAGATAGGATAGATAATAAATGCATCAAGGAGTTTAAGTACCTCTATTTTCACTACCTATTGCGTAGCGGGATCAAGTCACCTTTGGGGTTGCACCACCAGTTTGAAATTTTCCTCCATTGGTATCCAATGTTTATAATAACTAGGGCTTATATCCTTTAAATCAGATATTTCCCAACCAATAGCTCCTTTATGCTTTTTAAGTACTTCAATCAGCATCTTTTCTTCCAAACTTGTCAACAAAGAGGATATAATTATTGGTTTTACATTTTCCCCTAAAAAACATATTTTAAATGAGAAGGAAGAGTTTTAAGTTCAGAATCTCCCTTAGGATGGGATAATTCAACCTCCATATGTCCTTCTTCATTATGTTATCATTTTAATTCTTGAATTATCTCTTTTTCTCTAGTCTCCACTTCATCTTTATTATTTGGATGCATTAGACATTCATTTAGCTCATCATCCAAAATGATTTCCTCTTACTTTGCTTTTATACACTTTTGAACTTCATCAACAAAACAAATACTCTTCAAAATCATAAGATGGATGTTTCATTATTTTGTTTACATTGAACACCATTTCATCCTTATTAAATCTAAGGGTGACTATTTGCCCATGAACATTTATTAAAGCTTTTGCCATGTTTAAAAATGATCTTTCAACTATTAAAGGCACTCTTCTATCTTCTTCCATATCTATAAGCACAAAATCAACTAGAAATATAAAGTTTCCAACTTTTACCAACAAATCTTCAATAATCCCTTTAGGCCTCTTCAATGATCTATCGCCAATTGTAGCGTCATTTAGGTCTCCTTCATATCTCCTAAATTTAATTTCCTGCAAATAGAATAAGGCATGCAATTTATGCTAGGACCCAAATCACATAAAGTATGTCCTACAAAATATCCTCCTAACTCGCATGGTAATGTGAAACTACCAAGATCTTCTAGTTTTTCAGGGATTTTATTCATTAAGATTGCAATACAATTTTTAGATAATTGAATCATTCTTATACCCCCAAGTTTTTTCTTGTTAGAATATAATTCTTTCATAAAATTAGCATATTTAGGCATATGTAACAAAGTTTCAGTAAATGGTAAATTTACATACAACTTTTTAAAAATTTCTAAAAATCGAGTTAATTGCTCATTTTGCTTTCCTTTCTAGGTAGAGATGGAAAAGGTAATTTAGACTTATGAAGCACAGTAAATAGAAATTTTTCCTTGCCCTTATTTTTCTCAACAATAGGATGCACTTCATCAATAATTTTTAAGTTAGAAATATTTACCTCTAATGTTGGTTCCACCACTTTAGAAGTATTCTTACCAATTTCAGTTTCTTATACCTTTTTCTCACTCATTGAGCCTTATTGATCAATGAGTTAACAAGTTGCCCCATTTGGTTTTGTAGTTTCCTATTAGATGCATCTTGGTTCCTCATCTAAATGTCTTGAGATTTCGACCTAGCATCTTGACTAGACATAAAGGCAGTTTGGGTGGACATAAAACTGGCAAACATTTCTTCTAAGTTTGGTTTCTTCTTTTGTAGGAGTGGGGGTTTTTAAAATCTGGATGGTTGATAGGGTAGTGATTGATTGTTAGAAGGGTAGTGTGGTTATGCTAGGTCTTGGTATGGCAAATGACTATTGGAAGCCAATTTTTGATTGAAAGGGGGTCTAGGTTTAGAATTTGATGTAGATGCTTGATTACCTTCTCTCCATGCAAAATTTGGATGGTTCCTCCATCCTGGGTTATAGGTGTTACTATAGGGATTTAAGGAATTCACATCCTTTACTACTCCTTCCCCATTCTTCATAGTTTCTTGATTTCCTGCATAAAAATCAGTTCCATTAGACAAAGATTAACATTTTGAACTTTCAAACCATTCAATTCTTTAGTTAACAATTCTATTTTAGCATTTATCATGGAAAAATAATATATGTTATGAACTCTCTGTTTCTTTTGAGTAGCTCTTAAGCTAGCCCATTGTGCATCATTAGTTATAATCTCATCAAGAAAAAGGAATGCTTCTTCAGGTATTTTGTTTATGAAATTACCATTTGATGCAGCATCCAACAAAGATCTTGTAACTTGATTCACACCTACATAAAAAATATGCATCAATTGATAAATAGCAAATTCATGATGTGGACAACTTTTTTAATAGTTTCCTAAATCTTTCCCAAGCCTCATGAAATGGCTCATCATATAACTACTGAAATTCATTGATGCTTTTCCTAATGAGGGTAGTTTTGGTGGGTGAAAAGAGTTTGCACAAAAACTTTTATTGAATTTGTTGCCATTATTGGATAGATTTATTTAGAAGCATTTGCAACCAATCCTTAGCTTTACCTATGAGGGTAAAAGGAAATAGTTTAAGTCTAATGGCATCAGTAGATACATTTGGTATTTGAGTTGTGTCACTTATTTCTAAGAACATATCTAAATGTTGTGCAGGATCCTCTATCTTTGAACTCGAAAGTTGGTTTCTTTGCAACATAGTGATAGTGGTAGGTTTAATCTCAAATGGTTAGTTGTGAGGGATCGTAATAGTCCTATATTCTTCATTCCACCTAGGAATGGCATAATCCTTAATGGTTTTAGGTCCAAACCCATCCCCTTATGGTGGATAATTATCACATTGATCATTCCTATGTTGTGGATCTTCCACCTTAGTTGGTAGGTCTATTATGAAAGGTGGATCTCTAAGGATTCCCTTATCTTCTATATTTATATTATCTTTCAACTTTCTAATTCTATGAAATGCCCTCTCACTTTTAGGGTCAATAGCCAATATTGGTCAATTCCTTATCATAAACTATTGACACCTGCCCGAATAACAAACATAATTAAAATAGAAATAGATTAGAGGAGATAAGAAACACACAAAATTCACTATAAAACTTAAAATAAATAACAAACGCCAATGTATTCCCTAGCAATGGCGCCAAAAACATGATCGGTGTCTAGCAAGTGTATCGCTAGTAATATAGGGAAATAAAGATTAAGATCCAAATATCGAACCCAAGGGAAACTTGTGTGTATATGAACAGATTTTGAGTTCTAGAATTAAAATTATGTGTAGAGAGAGAGAAGAAATCAAAAAAGTTATGATGAAGATTTAAAATCGAATCAAAAAACATTATAAATGAATTGAAATAAATAACAACAGTAAATAAGTAATTAAAACAGGGTGACAATCAATATCTAAAAATAACTTCACTAAAGGACTATCCTCCTTATGCTTTTATTGCAATGACTTTAATTCTTAAAAACACAAGTGGTTATAAAAAAACTAGATGAATAATACCTAATACCTTGAATCAAGAATATCATTCTTAAATATTAAATTCCATGTTAAGAACAATTTAACATTCAGCATGAAGATCTAGTTTAACTTCCTATACTTTTATTAAACTCTTTTCCAAGAAAATTCAATTCCAGTAAATTCTCGGTTCCTCGTCTCTTAATATTAATCAATATTATCAAAACATAATTATCTCAAAATAGAAAACAATTATGCATTGACTTAAAAGATTAATCCAAGAACATACAAATCCTAAATTGTGCTTAAATTAACTTTTAGTTATTTAGATCAATAAACCAACAATTAATTCAAATAAAATCAAAGATAAGAATATGATTAAAATCGAGAAATAATCAACTTAAGTTTACATTAAAGCTCAATTAAGTCATCATAACTAAAGATTAAGGATTCAAATATCCTTAGCAAAAGTTAAGAAAAACTACTCACACTTCATAATTGAAAGTTATAAATTCAGTTTAAAAGAAAATTACAGGGAATGTAAACTAAACTCAAACTCTAGATAACAAAAACAATAACTAAAACTACTTTCTTCACTTGTTATATGATTCTTCTTTTTATAGGGAAAGCAGAGACAACAAAATAGGAACTTTAATCCACCTCAACTTCCTAAAATAAGCATAAACAAATTTCCTATAAAGAAGACTTCCTAATTTGATTTGAAGAAAACCTTCCAATTTAAGTGAACTCTCTTGAACTGGCAAAATAGGACTTGAAACCATCGAATCACTTCCTCTAAAACTTCAGCAAAAACTCATTCAGGAGAGTAGAAAAGCCAATTCCACCGAATAGCGAACAATTACCCTTCGAAGAAGTCCATTCGGTATAATCAAATTTAAATAGATATTCATTCGGTTTGTGGGATTATAAGAAGACCTCATTTAATCTTGATAAGTTTTATTATTGTAGATTGAAAAATGGCATCTTCAAACAACAACTTTTCATTACGGTCGGTCCTAGAAAAGGACAAATTGAATGGCACCAATTTCATAGACTGGTCTCAAAACTTGAGAATAGTTTTCAAGCAAGAGAAGTCATATGTTTTGGATGCACCCTTGCCCGAAAAACTTGCTAAGAATGCCTCTACAGTTCAAAAGGAAACTTTTGAGACGAAGAAGAGCGACTACAATGATGTGACCTGTCTAATGCTGGCCACTAAGGTGCCTAATTTGCAAAAGCAATTCATGGACCAAGAGGCTTATGCGACCATGGTGCACCTCAAACAGATGTTCCAAGAGCAATCTCGTCATGAGAGGTTCGTGACAACAAATGCCTTAATTTCTGGTAAGATGGTTGCAGGTACTCCCGTTAGTACTCATGTACTCAAGATGAAAGGGTATCTTAATACTCTTTAGAAACTTGAGGTACAAGTCCCAAAGGAATTGGCCATTAACTTTATATTGGGTTCATTGAATGATGATTATGATCCATTTGTCATAAATTACAACATGCATATAATGAACAAGTCATTCACCGAGCTTTATGGGATGCTTAAGAATGCTGAAGAGAATATTCGAAAGACTAATCATTTACTTATGGTTCAAAAGGGCATTAAGAAGGGATCCGCTAAGGGAAAGGGGAAGGGAAAGGCAAAACCCGAGTATGACCTAGCTCGGCCTAAGTTTAGTGGGAGTGCACCTCAGGCCCAACCCAAGCCTAAGGCACAAAAGCTCAATAAGAGTGAGAGCATATACTTCCATTGCAGCAAATTAAGGCATTGGAGGAAGAATTACGCTCTCTTCAAGGAAGAACAAAAGAAGAATAGAGCCAAGGCGCCCAATTTTGGTATTTTTGTTGTTGAAATTAACCTTTCTAATTCTACCACTTAGGTATTGGATACTGGTTGTGGTTCTCACATTTGTTCAAACGTGAAGGGGTTAAGAAATAGGAAGTTACTTGGGGATAATAAAGTGGACCTCCATGTGGGGAATGTAGCACAAGTTGCTGCCATGGAGATAGGAGACTATTAACTCACTTTACCTTCCGGACTTTGTTTAGATTTTAAAACTTATTATTATGTGCTTGCTATGAGCATAAATATTATTTTAGTTTCTTGTTTGGATATGGATGGATTTGATTTTGTTATTAATAATGGCAATATTCATATTCATCGCCAAGGCATTTCATATGGCAATGCCATGTTACAAAATGGCCTTTATATCCTTGATTTACAAAACAAAGAGTCCATATACAACAGTATTACAAAGAGGGTTAAATTAAATGAATTGAACCCTACTTACTTCTGGCATTGTCGTTTAGTACATGCAAATGAAAAATGCATTTCAAGACTCCACAAATCTGGAGTGCTTGGTTCATTCGACTTAGAATTTTATGACATATGCGAGCCATGTTTGCATAGAAAGATAATAAAGAGTCCTTTTAACAACAAAGGTGATAGGACTAGTGACTTATTCGAACTAATACACACTGATGTATGTGGACCATTAAGTACACAGGCTAGAGGTGGTTTTAATTACTTCATGACATTCACAGATGACTTCAGTACATATGGCTACGTCTATATAATGAACACAAGTATGAAACTTTTGAAAAATTCAAAGAGTTTAAGAACGAAGGAGAAAACCAACTTGGCAAAAGTATAAAAGCCATTCGATCAAATCAAGGTGGCGAATACTTAAGCCAAGAGTTTGAAGGTCATCTGAAGGAGTGTGGAATTATTTCACAGCTTACTCCTCTCGGAAAACCACAATGGAATGGTGTGATCGAAAGGAGAAATCAAACTCTATTAGACATGGTTCGATCGATGATGAGTCAAGCAAATCTTCTTATCTTTTTTTGGGGTTACGCATTAGAAACTGCTGCGTTTCTATTGAATCGTACTCCAACTAAAGTAGTTTAGAAGACACCATACAAGGTATGGACTAGGAAATAACCCAATATATCATTTCTCAGGATTTGGGGTTGTGAAGCACATGTTAAGAAATTAACATCTGAAAAAATAGAGTCCAAATTTACTATCTGCTTATTTGTGGGTTATCCCAAAGAAACAAAGGGGTACTACTTTTACTCGCAAGCTGAGAACAAAGTCTTTGTTGCTTGCAAGGTTGCTTTCTTGGAAAAGGAATTTCTTCTCAAGAAAGACAGTGGGAGTAAAGTAGAACTTGGAGAAATTCAAGTGCCACAAACTCTTATAGAGGATGAGTTGGAAATGGGATCAAGTTCACAACTAGTTGTGGAATAAGAACCCATTGCACAAGAACCTAGAAGGTCCGGTAGGGTATGTTGGGAGATTGAGAGATACGAATTTCTAATCACCGATAGTGACACTATTAAGTTAGTGGATCGTGAGGATCTATTCACCTACCGAAAAGCTATTGAAAGCTCTGACTTAAAAAATTGGCTTGAAGCAATGAAATCAAAGATGCAATCAATGTATGATAACCAGGTTTGGGCCTTGGTTCATCCCCTGGAAGGTGCTAAGGTAATTGAATGCAAGTGGCTATTTAAACTCAAATTTGATGAGACCTACAAAGGTAGACTAGTAGCAAAAGGTTTTCGACAAACTCATGGTGTTGACTATGATGAGAGCCTTTCACCTGTAGTTATGCTTAAGTCTATTAGGATCTTGCTTGCCATAGCTGTATATCATGACTATGAGATATGGTAAATGGATGTCAAAACTACTTTCCTCAATAGAAATCTACTTGAGGATGTGTATATTACATAGCCTGAGGGTTTTGTCAATCCCAAACATCCTAAGAAGATTTGCAAGCTTTAAAAATCCATTTATGGATTAAAGCAAGCATCCCAGAGTTGGAATCTCCATTTTGATTAAGCAATCAAAGAATTTGACTGCATCAAAAATGAAGATGAGCCTTGTGTGTACTAGAAGGTTAGTGGGAGCATAATAGTATTTCTGGTCCTATATGTGGACGACATCCTTATCATTGGGAATGACATTCCAACATTGCAAAAGGTTAAGCAATGGTTGGGGAAGTGTTTCACAACGAAAGACTTAGGTGAAGCCAAGACAATACTTTGTATTCGGATCTATAGAGATAGATCAAAATTGGCTTTTGGGACTAAGTCAAGAAAAGTACATAGACAAAGTACTAAAGCATTTTAGTATGGGAGACTCAAAGAAAGGGTACATACCTTTGGCTTTGGGAGTTCCTTTGAATAAAGAACAGTGTCCTAAAACTAAAGAGGAGAGGGATAACATGACTAGAATCCCATATGTATCTGCTATTGGATCTATCATGTATGCTATGTTATGTACTAAGTTGGATGTTGCTCATGCACTGAGTATAACCAGTAGGTTTCAGTAAGACCTTGGTGAAAAGCACTGGTCTGTTGTAAAGGGGATTCTAAAATACCTGCGAAGGACTAAGCATTACTTCTTGGTGTATGGTGGTCAAGAAGAGCTCGTCATACAAGGTTATGCCAATGCTGCTTTTCAAACCAACACTCAGGACTCAACATCGCAATCTGGTTTTATTTTTGTTTTGAATGGTGGTGCTGTCAGCTGGAGAAGCTTGAAGCAAGAGACTGTTGCCGACTCAACTACAGAATCTGAGTATATTGCAGCAAGTGAGGTGCAAAAGAAGCTGTTTGGATTAGAAATTTAATTTCTTGATAAGGAGTGGTCCCAAGCATCCTAGATCTATTAGAAATTTTTTGTGACAATAACGGGGCCAACGCACAGGCCAAGGAGCCCCGATCACACCAGAAATCCAAACACATACTCAAGAGGTACCACCTGATCAAAGAGATCATTGATTGCGGGGACGTCAAGAATAGCATGATAGCAAGTGAAAATAATGTAGCAGATCTTTTGATGAAACAGTTGCGTCCAAATTTGCACGAAGCTCATTTGAGAGCGTTCGGTATTAGGGTTATGCCCAATTGGGACTAGTGCTAGTGGGAGATTTTTAGTGTAAGCCCTAGCCCCAATGCATTGTTATAAAACAGTTAAGTTAATAAATGAGGCATTTATTTTATCTATTGTATTCTTGTGCATATCAATTGATAGAACTATCCAAGAATGTTGTTTCAGTTTAAGTTATCATGTGTGAGTCACATGGTTGTACGACCTTGAACTTATAGAGACTTCATTTTAAATATCCCTAGACAGTCGTTGTTATGGGAATAACAAATGAATTAAGACTAGTATGCTTTTTTCTGATAATATGAGTTATGTCTTATGGATCATAAGGACAAGAGTGTCAATAAGAGATCATAAATACATGTCTAGAACATGGTATCTGGATTTGATCTGTTCATGAGAATACTACATGGTAAAAGTCATAAGTGTTTCTCATGTGCAAGTTTTGCATCGGAGTTCTTAGACCTAAAATCTCTATAAAACTCTTTTATGAATTACTGTATACTTTCACATACACCTAATGTACTCATAACAGGGTGACAAGTATGGGTATGCTTGGGTATGCACTAATTCATGTTAAAGCGCATGAGAGAACTGAATGGATTACCCCTCTCAATAAGAGAGAAAATATCATCGGCCACTTAATTAGTGAATTGAGAAGTGTATGGCTATACCAAGATGAAATAATGAGTAATCATTATTTATCTGAGAGTTCAATGTCACTGGAATATCAAGAAAGGAATTAGTATATATAAGGATCACTAGTTCCATGGCTTATATTAATTTCGATATTTAAAGGTAAGGGACTATGCAAAATTGCATTAGGACACTAAATGTGATTTGCATTTTCATTTAATTTGGAATGCTATAATATCTTGCTAGAGAATATATATAGCCTTTGAATTAATTTATTAATTTAATGCCATTATTAAATGGACCTATAGAATTGCACACAAAGCATTGTGCTTAAAATATTTAAATAGTGTATTGGCATTAATTTGGACTTTTATTTAAAGTCAAATTAATTTATGTAATGGGTATTAAAATTGCTAATTGGACTGATTCTCGTAAACAGGATTTTGCCTTAAACAGTTAGTTGTTTATGGCAAATCTATAAAAATAGTTTTTTGCCTTAAATAGCTAGTTGTTTAAGGCAAATCTGTTAATCAGGTTTTTTGCCTTAAACAGCTAGCTGTTTAAGGCAAATCTGTTAAATAGTTGGTCCATGAGAGAAACATTCGGGATGAACAAGGTTTAATTTAAATTAATTAATTATCTTAGGGTAATTAATGTAATTGAGTATTAAATCCTAAATTGTATTTAAATCAAAATAAAACACTTAAGAGGGAGATAATTTGACCGAAAATTCAAGGAAAAATCCTAGTAAATTTGGGCAACTATTAATCCCTAATGAAGTGGTTGATTTTTGATTAAATGAATAATGCCATTCGAATTTGAAATCAAAGAGAATTTGAATCAATTTAAATCACTTAATTAGGAAGTGATGGAGGCTGAAAAATATTCATTATTCTAAGGGGATTTGGGCATTCACATCTTTCCTAAATTAATGATATAAATTGATTAATTCTTTTGACCTAGTGTGACAATTTTTCTCTCTTATGCCGCCACTCTTAAGAGAAAGAATTATTTCTTCATCTCTTATGTTCTTAGGCAGCAATAGGAACCTAAAAGAAGAAAAAGATTAGATCTTGTGGCTTCAAACCAATCCGATGACCAAATACTACAAAATTAGAGCTAGCACTCTTGTTTTAAGCCATTTTTGCTAGTGTGCCTGTGAGCATAGAGAGGAGTGGTGTAAAGGCAGCCATTTTGGCATTGGTGATCAAGATCTAAGGCATATAAGTCCATCTTATTTGCTGGTCATCATCAAAATAAAGTTTTGAAGTGCATCTAAGGTTGTAAGTTTTCAAAACCCTAAAATTGCATGATTCGATTCGTTGTTGCATATTGTGTGGCACGTATGGTCTCAATTTTTAATTTTTTCGCTGCATGATCATCATGTATATACCATGTGATATCCTTTCATTTACATCTATTAAGCATATTTACTTTTCAAAATTCCTAACACAAATTACAAACTTCAAAGCCAAAAGAAATCAAACTGAAGACTAAGTACATTAATATCTTTTAAGACTTGTATTGACCATCCCCTGCAGATCTCAAACCTGAGAAAAAGTCCTATCCTTGTAACCTACATGGATAAAACACCTGTGTTAAGCTATAATGCTTAGGAGGGAACATAAAGCAAGAAAAATGACCACTTATAGTGATCGTTAACAAGAACTCAACATGTACCATAGTTAATCGATATGATTCAATATTAGAGATACAATTCCAAGAAAAGAGACAAGAATCAAAATTTATATCAACATGTGAAAATCAAGTTATTTTTTGGTAAATATTTGACATTGTTGTTGTGCATTCATCATGCAAAATCATACAAATGAAAATATCTTAGACCAATAAATCAATCTTTTAAAATAAAAGGATTACTATCACTTGCGTCAAGATATAGAACTGATATTTTAAAATTCTTATGTACTACTTCATTTATTAACAATCAAATTTGTTAACATATAAATGATTAGCTATCTGCACCTATTATAAATCTTATATTTCAATCTCTATGGGTATTAAGATACATTTTAATCTTTGTTAATTACAACTTTAATCTATTTGCAAGTTATATGATTCTACCTAGCGTATGATTATTTTATTACTTAAGTGTTTACTATCTTACATAAAGTTATTTCTGTTTCCACAAATTAAGTGTATCATAGTAACATATCTACTATTCATGCATATCAATTATGCATCCATCACCTGATTAATCTTATATAGAAAAAGTTACTAATGCCACTCATCCATAACAATCAAACTTATATTAATATTTTTAAAACTTGTCATCAAAATATAAGAAATGTTATACATAAAGGATTAAGTGTAGGACATTAAAGTTTTATGTCCTTATATTACATGCAAGTTCACTTACTGTTATATTACTTCATATATTATACATTGATTCACAATAAGATCATATGCAACTCAAGAAAAGAATTGTCATGTTTCTATTTTCCTTAGCTTTGCCTGATGTATATTATTTACTTTTTATCAAGCCTGCACTATTTTGAGTAGTGGATAATGGGTTAAAATATAATGGTGGTACTTGAAGGTACAAAATTGTTTGATTATAATGGTGGCACCCGAAGGTATGAATAAAATACCCGAAACTATTAAATGGTAGTCATTTATGGGGATAAAACTATATGGTAGATCAGTTAAGCAGACCCAACAGGGTTGACTACAATCTAAATGGGGTTGTTTATGATCCAAATAAGACCCAGACCATGTATGTATAATATGACCCAAACAGGGTCGAGTTGTATTGTACTTATGACCCAAATGGGTTTATTTATACTTTAGCTTTCAAGCAGGCCCAAACGGGGTCAAAATTATACTCTAGGAGTTGTAAGTTACCTTTATAGGCATGCCTATCTATACACAACCTAGACATAGATGCAGGCAATATAATCTATTTACTTTATCTTTACTTTATTTGATCATATTCATATATGCACATGTATACTCTTGTGTAACTATAAACAATGTAATCATATACATGCTCATGTGTAACATTTTGTAAACATGTGATCATGCACACTGTTAGGTATTGCTATTCTATGCTTTGCTATTTTCTCATGATATACATTTAGACATTCATACATATATATATTCATGTATATCTATGAGTATGAGGTTATATACTTATACATGTATACATTTTCTTTTAACATGTTATCTTGAGCACAGTTAAGTATTACTATTTTGTACTTATAATCTTTTAAATCATGTAACTATTTCACATATGTATTATGATGAGATATCACATCATGCTATATTAAGTTTCTTTAATCTACAATGTGCATGAACATGCTTATAACATAATTACCCTTGAAGTATACTTTATAATCATATACATTTAACTGCATTCTTTTTTGTAATCATATATGTACATACATGCTTTACTATCCCTTTTTGTGTGATATTTTCATCACACTATAATCTTGTGAAAGCTTTACATATGCATATAATTAATGACAATTACACTCAAGTAATCAATGGAAAACTATATAATCTTTAGTGTATGTACTTGTATATACTGTCTCGTAAATTGCCATCATATACTTTGTCATATTATCTATAATCAAATATACTTCCATGTACTCATGTACTTTAGCATGCTAACATTTGGCATCACATATGCATAGCCATATTATTTCAATCAAGTAATATCCTTATGACCATACATTTGGTAGACTAACATATAAACATGTACATAATATCATATGGTATCAAAAGGTACATATACATGCTTTTACTATACATGTATGACAATCTCTAGTATGTAAACAAAAAATATATATATATATATATATGTGTTATATATATATACACGTATATAATCATGTAAATGACATACCATATCTAGTGCATAAACATGTATGCATGGGTTATAGCATAATTCGATCAATTTGCTCATGTAAGTAATCAATATAAAGTTATACCATCTATAGTGTATATGCTTGTATACACAGTCTCATTTAACTAAGTGATCATGTACTTTACTAGATTATTTATAATTAACATGCTTCCAGGTAATCATGCTTCATCATATATTCATATGACACAAAAAAGACACATAGTCCCTAATACATAGACATGTATTCTGATCTTCATATAATAATATGATCAACTTGTACATGATGCATTTATATCCCGGTGGTCATACAAATATACATTGAAATTTTTAATTTATAAATATGTCATATAACGATAACATATACTCATAGTTATTTTATGTCAATGAGGTGAATAATAACATACCTTTCATCATAAATATTCTTTAATAAGTAGTTATGTTTACATGCTTATAATATGATATTATTTTATATACTCATGACTTGTCTCTCTCAATGTGTTACTTTTCCATTATAGATGTTCTTAAAATACTTAAGATCATTTCTACATATAGTAAAAATGTTGTTCTATAGATGCTTAAATTTATTTAAATACATAAGAATATTCCAAAAATGCATAACAAAAATGGTGATAAATTATTACACCAATCCCATATAGAGAAAAATTTTTAAGCTTATATTTAAGGCTATTTTAGAACTACCAAAATGCATTTCTGGCCAAAATGATCTTCTACAAACATGATCTATATGTTTCTAGTTTTAGGAACCTTAAATATCATTGAAACAACATTTTTGTAACTCAAGATAATTAGAAATTATAGATGATTGTTCATTGTGACAGGCAGTAAATTATTTTGGATTTAAACCTAAATTTATATAGATTTATAAGCATAATCAGACTTTGTTTTCTTCATGAAAAATGCAGATATGAGAGTCTATTTCATAACCCAATTAGAATTACCTATTTATCATTTTTATATTTCAAGATATTAGAAAAATATTAAAGTCTGTTCTTGGAAACAATGCTGCCACCGATTTCGGATTGAAGTCATTTTTTGACATGTTTAGAAATAGAATCAAATAAAGATTTCTCATATAAATTGTAGAAATATAAGTCTAGTTTAATCAAAAATTAGATTCATAGAATTTTGACCTCTATAACAAGAGATAGTCAAATTATTATAATTTGTTCCTATTCTATAAACAATAACTCACTGTACCCCTTTTGGTTTCTATCATCATTTAGAAAATTCATAGTATAAAATGGGTACAAAATTTTGACAGCAATCCCCATGAAATTTTTTCTCATATGAATATATTTTAATAGGAATTTTGTCTCAAAGGATTTTGACTTCTCAATAAAAAGTTGTAGTAAAAATACAACAATATCATCATAACAACTGGGCAGCAGCTTAAAATGAAATTCAAGTTAGATTTAGGGGCACTTAGAGGCAGAATCAAATATGGGTTCCTTAAAATCATTTTAGTCTAAATCATAAGAATAAGTACCAACTAGATTTAAGTCAATTGAAAGTCTATAGCTCGAGATATTCTAAAATTACAGAAGCTGGTTTCAGTAATTCTTAACTTGCATTGCTTCATTTTACAAGTCCTATCTTAAATATTTGACTTCATTCTTTTAGGTTTATTAACTCATGCCATAATCCATGTCTTTATAGAAATTTATATCTTTAAATACATTAAAAACAACCATAAGACCCACATTTCCATACCTTGGTCGAATCACCACCTAGCTATAATCTTTAGCTACCTCTTTGCCTTTCTTCTTCATCTTAGCTTCCTCCTCTACAAATCATGTTTTCATACCATCATGTATCAAAATTATAGCATTCATTTTCCTTACAAAAGCCATCAAACAAGTTAAAAGGATTAAAGTCTTGAATCCATACCTTAATGATTCCATTAAAAACTTCTAAATCATCCACATGTAAGAGAGTTTATCTTAAAGAATTAAAAGGACTAGAGATGAAGGACCTAGTAGAGAGAGGTGAGAGATGGGAAAAATCTAAATTTTTTTCTTATTTTTCTTGCAAAATTCATCCTCCTTATCTCAAGAACCAAGAAAAACTTTTCTCTCCACAACATGCAAGGTTTCTAGCACTTAAATAGAATGGAAAAATACCTTTACATTCCCACATCTATTTGTATGTTAGACATGTGTCCCTATTTGTTTATTTCTTTTAAATTTGACCCATATTTAGTTTCTTTATTTAATTGCACCCCATCTTCCATTATTTTATTTATTTAAAAAACTAATACTTAATTATATTACAAAAGACCATTTAACTAATTTTTTTTTCAATTGCACACTTGTATACTAAAATTTTAATTGATTCTTTAACCCTTTGCCATATAAGACTATTAATCCACAAGGTCTTAACTTATAATAATTCATCTAATTAATCTTGATTTGACATTAATAACATGAAAATTCCCTTGAATTCTACTATGGCCTATTTTGGGTCCTTACATAAGCATATAACGAAGGGAATGAAAACTCCTAAACCTCTTTGGCAAGCTCCATACCCTTCCTTCAGGCTCTTTCCCTTTTTTCTGTTTACTCTTGCTAGATTCTACAACTAAAACATGTCAAAAATACACATCAATATCCAAATCCCATTTATGATTCTAACTTCTTATGTTTAAAACAAATAAAGGATCAATCTTGAGCCAAAATCCCATAAAAACTTACCTCAAATTAGCTAAGATACATGAACCCTTCTTAAGCTAAACTATGAAGAAAAAAGTGACATAAGAAAGAAAAATAAAATTACTAGAATTCTTTTGCCAAAAGTGGCCAGCCAACCCACATAAAAAGGGCAAATTTCTTTCCTTTTTTCTAACTTTCTGTCCACTCTTCTGGAAATACTAAGTGTCCCTCCTTTATTGGCATAGTGTTTGACCAACCTAAATTACACTTCACTGCCTTTTATTAATCTTAATAACAAATTACACCCCCTACTAACTATTTCTAATACATTTGTACCCACTTTTTCAATAATAATGCACATTTACCGCCCAAATTATCAATTTACAAAATTACCCTTCTCTTTTACACTAATGTTGATTATGTCCCAGTTGAATAATTAAAAACACTTTTACACTGAAAAAATGTTTCAACATCTTGTTCAATTACATGCTAATCCTACCAAGGTACGCTTTGGGGCCTTACATTTCTCTCATCCTTAAAAAATTTCATCCTCAAAATTCCTCCTATTATTATGTATTATATACTATCGTTAAACGATAACATCATATAACAATAACACTAAATAAAACATACTAGGTAAGTTCTCGACATTTTGATTTTTCTTGTCTCCTCCTATCATTGCATATACTTGACCTAAAGTATAAAAAGCAGTTGGCTTCTCCATAGTCTCAAATGGCACTTTATTATCTCCACCCCTACCTCTTCCACCTTTACTAGCCCTAAAAATATAAACATTTCCTCCACTTACTTGTGAGACTAAAATTTCTTGGGTTTAAAGACAATTGGCTTGCACGTGTTCCATACTACCACACTTAAAACATGCTTCAATGAGCTTTCTACACACACCTCAATGCTTTTTTTTCACAATGTTCACATGTTGGTAGGGTGCTACCTCTATTAGATGGTGCTACAGTGCTAATCACTGAAGTTGGCTTCTGAGCCGAATCCTGGGTAAGTTTTTTACTTTAGCCATATGAGCCTTCTTACTGCTAGTTACTCCACTATCTTGCACTTTTCTTTTTGTTATATCTCCTACTTTACTTGTTTAGACTCTTCTACCTTTAAAGCAACTTCAACCAATTTATAATAATTTACTATTTATGTAGTAGTTGCTGGTATCAAATGTCCTGAAATAGTCTAATTTAAAGAATCATTAAATTGCCTACACCAAATGTCTTCCATCATTAATGTGTCAGGCACATACTCACATAGTTGTCTAAACTTCTTCTTATATTCAGCTACTATCCTATTCTTTTGCTTTAAGCTCATAAATTCTTTCCATTTAGCCTATTTGTAAGCTTTAGTAACATCTCTCTTCTTAAATGATTGGATGAAAAATTCCCATGTTAACTTTGCAGGTCGTTGAGGATTTCAGAGCTTTAATTTACAGTAGTCATAAGCTAAACCTTGCAATAAGGACACGACACAAGTAACCCATTGATCTTATGGATACATAATCTCTTTACATATCTTATCTACGTTCTTTAGCCAAAACTAAACCATATGTGACTCATCTATTGAGGTACTCAAAAATGCTTCTGCTCCTTTTTTTATAAGATCTGTGAGAGTTATCGGAGAAATCAACGTATCTATTATTTGCATTAATCCTTACACAAACATTAGATTACCTTAAGCAGGGTTTAAGCCTCCTATAGGTTATGGCTGTTCAGGGATAGGAGGATTAAGACGTATTGGTTTTACACTTTCAGTGGTCCCTCTCACATCTTCACTAGGATCTGATTCCATATATATGCTACATAGATCAACATATGTATTAAGGGTACAATCCTATATAGACACACACGTCTAATCTATTTTCAAGCATCTTATAGTCCAGGATCACATAAACTTATGCTTTGATATCAATTAAACTGTGACACCCTTATACCTTCTAAAAGGTATATAAGAGCGCTATAATCCTAATAAATTCATCTTGTTAAATTATCTTTCAATTCCAATTTCATTATATCTTTTCAATTATTCTTTTTATTATGTAAAATTTTCTTGCTAAATTGTGTGGAGTTCCTATTTCGTAATATGTGCAAATGCATATATTAACTCAAAATGCTTAAAATATCTACAGCACTTGTTCATTAAATATATTACATATCTTTTACATTGTAAAATAAAAATATGACAATATACCAAGCTTCACTCCTAGTGGCTTGTAGATGTTGACTTGAGAACTAGCACTTTACTCTACACCTGTATATCTATATGGAAAAAACAATCGTGTTGAGCAATGGCTTAGTAGGGAGTAAAATAATGCAATGGAATTCTTGCTAAAGTTTCTAAAACAAATAATATAACATGGCAAAGTGCATTACATAATAGCATTTAATAATTAACATATCTTAATGTTCACATCACATCATAATACACATGCATTCATGGAAATAATTCCATGCATTTAGTAATACCATATTACCATTATCACAATCAATAACACTAACAACGTCTATAAGGAACACTAAGATTATGTTAAAGCACTAACATGCTAACAATATTGATCATTCACTATTATTCATCAATCATATCACTTTTATCGTCTAAATTCCCATACATGGTAGATAACGGAAGCGAACACTAGATACTGGTGAGCAGTATCAAACACTAGAGACATATTAGTCTTAGGTCACTAGATACCAATAGGTATCAAAGCAGTAGACACCTATCGATGACAACACTAGTAATTGTAATCACTATCCCTTGTAAGCATGCTTATATATCCACTACTGTGTGAAATTCAGGCTTTTAATCATCTTTAATCACTTAAGAACATTATATTTAATGCATTTAGGATCATGAGGGTCAATACACATAATAGAGCATGCAACAATATCGATATGTCATGTAATTTATATTCAATTACACTTGAGATACAATTCAATATGCTTATTATTCATCTCGTGACATATATCATTGTCAGTATAATTATGCCTATTCAGTTACATTCACCAAATAGTATGAAAGACACACACACACACACACATACATATATATATATATATTAGTTCAATCAATGTATTAATCAATTCTCAATCATATTGTCACTGAGGTTTAATTTAATTCTTAGAATTCTAAAATAACATAGTGTGTTTATAAGTTCTTTTGATTATATTTTGTGTTTAAAATGCATTTGGGAACTTTAAGTTTGAATATCAATGTTTAAAAAGTAAGAGAAGGACGTTTGAGTTTGTGACGAGTCATCACGGGTGTTGATGACTCATTTCAGAGGCCTAGGGTGCCCACTTGCCATAAGGATGCCAACTCATGACAAGACAACTTCCTTAGTTCATTTTATTTTGCGTTTTTGACCTATTTCTAGCCAGGTTCAGAGCGAATGGTCTTCTAGACTTTTGTTACCTATGTCTCTAGTTTCTAGAACATTAAACATAATCCCATTATGACTTCTAACTCTTTAGATATTAATGAAACAATGTAGCCTACTCTAAGTGATAGGGTAGCAAACTGTTAGTTGTTATGCCTTAGGCCAAACATTAGGCCCTTTATGTAATGTCACATTTCATTTTGTAAAATTATGCTTTCTTCATATTATTATATTGCTGGCATCTTATGCTATAATAATGTTTGTACATAACAATTTAATGTTATCATAACTATCCCCAGTCATTTATCATTAAATGATTAATGATAAATAAAGACTAGTATAAGTTTGATTGATAATTATGGGATGATCATATATGGTGATATGAATTAAACTTATAGGTACTTGTTAGAGAATAGAGTATTGGATAGACCCACAAGGAGATACTACATGGATTAATGTCATTAGTGATCTCATAATAGTTCTGTTATCGATCTTTAGACCTGAGATTATCATAATATCCTACATGATGAACATTATGTTTTAACATAATCAAACATTATCTTTAATCAGATAATCATAAAGGTTATGATTGGACATAATGAGAATCATGCAGAGGATAGTGAATAATGAAGAAGGAATTTGTCCCTCTCTTATGAGAGAGATATCCATTGGACCCCTCGATAAGTAGGATTGAGAAATAAAAGTCCGTGCTTAAATGAATTGATGGAGTGATCAATATCATTTGATATTATCAGTCTACTTAGTGGTTGAGAAATTATATGTTTGGACTATATAAGTTTGACATGGACCATGACTTATGTTCAAACAAGCTATCAAGTGACAAAGGGATTATAACATGCTCTATTAGGTTAAAATCGAGTTATCGATATTCATATTATTTGGGTAGTCATAATGTCTTGCTAGCTAAAGGCCGCTTATGACTTATGGGCTCGTGATGGGATTGGGGACGACTGCCAATATAATATGAACCTATTGGGTCATACACATAGAATGTGATGAATGGACTAAGGCTTAATTCAGGCATTACAAATTTTATTTTGTGATAAATTAAAATTCGAAATACAACAAAATAATAATAATATTATTATTATTATTTAAGATTAATATTATTATTCTTCTTATTTTAAATAAGAAATAAGGTATTTCTTATTTTATTAAGATTAAGTGGGCCCAAAGTTTTCTCTCTCTTAATTAGGGTTAGGTCAACTATACATATATAGAGAGATGTATATATAAAACCTTAATTAAGTAAAAGAATAAGTTATAGCCGACACTTAAGAGAGAAAGAGAGAGAAAATCATTTTCTTTTATAATCTCAAAAGAGAGAAAAAACCCTAGTCTCCAAAGAAGGGAGCTAGCACCCTGGGCGATTCTCTTCATTGCATTCGCATGTGGATACCGATAGAGGGTGTCGTTTCCCATAAAGTCACACATACAATTTGATTTTTCTATGCTTCGAGAGGTTGGCAATTATTACACTTCTCTTTCTATTGAATCAATTGGATCACTTGGATCCATGGTGTGTTTATTTTTCCACTGCGAATTTTAATTTCAATATTTTGAAACCCAACATAGACATCATCCTAATTTAAGTTACGTTATAATGACTTTAGAGGCCGAATTAGGTCACAGTTTCTCTACAAAAATTGTAGGCCTATATCTTACCTTTCATCTCCAACTATAATCATCTCATTTAGGCATCTACAAAAAGCTTTATGGCCTTAACACTTAAACTTGTTTATGATAACCTTAAGGAAAATTTTCATTATGTCACATTTTCATGCACAATTATCATTCTTATGCAATAACAATATCATCACCTAGTTCTACCACTAATAACTGAACAATTGTAACATAAATCAACTTGAATCAATTAAACATATAACAAAGGGAATGAAAACTCCTAAACTTCTTTGGCAAGCTCCACACCCTTCCTTCAGGCTCTTTCTCCGTCCTTCTCTTTACCTTTGCTAGATTCTCCAACGAAAACATGTCATAAATACACATCAATATCTAAATCCCATCTATGATTCTAGGTTCTCTTATTTGGAACAAATAAAGAATCAAACTTGAGCCAAAATCCCATAAAAACTTACCGTAAATTAGCTAAGATACATAAACCCCTTTTAAGCTAAACTATAAGAAAAAGAGTGACATAGGAAATAAGAAGAGAATTATTGGAATTCTTTAGCCAAAAGTGGCTGGCCAACCCATACAAAAAGGGTAGATTTCTTTCGTTTTTTAACTTTCTCTCCATTTTTCTCAAAATAATTAGTGTCGCTCTTTCAATGCCCTAGTGTTTAAACAACTTAAATTACACTTCACTCCCTCTTATTAATCTTAATTACCAATTACACCCCCTAATAACTCTTTCTAATACATTAGTCCCACTTCTTTAATAATAGTGCACATTTACCTCCTAAATTAATAATTTATAAAATTACCCCTGACATTTCAATAATATTGATTACATTCTAATTGCATAGTTAACAACTCTTTTACACTAAAACTCTTTCAGCATCTTATTCAATTACATGCTAATCTTACTAGTGTACACTTTGGGGCCTCACATTTCTCTCAACCTTAAAGAATTTCATCCTCGAAATTGCTCATGTTACTAAGTATACCAGTACACTATCTTTAAATAATAACATCACATAACAATAACACTAAATAAAACATAATAGATAAGTTCTTGACATTTGGAATTTTCTTGTCTCCTATTTTTATTATTATTATATGTACTTGACTTGAAGCATCAAAAGTAGTTGGCTTCTCTATAGTCTCAAATGGCACTCTGTTAGCTTTACCCCTACGTCTTCCAACTCTACTAGCCCCAAAAATATTAACATTTCCTCCACTTACTTGTGATACTAAACTTTTTTTAATTCAAAGACAATTAGCTAGCACATGTTCTATGATGCCACACTTGAAACATGTTCCAGTGAACTTTTTGCTCAGTACCTATTGTTGTTTTACCAATGTTAACGTGTCGGTAGGGTGCTACCTCTACTAGATCATTCTACAACAATAATGATTGAAGCTGGCTTTTGAGCAAAACCCTAGGTAACTTGTTTACCTTGAGCCTCATGAGCCTTTTTACTAGCATTTACTCCACTATCTTGCACTTTTCTCTTCAATTTTTTTTCTGCTTTACTTTTTCAGAATCTTTTACCTTTAAGGCAACTTAAAACAATTTATAATAATTTACTTTCTATATAGTTGTTACTAGTATCAAATGTCCTTGAATAGTTTTACTTAAATCATCCTCAAATTTCCTACATCGAAAGTCTTCCTTCATTAATGTGTCAAGCAAATACTTATTGAGTTGACTAAACTTATTTTCATATGTCATATTCTTTTGCTTTAAGCTCACAAATTCCTTCCATTTAGCCTATTTCTAAGCTTTAGTGACATATCTCTTCTCAAATTCTTGGATGAAAAAGTCCCATGTTAACACCATAGGTCATTGAGGATTTTAGAGCACTAATTTTAAGTAGTCATAAGCTCAACCTTGCAATAAGGACACTGAACAAGTAATCCATTGATCTTATGGCCAATTAATCTATTGATGTATCCTATCTACTTTCTTTAGCAAAACTCAACTATATCTAACTCATTTACTAAGGCAGGCATTCACAGGGAATAGTGAAAATAAATTTTAAATAATGATATGCTATATATCTACATATGTGTTCTAAATTTACACCATGGATATCCTATTTATCATGATGTTTTTCCTACTATTGATGATATAGTTTTCTGATTGATACAGTTTTCTGATTGATACAAGTGCATTCTAGGATGATTGCATAATTGTGTGTGTGAGGATGACCACTATGAGTGGTTGTTCATATATTTATTTTTCCCTACTAAGTTGTATAGCTTAGTAAGGGTGTTCATTCATATAAGCACTTAAGCTAGGACTCTTCAGTAGGGACAAGGTCAACAGCCACAAAGCCAACACCAGTATTAAAAAGAGTTAAAGTATGAAGATGTTGTCTTTTTGTTTTCATTTTTGTCATTGTATATATCATATTGTACTAAGTAAACTGTAATGTGGAGAATATAATTATTATAATTATGATGTATTAGAAGGGTTATCTCTTATATAGCCTCTTCCAATGTGATGACATGATTATAAATTACTTAGAATGATTTGATGTTTATGCATATGAAATATAGTACAATTAATTGTATGCAAGATAGTATGCATAGTAACAGGAAATAGGAAATGTTAGAGTAGTCTTTACACTATCCACACCCATGGCATATAAGCAAGTGACATTAAAAAAAGTGTTATAGATTGTATTATATGATTAATCAATAATTATATGAATATAAGTTTATTTAGGTACAATAATTAGTGCAAGGTATGATTGGCATGATTGATTTAATATAAGGATGTGTATATGCAATATTGCCATAGTACATATACGTGTGTTTTGAAATGTGATAATAGAAATGTATTGAATAAGTAAAAAGGCTAACATGTACAACTAAGAAATATAAACTCTGTATGATATATAACTTTAATTAAAATAATTGAATTCTTGAACCAAACATGTCACTTAGTTACAATTACAATCTACAAAAATGTTGTAGGTCATTTGTAACTATATATATAAAGTGTATAATCCGGTTACATGGTACATGATCGTATTCTATTCTATTTAGCATGAATTTGATATATTTTACTATAGATTAGATATGGCCCTAAATATGTGATTTCAATTAATTGAGAAACCAATCCATGGGATATTAGTTAAATGGAGGCAAATGTACTAAAATTAACTAGTAATAGAGTATGCCATATGATGAAGTAGGATATAAATAAGACTAAAAATTTTACTCATTTGTAAGACTTTATGATGTGTGAACTTGAATTATTCCTAGATGAGAAACTGAGAATAAGTGAAAAGTCGTTAGAAGCCTACGATAAATGTTATATGATATATGCATTAAGAAGGGTTAAGGTACTAATTTTCAAGTTTGAACCAAAAGAATCAAACTAAATTATTTGGTATTCCATATAAAAGATAATGTAAAAAATACAACTTGTCAAAAAGTTTTGTTGGTTCATACCATAAGTTTATTAAGATAAATTTATAAATTACCCAAGTATAATTACATAATGGATGTGAAAGTATAGCTAAGTATTACACGAATTCAATTAATCATGAAATGCAATGATTAAGTGCACTTTATTTAATAACAAATTGAAAGATGAACAAACAAGAAAACTAAAGTGCTAACTACATTGCCTAGCCTACAAAGGATGAAAGGAATAGTTGATTCAGATTTGAGTGCAAAAATATCTGTAGTTTAATAAATGAGAGTAAAAGTAGGTATCAAAGTTGATAAATAATAAGTACTAATATTCTCTAATTATTAGTACGTTAAGGAAAGAGAAGTAATTTGAAGAACTCTCACATCCTAAAGTTTTATTTTGAATAAACCTTAGAATAATTAGAATCAAGAACATATAATTAAGAGTTTTGATAGTTTTGTGATAGAAGATAATAATAAGTACCAGTCCATATAAAATTTATTGTTGAAGGAAATTACCATGATCAAGTAGTGCATTAACAATTTCATTTAACAATTATGTGTGATGGTATACAATTTTAAATATTGTGATTATCAGGTTGCTATTGGTAAATTGCTCTTTATTGTATATTAGCATTTATTATCTTCCATGTATTAGTATTAAAGAAATCAAAGATCTTCTGACAGCTAAGATCCTGACAGCCGTGATGAATTTTACCGAAAGATGTACCATAGGTGATGGAGAAAATTATATTATGCTAAATCATTTAAAATGTATATCAAACTTAATTTTTGTAAGATTTGTCTTTATAACCTTAAGGTGTTGTATATATTATAATGATTAAATTTTATATGTGCTGTAATCTTTAGCCTTAATTCTCGAGGCATTTACTGTCTAAGTATCAATTAGATTAGAGGTGATATATGTTTAGATGGATGTGACACCCAAGTATGCTCTTAAAGAGTATTAAGGCATTTAAATTTTGTGGTATCAGAGTAAAGGATTTGGCAATATCTGACAATATAGTGCTACTATAAGGCTTTGATGTATATGAATAAAGATAGAAAGGAATAGTAAATTCTGGAACAACAAGGTTATTGGGTGAAGTTGAGACAAAATGAATAGATGAGTAGTTCAAGTAAGGAATACTTTGAGGTATGGTATAATGTATGAAATTTTAATATGGAATTGGAATGTATAGAAAATTATTTGAAAAGAGGAAATAAAGTATGGAACACATAACAAAGCGAAATATATTACAATTGAAAAACAAGTATAGAAACCCTAGTGAATAAGATAATTGAAAATGTGTTATAGATAGATTGGAATGAAATTGAAAAGCCAATAAGGTTGGAAATAATACATATAATTTTGAATAAGAAGTTGCAATTTATATGTTATGGAAATGAAAGGAATATAAAGTGAAGAAATGAGCATCAGCATAATGCATAGCATATAGGAACATGATGTTTATGGAATTTTGAGGATGAAATTCCTTTAAGGGGAAAAGAAATGTAATGCCCCATCGAGACCCTATTTGGAATGTGACATGTTTAGGGATGCCTATAAAGGAAATAATAATGATTATATAGGTTTGTGACAAGTTAGGATATTATTAGCATTAATGAGATTGATTAAAGATAATTTTGAAATTTATTAATGGTATGTTATGTTTGTGAAACACAAGAAAATCATGGACATATTTGGTATGCTAGTTAAAGCTCTATGCACTTAAATAATTAAGGAAGATTTAGGGCCAATTTGTAATTTTAGAGAGAGCATAAATTAAGACCAATAAGAAATGGACATTAGTTCTTAGAAGTAACCTCAGTTTTTCTCCTTATTTTTCCTCAATCCTTTATATATCAATGGTAATCCAAAGCATGAATGAGGAAACTAGCAAGATTTAGTGCAATTTAACCAATTAAGGTAGGCTAATTTATGTTTTTCTAGTGAGATTAATTTCCTTCTTATATTATCTTCATCTAGAACCTCTTCTTGGATATATATTTGATAATTGTGTAGTTAATTGGATGAATTAAAGTTCTAATAGCAGGAAAGGCTAAGAAGAGAGGCCGAGTAAGAGAGTAGAGAAAAAGACAAGGTCACGAGTCGATAGAAATGTCACGAGTCGGACAAAATGCCTATTTCCAAATGCTGCCACCTTTTCGCACCTGATCCTTCAGCCAACCATCAAGACGTTTCAAGGCAGTTTTTCATGATAAACAACTCTTCTAAAGGGACATATCTATAGAGTTAAACTCTATAAATATAGGAGAAAAGCTATGGAAAGGCATCGAAAGAAAAAATTTCATTGTTTACTTAAGAACATTTTTAGTTGCTTTTAGACCTTTCTCTACTTAGTTTTTAGAAGATGACCAAAGAACGAAGTCAAAGGAATAAGAGATATATCAGAAGGTCTAAATAGAAAGTAAACCCTAGGGAGTGATGTTATTCTTTTCTCTTATTTCATTTTTATTTCAATAGTGTATTTGACTAGTTCTTTTGGTACATTATGACTATTTAATTCAATTTGTTTTTCATCTACTAATCTTTGCTTTATGAATGTTTAATTTCTTTATGTATGAAGTGTGATTTAAATTTATTTGGGTACTTTGATTTGCTTGTTATGCTTGATCACCATAATTAGCATGTTAGTCGTTTAATTCACAATGAGAATTGGAATTCTTTGATGGAAAGACAAATAAATTTACTTGAAGCATTGAATTCACTTAGAGATAAGGAATTCACTTTAAGGGATTAAAGGATTTGCATAGAACTTTATAGTTTTTTTTTATCTCTATAATGTCATGAGAATTCTTATAGACTCTATGTAAAAACACCTTTAATGACAATGAGAATTGCTTTAAAGAAACTTGGCTAAATTCTCCAATCATATTATTCATATAATTGATTAACTGGTTCATAGATGAAATTGTTTCACTTAGTTATAATTTATGTTCAAACCATCTTTTAAGTTATCTATTATCCAAAATCAACTCACTATATTTAGAATAGTTTAGTCTTTAAATTAAATGCATGATACCTATTTTATTTAATACCTATCCATTTACTTATTGTTATTTCAATACAAAATTTACCACGTTCCCTTTGGAATGATACCCTACTTATACTATACGCAGTCTAGTGAGACTAAGGGTTCAATTAAATCCCCATCAGATTTTGGTGCCATTGTCGGGGAACGGTTTAAATGAATTTTTATTGATTAATACAAAAGAGTAGATGCTTTAGGATTGTAAGTTATAAATTAGTTATTTAAATGTATGAATTTTTATATAGTGTTTTATTTTATTCTTTATAATAGTATTAGAGTTTTTTGTATTGATCTTAGACTAAAAGTATTTGTGATTTTTATGCAGGGAACTTAGAAGGAAGCAACAAGAGGAACTTAGATTGCAATTAAAAGGAGAACAAAGTGCTAAGTTGTAGGAAAGTCATAATATTACAATTATGGTGGGAGAAGAAAGGAGAACGCTTGGTGATTTTGCCATGCCCAATATTTCGGAGAGTTTTGGAGGGATAGTGGCACCGGCTATTGCTAACAACAATTTTGAGATCAAGTTGGCAGTCATTCAAATGGTGCAAAATAACCAATTTGGAGGTTTGCAAGGGGAAGACCCTTATGCTCATATCCTTGCTTTTCTTAATGTGTGTGCTATATTTAAAATTAATTGAGTGAGTAATGATGCCATTAGACTTAGGTTATTTCCATTTTCTTTAAAAGAAAAGTCCAAAATTTGGCTCGCTAGTATACCTAGTGAGACAATCACTACTTGGGACCAATTAAAACAAGGTTTTCTTCGTAATTATTTTCCACCACATAAAACAGCACAATTTAGAAATCAAATCTCTACATTTAAACAAATGCCTAATGAAACCATTTATACCTCTTAGGAATGATTTAAGGAACTCCAATGGCAATATCCTCACCATGGCTTGCCGGATTGGATGATTCCTCAAATCTTTTACAATGGGTTAATGGAGGAAAATAGAAATATTGTTAATGTTGCTTCAAGTGGAAAATGGTTAGAAAAAACTGCTAAGGAAGCTGAAACTTTGTTAAAAGAATTAGCCTCACAAGGCTACATGGGAGAAGAACTCACTATGGTGAAGGCCAAGGGATTTTTGGAATTGATTCCCTTAATCTCTTGACGGCTAAATTTGAAGCTTTGACTAAGATGGTAAGTAATTCTCACTCCAATATTGAAAATGTGAATCAAGTTTGTGAGAAATGTGGTGGACCTCATATATATTCTAATTGTAGTGAGGGGTATAGTGTGGATGTAAGTTTTGTTCAAGGGAATTATAATCAAAGGATGTTCCAAAATTATAATTATTATAACCCTCAATGGAGAAACCATCTCGGTTTTTCTTGGTCTAACCAAACTGCCCAATTGAACCCTTCAAATAGTAACCTTATGAACAAATTACCTAACCCATCAGCTTTTCCAAATAAACCACCTTTTAACCCCCAACAACCTAAATCCCATCTTGAGAGTTTGATGGAGCAATTTGTTAGAGAGTATGCCCTAGAGCCCATGTAATAGGGATGTTTTTCATATGTATAAAATTTATATTCTTAATAAAAGGCATCATTCATTTATTAATGCTATGTTTAAATACATGAATTTGTAAATCTTAAATTAATGAATGAAGTCCTAGATATTATAAACACAGTGAAAAGGTAATCATGAAGGTGTTCATGATGTGAGATGTCTATTGCATGCAAATCTGTGAATATGTAAGTATCCTTAGACTTGAGGTCACCAAAGTTATCTTAAGTAGCAAGTGGTATACTTTGACTTCATAACTAATTACTTCCAACTAGGAGTGAACATAGTTAGGAGATTGGGTATATCATGACCTACTTGAAGATAGTTGAGTGATTGACAAAGGATTCACCATCCCAAATTTAATAAGGGAAGTTATCTCGCATGATTCTATAATTACCTTGTTCAGAGAATCTCTGGCCAGAGTAAAATGCCAAGATGGATAGAGATCCATGGAGGGAATTTTGGGAACAATGGTTAAATTAATATAACATACATAATTAGATTTATATGAGTTGACAGAAATCCATACTCTGAATCTAATTGAGATAAGAGTGGTGAAAGGTCACTGTAACTGTTTCTATGGAAGGTCATAGTCAAACCACATGACTTTCCTGGCATTTGGGTAGTCATGATGCCTAGCTAGAGGCCAATCATGACTTGTATAATGATGTATCAAAAATATCCATGGGGATTTATAAAATGATTTGAAGGAGTTTAAATCATGTGAGGTTTGGATAGAACTCACAATTTTATATTATACTGCCAACATAGATAGGAACCCAATAGGTCACACACATATAGAGAAAAGGATAAAATGGTAAAATGACCAGGATAATAATATTTGATATTATTATGAGGGTAGAGAAGTGAATAAGATAATAATTAATTAAAGAGTTTAATTAATTATGATAAAGTAAAATTGTCCACGGAACTTTTGAGAAATATTATGTGAATTGGACCTAATTGAAATAATGTATTTCATAATTAATTATTACTGTCTTATAAGTGTTATAGAACTACTATAAGTGTTATAGGACTAATATAATAATTAATAAGTCCATTATATAAGTTATAAAAGGGCCAGAGGAATGGAGCTGGTATGGAAGCCCTTCTGTAGAGGGCCACATGCCAACTCCATACAGAAGGCCTTAATGGCCTATTTCTTGGACTAAATTAATTTATATATGTTACATAAGTGTTATGAAAGCTACATATTTTATTTGGTTGGATTTGGAATCAATTTGGGTATTTAAATCCAATTAGTTGCACAAAGGGCCTAGTTTGTGGGTTTTGTGCATAGTCTTTTATGAAAAGGTTTAATTTGGATTTAATTAAGCCCAAATGATTATAATTAATTCCAGAGGCCCAATTAATAATTCTCCAAAACTTTTAAAGAGCCCAGTCTCATTAGAAGTTGAAATTTTAACCTGACTATAAAAGTCCAACTAATGAGGAATTAGGGTTAAGTGATTAAACACACAAGAAAGTCTTTTATTCTAACTCTCTATCCCTTTTACGTCAACTCCTAAGCTAGCTCTTGGGAATTTCGGCCAGCCCTAGTTACACACCAATTAGTTGGTTCAATTTATCCTTCTCTAGTGTGGATTACTCATTGTTGGTGTTCGATTTTAAACATTGTGGTTTGCGACAACCCGGTGCGAAGTAAAATCAACTGTTCAACAAAAATCAAAGGTGATTTTTCTTATTCTCATATAGTTATATTGTATATTCATGGAAATATCAGTATTATTGGTTAAAAAAATTTAAATTCCGCTTATGTATGAGATGCATGTAACCGATAAATTCCAACATGTTATCAGAGCCAGGTTTTGCCATGGAAATACAATTCTTTATTTTTCTGTGGAATAAGTTTTGTTTTATTTTGAGTTATTTATTTCATGAACTTTAAAATATTAGATTTAATTGTTCATGAATGAGAAATATTGATTTCTGGTTGTATGTGTGATCAAATAAATTTGACGGAAACAAAAACGGAACTTTTGAAGAAAAGTAACTAGGGTTTTGTGTGAAACCCATTATGGTTTTGCATGAAACCCATGTAATTTTAAGGGGCTGTTCTAATTTAATTTCTTATGGGTCCATTAAAACTTCATTTATATGATATTATATGTGTTTAATATGTGATATTAAGCTGTAGGATCGAGCGGAATTAAAATCGAACAAGTTTTGCATGAAAACTAGTTTAGTCGAAAAGTTCGATAAATTGGTGTTCTTCATGTGTTCTTGATGTGTTCTTGTTTAGAACGACTTTTAATCTTCTAAATCTGATATATATGATATATTAAAGTGTTTTTAATTAATTGGATTAATTAAAATGGGCCTTAAATTAATTTGATTAATTTTAATTCATTAAAACCACTTAATGGGCTTAATTATGTTTACGTACTTGGTTTAAATTAGTAAATGACTTGGTGGGCTCAAGGAGCTGATTTAAATTAAATATTATAAACATTAATTAAATTTATCAATGGGTTTTAAGGTCTGGAGTGGGCTTGGCTCATTCCAAAAGGCCCAAATGGTCCAAAAGACACAAAACTAGTTTGTGTGTGAACACATTTAGGGTTTTCTTTTGTGGGTTTCGGCCTACACTTGATTATAAGCCCAAAATTGATTCTTTTAATTATTTAATATGATTAATTAATTAAATAATCAATTTATAATTAATTAATAATCAATTGGATTGATTATTAAGGCAAGAACACATGCATGCAAAAAGGTTTCCTAAAATGAAAGTTTCCAAAATGGGAAAAGTTTCCTAATTTGATCACATCATTAAAATAACTTAAAATATTGTTTCAAAGGTTGAAAAAAAGTTAGTAAGCCATTTCTTTATGCATTAGAAATGCATATAAGGATGTATGATTGGCATGATGGATAGTTATGGACAAGACCCAATGTGATTGAGCATTATGCATGTTTTGGCCCAATGAGGACTTTCATGTCCTGACCACTTGTTTTTGGTTTGTATTTCTTTTCAAATTGTAATATATAATTAGATTACTTATATTATAATTAGAAATAGAGATGGAGACCACTATCAAAGAGCAAGATGGGCCGGATGGAGATCTAACAATCTTGAAGATAATGTAATTATTTTTACTTATTTGAATCATGCATACTACCTAGGTGTGACCTTTTGATTTTCCTCTTGGCTAGGGGAAATCAATGTAGTAAAGTCCATAACTATATCATATTTGTATGCTTATATTTATGTGATAGATATAGGATGCATACCAATGTATGCCGACCATATATGATTTGACTTAATTAACTAAAACCCTCAAACAAATACTAAGGTATATAAGCCTTCCATTAATTTGAGGAGAACCAGAGTACTTTATAATGTGGGTTGTTGACCACAGTCAAGCTCACATTATATCGAATATGTTCAAATCTAATTAAATGGGTCATCTTAGCTAGCCCATTAGCTTGTTGACCACAGTCAAGGCTAATGGTTCTAGAGGCAAGATTAGGGAATGCATATATGATATGCTTGCATCAAGAGTTGATAACCTAATGATCCAATAGTTATGTAGAAACACAATTAGTATAGAGATACCTACCTTTCAAGGGTATGTAGTTTGGCTTGTTGACCACAGTCAAGGTTAAATTACATATCAAGGATAGGATATTGGCCCACTAGGACAAACCACCGGGTTTTCTTGGATTATATAGTGAGGGCTATTAATTCGCAATAAAATAGTGGGAGTAAATTGATTAATTAAAGACCTTATTAACGCATACATATATATGAACATACTCTCATATCTTTTCTTTTTCACATCTAGGTCATCATCATAAGCACATCAAACATTAATATACGATCAATCTTGGATAACAAGCTAGTTGGCAGCAACTATTCTGGCTTGATCAGGCAAGTGAGAATTGTTCTCAGAGCTAAAAAGATCCATTATGTCTTGGATAAAGATCCACCACCACTTCCATCAGATGATGCCATTGATGAGATCAAAGGCAATTATCGAAAATACATGGAGGATAGTGAAGCAGCAGCATGTCTGATGCTGGGTGCTATATCCTCGGAGCTTCAGAAGCAACATGAGATGATGGATGCCAGAACCATCATTTTGCATCTAGAGGAGCTATATTCTTCTCAGGCTAGAAATGAGCAATATGAGATTGCTCGAGCTCTATTTAGCTGCAAAATGGTGGAAGGCACTTCAGCTGCTACTTATGCATTGAAGATGTATGGATATATTGAGCATTTGAGTAGACTTGGCTATGTTATGAATAATGATCTATACATAGATTTAATCTTGTACTCATTGGCTCCAAGTTATGCACCTTTCATGCTTAACTTCAACATGAACAAGATCCAAGTATCCATTCCTGAGTTAATCAATATGCTCAAGACAGCTGATGGATCATTTAAGAAGCATCCAAAAGGTGTCATGGTTGTCACTTCTACTAAAGGCAAGAAGCAGAAGAAGAAGAAGATAACCAAGGCACAGCCAAAGAATGGTGGGATCTCCAAGAAGAAGGTTGCCAAGAAAGAGAATCCTAAAGGAACTTGCTTCCATTATGGAAAAGATGGCCATTGGAAGCATAACTGCAAGGCCTATCTAGATTCTCCCAAGGAGAAGAAGCAAGCTGATGCTTCTACTTCAGGTATTCATACGATTGAAATTAATACTTATTCTATTGCTTCAAAACAATCTTGGGTATTAGATACCGGATGTGGATCTCACTTATGTAATGATCTACAGGGGCTTAGAAGCTTTAGAAAAGTTGGAAAGGCTGAGATATATTTGCAGTTAGCTACTGGACAGAACATCTCTACAACAGTTGTAGGGACTTACTATTTGCCTCTTCCTTGTTGATTAGTACTGGAATTAAATAATTGTTATTATGTTCCAGCTTTGTCCAAAAGTATTATTTCTTTCAATTGTTTGATGAACGATTATGATATTTCTTTAAAGGACAAATATTGTTGCATTTTTAAGAACAATATGTTTTATGCAAGAGCTCTCATTGAAAATGGTATATTTGTTCTTGATTTGATTAAAGAAGTACATAATGTGGATACCAAAAGAATGAAACATGATAATCTAAAAAGCTCATACTTATGGAATTATCATTTAGGCCATATAAATGAAAAAAGCATGACCAAATTGCACAAGTCAGGTGATTTGGGATTATTTGATTATGAATCATTTGATACATATGAATCTTGTTTATTAGGAAAAATGACAAAAGCTCCCTTTATTGGTAAAGGAGAACGGGCTAAAATGGTTTTGGACTTAATACATTCAAATGTATGTGGTCGAATGACTACACATGCCAGATGAGGTTACTCCTACTTTATTACTTTCATAGATGATTATTCCAGGTTTGGATATATCTATCTAATGAAATATAAATCAGAAGCATTTGAAAGGTTCAAAGAATTCAAAAATGAAGTAGAGAAACAACTTGGAAAAAGTATTAAAGCACTTAGATCAGATAGAGGTGGAGAATACTTAAGCTAAGAGTTTCAGGATTATCTTAGAGATAATGGGATTTTATCTCAATGGACTCCACCATATACACCATAACACAATGGTGTATCTGAAAGGAGAAATCGAAAATATGTGTGTGGACTATAGGAAATTAAATAAGGCTACAAGAAAGGACAATTTCCCTTTGCCTTTTATTGATCAAGTCATATAAAGATTGGCTAATTTTTCTTATTTTTTTACTTATATGGTCTAAGTGGTTTTTATCAAATACCTATACATCCACATGACTAATCTAAGACAACTTTTACATGCCCATATAGAACTTTTGCATTTAGGAGAATGCCTTTTGGTTCGTGTAATGCACCAGCCACCTTTCAAAGATGCATGTTCTCTATTTTTAGTGATCTCATTGATCAATGTGTAGAAGTTTTCATTGATGACTTTAGTGTGTATGGCACTACATATGAGAATTGTTTATCTAATATTTCTAAGGTGCTTGATAGATGTATGGAGAATGGTTTGGTTTTAAATTGGGAAAAGTGTAATTTTATGGCACAAAAGGGTATTGTCTTAGGACATTTAGTCTCAAATAGGGGGATTGAGGTTGATAGAGCTAAAATTGAAATTATTGCTAATTTGCCTCCTCCTAAAAATGTTAGAGATGTTAGAAGCTTTTTAGGTCATGCTGGATTTTATAGAAGGTTCATAAAAGATTTTTCTAAGATAGCTAAACCTTTGTGAACATTACTGGGCAAGGATGTTTATTTTAATTTTGATGAGGCATGTCTTAAATCTTTTGAAACTCTTAAATAAGCTCTTGTCACTTCACCGGTGTTGCAACCACCAAATTTGGAGCAACCATTTGAATTGATGTGTGATGTTAGTAATTATGTGGTTGGGGCTGTTTTAGGACAAAGAATAAAAGGGAAGCCTTCTATTATTTATTATGCTAGCAAATTACTAGATGCCCAATTTAACTACTCCACAACTGAAAAAGAACTCTTGGCCATTGTATATGCATTTGATAAATTTAGGGCTTAGCTTGAAGGGCAAAACGTCATTATTTATTCTGATCATACTGCCCTTAAGTACCTCTTGATTAAAAAAGATGCTAAGCCTAGGTTGTTATGATGGATTTTAATGTTACAAGTGTTTGATTGGGAAATAAGGTATAAAAAGGGAAAGGAGAACTTAGTTGCTGACAATTTATCTAGGTTAAACCAATGTGTTTTGAAGGATAATGATGATGGGGTGCCTATTGATGAATCCTTTCATGGAGAACATCTTTTTAGTGTAGTTTCCAAGGAAGTTCCATGGTTTGTTTATATAGCAAACCATTTAGTAAGTGGTATGCTTTCATATGGTCTGGATTATAGGCAAAGGAAGAAATTCCTTCTTGATGTGAAGTTTTACTATTGGGAAAAGCCCTTGTTATATAGGAGATGTGCTGATGAGTTGATTAGGAGGTGTATTCCTTATGAAGAAGTTGGTAAGGTGTTAGCTCATTGTCATTCCTATGCTGTAGGGGGTTACTTTGGGGTTTCTAAGACAGCTTTCAAGGTTTTGCAAACTGGTTTTTAGTGGCCTACATTGTTTAAGGATGTCAAAGACTTTGTACTTAGTTGTGATAAGTGCCAAAGAATGGGAAATTTGTCTAGGAGGAATGAAATGCCTTTACATGGCATTTTAGAAGTTGAATTGTTTGATGTTTGGGGTATGGAATTTATGGGGCCATTTCCTAGTTCTTTTGTTAATAGGTATATTTTGGTTATGGTTGATTATGTATCTAAATGGGTGGAAGCAATTCCAACCATTACTAATGATGCTAAGGTGGTTAAGAAGATGCTTAAGAAAGTTATATTTCCTAGATTTGGAACACCTAGGGCAATTTTTAGTGATGGTGGGTCTCATTTTTGTAATAAAGTTATAGAGCAATTATTGAAAAGGTATAATGTGATTCATAAAATTGCTACATCTTATCACCCGCAAACAAGTGGATAAGTTGAAATTAGTAATAGAGACCTTAAGTGGATCTTGGAGAAAACTGTCTCTAGATCAAGAAAAGATTCGGCAGTTAAGCTAGATGATGCTCTTTGGGCATATAGAACAGCTTTTAAAACTCCCATAGGCCTTACTCCTTATCAATTAGTTTATGGTAAGTCTTGTCATTTGCCTGTTGAAATTGAACATAAAGCTTATTGGGCAACTAGGGTGTTGAATTTTGATATATAACAAGTTGGTAAGACGAGATTGCTTCAATTGCAAGAGTTACAGGAGCTGCGTATGAATGCATATGAAAATGCTAAGCTATATATGGAAAGAACTAAATCATGGTATGATAAGCATGTATTAAAGAAAGAATTTAAAGTTGGTGACATGGTTTTGTTGTATAACTATAGATTGAAGCTATTTCTTGGAAAATTAAAGTCAAGATGGTCAGGACCTTTCAAAGTAGTTCAAGTTTTTCCTTATGGGACTATTGATATTGCTAATGAAAAAGGGGAAATTTTTAAGGTTAATGGACATAGATTGAAGCCTTATTTCATTGGTGATACAGTAGTTCCTACTCAAAAAGTTTCTTTATTAAATTCCTCTCTTGCACAATAAAATTTTTGTTTAAGATTAGCTCTTTTAGTTTCTACGGTTTGTTTTTGGTTAAGTTTTAAGTATTTTATAGTTTTTATTTTTATTGATTTTTTTCTTTTGTAATCTTTACTTTTGGGTCGAGGATTGGTATGTTTTGTAGGACAAAATTATAGCACTGTCACATATTCACGAGTGCAGTTCGACTCGTGAAGCTATTCACGAGTGATCTAGAGGCAGCAATATACCAAGTAGTGTAGGGTTACCGAGTCGTGCATCCTAGGATCGAGTCGTAAAGCAGTTCATGAGTAACACCGAGAGGAATGCTTCATGAGTCATGAAATGTTGTCCAACTTGTGAACATTCTTATCCATCTGCCCACATTCGGTTTTCACGAGTCGTGAACTTATATCCGACTCGTGAACATATTTATATGTGCCAAATTATTTCATTCTTCACGATTCGTGAAGTTATGTCCAACTCGTGATGTACTATTTTCAATTTTACCGAGTCTAGATTTTTACTTCTTCTTCTTTCTTAATTCGTTTTTCTTTCTTTCTTTAATTCTTAATTATTTTACTTCTTCATTCTTTGCGGTTTTAATCTTGATTAACTGCCTTAATTATTTTTAAACTAATGGGGGGAACAGTTATAAATCAAAACTAGGGTTTGTGAAACAACATATGTCTTAACATGCTTTAGATGTGTCTTAACATGTTAGAGTAAGTGTTGATATTTGATAAGGCTAAAAATCACATTTGACTACAAAAGGAAAGGGCCACAGCTGAGACAATTGGTCCTAGCTGAGACTAAAGGCCAAAATTGACATCAGAAGGTGGCCACAACTGAGACAAATGGTCTCGGCCTTGACTCCCAATAATGCCTTAAGAAAATTTCTGCAAAATAGTTTTTCTACTTCAATTTGCATATCATTTTAGACCTTCCAAACGGCCATTTCGGCAAAAATGGTCTTCTAAAACTTTTTTCCCCTATGTTTTTAGTTTCTAAAAAATCAAATCTCATCTCAATATCAGTTCTAATTTGAATGATATGGTCAAAACACTGAAGACTGTTCATGAGTACGAGATTGCACACATGTCTGATTTTCAAGCTAGGTTATGACCCATTTAGAAATAGAATTTGAATGTGATTTCTTCTTATGAAATCTTTTTCTGGACGTCTATTTTAATAAAAAATTGGAATCATCTAATTATCTATTCTCAAACTCAAGATATTACCAAAAAAACACAACTAGGTCCAGTGAACCCAAACCCATAATTTTAAAACTTACATGCATGTTCATTTAAACATCAAAGATTGATGTTTTATTTCAAGTTACTCATCAAATATAATTTCATACATTGTATTATAACTTTTCTATATTAACATCACTTTAAAATAAACTCAAATCAAGCTTTTAATAATTTATTTATCCTAACTATATCAAATAACACATGCAAAGTAAAAATCTTATATTTATATCTCTAAAAACCATATCACCAACTAAAAATGCATTTCTCCCATATATAAGTCCACAATTCCAGCAACAATAACCTCATTCAACATGAATAATATTTCCAAACATCACACTATATCCATATTTCAATACAAAATAATACATGCAAGAAGAGAAAGATATTCCCAAACCTTAAATTTACTCCTTCTACAAATATCTTCTCTTTGCTCTTCACAATACTACCTCTAGCCTTAATCCTTGCTAACAATCAATGTACACAACTAAAAATAAGGTGGATTTATTCTAGTTTGGTGGCCGAATTTATAAGAGAAATAAAAGGAAGATTTACAGCTTTTAGAGTGAGAGGGAGTGCAGAGAGAGATCATTAGAGTCTTTGAGAGAGAGGAAGAGAGAATGCAAAAATTTGTATTTTTCCACTATAAAGATGTCATCCACCTCACCTAAAGCCCGTTTTATACTTGTCTTGCATCAGAGTTTAAGTGGAATGTGACATCACTTGGTCCCTCACAATTCCTCTTTTAATCCCCCAACTAATTGCATGTTCTACATTGATCCCCACTTAATTCTTTTCTTCCACATTGACCCCAACCTTTCTATCTTCTTTTAATTGCATCCCAATTTACTATTCTATTATTACAATTGGCCCAATATTTAGTTTTATCAAAAACTGACCCCTTAACTAATATTTCACACTTTAATTACAACCTTAATTATTATTATACCAACATAATAATTTAATTATGCCATTATAAAATTCATACCATATAATTCACACATTTAACACATAAATAATGATAACTTAATAACATTTTTTCCCCAATCAATAACTTAACTCTTAATAATTTATCCAAAAACACTCAATTATACTTTAATAACATGTAATTGCCTTTGAATTTTACTAGGGCCTATTTTGGGTCATTACAGATCGTGATATCTTGCTAAAAGAACCTGTTTTCATTATCCTTATTCTCTTACTTGATTCCATTTTGGTCTCTTCTCATTTCAATTTCCTTTAGTCTCACATTTTTCTTTTGACTTCTTTTGATACTCTACACTCAATTAATTCATAATAAATCTAAACCAAGTTGCAGTTCATTTCCTTTAATCCTTCTACTAAAGAAGCCAATATCTCATCACAAGCTATATAAGTAGAATCGGGGATAGATAAGTCTAAGGCCTCAAAGTAGTTGACTTTACCAATCTCTTTTCTAGTTTCTTTCAACTTATCCATCTTTTAGTTGATAACAAAGAAAAACAAGGATATTTGTATTAGGTAAAAACACTATAACTTCTTATGATAAAAATTTATAAACTCTTATTGATCAAAAACAACTAAACCTATACTTTGATACAACTAATTGTAACACCCTCTTGATGGCATATTTCTATCCTCTAACAAAACACATAAATTTACTATATTAAGATGATTTAATCTTTACTTAACAACACTATACAGGGAACTTATAAGAAATTTAAAATCATAATATATAAACTTTACTGTTAAAACATAACTTCCATATGAGTCTCTTTAAACATTACAAAATTTCCATTTATTGAACATCTATATTGTATATAATTTTCCAACAGAAATTAAAACCAAAATAAGAACTATACACTTTTATTATCTCTTTGTCTTGTGTTGCCTTACGTTGTAGATATTATCCTTAAAAAAGTCCTATCTTGACAGCCTACACTAATAAAATTCCATGCTAAGCTATATAGCTTAGTGGGGAATACAAAACATGCAGACAACCTCTTTTGAAAGTCGTAAAAAATAATGCATGCAAACATATAGACGTATATTTAAACATATAAACCAAACATTTAAAATAATAGCAATGTGATCTTAACATTTTCAATATACTACTCAACTTTCATAACATTTTTATATTCAATGTCGATAAATTATTAACTATTCCACTTATTTAACAATTATATACTCTTACCCGATAAGTGTGAATTATACTATGTTTTTAGTGTATTTTTATGTGTCTAATTGAGTCAAGTTAGTATTAATTTAGTTGATTTTAGATTTAATTAGTTAGTTTATGCATTTTTAGGTCTAATTATTTATTTTGGTGTTTTTTAAGGCCAAATTAAAGAGGAAAGGGGCTAAAGTGCAAAAAGGAGAAAGTTAGGGGCAAAAATGGGAATTAAGGAGAATTATGTCTTTTATTCATGTGAGGCAGCCATGAATCACTTGGTTGAGTGATTCCCTCACTCGGTTAAGTGATTTGCCACTCTCTATAGTGAAATTTGCACTCACCCTAGTGAAGTTACATAAATTGCATTAGAAAATCACTCTCTCAAGCACAAAGGCCACTCTCTCGAGCCCAATGGCTACTCTCCTGAGCATCAAGGGCACTTTACCAAGTGCAAGACTCAATCTCCTGAGTAAATGTCCTAATTAGGTGATTAAAAGCTTCGTATTTCATTTAAACATGAATTCTTCAAAGATAGGAAGTCATAGGATGTCTAAACTTTTCACTAGGAGGCTATAATAAGGGCTGAAGAAATCAAGATTGGGGGAGAGCGAGAATTACGAATTTTACTTTTGGTTTAATTTGTGTTGATTAAATGTCTTATATTTATTTTAAATTAATTTGAATTTAAAGTTTAAAGGAATTTGAGCTAATATATATGTCACTTAATTAGGAAGTGATAGAGGCTGAAATCACTACCTAAAGAGAGTAAATTTTGGCATTCACACTTGACCTAAACAAGTGATAAATATTTTTAAACTAAAGGAAAGAAACCCTAGGCATTTTTTGCTCTCTCTCACTCTTTTGGCCGAAATACACAAGGGGAAAGAATTCTTTCTTGTTCTCTTGTGATCTTGGTCAGCAATAGCAACCTAAAAGAAGAACAAGATCAGATCTTGTTGCTTCAATCCATTCCCATTGCCAACTATTTTAAACATAGAGCTAGCACTCTAAGTTTTAAGCCTTCATTGCAATTGTGTGTGTGAACATAGAGAGGAGTAGCGTAAAGGCTGTTTCTTTTGCATTGGTGATCAAGATCTGAAGCATATAAGTTCATTCTATTTGCTGGTCATCATCAATATCAAGATTTAAAGTGCATCTAAGATTGTAAGTTTCAAAAACCTAAAATTGCATGTTTTCGATTCTTATTGTGGATTGTCGTGGTATGTATGATCAATTTTATTATTTTTCCAGTACATGATCATCATGTATATGCCATGTTATATTCCAACAGTGGTATCAAAGCATAAACATGCTTATTTTAGTGCTTTAAATGCATGAAATAATTATTCAAAAATCATTCGTTTAAAAACATGCAATGCTAAAATTTTCTGTTTTGAGTTTTTTGCATTGTTTTGTTGTAAAAAAAATTTTAAATGATTAGATACGTATTATAATTATGATGACATGTTAATATACTGTCTTAAGATGCTTTTAGAGCTATTCATGGTCGGATTTAATTATAAATACCATATGGTACATGTTAATCTTGAAACTAGGTGCTAGTTTGCATGATATGTGTTTATTTAACAACTAGTTTTCAAAATTAAATGTATAAATGTGTTTGGCATGTTTTTAAGTAATTTTTAAAGATTAATAATATGTTTGGAAATATTTGAAAATTTATTTTAATTCTAGTCCATGACAATTTAATTGATTAATTTTAAAATCACATAAAACTATAACTAGTTTGTGTTTGTTGCATGTTTAATCAATATTGTTTATTTTATTTTAATTAAAATGGAAAAAACACATTTAGATCAGATTTGAACATAACCTTAACTCTATTTTTATGAATTTATTTAAATTATTAAATGGCTCATAAAATCGTTTTAAGTGTTTGTGCATTTTTTTGGCATTATATGAGCATTAAACAACTAGTTTCATTGTTGTTTGTTTGTTTTTGTATGAATGATGTGTTTGATATATGTTATTCATGATTTTATGTTTTAATTCATTTTGGAACATATTATTTGTATTTTTAATGTTTATGGGCTGTATGACATAAAATTAAAAATGGCAAAAATTGGAAATTATACTAGAGTTGATTTATGGAATAAATCTAACTAGTTTGTGTCCTAGGCTTTTAAGAGAAATTATTCAATAAAAGGATTTAGTCCATTGGGCTCCGGCCCAGGCCCATCATGCGGTCTTCTCTTAAAAGTTCAAGTACACAATTTCCATTAATGGGCTGGGCTAAATTAATTAAAATTGGACTTTGTTTTATCCATGAGTGTTACGTATATTTATTTGCTTGTTTTGTGTGATGAATGGATATGCATGGTGCATTCATGGGCCCTGGGTTTTTGTAATTAAATATGGCTTGCTTGCCATTATGTATTATTGTAAAAGTTTCACTTATTTCTTAAAATATAATTTATTTGAATACTTTGTAAATAAAGATGAAGCCCACCGGAGTGGAGAAGCCTAACTCTAAGATTCTTATGTAATAGTATATAATCTTAGTTGTAGGTTTTTTGGGCCCATGTTTGTCACGCTTTACTTTATATATTATATATATATGTATGCTATGAATGGATGACAAAGCATATGCCATTTAAAACGTAATAAAATAAATCCCTAAAATCGTAAGTCACAAAGTTGCCTTCCTAATTCGAAACATGTCAAGGCATCGATCATCGGTCACGTAAACTAGGAGTCCTAGATGCACCCAATTATCTTTGTGAGGTATGGGTTGTGAATGTAGATTGGAATTAACATGGAAATGGATGCCCGGACCTAGGCAACTAATATATGGGTTTGTGCTATAACATCTTAAGATGTTATCCCATTTGATCCAAGAATCATGTATGAGACATGATTGGAGTTTTCCTACCTAAGTAACTTAACTTGTTAGGTGTACAAGCTCAGCTTGACTAATAATTTGTTGTGAAAAGTGGATCTTGGCCCACACTAAATCACTAACGCGAATTATTTAAAGGGATATTAATTCGGTTTGTGGGATTATAAATAAGACCTTATTTAAATTTGCTAAGTTTTTATTGTAGATTGAAAATGGCTTCTTCAAACAACAACTTTTCATTTCGATTGGTCCTGGAAAAGGACAAACTGAATGGCACCAATTTCATAGACTGGTCTCGAAACTTAAGAATAGTTCTTCAGCAAGAGAAAAAGTTGTATGTTTTGGATGAACCCTTACCCAAGGAACCTTCTAGGAATGCCTCTGCGGTTCAAAAGGAAACTTTTAAGACCAAGAAGAGTGACTCTAATGATGTGACTTGTTTGACCAAGAAGAGTGACTTTAATGATGTGACTTGTTTGATGTTGGCCACTATGGTTCCTGACTTGCAAAAACAATTCATGGACTAAAAGGCTTATGCGATCATGGTGCACCTTAAGGAGATGTTCCAAGAACAAGCTCATCGCGAGAGGTTCGTGACAACTAAGGCCTTAATTTCTTGTAAGGTGGTTGCAAGTAATCCTGTAAATACCCATGTACTAAAGATGAAAGGTTATCTCGATACTTTGGAGAAGCTTGAGGTACAAGTCTCGAAGGAATTGGCCATTGACTTGATCTTAGGCTCATTGACTGATGATTATGATCCATTTGTCATGGATTATAACATGCATGCAATGAACAAGATAGTCATAGAGCTTCATAGGATGCTTAAGAATGTTGAAGAGAACATTCGAAAGACCAATCCCGTACTTATGGTTCAGGGGGGCATTAAGAAGGGACCCACTAAGGGAAAGGGAAAGGCAAAGGCAAAACCCATGAATGACCTAGCTCGACTCAAGTCAAATGGGAGTGCACCTCAAGCACATCCTAAGCTCAAGGCACAAAAGTTCAATGAGAGCGAGAGCACAAGCTTCCACTGCAACAAGATAGGGCATTGGAGGAAGAATTGTGCTCTCTTCAAGGAAGAACAAAAGAAGAATGGAGCCAAGGCATCCAGTTTTGATATTTTTGTTGTTAAAATTAACCCTTTTATATCTACCAATTGGGTATTGGATATCGGTTGTGGTTCTCACATTTGTTCAAATGTACATGGGCTAAGAAATAGGCGGTTACTTTGGAAGAATGAAGTGGACCTCCGTGTGAGGAATGGAGCATGAGTTGCTACCATGGAGATAGGCGACTATCAACTCACTTTACCTTTCTAACTTTGTTTAGATTTGAAAAATTGTTATTATGTACCTGCTATGAGCATAAACATTATTTCAGTTTCTTGTTTTGATTTGGATAGATTTGATATTGTTATTAATAATGGAAATGTTCATACTCTTCGCCAAGGCATTTCATATGGCAATGCCATGTTACAAAATGGCTTGTATATCCTTCATCTACAAAACAAAGAGTCCATATACAACATTAATACAAAAAGGGTTAAGCAAATGAATTGAACCCTACTTACTTCTGGCATTGTCATTTAGGGCATGCAAACGAAAAATGCATTTCAAGACTCCACAAATCTGGAGTGCTTGGGTCATTCGACTTAGAATCATATGACACATGCGAGCCATGTTTGCATGAAAAAATGACAAAGAGTCCTTTTAACAAGAAAGGTGAGAGGACTAATGACTTATTGGAGCTGATACATACCGATGTATGTGGAGCATTAAGTACACAAGCTAGAGGTGGTTTTAGCTACTTCATGACGTTCACAAATGACTTTAGTAGATATGGCTACGTCTATCTAATGAAGTACAAGTCTGAAACTTTCGAGAAATTCAAAGAGTTTAAGAACGAAGTAAAGAAACAACTTGGCAAAAGTATAAAAGCCATTCGATCAGATCGAGGTGGCGAATACTTAAGCCAAGAGTTTGACAGTCATCTGAAGGAGTGTGGTATTATTTCACAGCTCACTTCTCCTGGAACACCACAATGGAATGGTGTATCCAAAAGGAGAAATCAAACTCTGTTGGACATGGTTCGATCAATGATGAGTTAAGCAAATCTTCCTGTCTCTTTTTGTGGTTATGCATTAGAAACTACTACATTTCTACTAAACCGTACTCCAGCTAAAGTAGTTGAGAAGACACCAAATGAAGTATGGATTGGGAATGTAGCACCCTTATCCTATAATCTATACATATCACTTTATCCATCTCATTACACATGTTTTACTGAGCAATAAAAACATATATCAACTATATAGAGAATTGATATCCATACTTAATCCATAAGAGTGCTATACTATTAAGACTTCACAATATACAATAGAGTCTCTTTACAAAATATAACCACTGGTAACATCTTACAAAACAGTTGTACTTTTACAAGATTTCCAACACAACATAAAACCCTCAAAATACAAAAAGGAACCAAAAAGAAGACTATATACTTTATATTCTTCAAAGAATTATGTTGGCCAGCCTGCTACAGATATCAATCCTGAGAGAAAGTCCTAGCCTTACAACCTACACGGATGAAACACCCGTGCTAAGCTATAAAGCTTAGTGGGGAACTAAATCATGATAAGCGACCACTCACAGTGATCGTCAACAAGCACCCAACATCCTTCAAATGTAACAATGATTTATTTCAAAAAATGAAAGAAATTAAACATCTACATTCACTTATAGAAATTATAAAGTTCAACAGTTAAAAATTTGCAAGGACATTTCATTCACCATATATAATCATAAAATGTAATACATATAAAAATAAAGGACATATATACAGAGAGAGCATTTAGCGAGTAACATGCAATTTGTTTTTGTACTAGCAGTATAGATACATATGTATATTGAGCATTCTTTTAGACTTGGGTTTTGTATGCAACAAAAGGAATTTCATATGTAGAATAGTATAAAGTTAACTAAGAATTTGCATGCCTTATTAAACTTTTCTTAACCTTGATAATAAAGCCTGCGCTATTCTAAAGAGGTGGATAACGGGTTATACGGTAGTACCCGAAGGTAATATTAAGATACCCGAAGGTATTAAACTATGATCCCTTGTAGGGATATAGCTGTATGATAAATCGGTGGACCTAAACGAGGTCGAACAATTAACATGGACCTAAATGAGGTCAATCAAATAACAAGGACCCAAACAAGGTCAATCAAATAACATGGACCCAAACGAGGTCAATCAAATAACATGGACCAGTCAAGCGGACCTAAGCGGGGTCGGCTACAACCCATATGAGGGTTGTTTAAATTAACTTTAACTTTTAAACCCAAACAGGGTCACTATACTTTTAAATTCAAGTGGACCTAAACAGGTCTAAATGTTCAGAAGCAGCTGCAAGGTACCCTTATAGGCATGCCTATCTATCCACTTCCTATACTCATCGCTGGCAATAAAATCTGTTTACTTTATCTTTCATCTATTCATTCATATACATGTATAAACATGTATAATCTTATATAACTATATACAAGGTAAACATATACATGCTCACTATTGGGTATTACTATTCTGTATTTGAAATCTTTTTAAATCATGTAACTATTTCGTATAATATGGTTGTATCTATATTATACTATTTTCTCCTGTGCATAATCATGTACAAATATATATCTACTCTAGTGCATCAACATATATGCATAATTCATAAAATAATTTATACAATTTGCTCATCTAACTATCATATGATAAAATACTCCCTCTCTAATGCATACACTTGTGTACGTAATCTCATATATCATTGTTATTATATAATTTAATAAGAATTCTATAATTTAGTCTATACCACTGTAGATTTGTATTATAGCATGCTAACATGTAATAGCGCATATGCCTAATCATGTCATTTCAATTAAGTAAAGACATATTCATATATTTCACTAATCACATTACTTCTTTATATATATAAGGTTGGCATTTTAACTATACAAACCATTAACCTTATTAAATTAATAGCAAAGATTTAATCATTCATGTACGTATATATATATATATATTAGCCCAATCAAAGCTAGCTTATATAACTAAGTACAATAACTTTAAGTTCATCAATATGCAACCAATAAAATAGTAACGTCATTGCATACAAACATACATAACATGATATGCTTTCATTTTCTAGGTCCACATACTCCAGCATCAATAGAACATTCATGAGTAGCATTTTTAATTATTAACTATCATGCATGTATTCATATCCACATTTGAACTCTATTGCAGGCAACACTATGTTCATGTTCATTTCATACTTCAAAGCTGTACTTATAGTATACCATTTGCACATGCATATAATCTCTTCTACTAAGTGACATTAAATCATTTTATATCTCATAGGGCAATTACATGCTCATGCACTCATAAATATGATCATAGATTGTACATACCTGTAGTACATTCGCATCTAATAAGCTTGTTCTTGTAAGCATAATTATCAATATGTATACCTCTATCACTCATCAATCATATACTATACATATATCAATACGTTTCCATATGGTACATACATTTAACTTTCATCATGAACTTCTACTTGAACATATGATCTTTAGGCAACACATCATGTCACAATCATATTATCATACACATATATGATTAACAATAATTTCATAATTATTCATGGAGCTATAACTTAACTATTAATGCACAATTTCCATGATGCATAAGTATACATTCATAGACAATTTTCAATGTAAATGATACAATTATGAAAATCCATATATATATCCTTTGATACAAATTTATATACACATGAGTCTATAGCTCTCGTATACTTGCATTCAAGGCCTAATTTGTTAAGTTATTTGTGTAACACATGAGGGTAACCTAATATAATGATAAAGGGAAATAAAAAGCAAAGTTATGTGCAAAAATCATGGTGTCGCGCTCGCGACAGTGTATTAAGCAATACGAATTTTCACCCTGTCCCCAAAATCCTGCAAATTGCTTAACAAACTCATTTATACTTCATTTTTGACACACTAAACGGCATTTTTAGAAACATTTGTCTTCTACAAATTTGTAGATATACATTTCTATTTTTTATAAAATTAATCCACATCTCAATATCAGTTATAAATTGAGAGATATCATCCAAATACTGAAGACTGTTCATGAGCACAAGACTGCACACTTATTCGATTTACAAGCTAAGTTATGACCCACTTAGAGACAGAATTAGAATGTAGTTTCTTCTTATGAAATCTTTTTCTGTAAGTCTAGTTTTATACCCAATTAGAATCATCTAATTATCGTTTCTTAAACTCAAGACATTGTAAAAATAATGCAGCTAGGTCCAGTGAACCCAAACCCAAAATTTTCAAACTCATATGCATGACTATTTAAACATCATAGATTGATGTTTTATTTCAAGTTACTCATCAAATATAATTTCATACATTGTATTTTAACATTTATATATTAACATCACTTTAAAATAAACTCAAATCAAGCTTTTAACAATTTTATTTATCCTAACTATATCAATTAACACATGCAAGAGGTAAATCTCTACATCTCCTCTTTTAACTATAACACTATATCAAAATGCATCCATATCATATTGTAATCACACATTTCTCTCAAATGAAAACACGTGCTTGAAAATTAAGCTTCCAAACCTGGACATGGAATTCTAATCTTCTTTAAATTCTCCTTTCACTCTAGTCCTTTGTAAGTCCTTTTTCCTTGTCTCTTCTACCTTCTTTTTATCCTTTGCATCAATTCATTAATTCAACATCAATCTTCCCTCATTTATCTTAATCCATCATCAATCAAAATAAGAAGGAGATAAAGATGAAGAGATGAACTATCAAGGTAAAATATTTACCTTGTTGTTTTATACTAATGATCTAGATTGAACAACATGCAAGTATTTCCTCTTCAAGAAGACCTTGAGAAATCATCTATGGCTTTAAGAAATGAGAAAGAGGAAGGAAATTTCTGTAACTCTCTCTAGAATTTCGTCCACCACCATCTCCTATTAAGTTTCTCTTCCATTCCACTAGCAAAAAGATTATTTATAATAGTTAGGAAGATTCCTTTTTTAGTCCCTTGAAAATTTGCATGTCATAACAATGACACACACCATTTTGCATGTTATAAAGTTACCCCTCCACTAACTCTTTTTCTTAAATCAATCTTTCTATTTATTCCTTCACTTAAATTGACCCCTCATTTATTCACATTTGCCCCTAAAGATGCCATAATTATAAATTTACCCCAAATTAATACTTTTTACTTCAATTACACCCTTGAATATTATTAAACCAACAATAATAATTTACTTATGACCTTATAAAATTCTTACCATATAATTCACACATTTATCACATAATTATTGATAACTTAATAACATTTTTGCCCCAATCAATATCTTAACTCTTCATAATTCATCCAATAATACTCAATTAGACTTTAATAATATGCAATTGCCCTTGAATTCTACTAGGGTATATTTTTGGTCCTTACAATTCTCTCCCCCTTAAAGAATTTCATCCTCGAAATTCATACCTGTGTCTTTTGTTCAAAAGTACCACTATCAATTCGTAGACTTCTATGTTTATCACTATAAACTTCCATTCCATGCTATCTCTGACAACTTTCCTTGATGCCCACTTTGACTTAATTTGCTTCTCTTATAACTCAATCTCCATAAAGAGCGACATTATCATAAAATTGCATTAGTACTATACTCAACATATATCCTGTCAGTTTTCTTTATCAGTTGGGGCCTGTACATGTAATATGATGCTTGATGCTATGTTATGTGTGAATAATGCTTTCGTGTATGCAATAAGATGCAAATACATTTTCTCATGTGCTGTATATGTTTTGGCCCCATCCTAAGTGTAATGCATCGTCAATTGCGTGTACTCGATAAGGAAATACTGACAGGTATATAGAGTATCATAATTACACCTCAATTTGATATCTCAGAACCTTCAACTATAAATACTTTTATCAACTAAGAAAAACTCCATCTCATGTATCATTATAAAATAATCACTATGCATTCTACTAACACACCTGCACCATAATCACATATACCAATCATATTCATATACCATTGACAAAGTTCCATCATACAAAATAATTCTAAAGCATATAATTTCTATTTCTAAGTTTAAGATTTATCATTCCAAATAAATAAATTCTAAGGTAAAAGAGATATTTACCAAAAAAAAAAAAACGTGTTCAACAGCTTCAAACTCTTTTAGAGCCTCAAGCTTATTTTTCACTCCTGAATGTTGTTTTCTTAATATTTTGGGGTCTTGGGTAATTTGCCAGAAAATGGCTTGTACTTCCACTTTTAGAACAAGCCTGATTTGCAACCCTACATGTACCCTAATGATTCTTAGAGTAATGATTGCACTTAGGGGCTCGTGGACCTGCGCCTTTCTTGATTAAATCTTGCTTAAGATGTGGTATTTTGCTAGAGGAACCTTCTTCCATCATCCTTTTTCTTTTATTTAATTTCTCTTGTTTTGGGTTCTTATTATAGTTAACTTTAGTCTCACAGTTATTCTCAACATCTGTCATAATTCTTAATTTAGACAACTTTTGTAGAATCTGAGTTAAATCATGGATCACCTCTTTTAACCTTTCAAGCAAGGAAACCTATATTTTGACACAATTCACTTTTGAAGATTTAGGAGAAGAAGAGTTTAAAGCCCCAGTACTATAGTCTTTGACTATCTCATCTCCAATTTCTTTTGACTTATCCATCCTTCAATATATACAAAACAAAATAGTGATATCTGCATTAGGCCAACACAAAAACGTCCTATAACAACAACTGTAAACACTTATAGCCTAGGAACGGCTAAACCCTTTCTCTGATACAACTAATTGTAGCACCCTTATCCTATAATCTATCCATATCACTTTATCCATCTCATTACACATGTTTTACTGAGCAATAAAAACATATATCAACTATATAGAGAATTGATATCCATACTTAATCCATAAGAGTGCTATACTATTAGGACTTCAAAATATACATTAGAGTCTCTTTACAAAATATAACCACAGATAACATCTTACAAAATAGTTGTACTGTTACAAGATTTCCAACACAACATAAAACCCTCAAAATACAAAAAGGAACCAAAAAGAAGACTACATACTTTATATTCTTCAAAGACTTGTGTTGGCCAGCCTGCTACAGATATCAATACTGAGAGAAAGTCCTAGCCTTGCAACCTACACGGATGAAACACCCGTGCTAAGCTATAAAGCTTAGTGGGGAACTAAATTATGATAAACGACCACTCACAGTGATCGTCAACAAGCACCCAACATGCTTCAAATGTAACAATGATTTATTTCAAAAAATGAAAAAATTAAACATTTACATTCACTTATAGAAATCATAAAGTTCAACAGTTAAAAATTTGAATGGACGTTTCATTCATCATATATAATCATACAATGTAATACATATAAAAATAAAGGACATATATATAGAGAGCATTTAGCAATTATCATGCAATTTGTTTTTGTACTAGCAGTATAGATACATATGTATATTGAGCATTCTTTTAGACTTGGGTTTTGTATCCAGCAAAAGGAATTTCATATGTAGAATAGTATAAAGTTAACTAAGAATTTGCATGCCTTATTAAACTTTTCATAACCTTGATAATAAAGCCTGCACTATTCTAAAGAGGTGGATAACGGGTTATACGGTAGTAACCGAAGGTAATATAAAGATAACCGAAGGTATTAAACTATAAACCCTTGTAGGGATAAAGTTGTATGATAAACCGGTGGACCTAAACGAGGTCGAACAAATAACATGGACACAAACGAGGTCAATCAAATAACATGGGCCCAAACGAGGTCAATCAAATAACATGGCCCCAAACGAGGTCAATCAAATAACATGGACCGGTCAAGCGGACCCAAACGGGGTCGGCTACAACCCAAACGAGGGTCGTTTAAATTAACTTTAACTTTTAAACCCAAACAGGGTCACTATACTTTTAAATTCAAGTGGACCTAAATAGGTCTAAATGTTCAGAAGCAGCTGTAAGGTACCCTTATAGGCATGCCTATCTATCCATTTCCTAGACTCATCGCTGGCAATAAAATCTGTTTACTTTATCTTTCATCTATTCATTCATATACATGTATACACATGTATACTCTTATATAACTACATACAAGGTAAACATATACATGCTCACTATTGGGTATTACTATTCTTTATTTGAAATCTTTTTCAATCATGTATTTATTTCGTATAATATGGTTGCATCTATATTATACTATTTGCTCCTGTGCATAATCATGTACAAATATATATCTTCTCTAGTGCATCAACATATATGCATAATTCATAAAACAATTTATAAAATTTGCTCATGTAACTATCACATGACAAATTACTCCCTCTCTAATGCATACACTTGTGTACGTATTCTCATATAACATTGCTATTATATAATTTAATAAGAATTCTATAATTTAGTCTATAGCACTGTAGATTTGTATTATAGCATGCTAACATGTAATAGCGCATATGCCTAATCATGTCATTTCAATTAAGTAAAGACATATTCATATATTTAACTAATCACATTACTTCTTTATATATGTAAGGTTGGCATTTCAACTATACAAACCATTAACCTTATTAGATTAATAGCAAAGATTTAGTCATTCATGTACGTATATATATATATATATATATATATATATATATATATATATATATATATATATATATATATATATATATATATATATATATTAGCCCAATCAAAGCTAGGTTATAACTAAGTACAATAACTTTAAGTTCATCAATATGCAACCAATAAAATAGTAACGTCATTGCATACAAACATGCATAACATGATATGCTTTCATTTTCTAGGTCTACATACTCCAGCATCAATAGAACATTCATGAGTAGCATTTTTAATTATTAACTATCATGTATGTATTCATATCCACATTTGAACTCTATTGCAGGCAACACTATGTTCATGTCCATTTCATACTTCAAAGCTGTACTTATAGTATAACATTTGCACATGCATATAATCTCTTCTACTAAGTGACATTCAATCATTTTCTATCTCATAGGGCAATTACGTGCTCATGCACTCATAAATATGATCATAGATTGTACATACCTATAGTACATTCGCATCTAATAAGCTTGTTCTTGTAAGCATAATTATCAACATGTATACCTCTATCACTCATCTATCATATGCTATACATTTATCAATATGTTTCCATATGGCACATACATTTGACTTTCATCATGAACTTATACTTGAACATGTGATCTTTAGGCAACACATCATATCACAATCATATTATCATACACATATATGATTAACAATAATTTCATAATTATTCATGGAGCTATAACTTAACTATTAATGCACAATTTCGATGATGCATAAGTATACATTCATAGACAATTTTCAATGTAAAAGATACAATTATGAAAATCCATATATATATCTTTTGATACAAATTTATATACACATGAGTCTATAGCTCTCGTATACTTGCATTCAAGGCCTATTTTGTTCAGTTATATGTGTAACACATGAGGGTAACCTAATATAATGATAAAGGGAAATAAAAAGTAAAGTTATGGGCAAAAATCATGGTGTTGCGCTCGTGGCAGTGTATTAAGCCATACGAATTTTCACCCTGTTCCCAAAATCCTGCAAACTGCTTAACAAACTCATTTTGTACTTCGTTTTTGACACACTAAACGGCATTTTTAGAAAAATTTGTCTTCTACAAAGTTATAGATATACAATTTTGGTTTCTATAAAATTAATCCACATCTAAATATCAGTTATAAATTGAGAGATATTGTCGAAATACTGAAGACTGTTCATGAGCACAAGACAGCACACTTATCCGATTTACAAGCTAAGTTATGACCCATTTAGAGACAGAATTAGAATGTAGTTTCTTATTATGAAATCTTTTTATGCAAGTTTATTTTAATACCCAATTAGAATCATCTAATTATTATTTCTCAAACTAAAGATATTGCAAAAATAATACAGCTAGGTCCAGTGAACCCAAACCCAAAATTTTTAAACTCATATACATGACTATTTAAAAATCAAAGATTGATGTTTTATTTCAAGTTACTCATCAAATATAATTTCATACATTGTATTTTAACATTTATATATTAACATCACTTTAAAATAAACTCAAATCAAGCTTTTAACAATTTTATTTATCCTAACTATATCAATTAACACATGCAAGAGGTAAATCTCTACATCTCCTCTTTTAACTATAACACTATATCAAAATGCATCCATATCATATTGTAATCACATATTTATTTCAAATAAAAACACATGGTTGAAAATTAAGCTCCCAAACCTGGACATGCAATTCAAATCTTCTTTAAATTCTCCTTTCACTCTTAGTCCTTTGTGGGCCCTTTTTCCTTGTCTCTTCTACCTTCTTTTTATCCTTTGCATCAATTCATTAATTCAACGTCAATCTTCCCTCATTTATCTTAATCCATCATCAATGAAAATAAGAAGCAGATGAAGATGAAGAGATGAACTATCGAGTTAAAATATTTACCTTATAGTTTTATACTAATGATCTAGATTGAACAACATGCAAGTATTTCCTCTTCAAGAAGACCTTGAGAAATCATCTATGGCTTTAAGAAATGAGAAGGAGAAAGGAAATTTCTGTAACTCTCTCTAGAATTTCATCCACCACCATCTCTTATTAAGTTTCTCTTTCATTCCACTAGCAAAAAAATTATTTATAATAGTTAGGAAAATTCCCTTTTTAGTCCCGTGAAAATTTGCATGTCATAACAATGACACACACCTTTTTGCATGTTGTAAAGTGACCCCTCTACTAACTCTTTTTCTTAAATCAACCTTTCTATTTATTCCTTCACTTAAATTGACCCCTCATTTATTCACATTTGCCCCTAAAGATGCCATAATTATAAATTTACCCCAAATTAATACTTTTTACTTCAATTACACCCTTGAATATTATTAAACCAACAATAATAATTTAATTATGACCTTATAAAATTCATACCATATAATTCACATATTTATCAAATAATTATTGATAACTTAATAACATTTTTTGCCCCATCAATATCTTAACTCTTCATAATTCATCCAATAATACTCAATTAGACTTTAATAATATGTAAGTGCCATTGAATTCTACTAGGGCCTATTTTGGGTCCTTATAGGGAAAGAACCCAATATGACATTTCTCAGGATTTGGGGCTGTGAAGCACATGTTAAGAAATTAATATCTGATAAACTAGAGTCCAAATCCATTGTCTGCTTGTTTGTGGGTTATTCCAAAGAAACAAATGGATACTACTTATATTTTCATGGAAAAGGAGTTCATTCTCGAGAAGACACTGGGAGTAACGTAGAACTTGGAGAAATTCAAGTGCCACAAACATCTTATAGAGGATGAGTTGGAAATGGTATCAAGTTCATAACTAGTTCTAGCACAAGAACCCATTACATAAGAACCCTAAAGGTCCGATAGGGTACATCAGGAGATTGAGAAATATTGATTTCTAATCACTAATAGTGACACTATTGAGTTAGTAGATCGTGAGGATCCTACTACCTACTGAGAAGCTATTAAGAGCTCAGACTCGAAAAATTGGCTTGAAGCCATGAAATTTGAGATGCAATCAATGTAGGATAACCAAGTTTTGACTTTGGTTGATCCACAGAAAGGTGCTAAGGTAATTGAATGCAAGTGGCTATTTAAACTCAAAGCTGATAAGACCTACAAAGGTAGACTAGTAGCAAAAGGTTTTCGGCAAACTCATAGTGTAGACTATAATGAGACATTTTCGCCTGTAGTCATGCTAAAGTCCATTAGAATCTTGCTTGCCATAGCTGCATATCATGATTATGAGATATGGCAAATGGATGTCAAAACTGCTTTCCTTAATGAAAATTTACTTGAGGATGTGTATATGACACAGCCTGAGGGTTTTGTCAATCCCAAGCATCCTAAAAAGGTAAGCTTCAAAAATCCATTTATGGATTAAACCAAGTATCCCGATGTTGGAATCTTTATTTTGATGAGGCAGTCAAAGAATTTGACTTCATCAAGAATGAAGATGAGCCTTGTGTGTACAAGAAGGTTAGTGGGAGCATAATAGTATTTTTGTTCATATATGTGGATGACATCCTTCTCATTGGGAATGACATTCCAACATTGCAAAAGGTTAAGCAATGGTTGGGGAAGTGTTTCTTAATGAAAGACATAGGGGAAGCCGAGACAACACTTGGTATTCGGATCTATAGAGATAGATCGAATCGGCTTTTGGGACTAAGTCAAAAAGAGTACATAGATAAAGTACTAAAGCATTTTAGTATGGGAGACTCAAAGAAAGGGTACATACCTTTGGCTTTGGGAGTTCCTTTGACTAAAGAACAGTGTCTTAAAACTAAAGAGGAGAGGGATAATATGAGTTGAATTCCATATGCATCTGCTATGGAGGCTGAAATCACTACCTAAAGAGAGTGAATTTAAAATTTAAAGGAATTTGAGTTAATATATATGTCACTTAATTAGGAAGTGATTGAGGCTTAAATCACTACCTAAAGAGAGTGAATTTCGGCATTCACACTTGACCTAAATAAGTGATATATATTTATAAACTAAAGGAAAGAAACCCTAGGCAATTTTTGCTCTTTCTCACTCTCTTGGTCGAAATACACAAGGGGAAAGAATTCTTTCTTGTTCTCTTGTGTTCTTGGTTAGCAATAGCAACCTAAAAGAAGAACAAGATCAGATGTTGTTGCTTCAATCCATTCCCATTGCCAAATATTTTAAACATAGAGCTAGCACTCTAAGTTTTAAGCCTTCCTTGCAATTTTGTGTGTGAACATAAAAAGGTGTGGTGTAAATGTAGCACCCTCTATGCAAAACCCTATTTATCTAATAATTTGATTAATATTAATTATGCTTATGCAATATATTTGTTTAACTATCATTTTACCTTTAATCATGTCATACGGTTCATAACTTATGTATGTGCTACTAGTCTATTCCTGTGTTGCATTTCATACATAGAATCATGCATACTATTCTATATGAATGTTACTTATGTATATCACATGCATGCATACTCTTCTTAGCTTTACTACTTGTGAGTCACAGCATTTCGCATAAGTTATATACATCTTATAACATAACTGGCCATAAAGCAAAACATATGATAATACTATTACAAATACATCCTACATCAAGATTAACAGTCGGTAGTTGGCCCTTCCTGATGCAGAGATCGTCCCTGAGCAAAAGTCTTGGTAACAGTACCTACACGGATGAATAACCCGTGCTAAGCTATAAAGCTTAGTGGGGAATATCTATAGGTGGATGACCACTCACAACGGTAATAAAAATATACATACAATTTGTATAATAAATAACATGTACAACATATCATGTCATTAACAACAAATACTTTAAAACATAAAACATATCCTCATGATACCTAAACATTGTACCAAAAAAAAATGACAAGTATTCTCATTTTCATAATTCATATAGATAGCATTTTCCATGTAAACATATTCAAATGAAACATAATACCTATGGGCAAACCAACAATGTAATCCACAATATCAATCTTTTGTCAAATAACTTTAACTGTTTAATTTTTTATCAATACTATGAATAACATTTAGCCTGCCTTAGCTTTATCCGTGGATAACGGGAACTATGGATACACATCGGTATCAAGAAGAAGGATATCCGAAGATATCAGAGCTATAGACCCAGACGGGGCCAAACTGTACTATGGACCGGTCAAGCAGACCCAAATGGGGTTGCCTATCAACCCAAACGGGGCTGATCATGATCCAAACGGGATCATATATACTATGGACCCAATTGGGCAAAACTATGGCAGCTGCAATTTCCCTATAGGCGCCTATCTATCCACATCTAAAACACTATCGCAGGCAGAACTATATTCGTGTTCAGTTCACATATTAATACTGTATTCATAGTATATTGTTTATACATATATAGAGTTTTGTAAAACTATAAGTTATATGGTGCATAAACAAATATATGCACATTTCATATGTCAAGTTATTCATCTTGCTCATCCAAATCTGTATGACTATATCATTTGCATCATAACATATAAGCATGACTTATAATCATCATATCATATACTTGATCATGTTCTCTTTAAGCATATCACATGTCCATAGTCATGCTAAAACATCTTCTATCTCATAGGGCAATTACATGCTCACATGCTCATATACATAATCATAAATGTACATACCTGTGGGTACATTCGCCTATAGTTGACTTATTCTTATGGGCATGTTACCAATATATATATATACCTTTATCATCATTCAAATCATGTACTATACAAAATATCAACATGTTTCCATATGGGTATATACACATGCCAATGTCATACTATTATAGTCCCTATTTCATAGCATAAGTACATGTCAAAATGTGCACTTTCATGTCATAAGACTTACATGTGTATATATATCAATTTGACCATCATGCGCAAGCCTAATTACATGTATAGGTTAGATATTTCATCACTAGTCTTTATTCATATACACAATTGAATACATATGTATTCATATAAATCCTTCATTAATAGCCATATTACATGCTCTATCCAATTAAATTTACTATCACATAAACAAATATCTTTCTCAATTTATTAAAAATCATATTAGCAAGTGTAGCAACAATCTGCACATAATAGTAAATTATGTTTCTGTGAGCAGTTTAGGAAACTAGTCCGAATTCAACCTTAGATTCCATATACACTCCTAGAGATAGATTTAAGGTTAGGTTTCTTCATATGAAATATAGGTATGGAAGTCTATTTTTCAATGCAAAAAGAATCACTCAATTTTCTATTCTGTAGCTTAATTTAGGAGCAAAACAATCCAGATGGTTCATTCAATCGTGAAGGGGCGTTCGACTCCTGAAGAGCTTCACGAGTGAAGCAAAAAGGGCAAACCTCACGACTCATGAAGAAGTTCACGAGTGGATAAGAAAGGCATATATCACGACTCGGACTAAAATTCACGAGTGACCCAGGATAAGGAAATGCACGACTCGTGAAGAGCTTCACAAGTCGGACAACAGTTCATGACTTGTGAAAAGCTTCACGAGTCGGACAACAGTTCATGACTCGTGAAGAGCTTCACTACTCGGCAAAAACACATTTTATTCTTCAACCTTTCATTTATAAAATCCAGCAAATGCAAACTTAATTTCTATCAATCTTAACAAAATTTAACAATTGATTCAACATGCAATATGAATAGCCTAATTCCCATACCTTGGCATACAAATATATATCTTCAATCTCTAGCAATATCCTTTCCTTTGCTCCTTCTTCCCTCCTCTTCTCCTTTACAAATATCATCATCATCATCATCAATTTCCATCACATTTACATTTCCCTCAGTCAACGTGAAAAGAAGAAAAAGATGAAGATGATGAAGGGTTACATTAAGAGTTTAATTACTTTAGTTTACTGCACTATACTCTTGATTAACCCACAACATTATCACCTAATTGCTTGAGATGATTGAATGAAAATCAAAGGAAGAAGAGATGAACAATTTTTTGGTTTTTTTCTCTCTTCAAATGCTGATCTCAAGGTCTCAACCAGCCACCTCCACATTCCACTAACTTCTTTCTATTTATATAAGTGGCAAAATTTCCCTTTTACTCCGTCAACATCTTGCATGCCATACAAATGCCACAAACCATTATGCATGTTAGACTTTAACCCCTCCACTAACTCCTTTTCAAACATCAACCTATCAATTTATTCAACCTTTCAAATGAACCTATGATTCAATGCTTCTATTCATAATTGGCCACTAATATGCCACAATTACAAATTTACCCCAAATTAATACCTTCTACTTCAATTACACCCTCAATTAATATTAAACCATACTCTTTTATTTTATTTTCATGCAATTAACATAATAACATGATAATTTACCCCCCTTACTTAAACACAAAAATATGTAAATTAAATTAGGGTCATGTTAGGGGCCTTACAATTCTCTCCACCTTAAGAATTTCGTCCCCGAAATTCATACTTGTTTTGAATAAATGAGGATATTGTTCCTTTATAGTTGTTTCTGGCTTCCAAGTAACTTCTTGTAAATCATGATGTTGCCAGAGCACTTTAACAAGTGGAATTTGCTTATTCCTTAGCTGTCTAACTTTTCTAGCCAGAACTGCTATAGGCTCCTCATCATAAGCGAAATTCGGCTGTACTTGCACATCATGAACTGGTATCACATAAGATTCATCTGATCGATATCTTCAAAGCATAGAAACATGAAACACATCATGAAGTTTGGCTATTTCCATTGAGAGAGCCAACCTGTATGCCACTGGCCCAACTCTTTGAAGAATCTCATATGGGCCGATAAACCTCGGACTCAGGTTACCCTTTTTCCCAAATCTCAATACTTTTCTCCAAGGGGACAGTTTCAAAAACACTTTGTCACCCACTTGATATTCAATATCCTTTCTTTTCAAATCAGCATATGACTTCTGTCTATCACTAGCTTCCTTCAATCTCTGCTTGATAACTTGTACCTTTTCTTCTGTATCTTTGACAATATCAGGACCAATAACTTTGCGCTCAGACAATTCAGTCCAGTAAACAGGAGTTCTACATTTTCGGCCATACAAGGCCTCATAAGGTGCCAACTCGATGCTCCTTTGATAACTATTATTGTAAGCAAACTCCATTAAAGCTAAATATCTATCCCAACTTCATGTAAAATCCAAAACACAACCTCTCATCATATCTTCTATGCTTTGGACAACCCGTTCAGATTGACCATCCGTCTTAGGGTGGAATGTTGTACTGTAATGGAGCTGAGTTCCAAGTGCTTGTTACAAACTCTGCCAGAATCTTGATGTGAATCTCGAATCTTGATCAGAGATTATTGACACCGGAATGCCATGCAGTCTAACAATCTCATTTACATAAAGTTCTGCCAGTTTATCCATAGGGTAATCCATCCGAACTGGTATGAAATGAGCTAATTTAGTCAGCTTATCAAGTATAACCCACACTGCATCATGCTTTTTTTGTGTAAAGGGCAATCCTGTTACAAAGTCCGTGGTGATATCCTCCCATTTCCACTGTAGAATCGGGATGGGATTCAACAAACTAGAGGGTAACTGGTGTTCTGCTTTCACCTGCTAACAAGTCAAACATTTGGAGACATATGCTACCACATCTTTCTTCATGCCAGGCCATAAATAACATTACTTCAAATCCTGGTACATCTTATTCCCACTAGGGTGCATAGTAAATACTGTATTGTGAGCCTCATTCAATACTGTTCTTCTTAATTCTTTGTCATCAGGAACATACAATCTATTATGGTAATACACACCCCCACCTCTTTCACTGAATACTAAGACTGGGTCCCCTCATGCGAAGACTTCAAAATCTGTTGCAACCTTTCATCATGTTTCTGAGCATCGATCACTGCTTGCTTTAAACAAGGTCTAACCTTTAACTGTGCTATTAAAGCACCATCATATGCAAGTTTCCATCTACAGCAATGTGCAATCATAGCAGCCATCATCTTACGACTCAAGGCATCAGCTACAACATTAACTTTGCCTGGATGGTAACCCATTATACAATCATAATCTTTAAATAGTTCTAACCATCTTCGTTGTCTCAAGTTAAGTTCCTTTTGAGTGAGCAAATATTTGAGACTCTTGTGATCTGTGTAGATTCCGCACTTTTCCCCATACAAATAATGTCGCCAAATTTTTTAGGCAAACACTACTGCTGCTAACTCTAGGTCATGGGTTGGATAGTTCTGTTCATGCGGCTTCAACTGTCTAGATGCATAGGCAATTACTTTACCATCTTGCATTAACACACAATCCAAGCCAACTCTAGAAGCATCACTATATATAGCATAATCCTTTCCTGTAACTAGTTGTGTCAAAACTGGAGCCTCTGTCAAAAATTTCTTTAACTGATCAAAGTTTGCCTGACACCTGTCAGTTCACTCAAACTTTCTGCCCTTTCTCAATAGTTTAGTGAGTGGTGCAGCTATAACTGAAAAGGCTTTCACAAAATGACGGTAATAACCTGCTCAGCCCAGAAAACTTCTCACTTCTACCACATTTTGAGGCGGCTTCCAATTCACTATAGCCTCAATTTTTGCTGGATACACCCTAATGCCTTCAAAAGATACCACATGACAAAGGAAAGAAACTTCTGTTAGAGAGTATGCCCTAGAGCTCATGTAATAGGGATGTTTTTCATATGTATGAAATTTATATTCTTAATAAAAGGCATCATTCATTTATTAATGCTGTGTTTGAATACATGAGTTTGTAAATCTTAAATTAATAAATGAAGTCCTAGATATTATAAACACAGTGCAAAGGCAATCATGAAGGTGTTCATGATGTGAGATGTCTATTGCATGCAAATATGTTAATATCTAAATATCCCTAGTCATAGAATTAACAAGATAGGACATTGTTAATTCGGACAGACTAGCACATGTTATGCTTCTTGAATGGTTCAAGCAATGGTTCTCATAATTGTGATTATGGATGATAATCAAAGCTAACATTTGGATGCTTTTTAGAGGAACAAGTTCATTGGAGACCTGCAAAGAGAATCCTCATATGGATATTAAATCTATGTCAGTGAGGAATCTCTTCACAGCAGTTGTGCAAGTATCCTTGGACTTGAGATCACCAAAGTTATCTTAAGTAGCAAGTGGTATACTTTGACTCCATAATTGATTACTTCCAACTAGGAGTGAATATATTTAGGAGATTGGGTATATCATGACCTACTTGAAGATAGTTGAGTGATTGACAAAGGATTCACCATCCCAGATTTAACAAGGGAAGTTATCTCACATGATTCTATAATTACCTTGTTCAGTGAATCTCTGGCCAAAGTAATATGCCGAGATGGATGGAGATCCATAAAGGGCATTTTAAGAACAATGGTTAAATTAATAGAACATACATAATTAGATTTATATGAGTTGACAGAAATCCATACTCATAATCTAATTGAGATAAGAGTGGTGAAAGGAGTAATTGCACGGTAACTGTTTCTATGGAAGGGTATAGTCAAACCACATGACTTTCCTGACATTTGGGTAGTCATGATGCCTAGCTAGAGGCCAATCATGACTTGTATAATGATGTATCAAAATATCAATAGAGATTGATAAAATGATTTAAAGAGTTTAAATCATGTGACTTTTGAATAGAACTCACAATTACATATTATACTGCCAACATGGACAGGAACCCAATAGGTCACACACATATAGAGAAAAGGGTAAAATGGTAAAATGACAAGGATAATAATATTTGATATTATTATAAAGGTAGAGAGGAGAATATGATAATAATTAATTAAAGAGTTTAATTAATTATGATCAAATAAAATTATCCGCGGAACTTTTGAGAAATGTTCTGTAAATTGGACCTAAATGAAATAATGTATTTCATAATTAATTATTATTGTCTTATAAGTGTTATAAGACTACTATAAGTGTTATAGGACTGATATAATAATTAATAGGACCATTGGAGAAATTATAAAGGGTCAAAGGAATGAAGAAGTTGGAGGAAGCCCTCCAGAAGAGGGCTACACGCCAACTCCATACAGAAGGGCTTAGAGGACTTTTTTCTTGGACCAAATTAATTTATATATGTTACATAAGTGTTATGGAACTCACATATTTAATTTGATTGGATTTGGAATCCATTTGGGTATTTAAATCCAATTAAATGCACAAGGGCCTAGTTTGTGGATTTTGTGCATGGTCTTTTATGAAAAGATTTAATTTGGATTTAATTAAGCCCAAATGATTATAATTAATTCCAGAAGCCCAATTAATAATTCTCTAGCAATTTTAAAGAGCCCAATCTCATTAAGGAGTTGGAATTTTAACCTAACTATAAAAGGCCAACTAATGAGAATTAGGGTTAAGTGATTAAAGCAAAAGGAAAGTCTTTTTCTCTTATTTCTCTCTCCCTTTTTGCGCCACTTCCATTGCTAGCCTCTTGGATTTCGGCCAGCCCTAGTTGAACACCAATTTTTTGGTTCAATTTACCCCTCTCTAGTGTGGATTACTAATTGAAGGTGTTCGATTTTGGATACTGTGGTTTGCGACAACCCAGTGCGAAGTAAAATCAACTGTTCAACAAAAATCAAAGGTGATTTTTCTTATTCTCATATAGTTATATTGTGTATTCATGGCAAGATCAGATCTTATGGTTAAAAAAATTTTAAAATTCCGCTCATGTATGTGATGCATGTAACCATTAAATTCCAACATGGTATCAGAGCATGGTTTTGCCATGGATATACAATTCTATATTTTTCTGCGGAATAAGTTTTGTTTTGTTTTGAGTTATTAATTTCATGAACATTAAAATATTAGATTTGATTGTTCATGAATGAGAAATATTGATTTCTGGTTGTACGTGTGATCAAATAAATTTTGTGGAAACAAAAACGAAATTTTTGAATGATTAAGATTTGGTTTTGGCATGAAACCCATTAGGGTTTGGCGTGAAACCCTAGGTAATGTAGGGGCTGTTCTAATTTAATTTCTTATGGATCCATTTAAAAATCATTTAGATGATATTTTATGTGTTTAATATGTGATATTAAGCTGTAGGATCGAACGAAATTAAAATCGAACAAGTTTTACATGAAAACTAGTTTTGTCGAAAAGTTCGATAAATTGGTGTTCTTCGTGTGTTCTTGATGTGTTCTTGGTTAGAACGACTTTTGATCTTCTAAATCTGATATATATGATATATTAAAGTGTTTTTAATTAATTGGATTAATTAAAATGGGCCTTAAATTAATTTGATTAATTTTAATTCATTAAAACCACTTAATGGGCTTAATTATGTTTACGGACTTGGTTTAAATTAGTAAATGACTTGGTAGGCCCAAGGAGCTGATTTAAATTAACTATTATAAACATTAATTAAGTTTATTAATGGGTTTTAAGGGCTGGAGTGGGCTTGGCTCATTCCAAAAAGCCCAAATGGTCCAAATGACACAAAACTAGTTTGTGTGTGAACACACTTAAGGTTTTTCTTCTGTGGGTTTCGGCCTACACTTGTTTTAAGCCAAAAATTGATTCTTTTAATTATTTAATATGATTAATTAATTAAATAATCAATTTATAATTAATTAATAATCAATTTGATTGATTATTAAGGCAAGAACACATTCATGCAAAAAGGTTTCCTAAAATGAAAGTTTCCAAAATGGAAAAAGTTTCCTAATTTGATCACATCATTAAAATAACTCAAAATATAGTTTCAAAGGTTGAAACAAAGTTAGTAATCCATTTCTTTATGCATTAGAAAGGCATATAAGGGTGTATGATTGGCATGATGGATAGTTATGGAAAAGCCCAATGTGATTGAGCATTATGCATGTTTTGGCCCAATGAGGACTTTTATGTCCCGGCCACTTGTTTTTGGTTTGTATTTCATTTCAAATTGTAATATGTAATTAGATTACTTAGATTAGAATTAGAAATAGAGATGGAGACCAATATCAAGGAGCAAGATGGGCCGGATGGAGATCCAACAAGCTTAAAGATAATGTAATTATTTTCTTGTTTGAATCATGCATACTACCTAGGTGTGACCTTTTGATTTCCCTCTTGGCTCGGGAAAATCAATATAGTGAAGTCCATAACTATACCATATTTGTATGAATACATTTATGTGATAGATATAGGATGCATACCAATGTATGCCAACCATGTATGATGAGACTTAATTAACTAAAACCCTCAAACAAATACTAAGGTATATAAGCCTTCCATTAATTTGAAGAGAACCAGAGTTTTTTATAGTGTGGGTTGTTGACCACAGTCAAGCTCACATTATATCGAATATGTTCAAATCTAATTAAATGGGTCATCTTAGCTAGCCCATTAGTTTGTTGACCACAGTCAAGGCTAATGGTTCTAGAGGCAAGATTAGGGAATGCATATATGATATGCATGCATCAAGAGTTGATAACCTGATGATCCAATAGTTGTGTAGAGACACAATTGGTATAGAGATACCTACCTTTCAAGGGTATGGAATTTGGCTTGTTGACCACAGTCAAGGTCAAATTACATATCAAGGATTGGATATTGGCCCACTAAGAAAACCATCGGGTTTTCTCGGATTATATAGTGAGGGATATTAATTCGCAATAAAATAGTGGGAGTAAATGGATTAATTAAAGACCTTATTAATGCAAACATATATATGAACATACTCTCATATCTTTTCTTTTTCACATCTATGTCATCATCATGAGCACATCAAATACACGATCAATCTTGGATAACAAACTGGTTGGCAGCAACTATTCTGACCGGATCAAGCAAGTGAGAATTGTTCTCAGAGCTGAAAAGATCCATTATGTCTTGGATAAAGATCCACCACCACTTCCATCAGATGATGCCATTGATGAGATCAAAGGCACTCATCGAAAATACATGGAGGATAGTGAAGCAGCAGCATGTCTGATGCTAGGTGCTATGTCCTCAGAGCTTCAGAAGCAACATGAGATAATGGATGGTGGGATTTCCAAGAAAAAGGTTGCCAAGAAAGAGAATCCCAAAGGAACTTACTTCCATTGTGGAAAAGATGATCATTAGAAGCATAACTGCAAGGCCTATCTAGATTCTCTTAAGGAGAAGAAGCAAGTTGTTGCATCTACTTCAGGTATTCAAATGATTGAAATTAATACTTATTCTATTGCTTCTAAACAATCTTGGGTATTAGATACCGGATGTGGATCTCACTTATGTAATGATCTACAGGGACTTAGAAGCATTAGAAGAGTGGAAAAGGCAGAGATTTGTTTGCAGTCAGCTACTGGACAAAACATCTCTACAACTGTTGTGGGGACTTATCATTTGCCTCTTCCTAGTGGATTAGTACTGGAATTAAATAATTGTTATTATGTTCCAGCTTTATCCAAAAGTATTGTTTCTTTTAGTTATTTGTTGAACGATTATGATATTTCTTTAAAGGACAAATGTTGTTACATTTTTAAGAACAATATATTTTATGCAAAAGTTATCATTGAGAATGGTATATTTGTTCTTGATTTAATTAAAGAAGTACATAATGTGGATACCAAGAGAATGAAACATGATAATCTAAATACCTCATACTTATGGCATTGTCGTTTAGGCCACATAAATGAAAAACGCATGACCAAATTGCACAAGTCAGGTGATTTGGGATCATTTGATTATGAATCATTTGATACATACGAATCTTGTTTATTAGGAAAAATGACAAAATCTCCCTTTATTGGTAAAGGAGAACGAGCTAAAATGGTTTTGGACTTAATACATTCAGATGTATGTGGTCCAATGACTACACATGCTAGAGGAGGTTACTCCTACTTCATTACTTTCATAGATGATTATTCCAGGTTTGGATACATCTATCTAATGAAATATAAGTCTGAAGCATTTGAAAAGTTCAAAGAATTCAGAAATGAAGTAGAGAAACAACATGGCAAAAGTATTAAAACACTTAGATCGGATCGAGGTAGAGAATACTTAAGTCAAGAGTTTCAGGATTATCTTAGAGATAATGGGATTTTATCTCAATGGACTCCTCCATATACACCTCAACACAATGGTGTATCTGAAAGGAGAAATCGAACACTATTAGATATGGTTCGATCAATGATGAGCCGAGCGGACTTCCCTAAGTCTTTTTGGGGATCTGCACTAGAAATTGCTGTTTATGTTTTAAACAGAGTTCCTAGTAAATCGGTTGATGTTACTCCATCTGAGATGTGGAATAACAAGAAACCCACGCTTTCTCATATGAAAGTATGGGGCTGTCCTGCTTATGTGAAGAGGACAATGTCAGACAAATTGGATGTTAAGTCTGATAAATGTTTATTTGTGGGATATCCAAAAGAAACGTTTGGATATTATTTCTATCATCGCTTAGAACAAAAGGTGTTTGTTTCAAGGCATGCTGTCTTCTTGGAAAGAGAATTTCTCCTACGAGAGGACAGTGGGAGTAAAATTGAGCTTGGTGAAGTTCAAGACCCACAAATAGAAGATGATCAACCGATTGAACCCGAAAATGAATTTCATAATGATGAGATTACAGTTGAACCTAATTATACACAAAATCCTAGAAGATCTACTAGGATGCGTTCTATCCCTGTGAGATATGGATTTCACGTTGATTCGGATAGAGGCATAACTGTAGTAGAGGACAATGAGCCTACAAGCTATCAAGAAGTTTTGAACAGTTCAGAACGTGATTTATGGCTTAAGGCTATGCAGTCCGAAATGGACTCCATGTATGAGAATAAAGTATGGACTTTAACTCAACCACCTGAAGGGATAAAACCCATAGGGTGCAAATGGGTCTTCAAAAAGAAGACTGACATGGAAGGTAATATAGTTACCTATAAAGCTCGCTTAGTAGGAAAAGGTTATCGTCAAAAAGAAGGTATTGACTATGACGAAACTTTTTCTCCTGTAGCGATGCTTAAGTCTATAAGAATACTTTTAGCCATTTCAGCTCATTATGATTATGAGATTTGGCAGATGGATGTGAAGACAGCTTTCCTTAATGGAAATCGTACCGAGGATGTGTATATGACACAACCAGAAGGATTCACATCAGGAAATGGCGAAAAGGTATGCAAGCTTCAAAGATCCATTTATGGATTGAAGCAAGCCTCTAGGAGCTGGAACATACGATTCAATGAGACAATCAAAGAGTTTGGTTTCTCACAGAATGAAGATGAACCTTGTGTGTATAAAAGGGTCAGTGGGAGTGCAATTGTCTTCCTAGTTCTATATGTAGATGACATATTGATCATGGGAAATGACATTTCTCTTCTCCAATCTGTTAAAATATGGTTATCCAAGCAATTCTCCATGAAAGACCTTGGAGAAGCATCCTATATTCTGGGAATAAGGATCTATAGAGATAGATCCAATAGGTTGCTAGGTCTTTCTTAGAGTACATATATAGATAAAGTATTGAAGAGGTTCAATATGGATCTCTCTAAGAAAGGGTTTATACTCATGGTGCATGGGAAACACCTTTCTAAGTCTATGTGTCCACAGACACTGGAGGATAGAGAGAGCATGAATAGAATACCATATGCATCTACAATTGGTTCCATCATGTATGCTATGTTATGTACACGTCCAGATGTAGCATTTGCTTTGAGTGTCACAAGCAGATTCCAATCTAATTTTGGAGAGGAACATTGGGCAGCTGTCAAGAATATTCTTAAGTACTTGAGAAGGACTAAGGATATATTCTTGGTATATGGAGAGAGCAGTTTGGAAGTAAACGGGTATACAGATGCCAGCTTCCAATCTGACAAAGATGATTGTAAATCACAATCTGGTTATGTGTTAATAATGGGAAGAGGAGCAGTTAGTTGGAAAAGTTCCAAACAAGAAACAACTGCTAATTTCCACGACGGAAGCTGAGTACATTGCTGCTTCAGAAACAGCCAAAGAAGCAGTCTGGATCAAAAAGTTCATAACCGAACTAGGAGTGGTGCTTAGCTTTGTTGATCCGATTCCTTTATATTGTGACAACAATGGAGCCATTGCGCAAGCAAAGGAACCACGGTCTCATCAGCGATCCAAGCATGTTCTCAGACGCTACCATCTCATAAGGGAAATAGTAGCTAGAAATGATGTGAAAATAGAAAGGGTTAGATGACAATGTGGCGGATCCCCTCACTAAAGCACTTTCCCAGATTAAGCATGATCACCATATAAATAGCATGGGCCTGAGACATATGAGTGATTGGCTCTAGTGCACGTGGGAGATTGTTAGAGAGTATGCCCTAGAGGCCATGTAATAGGGATGTTTTTCATATGTATGAAATTTATATTCTTAATAAAAGGCATCATTCATTTATTAATGCTGTGTTTGAATACATGAGTTTGTAAATCTTAAATTAATAAATGAAGTCCTAGATATTATAAACACAGTGCAAAGGCAATCATGAAGGTGTTCATGATGTGAGATGTCTATTGCATGCAAATATGTTAATATCTAAATATCCCTAGTCATAGAATTAACAAGATAGGACATTGTTAATTCGGACAGACTAGCACATGTTATGCTTCTTGAATGGTTTAAGCAATGGTTCTCATAATTGTGATTATGGATGATAATCAAAGCTAACATGTGGATGCTTGTTAGAGGAACAAGTTCATTGGAGACCTGCAAAGAGAATCCTCATATGGATATTAAATCTATGTCAGTGAGGAATCTCTTCATAGCAGTTGTGCAAGTATCCTTGGACTTGAGATCACCAAAGTTATCTTAAGTAACAAGTGGTATACTTTGACTCCATAACTGATTACTTCCAACTAGGAGTGAACATAGTTAGGAGATTGGGTATATCATGACCTACTTGAAGATAGTTGAGTGATTGACAAAGGATTCACCATCCCAGATTTAACAAGGGAAGTTATCTCACATGATTCTATAATTACCTTGTTCAGTGAATCTCTGGCCAGAGTAATATGGTGAGATGGATGGAGATCCATGAAGGGCATTTTAGGAACAATGGTTAAATTAATAGAACATACATAATTAGATTTATATGAGTTGACAGAAATCCATACTCAGAATCTAATTGAGATAAGAGTGGTGAAAGGAGTAATTGCACGGTAACTGTTTCTATGGAAGGGTATAGTCAAACCACATGACTTTCCTGACATTTGGGTAGTCATGATGCCTAGCTAGAGGCCAATCATGACTTGTATAATGATGTATCAAAATATCAATAGAGATTGATAAAATGATTTAAAGAGTTTAAATCATGTGACTTTTGAATAGAACTCACAATTACATATTATACTGCCAACATGGACAGGAACCCAATAGGTCACACACATATAGAGAAAAGGGTAAAATGGTAAAATGACAAGGATAATAATATTTGATATTATTATAAAGGTAGAGAGGAGAATATGATAATAATTAATTAAAGAGTTTAATTAATTATGATCAAATAAAATTATCCGTGGAACTTTTGAGAAATGTTCTGTAAATTGGACCTAAATGAAATAATGTATTTCATGATTAATTATTATTGTCTTATAAGTGTTATAAGACTACTATAAGTGTTATAGGACTGATATAATAATTAATAGGAACATTGGAGAAATTATAAAGGGCCAAAGGAATGAAGAAGTTGGAGGAAGCCCTCCAGAAGAGGGCTACACGCCAACTCCATACAGAAGGGCTTAGAGGGCTTTTTCTTGGACCAAATTAATTTATATATTTTACATAAGTGTTATGGAACTCACATATTTAATTTGATTGGATTTGGAATCCATTTGGGTATTTAAATCCAACTAAATGCACAAAGGGCCTAGTTTGTGGATTTTGTGCATGCTTTTATGAAAAGATTTAATTTGGATTTAATTAAGCCCAAATTATTATAATTAATTCCAGAAGCCCAATTAATAATTCTCCAGCAATTTTAAAGAGCCCAATCTCATTAAGGAGTTGGAATTTTAACCTAACTATAAAAGGCCAACTAATGAGGATTAGGGTTAAGTGATTAAAACAAAAGGAAAGTCTTTTTCTCTTATTTCTCTCTCCCTTTTTGCGCCACTTCCATTGCTAGCCTCTTGGATTTCGGCCAGCCCTAGTTGAACACCAATTTGTTGGTTCAATTTACCCCTCTCTAGTGTGGATTACTCATTGGAGGTGTTCGATTTTGGACACTGTGGTTTGCGACAACCCGGTGCGAAGTAAAATCAACTGTTCAACAAAAATCAAAGGTGATTTTTCTTATTCTCATATAGTTATATTGTGTATTCATGGCAAGATCAGATCTTATGGTTAAAAAAATTTTAAAATTCCGCTCATGTATGTGATGCATGTAACCATTAAATTCCAACAACTTCCTTAAGCCAGAAATCACATTTGCTCAACTTAGCATATAACTTGTTCTCCCTCAGAGTCTGTAAAACAATTCTCAGGTGTTCAGCATGATCCGCTTCATTTCTCGAATACACCAAAATGTCATCTATAAATACAACAACAAATTGATCCAATTAGGGTCTAAATACCCTATTCATAAGATCCATAAACACAACCGGTGCATTTGTTAACCCAAATGGCATCACCAAAAACTCATAATGCCCATATCGGGTTCTAAAGGCTGTTTTGGAAACATCCACATCCTTAACCCGAAGTTGATAATAACTCGATCACAAATCAATCTTGGAAAACACTCTAGCACCCTTCAATTGATCAAATAAATCTTCAATTCTAGGTAAAGGGTACTTATTTTTCACTGTTGCCCCATTTATCTGTCTGTAATCTATGCACATCCTCAAAGACCCATCTTTTTTCTTCACAAATAACACCGGTGCACCCCTAGGTGATGCACTGGGACTAATGAAATCTTTGTCAAGCAACTCCTATAGTTGAACCTTTAGTTCCTTCACTTCCAAAGGAGCCATCCTGTAGGGTGCCTTCGAAATAGGAGTTGTACTAGGTAGAATTTCTATAGACAATTCAACATCCCTATCAGGTTGAAGACTAGGTAAGTCTTCAAGGAACACATCAGGAAATTCTTTCACCACCGGAATCTCTTGGAGATTCACAATCTCTTTTCTTGAATCAAGCACAAGTGCTAGGAAAGCTTCACACCCTTTTCTCAAAAATCACTTAGCTTGCATAAGCTATGGGTTTAGATCGAATGCCCCAAACTAAGGTTTCTTTACCATCAGCACCAATAAGAGTTGCAGTTTTAGCTTCACAATTAATCATTGTATGATGTCTAGACAGCTAATCCATACCCAGTATAATATCAAACTCTTGAAATGGCAATTTAATAAGATCAGCAAGAAATTCTTTCCTTTGAATTACAATAGGACACTGTTTATGCACTCTATTAACAACAACACTGTGACCTAAAGGGTTGGTTACACATATATCATATTCCAGTTCATGTACAGTAGGCTCATTTCTACCCATATCCCCAGTGCAAATATAAGAATGAGTGGAACCATGATCAATCAGTGCATGCATGTCAGAATCAAAGAGAGAGAAAATACTAGCTATAACTTCTTGAGCACTCTGATCCTCTCTAGCTTTCATTGCATAAGCCCGAGTAGGAACAACTGGAGCTGTGGGTCTGTCAACTGATTCAGAAATGTTCATGGACTGGGATCCCTGATGCCTCAATCCCCCATATCCTCTTCCTCTGCCTCTACCTGAAGATGGTGCATTATAAGTCCCTCTACTGCCCTACGGTCCAACACTCTGGTCCCTCTTCGAAGGACAATTTGCCATGAAGTGATCGGTACCACCACACTTGAAACATGCCCCAGTCAATTTCCTACAACTATTCCAATGTTACCTAGAACAATGGGGACACACTGGAGGTTGCCCCTCCACTCTGTTTTCCTGAAGCTCCCTTTCCAAGCTTAGACACTGCAGAAGATTCTTGTCTCCTATCCCTTTTTGCAGAACTATAGCCAGACTCAGGTGGCATATTTCCTTGAGCTACTCTAGCTCTCTTTCCTGTGAAACATCCACCCTTGGACCCACTCCTTCTCTATTCCTTCTCCCTTTTTGCAATTTCATTCTTTTCAATTCGTAAGGCTGCTGTAACCAATTAAGTGAAGTTAACCACTTGCAAAAATGTAGATCCAATTAACTTTTCTCTGATATGATCATTTAACCCATCTTCAAACTGTCTACAATTAAAGGCATCGGTTAACATATTTGCACAAGTGACTGAATTCTTTCTCATACTCAGCCATAGACATAACTCTCTGTTTCAAGTTGAGAAACTGCTTTAACTTCTCTTGCTTGTACACCTCAGTAACATACTTTTTCTTGAATTCAGCTGTGAAAATTCTCATGTAAGAGGATCTGGTAACTGGGGTTGCTTCAATACTAACTTCCACCAATCATAAGCAGCCCCCTCTAATAACGACACAGCACAAGATGCCTTATGAACCACTGGATAGTGGATTTCATCAAAAATTCTCTCTAGCTTTTCCAGCCAAAATTTAGCTTCCTCAAACTGTTCTAGATTAGTGCCTAAAAACTCTTTAACACCATGCTTCCTAATTTCAGATATTGGAGCTTTAGGTGCAGTCATCCTTTAAAGAATTTGAGCCATATCCTGTGATATCTTTAACAATGCTTCTGCAGGGATGGCTGCTGGAACCTCATTTGGATTGGATGATGAAGATATAGGATTGGAGGGATTGGTTCTAATCGGCCAGTTACTTTCAGCCGATTCCTCAAAAGCATCTCTAGAGTTCTCTATTTTCTATCTATAAGAAAACAGGGACTTTTGCATCAGGCCAACAAAACACTATATCAGACTATAGAATCCTAGGTTCATTTTTACCTAGAAAAGGCTAAACCTAGGCTCTGATACCACAAATTGTAGCACCCTCTATGCAAAACCCTATTTATCTGATAATTTGATTACTATTAATTATGCTTATGCAATATATTTGTTTAACTATCATGTGACCTTTAATCATGTCATACGGTTCATAACTTATGTATGTGCTACTAGTCTATTCCTGTGTTGCATTTCATACATAGTATCATGCATACTATTCTATATGAATGTTACTTATGTATATCACATGCATGCATACTCTTCTTAGCTTTACTACTTGTGAGTCACAACATTTCTCATAAGTTATGTACATCTTATAACATAACTGGCCATAAAGCAAAACATATGACAATACTATTACAAATACACCCTATATCAAGATTAACAGTCAATAGTTTGCCCTTCCTGATGCAGAGATCGTCCCTGAGCAAAAGTCTTTGTAACAGTACCTACACGGATGAATAACCCGTGCTAAGCTATAAAGCTTAGTGGGGAATATCTATAGATTGATGACCACTCACAAAGGTCATCAAAATATACATACAATGTGTATAATAAATAACATGTACAACATATCATGTCATTAACAACAAATACTTTAAAGCATAAAACATATCTTCATATACCTAAACATTGTACCCAAAAAAAATGACAAGTATTCTCATTTTCATAATTCATATAGACAGCAATTTCCATGTAAACATATTCAAATGATACATAATACCTGTGGGCAAACAAACAATGTAATCCATAATATCAATCTTTTGTCAAATAACTTTAACTGTTTAAATTTTGAACAATACTATGAATAACTTTTAGCCTGCCTTAGCTTTATCCGTGGATAATGGGAACTATGGATACACATCGGTATCAAGAAAAAGGATATCCAAAGATATCAGAGCTATAGACCCAAACGGGGCCAAACTGTACTATGGACCGGTCAAGCAGACCCAAACGGGGTCGCCTATCAACCCAAACGGGGCTGATCATGATCCGAACGGGATCATATATACTGTGGACCCAATTGGGCCAAACTATGGCAGCTGCAATTTCCCTATAGGCGCCTATCTATCCACATCTAACACTCTATCGCAGGCAGAACTATATTCGTGTTCAGTTCACATATTAATACTGTATTCATAGTATACTGTTTGTACATATATAGAGTCTTGTAAATCTATAATTTCTCTGGTGCATAAACAAATATATGCACATTTCATATGTCAAGTTATTCATCTTGCTCATCTAAATCTGTATGACTATATCATTTGCATCATAACATATAAGCATGACTTATAATCATCATATCATATACTTGATCATGTTCTCATTAAGCATATCACATGTACATAGTCAAGCTAAAACATCTTCTATCTCATAGGGCAATTACATACCTGTGGGTACATTTGCCTATAGTTGACTTATTCTTATGGGCATGTTACCAATGTATATATATACCTTTATTAGCATTCAAATCATGTACTATACAAAATATCAACATGTTTCTATATGGACATATACACATGCCAAGGTCATACTATTATAGTCCCTATTTCATAGCATAAGTACATGTCAAAATGTTCACTTTCATGTCGTAAGATTTACATGTGTATATATATCAATTTGGTATATGACCATCATGCACAAGCCTAATTACATGTATAGGTTAGATATTTCATCACTAGTCTTTATTCATATACATAATTGAATGCATATGCATTCATATAAATCCTTCATTAATAGCCATATTACATGCTCTATCAAATTAAATTTACTATCACATAAACAAATATCTTTCTCAATTTATTAAAAATCATATTATCAAGTGTAGCAACAATCTGCACATAATAGTAAATTATGCTTCTGTGAGCAGTTTAGGAAACTAGTCCGAATTCAACCCTAGATTCCATGTACTTAGAGACATATTTAAGGTTAGGTTTCTTCATATTAAATATAGTTATGGAAGTCTATTTTTCAATGCAAAAAGAATCACTCAATTTTCTATTCTGTAGCTTAATTTATGAGCAAAACAATCCAAATGGTTCATTCAATCGTGAAGGAGCGTTCGACTCGTGAAGAGCTTCACGAGTGAAGCAAAAAGTGCAAGCCTCATGACTCGTGAAGGAGCTCAAGAGTGGATAAGAAAGGCATATATCACGACTCGGACTAAAATTCACGAGTGACCTAGGATAAGGAAATGCACGACTTGTGAAGAGCTTCACGAATCGGACAACAGTTCATGACTCGTGAAGAGCTTCATGACTCGGCAAAAACACATGTTGTTCTTCAATCTTTCATTGATAAAATCCAGCAAATGTAAACTTAATTTCCGTCAATCTTAACAAAATTTAACAATTGATTCAACATGCAATATGATCAGCCTAATTTCCATACCTTGGCTGACAAATCTATATCTTCAATCTTTAGCAATATCCTTTACTTTGCTCCTTCTTCCCTTCTCTTCTCTTTCATAAATATCATCATCATCATCAATTTCCAGCACATTTACATTTCCCTCAATCAAAGTGAAAAGAAGAAGAAGATGAAGATAATGAAGGGTTACATTAAGAGTTTAATTACCTTAGTTTACTGCACTATACTCTTGATTAACCCACAACATTATCACCTAATTGCTTGAGATGATTGAATGAAAATCAAAGGAAGAAGAGATGAACAATTTTCTGGTTTTTTTTCTCTCTTCAAATGCCAATCTCAAGGTCTCAACCAGCCACATCCACATTCCACTAACTTCTTTCTTTTTATATAAGTGGCATAATTTCCCTTTTACTCCCTTAACATATTGCACTCCCTTAACATCTTGCATGCCACACAAATGCCACAAACCTTTATGCATGTTAGACTTTAACTCCTCCACTAACTCTTATTCAAACATCAACCTATCAATTTATTCAACCTTTAAAATTAACCTATGATTAAATGCTTCTATTCACAATTGGCCACTAATATGCCACAATTACAAATTTACCCCAAATTAATACCTTTTACTTTAATTACACCCTTAATTAATATTAAACCATACTCTTTTATTTTATTTTCATGCAATTAACATAATAACATGATAATTTACCCCCCTTACTTAAACACAAAAATATGCAAATTAAATTAGGGTCATGTTAGGGGCCTTACAGTAAAGGCTATTTCTTTGGCATTGGTGATCAAGATCGGAAGTATATAAGTTCATCCTATTTGCTGGTCATCATTAAAATCAAGATTTAAAGTGCATCTGAGATTGTAAGTTTCAAAACCCTAAAATTTCATGTTTTTGATTCTTGTTGTGGATTGCCATGGTATGTATGATCAATTTTATTATGTTTCGCTGCATGATCAACATGTATATGCCATGTTATATTCCATCAATTATAACCAATAAAGTTGTTCCAATACCAATATTATTCCTATTCCTAACTTTGATCCAAATCACGTAAGTTCATTCTATATAAATGTCTAAACTTACACCATAAATATATGCATATAATCCCATGTATTATACAAATAAGTATAAACTTACAAGTATACATATACTATTTTAAGTAAATAATAAAATTTATATTTGATTATCAACATATCATATAAATATGACACCTTAAGTTCATTGGTGGTTTTCAATATGTTATCATCAAATTTCCATGCATTTATGGAATTTTATAAGCCCAACTTCCATTTTTATATTACACTAAGATCATTTAGAATATAGCCTAAAATCATGTCATTATCGAATGATCAAACATATTAAGCTCTGTGTGATTGATAGGAAGCTATTCAAGACATATAGATCCTTCAATCAACCCAAAATTTCCTTTTACATGCAGTCTAATATTCAACTAACTTAATTTCTAAAAATAATATCTTCAAACTCAAGAATATTTTTCCTATAAATATCAATTAATATCAAATCATGTTTTTTCCATCATTTAAACCCAATAATTTTTGTATAACAGAGCATCATGCTCTTGTAGAAAAATAAGAGCAATACTGTGAGCTGAAGATGGTTTCTTCCATTTCATTAAGTTTAAAAAATTAGCTTGAATTTGTTAACCAAGGGAATTTGATTTCCATTCAATTAAAATTACACAATATAGTTCAAAGATTAATATTAGACAATCTGTAACAATTAATCTAATGAGTTCTAAAATTAGCACATGCAAAGTTTAAATAACTAGCTTTCTTATTCTCTCTATACTGTCATTTTAATTTCTCAAAGAATCAAGCACATATAAACAATTAATCATAAATCTCATAATCATAATTCACATCCCTATCCTCTCAACTAAATTATTGCACTAAATCATTTAAACCAAAACACAAGCAGGCACATGCAAAGTAGTAAAGATTCCCAAACATGACAATGCAATTTTGTAGCTTTCATCAAATTTCCCCTTCTATCTAATGCTTCTTCTTCCTTGTCCTTGTTTAGCTCTTTTCTTAAACACCAACTACATCACATTCTCCTCATGTGCACTATGGTAGAAATGAAAGGATAATCTATGGCCTTGAAAGGGCCATCTTTAAGAAGAAAGAAAGAAAGAAGAGTGAGATTTGTAAATTTTCTTAAGAGAGAAGAGAGAGAAATAGATGAAGAAATTAGGATTTCTTTCTTTTTCCTTTGGAATTGTGAGCATCCTCACAATTCTCTCTTTTATACCCAATTTCTTCTCCTTTTCCCTTTTCACGTGATTTTCTAGAAAAAAATTAGTAGATGGTAACCTTATTAAGGTATAATTTTCTCTTAGCTCTCTTATTAATTTCCTGTTTCATATTTGTACACGAACTTATTTTCCATTAATGCAATTGACCTCTAAATTATGTTTTTGTTCCAATTATACCCATCAATGTCTTGATATA